>CM019070.1:134318385-135551946 GCA_009667805.1 Leptobrachium leishanense
ACCATAAGACGCACCTAGTTTCTAGAGGAGGAAAACAGGAAAATAAATATTCTGAAATCAAATAGTGTAATAATGGATATACTGCCCCAGCTCATGGATACTGCCCCCAGCTCATGGATACTGTCCCCCAGCTCATGGATACTGTCCCCCATCTCATGGATACTGCCCCCAGCTCATGGATACTGTCCCCCACCTCATGGATACTGTCCCCCAGCTCATGGATACTATCCCCCAGCTCATGGATATGCCCCAGCATATGGATACTGTCCCCCAGCTCATGGATATGCCCCAGCACATGGATACTGTCCCCCAGCTCATGGATATGCCCCCCAGCTTATGGATATGCCCCCCAGCTTATGGATATGCCCCCCAGCTTATGGATATGCCCCAGCACATGGATATGCCCCAGCACATGGATACTGTCCCCCAGCTCATGGATATGCCCCCCAGCTTATGGATATGCCCCAGCACATGGATATGCCCCAGCTCATGGATACTGTCCCCCAGCTCATGGATAATGCCCCAGCTCATGGATATTGCCCCAGCACATGGATTTGCCCCAGCTCGCTCATGGATGTGCCCCAGCTCGCTCATGGATGTGCCCCAGCTCGCTCATGGATGTGCCCCAGCAGCTCATGGATATGCCTCCGCTCACCTGTCGCCGCCGCGTTAGGCTCCCTCTGAGCGTGCGTCCGGCGGCAGGAAGCTTGGGCACTCGCCTGGGGGAGCCACGTGACCGCGATCTCGCGAGATCGCGGTCACGTGGCTCCCCCAGGCGAGTGCCCAAGCTTCCTGCCGCCGGACGCACGCTCAGAGGGAGCCTAACGCGGCGGCGACAGGTGAGCTGAGGCATATCATGGGGCATTCGCTCCATAAGACGCACCCACTTTTCCCCCCACTTTTTGGGGGAGAAAAGTGCGTCTTATGGAGCGAAAAATACGGTATATAGTGTAGTTACTACAGACCTGTGGTGCTAAAGGAAATTAGTCTACAGTCAGCACTCTTTGAAAATAAATTATTATATACTTAACTATAACCAGAGGACTTTTGGATGGGAAAAAACAACCAAAGTTTGGGGCTCAACTTTGTAGCCCATTTTTTTATGATCATCACATTCTAAGCACAGAAATTAAAACTATCAAGCTACGATTTATCACCTGTCACCATGGGGCACTTTTGAGGCAAATAAGTAGGATAGATAGACTGTCTTCCTCTTTTTATTATTTATTATCACCTTTACACAGAAAAGGTTACTGTAAATTAATTAGGAAGTTGAAGATGATTAGGATATAAACGGCAGTGTCTACACTGAGAACATAACACAGAAGAATGTGAACATCTTTTTGTGCAATCATATCATGACAACGCAGTTTTTTTAAAAATGTTTTTATATGTTTCAAAGGTTTTTTAAATTTTTTAACCTCTTCACTACCGTGATTGTGTATACACGATCAGCACTAGCGTACACAGCAGGCCGAGATCATGTTACCACAATCTGGAGCTATGCTGCATCATTGCAAATGAAATTTGTTTGTTGCAATAGAATTTCCTTTGCAACTGGGCTCTACAAGATGCCCCCAAAACATTTAGCACGCTGTGTAAAACATGGAGATATTCACTGGTTGCAGCACAGAGCGCCAGCTGCAACAACACCTTTTGGCCAGCAGACAGCAACGTCTGCCTGCCAAATGGGACTAATACCATAAAACATGCATAAAAAGCCTATATATAATATATATATATATATATATTCTACATGATAAATTATATAAATGATCACATATTTTAACACTATAAATGCTGGACTCAATGTCGATTCTGGGTTTTTAACTCCTTATTATAACGTCACATAACATTCTAATTCTGGCTGATGTTTTGTGTTTTTTCTTGGTTTCTTTTTTTTCTTCATGTCTCTTTCAGCCTTCACTTCTTTTTTCTTTTTCCTTTCTTTTTCTCTTTTCATTCTAGGTTGTATGATCTTATCTCTGTTGTTTTATTATGGGCCCAAGATCCCTCATGTGTTTATTTTCCCCTTTTGAACATACCATTTGACCTCACCTTTTACGACATCGACTACCCCCACCCATGTGACCCTTAATGTCCTAATGATCAATTCTAGGAACTGATCAGTATAGCTTCCAAACCTGAGGAAGAGAGCAATCTTCTCGAAAGCTTGTCTTTTAAATGTAACGTTAGTCCAATAAAAAAGGTATCACTACATACTGCTATACTCGTGATTTTGGCATCTGGACTAACACGGCCTATCGAAATATAGATACCCTATATTGCCAAAAGTATTCGCTCACCCATCCATATGCAAGTCAAGGCAGGTGAGCGAATACTTTTGGCAATATAATATATATATATATATGCCAAGGAGATGCACTCTCAAGTCTACTGAATGCTTCAGTAACAATTTTGCAAGAAATGAAAAACAAGGTTTCAGCTCCTGTTGAGCATATATCTAGGAGGACCTCTATTTTTGGTTAAAACAGAACCTGCTGAAACTGCTCAGACCAAGGTGACCAATGATCTAGTTGCTGCCAAAACCAAAGGTCACTTCTCCTTCCTTATTCTTCTGGATTTTCCTGCTGCATTTGACACTGTTGACCACCCTCTCCTCCAGACTCACCAGGTGGGCTCCAGGCTCACCAAGAGAAAGAATGTGGTTTTAGCGAGGAGGAAAAATGCAACATTTCTGTCACCGCAGCGACTTTCCACAGGTAAAAGAAAGGTCGAGCTAACCACCCAAACTTGCATTTTTTTCCCATCTCAATAAAACCAGAACGCTAATAAACGAAACTCTAAAAAGACTCATTAAATAGTTACTGAAGCATTCTTTTTTTCAAAACTGTAAACCTAAAAATCCGCTTCAAAACTTCCTATAAATATATCTTTTAACACTTTCTTTGTTGTACATGCAGAAAAATAAAAGTTAATCCCTTTATAATTAAAATACAATATAGGGGGCGCTGAAGTGGCAGAAGGTGGAGGGAAAGATAACACAGTGGTAAAGCAGTATGGCAGCTATGTTCTCTATGGGTCTTTCCCAAAAAAACCCAAGGACAGTAGAAATAGCAAAAAAGGAATGAGAACAGCGCCTATACAACACCTCACTCCTGTGGGAGGTTGGAAGGAACCAGAATGAAGGGGAAGGATGAATACCCAATTGAATCCCAGTTAAAAGAGGCAATAATTGACAATTAATATAATTTACCCTGTGGGTTCTTATATTCAATGCGGATAGGTGAAGATCACGGTACATGAAAGAAAAATGAAGAGACACATATATGGTACAGTATGTCTGTACATAGATATCAAATGGATGCGTGGCGGAAATACACTCACATATGGTGGAGCCTATGTAATAAAGGCTCAATATAAACACAGTGGGTCTCTTCAGGGATGACCCCGTCCCGTCTTCATATAATTCCATATTAATGAAGACGGGATGGGGTCATCCCTGAAGAGACCCACTGTGTTTATATTGAGCCTTTATTACATAGGCTCCACCATATGTGAGTGTATTTCCGCCACGCATCCATTTGATATCTATGTACAGACATACTGTACCATATATGTGTCTCTTCATTTTTCTTTCATGTACCGTGATCTTCACCTATCCGCATTGAATATAAGAACCCACAGGGTAAATTATATTAATTGTCAATTATTGCCTCTTTTAACTGGGATTCAATTGGGTATTCATCCTTCCCCTTCATTCTGGTTCCTTCCAACCTCCCACAGGAGTGAGGTGTTGTATAGGCGCTGTTCTCATTCCTTTTTTGCAATCCCTTTATAATACCTGTAGGCAAAGAAAGAGCCTTACATTATGTTACTCTGTTACTGTCATAAAAACATTGTAAATAAAGATTTTTAAAAAAATAACCGAAAACACACAAAGGCTGGTCCCTGGAAGACTAGAGCCATGCGTATATGTGTAGGGTACTAACCTGAGGATTCCCTTTGCTTTTTGACGGGCATGTTTGTTCTGTTTCTTTCGGGGTGCTTTGCGCGCACTGTCCATTCTGTTTCTTACGTTAAGAGGTCCATAAGCCAGGAGGCCAGAGAGTTGTTTTTGCATAGTGTGCCTGGTCGAACTTCACAGACCTGTAGAGTTGGCATGTCCAGTATTCCCCGTCACCAGCTGATGTGTGAGGGCACTGCCGAAATGTGCGGCATTTAAGACACCACCTGGAATTTCTCCAGCTGCTAGTTCCTGTATCTTAACCCATTTCATCAACTTGTTCCTCGTTCTTCTTTCGTTCTTTTCTACAGTGGTGCTTCTGATGTAGTGGCGTGCGTTCATCTCCTGATCGGAAGGGGTTACGCTCAGTTCCCATACTTTAGACGGTCTTTTGTACCAAGTGAAACATTCTTCATTAGGATGAGAAATTCCCATCGCATCCTCTAAGTTTGTTAATGTCCTGCAAGATCGGTGCAACACAGAGACCTAAGGACAGAGTGTACTGCTAAGAACGGAACTCAACTGATACAAAGAAGAAAACCAAAAACACTCACCGCTTAATAAACCTACCTGTGAACTGCACTATTTTTATAATGTTTGCCCTAGCTGATCTTTCCATAACATATCCAACATTGTCAACACACTCTGATAAAATCTAGAAAAATTGGTTGTGGCAGTAAAGAAGAATTATTTTGGCCTGTCCAGGCCAGCCATGAAAGGCTTTTAATATATCCCTTAGGTTAGGGTCATACGAACGCATTCTGTGCGGACTGTGCGTCCGTGCACAACGGACATACTTTCTGACTGATGACAAGGTAGTCTCCAGACGGTATGTTTTTGTGACTGACATTTTTTTTGACTGATGTAGATGGGAAATAAAATTAATATGAAAAACCATTTTGTCCGTAAAAAATGCTGGACGTCAAAACTGCAGTCCGTCTGACTATGTTCCATCACTCACACACAAAGCTATGTGGACGTTGCGGACGTGGCGCACTCCGCACATCTTTTCTAGCGGTTTTACGTTCTTGCCTAACTCCTAACTTGCGTCTGTTTGTCACGTCCGTTGTGCGTCTGCACTTCTGTGTGGACGTACTTCGTGTGTGGGTCTCTATTGATCAAAATTGTATGCTACCACGGATGTTAAAATGTGGTGCGGCAACACAAACGTGAACGCAAATGTGTGCGGCAACACTGCGCTCGTCTGACCCGAGCCTTAATAAACTAGTCTGGTAAAAGAAGCATTTTAGAAACGGAAACTATTCATTTACTGCCTTCCCCGAGTTCGGCCGGGGTCAGACTTTGTGCGCTCGTATTGACGTGCCTCCCGATGTCCCTCACAGCGTTGTAATATTTCGACGGGGCCGGCCACAAGCTGTAGCGTGCGCACACACTACAGTGGGCGTGCTGCAGATGTTCTGAAAGCCTCCCTGTCAAAGCGCTACAATGCATGTTCAACGGGGTTAAATTTTAGTGCTGAAAATGGTAACCACACTCGGACTGGATTCATACCTGTCCCTGCGTTCCCTCGATGTCCTCCCGCAATCGCATTCACCTACGTCCGATCGCGGCGTCCTGCTTCCTGGTTCCCTTCTCGCTAGAAGGGAACCAGGAAGTCGGACGCTGCGATCGGACGGAGTTGACTGTGGGAGGACATAGAGGGAACGCAGGGACAGGTATGTAACCAGCCCGAGTGTGGATCTGGGTTACCATTTTCAGCATTGAAATGTAACCCCGAGCCACACTCAGGAATACCGCCAGGGGGGGCTGAATAAATGCACCGATTTTGACATATAAAAATATGTAAAAATCAGACTGCCAGGGAAGTTAATCAGGCAGCATGAATTTATCCCTTTCTTATTTTTAGTTTCGCTTGCAACATTGTAAATAGAGACTGCAAGCACAGAGAATTAAATATGCTAAAATACTACAAAATTACTGACCATTGATCTCCCTGATACATCACAAACCTCCCCAAACCCTCCCGCATCCCACCTAAGGTTGCCAGATCAGCCATGTTTCCCTGGACACATATTATTATTTCATGCAGAGGGAGACCACAGGGAAAACGTCTGCCCTGCAACATGTATAATTCATGTGGTGCAGGAAGGAAATCAAGGCAGGTCACCTGGGATTCCTCTTTGATTTCCTACCTGCAGTGTATGAACTCTATATGCTACGAGGTTGCATTTTTAATGTGCTGCCCATCACAATGAATAAATTATGTTTTTTTAAGAATTCTCACATGTATCAAGTTTTCACCGAGTTGTTTTGTTTCTTCAAAAAAATGGAATTGATTTTAAATCTCTGTGTAGTATTCTTTCTGACTTTAATTGTACTTGAAAACGAGAGAAATCTCACTGTATCCTTACTGTTAAAATACTTTATAAATAATGTTTTATACTCTCCACATTGCTGTAATTCTCAGGTCGTAACACCAGGTGGCAGCAAATACTAAGCTTCTATAAAGGGCATTCTTATTTTATGAGGGCATCGCTATGTCTGATATCTGCTAAACAGTAAATTTAGAAGAAAATATTCAAGGAAAGGAGTTCAACAACTTATCTATTTTAATCTGCATTTTACATTCACCATAATAAGCCACGATCAGTATTATCATATATATTAGTATGATCTGTCCTGCGTAACGGCCCTCCATAAAGTCCTAAATTGTAATCGTTTCAGCGCTACGGAACATGTTGGCGATTTATAAATGCTTGTAACTGTTTTATATAAATATTAGAGACGAGCCTCTTAATATCTTACACAAAAGGTAAGTAAAATGCCCGAAAAGTCTTTCCATGTAAAAGTCATTATTTCTGTTTATAGTTTGACCCAGCGTGGGCTGGCTTTCCTTTAAAATCATGTGCTTCTCTCATTGGCTTATGTTCTGTGCTGCTATTCAATGTGTGCAGGCCAGCTGTGCAGTGATTGGTCAGGCTCGGTATATTTTAAAGCAGGGGTCAGCAACCTTAACACTCCAGATGTTTCGGAACTACATCTACCTTGATGCTCAGTCACATATAAGGCTTTTAGAGCCTCGTGGGAAATGTAATTCCAAAACATTAGGAGTTCTGAGGTTGCTGACCCCTACTTAAAAGCTTCCATCCCTACCGGTTTTCCCTCAGATGAGCGAACAAAGAGCAAGATGGAGAACAATGCATGACTGATTAGGCCTGTGACCTTCCCCAGCCCACATACCCTTAAACCGAAGTATAAAGAAAACACAAACACCTATTTAACTGGAAAGGGCATGGGGCCACAGCTTTATTAATAAGTGACATAACATGTAACTTGCATTGCTTTCTACAACCATTCTGCCCTACCGCAACTAAAGCAATAGGCAGTTCCACCAATATAAAACCATGAGCTCGTCACCCCTCCTGACCGAGATCAAGCGGGGCTCGTCTCTCCAGTGCCTCACCCGAAGGCAGCTTATTCCACCTGAAAGCAACGCTGTCCAGGAAACACGCCAACACCAGGGGCCGCCTTTTCCTCCTAGTGGCGGCCCCTGCGCTACACCGCAAACAGCGCCTCCTCCATACCGGAAAACAAACCTGTCAAAAAAATATCCAAACCAATATCCATTAAATGGACCCCATCCCCCAGAATGACATTCTTTTTATCGCCTTCCAGCTCCGTATGGCGAACCGAAACTCCCCCCAAATGTCCAATAAATCTGGAAATCTCCCGGTTGACTCTCTTCCTAGCTCTATCAATTGCCCCCGCATTAAACATGGGCGTGTGCGCATTTGAACCAGCCACCGGCTCCTCCTGTCAGCGCTTAAGAGCCGCAACCAGGGTCTCCATCAACCCCGTCGATAACAAGCCAACACTGCCAAACATTCTACTGCCCGAAGGGGCAAGCGAGCCAGCAACCTCCCCCAAATCAGACTCACGTGTCACCAGGAGTAGGGATGATCCACCAAAAGGTGTCGGGACCACAGGCAAGGACGGTCCAGCAAAGAGTGCCCCAGATCCATAAGTCCAGGGCGAACAGGCACACTCGGTTGCCCACTGGAACCTGTACTTAAGCCACCCTCCAGCTGAGAGCGCCAGTCAAGAACATCACGAACAGCAGTCACCTCCAGACGACAAAAACCACAGCGCCAGTACCTCCACGGCTACTGCCGACGAATCTACCATTGAATTCCAGCCAGAATGGGATCCCCGCCGATGACTCCCATCAATCTGGTGGGTGCCGTCATTTTGTGGGCGTGTCCGGTTCATCGGCCGTGACATTGCCGGCCTGCGACTGGCAGGAGGAGGTCGGGGAGCGGAAGTGGCCGATCGCGTCACTCTCTCTCACACCGGCTCTCCGTGAATAACCCCTTATATACAGGGCTATATAAAATTCCCCGTTTTTATTAAATATTTATTCAACTGTTTATTCTTTTCATTTGCAACAAAAAGACTCTATTGTTTTTATTTTTGGGATTTTTTCAGTGAAAAAGTTTTTTCAGATTTTTTTTAAATGGAGTTTGTTTTCTGTAACAGACCATTTTATTAGTCATAATAAATATATTATTTCCAGGCATTTTCATGCAGTAGTTTTTTGGAAAGCACCTTTTAATTAAGCTGCGGTTTCCTTTTTATTTTATTTTTTTAACTCACTCGGCAGCTTGTCGATTTTTTTTTCCGGCACCTCTTTGGCGTGTCATCGGCTTTTTTTGGATCGATTCGGTGGTTTTCCGGTGGATCTTCAGATGCTTTCAGTGGTTTTCCAGTGGATCGTCGGATGCTTTCAGTGGTTTTCCGGTGGATCGGCAGATGCTTTTGGCGGTTTTCTGGTGGATCGCAGGATGCATTTGCCGGTTTTCTGGTGGATTGTCGGATGCATTCGATGGTTTTCTGGTGGATCGTCGGATGCATTTGGCTGTTTTTCGGAACGATTCGGCAGTTTTGCGGCGGTTTTTCAATTTGGTCGGCGGGTCAATTTGCTGCACTTCAGGAACCCTGCAGTGAATTCTGAATTCACAGCAGGGTCAGCAAATCGAACTCGCCGAAGTGCGGCTAAGAGAAGAGCACCGAAGTGTCGGTGACAATTCGGTGCTCTTTGAATAACCCTGATAATCTATTTTCCATTCTGTTTTCTTTTTTCTGATTATTTATCCCTATATAGTTGTCCATGTCCGTGTGCATAGATATATAATGTTTGTCTAATTAAACCAAAGCGTTACTTACAACGACCCAAAAGCATCTTTTAGAAACAAAACCATCTACTTGGCAATTCCTACACAACAAACAAAGAAGTCGGCTGGAACTTACACGTGCCAAATAAATGTTCTTTATTATGTCTTATGTTTCACCGCATTGAGGAGTGCCGCCTATTATATATTGTGCAACAGTGACCGGGATTTTACTGGCAATATTGCTAGGGTATATTAACTAAAAAATCCTGAGATTGCACGTGTGCTACATTGCTGCTCTTCCCATCATTCTCAAAATATATTTGTGTGCAAGCACCGTACGTCTCATCAGGAGCATGAACGCTTTCTTGACAGCACTTTTATTCAGCATTTTTCAAGGTCAGTAACTGGAGTTTTTGATTTTTGCCTAAGGGATCATTTAATCATGCTTTTATCTGTTTAAAATGAATTATTTTTTTATATGTGCAAAGCAATTCAACAGAATAAAATGTGTCGGACTTAAACAATCTCAGGGTGTATTGTTTCTAATCATACATGTGATGTTTTATTTCAAAGTACGACATTATGCATAAATACTAGGCATGCGCAGGGCATAAAAATGCTCTTCAAAATATTCGGACTCACTTTTGGAATATAGGAAGCTTTTGATATTTCGGGTCAGAACAATTCAGAAGTTTATGTATATTGGTCAGTTCCTGATATAAGGACCCTATAAAAGTAATACATTAAAAAGAAGGATTTTTGTATTATTAAAATAATTTATTGGGGTTAGGGTTACAGCTTCTGTTTTTTTTAATAAGGGTTAGGGCTAGGGTTTTTGTATTTTTATAATGATTTATTGGGGCTAAGGTTACTTACTACAGTCTCTGGTTTTTATAGTAAGGGTTAGGGCTTTGGTTAGGGCTAGGGTTTTCTCATATTTAAAATAATTTATTGGGGCTAAGGTTACTACAGTCGCTGTTTTTTATAATAAGGGTTAGGGCTTTGGTTAGGGCTAGGGTTTTGTATTTAAAATAATTTATTGGGGTTAGGGTTACAGCTTCTGTTTTTATAATAAGAGATAGGGCTAGGGTTTTTGTATTATTTTAAAATAATTTATTGGGGCTAGGGTTACAGTCTCTTTTATTATAAAGGTTAGGGCTATGGTTTTGTATTTAAAATAATTTATTGGGACTAGGGTTACAGCTTCTGTATTTTATAATAAGGGTTAGGGCTAGGGCTTTTGTATTATTTTTAAAATAATTTATTGGGCTAGGGTTACAGTCTCTTATATAATAAGGCTTTGGTTAGGGCTAGGTTTTTGAATCCTATTTAAAATAATTTATTGGGGCTAGGGTTACAGTCTCTTTTTTATAATAAGGGTTAGGGCTATGGATATGGATAAGGTTTCTTTATTATTATAAAAAGATAATTGACTAGAGTTAGGATTACAATTTCTATGTTTTTTTATGATTGGGGTTAAGGCTAGGGTTATGGTTACAATGTCTGTAGCCCAAACCCAACTCCATTATTTTTAATAATAATACGGAAACTCTAGCCCTAACTCTAGTCCTAAATATTCTGGCTAAATCAGAATTTTTCCGATTATATTCGGATCTGGCCAATTGCATTCAGGAAAAATTTGGATGTAATTATTTTTTTTTAATCAGAAACAAATTCATTTCAAGCATCGGCAATTCTGAATTCAGATCGACCCAAATAGCTGATATTTTGGTTAATTTCTGAACCGAATTGCATATATCTAACAGATGTGGACTACTGACGTTTCGAGAAGTACACGATTACTCCGAAATTTTTCAAGATAGTATTTACAATATCCTTTGAACAAAAGTATAGATTAGCCTAAAATCCGGCCTTCCCAAGCCATATTCTACAGCTCTTACTATCCAAAACCATTGTTATTTTATTGGTTCCCAGGTCTATGGCCAACTGGAAACCAAACCAGACCTATAAATTCTACAGCTATAAAGCGCTCAAATACCAGTATACAAAAAGCAAAATGTGAAGAATTCCTCTTAGAAGGAAATAAAATCAATAATTAGTATTTTTAGACACATAAAATAAAAATAAAGTATCCTTCTTATCATTATTATGGTCCGACGAATGTGTGTGGCAATGAGTAGCTTGTGCCATTAACTGTGGAAAGAGCATCACTGTTATACTGATTTATTTGCAATCTTTTGTCATACCAAAAGCCCTTGAAGGTCTAGAAAATACCAAACTATGGGGGTTAGTCAAAGAGCACAGAAATGTCCATGGATCATGTTTAGGAGGTGGTGAATCAAACATTTTGTCGCGCCATCCATTCTCTTGAGTGGAGCTGGGAGAATGTGTCTCAAACCCGTCCAGTCGTTTTGCCTGTACCCATGTCCAAGAGAGAAGTCTATGTTGTTGTTGTTGTTGTTTTGAAAGTCAAACTCGTATTACTTTTGAAAACTCCACCTTAATACTGTTGATGTAGAGATACTCTTCTGTTCCTCACACTAGGTGTTTCATCTGTACCAACTGTATTCATGCCCGTCAATGTGACCCTTCCTGAGAACTCCCCTCAAAATACCCTGGTGACCACAATATCAGCTCTTTTACGTGATGAAATCGTTGGTGCTCCTTTCATAGTGAATGCTAATCCAGTAGTTCACCCGTTCACGATTATACCGAAAGGAGGTCATACCTGGGAGGTAAGGAATACAAGTGGGTGAAAATACCATAGAGTTTAGATAAACGAGAACAAATACCAGGTGGCAAGGGATGCTAATATCCAGGTGATATAGAATAAACTGGGGTTCAAAAACTAGGGATATAAAGAATACAAGTGAGAATTAAAAGGTTGCAGACACTCTGCAGATAAAGAATACAAAGGGGAAGCCAATTCATTAAAGATAAGGATGGCAGATGGTGGGAGTAACTAGTCAGGAAAAGACCACATCCGAAACATATATCCACTCTAAATAACACCTATATCACAACAATAACCTAAAATAATAAACAGCAGCCTAAATGTGGGGTGATGTGGTGGATAATACCCTCCAAACGCCAGCATATATAGTTTTCACATAACAGGTCTACTCTAAAGCCCCACAACGCAATTGTCAATCAATCTTTTCATATTTGACATTATCTCAAAACATACAATATCTGCATTTCACGTGTGCCAGAATCTATGTCATCCAACAATAACGTTTATAGAGCCCAAGGCTATATCAACATATACCAATGATAAAGCATTTAAAACTTCAAAATGTTTGAACATCTAATAAATTATGTAATAAAATATGCCAATTAAATATACACCTATGCAGTCCACTGTATCTCAGCAGGGAAAGAATCCTTTTAAAAGCCAGAAAGGTCCAATAAAATTGTTCTTGTATATAGACTATAATCCCTACGTAAGGAAAAAAGGGAAACTTAGAAAAAAACATAAAATTAGTCCTTATATGGAAAAAACAGAGAATTTTGACTCACCCCTCTGGCGGTTTCTTCTTCCCGGATCTCCTATGTATTCCACAGGCACTGGAGTCAGTCTGTATTCAGCATTTAACCTTCAGTGTTTAATACAATGTAGGCTCCTCCACTCTCCTTATTCAGCAGACCTTGCGGTTAAGCAGAAAAAACAACCTTCATGGTGCAGCTAACATTGTATCCACTTCATCTATGCTGACAATAAGAGGAGATGCACTCACCCTTTCCTGAGTCGCACATGACCTGGCTCTGGTATATACACCCTTGACACCTTTCTTTGGTGGTGTCCAACTTTTCCTGGGTCTGTGTTGTAACAGCAGGCCACTGGATCAGGTTCACATTAGGGTCGGGTCCAGAAAAACAGGCTCTGAGAACCAGTATCAGCAGCAAACCCCTTCTCTCACCGAATCACTGACTTTGGAAAAGAGGACTCCAAATATATTTCTTATAATTGAAAACAATATTTATTAAACTTCCCAAAACAATTAAAATAATATGAGTTAAAAATATATAAAAAATATATCCAGTCATAAATTAAGTGAGACGCGTTTCGCCCGTATATAATCTCAAGCTTCTTCAGTCAGATATAAAAATGTGCAAGCCTTTGCTTAGGTTCTCGTACTTCCTTAAATACAGTCTGTAGTTCATGTTTTCCCCCACTAAGGCTGGGGTCAGACGAACGCAGTGCAAACACGCGGGCAGCCACACTTTATCACGGCCGTAGTAGCAGCAAATGTCGGCCAATATACGAAGTACGGCCGCACGAAAGTTCGGCCGTGCAACGCAAGCGGCAAACGAATGCATTTTTTCGAGATCGTCAAACTGCTAGTACTGACGTACAGAGTGCGCTGCACCTGCATAGCGACGTGTGTGCGTGATTAGGAGACGTCAAACGCTGCTCATGTCCAGCCAACATAGCGTCCAGACACCCAAGGTTTCCTGGTTTGGATCCCTAAAAAATCACAGCCGTAATTGCGCATCGTATGACCGCTATTGCGTATTCCATGAAAAAATGCGTCCATGCGTTCGGACGCACTTTTTTACAGACAATGCGAACAATGCATTCGTTTGACCCTAGCCTAAGATGAAAACGTCTTGATGTCTGTCTGGGTGTACCAAAATGATGGCCATAAGTCATACATTATTATTGGAGTACCAAGATGGTGGCCGTCAGCGGCACTTAGAGTGTATATTTATATCTAAGGCCAGACAGATTCCATTTAATGTACTTCGGGAGCCCCCATTCTATCTTTATTTATTAAAACTGCTCATTACTATCCTGTTTTAAACGTGTGGTAACTTCTCCATTTTTCCAAGATGGCGGCGTCTATATTTCCACTCACATCATCGTTAGGGCGAGAAACATGCGTTCCGCTGCCTATTTGTATCCTCCGACGTCCGCTTCACTGCGTAACTGCCGTTCTCGGTCACCTGCCCTTATTTAAAGGGTGAAAATATTATTTTATGGGGAAAACTATGCTATAAACTGCCATTAACTAATAAAACCACAACGTTCCTACGATGCTTTTTAGCATAGATAAAAGGTGTTGGGCATATATAAATTAATATTGGGCATAAGAAAATTTATAAAAAATATTTATAAAAACTGGGGATACTCTCAGGGTTATTCAAAGAGATTCAAAAAGTCACCGCACGTTCGGTGACTTTTCGTTCACTTCAATTCGGTTCCTTTGGCCCATCCCATTTCGGTGACCCTGCGGTGTATTCAGCAAGCACCACAGGGTCCCCGAATTGCAGGGAAAAGCTACCGCAAACCCGACAAAAACGAACTGCAAAACCCAGCGAATGCACGCCGAAAACCCTCAAAAACATCTGGATTAATCTGCCGAAAAGTGAAACACTGTTTGCAAAGAAACTACTGAGCGAAAATGTCTGAAATTTACATATGAGGTCCAGGGAATGATAATAAAGAGGGCTGTTACAGAAAAAATAAGTAAAGTTAAAAAAAAATAAAAAAAATCGGACTTTAAAAAAAAAATCAGAAAAATGCTTAAAATATCCTAAAAAAAATCTATAAGTAAAGAGACTCTTTACTGCATAATTTTATAATGAACGGTTTATTAGATATTGAATTAAAACGGGAATATTTTTAACATTGAAGCCTATGGGATTCTCCTGAATAAATTTGCCGAATTAAACCACCGAATGGCAGGGCATTTCGGGAACTTTTCACTGCTGGTTTGTGTTCTCTGAATAGCCGAAGCCAGCGGCATAGCGTGGGTTGTCAGCACCCGGGGCAAAGCAAGAATTGTGCGCCCCCCAACCTGTGGACACAGTAACACACCCAGATTCCCTTCTACCAGTAGAGTATTGACCCCCTTACCCCACAAGCACATGTATTGTATATTAACAAAATACTGATATAAAAATATTAAACACACATGCCCCCCTTGCAACGCCACTGCTACCAGTCATCCTGTCCCATTATACCCTAGCATAGTTCCACTCTCACACTGTACCCAGTCACTCTCTCCCAGTACCTCCCAGTCACTCTCTCCTAGTACCCTCAGTCACTCTCTCCCTCCCAGTACCCCCAGTCACTCTCTCCCAGTACCCCCAGTCACTCTCTCCCAGTACCCCAGTCATTCTCTCCCTCAACCTCCAGTCATCCTCTCCCTGTACCCCCTCACTGTGTGTTGGTCACACTGCTCTGGTGTCACACAGTGTCACCTACCTGCGTGGAGTTGCTGGTGGCCTGGGTGGGGGAGCTGTCCAGGGGGCTTAGTGGAGACCGGATTTTAAATGTGCTGCAGTGCAGGCGCCTCCCTCCCTCCTTCCTGTACAGCGGCTGCAGGGCTGCCAGTGGCGTGGCCTGGCACAGGGCTTCAAGGGGGGCTGACAAGTGTGGTACAGGGTCAGTGTTCTGTCGGATAATGCTGCGCTGCTTCACGTGACTCTTGCGTTAAGGAGGAGTCAGGACAGAATTTCCTGTCCTGGTCCTCCGTTTAAGACACTGAGTGCTAAATCACTGCCGGCACCGTAAAACTGGTGGCTGCCCGTGAAAGGGCCTCTCACGGACACCATTGTCCGTGAGCAGACACCTTGCTGATCCCTGCTGGAAAATATTAGTGGTTCAAATTTCTTTTGAAATTTTGCGCCCCTCAGAAAATTGCGCCCGGGGCGACCGTCCCCGAGGACCCCCCCCACGCTACGCAACTGGCCGAAGCAGTGCTTTTTCATGGGGTTTTCACTGCCCTCGAACAAGCACCGAACAGGCACCGTATGTTCAGGCAATTCGCCAGGATTTGGCGAATTGCCTGCTCTCTGGATAGCCGAATGGCCATGAAAGGTAACCGAACGCTGATTTTCAGCGTTCGGTTACCTTTCTCAAGCAATTCAGATCTCTTTGAATAACCCTGTTAGACTTATGGTACGATGTAAGGCAGATAATAAAATTAACTACATAAACAATGAGAATATATATGTATACAAAAATGCATATATTTACAAATAAAAATTTGCATAACAAAATTTGATATTTAAGGAAATATATAAATTTGAGGAAGGTGTAAGTTTAAAAAAGGTGTTTAAAAAAATATACACTTAAAGAAAGGCTTGAGAGAAATAGAATGTAAACTAACAATAATAAAAACGATAATAAAAACATTATTATTATGGTTAATTAAATAGTATACATATCTTTCCCCAATATCTTCATAATACAAACACTGTAACATTCTTATTAAGGAGCTAATTATATTATATCCATAATATCTGGAAAAAATAAAAATAATATTTTTATTATAAAAGTTTGTTTAAAATGTTTTTTATCGTGATCACAAACAATCCTGTAATCGTTAAATGGCTTTATACGCTTCATAATTGGTATATGTTGATATTATAGCCTTGGGCACTATGAACATTATTGTTGGATTATATAGATTCTGGCACACGTGAAATACAGAAAATGACATTGTAGGTTTTGATAAAATGTTAAAAATGAGAAGATTGATTGACATTTGCGCCGTGGGGCTTTATGAAAAGAAATACATGCCTGAATGTAAAGGTAAAAAAACACAGGTAGCAACATATTTCGTAAGTGATATATGTGGGAGCATAATGTTAAAATAATAATAATGCATATAGCAATGAAATGAAATACAAAGCAGAGCACGTTTACAGAAAGCTTCTCCACATTTATGAATCAAGATGATAGTCCAATGGAGTGTAGATAATAATTACACAATTACCAATGCCAACAGTAACTGTACATAAACCAGGGGTTGCCGAACCATGGCCCTCCAGATGTTTTGGATCTTCATCTCCCCTGATATTCAGCCACTCAATAGGTCGACAAAGTCTCGTGGAAATGTAGTTCCAAAACATCTGGAGGAACGAGGTTGAGGACCATATTTTAAAGTGCCGGCCACTGTAATGAGATCAAAATATCCATTTTAGGGCCCTATTACATTCCCCGCGCACAATTTTGCGTGTGCGCAAAGACGCTTTAACGGAAGGGACAAATCCCTTTGTGCTGAACGTTGTATTACAACGTCCGCGCAAAAAAATGCACGTTAACGTTTAACGCGGATGGACCTGCGCGAGCATAATGAACTGTGCGCGTCCTATACTTAACATTGTGAGCGCAAATCCGTTTGTGCGCTGGGGCGCGCATGGTATTACAATCTTGGCGCAAAATTTAACGGACAACGTTTGCTCGCATAATTTTAACGTCTTTGAAAAGCTGGTGGTAACGGCAAATTGTAACAACCTGACCGTACCAAACTGCGGATTCACAACGGAGAACGTCGATGCGCAGGTTTATTTTACTAGATCTGTCAAAAATGACGGCCACTACCTTGCTTCCGTCACGAATGTTGTGCGCAGTCCACAAAAAAATGACGGACTCGTGTAAAAAAATGATGGACCCGCATAAAAAAAAAATTACAGACTCGCATCAAAAAATGATGGACTCGCGTCAAAAAATGACAGACTCACGTAAAACAATGACGGACTCGCGTCAAAAAATGACGGACTCGCGTAAAAAAATGACATTGCGCTCATTGATTTCTGCGCGCAACGGTGCTTTGCGTGCATTTTTCCGCGTCGGTTTTAGGAACGCTATTTTTTGACGGATGAAAAAATGCGCGAGGATTGTAATACCACCGTTACTTTTCACGAGTTAACGCTTAATGCTGTTGGCAAAAAATCCTGCACTGCGCGAGCGTTTTTGCGTTACGAATGTAATAGGGCCCTTAGACTTAAACAAAATCCAACTTATACCTACGATGACATCATAAAATAGCTTGAAGCCATTTGGAACCTTCACCCGAGATGACATTCCTATGTTCTAACAAAACCTCTTTTGAGGATGAATATTTCCACTTAAATCACATTCTTTACATATTTTGGATATTTTGGACATGTGAGCATCCTTGTATATCTCTGAGGATAGTTCGTTCAAATAAGAACTGGCTTGTAAAACTGAAAACTGAGGTAGACACCTAAGAAACATTTACACATAGAAGCAGAGTTATTTTTTTGTAAATTCTTTAAGACGTGGAGATCCTCAAGACAGATAATTGCTGGTCGGGTCGGCTCATTTTCCCTCTGCCAGTCCTGGTTAAGTGCCTTCGAAATTCTGTGGCCACTAAGAGCTTTTACTCCATTATTTCAAAAAGCTAAATAATTCACAGCTTGTTGCATTGGCATATCAAGCCAAAATGCTTTCATCACCCTCAAAGAACAGCTTTATGTGGGATTTCCCCCATGAAGAACAGACTTTCACAGAAAATATTGACATTTCTTGCTCCCAGTTTGTGTTTCTGTAGACTTGTCAAAGAAAGAGCTTGTTGTCAACTGGCATTTGTATCTTATTTTATTATAGTTTTCACTATTAATGTGGTTATATTTGGAAGGAACTGTACACATGTTATGTGATGGGAGAAGTAACTGGAAATGTAAAAGTTTAGATTGCGTAGACATTATCCTGGATGAACAGAAATGGAAAGGATTATGGAAAACATAATGGCTTGACACACATCACCACAAAATGCATGTCAATCAACACTCGAAGAGTGGTTGTAATAAGTAGAGACACACACATCAATGCTAGGAAGCCATATTGGCAGCATTTTATTTTGGTACTAGTATGTTTGGGGCTCTTGGCACTGTATGAGCACCAACTCATAAAGAGTTTTATACAACTGTATGAATTCTTTATGTGTAAATGCCATATTGAGTACACACATACATGGATGACCAATAAAATGCCAACAAAAGGGTCAACATGCAAAAAAAACCCCAGATGAATATAAAACAAAATAGAGGCAGTTCGTATCAATATGTGTCTGTCATGTGGAAGGAATCACGAGACGGGCGAGGAGAAGAGAGGAAAAACGGGGGGAGACGGGGAATGAGGTATACAACATTTTATCTTTACATTTGACATTAGTATGGGTAGCACAGTGTGTATATAGACTTTTGTTCAATTATTATTCTTTATTTATAAAGCGCCAGCATATTCCGCAGCGCTGTACAATAGGCACAGTATAGACAGGGTTACAATACATTGAACAACATTTGACAAACAGTACAGGACGAGATGAGGGCCCTATTCCCGTAGGAACTCACAATCTGGGAGGGTTGCGGTTGGAAACAGGAGGAGAGGACTGCAAGGTGAGAGTGATTGATGGTTGTGTCAGTGAGTTGGGTGGTAGGCTTCCCTAAATAGGAATGTTTTAAGGGAGCGTTTGAAGGAAGAGAAGTTAGGGGAAAGTCTGACAGTACGAGGGAGAGCGTTCCAGAGAGTGGGGGCTGCACGTGAGAAATCCTGCAGTCTATCATGGGAAGAGGTGATGCGGGGAGAAGCTAGGCGCAGGTCACTGTTTGACCTTAGGGAGCGGGCTGGGGTGTATTTGGTGATTAGTGAGGACAGGTAGTGGGGAGCTGAGTTAGTGAGGGTTTTGTAGGTAAGGATAAGGATTTTGAACTTAATTCTGCAGTGGATGGGGAGCCAGTGAAGGGACTCGCAGAGGGGAGCGGCAGAGACAGAGCGGCGGGTGAGGTGAATTAACCTGGCGGAGGCGTTCAGGATGGATTGTAGGGGGGAGAGGCGGGACAGAGGGAGGCCAGATAAGAGATTATTGCAATAGTCGAGTCGGGAGATTACCAGGGCGTGTATATGCAAGACATGTCTTCATGAAATCTGCAATTAATTTAGGACCTTTTTTTTTTTACCAGCTATGGGGATTAAATAATGGGAAAAGGACACAGAACAGAAAGTTCAAAGTGTTCGGCGCAATTAATATATATATATGGTATTGAATATGGTAAGCTGCTCACCTATTATAGGTGTACCCTTCATCTCAAAATTTGAACAGAGAAACGCACATATAAAATGTGTCCAACAGGGAGCGCTAAAGGATGTGTACAAAGAAATAAAGTATATAATGATAGTATATATCAAATTAACTTATCTTGTAATTTCAGCGTATAGTTGTAGGTTCTTAGACTGAAATTCTGTATTTAGACGTATCCTATATAAAAAAGGACAAAAAACCTAATCGTGTAGTACAATTTCATATATATCAATCATAACAGAGAACGAGTGATCATTTTACTGGTTCAAATACAAAGCTAACTGAATGCCCTTTAAATTTTAGGGTTAATGTTAGTGTCGGGATTACGATTACTATTTGCACTCAGTTTAAAAAAAGTCATATTTCAGAATTAAAACATCGGTTTAAAACATTTTTATGAGGTGTCTTGTCTGCGATTTTGTTTCCTCCAGGAGGAGATGACTATACTATAGTAAACCTCTCCTATCATTCTGCAAAACCCTACAATGATTTGCCAAATCATGAAAATAAATTTGTCAGTGTAAATTATATGATTAAAATATATATATTTGATTTATTTTTTATTTAACTCAAAACAAATGATTTTAATGATTTTTACCTGGTGAGAATACTTTGCAAAATTTTTAATTTCCAGAAATTCTCCCAAAGCAAACGTTAGTTTGAATAATATTTATTTGCTTAGATAATTACCAAAAGCTCTCCCAAACTGGACTTTGAAAAGGTTCCACTATACATCCTTCAAATTATCACGGAGGACATCAAACGGACCTCGTCTACGAATATCATTGTCGTTGAGATCACCAAAGTCAACAAGGCACCTGTTTTCACAGGAACACTGGCAGTAAAAGGTATGCAAACTGTATCTGGGCTACTCAATATCGCCAAGCGTTATAAATATACTATAAATAAAAAAAGGCACACTTTAGTTATTTTACTGTTATACAAGAAACTAGGAAAACAAGGTACCAAAAGGTACAATGGGAACTTAAGCAAGAGGCGCTCAAGATTAAGCCCTGTGTTGGCGAAACGCGTCGAGCTATGATGCACTTGTTGTTTTTAACTGTCACGGTATAAGTTTATATGTTCTCTTTGACATCCCTACAATTTTTTGGGTATGGTTTCCTCTTTTTGATTTGCCTGTTTCTCAAGTCAGGGAGGTTTGTAGGCAGCATGAACTGTCGAGGTACTAGGTACTTGTCTCTACCCCTCCTATTCCTATCTCCTTCCTGCCTTCATACAATATCGATTCATTTTGACCTGCAGGCTGAGTATTGTTATTATTTGAGGACCACATTCCCCTTTTGAGTACTGCCTTTTTGTTCAACTCCTCCTTTATGTTGTGGTTTTGTGCACAGTTGTTTTATGTCTTTTTTGGTTACAATAAAGTTTTTTTGCCATGTTAATTACTATTTTTATTCTCTTTTAGCTTCAGTTCCCATTGTACCATTTGGTACCTTGTTTTTCTTGTTCTCCTTTAGTTGGGGTTAAGCAGTAAAAAAGGGGGACAAAACATTTTTTAGATACATAAACGAGAAAAGAAAAGTAAAACAAGGATTAGTTAGATTAAAAACAAAGGAAGGAAGGTATGTAGAAGAGGATAAAAGTCTCGCTGACTGCCTCAATGAATATTTTTGTTCAGTCTTTGCAGAAGAAAAGGAAGGAAAGGGACCTCAGTTAGGAGAGAACACTAAAGAGACATTTACATATCAGTTTACAGAGGAGGAGGTTCTACAGCAACTGTCTAAAGTAAAGACAAATAAGTCAATGGGGCCTGATGGGATCCACCCTAAATTATTAAAAGAGCTCAGTGATGTAATAGCAAAACCATTAACAGATTTATTTAACCAATCCTTGTTAACGGGAGTCGTCCCAGAAGACTGGAAGTTAGCAAATGTTGTGCCCATTTACAAGAAGGGTAGTAGGGAGGAATCGGGGAACTATAGGCCAGTTAGTCTTACGTCAGTAGTGGGGAAATTAATGGAAACCATGTTAAAGGAAAGGATTGTTGAACATCTAAAAACACATAGATTACAGGATCAGAAACAACATGGGTTTACCTCAGGGAGATCATGCCAAACTAATCTTATTGATTTTTTTGATTGGGTAACAAAAATAATAGACACAGGTGGTGCAGTAGACATTGCTTATTTAGATTTCAGTAAGGCTTTTGATACTGTTCCGCATAGAAGGCTTATCAATAAATTGCAATCTTTGAGCTTGGATTCCAATATTGTTGACTGGATTAGGCAGTGGCTGAGTGACAGACAACAGAGGGTTGTGGTAAATGGAGTTTATTCGGCGCAAGGTCTTGTTACCAGTGGGGTACCTCTGGGGTCAGTACTTGGACCCATTCTCTTTAATATTTTTATTAGTGATATTGCAGAAGGTATTAATGGAAAAGTATGTCTTTTTGCTGATGACACAAAGATTTGCAACAGGGTTGACGTTCCTGGAGGGATCAGCCAAATGACAAATGATTTAGGTAAACTAAAAAAATGGTCGGAGTTGTGGCAATTGAGTTTTAATGTGGATAAGTGCAAGATAATGCACCTGGGACGTAAAAACCCAAGGGCTGAATATAGAATATTTGATACAGTCCTAACCTCAATATCTGAGGAAAGGGATTTAGGGGTCATTATTTCAGAGGATCTAAGGGTAAGTAGTCAATGTAATAGAGCAGCAGGAAATGCTAGCAGAATGCTTGGTTGTGTAGGGAGAGGTATTAGCAGTAGGAAAAGGGAAGTGCTCATGCCACTGTACAGAGCACTGGTGAGACCTCACTTGGAGTACTGTGTGCAGTACTGGAGACCGTATCTCCAGAAGGATATAGACATCTTAGAGAGAGTTCAGAGAAGGGCTACTAAAATGGTGTACGGCTTGAAGGAGAAAAGTTACCAGGAAAGGCTTAATGATCTTAACATGTACAGGTTGGAAAAAAGACGAGACAGAGGAGATATGATAGAAACATTTAAATACGTAAAGGGAATCCACAAGGTAGAGGAAGGGAGTATATTTAAAAGGAAACAAAATAGCAAAACAAGAGGACATAGTCTTAGATTAGAGGGGCAAAGGTTTAAAAGTAACATCAGGAAGCATTATTTTACTGAGAGGGTGGTGGATACATGGAACAGCCTTCCAGTAGAAGTGGTAGAGGCCAAAACAGTAATTGAATTTAAGCAAGCATGGGATAGGCATAAGGCTATCCTAAACAAAAGATAAATCCAGGTAAAGTATGCATGTAATTGGGCAGACTAGATGGGCCGAAAGGTTCTTATCTGCCGACATTTTTCTATGTTTCTATGTTTCTAAGCCCTACTCTGTGAACTGTCACGTGTCCTCGGTCTCTCTCCTTTTATTTGCTTTGATGTATACAAGAAACTATATTGAAATACTCACATAATTCAAAAGATTCCAATTTTTTCAAAAATAAAGATTTGTAAAAGAGTATTTTATGTTTAATTATCCCGGGGATTTCATTTTCTTCTTTTCTGCAAAGATGAAAAATGAAAACCTTGCTCCATAAAAAATAACAACAGTGAGTTAAACATTACGGGCTAAATTACATTCTTCACGCAAAAAGCCTCGTGCAAAGCGAAAATCTTTGCGGCAAGCGTTAAACTTTTGCGCGAGTAAATCACCAGCGGAATTACAATCCTTGCAGATTTTTTCTTCCTCCGATCAATTGCGCACGCAAACAGGACGCGCCCAAATGCACGCGCAGTACCGTCTTGCACAAAAATCTTTGCACGCGCAGTCTTTTTTTCGAGATTCAGCCAATCAGAATTAAGAACCACACCTGTCTCACGTTAACATATTGCGTCTGCCACTGTCAATCCGAGCATATATGCTGCAGTAGTAATACATGCAACTTCATCCATTGTATTGGTTTGGTATGATTTGAATGGGCTACTGTGCTTTGCTGCATTTTTTTTTGGGCTGGTGTATTTTAGTTCAGCCAGGTTGTTCAAATTTACCGTTAGCACCATCTTTTAGGAGTTGCTAAAATCATGCGTGCAAAGGCCATGCGGTAATTACCGCAAAATAGATTGTAATACCATACTCGTACAAGCGCACATTCGCATTTGCCCTCACAATGTTAAGCATAGGATGCGCGAAGTACAGTAAGCTCGCGCAGGGTTCGCATGGGTTCACCCACGGTAGATGATTGCGCACGGTTGTTGCGCTGACTATGTAATAGGGGATTCAGCGCAAATGGTTTTACCCCACACGTTAATGGTTATTTGCACCGGCGCAAACGTTTGCCTGAAGATTGTAATTTAGGACTATGTGTATAATTTAGTATTAAGATTTTTTTTTCAGGGGAGATGGGGGCTTCTAAATTGTAGATACTGAAAACATACAGTGGCTTTGCTACAAAATATTTAAATGGTTTCAGAGCATATTTGTGAATTTTTTATATTAAATATGGGTATGTACAGAATAGTTCGTTAAAAAAAAAATATTCTTTGTCAATTTTTATTTTCAACCACACAAAGAAAGTAATACAACACGATAAATTATATAAAACACTTTCTGATGCTTTCATCTAAACAGAATGAAAACTTTAAACCAGGAAACCTTGGTTGATAAAATTATTATTTTTTTAACCTTTTCTGTACTCGCTGGTTTGCTAAATAGCTACATTTTATAAACTTTTTGTATTTGTTTTTCTGTTTTCCAATTTCGAAATTGTTGTCACAATGTTCTGTAAAAATTGAATTTAGCGTAAATATTTTTTTAAAAAAATAGCTGCGTCAAGAATGTTTTATAGATAGAACCGGTGGTGTACTTACTGATGTATTTCCATGGTGCCATCTATATAGAAACATACCAGCTATTAATTTTCAGTACCAGTTACAAAGAAAATCCCATTATTTCTCTAGTGAACAACAAGTTTTGCAATAAGATTATGCGCTGGGCAAATTGCGTTATCATCCTTTGTTTCAAAGCCAGTCACCTCTATTACTTGAAGTGAATCTCCAAGTGCTTAGTAAACAACGCCATTGGCTCTCTCATAATACTGCAATCTCTTTTCCATCAGATGCGGAGGTGTACATTCCGGAAAATACTGCTCTTTCAACGGTAATTTACAAAGTGGCAGCCAAGGATCCAGATAATGATATTTTGCAGGTAAACTCACAATTGTTTTACAAGATTTTGTAAGTAACTCTGGCAAGACATGATTTAAGTGACAATGTCTGGATAATTTGGCACAGACCCGGCAAACTTAGCTTTGACAGCTATGCTCTTTGACCACTGATTTTTTTTATTGTCATTTTATAACATCTTGGTTACACAGTCAAAAACAGTATAGCAAATGTAGTCTTCCCTCTGCTTTCCCAACCCACCCTCGCCACCCAGGGCCAGTCCCTAATTTCAGCTCACCTTTCCAGCTGTCTCCACTTATCTCTCTAATTACGTTTACTAAGCCCAAACCTCTGGTCCTTCCCACCAGTTTCACCTTCTCTTTGCTCCCATTTGTTTCAGATACCCCTGTCCCTTAGATTGTAAGCTCATGGGATCTCTGCCTAAGCACATGGTTTAAAGTGCTGTATTACCTGAACAGTTATCCTACGGGCAGGGTTGTCTTTCCTCTTGTATCATGTACGTCTCCTGTTTGTGCTTCCCCATTGTAAAGCGATACGAATCTGTTGGCGCTGTATAAGTAACTAACTGTAGTACAGTTTTTTGTTAGTGCAAGTATGCGCATGGCATATACCTATACAGACATGAAAGGAAAACCAATAAGTCCACATAACTAATAAGTGAAAAGGAGGGAGTTATTTCAACCTGGTTATCTTTAGAAAGTAGGCATCGTAGTTTTGCTGGGTAGGGAGGGGGAGTGGTGGATGTCCAGGGTCTCAAAGATTGAAGTTTATAACGTAGTCCTCAGCATAGTTTTCTATGGCAACTCCACTATAGTTTCTACTGAAGTTATTTAGCGCAGACTTCATCATAATTTCCACCGGTGTTTCAGTTGAAGTCAACAAGTGTTGTATTTACCGGTGTTTTCAAAGTTGTTTCTATCAGAGGTCAATGGAGCTCGACACTTTAAAATTGCCAAACTATGTATACTGATGTTGAAAACAATGGTCAATGGAGAATGTCCACAGTTTACTCATTTTATGGAAAAATTATGGAAGTACTGTTGGTCATCATTGTTCACCATTGTTTGAAGCAACTTTGTCTGCCGTTGTTGAGTTTTCCTTCTCTGGATAGTTTGAAACAATGGTGAGCATTGGTGTTTTTTTTCAATAACTCCTATGATGTTGAAAAGGCTACAGCTGATTCCAGAATCTGTAGAAAGAAATGATCTTGTGATTGCATCATGTAGCATAATGGATAATGAAAAACCAGAAAGGATGGGGTGGAGCACACAATGCTAATCACATAAACAAATAGATGCAAAAGTGAATATAAAAGAAACCATATATTCTGTGGTAAACAGATAAAACAGAAAGTCTTACAGAATTTTCTTAGGTTTTTTGAGACTGGTAGCAATGCTTGCAGTGTTAATCAAGAAAAACCTCAAAGGGAGAAAAATAAGCAAGCAATGGCGTAGTATCGTACACTTGAGAGGATGTAATATAATAGTTGTGAACATATACACTCACAAGCTGAAGAGCTTCTCTAGCTCTAAGGTGGATGTTTCTGGGGCGTTATATGGCCGTCTCAAATGCCCTTCAGTCACAGTATTCCTCAGAAAAATGGGCAAAAAAAGGCCAAATGTAAGTGCAGATGGAATTTCAACTTTGGGTATAACCATAAGGAGAAATAGGAGTTCGACTCACCCTCTGTATGGTCTCAATCAGACCCGGATATCAATGCCTCCAGATTGTTCATGTCTCGGCACAATCTTAGAAAAGCCGCAGTAGGATAGTAGGACCTCCATGGGTCATTTCCCAGATATATAGAGAACAAGAGGGAGCCTTTCGAATTTTCAAAAAGGTGGAAAAGGGATATTTAATGGAATAAAACCAACAAGTAAAAATAAAACAATAAAACAATCAGCACTAGACGCGTTTCGCCCAATAAATGCCAGGGCTTCATCAGTACTCAAAAAACCTAAGAAAATTCTGTAAGACTTTCTGTTTTTATTATTATTATTCTTTATTTATAAAGCGCCAGCATATTCCGCAGCGCTGTACAATAAGCACAGTATAGACAGGGTTACAATACATTGAACAACATTTGACAAACAGTACAGGAGGAGATGAGGGCCCTATTCCCGTAGGAACTCACAATCTGGGAGGGTTGGGGTTGGAAACAGGAGGAGAGGACTGTAAGGTGAGAGTGATTGATGATTGCGTCAGTGAGTTGGGTGGTAGGCTTCCCTAAATAGGAACGTTTTAAGGGAGCGTTTGAAGGAAGAGAAGTTAGGGGAAAGTCTGACAGTACGAGGGAGAGCGTTCCAGAGAGTGGGGGCTGCGCGTGAGAAATCCTGCAGTCTATCATGGGAAGAGGTGATGCGGTGAGAAGCTAGGCGCAGGTCACTGTTTGACCTTAGGGAGCGGGCTGGGGTGTATTTGGTGATTAGTGAGGACAGGTAGTGGGGAGCTGAGTTAGTGAGGGTTTTGTAGGTAAGGATAAGGATTTTGAACTTAATTCTGCAGTGGATGGGGAGCCAGTGAAGGGACTCGCAGAGGGGAGCGGCAGAGACAGAGCGGCGGGTGAGGTGAATTAGTCTGGCGGAGGCGTTCAGGATGGATTGTAGGGGGGAGAGGCGGGACAGAGGGAGGCCAGATAAGAGATTATTGCAATAGTCGAGTCGGGAGATTACCAGGGCGTGTATGAGTTGTTTTGTGGCGACAGCGGTAAGAAATGGCCGAATTCTGGAAATATTACGCAGTTGGTATCGGCAGGAGGAGGAAAGAGACTTGATGTGGGGGATGAAGGAAAGAGCAGAGTCAAGTGTAACTCCAAGACAGCGAACTTGGTTTGATGGGGAAATGGTGATACCCTCCACCGTGATAGAGAAGTCAGGAGGTGGGGAGGCATTGGAGGGAGGAATAAGTAGGAGTTCAGTCTTCGACATGTTGATCTTTAGGTGGTGGGAGGCCATCCAGGAGGAGATGCCAGATAAACAGTCACTGACTTTTGAAAGGACAGGGGGAGAGAGATCAGGGGTAGAGAGGTAGATCTGAGTGTCATCAGCGTAGAGGTGGTAATTGAAGCCAAAGCTGTTGATGATTTTGCCCAGGGAGGAGGTGTAGATGGAAAAGAGCAGAGGACCAAGGACAGAGCCTTGAGGTACACCAACAGATAGAGGCAATGAGGAGGAGGAGTTACCAGCAAAGGACACACAGAAGGACATGTTGGATAAATAGGATTCGACCCAAGCGAGTGCAGTGTCACCGAGACCCAGAGAGTTGAGGGTCTGTAGAAGGAGGGGGTGGTCAACAGTGTCAAAAGCAGCCGAGAGGTCAAGCAGGATGAGAATAGAATAGTGGCCGTGTTTTTTAGCAGTTAGGAGGTCGTTGGTGACTTTGGTGAGGGCAGTTTCAGTTGAGTGTAGGGGACGGAAGCCAGATTGCAGGGGGTCAAGTAGGGAATTGGAGGACAGGAAGAGGGAGAGGCGGTTGAAGACTAGTTTTTCTAAGAGCTTTGATGTGAAGGGAAGCAGGGATACAGGGCGGTAGTTGGATGGAGAGTTGGGATCTAGGGATGGTTTCTTTAGTAAAGGGGTAACTAGCGCGTGTTTGAAGGCGGATGGAAAGGTGCCAGTGGAGAGAGATAGGTTGAAGATGTGTGTGATAGCAGGGGTGAGGGAGGAGGAGAGGGGAGGAATTAGATGTGAGGGAATGGGGTCGAGCGGGCATGTGGTGAGATGTGAGGAGGACAATAAGGAATTGACTTGTTTTATCTGTTTACCACAGAATATATGGTTTCTTTTATATTCACTTTCACATCTATTTGTTTATGTGATTAGCATTGTGCGCTCCACCCCATCCTTTCAGGTTTTTCATTTCTGTTTTTAAGGTAATTAAGGAATACCTGTGTTTTGGAGTGTTGAGCACCGGCTTCTTTTGGGTTCTTTACCATATTTTGCATTCAGCATAATGGATAAGACTGTTGTATCAGAGCTACGATACTTAGACAGTGCCTCTACTAAAGCAGTTTCCTTTAGAGAAATTCAGCACTCCCACCAAAATCACCAGTCACAAGTCAAAATGTACTGCAGATCTTATAAGCCGCTGTGTCTGGGCTGAGTACTCCCTGGACTGGCACAACAAGAAAAAGGGATACCATGCTCCTGGGAATGAGACTACAGTAAAAACAAATATACCACTAAATGGGTTAACCCAATGTATAACTGCAGTCTAAAAAGCACCCTGATTGGCTGTATAGCCTTCACTCACCACCACGAAGAAGGAATGCATTAACTTTCTAGTTTTCTCCATACAAGGCAATTTTTAGGTATATCCCGGACAGGCACACAAAGCCGAGCAGCGGATTTCAGGGCATGGGTTCACCGTGGTCGGGCAACTAGGCTTTTGGGTGGGTGGAATGGTCAGAAACAGAGCTCCCAGGTATTTTTGGGGGTCCTCCAAGACTGGTGTTAATATATAACATTGCTGATTATAATACAGAAGGGGCCAGAGAAATAGAATAATGAGGTACTGTTTGAGGAATCGTCACTAAAGAATGAATTGTGACGAATCAACCATCAAACTGTGAATTTAGGCAACAATCACCTGCGTGAAATAAAGGATCTACAGTTTGCTATTCAGATTATGTGAGTCGTGGTGACATCATATCAACACATCTTAACAGCCCATGGTGACAGGTCAACTGCTAGTCAGAGGAAGATGCATGAAGAATACAAATAGCGACATTTTTAGCTTCCCTTTTAATGTCAGCACATGCAAATAATATCCAAAACCCTGCTTTATTTTCCCCTTGCAAACAGCTGTGACCGTGTAAACTAAGTTGCCAGGGCTCTTATCGTTGCTGTTTTGATCTCTGCAGACAATAGTACTGTAACATATAAAGTACTGTGGGTGTTTGCACAACAGATTTAAAAAGGTGTTATTCTTGTATTTCTAATTATAACACTTTAATGAAGCTAAGATTTCTAATCCTTATTTATGAACCATTTGTGTCCTTTGGTCTCCTCCTTTGACGCCGTATGAAATTTCTTTGGATTATTGTGGCAGTGTAAGTTTGTTTTTGGTAAAGCAAGTGGCTCATGTCCAAACGATCTTAAATGTTTCTGTGCGTGTAGAAAACCATATTGATTCCACTTGCAACTGTCACCAGCTCCGCTTCTGATCCAAGTTGAGCCACAGCTCTTGTTGTTGTTGTCCAAGATTTTCGTCCTGTTACGTAATGTACAAAATGATCATTGTTTAGTTATAGAAAGTGGCAATCATCTCTTGCAATTGGTTGATTTTCGTATAACGCTCCTAACGCTCAAAATAATATCTTGATGTGCAATAAACAGAGCTTTGAGGTTGCTGGAGAGAAATCCACTGAGCTTGTCTTTGGTGTTGATTTTTCTTGCCATCTCCCGAGTAAGGATGAGCCGAACACTCCCCGAGTTCGGTTCGAGCCCGAACCCGAACTTCCCACTTGTTCGTGACCGAACCCGAACCCGAACTCGAACCCCATCCAAGTCAATGGGGCTGAAAATTCGGTTTTTTAGAGTGCCCTCCAAGAGGGCATATATGCTACATATTTGCCATAAAAGGTGTATGGGGGTCCGGGTAGTGCCCTGGGGGACAGGAAACAAGGAAAAAAGTTTTAAAAAAAACATTTTTAAAGGGACAGTGAGTTTTCCATGAAATAAGGGTTAAAAATAAAAACCAAAAATTCCTTCAAATATCGTGACTAGGAGGTCCCCATAACCTGCCCGTGAAGTGGCGGATTTCTAGGATGTATAGAAACACTTAAAAACCAAAAAATGACGTTTCATATGACGGTAAATGCTTTTCCTTTAATCTATCCATAAACAACTGCTTGTGGCGGCAGCGTGTATGAAAAGACATTTTAGGACGTGCAGAAAAAGTTTAGTGATTTTTTGGGCTAAATTATTGTGAAACTTATGCAGGCTTTGGATGAAAGTAACAATAGGTGCTTTAAAATTGGGCTTTTAGCGTCGGCAGCAGTGCCGTCACACCGTAACCCCTCTGAGGATATGAATCTGATACAAGTGTCAGTGGCAGTGCACCCAGATATTGTGCCTTCAGTGCCAGGCCTGCAAGTACTATCATACAGTAACCCCTCTGTGGTATTGTGGAAGAATGCAGGGGTGGACCATGCGGTCCTATATTAAAAAGATATGAATCTGGGAATGGGCGTCAGTGCACCCAGATATTCTACCTTTGGTGCAAGACTGCCAGGCCAGCAAGTATCATCATACAGTAACCCCTCTGTAGTATTGTGGAAGAATGCAGGGGTGGACCATGTGGTCCTATATTGAAAAGATTTTGATCTGGTAATGGGTGTCAGTGCACCCAGATATTGTGCCTTTAGTGCCAGGCCAGCAAGTATCATCATACAGTAACCCCTCTGTATTATTGTGGAAGAATGCAGGGGTGGACCATGTGGTCCTATATTGAAATGTTTTTGATCTGGTAATGGGCGTCAGTGCACCCAGATATTGTGCCTTTAATGCCAGGCCAGCAAGTATCATCATACAGTAAACCCTCTGTGGTATTGTGGAAGAGTGCAGGGGTGGACCATGTGGTCCTATATAGAAAAGTTTTTGATCTGTTAATGGGCGTCAGTGCACCCAGATATTGTGCCTTTAATGCCAGGCCAGCAAGTATCATCATACAGTAACCCCTCTGTGGTATTGTGGAATAGTGCAGGGGTGGACCATGTGGTCCTATATTGAAAAGTTTTTGATCTGTTAATGGGCGTCAGTGCACCCAGATATTGTGCCTTTGGTGCAAGACTGCCAGGCCAGCAAGTATCATCGTACAGTAACCCCTCTGTAGTATTGTGGAAGAATGCAGGGGTGGACCATGTGGTCCTATATTGAAAAGATATGATTCTGGTCAAGGCGTCAGTGCACCCAGATATTGTGCCTTTGGTGCCAGGCCAGCAAGTATCATAATACAGTAACCCCTCTGTGGTATTGTGGAAGAATGCAGGGGTGGACCATGTGGTCCTATATTGAAAAGATATGATTCTGGTTAAGGCGTCAGTGCACCCAGATATTGTGCCTTTAATGCCAGGCCAGCAAGTATCATCACACAGTAACCCCTCTGTGGTATTGTGGAAGAATGCAGGGGTGGACCATGGGTCCTATATTGAAAAGATATGATTCTGGTCAAGGCATCAGTGCACCCAGATATTGTGCCTTTAATGCCAGGCCATCAAGTATCATCATCTAGTAACCCCTCTGTAGTATTGTGGAAGAATGCAGGGGTGGACCATGTGGTCCTATATTGAAAAGTGTTTTTTTTATCTCTTAATGGGCGTCGGTGCACCCAGGTATTGTGCCTTTAATGCCAGGCCAGCAAGTATCATCATACAATAACCCCTCTGTGTTATTGTGGAAGAGTGCAGGGGTGAACCTTGCGGTCCTATATTAAAAAGATATGCATCTGGTTAAGGCGTCAGTGCACCCAGATATTGTGCCTTTGGTGCAAGACTGCCAGGCCAGCAAGTATCATCATACAGTAAGGCTGGGGTCAGACGAACGCAGTGTTAACGTCCGTGTTGCCCGCACATAAGTACGTCCGTGATAGCATACAATTGTGTTAAAAGGAGCCCCACACACGAAGTACGTCCGCACAGAAGTGCGGGGGCTGACGGACGCTGCAAACGGTCGCATGTTAGGTAAGAACGTAATACTGCTAGAACGGACGTGCAGAGTGCGCCATGTCCACAACGTCCGCATAGCTTTGTGTGTGAGTGATGCAACAAGGTCAGACGGACTGCATTTATACGTCCAGCATTTTTGACGGACAGAATGTTCTTTCATTGTAATTTATTTTCCCTGCTACATCAGTGAAAAAAACGGACTGTGTGGCACTGGCCACTACCTTGTCGTCACAGTCAGTAAGTACGTCCGTACTGCACGGACACACAGTCCGTAGAAAATGCGCTCATCTGACCCTAGCCTAACCCCTCTGTGGTATTGTGTAAGAGTGCAGGGGTGGACCATGTGGTCCTATATTGAATTTTTTTTTATCTGGTGGTAATGGGCGTCAGTGCACCCAGATATTGTGCCTTTAATGCCAGGCCAGCAAGTATCATCATACAGTAACCCCTCTGTGGTATTGTGGAAGAGTGCAGGGTTGGACCATGTGGTCCTATATTGAATTTTTTTTTATCTGGTGGTAATGGGCGTCAGTGCACCCAGATATTGTGCCTTTAATGCCAGGCCAGCAAGTATCATCATACAGTACCCCTCTGTGGTATTGTGGAAGGGTGCAGGGTTGGACCTGCGGTTCAAAAAAATAAAATGATATAAATCTGGCACAGGCGTCAGTGCAGCCAAATATTGTGCCTTTCATGGCAGCAAGTGCCTTCACACCGTAACCCTTTTGTGGTATTGTGGAAGAGTTCAGTGCTGGAGGTTTTGTGAATGCAGAAGAGGACATCCCCTATCTATTCCATTACTTCAGCATCAGGGGATTGATAGCTGCTGATCCAGGACTGATTCATTTTTATAAATGTCAGCGGGTTTACAGAGTCGGTGGACAGACGCACTCTTTTGTCTGTGACAAAACCTCCAGCGGCACTGAACGTCCTTTCGGAAAGCACGCTAGATGAAGGGCAACCTAGTAGCTGCATAGCATATTGGCTAAGTTCTGGCCAGTGATCCAATCTCAACACCCAGGAAGCCAGTGGATCATCTGCTGTAAAGGTATCCAGGTCTGCCCTTGCCCCTAGGTAGTCCTGCACCATATGGTGAAGACGCTGGCAATGGGTGCCTACATTTGACGTCCTTGGGTGTTGTGGACTAAAAAAATTTAAAAAAGCATCAGTCAAGCGGCCCTGGCCTTCACCGCTATTTGTCTGATCACCTGCAGCCTCAGAAGCACGTGTGTCAGCACTTGGTAATCTACCAGTGCCTGGAAAGGTGTTATACAAGTGTCGCTTTAGAGCGTCCTCAAGTTTTTCATCCTGTGCTCCCTCTGTGCGGGCAGGATGAGCTCTGCAACTTTCCCCTTGTATCGTGGATCAAGAAAGGTTGCCAACCAGTAATGATCCCTCTCCTTGATAGCACGAATCCTGGGGTCCTTTAGCAGGCTTTGCACCATTAGGGAGCCCATGCAGCGTAGGTTGGAGGTGGCATTAGCTTCCGAGTCTTCCTGGTCAATGAGGATGACCGTATCGTGCACTTCCTCCTCCCAGCCACGCACAAGCCCTTCTGTTTCTGGGCACACAAAACCCTCCCTTGAGGAATCCCCACCTTCAATGCCCCCACTACTTAAATAGTCCTCCTCCTCCTCATCCTCCTCCTGTCTGATCTGAGTAGGACCCGCTGGAATGCTGTCTGCGGAAAGACTGAGGCCTTGAGAGCAAGGGAAGGCCTCCTCTTCCTCTCAATGCTCTGCCTCTAGAGCCACATCTATAATTCCCCGCAGAGTGTGCTCCAGCAGGAACACTAAAGGAATTGTGTCACTGATGCATGCACTGTCCCTGCTCACCATCCTCGTTGCCTCCTCAAATGGTGACAGTACAGTGCATGCATCCTTGATCATCAGCCACTGCGGGGGAGAAAAAAAACAAGTTGACCTGAACCTGTCCTTGTGCCATACTCACACCGGTACTCGTTGATGGCCCTCTGCTGCTTGTGCAGACGCTGCAGCATTGCTAATGTTGAGTTCCACCTGGTGGGCATGTCACAGATCAGACGGTTTGTGGGAAGGTGGAATTCTCTTTGAATTTCTGCCAGGCGAACGCTTGCTGGGAATGACCGTCTGAAGTGGCTGCAGACTTTTCTGGCCTGGATGAGAAGTTCTGGCAGCCCTGGGTACTTGGTTAGGAAACGCTGTACCACCAGATTTAGGACGTGTGCTAGGCATGGTACATGCGTCAATTTACCCTTGCGTAGGGCGGAGAGAAGGTTGCTGCCATTATCGCAGACGATCATTCCCAGCTCAAGCTGGCGTGGTGTTAACCATCTCTGCACCTGCCCCTGCAGAGCTGACAAAATTTCTGACCCGGTGTGGCTCCTGTCCCCTAAACAAACCAGCTCAAGCACAGTATGGCATCTTTTTGCTTGAGCCATTGCGTAGACCCTGTCAGGCGTCGGTTTAACTGCCACTTCGCCAGAGACAGAGAAGGAGGAGGAGGTGGTGGTGGTGGAGCAGACAGACCTCATACAAGCAGCTTTCTGGAGGCGTGGTGGATGAACAAGCTCCAGCACAGAGCCCCGTCTTGGATCCCTCCCAGCTGCAATCAGAGTTACCCAGTGTGCCGTGAAGGAAATGTAACGACCCTGTCCATGCTTGCTGGACCACGTGTCTAAAGTCACATGCACCTTGCTGCTGACTGCCTTTCCCAATGACTGGATAACATTGTCTTCCACGTGCTGGTATAGTGCTGGAATGGCCTTGCAGGAAAAGTAATGGCGTTTTGGAACCTGCCACTGTGGTACAGCACATTCAGCAAATTCACGGAAGAGAGCAGAGGCCACCAGCTGGAAAGGCAGCAGATGCAATGCGAGTAATTTTGCTAAGCTGGCATTTAGACGCTGTGCTTGGGGATGGTTGGGACTATATTTTTTCTTTCGCTGCAGTAGCTGAGGCAACGTAATCTGACTACGTAAATCTTCAGCTACTGGGATGATGTCACATTGTGAGGAAGGACCTGGTATATCCATTACTGTAGCATCATCCCTGTCGGTGGAGGTTGTAGGCAATGACATGGCAGGACATACAGTGTGGGTAGAGACAGATGAGGAGGACCTACGCAAAGTTTTGTGCCAACGGGACGTGTGGCACTTGTTCATATGTCGCCTCAAGCACGTGGTACCCAAGTGTCCGGTGTTTATCCCACGCTTCAGCCTCATCTGACATAGATTACAAATAGCAACGGTGGGGTCTGCTGCACATTTCTTAAAGAACTCCCAGACAGCAGAGTTCCTGCATGTGTTCTTTGAGACAACAGCGCTATGCACCTGTCAGGGATCCCTACCGCCGATCCTGGGTTGCGCTCCGGTCCCGGGCGCTGGCGGGCATTCCGACGCTCGTAGCGTCTATCAATCCTCCTCCTTCGTGGCTCAGCTGCAGAGTGAACCGCGCGTGCGCACGTTTTCCCGGGCTAACAAAGAACGTTGTACGCAGGGACGCTCAGAACGGCCGACGGCAGTCTGCACGTCATCAGAGACCGCCCGGGAGGTTCCCCATAAAAAGTCACCTGGCTGATAGTTCCATACTAGTTTGTTCTAGTCTGTTGCGCTTGAGATTTTCTTGTTTCCTGAGACCGTGATTCTGACCTCTGCCTGGATATATGACTACGCTGACTGCTTTAACCCTTCGACCTCTGCCTGGATATATTACTACGCTGACTGCTTTAACCCTTCGACCTCTGCCTGGATATATGACTACGCTATCATACCGCCCAGCTATAGGTACGTCTTGCATATTGGTTCCAACGCTCTCACCGCTACGTGCAACCCTGACAGCACCGGAGCAGCTCTGTCATCTGATGCCTTGGACTGGCTAGTGCTACGGTTGGTCACAGAGGATGTTGTGCCTTGTGTTTGCTGTCCCTCCTCCTCCTCCTCCTCCTCACTTGATTCCTCAGTTTGATCTGGCACCCAGGTGGAGTCATCAATGTCATCTTCACCCCCTATCTCCTCGTCACTGGAGCCAACTTGGCAGTATGCTGCAGCTGCTGGGGCAAAATGATTGCCAGTTATTTGTGTGTCATCACTGGCACTCCCTTCCTCTAGGTTGATTATACTCCCTTGCTCAACCTCAGAGATTGAATCAGAGCACTGTACTTGCTGCGCATCCTCAATCAGCATGTCACTCTCATTGTAGTCAAACAATTCAGCTGACTCCTCCGTGTGTGATAGCGAGGCTATGGCAGGAGTAGCTGTGGACATGGAGGCTGCATTAGATGCTTTGGTAGCTGAGGTGGACTGTAAAGCACTAGAAGCCTGGCTGGCAGAGGACTCGGAGGATGAGGATGGCCTGGTTAGCCAATCCACCAAGACCTCTGTATGTTGCTGCTGCTTAAGACGGCCAGCACCAGTTAGAAAGGACAAGCGTGCCCCTGCAGAGGATGCACCACGTCCACCACGACCAGAGGCACAGCCTCCCAACACAGGGGCTGCTTGCCCTCTTATCTGTGTCTGGGAGCGTCTGCCTATCTTTTTTGTTCTTTCAGACATGGTGAGTGATATATAGATTAATATATACAGAACTCTGATTCAACTCTGGTATAAAGATTTAAAGAACTCTGCTATAACTCAGTGAGACACACTGATAGCTGGCAGCCAGTGACGAGACACAGATCACCTCAATTCACAAATGTTTTGTAGAAATTAGTGAGCCCCAAAATACTGTGTGGTACTGGATGTGTGACGAGACACAGATCACCTCAATTCACAAATGTTTTGTAGAAATTAGTGAGCCCCAAAATAATGCGTGGTACTGGATGTGTGACGAGACACAGATCACCTCAATTCACAAATGTTTTAAAGAAATTAGTGACCCCCAAAATAATGCGTGGTACTGGTTGTGTGACAAGAGACAGATCACCTCAATTCACAAATGTTTTGTAGAAATTAGTGAGCCCCGAAATACAGCGTGGTACTGGATTTGTGACGAGACACGGATCACCTCAATTCACAAATGTTTTGTAGAAATTAGTGAGCCCCAAAATACTGCGTGGTACTGGATGTGTGATGAGACACAGATCACCTCAATTCACAAACGTTTTGTAGAAATTTGTGACCCCCAAAATACTTGCTGGCAGTGACAAGACACAGATCACCTCAATTCCCAAATGTTTTTTAGAAATTTGTGACCCCCAAAATACTTGCTGGCAGTGACAAGACACAGATCACCTCAATTCCCAAATGTTTTGTAGAAATTTGTGACCCCCAAAATACTGCGTGGTACTGGCTGTGTGACAAGACACAGATCACCTCAATTCACAAATGTTTTAAAGAAATTATTGAGCCCCAAAATGATTTGCTGGCACAGTGACAAGACCCAGAAGATCACCTCAATTCACAAATGTTTTAAAGAAAGTTGTAAACCCCAAAAAAACTTGCTGGCACAGTGACAAGACACACATCACATAAATTCCCTGATATTTGGTATAAATGAGACCCAAAAAGACTTGCTGGCACAGTGACAAGACCCAGAAGATCACCTCAATTCACAAATGTTTTAAAGAAAGTTGTAAACCCCAAAAAAACTTGCTGGCACAGTGACAAGACACACATCACCTAAATTCCCTGATATTTGGTAGAAACCCCCCAGACCCCACCAGTAGCGTGGCAGACCGGCAGTAACAAGACACAACTATCTCCTTTGAAATCTCCTCTGAAATGCGTGCAGAATCGGCACGTGGAAACGTTATATAGTGTGCTGCGGGACTTAGCTCTGTGAGCCCATGATTGGGCAAAATTTGCCCAATCAGGACTCTGAGCGGTGATTGGCATAGTGTTGAACCAGTCTTGCACCAGACCTGTGGTCAGGTGCAAGGCTGTAGCCATTTACGAGTTTCAGGCCAGTGGGAAAATGCATTGTGGTCCATTGTGGTCGAACATGCGGCGAACACCCGGAAATGTTCGGTGTTCGCGATCTACTCGAACATGCTAAGTTCGGGTCGAACCCGAACCGCTCATCCCTACTCCCGAGATCTCGAGGGGTAACAGATGTTGATCAACCTGTGGCTGAACACTAAAGAGTTAAGCCCACCTGAAACTCCTATAAGTAATCCAAACCCTAAATATAACCCAAACCCTAAAAGTCAACCCTAACTAACGCGTAGGGTGTAGAGAGGGTGTACTGGTAGTAAAGAAGGGAGTATAGAAAAGTAAAGAGGGGGTTGTAGGGGGAATAAATATGTGTGCTGTCTCTTTTTTCTGAAGCAATACGATATCGGATTTGTCCCTTAATTTCAGATCAATCCAAATAGAGAATCTCCAAATCCAAAATATTACCAAGTCTGAAACAGACATGCACAAACGGTGAAATCAGTATGCGGACTGTTTTTTTTTACCCAATTCAGCCAATCAGAATTAAGAACTACAATTGTTTCACGTTACGTTTTTGCACCTGTCAAATTCAAACTGCGCATATATGCTGTATCAATAAAAAAAGCACGCACAACTTCTCATATTTATTGGTTTGGTAAGTGTAGAATGTGTAACTATACTTTGCTGCATATTTTTTTTTGGGCTGGTGTATTTGGGTTTGGCCAGGTTGATAGAATTTGCCTTTAACACCAGCTTTCAGGAGTTGGTAAAATTATGCGCGCAACGTCTTTGCGTTAAATCCTGCGCATAGATTGTAGTACCACCCGTGTACCATTGCACAAACGCATTTGCGCTCACAATGTTAAGTATAGGATGCGCGACGTACAGTAAGCTCGCGCAGCGTTCGTGCAGGATCACCCGCGGTAGACGTATACGCGCGTTTGTTGTGCTGAGATTGTAATACGACGTTCAGCGGAAAGGGTTTTGCCCCTCGCGTTAATGCGTTTTTGCGCTGGCGCAAACGTATGCGCGAAGAATGTAATAGGGCCCAAAGTGTTTTCTCAGGAAGAATATTATGCAAGCTTTCTTATTATTAAATATGCCCTAGATCACATCACCCTTAAAAACGTCTGACATTAACTCTTACAAAGAGGTGAAATTAAGGGGATATAGACATTAGAGGTAGAGACTAAAATTTGTTTAGTTTCATTTCAAAATAATTTTGTTTGCGATATTTCGTTTCGTAATTTTGTTTCGTTTGGTATATCGGATCACTAAAAACTCCATTTTAAGTTGGGATAGATTCAATATTTGCTATTAATTCAAATTTCAGATCACTAAATAAAACCCCAATGGATCAAATCCTGCTGTTAAATATTGAGCTGTCCATTGGCCTGTGGTGCTGCTGACAACAGAACAGCCTCACTGGGACTATCCTGACTGTGTTATACAGAGAGAGCCTCACTGGGACTATCCTGACTGTGTTATACAGAGAGAGAGCCTCACTGGGACTACCCTGATTGTGTTATACAGAGACAGCCTCACTGGGACTATCCTGACTTTGTTATACAGAGAGAGCCTCACTGGGACTATCCTGACTGTGTTATACAGAGAGAGAGAGACAGCCTCACTGGGACTATCCTGACTTTGTTATACAAAGAGAGTCTCACTGGGACTATCCTGACTGTGTTATACAGAGCGAGAGCCCCACTGGGACTGTCCTGACTGTGTTATACAGAGAGAGAGCCTCACTGGGACTATCCTGTGTTATACAAAGAGAGTCTCACTGGGACTATCCTGATTGTGTTATACAGAGAGAGAGCCTCACTGGGACTATCCTGACTTTGTTATACAAAGAGAGTCTCACTGGGACTATCCTGACTGTGTTATACAGAGAGAGAGAGCCTCACTGGGACTATCCTGACTGTGTTATACAGAGAGAGCCTCACTGGGACTATCCTGACTGTGTTATACAGAGAGAGAGAGACAGCCTCACTGGGACTATCCTGACTTTGTTATACAAAGAGAGTCTCACTGGGACTATCCTGACTGTGTTATACAGAGCGAGAGCCCCACTGGGACTGTCCTGACTGTGTTATACAGAGAGAGAGCCTCACTGGGACTATCCTGTGTTATACAAAGAGAGTCTCACTGGGACTATCCTGATTGTGTTATACAGAGAGAGAGAGACAGCCTCACTGGGACTATCCTGACTTTGTTATACAAAGAGAGTCTCACTGGGACTATCCTGACTGTGTTATACAGAGAGAGAGAGCCTCACTGGGACTACCCTGATTGTGTTATACAGAGCGAGAGCCCCACTGGGACTGTCCTGGCTGTGTTATACAGAGAGAGCCTCATTGGGACTATCCTGATTGTGTTAAACAGAGAGAGAGCCTCACTGGGACTATCCTGACTGTGTTATACAGAGAGAGAGAGAGCCTCACTGGGACTACCCTGATTGTGTTATACAGAGCGAGAGCCCCACTGGGACTGTCCTGGCTGTGTTATACAGAGAGAGCCTCACTGGAACTACCCTGATTGTGTTATACAGAGAGAGAGCCTCACTGGGACTGTCCTGGCTGTGTTATACAGAGAGAGAGAAAGAGCCTCACTGGGACTATCCTGGCTGTGTTATACAGAGAGAGAGAAAGAGCCTCACTGGGACTATCCTGACTGTGTTATACAGAGAAAGAGCCTCACTGGGACTATCCTGACTGTGTAATACAGAGAGAGAGCCTCACTGGGACTGTCCTGGCTGTGTTATACAGAGAGAGAGAAAGAGCCTCACTGGGACTATCCTGGCTGTGTTATACAGAGAGAGAGAAAGAGCCTCACTGGGACTATCCTGACTGTGTAATACAAAGAGAGAGCCTCACTGGGACTATCCTGACTGTGTAATACAGAGAGAGAGCCTCACTGGGACTATCCTGACTGTGTTCTACAAAGAGAGTCTCACTGGGACTATCCTGATTGTGTTATACAGAGAGAGAGACTCACTGGGACTATCCTGACTGTGTTATACAGAGAGAGCCTCACTGGAACTACCCTGATTGTGTTATGCAGAGAGAGATCCTCACTGGGAGTATCCTGAGTACTTTATACAGAGAGAGCCTCACTGGGACTCTCCTGACTGTGTTATACAGAGAGAGAGCCTCACTGGGACTATCCTGACTGTGTTATACAGAGAGAGAGCCTCACTGGGACTATCCTGACTGTGTAATACAGAGAGAGAGAGACAGCCTCGCTGGGACTATCCTGACTGTGTTATACAGAGAGAGAGCCTCACTGGGACTATCCTGACTGTGTAATACAGAGAGAGAGACAGCCTCACTGGGACTATCCTGACTGTGTTACACAGAGAGAGAGAGCCTCACTAGGACTACCCTGATTGTGTTATCCAGAGAGAGAGCCCCACTGGGACTGTCCTGGCTGTGTTATACAGAGAGAGAGCCTCAATGGGACTATCCTGACTGTGTTATACAGAGAGAGAGCCTCACTGGAACTACCCTGATTGTGTTATACAGAGAGAGAGCCCCACTGGGACTATCCTGACTGTGTTATACAGAGAGAGTGCCTCACTGGGACTATCCTGACTATGTTATACAGAGAGAGAGCCTCACTGGGACTATCCTGACTATGTTATACAGAGAGAGAGCCTCACTGGGACTATCCTGACTGTGTAATACAGAGAGAGAGAGAGCCTCACTGGGACTACCCTGATTGTGTTATCCAGAGAGAGAGCCTCACTGGGACTGTCCTGGCTGTGTTATACAGAGAGAGAGCCTCAATGGGACTATCCTGAATGTGTTATACAGAGAGAGCCTCACTGGAACTACCCTGATTGTGTTATACAGAGAGAGAGCCCCACTGGGACTATCCTGACTGTGTTATACAGAAAGAGCCTCACTGGGACTATCCTGACTGTGTTATACAAAGAGAGAGTGCCTCACTGGGACTGTCCTGACGGTGTTTATACAGAGAGAGAGCCTCACTGGGACTATCCTGACTGTATTATACTGAGAGAGAGTCTCAGAGGGGTATCCTGACTGTGTTATACAGAGAGAACCTCAGGGGGTGTACTATGTCCTGACCATACAGAGAGAGAGAGTGAGAGACTCAGAGGGGTATCAAGACGGTTTCTAATGTTTTTTAATTTTAATTTGAAAATAAAAATAAGCAGTGAGTAAAAGAAAACCCCCCGCATCAAAAACTCCTTCAGCCTTCAGAATGCCACGGGGGGGGGGGGGTGTTAGGGCTAGGAATGTGCCGAACACCCCCTTGTTCGGTTTGCATTCGAACAATTTAAAAGGTTCGAATTTGAATGCGGGCACAATGCAAACTCAATGCAAGACAATGGGACTCGAACGTTCGAATTTTAGAGTGCCCTTCAAGATGGCATATATGCAAGATATTGGCGATAAAAGGTGTATGGGTGTCCGGACAGTGCACTGGGGGACAGGAAACAAGGAAAAAAGTAAAAAAAGAAAACGTTTTTAAAGGAACAGTGATTTTTCCATGACATAAAGGTTAAGAATAAAAACGAAAAATTCCTTAAAATATCGTGCCTAGGAGGTCCCCATAACCTGCCCGTGAAGTGGCGGATTTGTAGGTTGTATAGAAACATATAAAAAGAAAAAAATTACATTTCAAATGATGGTAAATGGTTTTCCTTTAATCTATTCATAAACAACTGCTTGGGTCGGCAGCCTGTATGAAAAGAGGAGACGTTTTAGGACACGCAGAACAAGTTTAGTGATTTTTTTGGCTAAATTATGGTGCCTCTTATGCAGGCTTTGGATGAAAGTAACAATAGGTGCATTAAAATTGGGCCTTCACACCATCCGTAACCCCTCTGAAGTATTGTGGATTCTATGGAAGTGTGCAGTGGTGGAGGTTTTGGGAATGCAGAAGAGATCCCCGATCTATTCAGTTACATCAGCATCAGGGGAATGATAGCTGCTGATCCAGGACTGATTCATTTTTATAAATGTCAGCCGGTCTACAGAGTCGGTGGACAGACGCACTCTTTTGTCTGTGACAAAACCTCCAGTGGCACTGAACGTCCTTTCAGAAAGCACGCTGGATGAAGGGCAACCTAGTAGTTCCATAGCATATTGGCTAAGTTCTGGCCAGTGATCCAATCTCAACACCCAGGAAGCCAGTGGATCATCTGCTGTAAAGGTATCCAGGTCTGCCCTTGCCCCTAGTTAGTCCTGCACCATATGGTGAAGACGCTGGCAATGGGTGCCTACATTTGACGTCCCTGGGCGTCGTGGACTAAAAAAATTGGAAATGGCATCAGTCAAGCGGCCACTTCACGGCTCTTCCTCTGATCAATCGCAGCCTCAGAAGCACCTGTGTCAGCACTTAGTAACCTACCAGTGCCTGGAAAGGTGTTACACAAGTGTCGCTTTAGAGCATCCTCAAATTGTTTCATCCTGTCCTCCCTCTGTGAGGGCAGGATGAGCTTTGCAACCTTACCCTTGTATCGTGGATCAAGAAGGGTTGCCAACCATTAATGATCCCTCTCCTTGATAGCATGAATCCTGGGGTCCTTTAGCAGGCTTTGAAGGATAAGGGAGCCCATGCAGCATAGGTTGGAGATGACATTAGCTTCGAGTCTTCCTGGTTGCTGAGGATGGCCCTATCGTGCACTACCTCCTCCCAGCCACGTATTAGTCCTTGGATTTCTGGGCACACAAAACCCTCCCTTGAGGAATCCCCACCTTCAATGCCCCCACTACTTAAATATTCCTCCTCCTCATCCTCCTCCTGTCTGATCTGAGGACCTGCAGGAATGCTGTCTGCGTAAAGACTGGGGCCTTGAGAGCTAGGGAAGGCCTCCTCTTCCTCTCAATGCTCTGCCTCTAGTGCCACATCTATAATTTCCTGCAGAGTGTGCTCCAGCAGGAACACTAAAGGAATTGTGTCACTGATGCATGCACTGTCCCTGCTCACCATCCTCGCTGCCTCCTCAAATGATGACCGTACAGTGCATGCATCCTTGATCATCAGCCACTGCGGGGGGAAAAAAACCAAGTTGACCTGAACCTGTCCTTGTGCTAGGCATGGTACATGCGTCAAGTTACCCAGGCGTAGGGCAGAAATAAGGTTGCTGCCATTATCACAGACGACCATTCCCAGCTCAAGCTGGCATGGTGTTAACCATCTCTGCGCCTGCCCCTGCAGAGCTGACAGAATTTCTGGCCTGGTGTGGCTCCTGTCCCCTAAACAAACCAGCTCAAGCACAGTATGGCATTTTTTTGCTTGAGCCATTGTGGAGCCCCTGCCACGCGTCGGTTTAACTGCCACTTCGCCAGAGACAGAGAAGGAGGAGGAGGAAGAGGTGGTGGAGCAGACAGACCTCATACAGGCAGCTTTCTGGAGGCGTGGTGGATGAGCAAGCTCCAGCACAGAGCCCCGTCCTGGATCCCTCCCTGCTGCAAGCAGAGTTACCCAGTGTGCCGTGAAGGAAATGTAATGGCCCTGTCCATGCTTGCTGGACCACATGTCTATAGTAATGTGTACCTTGCTGCTGACTGCCTTTCCCAATGACCCCATAACATTGTCTTCCACCTGCCGGTATAGTGCTGGAATGGCCTTCCGTGAAAAGAAATGGCGTTTTGGAACCTGCCACTGTGGTACAGCACATTCGGCAAATTCACGGAAGGAGGCAGAGTCCGCCATCTGGAAAGGCAGCAGCTGTAATGTGAGTAATTTTGCCAAGCTGGCATTTAGACGCCGTGCAAGGGGATGGTTGGGACTATATTTATTCTTACGCTGCAGCAGCTGGGGCAAATAAATCTGGCTGCGTAAATCTGCAGCTGATGGAATGCTGTCACATTCTGAGGAAGGACCTGATACACCCATTACTGTAGCATCATCCCTGTCAGTGGAGGTTGTAGACAATGACATGGCAGGACATATAGTGGGGGTAGAGACAGATGAGGAGGAGGACCTATGCAAAGTGTTGTGCCAACAGGATGCGTGGCAGGTGTTCGCATCAAGCAGGTGGTACCCAAGCGTCTGATGTTTTTCCCACGCTTGATCCTCTTCAGACATAGTTTACAAATAGCAACTGTGCAGTCTGCTGCACATGTGAAGATGTGAAGACGAACTCCCACACAGCAGAGTTCCTGGATGTGTGCTTTGAGACAACAGCGCTCTGCACCTGAGCAGCTCTGACTTTTGATGCCTTGGACTGGCTACGGTTGCTCATAGAGGACGTTGTGCCTCGTTTTTGTTGCCTCCCTCTAGGCTGATTTTACTCCCTTCCTCAACCTCAGAGTCAACATCAGAGCACTGGAGTTGCTGTGCATCCTCAAGCAGCATGTCACTGTCATTGTAGTCAAACAATTCAGCTGACTCCTCCGTGTATGATGGTGAGGCTATGGCAGGATTAGCTGTGGACATGGAGGCTGCATTAGATGCTTTGGCTGCTGAGGTGGACTGTAAACCACTACAACCCTGGCTGGCAGAGGACTCATAGGATGAGGATGGCCTGGTTAGCCAATCCGCCAAATCCTCTTTATGTTGCTGCTGCATAAGACGTCCAGCACCAGTTAGAAAGGACAAGCGTGCCCCTGCAGAGGATGCACCACGTCCACGACTACCTGGGCACAGCCTTCCGACACAGAGGCTGCTTGCCCTCTTATCTGTGTCTGGGAGCGTCTGCCTGTCCTTTTTGGTCTTTCTGACATGGTGAGTGATATATAGAATAGATTAAAGATATACAGAACTCTGATTCAACTCTGGTATATAGATTGGAGATATGCAGAACTTTGATTCAACCCTGGTATATAGATTGGAGATATGCAGAACTCTGATTCAACTCTGGTATATAGATTTGAGATATGCAGAACTCTGATTCAACTGTATTATCTAGATTAAAGATATTTAGTACTCTGCTATAATTCAGCGATTTCACTGATATTTTGCCTGCAAGGCTGTCGATGTCCTCTACTCTCTCTCTGATTCACTTCCTCTCCTGCAGGCTGCAACACCCTGATAGCTGGCAACAAGACCCAGATTCAAGTCTGAATAGATAAAGATGAACTCTGATTCAACTGTGGTATTCTGTGGTATCTAGAATTAGATTAAAGATATACAGATTTTCCAGAACTCTGCTATAACAGTGATACACCCTGTTAGCTGACAAGACCCAGATTCAACTCTGAATAGATAAAGATGAACTCTGATTCAGCTGTGGTATGATATTTCACAGCCAGGCTGCCAGTTTCCCTGCTATTTGCCACTGCCAGCTTGTCCCTGCAAATCCAACAATCTCCTCTTCTCTCTGATTCACTCCTGCAACACACATGCTAGGGCTGCAGGGAAGCCTTATTTAGTGTGCTGCGAGACTTAGCTTTGTGAGCCCATGATTGGGCAAAATTTGCCCAATCAGGACTCTGAGCCCTGATTGGCATAGTCTTGCACCTGACCTTTGGTCAGGTGCAAGGCTGTAGCCAATTACAAGCTTCAGGCCAGGGCACCATGCATTGTGGTCTATTGTGGTGCATTGTGGGCGAACACGCGGAAATGTTCGGCGAACGGTCAATCGGCCAATGTTCGATGCAAACTCATGTTCGCATCGAACCGGCAGCCCATCCCTAGTTAGAGCAAGCGGGCTGTCAGCCTCCCTGAAATGAGTTTTTGCAGGTTGGGATGTCTTCTGAGTTAACTTGTATCCTTACCTTTTGCAGTACAGGATCACACGTGGGATTTCCGAATTTGTGATTGATAACACCGGAACTATCTCAACCAACACATTATTTGACTATGAAAACAGTACAAAGAGGTAAAAGGTTTACAGAATGAAGAGCGATCACTGCCTGGAACTCCATATCTAGATTTCAGGACCCCCTGGGATTTCTTAATGCGTTCCACATATGAGATCAAAAATGTTCTTGCCAGCTCGTTAAATGCTAAATGTGCAAGTGAACCTGAGCTGATTAACACATGTCTGCAGAACGTGTAGCATTTGAATGTTTCACTCATGGAGCTTCCAAAACTATCAGATTTATGCAGTCATTGTATTTATTGACCTTTCGGTTGAAATATTATTATTGGATGCTCTAAAATGCAGCAGTCGTTAGAAATGTATCACCTACATGTCGAATAGTGTGCGAGTGTCAGAAAAGATTTGCTACCACAACATTCTATTTCATGTTATTTTTACTTATAATATCGTTATCACTTTTATTATTCACTTGGGTAGATGAATAACATCTAGGACATGACTTTACCCCTCAGATGTTTCGGTTAAGGATGGGTGGAATAGGGATTGTTGTTGATGGTAGTTTCTGGACAGATGGGGTAGAGCCCAGAAAGTCGAGCCATATTGCTTCAAAAAGCAACTAGCAATCCACTTGAAAATATATTTTGAAGCCCAATAGCCCATAAATCTAAATTCTGATCTCCACAGCTAATTCATTTATAACCAATTTTTTTTTGTTAATAATACTTGACTTAACATTGCTAATAAACTTATGCTTAGACTTAGAGATCATTGTAACTAAATCAGCTTTTATTATTAATCATTCTAATCATTCTTATCTGATTGGTCACACTGCTGTGAGCTCCCTGTCCCCTTTCTCCTCTCTGAGAGGGAACTCTGAAGGCTAATTCAGCTATCCAAATGCAGGGGCTTACTCCCATCCAGAACTTCAGCTCAGGGAGCCCTCATCTCAGGTTTCAGGGCTTGGAGACCTTTAGGAACTAGCCTTATCCAATGATATCAAAGCCTTCCTGCATTGAGAGCCTTTTAACTGACTGAATCACCAGCTGCCCTGTGGTCACATGACATACTGAGCTAGAAACATGTCTTATCTTGCTGAGACCAGAGTTAGACCAGCGCTGGATTTAGAGGTGTTATAAAGGAAACAAAAAGGTTAAAGCAGGAGAGGGGTTGCAGAGGGGGCCAGAATTAATAATTAACCCCTCTGTTTCCTGCCCCCTTGTGTTTTAACTCCATAGTATCCCTTTAAGTGATGGCAAGAATACTCTCTTGAAAAAACATACTTGTTGGGACATTGGAAGGTTAAAACATGGGAAACCACTCTAGGTTTACCAGGAATCAACCAGTAGTACATTGTAAAATAGGTATGGTAGGACCAAAGCATGTTTGCCCTGTTGTCCACTCAGAAATCGTGGCCCTTGGTGTCAAGTGCTGACTGTAGAGTCCAAAGGATCTCATAACCATTCTTTGCCGGGCCGGTGTTAGCAAGGCATTATAACAAAGAGAAATCTCTTTCAATATATGGGCCTCTGGGGACTTAAGAAGGATACACAATGCTTATCCTGAGCACACCCTAAACAGGGTCACTAGGCACACAATACTAAAAACATTGGGCCCTATTCCAAAGATGGTGTTAACTTAACCAGAGCTGTTGTAAACTTACCAGAGCCATTACAGTCTCTGGAATTGTTAAATATACAACAGCTCTGGTTAAATTAGCACCAACTTTGGAATACTGTCCATTATCTTTATTAATTCATAGGACAATTTACAAAAAAACATAAAATTAAGATAAAATAATATCAATAATTGTAATAAATTTGTGTATGTGGTGCTTACATCAATGTGTGGTACAAATACAGTAGGCCACCACTGTGGAAAGACCTAGGGTTATACATATACTGTTATAATCGTACATCAATCATTCATTACTTCTCCAAAAATATTCGATCTTATGGTTGGTTAGCACTTTGATTCAGGCCATCGGAATATTTGCGAATAGAACATTCCATCCTCTATCTGTCGAAGGAGTACTAAAATTCATACTGCATGAAAAGGACACCCTGAATATCCTAGTGACCTCATACTGACACTTGATGTCATCCCCAACTCCAGAGCAATATTATTGGGGTCCGGGTCTAGTTCTGTAATCATAACCAAAACCAGTAGTGAAAACATATTCAGCCCCATATGACCGAAATCCTTACACCAAAACATGCTGCTCAGTCAATGAACAGATTTCTGTGTAACGTCTACCCAAACTGGTTTTGTCTTTGAAAACGTTTTGTCTTATATTTTATTTTAGTTTTTTCCCTCCTCTAGTTATACAATAGCGGTAACCATAAGCGATGGCATCCTTTCAAAATCTGGAAATATAAAAGTTGGCATCACTAATGTAAATGACAATGCTCCATCACTGACATGCAGGTAAGTGGGTTCCTGTGCCGAATCTGTAGGCTTCTACACATAATCAAAGGTCGCTCGACTTATTGAAAATTGTGATAAATAACAGTCATGATAATATATTGTAAGATGCCTCTCACAGAAAAAAATGCGTCTTATAGTCTGTTTCTGAAAAAAGGGGGGTTTGTGAGGGTCCTGAGGACGAGCAACGGCACTAGTGGCCTGCTCTTCGGTGGGGCCTGCTCTATGGTGGGGCCTGCTCAGGTCTCAGAAGGCTTTAGCTTGATTGTGTTGGTACAGGGACAACTACCCCATGGAAATCAGATTGATATCACCCAGAAAGGGTGGCCAGTACTGAATGCCAAGGACATCATCCCTGCACGAGAGATGCAGCAACCCCCGACGACCATTTCAGCCTCTTTAGCCCTCGTCAGGAGGGTATAGTTGACACCCCTCTAGGCACCTGGAGCAAGGGGGTCCACATCTGGATTACCCCGGCAAACTTATAGTGAGAAAAAGAGCTTTGTGAGGATCCTGAGAAACCTATTTGTGAATTTTATATTAAATTTGAGTATGGTGCACTTTCTTATGCTTTCATCTAAACAGATTAAAAATGAGAAACGATGGTTGATGAAATCGCTTTTTTTTTTTAACCTTTTCTGTACTCGATGGTTTGCTAAATAGCTCTGTTTTACAAACTTTAGGCTCTATTACACTCTTCGCAGAAAAATGTGCACGTGCGCAAAAACGCATTAACGCGAGGGGAAAAACCCTTCTCGTTGATCGTTGTACTACGACGTTCGCGCACAAAATGCACGTTAACGTCTAACGCAAGTTACCCTGAGCGAACCCTGTGCGAGTGAAGGTTCGTGAGCGCATCCCATACTTAACATTGTGAGCGCAAATGCGTTTGTGCGCTGGAACGCGGATGGTATTACAATCGATGCGCAAATTTTTACGAACGACGTTTGCGTGCATAATTTTAACGTCTTTGAAAAGCTGGTGGTAATGGCAAATCTGAACATTCTGGCTGAAACCAAATACACCAGCACGAAAAAAAAAATACAGCACAGTATAGTTACACATTCTACACATACCCAAACAATAAAATAGAGAGGCATAAGGCTATCCTAAACAAAAGATAAATCCAGGTAAAGTATCCATGTAATTGGGCAGACTAGATGGGCCGAAAGGTTCTTATCTGCCGACATTTTTCTATGTTTCTATGTTGTGCGTGTTTTTATTATTGCTGCAGCATATATACTCAGATAGATTTTGACAGGCGCAAAAACTGAACGGGAGACAATTGTGGTTCTTAATTCTGATTGCCCACCGATTTCTGCACGGAGCGTCAATTTGCACTCGTTTTCGCGCATATTTTTTACACGCAATATTTTCGGATGGATGAAAAAATGCGCTCGGATTGTAATACCAGCGTTAATTTACATGCCTTAACGTTTAACGCTTCGCGCAAAAAAATTGCGCTGCGCGTTACGAATTTGCGCGAAGAATGTAATAGAGCCCTTTTTGTATTTGTTTTTTTGAATCCTGAATTAACCACTTTGTGCTCGTGATAAGACTTCAATAACGCATTCAGGAAGTTCTCATATTGGGGTTTTGTTTAACCTCCCTGGCGGTCTATTTCTTCAGCAAAATCTTTGATGAAAGCGCTCTATTCCCCCCCCCCTAGCGGTATTCCCAAGTGTGGCTCGGGGTTAAATTCCTATGTTGGAAGCGGTAACCCCGAGCAACACTCGGGATGCCGCTGGATACATTACCTCTCCCTGCGCTCCCTCGATGTCCCCAGCTGCCTCCTCCGGCGACAAAGACCTTATACTTCCTGGTTTCCTCCTCGCGAGAAGGAATCCAGGAAGTAGGAGGTCGCGTTCGCCGGGGGAGGCTGCAGAGATATCTTCGAGGGAGCGCAGGGAGAGGTGATGTATACAGCCCGAGTGTGTCTCGGGGTTACTGCTCTCAGCGGTGAAATTTAACCGCGAGACACACTCGGGAAAACCGCCAGGGAGGTTAATTGATGTTTTTTTAAATTGAATTGCAATGAACAGAATATCTCGGAGTACAGTTTTCATATTATGTGGATTTTAGTAAATCAATATGAACACACTCCAACTAAGGGCAGGTTTCTATTGCTGCATGCTGTCCAAGCATTATGGGTGTAGCTAATTTTGCAAACAATACGGGCTCTATTACATTCTTCGCGCAAACGTTAACGCGTACGCAAAAACGCATTACACGAGGGGAAAAAACAACGTCGTAATACAATATCTGCGCAACAAATACACGTATTAACCACTTCGCTGCTGAGGACGCGCTCAGCGCGTCCTCAGCAGTCCCGCTGGTGTGCTGAGGACGCGCTGAGCGCGTCCTCACATTGGGGTCAGCGTTCGGCCGGGTTCCGGCCGATCGCTGGCCCCTCCGGTGCGGGCTGACATCCTGGATGTCAGCCCGGCATCCGGACCAGCAGCCGCCAGAATTAGGTGTCATCGCGGGGGCGCGATGACACCTAATTCAGGCGCCCCCCCGCATGTGCGGAGGAGGCGCCTGAAAGGGAGGGGGGGAGGTCCTTCGGACCTCTCTCCCTCCCGATCGGCGGCGCACAGGGGGTTAACCCAGGCATCATTTGGAAGGGCACAGCCTGCCCTTCCAAATGATGCCTGGCATTAACCCCTGGGGAGCTGGATCGCGAATCGGCGCTGAAAAGCGCCGGTTCGCGATCCTTTCCCGGAGCTGGCCGACATCTTGGATGTCGGCCAAGCCTCCGGGAACTCCCCCAGAGGACTGGCGTCATCGTGCGTAGCGTTCCTAGCGTTAACCCCTAACTGCCACCAACTGTGGAGATAGGGAGTTCCAATGAACTCCCTATCTCCCGATCCGTGGCAGCTAGGGGTTAAATTTTGGTATGGTTGGATCGACCAGAGCATGGCCGTTCCAACGATACCAAACACTACAGTGAAAAATGTTGTAAAAAAATAAATAAAAAAAAATAAAAAAAAATAATAAAAAAAAAAAAATTAAACACTTTTTTTTTTTTTTTTTTGGTTTGTTAATGCAGCAATATTGTTCCCATTTCAATTATAATGTGAACAATGATGCTGCACTAACGATTTTTGTATGCGGTGCGTTTGTTAAAAATAGTGTCATTTTCCCCAAAAAAAAATGTAACGAGACCCCATCTCTAATTTTTTTAACAAGCGCACCCCATACAAAATATAACCGCAATTGCTCGCATGTTAAAATGTGGAAAAAAACACTTTACACATTGTAAATTATTGAAAATACATATTTTATGGCATTTTTTGTTATAATATACAGACATGACATAACGTATACATATAATAATGACATATTATGAATCTACCGAGTCTGACGGAAAGAACGATATATAATATGTCTGGGTCATATACTAAAATAAGCCTTCAAAACACGTTTAAACATGATGCGCAAAACAGGTAAAAATGACCTCAGCATAGGGGCGGGAAAAGCCTCAGCAGCGAAAGGGTTAACATTGTGAGCGCAAATGCGTTCGTGCACTGATACGCGGATGGTATTACAATCTATGCGCAAATTTTGACGGCCAACGTTTGCATGCATAATTTTAACGTTTCGGCAAAGCTGGTGTTAATGTTAAATCCGAACGTCCTGTTCGAATCGAAATACACCAGCACAAAAAAAAATACAGCTGAGTATAGTTACACATTCTACACATACCCAAACGATAAAATTGAGAATTTGTGCGTGTTTTTTTTATTGCTGCAGCGTGTGTACTCAGATTTACTTCGACATGCGCAAAAACTTAAGTGAGTCAATTAAGGTCAATTAAGGTAAATTGATGTCAATTAAGGTTCTTAATTCTGATTGGCTGAATCCCGCGACAAAAACAGTCCTCACACTGATTTACGTGCGTTATGTTACTACGCGCGAATTTCTCTTCGTTTTGCGCATCGGTTTTACGAACGTTATTTTTTGATGGATGAAAAAATGCGCGAGGATTGTAATACCACCGTTAATGTTTGCACGATAACGCCTGACGCTGCGCGCAAAAAAAATTGCGCTGCGCGAGCGTTTTTGCCCAAAGAATGTAACAGTACCCTACGTTTTTCTCACAGCTTTTCCAGTTTAACCAATGGTACCATCACCACACAAACAGTATCATCTGGAAGCACTGTGTCCATCAAACTGGATGAGGAGCTTCCCATTGGAACTACTGTAACCAAGTGCACAGCGCATGATGCTGATCTTATGAATGATCTTACCTTTTATTTGGACCCTGAAAATATATACTTCTCCATTCATAAAGGTGAGGTGCTCTGATAATATAGAAATCATAGAGCTTCTGTAGCCGTAATCCCTTTCCAAACTGCATTCCTTACTCAAATTCCTCCAAAACTACCCCTAACCCTATCTCACTCTTATTTGTAACCTTTCTTTATGTCAGTTACAGTTACCAGTGTTTATAAAGCAATTTAGAGTTCTGCAGTGCTGAACAATGGGTTGGATGTAACAACAAATATACATACAAGTTAGACACACAGAGAACAGTAGGGGAGAGGACCCTGCTCCAGAGATTACAATCTAAGAAGAGAGGGAGAGACTCTTAGGTGAGGGTAAATAGCCGAGTATGTAAAGTAGCAGGAGCATGGGGGCTGTGTGAGAAGATGGTGTAAAAAATGAACTGTGGGGGATTATGGAGTGGGTCAATAGGCTTCTGTAAACTATTATGTTTTTAGAGACTTCCTGAAGGACTGGAGAGACAGGGAGAGTATAATGTTGGAGGGGAGGGAGTTCCATAGAAAGGGGGCAGCTCGGGAGAAGTCTTGAAGGTGAGAGTTGGGGGTGCGGGAACGAGCAAATGAAAACATTAGATCATTGGCAGAGCAAAGTGGATGGGAGGTACCTGCTAATAAGGGAGGACATTTAGGCAGGGGCACTTTTATGGAGAGCCATGTATGTCATCACCATTGTTTTGAGTTGAAGGGTGAGGTGTGAGCAGTCCGGGATGTGAGGTGGATAAGCCTGGCAGAGGCATTCATTACAGAGAATCTGGGATCGCTTGAGGCCAGTGAGAATAAGGTTACTGCAGTCGAGGAGAAAGATATTAAGAGCCTGGATGATCCATTTAGTAAAGTCTTCATTAACTACTTTAAACCACAGGGCGTACTATACCATCCCTTCAATGGGTGGGACTCAACGCCGCGGGACAGCATAGTACACTCCGCTGGTGTCTATGGGCCACGGCCAACCCAAACACCAGTTGTTGCACGTCACGTGTCATTCACTGCCGTGGGACAGCTTGAACTCAAGCCATCCCCCAGCAGCCAATGACACTCTGGCGGCGCATCTGCTGCCTAGGTGGGCCGGAGGAGGGGCCCTCCGCAGCAGTCAGACAGTGGGGCGTACTTAGCATTAAGATGCACCCACCTTGCACAACCCGCCCGGCGGTAAGGGTATAAGAAAGGAGTATCAATCTGAAAGTGCCACAATATTATCTTAACACTGAATGATATTAATATGATATGACGGAATTATGTCTAATATTTGCCAAAGACATTCTTTAGTAAATACAACTCGTAGGGTGAGAATTCTAAGCCTGTCGGCAGCATTCATTACAGATTATAAAGTGGCATTGCGAGTGCTGGGGAGGCCGATACGGAGAGAGTTACAATAATCTAGTCGTGATATAATAACTGCATGGACAAGCATCTTGGTCATCTACACGAACCCATACACTCCACAAATGCTCAAAATATATTATATTTTCCTCTTATTTTAAAAGGTTTTTGTCAAACCTCAGCAAATATTGTGATACTATAGAAAATGTATGGCCATTACCCTGAGTTGATTTCATGAAAATACTATCATTAACACCCTGTACATCGCCCAGAGTAGATTTAAGAGAAAATCTTAGTAAATATTTGATACATTGTGTCTTCTAGAATCTAGATTAATACAGAAGCAACTTCCATCCCAACTGTCCTACCGCATACAAAAAAATAAGGGGACTCCTAGAGGGTATTTAATAGCATAGACTCTTTTGTGAGGGTTCTGAAAGAATAAGGTTCAAAAAACAATATTTACACAGAGTGTGGCAATCTATGAATTATTAAATAGTATAGTGCTCTTTGTATTGAAAGGATAAGAGATCCCCACAGGTGAAACTGAACACAGAAGACATTATGAGCTTGGAAAGAAAAGTTATTTATTTGTAAAGTATTTTTACCTGGAAGGATACATTGAGATTTCTCTAGTTTTCAAGTATGTCCTGGGTTCGAGAGCATTGAAATTTTTACAGTCGTTACAGAAATTCAAAGTAATAAAATGCAAGATATTAAAAACAAAACACAAATATACAGATTAACACAGAAAATAAATACGTAGGAAATATACAGGGTTATACAAAGAGATCCGAATTGCTTGAGAAAGGTAACCAAATGCTGAAAATCAGTGTTCGGTTACCTTTCTTGGCCATTCGGCTATCCAGAGAGCAGGCAATTCGCCAAATCCTGTTGAATTGCCTGAACATATGGTGCCTGTTCGGTGCCGTTCGAGGGCAGTGAAATCCCCATGAAAAAGCAATGCTTCGGCTATTCAGAGAACACAAACCAGCAGTGAAAGGTTCCCGAAATGCCCTGCCATTTGGTGGTTTAATTCGGCAAGTTTATTCAGGAGAATCCCATAGGCTTCAATGTTAAAAATATTCCCCTTTTTATTTCAATATCTAATAAACCGTTCATTATAAAATTCTGCAGTAAAGATTTTTTGGGATATTTTAAGCATTTTTCAGAATTATTATTTTTTTTTAAAAGTCCGATTTTTTTTTTCTTTTTAAGTTTACTTATTTTTTCTGTAACAGCCCTCTTTATTATCATTCCCTGGACCTCATGTGTAAATTTTAGACATTTTCGATCAGTAGTTTCTTTGCAAACAGTGTTTCACTTTTCACACCTTCATGCAAACTGTTTTCCTAATTTATTCACTTCGCTCTGTCTGCGGTCTCGGCTTTCTCGGCTTTTTCCGGCGGCTTCGCTGCGGGTGATCGGCTCCTGCTCGGGTTTTTCCGTGGTTTTCGGCAGGTTAATCCAGATGTTTTTGAGGGTTTTCGGCGTGCATTCGCTGGGTTTTGTGGTTCGTGTTCGTCGGGTTTGCGGCAGCTTTTCCCTGCAATTCAGGGACCCTGTGGTGTTTGCTGAATACACCGCAGGGTCACCGAAATGGGATCGGCAAAAGGAATCGAATTGAAGAGAACGAAAAGTCACCGAACGTGCGGTGACTTTTCGAATCTCTTTGAATAACCCTGATAGTCATTATGTAAAAAAAAATGCGTGTGAAGATAGGGTGATAAAGTAGCTAAAGCATATGGTTGTTGCTCAGCATCATGGGAAATAGAATTCCAAAGCACCTGAGGGAATTTGCTTTTCAAATATCTAAAATGTGTTTTTTTTCCCCCCTAGAAACTGGAACAGTGTTTATCATTTCCAGAATGGACAGAGAAGCTGCTGGATTTGTCAGTGTCATATCTTATGGCGTCAAAGTGTGCGACGGTGATTTCAAATGTGCTTCAATTTCAGCTACGGCAACAATTTTCCCAATAAATGACAACCCCCCATTTTGTGATCAGTATATGTACAGGTAAGAATCATATGTAGGTATGCCCAGGTGCAGGTATAGGTACTCCTACTTATTCCTCCCTCCAATGCCTCCCCACCTCCTGACTTCTCTATCATGGTGGAGGGTATCACCATTTCCCCATCAAACCAAGTTCGCTGTCTTGGAGTTACACTTGACTCTGCTCTTTCCTTCATCCCCCACATCAAGTCTCTTTCCTCCTCCTGCCGATACCAACTGCGTAATATTTCCAGAATTCGGCCATTTCTTACCGCTGTCACCACAAAACAACTCATATACGCCCTGGTAATCTCCCGACTCGACTATTGCAATAATCTCTTATCTGGCCTCCCTCTGTCCCGCCTCTCCCCCCTACAATCCATCCTGAACGCCTCCGCCAGGCTAATTCACCTCACCCTACGCTCTGTCTCTGCCGCTCCCCTCTGCGAGTCCCTTCACTGGCTCCCCATCCACTGCAGAATTAAGTTCAAAATCCTTATCCTTACCTACAAAAGCCTCACTAACTCAGCTCCCCACTACCTGTCCTCACTAATCACCAAATACACCCCAGCCCGCTCCCTAAGGTCAAACAGTGACCTGCGCCTAGCTTCTCCCCGCATCACCTCTTCCATGATAGACTGCAGGATTTCTCATGCGCAGCCCCCACTCTCTGGAACGCTCTCCCTCGTACTGTCAGACTTTCCCCTAACTTCTCTTCCTTCAAACGCTCCCTGAAAACATTCCTATTTAGGGAAGCCTACCACCCAACTCACTGACGCAACCATCAATCACTCTCACCTTACAGTCCTCTCCTCCTGTTTCCAACCCCAACCCTCCTAGATTGTGAGTTCCTACGGGAATAGGGCCCTCATCTCCCCCTGTAATGTTTGTCAAATGTTGTTCAATGTATTGTATTGTAACCCTGTCTATACTGTGCCTATTGTACAGCGCTGCGGAATATGCTGGCGCTTTATAAATAAAGAATAATAATAATGTATTAAAGTAAATTACAATATAAAGCCCCAACATAATCCATAGCTGTGAAGGGTAGTGGGGTAACCCAACACGCAGTCACCCAGCAGTAAACAGGAAGAGCCTAAGGTGACAGGCCAGTCCTTAGTATGGCCAGATCTAGTCTAAGGGATGGAACAGCTCAGCTAGATGGGGCACAACACAGAAACCTGGAAAACGAAATAACCAAGAATGGGCAAGGCAAGAGTCAAGGTTACTGAACAAGCCAGGTCGGTACACAGGTAGTCACACAGAGGCAGAAAGGCAAGGTCACTAAACAAGCCGGGTCAGTATACAGGTAGTCACATAGAGGCAGAAAGGCAAGGCCACCAAATGAGCCAGGTCGGTACACAGGTAGTCACACAGAGGCAAAAAGGCAAGGTCACTAAATGAGCTGGGTCAGTAAACAGGTAGTCACATAGAGGCAGAAAGGCAAGGTCACTAAACGAGATGGATCGGTACACAGGTAGTCACACAGAAGCAGAAAGGCATGGTTATTAAATAAGCCAGGTCAGTATACAGGTAGTCAGAGAGAGGCAGAAAGGCAAGGTCACTAAATGAGCCAGGTCGGTACACAGGTAGTCACACAGAGGCAAAAAGGCAAGGTCACTAAACAAGCTGGGTCGGTACACAGGTAGTCACATAGAGGCAGAAAGGCATGGTCATTAAACGAGCCGGGTCTGTACACAGGCAGTCAGAGATTGGCAGAAAGGCAAGGTCATTAAACAAGCCGGGTCGGTACACAGGTAGTCACACAGAGGCAGAAAGGCAAGGTCACTAAACAAGCCGGGTCGGTACACAGGTAGTCACACAGAGGCAGAAAGGCAAGATCACTAAACGAGCTGGGTAAGTACACAGGTAGTCAGAGAGCTGTGAAGGTAAAACCAAGGACAAGGCAGGACAGGGAAACTGACCAAGGAAGAGGGCAGGAAAAACAAGGAAATAATAAATGCAATAATCAGGGGACAAGGCAAAGCAGGAGGAGGGCAGGAAAGAGCAAAATACTCAGGGTGAATATCAGAAGAACACGCTGACTGAATAACTGAGAGGAAACCATGACAGGGCACTGTGAGCAGTCAACACCCAGAACTTACAGGGTTATCCAAAGAGATTCGAAAAGTCACCGCACGTTCGGTGACTTTTCGTTCTCTTCAATTCGGTTCCTTTTGCCGATTGCATTTCGGTGACCCTACGGTGTATTCAGCAAGCACCACAGGGTCCCCGAATTGCAGGGAAAAGCTGCCGAACACCTGACGAAAACTAACCGAATGCATGCTGAAAACAAGCAAAAACATCTGGATTAACCTTCGAAGAAGCCGAACAGGAGCCGAACGGGAGCCGAATCACACAGAGCCGAAGCAGCTGTGACGTAGAGGAGGCAGTGAATAAATTAGAAAAACCATTTGTATGAATCTGGGAAAATGAAACGCTGTTTGCAAGAAACTACTGAGCGAAAATGTCTGAAATTTTCACAGGAGGTCCAGGGAATGATAATAAAGAGAGCTGTTACAAAAAAAATAAGCAAACTGAAAAAAAATCAAAAAAAAAATCGGACTTTTTTTAAAAAAAAAAAAAAAAGAAAAATGCTTAAAGTATCCTAAAAATAAATGAATAAAGAGACTTTTTGCTGCAGAATTTTATAATGAACGGTTTATTAGATATTGAATTAAAACGGGAATATTTTTAACATGAAGCCTATGGGATTCTCTGAATAAATTTGCCGAATTAAACCACCGAATGGCAGGGCATTAGGGGAACCTTTCACTGCTGGTTTGTGTTCTCTGAATAGCCGAAGCAGTGCTTTTTCATGGGGATTTCACTGCCCTCGAACAGGCACGAACAGGCACCGTATGTTCAGGCAATTCGCCAGGATTTGGCGAATTGCCTGCTCTCTGATAAGCCGAATGGTCAGGAAAGGTAACCGAACGCTGATTTTCAGCGTTCGGTTACCTTTCTCAAGCAATTCGGATCTCTTTGGATAACCCTGTTAAAGTGTGGTGGCCGACACATCATTCGTGGAATGATGGCTGCGATTGGCCGCCGCAGCGCACATGCTCCGGTAATCAGAGGAAGCCGGTATACATTGCATATGCCTGCAATAACATCAATGTACCCCGCCGCAGCAGGTCCTATTCTTCCTAACCTAATGGTGTCTCTTATGAGATTAACCCATTTAGGTTGGGGTACACTCACAAGTGCAGTAAGTACGTCCGCTGCAATGGACATACTTTTGCAAGGACGTACATTCGGACACCACACGATAAACATGAAATTTGGCATTAAGATAAAAAATCTTAAGAAGTGTGCAAGCTGAGGAAGCTGCTGTGTTTTGTAGTCTTTGTAGTTTTCTACACACGTGGCGTATATCAAGTGAGCGCTCGTATGATGTCCTGCCAGCACGTACGGTGCTGTTTGAAGGCAGTTAAATCCTCCATAGAGAAGCGATGGTTAATCTATTCAGAGAACACTGAACAGCAGTGAAAATTTGACGAGTGCCCTGCTGTTCGGTGGTTTCATTCGGCAGGTTTATTCAGGTGAATCCCTTAGGGTTCAGTGTTAAAAATATTCCCACTCTTATCCAATATCTAATACACCGTTTATTTTAATCTGCAGTAAAAAGTCTCTTTATTTATTGATTTTTTTTAGGATCTTTTAGGCAGTTTTCGGTATTTTTTCTGCACAATATTTTTTCAGTTTTTTTTAAAGCGTTTTTTCTGTAACAGACCTTTTTATTATCATTCATAGGATCTTATATGTAAATTTCAGGCATTTTCGTTCAGTAGTTTTTTTGGGAACAACGTTTCAATTTTGACACTTTCAATCATATTGTCTTTTTTTAACCCCATTCGTCAGCTTGTTCGCTTTTTCTGGCAGCTGGTCTGCGCTGTGATCGGTGGCTTTTTCCGACGTGTTTGGCTTGTTTTTTGCGATGGTTTTCGGTTTGATTATGGTGGGTTTTCGGCGGGATTACGGCATGTTTTCCCTGCACTCCGGGGACCCAGCAGTGAATTCATGCTGAATTCATCGCAGGGTGGGGAACTTTCATTCCCCAAAGTGCAGAGAACGAAAGAGCACCGAAATGTCGCCGACATTTCGGTGGTCTCTGTATAAGCTTCTATATAATTTTTAGCAACTACTAAGGTGTTATTAGCAATGAAATTTGTGATAATCTCTGAGCGCACAGAGAAACAATATAGTGCAGTATAGTATGATATACAATGTAATATGATATCTAGGGAGTCTCGGTCATTTTACTTTCCCACAAATAACAAGTATTTTCTGCCATTAGTTTCACCAGACCAGAACCTGTATCAAAAGACACTGTTGCTGCTGTTTTAAAATGCCATGACACAGATGTGCCTCCAGATGACCTGGAATACAAGGCCGCCAGTGGCCCTCTTGGTCCAGGCAAATTGTTTTCCCTTACACCAAGCCATAATATCCAGGTGAGAGCACTATGGCCGATTGGATTTTGTAGTGTAAAAAGTTTTTCTTCTGCGAGACATCAATTACTGCAAATGTTTATCTTGACTTTTTGACTGAATACGTGACACCACAACTACAGTACATGACCTTCAACCAACCATCATTTTCCAGCAAGATGGTGCACCCAGGGGCGTAACTACCAGGGGTGCAGCGGGTGCCACTGCACCCGGGCCCCTGAGTCCGGGGGCCCACAACCAGATGGGTGGGGGGCCAGGACTGGCCCTGCTTGCCCCCCAGTCCAGGCAGGGGTCAGGCACCTGGTCTCCTGTTTGATCGCAGCATGCGGGATCAAACTTTAATGAGCTCCTTGTACCTGAATTCTCTCGTGATTTAACCTGTTATTGACCTCTGCTTGTTTTCTGACTATTCTGCCTTCCGTTGCCCTAGACTATTTTCTTGTACTACGCTTCTGCACTGATATCGATCCGGCTATTCCATTTGACTATTCTATACTCTGTATTCCTGATTCTGGCTCGTCTGACTACCCCTGTGTTGCTGACCTGGTTTTGTATTACGACATTGTCTTTGATTAACCCTTTCTGTCTAGCTAGTATACCTGGCCTATTCTAAGGACCAGACAGTTAGGGATTCTTCTACGGCTACCCTGTTGGTAGCTTTTGGGCTCTGTGGAGTGTTGGGCTTTAAGGACTGCGTGGTGGGATCCGGGAACCGTGACACAAACTCCCACACGCTGCGTCAGAAGTCAAGGCCCGCCGGGGGGAGAGGAGGAGGAAGAAGGGGACAGCTGCTCACATGGGGACATGCTGGCTCTGCACCTTCCCCCTCCACAGCCAAAAAAAGCAGAGCCTCCCAAGTGTCCAACACGTGCAGGGAGGGGAATTGGAGAGAGTGGAGACCATACTTACCTATGGTAAGTATGTAACAAGCTGGGGTGGGGTGTTTGTGTGTGAGTGAGCAGAGGGTGGCGTGTGTGTGTGTTTGTGTTTGCAGGGCCACCATCAGGGGGTACAAGCATTAATCTGGTATGGGGCCCTGTGGAGGGGGGGGTCCCTGGCTGGCTAATTACTGGGGTCTGATACTGGCTAATTACTGGGGTTCTGATACTGGCTAATTACTGGGGTTCTGATAATGGCTAATAATTACTGGGGTATGATACTGGCTAATAATTACTGGGGTATGATACTGGCTAATAATTACTGGGGTATGATACTGGCTAATAATTACTGGGGTATGATACTGGCTAATAATTACTGGGGTCTGATACTGGCTAATTACTGGGGGTCTGATACTGGATAATAATTACTGGGGTTCCGATACTGGCTAATTACTGGGGACTGATACTGGCTAATTACTGGGGTTCCGATACTGGCTAATAATTACTGGGGTCTGATACTGGCTAATTACTGGGGACTGATACTGGCTAATTACTGGGGACTGATACTGGCTAATTACTGGGGTTCTGATACTGGCTAATAATTACTGGGGACTGATACTGGCTAATTACTGGGGACTGATACTGGCTAATTACTGGGGTTCTGATACTGGCTAATAATTACTGGGGACTGATACTGGCTAATTACTGGGGACTGATACTGGCTAATTACTGGGGTTTGATATTGGCTAATTACTGGGGTCTGATACTGGCTAATTACTGGGGCCTGATGTCTGGGGGTCTGATGTCTGGGGGTCTGATAACTTGGGGTCTGATATCTGGGGGTCACGCGGAGGGGTGGGTCTTGAAGGTGTGGGGCATACTGGTATGCCCCACTGACTTCAATGGTCCGCTTCGGCCCCTCCCCACAGCCGACGAGGGGGAGCCCTTCATAGATTCTTGCACCGGGGCCCTGAGGTTTCTAGTTACGCCTCTGGGTGCACCACCACATTGGGGACTGCATGTTCGTGGGTTCCTAAATTAAATATTTCCAGACTGGTGGGTTGGAAGGGGTGGCCCAATTCTCTCGCCACCTCGTTCACCAGATATCACTCCCCTCCACTTCTTTCTATGGGGTTATGTTAAAGATATGGTATATGGAACAAAGGTATGGGGCATTACTAATCTAAAGCAGCGGATCACTGATGCCATTGCTACCGTTGATGAGGGTATGCTACAGCCAACATGGCAAGAAATCGAGTACCGTCTTGGGGCTATATTACATAGTTGGTGCTAACTTAACCAGAGCTGTTGTAAACTTACCAGAGCCATTATAGCCTATGGAGGTTTTAAGTTTACAACAGCTCTGGTTAAGTTAGCTCCAACATTGTAATACTGCCCAGGATGTGCTTCGTGCAACTAATGGTGCCCATAGAGGTGTATTAAATAAGGAAAAAAAATTTAATATATACGTCTCATTTTGTAATAATTTTCACTTATCTGTCTTTTCATTTACCTTTGGAATAAATGTTTGAAATTGTAAAGAGACTTTATGGACACCCTGTATTTAGGTAGTACTCAAAATTTTATTGTACATATATAGTTTTCATATAAAATATCTTTTTCTACAGGTGAATGATGAGTTAGATTATGATTCGAGTCCAATTTCATCATATGAAATGATGGTAACCATCTCAGATTCACCCCGTTCGATGCATACAGGTACAAAATCCTCAGTGTTGATATGTACCATCTGCAAAACATTCGTTCCTTTTGTAGCTTGCGCTATGTAAAATCTCTGAAACAATTTAACGAACTTAAGTATAGAAAAATGGACTCCCTTTATCCTGACACCTGGATTTGGCTCCATGAGAGGCTTAGAAACAGATAACCTCCTTAGATCAGTACATGTCTTAAATCTTTACGTTTTGACCTGTAAATAAACTTGTTCCCTGTATTCTACTAATAGAACTAACAGCCAGTAGGATGCGGCAGCCGGACTGTCCATTCAGTGAAGCAAGTTACTCGCCCTCAGGGTTGAGATGACTGCGTGCACAATCTCATGGCCATAATTCATTATTTATTATGCTATTTTATGTTAAATCCTCTTGCATGTTTTGTTTTCTGGCTTTTGGTGATTTCCGGGTTTTTAACTTGTTCAGGAGTCGTCTGTCAGTTTTTTCGATGACATTGTTCTTGCTGTGGGTTTGTCGTTGTGGATTCGCTCTCCTCCTTTTCTGCTCATAGGCGGAACTCTTGAAAAAAGACAGCATAAGGGCATTTTGCAGTATCTATGCCCTATGCCTCAACTTTTGTGTGTCTAATGTACCTTAGCGAGCCTACACTCATAGCCAGAATGGAGGGACAGATGGATGACAAGGGATTTTTTTTATGTATCCATAGTGTGGTTGAAAAAACATAACACATTACCTCGTACTGTCAGACTTTCTCCTAGTTTCCCCTCCTTCAAATGCTCCCTTAAGACATTCCTATTCAGGCAAGCCTACCAACCGACTCACTAACACACCTCACTGCCCCAACCAGTCCTTCACTCTCACCTTGCAGTCCATCACTCTCACCTTGCAGTCCATCACTCTCACCTTGCAGTCCACCACTCTCACCTTGCAGTCCATCACACTCACCTTGCAGTCCATCACTCTCACCTTGCAGTCCTCTCCTCCTGTTTCCACCCAACCCTTCTAGATTGTAATTTCCCACAGGAATAGAGGGAACTATTCCTATGATCGTTTCCTCCTGTACTGGTTTATCAAAATGTTATTCAGTCTCAATGTATTGTAACCCTGTCCATATTGTGCCCATTGTTCAGCGCTGCGGAATATGCTGGCGCTATATAAATAAAGAATAATAATAACATAGGGGTTCTCCGTTTTCTTACGGCAACAATTAGACATGTCCCAACATTCTCCAGGGTTTGCCTTTGGGTATCCCTCATGGTCGATGATTGCCACTTTGTAGTTTGTGGCCAGATTTGCTTATACAAGCAACTTTTTCTGCACTTTCGACTGCATTTACAGATATGTTGGGGGTTGGTTTTGCATCAGTTGCACTAGGGTAGTTTAATTTTTGGGGTGGGTTCCTTCTCCTATAATGGAGAAGAGACACCGGCTCTGCTGGGCAGCAGCAATACATTCTGAATGTTGTTTTTATGCAAGTGTATTTTCAGCCGTGGAAACCCTCAGCTCTTAAATTCTTGAAATATCAAAGGTTAGTGAATGTAGGTTCGTTGTCTTCATATGTAGATAATTTATAGCATCAAACGTACTCATTATCCCTGGGTTTTCAAATTACCTTAGCAAAGAGGATGGGGGACAGGGGCTACCCTGCTTTGTGATATTTCACTGCACTGGAAATTAAGATCTGTGCTCTAAGTGCCATTTATAAGGCATATTAGCTGGAATGACAGGGGAAGGGAGCCCCAGCGCATCTAACAGTTTAACCCCTTCACTCCAGAGATCAACATACCCTGGGTCCATCAGGTCCCGATATCGAGTTATCTCGATCTTCAGCTCTGAAGGACAAAAGAAAATTAGACTAATTTTGCTGCAAACAAATTTCATTTGCTTTTTGGGCTGCAGAAGGTACCCCCAAAGTTTTAGCCCTGTGGGCATAATGCCCAAGGTACTAAAATTGTTTAAAACCGGCTGAAGAATGCCCTGACATATCAGACTTTCAGCAGCCGATGCAGGGAACCCCGAGCTGCAGCTCCATCTGCTGTAACTCCATTTGGCCAGTAGAAGGTGCCACCTGCCTGCCAAATAGGTTATTACAGTAAGGAATACACTGGGAATATTCCCAAATATTTCTTACTGTATAATTAATTAAAAATGATTTTTTAAAAAAACACTGGTTCCTGACAATGGTCTTTTGGAAAATCACTCGGCAGTGAAGGGGTTAAGAAAAGCTATGTCATAAGCCAGGGATGTCCAAACTCCGGCCCCCCGGATGTCTCTGAACTACAACTCCGATGCTTCTCCATACATCTAATGCAGTCAGAGATTTCTGGGAGTTGTAGTTCAGGAACATCTGAGGGGACGGAATTTGGACATCCCTGTATTAAGCCAATCAAATGAGATTTATATTTTTTTGGGACAATATGAAAAGCTTGACAGCGTATAATAAAACCATCCTAGTCCCCGGTATCCTGATTCAGGGTATTTTATTGGTGCTGTCTGCTTCTTTGCTAGACTCTACAAAAAAATTGATGCCAAAGTTTTGAAGGGATATCTGTCTGTAGCCAGACGTAGTGATGGCCTCTGCCACGGTTTTGGTCGTAAGTTTGAAATCTGCTGAGAGTAGACTAGGAAAGAGCCCCCAGGTTTATAATAAGCCTCTGTCAGTCCATTGGGACCTGAAGCTTTTGGGTTAGTACCAGTTATTTCTTCTTCTATTTCATACTTCGATCTTACCTTTTGTCTGGAAAATAATTTACTATTAATGAACATATTTCATGTATCTATGAGAGTTTATTAATGATCTCTACTCTTTATTATTTGCAGTAACTGCTACAATTATAGTATCTCTGACTCCTGAAAATAATTTCAGCCCAGTGTTTGATCCAGATAAATACACCTTCACAGTGCGGGAAACATCAAAAGGTATTTAAAAGAGTAATATTGTTTCATAGTGATCATGTTGATGGTTCTATTAGAATTCACTGTCACTTACTGAATGATTTTTCTAATCAAGATTTAGCTCCATCGACAACAACAAAACATACACAGCATGACCATAGCATTAAACATTTTGGGCCCTATTACATCGATAACGCTAATCTTAGCGCTCACCTGTGTGAGCGCTAACGTTAGTAATGGTTGCCCTAGTGCGCGCGCACCATATTACCTTCCGAACACTAACAGGTTAAAAAACCCATTAGCGATTCGATCTTGCGCTTTTCAGCGCGAGCTTACTGTACTTTGCACTCCCTATGCTTAACATCGGGAGCGCAAAGAGTTAATTAGTGTTAGGATCACAAAGTCCTAACGCTAATTACTGGCCTGCTGCGGTTAACTAAAAAGTTAACCACAGCTTGGACCTGTTGCTAATGGGTTCCGCTTCTGCGGGAACAGTCAGCACCAGCTGAAACCCTCCCTAAAAAAATCACATACTCACCTTCCATCCTGCATTGAGAACGCCGGCTCCATTCGCTTCGTCTTGCCCTCGGGAGCAGAGAGAGACTGGGGGAGAAAAGTCCCCCAGTCTCCCTCTGTAGATCACTACGCTGACCTGCCGGATCTCGCGAGGCGAGATCCTGCAGGTCATGTGAACTCCTCAATGGAGTTCTATTATTGGCTTTTATCAGCGGCATTCGGCGGCTGGTCAGCTTTTTTTTTGGCGGCTGATCGTCGGCTGCATTCGGCGGTTTATCGGAAGCGTTCAGCGTTTTTTTGGCAGCGTTCGTTGGTTTGTCGGATGCTTTCGGCGGGTTTATTGGCAGCGTTCAGCAGATCGATTCGGCGCACTGCAGGGACCCTGTGGTGGATGCTGAATTCAACGCAGGCTCGGCGAATTGAGCTTGCTAAAGATCGGTGACATGTTGACAGCTTGCTCGATATTCTCTCTTGTATGTGTGTGAACGGTAACCATCTGTTTTATGGTTTGGAGGAGGTAGCACTTGTAGCGTTAGCAGCATTGGTACGTTTACATAACTTTTTGTCATTATATACTTCTTGGTATCTCCAACAATATCTTACTATAAATCTTTTATAATGAAAAAAGATATACAAATTGTTATAATAATAGAATTATTCTATGGCGCAGCCGACTACGATGTGGGCGGAGTGACTGCTACAGACAAGGACCGACCGAATTGTGTCCGATACAGCATAGTCAATGGCAACATGGACTTCATTAGCAGATTCTGGATAGATCCGATTTCTGGAAGGATAAAAGTACTGACTCAGCCAGATTATGAAACACGTGATTCTTATCTGTTAACTGTGGAGGCCAAAGACTGCGACCCAATAAATCCTCGGAAAGCTCAATCTACAGTGAGTACAATTAGCGCAGCTCCACTCGGAAAGGTGGTTAGATAACTTAACAATGAGCTTTGTGACAGATTCAGCTGTCTCTGTGGCAGTTGGAGAGCCTGGGGGCTAGCCTCCGGCCCACTGACTATGGACCAAGGTGCAACCTGGGGTTTGGACTGCTCAATGGAAAAAGCTATTCCCATCGGTGTCAGCCAAATGTGGCAGACCGCCTTGCACACCGACTGTGCCTCTGTTAACCTCTAGCGTTCTCCAAGCAGGACCCCGAAATCCAGCTTTAGCCACCCCCAAATCCTTGTCTACAATCACCAGGCACGACCGATGTTGTAGAGCAGCAAAACAAAGACTGACTCTTTATTTGGAAATCACACAGGATAAAACACAGTTGAGAGACAACCCCCCTTCCAGAGTACATTACAGATTAGATCAGTACAGAACAATGGAAGAGACATTCAACACACTGGATTGTTCACCTATGCATTCTTATCTTAACATGCCTGCTTGATCCTGCTTGAAACAAAGGAATCTTATTACAGCAGCAAGTATACAATATACAGAGAGGGGGTAGCTACAGAAGGGTGCAATATACAGACAGAGGACAGCTAATACAGAAATGTACACTATACAGAAACACAGTCAACATAAACCCTGGATTCCCTGGGCAATCCAGTTGGCAAACCCCAGGTTGCACCTTGGTCCATAGGCAGGAGGCTAGCCCCCAGGCTCCTCCAACTGTCCCAGAGACAGCTGAGTCTGGCACAAGCTTCAGGAACCACACATAGTAAAGAGTGGGTTTAAGATCTGAATATAACATTCTGCTGATTTAACTGGTGAACATATTCTGTATTTTATTAAAGGGATACTCCGTTAAAGATAGAGTTCCCTTTTTAACCTTAAATATTTGGACAGATGCTTCTGACAGTCTCTGCCCAATTATTATAATTTTTTTTAGGTGAATTTACTCACTTTTTCTCCCTTTGCCGGGCACTTCTTGTCCTCTTCAGCTCAGGGACTCCTGAACCCAGCACTTCCTGCAGATACCTAACGCAATTTGCTCTCCTACCTAGTGTACTCTTGCGTAGCCTCGGAACCGCAAATTGCGCATAGCCACTGACTTGTGCACTTTACATCCGCAGGTTCTGTAGGGCTTGTGCAGAGCGATGGATCGAAGCTGCACACATGTGCAGATCTGATCCAACACTGCCTCCCTGACACCGCTCGCTACAGCTATTGGTCTCAGAGGGTGACGTTGGCACACTCTATATGTTTGACTGGCAGCCAGGAAATTCAAAATTCCGTTTGCTGGTGACACTGGGTGGGATGAAGGAAACTCCTCCACTTCACCCTGTGATATCTCCAGGTTCAGGGGAGCTGGGGAGGGGGCACTCCTTACATCCTGACCACTTTAAAACAAGAAAGTGGCCAGGACGAGTAGAATGTCTCTTTGAATTGTTGACAAAATGCCAAAGGCTTCTTGCCAATGGAATACCAAATGCAATTGACATTGAATATTCAAAAATATTGCATTTTGATTGACATTTCCCACAGCATGAGTCCTTCAAATGAAAGTTGTTTTTTTTTTTAAAATAAATAAATATATATTTATATATTTCTTCTACTTTATTAAAATCAATTGTTCTTAATCCTAATGTCTTTGAATAGGGACTGATATTATATGTAGTGTTACCATCAGGCTTCACTTGTTCTCATATTTACAAAAATCGAAATGTAATAAATTAAATATGACAGTAAAAGTTGACAGTACATCTTTGTCAGACTGTCCAGTGTTAAAGGGCATCTACGTTGCATCGGGTAATGCCATTCTGCACAATGGAGTTGTTATTATGGAATGCTATGTAGGGCTGATGTACATAATGGAACATTACGTTCCAGCCAATGGGACCTTTGGGGAAAGAAGACCAAGGTTGAGTCCGAAGTCTCTGTTAAGAACTATGGCTTTTTATGAGTCCTCATTTTAGAAATGATTTAAGGAGCACATGTTCAGTTGCTTGCTTTGATGCTTGAATTGCACGTGTGATAGCGCAGAAGTATTTCAAGAGACAAGCAGTATTTATTAGCAGATGTGCTATGCGTTGTATTTGTTTAATGACTTATCCCTGTGCAATTAAACTCGCAGTCCTGATGTATTTATAGTCTCTCAAACGCTCCTATTGTGCACATTTGTTTTCTCAGTTGTCAAGAGTTGCTCTGCTTTAATCCATTGAAAAAAACTATTTAGACATACTGTGATATAGACACTGGACGCAGGGATCAGTGCTTCCGCTTTTATTATGCAGGCATGAAATTATCAGGGTACAGCATAAACAGCAAATAAACAAATATAAAACATACTCCATTATTCGGAGGCTAAATAAACAGTCAAAATCCCTCTCTGAAGTATTGGGCGTCTAAGCCGCTTACCAACCAGTGGAAACAAAAATCAGATGTACTTCCTTTCTGTGTTCAGGATTGCACTTCCTTCCCTGCTGCACTCAGCACCAAGACTGCCCTCTCAGAGGGAACCACATCTCCTATAAGGCTACGTGCTCCCATACTGACGTGCCTCCCGGTGTCCGTCGCAGCGTAGTGACGCTTCAATGGGGCCGGCCACACACTGTAGCGCGCACACAAATTGCGTTTGATACAAGCGGAAATGCTGAAATCCTCGCCATCGAAACGCTAGATGCGCGTTGGATGGTCCTGCAGAGTGCGATCCTCCATAGGAGGAAGGAGCCTTACATCGCTGACCGCACTAACTGCGCTCAGCGAGGTGGCCAGATGGGCGTCAGAGTGGAAGGAATGTCCACTCTCACTGACGCTCCTTCCACTCTCAAAAACGCTTGTCTAGCCTCGGCCTAAGGGCAAGGCAGTTCTAATTAGGCATCGGCTGTGGGTTAACCCTATAGGGGAAAAAAGGGAATCCTCCATCCGCCTGCTGATAAACCTGTGGTCCACCACCCTGCCCCTAATCACACTGTCACAATACATTTATATAGTATATTTGTGCATGTCCAGGTGTATGAATATGTTATATGTGTTTCTATCTTCATGTTTTGAGTGCTCTTCATGCTATATTTGTCACCAGGTCACCATTAGTATTATAGAAGAGAACGATGAGGCTCCAGTATGTAAGCCGTCGAGGTACACGGCTGTCATCTACGATAACGTGACGTCGGGAACAAACATCAACAACTTTAGACTGAGCTGCAGAGATCGTGACTCTAATGATACTTCGATGCGGTTTGAAATCGTTTCAGGTGTCTCATTAAATATGTTGCATGACTGGTGACAAAATATAAATATATAAATCAGAATAAATATATTTTATAGATTTTTTTAATGATTATTATACCGACTTTCCAAAAGTCCATGCCATATACGTATAAAAAACATGATCAAATTTGGGAGAGGCGTGATGGTAAAAAGAAAATATTTAACACTTGTAATTTAGAAGTTGTTTAGCTCTACAACAGTGTTTCCAAACCTGTCCTCGGGACCCTCAACCAGGCCAGGTTTTAAGGATCACCTTGGGGAAATGCAGACTGAATCCTGCAATCTCTGAGCAGCAAATCATATCACCTGTGCTGTGCTTCAGATATCCTGCAAACCTGGTGAGGCGGAGGTTCCTGAGGACCGGTGTTCTGCTAAAATGGCGAACTTGCCATAATGGCGAACCGCATGACTTCCGGTGCACCTACGTCACTAAAAATGATGAAATACAGCTGTTTCCGGTGCACACAGCTGTGTACAGGATCCGGAGGTACAAGTCTAGAAACGCCCCGTCCCTTTTAGAAATGCCCGGTGCCAGCACCTCTCCTCCCCCTATCATACACGCTGGAACACAGAACGAATTAACCATCTCAGCGTCTCCCCCAACAAACCCCCCCGCCCGCTCAAGTTAATCAGCCGCCCTGTCTCAGCACTTCTCCCCGCACCGAGCATCACTGACTCCGGGGAGGGATTGGGAGAAGTGCTGAGACAGGGCGGCTGATTAACTTGAGCGGGCGGGGGGGGTTTGTTGGGGGAGACGCTGGGATGGTTAATTAGTTCTGTGTTCCAGCGTGTATGATAGGGGGAGGAGAGGTGCTGGCATTTCTAAAAGGGACGGGGCGTTTCTAGAGTTGTACCTCCGGATCCTGTACACAGCTATGTGCACCGGAAACAGCTGTATTTCATCATTTTTAGTGACGTAGGTGCACCGGAAGTCATGCGGTTCGCCATTATGGCAAGTTCGCCATTTTAGCAGAACACCGGTTTGGGAAACATTGCTCTATAGGTTTAACAGCGTTTGTTTTTGTTTTTTAAACTTATCCTTTCTTTAACAGGAAACACAAACAATCACTTTGTGTTTGATCCCACTCACGGCTCCCCCAACCCTAAACTCATTGTTCAAGCTCCCTTTGATTTTGACAATGGTGGCGATATGCAACAAAGATACAATCTGGTCGTGAATATTATTGATGACAATGTAAAGACCGGAACAGTAGAGAATCCAAAAATCGGGACTGTCCTTATATCTGTTACAATTGCACGAGCCAATACGCCGGCGCCTCCTACCACAAATTATTACGTAAGTGCCCCTTTCGTATACCATGGACACCTATATATTATATAAATACCATAACAAAGCATGTGGGGTTTATTTATCACACAGTGAGCTGTAGGGTCCTTCCTTAGTTTATTCCTACGGCCCCCTGGTTGGACTTTGTCTGCTCCAGCCTCCCCCCAATAATGCAGTTCTGTTGTCATAGAGGTCCATGCTAATGGGAGTGTGACAGGTTACCACCTCTTCTGATCTGTGCTGCTTACTTGCTGACGGAGGAGTTAGGGCATCAAAGTCCCTATGGAGGGTTAATAGTGTCATTTTCGAACTTCTGTCGTCCACAGGGAAACAGAGATTTTTTTAAACATTTGTTAAAGAATATAATTTTTAGTTGACAGTACAATATTTTTTTAAACCGTGTCACTGTGATTTCCTTTTTTGCCTCTATGATGTCATAGAATGTGCCTGTGCTAGAGAAAACAATGTATATCTCATCGTGTTTTAAAACAGCAACGAAAAGGACTCACCATAGTGTATAAGAACGTCAACACCTTTGATTCCAATGCTTGGTACGTCCCTTTTATATTCACTCTCATGGCTGTGTTCATCGCCGGCTTGGTTGCCTGGGCGGCTCACCTCATATGGAAATATACCAATCTCAAAGCTGTCTGTCAGAAAGCAAGAAGCCGAATCCCCAAGAAGAAGTAAGCTGGCATATGTTGTTCCGATGTGTGTGTGTTTTTCTTACTTTTTAACCAATTCCCACCGCAGGGCGTACCATGTCATCTGCGGCGGATGGGCTTTGAAGACACGGGTCATACTAGTACGCCCCGTTGATTTGTATTGGGGGCCACCTTGGCACTGCCCAGCACTCGGCGCGCTGCTCTCCTTTGTCTGCTGTGGAATGGCCTGAACTCAGGCCGTCCCCTTGAAGCCAATGGCGCTCTTCGCACATCCGCTGTGTGGGTGGGCCAAAGGAGAGCACACTTTGTGATCCACCTACACTATATAAAATTTATTTAGCGTTCATTTAATAAATTGAGGACACTAGTGACCATGCTAGGTTTGCTGAGCCCACACCAAAGCATGATGTGACCCAAACCATGGCCTCACTCCTTTCTTGGTAGCTGCATGAATCACAGCCCTGTGGCGCAAGCCCAAATCTCACCCGTGGCCACTTCCATGCCTACTAGGTGCACGGGGTCTGTGCCCTTGACTCCATCCGTACGTCGGGCTGTACTGCGGCAGTTGGCAGTCTTCCGCAGATCCCGTTCAACGCACTTTGTGGACCCTGCGGTCAATACTGAATTCACTGCAGAGTTAGTGAAATGAATAGCCAAAGTGCGCTGAATGAGAGCGCAACACTGAAATTTCGGTGCTCTCTGAAGAAACCCTAAAAAGTCTATCCATTGGGGATGCTGTATTTAATAAACATAGCCTACCATCACGAAGACCCTTTAGCTACTCAAGCAAGTGAAGTGGGAATATTTTGTGCAGGGGAGATTCCAATAATAGGTTACCTGAAGCAGTTAATGGACCGGTTGGGGAGTGCCTGTGGGCTTCCATTTCTCCAACTTGACACTGATACTGTACTTGAGAAAGGCCATTATTACAGCCGAAACATTGCTGATAACAGCCAAATAAACTGGTCTCTTTCCAGATTGTAGCGCTGGGTTCCTTCATCTTTTATTGAATTCCAGTTCTCAAACCATCCTTCCTATTAGCCAGGCAATGAGATCCTTCAGTGGACTCAAACATATGAATTACTCTATAAGGGCGGGGTCAGACGAGCGTTTTTAAGAGCGGAGGGAACGACCTTGACAGTGGACGTTCTTTCCACTCTGACGCCTGTCTGGCCACCTCGTTGAGTGCAGTTAGTGCAACTCGTGCCCGCGCCACAGAATATGGCCGACATAGTACGCTCGTCTGACCCCGGCCTAAACCTATATAAATGTTTGACAGAATTAATCTGTGCTAAATTATGTTTTTCTTTGTTTTATCCTCGATACAGAGTGAAAACATATCGTCCAGGTAATATATATATTTTTTATTTTTTTAAAAATACAGGAGCCCAGTTTTAATCAATGTCATTTTAAATATTTTTCATATTTTGGTATTTTTGCAAAAATAGGAACCAAAAAAGAACAAGTAGAAATGATTACGGTAAGTAGCTTCTATTACATTTCCACACTTTTATAAAGTTTTAATTTCTAGGTAGGACTGACCGTAAAGCCCGTATTAAAATAAGTGTAAATTTAACATAAAATTGAAGTGAAAAAACTAATTTCTTTATCAGGGAAAAGATTCAGGGAGTTATAATGACTGAAAATCCCTGTACAGTACAGATACAAGGTGTTACTGTAATTTCCATATACAGGCATTATGCTCCGTCTACTGTATATATTATTTCTTTATTCTTTTGGTATTTTTTGGAATCTGCTTTGCTATACCTCATTATGATCACTACAAATCCCCATAAGCAGGAGATCTCACCATGTGAATATCTAGCTTTGTCTTATTTACTGTACTTGGCACAAGATCCTTTCTGCATGTATGCTAATAATGCAGAACCTGTCTGAAATTGTGTATGATAAGGGACACCACCTAGAATTTAGAACCTTTCATCCTAGCAATATTTCTGTAAAGGATAAACAAATACAGGAAGAAATTAAAGTTGAGAAAATTTACCTTATTTTAACATTTTATCCATCACGGAATAACAGTCTTTATTGACATTTTGGCCTGTATTTAAGTGTTCCAAATAAGTGTGATAATAATATTTTTTCAACAAAATGCACTGGATAGTGAACGGTTTAATAAAAAGCAAGATTTAATGAACCAAGGTTTGACCTGATGAGAGTCTCAGGTATTACATTCCTTAATTCCCTAACTCTACATTGCCTATAATCATAAAACACCCCAAAAACCTAATATTAGGCTATATATAAGAATCACAGGAGTAAATTTCTCCAACCTCCTGCCTCTAAAGGGGTTATTCAGTAAGGGGTGAACTTGCCTCCTAATTGCACCGAACGGTGATATTCACCGTACAGTGCAACTTCATAGCAGTTCGTCTATTCGCTAAGCTGTCAATTCGCCAAATACTGACAGAGAGATCTTTGACGGCAGTGAAATTGTCCCATAGAGAAGTAATGGTTCGTCTATTCACAGAACCTTGAACTGCACCGAAGTGTTGGCTAAATGTCCTGATTTTTGGTGGTTCCATTCGTCAGATTTAAACAGGCGAATCCCAAAGGTTTCAATTGAATTTTTTTATCGTTTTTAATTACTTTTTTATGCAACCATTTATTCTTTTCATTTTCAGCAAACCGTCTTTATATTTATTTATTTTTTGGAACATTTTAATGTATTTTTTGTAATTTTTAAAGTTTTGATTCCCAATTATTTTTAAAAGGCTTTTTTTAAAATAAAAATTCTGTATATTAAAATTCTTTTTATTATTTAGACACATTTTAATGCAATTTTAGTGTTTTAAACACCTATTGAATAGTGCAGTTAATGCGCGTTAATGTCTAACGCGAGTGACCCTGCGCGAACCCTTTGCGAGGGCAATTTATTGCGCACATCCTATACTTAACATTGTGAGCACAAATGAGTTTGTGCGCTGGTGCGCGCATGGTATTACAATCTTAGCGCAAAATTTAACGGACAATGTTTGTGCGCATAATTTTAACGTCTTTGAAAAGCTGGTGGTAACGGCAAATTGTAACAACCTGACCGTACCAAACTGCGAATTCACAACGGAGAACGTCGATGTGCACGTTTTTTTTTACTAGATCTGTCAAAAATGACGGCCACTACCTTGTCTTCTGTCAGAATGTACGTCTGTTGTGAGCAGTCCGCACAAAATGTGTTCGTCTGACGGACTTGCGTTAAAAATTACATTGCGCTCACTGATTTCTGCGCGCATTTTTGCACATCGGTTTTACGAGCGCAATTTCCCGACGGATGAAAAAATGCGCGAGGCATGTAATTCCAGCGGTGATTTTCGTGCGTTAACGTTTAACGCTTTGCGCAAAAAATCACGCGTTCATACATGATCATCCACCACCACTAACACAGCAAAATCGATAATCCATCAAGCCAGGGCCCACCCAGCAGACATTACTTGCTATACAGTATATTATAATATATAGACAATATTGCCGTGTTTGCTATCTCTTATAATATACACATGCTGATATAAATAAGCATACTTATACTGATAAGCATTAGCATTTTATATGTAACGCTAAATTAGACATGTGAAATGTTTTTGTTTTTAGGAATCCGTCACATACGAGGCTGTGTTTGATGGAGAGGCAGTAGATCCAGGTAAAAGATATATATGCTTAACTGTAATAATGTTATGCAACATCTGTCAAGTCTCATGAGTCTCTTTTCCATCCCATATTCTTCATATGAGTTGTAGTGTTTGCAGCTTCTCACTTCCGAGCAGGGTAGTATTTAACCCTTTCCTGCCGCAGGATGTTCTATGCCGTCCTCGAGGCGGGTGGGCCTTGAAGATGCAGGGCGAACAGGTACAACCCGCTGTCTTCAATGGGCCGCCTAGACCCCTCCCTGCAGCCGGCACACGCCATTTTCAGTGCGGGTTGGAATCAGTGGCTCGCGCGGCTCCTGTCGGCAAGACGTACCTGTACGCTTCGCCGATGTTAAAGCACCCCCAACGGGCGACACCCACCCGTCGTCAAGCGGTTAAGGTTGGTGTTGCCCTTGAATAGTTCTCTATCACTGTTTTTATGTCACTCACTTCTTGTGAGCGGAGGAGTCATCCTACAGGGCAGCGCTCCACTCACTCATCGCACCTGAGAGCTGGCACTCCGACACCAATGTTATCCTCTCGCTACCGGGTGGGCTGTACCTGGTGGCGGGCATTGACCCAGGCGGAGCATGTTAGTACCGGCTGCTGTTGGCGGGCCCCTCCTTCGGCCCACATACGTAGCCGATGCACCGCTCGTGGCATTGGCTGAAGGAAGGGTGGCCAACTGGTGGGCGGGAGCACAGAGGCCTTTTGAAGCTAGCAGGATGTGCTATGATGCTTCAAGGCCCACCCACCATGGGGACGGCATAGTACGCCCCGTGGCAGGAAAGGGTTAAAGTTGATAGCCAATCAATCCTTAGTACTGCCCGTCATCGTCTTTCAGTGATGCCCACAAGGCGGTGCTTTGCGTTCACACTGGGTAAGTTCGGCCAGCAATAGCTCATCAAGGGATCAGATATCGCATTGACCTTTGTGACCACTGCAATTTATCCACCTCCTCATATCTCCGCACGAGAGAACCTGTTAGTAAAGGCTTACTTTAAAAACTGAACCAAAGAACTTATTCACATCAAATCATTTCTAAAACATTCATACCAGTTCAAAGATTCATTGCAGGGAGTTTTATGTAGACTTGTGCACCGATTTTTTTTTCAGTTCGATTCGGTTCGGTTCGTTCATATTTTGTAAATTTCCGTTTCGGTTCGTTTCGTTTTCGTTTCGTATCGACTTTTTTTTCATAATTTCGGAAATTTTCGTGTTTTTCGGAACGTCTGTTCTCCTCGTTTCAAAGTGTCTATTCGTTTTGACGTAAACTAATGGTTTTTCGGATCCGATATTTCTGTCGATACAATAAATCTGTCGATACGATAATTCTGCCATTGAGATTTCTCATGTTTTACAAGAAGGATACATTGAGATGGGAATGATACAAAATTACAGAATCAGCGATATAACCAAAAAATATGTTGTCCGAAATTACTGAAATGGAACCGAAATCAGGAATGGAGCCGAAATTTCGAATGGAACGAAAATGATTTTCGATTTTACACATTTCTAGTCCATTTGAAAATTCCGAACAAATTGGTTTCGTTTCGTAAATTTTTTCGGATCTGCCGTTTTCGGATCTGAAAATTGTTGTAAAATCGTCCGAATCCGAATGCACGAATCGGGAAATTTCGTGAAAATTCCGAAATTCCGAAACCCGAAACGCACATCCCTAGTTTTATGAGAGTGCAGGTGTCATATACCCGTGCATACACCCGCAATATATACCTGACCTTTAAACCAAGGGACATTAGAGAAAAAAATCTGAAATTAGATATTCTTTTTTATGTTTGTCCTCTTACTTGCCACCTTTTCTCTCACTCAGCAAGTATTAAAAAAGTTTAAAAGGGAAACTTATATAAACTGCAACTAGATTACTTCTGCATCGCAAGCAAAACCACTTTATGAAACACATTCTGCTGGGGTTTTATTCTTTCTTTGAAGTAATTGCATGGAAAAAGGAAAAATAATGTTAGTTTTTTTTCTTCTCCTGTTTCCATTTTGCGGATTTTTACCATGATGCAACATTTACCAAAATATGTGCAAACGTTTTACTCTACTGCTGTGGTTTATCTTCTAAAGTATTTAGCAGTTAATGAGATGGGGATGTTTAGATAAGGCTGCAGGGGCTTTTGTCCTTCAACTGCTGCCTGAGATAATAGATGGCAGCTAAATTAGATAAAACAGGGAGCTTAACAGACTTCTAATCTACCCCCTGGAGATATCCTTTGAATACATCCCACACAATACAGCTCGTCCCTGGAAAAAGGCTGCACAGCGCTCCAAGGATGTACAGGGTGTGGTACAGCAGCAGGAAGGGAATTGCGGTGTTCTGTCAGATCAGCCAAGTCATCACATCGGCTAATGCTGCCACTTCCGGTGATGTCAAATCAGCTGGGTGATGAAAACTGTCTGTCTGCGCATGCACATGCACATAACAATTGACTGAACTGACACAACACAGGAGAGAACAGGCTAAGGCCAAGCCGCCATCTTTGTTTTTGGCACTTCCAAGTGGCGTTTATTACTTAAAACTGGGCAGAGCTGTCGGTTTTTATGCCGAGAAATCACCAAAAGGTCCTAATGCAAGCTAGCACAGAAGCGACTTAGCTGAAAAAACTTAACAGTATGCATTGTCTGTGCATTAGTGAGGGGTCACGGTAGTAGAATGCATACTGATAGCTGAAAATTACTGAAGTCGCATCCGTGCTAGCTTGCATCAGGACCTTCTGGTGATTTCTCGTAATAAAAACGACTGCTATACCCTGTCTCAAGTAATACACGCCGTTCGTATGTGCCCAAAACAAAGATGGCAGCTTGGCCGTAGCCTGTTGCTCTCCTGTGTTCTGTCGGCGACAGTCAAGTTTTCATCACCCAGCTGATTTCTCGTCACAGGAAGTGACGGCATTGGCTGATGTTATGACTCTCCTGTCAGGATCCCTTTCCTCTCAGACATCAGATTCTCCTGGATTCTTAAAGGCGGAAGAATCCAAAATCTGGAATGCTTGAGATCCCAACGTTCTGAACAAATGGTGCCCAACCAGTAAAATATACCCTCTTACAAAAATGTACAATGGGATGCAATTCATCGAATTGCTGAGATGTGCAGGTGGCTTCTGCAATAATAAACACACTTATTATAGTGTGGAGGCCTTTTATCTCACTTTTTGTTGTCCACCACAACCCTTGTAGATACTGATTGCCCTACGGATCCCAGGCATCCACTGCAACTGGTCATCATGCCTAGCTCCTAGCTGATGAGGGTCCAACAAACCCGAAACAGCGCTGTCCTAGGAGTGGCTTTGACCAGTTGCATAAACCTTATCTCTGCTAGAAAGCCACAGTGTGGCATAGCATTGATTTTAGGGTTCTGTGTAATAACAGACTCAGGATGCATAAAAGTGAGACGGATGTCATTTGCATATCCTACCCAGGATTCCTTGCTGTATATGGGGAATATGGCACAGGAGCTCTGTGATGCAATTCATCAAATTGCTGTGATGTGCAAGTGGCTTCTGCAATAATACACAATATATATATATATATATATATATATAATTTTTTTTCTAAAATGTGCTTTCCTGTTGGCTACGAGAATCATTGCAGGTTTTACATTTTACTAGGGATTTAAATACTGTATTTTAAGATTTATGCCTCAGTGTGGAGTGATTGTTTTGGGGCTAGTGCCACTTGTGCCACTTCAATTAAAAGTATTTGTCTGTCAGTTGTGAGTTAATACTAGTAATTTTATAAATGTTACATCAAGCCACATTTACACTTGTTAAAAGTACAGCTTTCAATGTATGTCTAATAATACATTTCAACCTATGTGTCAGGGAACTCATTATTCCCCTGGAACACAAATTTGGCAAATAACCAAGAAGCTTCATGAAGTCAAATACTATGGGAAGGAGAGGAACTAAGACTAAATGCTAGAACTTAATGTGATTAAAAGGAAATGAATAATTAAAATGAACTTTTAGACGACTATGGAGCCTGTCACGCTAAATTAAAATTCATTACTAGAAGGAGCTGTTAAACTGTTGAGTTGCTATACAGGGGGATTCACATAAACCCAAGCCCAAAGGTTTCGTTATAGATTGTAATCAAATTATAGGAATTAATGAGAATATCAGGAAATGTCCCTCCTCTTATGTTGAGCACATTCAATCACAGCAAGTGCTAAGAAATGGCAGCACACCCACGACAACATCATAGCCGCGTGAATAGCACTCATGTAGGCCAAATAGCCGACTCTTTGGAAGTGCACATGCTTACTTCCAGCATGATGGTGCACCTTGCCACACGTCACATGAACCAATGGCAACAGTTCTTTTGAGAAAAGTGTCTCCTGATCTTACCAGCCTGGACTTCTTTTTATGGGGCTAATGGAACAAGTGTGCTGTTTAATTTATGGCTTAGTGGATAACATTAAGAATGAGATCTAAAACAGACAGCCACTTCCAGCACTTGCTGTGATGGGATGTGCTCAACATAAGAGGAGGTACATTTCCTAAGGTTTCCTGAAACACTTTAGGGGTTATTCAAAGAGAGCTAAATTGGCCACCGAATTGCAGCGAATGGTGAATTTCCCCATCCAGTGCAAGTTTGTGGCCATTCGGCTATTCAGAAAGCCAGCAATTCGCCAGAAATTGCCGGAAAAATATGGTGCAATTCGGCGGCAGTGAAATGCCCCATAGAGTAGTAATAGTCAATCTATTCAGAGAACGCTGAACAGCAGAGAAAAGTAGGCGAAATGCCCAGATATTCAGTGCTCTCATTTGACAGGTTTAAGCAGCAAAACATCTTTTTATTATTTTTTTATGCATTTTTCAGAATTTTTTCCGGCAAAATTTTTATTCCAATTTTTTTTTATGGTGTTTTTTTTTAAATTCTGTTACAGACCTTTTTATTGTTATTCATAGGACCTTATATATTATTTACATGCATTTTCATGCTTTATTTTTATTTAAAACGCCTGTTACAAATCATTGTGTATTTTTTTACCCCTGTTCAGAGGCTGGTTGTTTTTTTTTAGGCGGAACTCGACAGCTGGTCGGCTTTTTTTGACAGTGTTCGGTGTTCTGTTCGGCAGATCGTCGGCTGCGTTTGGTGGTTTGCGGCTGCCTTAAGCGGTTTATCAACGCCATTCAGCCCTTGCGGTTTATTGTTGGCATTCGGCGGATCGATTCGGCGCACTTCGGGGACTCTGCGGTGAATCCTGGATTCACCGCAGGGTCAGCGAATTGAGCTTGCTGAAGTGCGCTGAATGAAAGAGCGTCTTGCATATCCCTTTAATTTCCTTTCATTTGTGGAAGATCTAAAACAAAAACTATGGTTTCTGGCATGTATGTATCCTTGTACAAATCGACTTTTAGGCTGGTTGATGGTTCTGTTGACTTAACTATATTTAATAGGGATGCACTGAAACGAAAATTTCCAGTCGATACCGAAAACCAAAAATTCGGGATTGATTCGGCCGAAAACTGATACCGAAACCGAAAATCAGACATGAGAACTTGGGCCTGGAGGCCGGGTACTCGCCTGATGCCGAAGGCCGGCCGAGCAGCTTGCTCGGCCAGGCCTCCAGGCCCAGGTTCGCATAGCTGGTTAGGTGAGTATGGTGCAACCAATCAGCCATGCAAACTTGAGCCTGGAGGCTCAGCCGGGGGCTCGCTTGAGCTTGGAAGACTGCCGAGCAGTCTTGCCTGAGCCTGGATTGCTCGGCCGGCCTCTAGGCTCAGACGAGCCCCCGGCTCGGCCGGGAAATGGAAATTTTCAGCTTTTTTTTTCGCCCGAATTTCCAATTTCCATTTCGGCCGAAACTGAAAACACCATTTTCGGGCCAATAATTTTCAGTGGCCGAAATTTCGGTGCATCCCTAATATTTAGGTTATTTGACAATATATCACTTCTTTAAAGTTTTTAACTTTTCATTGTATAATCTATTTATCAGTCACAGGGAAAAGTTATGAATACAACACAAAATCTGGAGCACGGAGGTGGAAGTCCGCTGACAGTAAAGAAGGAAACCTAAACCTTTATGATATATCGTCCGTTTCCGAAGCGATTCCACCAGCACCGACAGCACCAGCAATGCCAGCAATTACGAGCTCTTAACGATTTTAATCACTGAAAAGGGGGAGGACTCGAACGGAGGACCCTGAACCATTATTGGATTACATCTCCTGTAAGGCATTGAGCGAATAACGGGAAATGAAGTCCAGCGTTACCGACGGAATATTATTTTTACGGCATAAATAGAATATGATTTGCTTGTTGGTAAATGTGTGTGGATTGGTCTGTGTTTTCATGTTCCTGTGTGAATTTCTAGAGTAATCACGATGAACTTCTCAAATTTTAATTGAAAGTACAATCACAGATTTTAAAGTTTTTTTAATGAGATTCTAAATCAGAGTGTAATCTCATTTATCTGTGTTTTGATTTAATACATATTGTCTAATTCTAACGATTGTATTTTTAAAACACGATTCATTTTAAAATTATGTCTATTGTGATAAAATCCTTTTTTTTTTTTCCGTGACCTAACATTTTCATTCAAGAACGAGCAATGACGTATTTTTCCCTAAAGTAGTTCTTCAGCGACATTTCGGTGCTCTCTATCGTTCGCCACACCTCAGAGTTAAATTCGGAGGGTCCCCGAAGTGCGGCGAATCGATCCTCCGGACGCATCCTAAAACTGCCGAATCGATTCGAAAAACCAACGAACGCAGCCGCAAACCCCCTGAAAAATGTGACGACCCACCGATCACATCGCCAAATTGATCCTCGAACTGCAGACGACCAGCTGTCGGAAAAAGCTGACCAGCCGCTGAACAGGGGTAAAAGAAAATGCAACTTTTAAAACGTTTTTTTTTTAAAAAAAAAAATAGTGCATGAAAATGCCTGGGAATAATATCTAAGGTGAATAACAATAAAAAGGTCTGTTACAGAATTAAAAAAAAAACGCCATGTAAAAAAAAATCGAAAACTTCGCTGAAAAAATCCTGAGAAATTCCTAATTTTTTTTTAGAAAAAGTAAATAAATAGATTTTTTTGCTGCAAATTAAAAAAATAAAAGCTTAAATAAATATTTATGAAAAACATGGGAATTTTTTTGCATTGAAACCTATGGGATTTGCCTGATTAAACCTGATTATTATTATTATTGTCCTCATTTATATAGCGCCAACAGTCTCCGCAGCACTTTACAATAACCAAAGGGAACGAAATACATATAAATGGACATAAGATGGAAACAAGAGGTGCAGAGGGCCCTGCTCATAGGAGTTTACAGTCTAGAGGGATTGGGGTTGAGGAAGACAATGGGAATATTACTCGATAGCAGGATCATTAGTGCCAGTGGTTTGGGAACTGTCGGGCCATAGAAGCAGCTTCAATCAAGTGAGTAGGTGAGCAGAGGAATGAGTTGCATCAGTGATGTGGTACGCTAATCTGAAGAGATGGGTTTTGAGGTATTTCTTGAATGCCTGAAGGTCAGGGGAGAGTTTGATAGGGCGACGCAGGTCATTCCACAGGACTGGTGCTGCCCTTGAGAAGTCTTGGAGTCGAGAGTTGGCCGTGCGTGTGTAGACCGATGACAGGTGGAGATCACCTGCTGTACAGAGTTGTCTAGATGGGACGTGCTTGCGGAGTAACGAAGAAATGTAGAGAGGGGTTGAGTTATTGATTGATTTGAACGTGAGCATCAGTATTTAAACTGTATCCTGAAACGTACAGGAAGCCAATGGAGGGACCGGCAGAGTGGGGAAGTACGCGAGGTGCGTTTAGTGAGAAAAATGAGCCTGGCCCCTGCATTCATTACAGATTGCAAAGGAGCAATACGGGAGTTGGGGAGGCCAATAAGGAGCGAGTTGCAGTAATCAAGTCGTGAAATGACAAGAGCATGATCCAGCATTTTTGCGGTATCTTGTGTCAGAAAGAGGCAGACACGGGCAATGTTTTTGAGTTGAAAGTAACAGGATTTGGTCACTGTCTGGATGTGGGGAGAGAACGTTAGGTCAGAGTCAAAAGTGACACCAAGGCAGTGATTTTGGGGAGTTGAGCTAATGGGTGTTCCATTTACTCGTAGAGATAGGTGGTATTGGGTTCTTCTTGGAGGGAGGAATGACGAGAATTTCAGTTTTGGCAAGATTGAGTTTAAGGAAGTGGGAAGCCATCCAATTTGAGACAGCGGAGAGACAGTCAGTGACTCGATCCAAGAGACCTGAGGAGAGGTAAATTTGAGTGTCATCAGCGTATAGGTGGTACTGGAATCCGAAGGAGCTGAATAGTTTTCCTAGAGAGGCAGTGTAGACTGAGAAAAAGTAGAGTGCCCAGTACTGAACCTTGGGGCACCCAACAGAGACAGGCTGCTTGGAGGAGGTACTTCCAGCAAATGAGACACTAAATGATCGTTGGGACAGATGATGATGAATGAAACCACCGAAATATCAGGGCATTTCACTGACATTTCTCTGCTGTTCGGTGTTCTCTGAATAGATTGACCATTGCTTCTCTATGGGGATTTCACTGCCGCCGAAGATCACTGTATTTTCCTGGCAATTAGCCAATATTTGGCTAATCTGCAGCTTTTTTGAATAGCTGAATGGTCACGAAATTTGCACCGTATGGGGAAATTCACTGTTCGGTGCAATTTCGTGGCCAATTCGGTGCTCTTTGAATAAGCCCTTAAGATTTTAAAACAAGATAATGATGAAGTAGTGTCATAAAAGGTTTATGTTCATGGTTGCAGGAGAAGAGCACAACTGAACACGATGACGCTGGTCTTTAAAGTGCACCTTAACCAGGCCAGGGTCACTTTCCCTTTCATATCTCTGCAGGGATTGGCTATCAGGTTGGTCCTAAAGATCAATGCGATATCTCATCCCTTAATGAGATATTGCAGCTAGTATTTAACTTACTACAGTACTCTGTTCAGCCTCTGTGGACAGGCTTACTTAGGACTGGTTCCCAGCACTGCCCAATTGGTTCTTCACAGCAAAAACTGACTAGTCTGTCAGAGTGTCAACTTCCAGTGAGGCTGGAGGAGTGAGTGGAGGGTCATCATTTAGGACATGCCACTGAATGTCAAGGTGAGGAATAATTCCATGGGAATTACTCCCCCAAAAAAGTCACATTCTAATATTTTGTTGCAGCGCCTTTTGCTTTAATTACGGCACACATTCGCCGTGGCATCCTTTCTATTAGCTTATGCCCTGCATAAATCTTCTCCAGCACATTATCCCAAAGATTCTCAATGGGGTTAAGGTCTGGACTGTGCGGTGGCCAATCCATGTGTGAAAATGATGTCTCATGCTCCCTGAACCACTGTTGCACAATTTGAGCCTGATGAATCCTGGCATTGTCATCTTGGAATATGCCCGCTGTGCCATCAGGGGAGAAAAAACCCATTAATGAAAAAACTTGCTCATTCAGTATATTCAGCGAGTCACATGACCTTATTTTATGGGCACATAACATGCTGAACCTAGACCTGAGCAACTGACACCAGCCCCCGATTATTACAGGCTTGTATGGTAGGTGGTGATTTTTTTTGGCCAGACACTGTGGGCTCTATTACATTCTTCGCGCAAACATTTGCGCGAGCGCAAAAACGCATTGACGCGAGGGGTAAAACCCTTTGCGCAGAACGTCGTATTACAATGTCAGCGCAACAAACGCGCATATACGTCTACCGCGGGTGAACCTGCGCGAATGCTGCGCGAGTTTACTGTACTTTGTGCGTCCTATACTTAACATTGTGAGCACAAATGCATTTGTGCGCTGGTACGCGGATGGTATTACAATCTAAGCGCAGTTTGTAACGCACAGCCTTTGCGTGCATAATTTTAGCAACTCCTGAAAGCTGGTGTTAATGGCAAATTCTATCAACCTGGCCGAAACCAAATACACCAGCCCAAAGAAAAAAAAACGCAGTATAGCGCTCACTCCCGGAGGAGCCACTGAATAAACCTCGGGTTAGTCTCACCGCACTAGGAAATAACTCTGCACCAGCACTGTTGTGGATTTTTAAATATTATATTCTTTACTGATCCCAATAAAGCAGCATATACGGTATTTGAATGACAAAAATTCGTAACGCGGGAAAAACACGCGGCGGCAAAAGAAACCGTTAACCCCCTCAGTTCTAGAGTGTAAGTCCCGTGAATAATAGCTCAAAGGATTGTGTATGTGTGTGCTGTCTCGGGTACCCGGGTACTGTATTCGACTGGCCAGTGAATGAAACAAACAATCTTCGACTAGTCACCGTTGGGGCCCTGTAGATTTAAACAATATTGCAGCGTGCGTTTCTTATTTTGGGAACTGCGGCCTGGAGGCCTCTCACCCATCTGATAGACGAAACTGTCCAGCACCTGATCAAAGGATCTTCTCCGCTGTGTAGTGGGACTCTGTGCCACTGGATCCGCTCCCTGCTTGCTGAATCTCTGCAACTGGGACAACGATCCACCTCCTGCACTCCCAATCAATCAACGCGGTCTCCTAACTCGGGGTCCAGCCGAAACCAGCTTGTCATCCAGACCTCTCAGCGCTGCGTAGGTAGGTTTCAGCACGGTCAATGTCCCGATCTCCAGTACCAGTGAGGCAGCGTCTGTGCTCCGGCCTGGTCGCGATCCTTGACAGCTGTGTCCTCTACCTTTCACTGCTCCACATACTCTGACCTTGCCTTCCACGAGGCCGCTGATCTCCTTCCTCTTCCTATCCCACCCCTTCCTGTCCTCACGCAAAGAATGATGGTAGGTGTAGTTCAACATTTGTCCAACATAGTCCACTATGTCTCTGTCTCCCTCTGGTGGCCAAAATAATTAAATGCAGCAGAACACAGTCTTTAAAGCAGCGCTACAACAGCAAAGTATAGTTACACATTCTAAGCATACCCAAACCAATAAAATGGAGAAGATGTGCGTGCTTTTTTTATTGATGCAGCTTATATGCGCAGAGTGACTTTGACAGGCGCAAAAACTTAACGTGAGACAATTGTGGTTCTTAATTCTGATTGGCTGAATTGCGTGAAATTTTTGCGCGCATCGTTAATGCATTGAAATCATTACAAATAAGAAATAAATAATAACTTCCTTTTTTTGTGAAATTGTTTTTGGTTGTTTGATATATACCATCACAAATTAGTAGGTTTATTACCGTCTTCCTGGACAAATAGCAAATAAATTTATAAAAATATACAATTTTATTGTTTATTTCTATCCCAGGAATTTTTTCGGATTTTTTTTTCTTTTTCTATGTGTCTCATATCAGCTTTCTTTATGTTGTCAGTGTTAACGGCTTCCATTTTTCTTGCTCTTGAGCTCTTTCTCTGTCACTCTTACTTCCCACTTTATTTGTCTCTCCGTCACGCCCTTTGAATGGGTGTCACAGATCCCCCCTGTTATCAAGATGTCAGTCCCTGTATGCAGTACTCTATCTACCCCTCCAATCCTTGATTGTTCGGTATAGCTGACTACCTTCAGGGACTCAATCGACAGACACCTAGCAAGGGTTAATAGACCACAGAGTAGAAACAAAGAGCAGGCCCTAATGGTATAAATACCAGGAGAGAGGGTCAGCCTTAAACAAAGGATTATGCTCAAAACAGGGTTGTCAAAAACAGCTGGACCATGATACAATTGGGGTTCTCAGTAATAGCAGGATCGGTACACAAATCGAGGTTTTCAGTAATAGCTGGGTCAGTATACAAAGCAAAGTTCTCAGTAATAGCAAGTTCGGTACACATAGAGGGTTCTGAGAAATAGCAGGTTCGGCACACAAATCAAGGTTCTCAGTAATAGCCAGGTCAGAATACAAAGCGGGGTTCTCAGTAATAGCCAGGTTGGTACACATAGAGGGTTCTCAGTAATAGCAGGTTCGGTACACAAATCAAGGTTCTCAGTAATAGCCGGGTCAGAATACAAAGCGGGGTTCTCAGTAATAGCCGGGTTGGTACACATAGAGGGTTCTCAGAAATAGCAGGTTCGGCACACAAATCAAGGTTCTCAGTAATAGCCGGGTCAGAATACAAAGCGGGGTTCACAGTAATAGCCGGGTCGGTACACATAGAGGGTTCTGAGAAATAGCAGGTTCGGCACACAATTCAAGGTTCTCAGTAATAGCCAGGTCAGAATACAAAGCGGGGTTCTCAGTAATAACCAGGTCGGTACACATAGAGGGTTCTCAGTAATAGCAGGTTCGGTACACAAATCAAGGTTCTCAGTAATAGCCGGGTCAGAATACAAAGCGGGGTTCTTAGTAATAGCCGGGTCAGAATACAAAGCGGGGTTCTCAGTAATAGCCAGGTTGGTACACATAGAGGGTTCTGAGAAATAGCAGGTTCGGCACACAAATCAAGGTTCTCAGTAATAGCCGGGTCAGAATACAAAGTGGGGTTCTCCGTAATAGCCGGGTCGGTACACATGGAGGGTTCTGAGAAATAGCAGGTTCGGCACACAAATCAAGGTTCTCAGTAATAGCCGGGTCAGAATACAAAGCAGGGTTCTCAGTAATAGCCGGGTCGGTACACATAGAGGGTTCTCAGAAATAGCAGGTTCGGTACACAAATCAAGGTTCTCAGTAATAGCCGGGTCAGAATACAAAGCGGAGTTCACAGTAATAGCCGGGTCGGTACACATAGAGGGTTCTGAGAAATAGCAGGTTCAGCACACAAATCAAGGTTCTCAGTAATAGCCGGGTCAGAATACAAAGCGGGGTTCTCAGTAATAGCCGGGTCAGTACACATAGAGGGTTTTCAGAAATAGCCAGTCAGAATAGCCACCAAAATATCTCACAAAGCACTGGGGTGGCAAACGCCACGTCAGGGCAGTGAGTCTGCCTAAGCCGACTGATTTTGTACCTGGCGGCTACGCGTCATCATGCCACACCCCGCCTCCAGGCCACCTACGTGACCGCTGCGGGCTGGCATATCACTCAACACCCGGCCAGTGAGCAGCGAGGACGGGGGTGCCGGGGAGCTGAAACACCAGACGTGACTATAGGTTGATTTCCAGGAATATCATAATGCTGTCACAATCTGTTATGTTTCATGGCTGGCTATGCTAACCTGAATGTAGTAAGCTTGGGGTTTCAATACCTGACATTTTTACTGTTCCCTGAAAAAATACGTGGGTAAACATCATAGGGGTTTTTCAGAGAGCAACGGAATGTCACCGACACACACACAGTGCCGACCAGCCACCGGAAAAAGCCGACAAGCCGATGAACTGGGTAAAAAAAAGCAAAAAAACAAAATGATTGAAAGTGTCAAAATCCTAAAAAAAAAAAGAGACTTTTCGCTGCAGATTAAAAGAATAAACGGTTTATTTGATAAAAACGGGAATATTTTTAACATGGAAACCTATGGGAATCTCTAGATTAAACCTGCCGAATGAAACCACCGAACAGCAGGGAATTTTTCTGACATTTCTCTGCTGTTCGGTGTTCTCTGAATAGGTTGACCATTGCTTCTCTATTGGGATATCACTGCCTTCAAACAGGCGCCGTATTTTGCTGGCAATTTGGCCAAATTTGGCGAACTGCCTACTTTCTGAATAGTCGAATGGTCATGAAATTGAACCATATGGGGAAATTCACTGTTCGGTGCAGTTTCGGGCCAGATCGGCTCTCTCTGTTTAACCCTGTCAGGGTTATTCAAAGAGAATCAAACAGCCACCGCACGTTCGGTGACTTTTCGTTCTCTTCAATTCGGTACGATTTGGCGATCTCATTTCCGCGACCCTGCAAGCACCACAGGACTGTCGTTGTGCAGGGAAAAGCCGCCGCAAACCTGCCGAACACTCACTGCAAAACCCAGGCGAATGCACACCGAAAATGGCAAAAACATCTGGATTAACCCCGCCGAACACGCCGGAGAAACCTGAGCAGGAGCTGATCACAGCACAGAGCAGCCACTGGAAAAACCCGACACCGCAGACGAATGGAGTGAAAAAAAAAAAAAACCAGTACGCTTGAATATTTGAAAATTAAAACGCTGTATGCAAAGATACTACTGAGCGAAAATGTCTTAAATTTACATATAAGATCCAATGTATGATAATAAAAAGGTCTGTTACAGAAAAAAGAAAAAACGATTTAATAAAAAATGGAAAAAAAATGTTTGCTAAAAAATTCCAAAAAAGCCTAAAAGATCCTATAAAATCTATAAGTAAAGAGACTTTTTACTGCAGAATATTATAATGAAAGGTTTATTAGATATTGCATTAAAACAGGAATATTTTTAACATTGAAGCCTATGGGATTCGCCTGAATAAGCCTGTCGAATGAAGCAACCAAATGGCAGGGCATTTCGGCAACTTTTCACTGCTGGTTTTTGTTCTCTGAATAGACGAAGCATTGCTTCTCTACGGGGATTTCACTGCCCTCGATCCGGCAACGAACAGGCACCGTATGTGCAGGCAATTCGCCAACATTTGGCGAACTGCCTGCTCTCTGAATAGCCGAATGGCCAGGAAAGGTAACCGTATACTGAATTTCAGCGTTCAGTTACCTTTCACCAGCAATTCGGATCTCTTTCATTAACCCGGTATGTCTTTGCCAGTTAAAGAGAAGTTGGAAGAACCAAAACTTTTTGTTTCCACATAACTTTCTTTGAGCTGGGAGGATGATTTCAGGACAGTTCCATGGTCCTAATTATATCACTCATACTGTACGATGCTCTTTCAGTGCTCATCTCACTAATTCATCACTGTCTCCCAGGGATATTCACGCAACAGGGAGGCAGAAAGGATTCAGAATAATGAATGTTTCACAAAGTTTCTGCCTTTACGGATGTAGCTATAACTCATACCTGTTTCCAAAGGAATGTGAAGGATGCATGTGTTGTGTTTGCACATGTGTGAACGTGTAACACGTAATTTACTGACAAGGCATACAAGACATTAATGCTACATCTTGCTTCATGCCATGCCCCCTGGTTGAGCTCAGTTGGTGCCAGGGAGCTGATAAGAGTAACAATTGGCTTGAGTCGAAGGGTCTTAATGGTTTTGTACTAGCGTGTCCTTTATGTGCCACATCAGCGGCTCTACTCGTAGTTGTTGGGAGCTAATAATGGAGGTTGACTGAGGCAGGTGTCAGACGACCGCACCATGTGCGCCTGTACAGAAAGCAACCGGCGTCCGTTGCAACGTTGTGACGCTGCGACGGGGCCGGCCACATGCTGTTGCGTGCGCACGATTTGCTGCAAGCCTCCCAGTCAAAGCACTACGACGCGTGTACAACGGGGACGCAAAGCGTGATCCTCCATAGAAGGATCGAGCCTTGCAGTGCTGAGCGCACTATCTGCACTCAGCGAGGTGGCCAGACGGGCGTCAGAGTGGAACGTTCCGTCCACTCTAACGGATGTTCCTTCCACTCCTGAAAACGCTCGTCTGACACCAGCCTTAGCTGTAGGAAGTTAAATCATTTTTTTTGGCGGGCAGAGATATGGATTGTGTTCTGTCTCTTTAAGATATGAGGTGCTGTGGCTAGCAGGACAAAGCACAGACAGAAACAGCATCAGAGGCCCCTTTGAATAAGGAGTACCAGGGCAACACCATCCCAGTCATTGAAGTTTTTGGGATAGGAAAGTGTTAGCTGAGTCAGTACAGTTTTTGGAATAGATAGTAGTGGGTGGAATCAGTGGAGTATTTGGAATTAATTGTAGTGGGTGAAATCAGTGCAGTGTTTGAATTATATACAGTAATAGTGGGTGGAGTCAGTGCAGTGTTTGGATTATATATTTGTGGGTGGAGTCAGTGCAGTGTTCGGATTATATATTCGTGGGTGGAGTCAGTGCAGTGTTTGGATTATATATTCGTGGGTGGAGTCAGTGCAGTGTTTGGATTATATATTCGTGGGTGGAGTCAGTGCAGTGTTTGGTTTATATATTAGTGGGTGGAGTCAGTAAAGTGTTTGGACTATATATTAGTGGGTGGAGTCAGTGCAGTGTTTGGATTGTGGATTATGTATTAGTGGGTGGAGTCAGTGCAGTGTTTGGATTATATATTAATGGGCAGAGTCCGTGCATTGTTCGCTATAGTTGGGTGTGGGTGAGACAGTGCAAAGTTTGAAATATATATTAATGGGTGGAATCAGTACTGTGTTTGGAATAGGTATGTGTGAGCAGAATCAGAACAGTTTTGGAATAGTTAGTAGTGGGCAAATGTAATTTAGAACTAATTTTAGTGGGTGGAGTCAGTGCAGTGTTTGGAATAGGTATTCGTGGATGGAGTCAGTGCAGTGTTTGGAATAGGTACTGTATGTGTGGGCGGGGTCAATGCAGTGTTTCCAATAGGAATGTGTGGGCGGGGTCAATGCAGTGTTTTCAATAGGTATGTGTGGGCGGGGTCAATGCAGTGTTTCCAATAGGTATGTATGTGCTGGTCAATGCAGTGATTTCAATAGGTATGTATGTGCTGGTCAATGCAGTGTTTTCAATAGGTATGTATGTGCTGGTCAATGCAGTGTTTTCAATAGGTATGTATGTGCTGGTCAATGCAGTGTTTTCAATAGGTATGTATGGGCTGGTCAATGCAGTGTTTTCAATAGGTATGTATGTGCTGGTCAATGCAGTGTTTTCAATAGGTATGTATGTGCTGGTCAATGCAGTGTTTTCAATAGGTATGTATGGGCTGGTCAATGCAGTGTTTTCAATAGGTATGTATGGGCTGGTCAATGCAGTGTTTTCAATAGGTATGTATGTGCTGGTCAATGCAGTGTTTTCAATAGGTATGTATGTGCTGGTCAATGCAGTGTTTTCAATAGGTATGTATGGGCTGGTCAATGCAGTGTTTTCAATAGGTATGTATGGGCTGGTCAATGCAGTGTTTTCAATAGGTATGTATGGGCTGGTCAATGCAGTGTTTTCAATAGGTATGTATGTGCTGGTCAATGCAGTGTTTTCAATAGGTTGTATGGGCTGGTCAATGCAGTGTTTTCAATAGGTATGTATGGGCTGGTCAATGCAGTGTTTTCAATAGGTATGTATGTGCTGGTCAATGCAGTGTTTTCAATAGGTATGTATGTGCTGGTCAATGCAGTGTTTTCAATAGGTATGTATGGGCTGGTCAATGCAGTGTTTTCAATAGGTATGTATGGGCTGGTCAATGCAGTGTTTTCAATAGGTATGTATGGGCTGGTCAATGCAGTGTTTTCAATAGGTATGTATGTGCTGGTCAATGCAGTGTTTTCAATAGGTATGTATGTGCTGGTCAATGCAGTGTTTTCAATAGGTATGTATGGGCTGGTCAATGCAGTGTTTTCAATAGGTATGTATGGGCTGGTCAATGCAGTGTTTTCAATAGGTATGTATGTGCTGGTCAATGCAGTGTTTTCAATAGGTATGTATGTGCTGGTCAATGCAGTGTTTTCAATAGGTATGTATGGGCTGGTCAATGCAGTGTTTTCAATAGGTATGTATGGGCTGGTCAATGCAGTGTTTTCAATAGGTATGTATGTGCTGGTCAATGCAGTGTTTTCAATAGGTATGTATGTGCTGGTCAATGCAGTGTTTTCAATAGGTATGTATGTGCTGGTCAATGCAGTGTTTTCAATAGGTATGTATGTGCTGGTCAATGCAGTGTTTTCAATAGGTATGTATGTGCTGGTCAATGCAGTGTTTTCAATAGGTATGTATGTGCTGGTCAATGCAGTGTTTTCAATAGGTATGTGTTGGTGGAGTCAGAATAGTTTTGGAATAGGTTTTAGTGAGCGGAGTCAGTTGCTCTAATCGAAATATATATAGTGGACATGGAAGAAGAACCTGTGAACCATGATTTAACTAACAAATCATAACAGATGTATTTGACTGCAAGACAGTGCTGGATATTGGGCTAAAGAACACATGAGTGTAGGGTCAAACTGAAATCCTGTGCCACTGCAGTATTATGGCAGCGCGGGACATTGGTATCAGAGCACTATGGATCATGGCCCTTTGCCCAAAATGCTCATCAACTCCGTTCACTCAATGCTCTCATTCAAGAGTAAACAAAGGATATACAGGTATGCGTGTAGCATAATATACAGCATACAGTATATATATAATCTGTAGAATAGATTAGAGAGTAATAAAAACACAATTTGCAAAGCCATTGCACTGCGAAAACTGAAACATTCCGCATAAATAATTCACATGTTCCCGCAAGACGTCAGTAATACATTCCACCAAGTATCATTATTTCCACTTTGATATTTAACTGCTATCCGTCTTTCTGAATTCATTCGTCTAACCGCGACAAAGTGGAATGAAAATGCGTTCAATCCACAATGTCTCGTGTTACTTTTTCCTGACATTTTTTTCTTGTTGCTGTGGTTTAGCAGCGAAACTTCGTGTGATGTGAAACGATATAAATAAAACATCACTACTTTGTCAGTATTCTCTTTAGTCAGAACGCTCAGATATACATTATTAATATTTAGTAATAATAATACTAGATTGAAAAGTCAATATTTAATATTCTATATTATTTCATATCAATACAGGGGTGTGGAAATTATAAAAAACATCTACTTGCCCAATGGACTAAAGTGGTGTCTGTCCTACTTGTCCCTCAAGAAGATCTACTTGTCCTGATTAAAAAAATAAATCTCTTTACCGTATTGCTGTTTTTGCTTTTAGGGTCACTGCTTGTATTTATATTGTACTTCGCTGCAGAATATGTTGGCGCTTTATAAATGTCATTTAATTTTTAGTGTTACAGCTTCTGCTTGTATTTCTATTGTACTGCATTGCAGAATATGTTGGCGCTTTAAAAATGCAAGCAGAAGCTGCAGCCCTAATTATAAATAAATGTCATTTAAGCGCCAACATATTCTGCAGCACAGTACAATACAAATACAAGCAGATGCTGTAACCCTAATAAAATGACATTTATTTATATTGTACGGTGCTGCAGAATATGTTGGCGCTTTATAAATAGATGTCATTTTATTAGGACTACAGCTTCTGCTTGTATTTTTATTGTACTGCACTACAGAATAAGTTGGCATGGTGTTTTAACATGCCAAGATGTTCTGCAGTGCTGTACAATAAAAATACAGGCAGAAGCTTAATTTCTCCATCCCCTCTTCTCTAATATGTAGTTGCCCTCTCCCACATCCTCCTCTTACCCGGGGACATTTTGATGCACAATTAACAGTTTTTTTCTTCTTGCCGGGCTGTGTAACTCCCTGTGACAGGCAAAGCAGTTTTAAATTTCCTGCTCGACCTGCAGAGGGAGATGCGACAGCTGTCAGCCCAGCGGGCTAGAAGCTGATCGTTACGGCGATCAGAGCTGGTATACGTTACTAACAGCTCCTATCACTGCAACGATCAGCTTTTAGCCCTCCGGACTGACAGCTGGCCACAGCACCCTTGCCCGGCTCCAGGAACAGGGTGTCAGGGGCATCGGGCAATACAAATCGCACATCCCTGAATACTTTCAGCTAAGCGAAAAGATACATTGTTTGACACGTCATGTAGCTTAAAGGGACATTCTAGTGATTTTTAAACAACTTGTCCTGTTAAAATGAGAATCCTCCTAACGTACATTCATTATTTGTTTCTTAACTCCTGCAAGTTATTTCTGTTAAGAAAAGTCTGTAGACGTCTCCTTCCTGAACTAAACACATTTGCTTTGCTCATCAGCTGAGTCCATTCGGATAGACAGACAGACATACATACAGATATATAGACAGACAGACCAATAGAGATCGATAGATAGATATAAATAGATTGCTTAAATAGATTAACATATATCTAGATAGATTGACAGGCACACAGATAGATATAGATAGACACACCTACAGACAGATGGATAGATACAGATGATCAAATAGAATAAATAGAAAAACATATATTTAGATAGATAGATACAGATAAAAATATAGATTAGAAAAAAATATATATAGGTAGCTAGTTAGATAAATAGATAAACTGACAGACTGATAGACAGATCCTTTCCCTTGCTTTATGTCAATTTATACACACAGGTGACTGATATTTTTTCACGTTTCAGATGTCTTTTCTTCCTACATGTATCAATAATCAGTTTATTCCTCAATGCAGTCACTCGGCACCATAAAGTAAAGGGATGAATATGATAGTAGCTGTATAAGTGTCAGGCCTCATCTTCCCAGCCGCTCGCTTTGAGGCCTCGTCGGGGTTTGGCGCCGTGCTCCGGTCCGTCGACCCTTGGTGCTCCTGGAGGTCAGCAAGCGGGGATGAGGTCGATGGGCGGCCGTTACATCCCCGCACCCGGCTTCTGGTCCGCGCTGATGATGCGCCCCTGGCCATCCCATGGCCATCCCATGGCGGCCTTTCCTGACCAGGCTCACCTGGAGGAGGGTGATGCTGACTGGGTTCACAGCCTCAGCACCAGTGGGAGGGAACAGACCCAGCATGGTACTCTTGGCTCAGCAGCCAGGCCTGGCCATGCCTCTTTTTGGGGAGTTCCCCTGCGGGGATTGGCTGAGGAGGCGGTGACAGCGGCCGAGGGACTGGGCCAAGGGGCTGTGTCCTCAGACTGGCTGACCTCTGTGGGTGGAGCAAGAAACAACTGGGCTGGACCTTGAACATAGAAGCTTGGTTCTCCCCTGCCTCGTTGCTCAGTTGTCTGACCTTCCTATAGACACTTCCTAGCTTTATTCTCTTGATATCCTTTTTTTAACCCGCTTTTCCAATTACCGTTTATGAACCTTTGCCGCCTGCACTGACCCCTGGCCTGTATAACGACTACGAGACTGCCTGACCGATTTACCTGTTACCGCACCCCAATAACCACCCTGCATATTGAGGTCCAACCATTGGAATTCCTTGACAATATGTTGCTGAACACAACATTGCACATCATAAGAGAATAACACGCCCTATGCCGTGTTCCAGTGTTTTACTCAGTTGTCATCTATGAATGCTCCCAAGATATATATATATAGCAGGTAAAAATATGGTTTGTTTGTGCAATTCTTATCTCTCAATTGATGTACTCTCATGTGCTGAATATAATTAGCCATGCTGCTGAAAGTGTCACTGAATAACACATACTCTTACATACGAATCATTTGTCAGGATTTTATTTGGAAGGAGTGAAACAGTACAATCCACACAGATACACACTGTTCATCTGTAAACAAGGAATTTGGAGAGAGAAGGGATCGACATGAATCCAGACCTCAATATTGTTCTGTTGTGAGATAAGATTCCTCTTATCTCTGCTTTTCATAACTAAAATTTGAATAATTTTAATTAATTATACAGTAAGACATATTTGGGAATATTCCTGGTGTATTCTTTATTGTAATAACTTTTTTGGAAGGGACATGTCACCACTCACCATCTGATGGCCAAATGGAATTACTGCAGCTCGTACCTCTGCGTCGGCTTCGTAATGCCCGATATGTCAGAGCATTCCTTAGCCGACTTTAACCAGTTTTAGCACCTTGGCATTGTGCCCACAGGGCTAAAACTTTGATGGCACCTTCTGGAACCCAAAAAGCAAACCAAATTTGTTTCCAGCAAATTAATTTATTTGCAGTCACACAGCAAAGCCCTAGGTTGTGTTAGCACGATCTCAGGCTTCTATGTCTGCTACCGCTGATTGTGTATACACATTCTCGGTAGTGAAGGGGTTAATATTATTATTATTACCCAGCTTCAGCAAGTTACTCCTATTTAAAAGAAGATTCCATTGACTTGCCCACCGTAACCTAAACGTATGTGCTATAGTTACTACCTAAGCCCCTTCCCCAACTCCCAATTCTGCTATGCACTGCTCTTTGAGTCATATATATCAGGAATCAGGAGTCAACACAGGGTCAGAGCATAAGTAAAGTGCATGCTTTAACCTCTTCACACCCAAAATCGAGTTATCTCGATCTTGCATTGTAATGTATTGAAAGGCACTCATTAGCATAGCAAAAGACCATTTTCACACCTTTTCCAAGGTTGGTGCGTCCTCTGTAGAGAAACAAAATCCCTTGCTTTATGTCTCTCCAAGCACCCTGGAAAGACACAGCACCATTTGCAAATAGCAGCCCTAAACCTCACTGTAACAAAAAGTTTGAATAGATTGCTGCTACATTACAGTCACCAGGGAGAGGGCAGAATACAGGGAGAGCTCTGGAGTCGCTCACTGCTGTACCGGGATACGATTCAGAGTTATAATAACTGAAAATTCATGTACAGTACAGATACAAGGTGCTACTGTAATTTCCATATACAGGCATTATGTCACATACAGATATCATTTTTATATTCTATTGGTACTTTTTGGAAGCTGCATTGCTAATAATCTCATTATGATCAATAAAAATCTCCATAAACAGGAGACCTGGACATTTTTATTAACCATCTTTATCACAGTTACTGTATCTAAAACAAAGGTCTTTTCTGCCTGTATGATTATAATGCAGACCCCTTTTAAATTGTGTAAGATAAGTGACACCACCTAGACCTCATAATCTTCCATTTCAACAATATTTCTGTAAAGGATAAACGAATGCATGAAAAATTTAAAATGAGCGAATTGACATTATTTAAATTTTTCAATCTCAGAATAACAATTTCTGTGCGAAACATCTACAGTCATGGCGGAAATTGTTGGCACCCCAGAAATTTTTCCAGAAAATCAAGTATTTCACACAGAAAAGTATTGCAGTAACACATGTTTATTCCCTTTGTGTGTATTGGAACAAAACAAAAAAAGGGAAGAAAAAAGCAAATTGGACATAATGTCACACAAAACTCCAAAAATGGACTGGACAAAATTATTGGCACCCTTTCAAAATTGTGGATAAATAAGATTGTTTCAAGCATGTGATGCTCCTGTAAACTCACCAGGGGCAAGTAACAGGTGTGGGCAATATAAAAATCACACCTGAAAGCAGATAAAAAGGAGAGAAGTTCACTTAGTCTTTTCATTGTGTGTCTGTGTGTGCCACACTAAGCATGGACAACAGAAAGAGAAGATGAGAACTGTCTGAGGACTTGAGAACCAAAATTGTAGAAAAATATCAACAATCTCAAGGTTACAAGTCCATCTCCAGAGATCTAGATTTGCCTTTGTCCACAGTGCACAACATTATCAAGAAGTTTGCAACCCATGGCACTGTAGTTAATCTCTCTGTGGGTGGACGGAAGAGAAAAATTGATGAAAGGTTGCAACGCAGGATAGTCCGGATGGTGGATAATGAGCCCCAAACAAGTTCCAAAGAAATTCAAGCTGTCCTGCAGACTCAGGGAGCATCAGTGTCAGTGCGAACTATCCGTCGACATTTAAAAGAAATGAAACGCTGTGCCAGGAGACCCAGGAGGACCCCACTGCTGACACAGAGACATAAAAAAGCAAGACTACAGTTTGCCAAAATGTACTTGAGTAAGCCAAAATCCTTCTGGGAAAACGTCTTGTGGACAGATGAGACCAAGATACAGCTTTTTGGTAAAGCACATCATTCTACTGTTTACCGAAAACGGAATGAGGCCTACAAAGAAAAAAACATAGTACCTACAGTGAAATATAGTGGAGGTTCAATGATGTTTTGGGGTTGTTTTGCTGCCTCTGGCACTGGGTGCCTTGAATGTGTGCAAGGCATCATGAAATCTGAGGATTACCAAACGATTTTGGTTCGCACTGTAGAGCCCAGTGTCAGAAAGCTGGGTTTGTGTCCGAGATCTTGGGTCTTCCAGCAGGACAATGACCCCAAACATACGTCAAAAAACACCCAGAAGTGGATGGCAACAAAGTGCTGGAGAGTTCTGAAGTGGCCAGCAATGAGTCCAGATCTAAATCCCATTGAACACCTGTGGAGAGATCTTAAAATTGCTGTTGGGAAAAGGCGCCGTTCCAATAAGAGAGACCTGGAGCAGTTTGCAAAGGAAGAGTGGTCCAAAATTCCGGGTGAGAGGTGTAAGAAGCTTATTGATGGTTAAAGGAAGCGACTGATTTCAGTTATTTTTTTCCAAAGGGTGTGCAACCAAATATTAAGTTAAGGGTGCCAATAATTTTGTCCAGCCCATTTTTGGAGTTTTGTGTGACATTATGTCCAATTTGCTTTTTTTCCTCCCTTTTTTTGTTTTGTTCCAATACACACAAGGGGAATAAACATGTGTATAGCAAAACATGTGTTACTGCAATACTTTTCTGTGAGAAATACTTGATTTTCTGGAAAAATGTCTGGGGTGCCAACAATTTTGGACATGACTGTATTTTACCATATATTTAATTATTAACGTCACATCCCAAGTTTCAAATAACTGTAACGATAAAAAAAAAATTCCACAAAAATCACTTGGTATTGAAAGGGTTAATAAACAATGGACCTAAATTTTTAAAAATGCTTGTTTTAACATGCTGAACTATTTTAATTTATATTCAATAAGCACTATCCTGTCCCTTTAGGATGCTTTAGAAATGGTTGCCTCCACGGATGAGTTGGTAGATTCACAGAAATCAGATGTTTTCCTACATTCAAGCATAGATAAGTAATAAAAAAAGATGCTCATACTCTAATATTTGAATTTCCTAACAAAAAAAATGGAAAACGATGTTAAATTAAACTTTTGGGGATTAGTTCATTAAACCATGGATAGTGAAGAACTGCCAAGACTGACGTTATGTCTACTTTGGCATGCAGCTACAATTCTCTTGTCAATTTTACACGATTTCCGCTTTAATGAGCGCTGACCATAAGGGAATATCCCTTTAATGTCTCAACAGAGCAGTAAAGACTAGTAGAAGGAAATAGAAACATATAAAATAAATTGTTTTGCCCATCGCAAAGTCTAATCGTCTTCATCTGTTTGGTTAACAAATGTGTATTCAACAGCAACTGCAAAATTTGCGACCAATGCCATGAACTCCTTGAAGTCGACGTGTGGCGTCTGTCTTCCATCCAGACTTCTCAGCAAATCTTTAACGCTTATGTCGTTTTCCAGGCACTTTATGAAGGAAAAAAGGAAATGTTACTTTGTGAGCCCCATAACCATCACCATGGGCAATCTCATGATTCATATGTTTGAAAAACTGACACTTGCCAATTTAACCACCCTGGCGGTGTTCCCGATTGTGTCTTGGGGTTAAATTTCACCGCAGAGAGCAGCAACCCCGAGACACACTCGGGCTGTATACATCACCTCTCCCTATGCTCCCTCGCTGATCTCTGCAGTCTCCTCATGTGATCGCGGCGTTTTACTTCCTGGATTCCTTCTCGCGAGGTGGGAATCAGGAAGTAATGAGGTCGCGAACCCTGGAGGAGACAGCGGGGGATATCGAGGGAGCGCAGGGAGAGGTGATGTATCTAGCAGCATCCCGAGTGTTGCTCGGGGTTACCACTTCCAACATAGGAATTTAACCCCGAGCCACGGGGGGGGGGGAATAGACCGTTTTTAGACACGGTTTTTCAAAAAAATTAGACCGCCCGGAAGGTAATTTGTACAAATGTTTGATATCAATCAAAACCTTTTCTAGAGCACAGAAACCTCACTTAGGTTGCAAACCTATAATATCATATTCTAAATCGAATCAGCTAATATGAGTTACGTGAAATTACGTTTTCCTCTCTTTCATTAAGTAGCGCTGCATTTGACGCATAGGGACATTACCAGTGCCATAAGCTGTAACTAGAGTACGTGTGCATTACAACAAAACCACATTATAAAACACATGCAGCTGTTTTTCCTATGATAGAAGTAATTGAGGTCGCGTAGTGAAGAACAAAAAGACAGCATTCAATAATTATAAAAAAACTAAGAGTGAAGAAGATAGGCAAACCTATAAGATTAGGCAGAAAGAGGCAAAGCAATTTATAAGAGTTTCCAAAGCACACGCAGAAGAGAAAATTGCTCAGTCAGTAAAAAAGGGGGACAAAACATTTTTTAGATACATAAACAAGAAAAGAAAAGTAAAACAAGGATTTATTAGATTAAAAACAAAGGAAGGAAGGTATGTAGAAGAGGATAAAAGTCTGGCAGACGGTATTCTGCACCTGTGGTTCTTCTCTAAGGAATCTGAGTGCTTATTTCCTGCAATACTGCATGCATATGAATGTACAGGTGTTTTTGTGCGGAGTGTCAGAGTGTGATTATAATTGAATGCAAACAGACAGACATGGTTTGGAGCAATATGTCTGTGTGTATGTTTGTGGAGCCTCACATTATGAAATGTCAAGGAGGGAACATGTCAACCATTCCATAATATTGACAATTGCGTTCTAGCAATTATTAGCCTACTACAGTTCAGCCATTATTAACTACTAGGGAGGACATGGAACATAAGCTGCTGGTGTTGGATCAAATTGGAGAAATGTGAACATTAATGGATAGTTGTCCAAAAGGAGGTTTGGAGTATGGTAGTATTAGTGCCTAGTGGTTGTGCATCTCATCATCTATACCAGTGGTTCTCAAACCTGTCCTCAGGACCCACTGACAGGCCAGGTTTGCCCGATATCTAAAGCACAGCACCGATTTTGCTGCTCAGTGGTTGCAGGATTCAGTCTTCATTTCCCCAAGGTGATCTGCAAAATCTGGCCTGGTTGGGGGTCCTGAGGACAGGTTTGAGAAATACTGATCTATACCAGGGGTCAGCAACCTTGTTTTGGAGCTGTAACTTGGAGGTCCCTTCATCATCAGTATCCCGAAGGAGTACTGATTCTGGCTCACACCAACCCATTCAATAGTTGAAGCTCCTTGCAGGGTGAAAAACAAACTGGGAATGACTTTGTTTTGGGTTTACAGTTCCAAACACACAAAGGTAAAGCACGCCCCAGCATTTCCATGCTGAATAGCCTCCCAATAGCCTCCCCCTTCTACACACACACCCTGGTGAGACAAAGGCTAAAGCAAAGGGAGCAGAGAGAAATAGATCCTGGAGGTTGGAAGTGGTTTGATGGAATCCTGGGGAAAATAAAGGAAACAATTACTTACAGATACATAAGGGAAACAATAGTGTACACAGTTACAGTTACAAGCTTTTACACAACAAGACACTAGAATAAATACATCAGGGAATAATAATATAACACAGACATCAGGGAGTAGGGCACAGCAAACACAAACACCCTGCACCTAGAACTCCAGGCACAGGGTGATTTCATCACAGGAGAGGGCTGGGAAACAGCACAAAACATCAGGCCTCCCAAAAGCATCCCTAGGTCCATGTACCCCAAGCCCAAAGTGACTGATGTCACAGAAACTACATCTCACATGATTCTCAGTCAACCTAATGAGTGATAGAATTCCAAAGCATCAGGAGGACAAAGGTTGCTCACCCCTGATTTATACCATAAATATTCTTCACTGTAAATGTTCTTCCCTCTCCCTACCTCCCAATCCCATCTAATTGTAATCAGCTTCATATTTACAGGAAAGAAGGTAAATCCAATGTGATTTGATATAAAGCCATTATTTCTCAACCATTTATTTAAGAGTAATTTTGATCCAGTCCAATTCATAACCCCCCCCCCCGTCTCATACTTACCGGATGTAGAGTTGGCATCTCTTTCCTGAGAAGTTGTCTGAGCTCATGTGTTTCCAAGCTTAAAGGATCTCCACCCTTGCCAGCATATTTATAAAATACCTTAATTAAGGTAACGATTGACTTTTCCGTCTGTGTACGAGCACCGAATTTGGGAACCCTGGAAAATGGATACATAAAATGCATCAAAATGGATAGGAGCATTACATAAACAGGTAAAGTCAACTATGCTCAGCAGAAGAAAATGTCTTTATATAAACATATAGAACACATGTAAAAGGATTTCAGTGAAAATGGAATGGCAACGGAAATTGTACTGTATACAAAGAAAGGTCAGTTCAGAGACTTCAGAAGAACATCGTAGCTCAGACTCTAGACCAGGACTGTCAAACTCTAGCCCCCCCAGATATTTCTGAACTACAGATAGACTGAGGAAGACGTCAGTATTGTCGGCGAAACGCGTCTCTAGAGGATTTCCTTTTTATATTTTATTTGTTTACATATATATATATATATATATATATTTCTTAAATTTTATGTCATTTTTAGCCAATATAAATAAATCTGTTATTTTGAATATACCTAATTTGGACTTCTATATCTATACAAAAGAGGAGACACAAACATCTCAATTTTCAGGTGAAGGCAAATCAGGATTGCGTAGGTCTGTGTCCCACCTCAAGAGGTACACAGGGCGAATTTAACAGAGCTACCATCGGGTGGCTCCTGCTTAGGTGAGCAGATTTTAATAGCACCACATATAGAATCGATATATGGATTACACTATGAAGGACATGTTCCCTCCTTCCCACTTTTTGAGCTGACACTTTGAGAAGAGGGTTAAGAACAACTGAGATAAATGATTGGCGGAATAACCAAAACAAGAAGGAATCATACACTAACAGACACTCGCATAGTTATAACCGATTCAAAAAGTACAGAAGATGGACACTTACCAAGAAGGATTTCTGACATACAGAAGAATGAGTAATATTTTTTATATCATATTATTTATTTTGAAGATATATCCTTTCTGTTTAATATTTAATTGCACTTTTATATATGTTGTATTTTTCATTTAAGACAATTTCTCAACTGACAGTATTTACATACTCTCAGGGTTATTCAAAGAGAATCGAAAAGCCACCGCACGTTCGGTGACTTTTCATTCTCTTCAATTCGGTACGATTTGGCGATCCGATTTCGGCAACCCTGCTGTGTATTCAGCAAGCACCACAGGGTCCCCGAATTGCAGGGAAAAGTCGCCGCAAACCCGCCGAAAACTCAGCGGAAAAACTAGGGCAGACGCACACTGAAACCCGCAAAAACATCTGGATTAACCCGCCGAAAACGCCGGAAACACCCGAGCAGGAGCCGATCACACGCAGGGCAGCCGCCCTTATGTGTAAGGGTTAAAGGTCACTTATTGCTTCAGACCCTCTTGGTCTTTAACCCTTATACAATGTTACCAGCCTGCATTAACACACTGATCCCACAAAGTAGAAGTGGTCATGCAGTTCTGTCCCCGATTTTAATGGTCAGGTTGTTGGTTCAGACCAAGCCCGTTAAAACAAAGACCATCATAGCTAATCACACTGCATTTTTATATTTTCCTTCAATAATTGGGAGTTGTTCTTCAGTGGCATTTCACAGGTTAAAGGTCCTGCCTTTTCCTAATAACTTTGTCGTTTTATAATTATCCTGCATAATGTTGCTTGGTAAATTCTGCTGATGACATCTGGTACTATTTTCCCCGTAGAAATTCTATTTATAAACTTCTTTCTGTCTTGGAACTTATGGTAGCTTTTTCTTTACCTGTTAGTATAACTCCCATTAACCTCATGGCCAGTAATTACAGGCGATCAGAAGACAGCAGTCACGTTTTATAGTTCAGACCTTCAGTGACACCCAAACAATGGAGGGCAGCTTGGCTAATTTGTGTACATACCATTTACATATGCAATAATGACTGCGTAATTAAAGACTGTAGTTTCGAATAAAAGTTTGCTGCGCTTAGGCTGTAAGTGGGTTACAAATTAATCGCTCCCAGAGGTTTCTGGCTTAAGCAGACAAAAATAAAAGCTGATTAGAAATGATTACTCCAACAATAGAAATAGTAGCACCCAACGCATTTCACAACTACTTATCCATGAAGAACTACATATCAAACAAAAAAACCTAAAAATAAAGAGAATCTTTACTGCAGAATATTATAAGCCACAGTTTATTAGATATTGAATTGAAACGGGAATATTTTTAACATTGAAGCCTATGGGATAAAACATTTCCTTAACAATAGCGTTCCGTTGTATTCTGTAGGTTCATCCGCAGCTCCTGTGCGGCCTTACTCATGTGTACTTGCAGAGAACTTGTGCAGAGACGGGCTTGGATTCATTGAGTCGCTTGAACTCCAAAAGCCGATATCAGCCTTCATCAATTAGCAGCTCCCTATTACTACGGCTCGAGTCTTTAACCCCTTACCTTCCATTATCTAGGTTAAAAAATGTCATTATCTGTCAACTACTTCTAGATCTAGGGTAACCCTTTCCCATGGCAGGGCCTACTATGCCGTCCATGTGGCAGGTGGGCCTTGAAGCCGTGGGGCGGCATAGTACAACCCGCTAACCTTAATGGACCTCCTTCGTCCTGCCACCAGTTGGCGCGTGCCACCTGCTGGTGGATGCTGTGGGACAGCCTGAACTTTAAAGCTGGCGGGCCTACTAGGCCCCTCCTCTGGCCCACCTACGCAGCTGAACGGCATTGCGCGTCATTTCCTGCAGGGGGGACCACCTAAGTTCAGGCTGTCCCGCAGCATCCACCATAGGTGGCGTACGCCAACTGGTGGCCAGGACGAAGGAGGCCCATTAAGGCTAGCGGGTTGTACTGTGCCACCCCACGGCTTCAAGGCCCACCCGCCGCAGGGATGGCATAGTAAGCCCTGCTGTGGGAAAGGGTTACCCTAGATCTAGAAGTAGTTGACAGATAATGAAATTTTTTTAACCTAGATAGTGGAATTTATGTGGAATCTGCTTGTTTTTCCTCTTATTATATACAGTATATTCCTCTATTATTGAATGAACCCCAGTCAACTCCCCAATGCTTCCAGACATTGAAAATAGAAGCAGAGACTCCCATCGTTCTCATCACAGTAACGATAAGGATCAGAGCTGGATCTCGGACTCCTAAAGACTACTTATAAAACAATAAAAACAAAATGATGCAATAATAGTAAAAATAAGACAAAACTTCCATGTAGGCAGAAAATAAAAAAAATACTTTTAGTGCCTAAAATGCTTCTTTTACCAGAAGGGATTTATTAAGGCTTACATAGAACGCCCCACTAGAGAGAACATTTAAGGTGCTAGAAAAGTGATGGCAAACATTGGCCCCCCAGGTGTTTCAGAACTGCCTATCCCATGATGCTTAGTCACACATAAGTCTGGCTGAGCATCATGGGACGTGTAGTTCAGAAATATCTGAGGTGTCAAGGTTTGCCATCACTGTACTAGAATATAGTAACGATATTTGTTTGTCATAGATTGTGATTAAGAATGGTTAATCACTACTGCGCTTACAGCCCTGTTCATGTGTCTGGCAGGGAAAGGGTTAAATTCGGCACTTACATACGGAAAAGGTTTTTGCTAACTGTATGAAACTGCAAGTTACTCGGAACAAACTGACGAATATATTGCTCAGGACAAGCCAATTATCCCTTTAACAGGCGAGCTCGAAACAAAGCCAGTATCCCTTGATGAATTTTGTGATTAATAGGGTGCAACATGCGATCAGATGCAATTACAAGCGAAATTCAGATTTGTGACTTATAAAAATGTCAGTCCATTCTTTTTTTTTGACAGGACCATCTACAGATGCCAAGAAAAAATCCTTTCTGCAGATTTCCAGAATGTCACCCAGCGATTTGATTTTTAATGAACGTTAAATAGAATGTTAACAAAGGACAAATGGAAGAACCTGAGGGGCAATTTAAGGGTGAATTGACATTTGGATGGAAATGTCTTGGTAAACGCGATATATTATATATTTTTATACACATATTACACCGATCAGCCACAACATTAAAACCACATTAACATAGGGACTATTGAAGCTGCAGCCCTTGACCCATAGTAGGCCCAGAGAATTGATAACTAGGTCTGCACTGATGGTCCTTTGGACCCCTAGATCTCAGAAAGCGTAGAAGCTACAGGGTCAAATGAGGTATCATTGGAAAGGCCAGAGCAATGATATACAATATGACTAGGTTTCGTGCAAATATAAAAAAACAATTAATAATACAAATTTCTTTTTTATTCTAATGCATCACTGTTGTTTACTTTTCAATTATAAAGTGAAAAATATGGTGCATTAACTCACCATCTCATTTCCCATGTCACCAGCAAGTTTGGAGGCGATGGCAAAATGTGTTATTACGCATTGTTCCATCAAAAAACTAAACCGCCGCACTGCAGTGAAAAGCCCTTGGGGTATTTTGGAACCCTGCTTCTCTAATCTTTACGCCGCACAAAGTCAAATGAGGTATCATTAGAGGTCAGAGTCTGGCATTTCCTATGATACCAAACATGACCATGTAAATTCTAAAAGAAAAAAAAATGTTTTTATGTTTTTTTAAATTTATTTATTTTGTTCCTAAGCATTTGTCACATACAAAAATGAGCAATACCACTGCCATTACTCACCTTCTCATTTCTCACACTGGGATCAAGTTCAATGTTTCCTACATAGTCATATTTCATAAAACACAATCCCCCAAAACGCAAGTAAAAATGTTAGTTTTTTCCTAGTTTTAGTTAAAATTGCATATATTGTCAGAAAAATGCAGTAACAGGTTCCAGTTCAATGTTTTTTTAACAAGAGCACCATATAGAATATATAACCACAAAGGTTTGTAAATGATTGAAATCTGAATGGAAATTTACATTTTTTTTACATTTCTTGTTATAGCATTCTGACGGGACATGACGTATACACATACAGGGTTATTCAAAGAGATCCGAATTGCTTGAGAAAGGTAACCGAATGCCGAAAATCAGCGTTCGGTTACTTTTCTTGGCCATTCGGCTATACAGAGAGCAGGCAATTTGCCAAATCCTGGCGAATTGCCTGAACATACGGTGCCAGTTCGGTGCCTGTTCGAGGGCAGTGAAATCCCCATGAAAAAGCACTGCTTCAGCTATTCAGAGAACACCAGCAGTGAAAGGCTCCCCTAATGCCCTGCCATTCGGTGGTTTAAGGCTAGGGACAGATGAGCGCATTTTCTGCAGCCACCGTCAAAATGTACGTCGATGCGTGCGCACGCATTTTTTCACGGAATACGCTTAAGTGGTCAGACGATGCGCAATTCTGGACGTATTTCATGACGGTGGGGTAAAAAGAAGTCTAGGGAAATCCGGCTGTTTGAACGTTATGTTGGCCGCACACTAGCAGCGTCTGACATCTCCTAATCACGCACACACGCTGCTATGCGGCCGCAGCGCACTTTGTACGTCAGTAGCAGCGGTTTCACGTTCTGATAAAAATGCGTTCATTTGCTGGTTGCGTGGTGTCGGCGCACTTTCGTACGCACGTACTGCGTATATTGGCCGTCATTGGCCGTTATGTGCTGCTACTGCTGCCGTGATTTAGTGCGTCTGCACGCGCGTTCCGACTGCCCCACTCTGACCCTAGCCTAATTCGGCAGGTTTATTAAGGAGAATCCCATAGGCTTCAATGTTAAAAATATTCCCGTTTAAATTCAATATCTAATAAACCGTTCATTATAAAATTCTGCAGTAAAGAGTCTCTTTATTTATAGATTTTTTATGATATTTTAAGCATTTTTCCGTTCTTTTTTTTTTTGTTCTTTTTTAACCACTTCGCTGCTGAGGACGCGCTCAGCGCGTCCTCAGCAGTCCCGCTGGTGTGCTGAGGACGCGCTGAGCGCGTCCTCCCATGGGGTCAGCGTTCGGCCGGGTTCCGGCCGATCGCTGGCCCCTCCGGTGCGGGCTGACATCCTGGATGTCAGCCCGGCATCCGACCAGCAGCCGCCAGAATTAGGTGTCATCGCGGGGGCGCGATGACACCTAATTCAGGCCCCCCCCCCACATGTGCGGAGGAGGCGCCTGAAAGGGAGGGGGGGGAGGTCCTTCGGACCTCTCTCCCTCCGATCGGCGGCTCTGCGGGGGTTAACCCAGGCATCATTTGGAAGGGCACAGCCTGCCCTTCCAAATGATGCCTGGCATTAACCCCTGGGAGCTGGATCGCGAATCGGCGCTGAAAAGCGCCGGTTCGCGATCCTTTCCCGGAGCTGCCGACATCTTGGATGTCGGCCAAGCCTCCGGGAACTCCCCCAGAGGACTGGCGTCATCGTGCGTAGCACGATGACGCCAGTCCTAGACTTAACCCCTAACTGCCACCAACTGTGGAGATAGGGAGTTCCAATGAACTCCCTATCTCCCGATCCGTGGCAGCTAGGGGTTAATTTTGGTATGATTGGATCGGCCAGAGCATGGCCGTTCCAACGATACCAAACATGAAAGTGAAAAATTTTGTAAAAAAAACAAAAAATGAAAAATAAAAATAAAAAAAAATTAAAAAAAAAATTAAAAAAAAAAAATAAACACTTTTTTTTTATTTTTTTTGGTTTGTTAATGCAGCAATATTGTTCCCATTTCAATTATAATGTGAACAATGATGCTGCACTAAAGATTTTTGTATGCGGTGCGTTTGTTAAAAATAGTGTCATTTTCCCCAAAAAAAAATGTAACGAGACCCCATCTCTAATTATTTTAACAAGCGCACCCCATACAAAATATAACCGCAATTGCTCGCATGTTAAAATGTGGAAAAAAACACTTTACACATTGTAAATTATTGAAAATACATATTTTATTGCATTTTTTGTTATAATATACAGACATGACATAACGTATACATATAATAATGACATATTATGAATCTACCGAGTCTGACGGAAAGAACGATATATAATATGTCTGGGTCATATACTAAAATAAGCCTTCAAAACACGTTTAAACATGATGCGCAAAACAGGTAAAAATGACCTCAGCATAGGGGCGGGAAAAGCCTCAGCAGCGAAAGGGTTAAAAGTCCGATATATTTTATTTTTTTTAAGTTTACTTATTTTTTCTGTAACAGCCCTTTTTATTATCAATCCCTGGACCTCATATGTAAATTTCAGACATTTTCGCTCAGTAGTTTCTTTGCAAACAGTGTTTCACTTTTCAAACATTCATGCAAACTGTTTTCCTAATTTATTCACTTCACTCTGTCTGTGGTCTCGGCTTTCTCGGCTTTTTCCGGCGGCTTCGCTGCGGGTGATCGGCTCCTGCTCGGGTTTTTCCGTGGTTTTCGGCAGGTTAGTCCAGATGTTTTTGAGGGTTTTCGGCGTGCATTCGCTGGGTTTTGTGGTTCATTTTTGAGGGTTTGCGGTAGCTTTTCCCTGCAATTCGGGAACCCTGTGGTGCTTACTGAATACACCGCAGGGTCACCGAAATGGGATCGGCAAAATGAACCGAATTGAAGAGAACGAAAAATCACCGAACGTGTGGTGACTTTTCGAATCTCTTTGAATAACCCTGATAATAATGATATATTTAGAATCTACCGAGTCTGCTGAAAAAAAAGGACATATAACTTATCTGGGTCCTACAATAAACCATGACTTCAAATCGCGTTTCAACATGATGAGCGCAAAACAGTCAAAATTAGCTCAGCACACATGGCTGAAATGGCTCAGAGGGGAAGGGCTGTGCTCCTCTTTGCTGCTTACTCGCGTCGCCGTCCACATCTTACTACTGTGGATAGGTGTAGCCGCAAATGATCATAGAAGAAAATAATCAGTGCGGAGGCCATGAGTAGGAGCAGAGATGACCGGCTGATGCACTTTAAGTGGGGGCTGTGTTGTTCCACCATGGGCCTCTGGATTGTACTTACCCCCTAGGCCAAACGTTGCAGTCAGCCTCTGGTAATGGCACATTTGGAGATGAGAAGAAGGGGACAGAGGCACAACCAACTCTTCCCCTCCGGGTCCCTGAAGACCTTATTCGGGCAGTACCCCTCATGCTGACAAAACAGTTCTTTTGTGTCGTGGCATGGACTCCACAAGACCTCTGAATGTGTCCTATGGTATCTGGCATCAAAATATTAGCATCAGGTCCTTTAAGGCAAGCAGGTTGTGAGGTGGGGTCTCCATGGATCAGATTTGTTGTTCCAGCACATCCCACAGATGCTGATTGAGATCTGGGGACTTTGGAGGTCAAGGCAAAACCTTGAAATCTTTTGCCCTGTTCCTCAAACAATTTCTGAACAGTTTTTTCAGCGTATCAGGTTGCATTATCCTGCTGAAGGAGGCCACTGCCATCAGGGAACACCATGGCCATGAATGGAGTGTATGTGGTCTGCAATAATTTCTAGTTAGGTGGCACATGTCTTGCATGTCCGGACACAATTCTATCATGGTCAGCATTACATTTTTCAGCAATTTGAGCTAGAGTAGTTCTTCTGAGTAATCGGACAGACAGGCTAACATTTTCTTCCCAGATGCGCCAATGAGCCTTGGGCACCAATGACCCTGAAACTAGTTCACCAGTTGACCTTCCTTGCACCACGTTTGGTGGGTATTAACCACTGCATACTAGGAACACCCAACAAGACTTGCTTTTGAGGAGATGATCTGACTCAGTCATCTTGCCATTACTATTTGGCTCTTGTGAAACTCAAGCTTATCTTTTCCATTGACCATTTTCTCTGCTTTCAATACATGAAATGCAAGAATTGGCTGATCACTCACCACCTAATATGCCCAACCCTTGACAAGTGCCATTGTAACCTATAATCAATGTTATTCAATTCACTTGTCAGTGGTTTTAATGTTGTGGCTGATCTGTGTATACATAACCAGAATGGCGCTCAACCATGATCTTGCAGAGCATTCATTAGGTGCCGATAGAATAGGACCTGCTGTGATGGGGTACAGTGATGCTGTGACAGGCTTATACAATGTATGGTCATATCTTGTAACCAAATCCATGTCATTTATTCATATATCAGGCATATTTAAAATCTTTAAAACTGTATTAAATCAGAGTGTTCAAATGAAAGAGTGCTCTGAATTTGATAAGGATATATATATGTATATATTTATTCATGCTTTCATGCGTGATAATTTGCATGCACATTTATTTCAGTCTAACTCAATATCTTTGTTAATTTTATTGCAACAGGTTCATATGATGCTATCTAGCTGCCAATGGAGGTTAAGAAGTCTGGAGAATGGAGAGAGGACAAACTAACGGAGGTTGCTTCGGAAAAAGATGCTCAAAGTGCACAGGTCTAAGGTATATACTGACACTTATCTCAACAGGAAATGCAGCTTTTGTAAGTTTCCTCTGCATCATTTATGAAGCTAGTAAAACCACATTGTGTTAATGATTTACACGTAGGTCTATTCGCTTAGGGTGAAGTCAGGAGAATTGGTAGGAGAAGCAAAAATTCTAGGTCGAAATAGCCAAACCAGAAAAATTATTCCATTTATCTCACTCTAGATTGTTCTCTTCTCCTGCCAATTCACCTGAGCTTCACCCTTTGGTGAATAGACTCTATGGTGTTTCCATGGTGTAGTCTTTGGCAAGATCGTTCACATAGGGAGTGTGTCTGGATAATAGGTGTTAAGACTTTTCCTATAAACATGACAACTGAGCCAGACTGGCAAGTCCTCCCAGCGCTGCTAGATATCAAAATACAATTCTCTTTGAATGTTAATAACTCATGTAACATTATCTATTAATGTGTAATACAAGCTGAAACAGCTAGTTACTGTATGCTGCTCTAATTAAACATACAAAGGAGTTGGGTAGAGAGGAGAATATAGACGATTTGATTAAAAGGTACATGAATGTATCTGAAGAAGCAATTGTGACAGTGTGATTAGGGGCAGGGTAGACCACAGGTTTATTAGCAGGCAAATGGAGGACTCCCTTTTCCCTTATAGGGTTAACTCACAGCCGATGCCTGATTTTGACTGCCCTGCCCTTATAGGAGATGTGGTTCCCTCTGAGAGCACATTCTTGGTGTGAGGTGCAGCAGGGAAGGAATTTAAATCCTGCGCCCAAAAGGAAAGTACATTTTATTTTGTTTTCACTTATTGGTAAGCGGCTTAGCCGCCCATTAATTCAGTTAGGTATACTGAATGTTTATTTAGCCTCTGCATAAAGGAGTAGGCATTTGAGTTATATTTGTTCTATTTACATGTTTATGGTGTACCTTGCAAGTACCGTGGCTGCATAATAATGGAAAGCGTGAAGCACTAATCCCTGTGTCAAGTGGTTAATATCACACAATGCATTGCACAGGTGTGTTTGCATGTGAATGTGGTATTTGTTTTGCCTTTGTCTGAGAAATTATGATGGATAATTAGTCCTAAATATTGTGTTTTGTAGAAAGAAGGCATCAGTCATTTATAATATGCCAGAATCTCTCTGTAGCAGGTAACATTTTCCAAACTATAGCTGTCCACCTTTTTTCTACACCATACTCAGTGCCACTGTTGACCTCATCCAGCTCATGCTTCCACTCTTTTCCATGAATAATTCCATGGGCTTGGAGACCCTTAGTCACAAGGCCCAGGAGGTTGTGTGTAGGCAGGGATTTTAACCCTTTCACTGCTGAGGACATGTGGGGAACGTCCTGATTGACTCTTAAGGAAAGATGGGGTGGAGATAGGGGGTTCATTTGAACCCTGATATCTCCCGACTGTTGACAGCTAGCAGGGTCATGTTTAGTATCATTAGAAAGGCCAGAGCATGGCCTTTCCAATGATAAACATGACCATGTTTATAGTAAAGAAAATAAAAATAATAAAAAACAGAAAAACGTGTTTAAGACATGCAATGGCTCAGCAGTGAAGGGGTTAAGACTGGGAATTGCAAGGCCAAATTATCTTGAGTGATGTTGGCACAGTAATAAAGACTAGGGCTAGCAGACACTTTGAACTAGCACTTCTGTACTTGGAGTGTTTCAAACTGTAATAAGGACAAGGAGACTTTTATGCATTGTATAATTCATGGCACAGTATCTAGCCATTGGCCATGAGCTCCTTCTGGCTGGTTGTCATAACCCATTCGCTTCAGACCACATGTGGGAGACATCATCTGGCTTCCCATTTTGGTGCTTTTGACTTCCTTTACATTATGTTGCTTCTCTGCACCGACAGGTAGACTAACCACACAGGGTCGACCTATAGACACCCTATGCAAAATAGCTTCCTGATACCCCTTCATGACCACAACCTCCTCCTTGACTACGCCCCACACTCAATAACTCTACACACCCTGTCACTCTGTAACTCCTTCCCTGTGACTGCATCACTCCCCATTGTCACTCTGCACCACCTCCCCCTGTCACTCTGCACCCCATTCTCTGTCACTCTGCATTGCTCCCTCTGTGTCTCTGTACTCCCTCATGCCATCGCTCTGCATTCCTCCCCACATTCTCTTTGCACCCCTATCCACTGTGCAGAATGACAGAGGGGAGGAGGGCAGAGAGACAGTGAGGAGAGATAGAGGGACAGTGGGAGTGTGAAGAGTGAAGGGGTGCAGAGTGACAGAATGGGTTAGATAGCTTGACAGTGGGGTGGGGTTGCAGAGTGACAGTGTTAGGATGCAGAGTTACAGATGGAGTGGTACAGAGTGACAGTGGGGAGAGATAGCAGGACAGTGGGAGGGTGATGAGTTACAGAGTGCAGGTGTGCATAGTGACAGTAGGGATACATAGCATGACAGTGGTATGGAGCAGAGTGACAGTAGGGATACATAGCATGACAGTGGTATGGAGCAGAGTGACACAGAGACTGGTACAGAGTGACAGTGGGGAGCGGGGGTGCAGGACGACAGAGTAAGCGGACAATTCTTGCTTGCAGGTGCAACGACGCTGAAATGGAAACGCATTTCACAATTGAGAACTTTTTCCTTACAATTCACTTTCTGGTGCATTTGTTGAAGTGTTTTTCCATTGATTTGAATTTTGGACGAATCCAAAAAAAAAAAAAATTGGCCAAAATTCAAATTAATCTCAATTAATCTATAAACAAATAGACATGTCCAATTAAAATAAACTCTCTGCATGAGAACATGTTACTCGTTTGTATATTTTTACATCAGGGACTTTAGAACCACATACATTATTTTTTGGGGAGAGATCATTGTGTCTCGCCTTATGACAGTTATCAGAATTTTATGGAAACCTCTGGTCATAACTGATGGTGATGGGCAATGAAAACCCTGCATCCGTGGGAATATAAAACATAGCTGTAAAGTTATTTAGTCACTTCTGTAGCATTTATTAAGATTCTGCTCATTAATGAAGATTTACAGATAGAAGAAGAGATTTTACCTGGAAGAAATATGTCCTTAGTGGGTGTTTGTAACTTAGCTTGAGGATGTCTTTTGCACAATATAGAAAGCAGAACATTAATAATTGGCTCTCGAAGTGATAATCGTGATGTAAATTCATCATACATATTACCTTTTGTATTTCATGGCATTCTGAATGTACATGTCCTGTAATTCAGTTGTAACCTCAGTGATGAATTCAATAAACTCCATAAAATCCACCTCACCATCTCCATCCAGATCAAGCATTGCCATTGCATTTTCCTGGAAGGAAAGCCGACATTGCTTTCACAAATACAAACTTCTCAGGTGACAAGTGGCATGAAACGCAAGAAGACTTAGAACTCACTGCATAACCGCTTTAATATCTTCTCTTTAATAACATGTCATTTAACTTTCCTGGCGTTACGATTCAGACATATTCTATATGTCAGAATCGTTACGATTTATTCAGTCCCCTGGTGGTATATCGAGTGTGGCTCGGGGTTAATTTCATTGCTGAAAGTTGTAACCCCGAGTCACAATCGGGGCTGGATACATTACCGGAGACGCGTTCAATACCTCAGCCGCTGCAAGTGCTAAGTTAGCAACTTGCCATTGAAGGCCGTTCTGCCGCTCAGCGCTCAGCACTGCTAACTTAGCACTGGCAGCGACCCGAGGAGATGCTGCGAGTAGCTGAGTATGATGTAGTAAAGATGGCTGCCGCCATGAAGGAAGTAACAATTCAGTACAGCAATGTTAATTTTGATTTTTTTGTTCACCAAAGCACAAAATATTTATTTATTATTTACCCCTGCACATAGACATATATTACAGTTCAATTATATTTTGTTTCAGAAGTAAACATAACGTTTACGCCCCAGCTAACACATGGCATGAGGCATGAAGATATTGCCCCAGCTCACACATGGCATGAAAATATTGCCCCAGCTCACACATGGAGATATTGCCCCAGCTAGCACATGGATATATTGCCCCAACTAACACATGGCATGGAGATATTGCCCCAGCTCACACATTGATATTTGCCCCAGGCTCACACATTGATATCTGTCCCCAGACTCACGCATGGATATCTGCCCCCAGGCTCACACATTGATATTTGCCCCCGGGCTCACACATTGATATCTGCCCCCAGGCTCACACATTGATATTTGCCCCGGGCTCACACATGGATATTCTGCCCCCAGGCTCACACATGGATATCTGCCCCCAGGCTCACACATTGATATCTGCCCCCAGGCTCACACATTGATATTTGCCCCCAGGCTCACACATGGGTATTTACCCCCAGGCTCACACATGGGTATTTACCCCCAGGCTCACACATGGGTATCTGCCCCCAGGCTCACACATGGATATCTGCCCCCAGGCTCACACATGGATATCTGCCCCCAGGCTCACACATGGATATCTGCCCCCAGGCTCACACATGGATATCTGCCCCCAGGCTCACACATTGATATCTGCCCCCAGGCTCACACATGGATATTTGCCCCCAGGCTCACACATGGATATTTGCCCCCAGGCTCACACATGGGTATTTACTCCCAGGCTCACACATGGATATTTGCCCCCAGGCTCACACATGGGTATTTACCCCAAGGCTCACACATGGATATTTGCCCCCAGGCTCACACATGGGTATTTGCCCCCAGGCTCACACATGGATATTTGCCCCCAGGCTCACACATGGATATTTGCCCCCAGGCTCACACATGGATATTTGCAACCAGACTCGCACATGGGTATTTGCCCCCTGGCACACACAAGGATACTTTCCCAGCAGCTCACACATGGATACTTGCCTCCAGCGCTGTCTTCGTCTTCCTGTAGCCAGTCTCAATGCGTGCTGGCTTCGCCGCTGGCGTCAAGGAGATGGAGGCGTGGACTTGGTCCAGGAAGCTGGAAGCACCAAGTCCACGCCTCAGTCTCCTTGACGACGGCAGCGACGCTGGCACGTATTGGGGCTGGCTGCAGCGCGTGGCTGCCCCAGGCTGCCCCGCGGGCATTTTTTTTTTTACAATTTTTTTTTTTTACAATTGGTCGGGCCGGCTGCGCCTTAGGCGGGCTGCGCTCTAGGAGCCTGCCTATTTGGCCTAGCGGCAGCGCCGGCCGTGTACATACCTCAACTGTTGTCCGAGTCATACGAAAAACAATCTGAATCTTTCATTAAGAAATCGTCGGCCATTTTACTTCGAAATTTGCATCCAAAGCGTTCAATGACACTGCTGCACCAAACCGAGTTGCTGTGCTGCAGCAATTCAGCAGCTGCTGAGGTATTGAATGGGGCTCTGGCCTTGCGCTCCCTCACTCTCCCCTGCTGTCACCTCCGGACGATCATGACGTCATGCTTCCTGGTTCCCTTCTCACGAGAAGGGAACCAGGAGGCAGGACGCCACGATCGGACAGAGGAGAATGCGATCGCCGAGGTCAGCGAGGGAGCGCAGGGACAGGTATGTATCCAGCCGCTTTCAGCAATGAAATATTAACCCCGAGCCACACTCGGGAAAACCGCCAGGGAGGTTAATCATTTCATATCCCTCTAGATCAGGGATCTCAAACTCTGGCCCCCAGATGTTTTTGAACTACAAATCCCATGATTCTATAGGAACTCATTACATTCAAAGAATTCTGGGAATTGTAGGCAATAAACATCTGGGGGGCTAGAGTTTCAGATCCCTGCTCTAGATCAGTGATTCCCAACCTTGGTCCTCAGGTCCCCCTGACAGGCCAGGTTTGCAGGATATCTGAAGAACAGGTGATATGATTTGCTGCTCAGTAATTTTAGGATTCAGTCTGCATTTCCCCAAGGTGATCCTTAAAGGGACACGACCACTTGCATCAGCTGTAGCTAGATTACTTGTGCATTAATAATAAAACCACCTTATAAACCACATGCTGCTTTTTTCGTTTCTTCATTGGAGTAATTGCATGTAAAAAAGGAAAAATAAAGTAAGGTTTTGATCTTTTTTGTTTCCTTTTTTATGTTTTTTTCTATGATGCAACATTTTCCAAAAGCTTTGCTTTGTGACGCTTGTTTATTTAATCTACATAATTTAACAGTTAATGAGGTGAAGGAGGGAATGTTTAGCTAAGGTGGCAGGAGGCAGGATAAGAGATGGCAACGGAATGAGATAAGACCGGGCGCTTAAAAGACTTCTAATCTACTCCCTGGTAATGTCCTTTGAATACATCCCATACAATACAATGTTGTGTGTCAGTGATCCACCAGTAGACTCCATTCTATGGCCAAACCCACATTGTGAGGAGCAAGTGAGGTAAAGATACTGTGTGTATGTTTGGGGGGGGGCAATTTACAACACACACAATCACACAATGGATGCACCCAGTGACACATGTAGAGTAAAATATATTTTTACTAAACATACAAGAGAAAAACCAAAGCACATGTAAGATATCAGCAAGATAAAATAAACACAGTAAGGACATTTCCTTTTTGATGGTAGTGTTCCTTTAAGATTTGACCTGTTAGGTGTACTTGAGGACCAGCGTTGGGAACCATTGGTTTAGATCAGAGGTTCCCAACCGCAGTCCTCAAGTCCCCCTAACAGACCAGATTTTAAGGATTACCTTGGGGAAATGCAGACTGAATCCTGCAATCACTGAGCAGCAAATCATATCACCTGTGCTTCAGATATCTGGAAAACCTGACCGGTTAGGGGTACTTGAGGACCCCTGTTGGTAACCACTGGTCTAGATCAGTGTTTCCCAACCCTGTCCTCGGGACCCCTTACCAGGCCAGATTTTTGCAGTTCACCTTGGGGAGATGCAGACTGAATCCTGCAATCACTGAACAGCAAATTATATCACTTGGGCTGTGCTTCAGATATCTGAAAAACCTGACCTGTTAGCACGTCATGAGTATAGGTTTGGGAAACACTTCTCTAGATTGTGAGCTCTTCTGAACAGGGACCAATACACTGTTTCTCTGGTACCTGAACTGACAGGGTTATTCAAAGAGATCCGAATGGCTGCCGAAAGGGAACCGAACGATGAAAATCAGCATTCGGTTACCTTTTTTGGCCATTCGGCTATCCTGAGAGCAGGCAATTCGCCAAATCTTGCCGAATTGCCTGCACATACGATGCCTGTTCGAGGGCAGTGAAATCCCCATAGAGAAGCAATGCTTCGGCTATTCAGAGAACACAAACCAGCAGTGAAAGGTTCCCGAAATGCCCTGTCATTCGATGGTTTAATTCGCCAGTTTTATTCAGGCGAATCCCATAGGCTTCAATGTTAAAAATATTCCCGTTTTAATTCAATATCTAATAAACCGTTGATTATAATATTCTGCAGTAAAAAGTCTCTTTATTTATAGATTTTTTAGGATATTTTAAGCATTTTTCAGGATTTTTTTTAAATTTTTTTAAGTTTACTTATTTTTTCTGTAACAGCCCTTTTTATAATCATTCCCTGGACCTCATATGTAAATTTCAGACATTTTCACTAAGTAGTTTCTTTGCAAACAGCGTTTCTCTTTTCAAACATTCATGCAAACTGTTTTTCTAATTTATTCACTGCATTCGTCTGCGGTGTCGGCTTTTTCCGGCTGCTGCTCTGCGTGTGATCGGCTCCTGCTCGGGTTTTTCCGGTGTTTTCGGCAGGTTAATCCAGATGTTTTTGCGGGTTTCAGTGTGCGTTCACCCTCGTTTTGCGGTGAGTTTTCGGCGACTTTTCCCTGCATTTCGGCGGCCCCGTGGTGCTTGCTGAATACACCACAGGGTCACCGAAATGGGATCGCCAAATCGTACCGAATTGAAGAAAACGAAAAGTCACCGAACGTGTGGTGACTTTTCGATTCTCTTTGAATAACCCTGTTATTTATATATTTTTTCATTCTAATTACTCATTATTTTATTGTAAAGTTCTACAGAAACTGTTGGTGCTATGTAATCACAATAACTGTCACAAAATGCAGGTCCTATCAATGCTCAAAATTCTCTGTACTTTATGTTGTCACTCTAGCAGATTGCATATGTGAATTTTTTGAAATACATTGGAATCTTTTATAAAGCAGGCCATAAAACTATTCTATACTATGGGAATAAATTACATTTATAATGAGCAGAGAAGAATAAAACAGGTGCGTACTAGAAGAAGACACCCTATTAATTATCCTGCTCTTAATGTCCTTTGAAGAATTGCAACTATCCAGGAATATCCACCTCTTGCTGATTAGTTTATTAGGCTGCACATTTTTTTTGTCATATATAATTATAGATTTTTTAAATTAATACATAATTAATATTAATATATAATGTAGTATATAATTAGAAAATATTAATATTAAAATTAAAATTTTAACATTCTTCATAAATTAATTCAGCATTTAATTTTTTTTTTTACAATTAACAAAATAACCAACAGTTGGTTTATTACCCATAATACCCCTGAAGTCCATAGAAATGGAAACTACGTGACTAGAATTAAAAGGAAAAAGAAATATTGTCATTTGGCATGAAACTATAACTTTATTTGAGTGGATTAAGTGTAGCGTCGATGATCGGACTTTTGTTTAAATTCTCGCTAATAATAACCAGATGACTTACCGTGTAGCAGCAAGGCAGTTCCTGAACCAGCATCGTCGACAGCTCTGATTTATTTAATTTTAGGTTGTCTCCTTCCTTGGCTGAGTATTTGTGAAATACACCCAGGAGATTGTAGACTGCGGATTCCACAGCTGCCATGATTCAGATGTTATTTTATCTCTACCAGTTTGCAGGCTGGGATGGGAGATGCTAAGCCTTACGTGTTGTTATACCCACCAGCTTCTTAAGCGACTGTCTCCTGGTGTCACTGTGTCCGATTCCATGCGCTAAGGAAGAAATTGAAAACCATTGCAACCGGTGTTTCTCATATTTAATGCATCTATACAAGGATTCCCCGCTTGATTCCTCCGCTGACCTACATGCGCTGGCACCACTAAAAATTTGAGTCGTGTTTAACTTATGTTTCTTATTTTACTTTTAGGTATGTTCGAAAAAAAACAACTAAATTTATATAATTAATTGTTAACAATAATTAAAGATGTTTTAAACTGAAATTTGGTTTACTGACAGTCCATTAACCCCTTCACTACCAAGTGATTTTCCAAAAAATCATTGTCAGAAACCAGTGGTGTTTTTTTTTTGTAAAATTATTTTTTAATTATACAGTAAGAAATATTTGGGCATATTCCCATTGCATTTCTTACAGTAAATAACCTATTTGGCCAGTAGATGGCACCATCTGCTGCCAAATTGAGTTGTAGCCATTACATCTGCAGCTCTATTTTTTTCATTATTTTTCCCCCCGCATCGGCTGCTGAATGCCCGATGTCAGGGCATCATCAGCCGATTTTACACTGTTTTAGCTCTTTTGACGTTATACCCACAGGGATAAAACTTTGGGGACACCTTCTGCAGCCCATCATCTATACAGGATCATGGTGACAAATTATTGCGACTCTGGAAGGAAATAAATGTTGTGACATTGCATAAGCTTATCAAAATGATGCCACGGGGAATGTATACCGGGGTAATCAAGACAAAAGGCTGTCCAACAGAGTATTGGAGCACGTGATTTTTTTTTGGGCCGTGCAGTGTATTTTCCTCCAGTTTATCAACCCTTACATTGCCAATGGCTGAATAGATGAGCTCCTCATGGTTATGGTGACGTGTGGAGGATACTTGAGTATTCTTTTCCGTATTCTCTGATATAGTTATTTTAATTTTCTTTCTGATTGCTTGTAGGATTAATATTTTTTGCCCTCACTTATTGCTATGTTGGAGTATTTGGACAGTTTTACAAAGTGTGTTAGATTACATCATTAGCTGTCACTGTGGAGAGTTTTGCTTTGAATTTGGGTCATGGTCATCATTATTACATGTGCGCGTTTTGAAATGTAGTTGGTTTATAAATGTCCTTAAAATATTTGCTTCGTATGGACTTGATTTTTTTTCTTTGCAATTTTCCAAGAATACAGCATGGAATGTTGTGTTGCGCCCCCTAGTCCTTCCCACCCCCTCCGCACAAACATATTAGGCTGCTATACATATTTCCATTCCAGACCATAGTTTACATGTATTATAGCACTAAAGCAAGAGATTTGAACCTTCTAGTGCTGCGAGACGGATTATTTTCACATCTGTTATTGGAAGATTTAAGCAAAGCATTAGTCTCCTCTGAAGCTTATAGGTAGCAAATATTTTCTCTTCTATTCAGAGAAAAAACAAACAAATGTACACGTTTCTGCATGAATAGATAAATATAATATGTACACAAATTGGCAACTTATCATTGACCTAGTAAAGGAACACTCTACTCATCCTGACAACTTTATCTTTTTAATGTGGCCAGGATTTGAGGAATGCCCCCCTTTCTCCCCCTCCTGCTGCCCCAATCTGGCAGTCAAAGAGCATGCCGACATTACCTTCTCTACGAGACCACCTGCGATAGCAGAGAGGCAGCTGATGGATCGGATCACGGCATGCACGTTCAGCTCTGATCCATCGTTCTGCGCAGGCGCTATGGAAGTTGTGTGCGTAAAGTGCGCAAGTTCTTAACGGTTTACAATATGCAGTTTCTATGCAATGCGAGTTCTGCAGGAGCATAAATTGAGTAGTAAAGCTTCAGGGACCTCCGGGTTCGAAAACCCATGAGCCGAAGAGGAGGGGTTGCACTTGGCGATGGAGAAAGGGTGAGTAAAATCACCTAAAATAAAAAAATATGATGAGCGAATGATGCGTGCCATTTGGTGGACGGGCCTGTTGTGGCCCATAGACGTCAGCGGGTCATGCTATGCCGTCCCTGGGAGTTCAGTCCCACCAGCCATGGGGACGGCACAGTACGCCCCTCGGGATTAAGAGGTTTTATATTGCTGTTACCTGTTGATGAACAAGTCCCCATTCAAATCATGGTGTTAGCTAAAACCACACAATAAACCCAAGAATGAGGGGCTGGTGTGACCACCAGATTAAAGTGTGGTGGCTACGGTGTAAGTTGTCTGCATCTTCAAAGGTTGAAGAACATGTAGTGCATCTCCTAGTGATCTAGCTGCTCTGGAATGCATCAGACTTCAGGGTAACTAAGGTGGTATTCTGACACAATTGGGAGCATTACTGCCATCTGCCTCACTGAAGGCGTTCTCTCATGATATCACCACCAAGATATAGAATCTACTCTTCTGTGGCCGAAGCGATGAGACCTCAAGCCTTACATGAGCCAGTTGAGGAGATCCTTTGATTTCACTTGACTTGTCTTGTCCAAGGGTCATCCTGGCCTTAGTGCCGAATGTAATAGAGATGCATTTTTCATAAACTAGCCCCAATATAATAATATACAAATCATGTAGAATTTCTCTGACTGGCAGTGCTCCTCTTCTCAAGAATGTCACTGAGAAATGTCTTCTTCTCCAAAGCTCCCACTTACCATTCAGTCTTCATCGACATCAACATCATATGAAAGTATAATTTAGGTTTTGCATATTGTTATTTAAGGACAATTGATATTTATTAAAAAGGTATAATGTGCGGATTTTATGTCACTGTTTTATTTGGTGTTCTTGACATGTCGAATTTCCTGGAAGAGATCTGACATCAAAGAGACACTGAGCAGGAGGACCATCACATCTTCAAAGTCTATTTTCCCATCTTTGTCTTTTTCCAGGTCGGACATTAACTCGTTGTACTTTGGTTTTGTTTCTTGTCCCTGTGAGAATATAATAGAACTTATTATGTCAGCATGGTCATGCATGGTTTTCATGTATTGGGCTGCAAAACTGGTTCGTTTAAATTTGGTACGTTAGTTGAAATTGGACCTTTTTAGGGCCCTTTTTGCCACTTTGCAGGTCTGGAGGTTCAGAAAGCAGCCCCTGGAACATTCAGGAAGGGGGGCTTGACAGCTGGCCTGGGATGATTAGTTCAGGTGTGCAGTAGTTAGTGATTGGTGCAGCGGCAGGTGTATGCTAATGAGGGGGCCCATTTAATGAGGGGGGATCCTTACCTGTTCACTCCCTTTCTGACCTAGGAAGGGTTGTCACGTTCCCGTCCTCCCGCCCCTGTTATTTATTTCTCACAGTTGTGTCACAGATTGCGTGAAACCTGCCCAGCGAGGAAGTCCTATGGATAAGCCGCCAGAGTAGGTGGGTGATGGGAGAGACGTCCTCGGTCCTGTGTAAGTCAGGAGAGCTGCGAGCTCTGGTTGGTGGTGATAACTGCCTACTGTTAGTTTCTGCAGATCGGACATGTTGGGGGTATTGTTGGGGGTGTGAAATTAGTTGTTATGATAAAGAATTAAATAAAAGCTGTGGCCTATACACTTTCCATATATACATATTGGTTTTCATGTGTTTATTTAAGGGTATGAGCAAAAATAAGGATACGGGTTTAACCCTTTCGCTGCTGAGCCATTTCACACCTCTGTGCTGAGATCATTTTTACCGGTTTCGCTTATAATGTTTAAATGAGATTTGAAGTCACATTTCATTATACAACCCAGACATATTATATATCGTTCTTTCTGGCAGACTTGGCAGATTCATAATATATCATTATTATATGTATCCGTCATGTCCTGCCTGAATATTATAACAAAAAAATGCAATAAAAATAGAATTTTCAATTATCTACATTGTGTAAAGTGTTTTTTTCCACATTTTATTATGCAAGCCTTATCGGTTATATTTTCTATGGAGTGCGCTTGGGGACTCGTTACATTTTTTTGGGGAAAATTACGTGTCTTTTAGCAAACGCCCACATAGAAAAAATTGTTAGTGCAGCATCATTGTTCACATTATAATTGTAATGAGAACAATATTGCTGCATTAATAAAACAATTTAATATTTTTTTTTAAAAAAATTACATTTTATTTTTACATTTTACATGGTCATGTTTGGTATCATTGGAAAGGCCATGCTCTGGCTGTTCCAATGATATCAAACATTAACCCATAGCTGTCACGGATCAGGAGATAGGGGATTCCAATGAACGCCCTATCTCCACCATATGTGGCAGCTAGGGGGGTTAATTGCAGAACTGACGCCATCGCGTTATGCACGATGATGCCAGTCATCAGGGGGATATCCCGGAAGCTTGGCCGACATCCAAGATGTCGGCCAGCTCTGGGAGGGGACCGCGATACGGCGCCTGTTGGTGCTGTATCGGGATCCCGCCCCCTAAGGGTTAAAGACAGCCGCCGCTTGGAAGGGCAGGCTGTGCCCTTCCAAACAGTGCCTGCCTTTTCCCGGTGGCCCGCACGGATGGGGAAGGAGAGAGGTCCAAACGACCTCCCCCTCCCCTTCAGGCACCTTCCCCGCACTGGCGGGGGGGGGGGTGTCTGTAATAGACGTCATCGCGCCAGCGCGATGACGTCTATTGTGCCCGCCTGGGTCCCGGAGGCTGGGCTGACATCGAGGATGTCAGCCCGCACCGGGGGGCTGCCACGATCGGCCGGAATCCCGCAGCGAAGTGGCCATGCGGCAGGATGAGCACGTCCTCCGCATGGAAGGGTTTAAGCAGTCATGCATGTTTACCAACATTTGGATTCCTGATAAATTTTTTAATGGAAATATCGGCTATATCAGTTAAATTAGATTTTATTGGTATGCTGAGTTCCAACAAAGTGTCATGTGCTAAAAGCTGTTGATAAATGGATTTTCAGACAAAAAATAAAGGCAATTAGACTGAAAACGCTTTTTAAACACCAGGGGCCATAATATACTACTGCCGCTAAAACAGGGACGCTAAGGAGGAGAACCAGCACATGCAGGTTTCTCTATAAGCGCCCCCGTTTTAGCTCCATATTACGGGGCAGGCGCTAATCCAGCAGCCTGCCATGTAGCACAACGCTAAGCCTGAGGATACTCGAGGCTGCGCTAAATGCCGCCATAAGCATGCCCTCAATGGAGTCCATAGGACTCCATTGAGGCTTCAATTGTCGGTCACATGACCTGCCAGATCTCGCCTCTCGTGAGATCCTGCAGGTCGACGGAGTGATCTCGGAGGGAGACTGGTGACTTTTTTCCCCAGTCTCACTCTGCTCCTGGCGGCCAGAAGAGGCGGATCAAGCCGCCGTTCTTGCCGCGGCATGAGAGGTGAGTATGTGATTTTTGGGGGGTTTTCAGCTGGTGCTGACTGATTCTGCAGACGTTAGCACCAGGTCCTAGCTGGGGTTAACTTTTTAGTTAGCCGCAGCGGGACGTAATTAACGTTAGAACTTTTTAATCCTAGCGCTAATTAACTTTTTGCGCTTCCCATGTTAAGCATAGGGAGGGCAAAGTATAGTAAGGTCGCGCTGAAAAGCGCAAGATCCAATGCGCTAACGGGTTTTTTAACCCATTAGCATTCAGATTGTAATATGGGCTGAAAATGCTAGGGCCACTTAACCTAACATTAATGTTCACACAGCTGGGCGCTAACGTTAGCGTTAAGAATATTTTAGGGCCTCAGATATCTTTACTAGGCATTCTGAAAGGCATAAATCTGTATGATGATGGCTGAAAACATGCTTTTTCAGGCGTTTATCTGGCTCTTTTTCAGCTCCGTGGCATTTTTCGAATATCAGCTCCAGTCAAATTTATTCAAATGAATCAAACGATATTTAGCAAAACATATCTGCCACAAGCAGCCAATAATTTTTTTTTTATGAAAAAATGGCACATATACAGGGTTATTCAAAGAGAATCGAAAAGTCACCGCACGTTCGGTGACTTTTCGTTCTCTTCAATTCGGTGCAATTTGGCGATCCCATTTCGGCGACCCTGCGGTGTATTCAGCAAGCACCACAGGGCCGCCGTAATGCAGGGAAAAGCCGCCGCAAACCCGACGAAAGCTCACTGCATAACGAGGGCGAACGCAAACGGAAACCCGCAAAAGCATCTGGATTAAATGGCCGAAGACGCTGGAGAAACCCGAGCAGGAGCCGATCACAGCGCAGAGCAGCCGCCGGAAAAATCCAACACCGCAGACGAATGAGGTGAAGAAAAAAAAAACCAGTATGTTTGAATGTTTGAAAAGTGGAACGCTGTTTGCAAAGAAACTACTGAACGAAAATGTCTGAAATTTACATATAAGATCCAATGAATCATAATAAAAAGGTCTGTTACAGAAAAAATAAAAAAACGATTAAAAAAAAAACGGAAAAAAATGTTTGCATAAAAATCCCAGAAAATTCCTAAAAGGTCCTAAAAAATCTGAAAATAAAGAGACTCTTTACTGCAGAATATTATAAGGAACGGTTTACTAGATATTAAATTAAAACAGAAATATTTTTAACATTGAAGCCTATGGGATTCGCCTGAATAAACCTGCCGAATTAAACCACCGAATGGCAGGGCAATTTGGCAACTTTTCACTGCTGGTTTGTGTTCTCTGAATAGCCGAAGCATTGCTTCTCTATGGGGATTTCACTGCCCTCAAACAGGCACCGAACAGGCACCGTATGTGCAGGCAATTCGCCAGGATTGGCCAGGAAAGGTAACCGTACGCTGAATTTCAGCGTTCGGTTCCCTTTCTCCAGCAATTCGGATCTCTTTGAATAACCCTGATAATTAAATCGAGCCGCAGGTGCATTTATTCTCTACACTAGCCGTTATGACACAAGACTCCTCTTATCACCTGAGCGAAGTTGTGAAACTGAGTTTTCAATAAATCCACGGCGTCGGCCTTGCTGATTCTTCCATCGCTGTCTGAATATGAATTATAGACCAGGATTGTTGTGGCTATTGCTTTCTCGAGATCAGTACCTTTTCCTAGAGCTGGATGGGAGACAGTATGTAACGTTAAAATCTGCTTTATTATATTCAGTTTATAATCCTGCACGCTAAAATGGAGAGTGTTTCCCAGCATTTTAACAACTTGAAGTTCATTCTGGTGGTTTTTAATTCATCTTGGTTGGTGGTTTTTAATTCATCAACTGTGTATAGAAAAAAAAAATTCTAAATAAAAATAAATCATTTTTAGTTTATGCAGACTGTGAAAACTAATAAAATACAATTTAAGATTGATTTAATTAAAATTTTAACTCAAAATTAGGACAAATAATTTAATTTAGCTGTCCCTAAATTCAAACCCAGATATTTCTAACTGTACAGCTAATCCTATCTCCCCATTACTTTAAACGAGCATAATTTTTAGAGTAAGCCTTTTTATCACATTTTATCATGCGAGCCTTTTCGGTTATATTTTCTATGGGGTGCGTTTGTTAAAAAAATTAGAAATGGGGACTCGTTAATTTTTTTTGGGGAAAATTACGTGTTTTTTTAGCAAACGCCCCCCATAGAAAAAATTGTTAGTGCAGCATCATTGTTCACATTATAATTGAAATGAGAACAATATTGCTGCATTAATAAAACAAAAAATTTTTTTTTATTTTTTTTAAATTCACATGGTCATGTTTGGTATCATTGGAAAGGCCATGCTCTGGCCATTCCAATGATATCAAACATTAACCCATAGCTTTCACGGATTGGGAGATAGGGGATTACAATGAACCCCCTATCTCCACCATAGGTGGCAGCTAGGGGTTAATTGCAGAATTGACGCCATCGCACTATGCGCAATAATGCCAGTTCATTGTTCACATTATAATTGAAATGAGAACAATATTGCTGCATTAATAAAACAATTTAAAAAAAATTAAATTTTATTTTTATTTTTATTTTTACATTTTACATGGTCATGTTTGGTATCATTGGAAAGGCCATGCTCTGGCTGTTCCAATGATATCAAACATTAACCCATAGCTTTCACGGATCGGGAGATAGAAGGTTCATTGGAACCCCCTATCTCCATCATAGGTGGCAGCTAGGGGTTAATTGCAGAATTGACGCCATCGCACTATGCGCAATAATGCCAGTTCATTGTTCACATTATAATTGAAATGAGAACAATATTGCTGCATTAATAAAACAATTTAAAAAAAATAAAAATTATTTTTATTTTTACATTTTACATGGTCATGTTTGGTATCATTGGAAAGGCCATGCTCTGGCTGTTCCAATGATATCAAACATTAACCCATAGCTTTCACGGATCGGGAGATAGAAGGTTCATTGGAACCCCCTATCTCCACCATAGGTGGCAGCTAGGGGTTAATTGCAGAATTGACGCCATCGCACTATGCGCAATAATGCCAGTCATCAGGGGATATACCGGAAGCTTGGCTAACCCTATCAGCTAACCCTATCTCCCCATGACTTTAAAGGAGCATTCTTTTTAGAGTAAGCCTTGATAATTAGTGCCTGGTGAAAGAAGAATTTTAGCAATTTAATCTATAGCTTTATTGTCAGCCTGCAAGGAGATAATCCTATCTCTTCAGAAGCTTTCAGTGGTTTAAGGACCTAGGCTGTGTGATGCTTGGAATCCTTACCGGAGCAGCAGGGGGACTGCCATTGTTTTAGTTTTGAGGAGTATGGGGATTGAAATTAGGTTACTGAGACTGGTTCATGTACAACAAAGTGACCCGTCCAAATTCTAATCATGGTTTGCACCTTCAGTGATTTTCAAAATAAAGCCCACTGCCCACTCATGGTATTTATGGCGTCCTGAATGGGGATGCTACAGATTACGTAGAAGAGATGTGCTGGACTGGTGGTGCCATACGAGAGGTTGAATTCCTGTTCTCTCTATTAAACATGGAGAGCACCCCTTATCCGGATTGTTCAGGACCCCCAAGCACTCTAGATGTCGGATTATTCCATATTTCAGAATCCAGGAGAATCCGATGTCTGATAGGAAGGAGGTTGTGGCAGGAGAGCTGCAATCTCCTTTCTGCTGCAGCCACCAGGGCTACATGAGCTGGGAGTGCCTTGCGGGATTTCTCCGCGGACATGATCCTTGGAGTCAACATGACTTTGCGCAGCATGCCAAATGCTGGGGTGGCCCAGAGACTCCCAGTATGTGCCATGCTCTGGTGCAGCTCTCGGGAGCTGGGTTCCCAAGAGGCAGCAGTCGCCGTAACATTCCTAATCTGGAATTCCTAAAATCCGGATGGCTTTGAAAATTTCCAGCCTTCAGAGTCTTCCAGAACTTAGAATTTCAAATATAGGATGCTGTACCTGTACATTCTTCTTTTTCTCAGTAATTCAGTGAATCCTTTTTTATTACAGCGGTGACCACTAACTCAGGTCCTCTACCCTAACATTTCACGGAACAATCTACCATGTTCAACCCCGAAATCCAGTTGTGTCTAATGACCTCAAGAATTCACTACAGAATTCTCAAACAAAACAAACTTGTATAAAATAACCAACCAGATTTCATTGCATTTGGAACAGGAAAACAATGTATTGTTGTGTACAAAAATTCTATCTTTACCTTTTATTGAAGACAGCTGTTTGGGAATTGGGATTGAATTGCTAATGAGGGAACAAAAACATTTTGTTATAGTATATAGCAGTTATGGAAAAAAATGTGGGTGATATACATGGTGATCTAGTTACAAGAACAGTATAGTACGGAACCCCTTCACTACCATGAACGAGCACACTCAGTCTAGAAAAGCTCCTTCTAATGCCCAGAGATCGAGTACACTCAATATTACCTTATTCTAGAGCAATGTAAAGGAATTTTGTTCCAGAATGAGCAACTAGTTTCAACATGACAGCCAATGTGTTGAAATTCTGTGAAAGTCTTTGAGATCTGTTTTTCCTCCAGCATGGAGTCCAAGCTGTAATGTACATGTACTAGCTCTTTTTGACCAGCAGAGGGAGCCTTCTTCCCATCAAGTTGTGCTTGCTGACAGTGAAAATGTCCTATAGGACATTTCTTTATGTGTTTACAGTGTAGGTAATGCATAGGTATTTTCCTAAAGCCACTGGGTTCTGCCATTGGTTTTATGGAAAATCACTTCATAGTGAAAGGGTTAAAATGAAGTCTAAATTGCTCACATTGAATAATCTACCACATTTCTAAATTGAGATAAAATACCTTCATTACTACAGGAGAAACAATTAACAAATATATATATTTTGTTTATACAAAAAGTAAAAAATCAGCACTTTTTAATGGAAATTAATTGAATTGCTGAATCAACAATTCAATTCTAAAATATAGTAAATATCGTGAGTCTACCACATTTCTAAAATGAGATAAAATACCTTCGCTACTACAGGAGAAACAATTAACAAATTATATATATATATATATATACTGTATATATATTTACAGTATTTCATTTGCTTTTCCCACATGGCTGATAGCTGTCTACCGAAGCTGTTGAAAGCCATTGAACATGTCCAGAATGTGGGACATTTTTGAAACTTGCCCCATTTGAGGCCACTCTAAGCATGCTCAGTTAGGAGTAAAATTTCAATGCCTCAACATTTTATATGTTCACCAACTATCACTGGATTTTTGAGGATTCAGAAGGGCTTTTGTTCAACTGATTTATGAAGTGAGCAGTTGTTGGTTCCCTTGGGTGAAATGAGATTCTAGATCTTCTAGAAAAGGTATTTTTACTTTGAATTGTCCCTCTCAAAAGTGTCTCTCAGCAATTAAATTCGAAAATATCGTAATCGGTTTCTGAAAAAAATGTGCTGAAAGGAGTGGATAAACGTATTTTAAGGCGGGGAAACAGGGATAATCATAATGAAACCTTTATGTAACCATCAGATTTTTCAAAGTGGCATGCTCTGGAAAACAAAATGCTTTCCAAAATTATGCTTAATCAGACGTTATACCGTCTAGCTGGTTTTCGGACCAACAAGATTTTGGTTTTCATCTCTGTCAGAATTATTTCAATTGAATCAGCTGATATTTATTTCCAAATATCTTGTTATGAAATTAAATTGATCCCATGCTTGGGTGCCTTGTAGATTAAACAGTGTAAAGATAACAAAGATGACGAGTACAATGGGTGCTGAGATTGACATACCACAGGACACATAAAGTAAACATATTTCAACACTTTGCAAAAGTGTGTAACCTTTATAGTGTATTTTTCATATGTCAGTGCACGGTCAATTACAGAAACAGAGCCTGGATGGTAACAGTGATTTAAAGGAACCTTACCTCATTCCAGCATTAGACACTGTTAGCGCACAATATGGATAGATATTTTAGATAGATACTGTAGTTATGGGGGATATATATATATATATATATATACAAATCACGAGTATAGCAGTGTGTAATGATACCTTTTTTACTGGACTAACGTTACATTTAAAATACAAGCTTTCGAGAGTGATCCTCCCTTCGTCAGGTCTGGAAGCTATACTGAGCAGAATGATAGAATTAAACATTGGGACATTAATCAGTCACACGGTTGGGGGTGTTAGATGCTGTAAATCGCCAAATGGCATAGTCAGAGTGGGGGACGTTATTATAATGGGTTAAGAAACCCAAATCTACATTAAGTCCTTTTTTTATAGTGTTGAAATATGTGGTCATTTTCATTTCATATGTTTTGCGTTCACGGTTGCGATTTACAGCCCCTCTAACACCCCCAACCGTGTGCCCGATTAATGTCCCAATGTTTAATTCTATCATTCTGCTCAGTATAGCTTCCAGACCTGACGAAGGGAGGATTACTCTCGAAAGCTTGTATTTTAAATGTAACATTAGTCCAATAAAAAAGGTATCACTACAGACTGCTATACTCATGATTTTGGCATCTGGACTAACACGGCCTACCTAATCTATATATATATATATATATATACTGTAGATATGGGATAGATAAAATTCGATACATATATATAATTGGATGGATATGGGATATAGATAGAAAGCTAGATACTGTACATATGGGATATATATATTTACTGTAGATGTAGATATGGGATAGATACTGCAGTTATGGGATGTATATATATATATATATATATATGTAGATAAATATACACTTTAGATACTGTACATATGGGATAGATAGATAGATAGATACTGTAGTTATGGGATATAAATAGATATTCTGTAGATATGGGATAGATAGATACTGAAGTTATGGGATATATATATATATAGATGTACGGTAGATACTGTAGATAAGGGATAGATACTGTAGTTAAGGTATATGTATATAGATATACTGTAGATATGAGATAGCATAGATAGATACAGAGATAGATAGATAGATACTCTAGATTTGGGATAAATAGAGTAAATATGAAATAGACAGATTTGGGTGGTTAGACATAGATACAGATGTATATTTGGATAGATATGGGATGGGATGGATAGATACTGTAGGTATGATACACTGTAAATATACAGTATACATATAGAGAACGATAGATATGAAATAGAGATATAGACATGAGATAGATAGATGGGTAGATATATATAGACATGAGATAGATAGATAGATATAGACATGCGATAGATATCACATTATACAAACTATACTACAAAAGTTTCTTATTCCCCACTACCCTTATTTAGTGAATAAACCCCAAAGCAGTTGTATATCCAGCTTTCTAACTGGTTTACCATTATTGCATTATCTTTATACATCGCTAGCTGTGTTTTAAATCATTCCACAGCGAAGTTGGGAATATCTAATTCAGATACGTTAATCATGTTACCCTCACTGAGATTCCTGATGTGAAAATAGCACTGAATTAGCCGAGCATGTGACTAGAAAAGAAATCTAATATAGCATAATTTTATGGTAATCCATGAAACAAAAGAATCGGAAATTCAGTTAACCCATCCTTTACCTTTTTGGCATTTTCTACTGGATCTGAAGAACCTTTGGCTGCTGCTCCTTATATTCCAGGACTTATGGAGTGAATATTTCAATATGTTATATTTTCTGTTGACTTGGCGCACTGCTAGGCAACTGTATCTTCTAACGGCTTTAAGTAAGCACACATGCATAATGTTCATGGATTGCAGCCTGTATTTATTCAGCTCACTTGAAAAATACACATTGTGCAACATTCACTACATACTATTCATTGAGTGACCAGAGTGACATTTTAGTTTATTCTCTGATTACACCTGCAGTATGTCCAGAAACCAGTGTTAAAGTTTCAACATTAGATGACGAGATCATAAATATATTATTAATTATATATTAAATATAAAAATACAATTAATGCTGTGATCGCTCATTAAGGCTGGGTTCACACCTAAGCGTTTTACAGCGCGTTCCTACGCACTGTAAAACGCTCAAACAGTGGAATCCCATGATTCCCTATGTGTGCATGTCACACCTGGCCGTTTCTCAGCGCGCATGAACGCGCTGATAAACGGCCGACGCACAAAGAAGTTCGGGAGCTTCTTTTCTGCAGAGAGCCGCGCGTTCGCGGCCATATCATAGCCGCGAAAGCGCGCGTAAAAAAACGCACGCATTGCGCGACGCTGCGCAACGCGTAGGTGTGAACCCAGCCTTAATCTTACAATCAAAATAATAAATGTACTCTTTCTTGTTCTATGCAACCATTGGTATTTTAAACTATGTTCAAGATGAGAATACACTTTTGGGCCATATTACGATCTTCACGCTAAAACGGGGTTGCTAAGGAGGAAAACCTGCGCCTGCAAGTTTCTCCTTAGCGTCCCCGTTTTTAGCTCCATATTACGGGGCAGGCGCTAATCCAGCAGCCTGCCTCGTAGTGCAACGCTATGCCTGAGGATACTCGAGGCAGCGCTAAATGCCGCCGCGAGTAAATCCTCAATGGTCTGCTCCCGGCGGCAAGAAGAAACGGATCGAGCCGCCGTTCTTGCGGCAGGATGAGAGGTGAGTATCAGATTTTTGGGGGGATTTTAAGCTTGTACTGACTGATTCTGCAGAAGCGGTATCAATTAGCACCAGCTCCTAGCTGTGGGTAACTTTTCAGTTAACCGCAGTGGGATGTAATTAGTGTTAAGACTTTGTAATCCTAACGCTAATTAACACTTTGCCCTCCCCATGTTAAGCATACAGTAAACTTGCGCTGAAAAGCAAACTACGAATCGTCCAATGCATTCCCTCAATAACCTATTTGACAGGCAGCTGTCGCCATCTGCTGGCCAAACAGGAGTTACTGCAGGTCTGAGCTCCATGCAGGGTCATCTGGGGAGCTGTCAGACTGATTTCCCAGCTGGTTTTAATAAGTGTTAGCACCTCGAGCATCATGCCTGAGGTGCTAAAGGTTTATGGGCATGTCCTGGAGCCCAAATTCAAACAAAATTAGTTTGCAACAAATATTGGCAGTACCAACTGCCCACCAAAACTCACAACTGCTTCTAGAAGCAGGGCTAGCCATAAAGCCAACAAACCATGAGCTGAGTTATGAAGGATATGATATCAAATGCCCCTGTGTTTCCATTGATATTATTAATGCCTACATGTCGAATTGGCTGCCGTCAACTCACATAACTATCCACTGAACAATCCTATTAGTTTTCCATACAATGGCAATTATGAGATTCCAAAATTGGATTTCTTTTAACCCCTTCACTAATGATATTGAGATATCTAGGGCTTCAAAGGCACATCCGGTGCCCCGATATCGAGATATCTTTGTATGCTCATCTGCAGCCGAAAAACAAATTAAATTTGTTTGCTGCTTTTGGGCTGCAGAAGGTGCCCCCAAAGTTATAGCCATGTGGGCATTACGCCCAAAGAGCTAAAACTGTAAAATAAGCTGCTCAAAGCTCTGAAATATCGGGCTTTCAGAAGCTGCAGGGAGAAATAGAAGAAAATAGACCTGCCGCTCAAACCTCTAAGGCTGGGGTCAGACGAACGCATTTTTCACGTGCGTTTAGCCGCACGAAATCACGGCCGTGCTAGCAGCAAATGACGTCCAATGCCGGGGAACATACGACGAACGGAAGCACGAAAGTGCGGCCGTGCAACGCAAGTGGCCAACGAACGCATTTTTTCGAGAACGTCAAACCGCTACTACTGACGTACAGAGTGCGCTGCGGCCGCATAGCGGTGTGTTTCGTGATTGGGAGATGTCAGACGCTGCACACGTCCGGCCAACATAATGTCCAGACGCAAAAGGGTTTTATTGATGATCTGTACAAAATCACGGACGAAAATGCGCATCGTATGACCGCTATCGCGTATTCCGTGAAAAAATACGTCCATTCGTTCGAATGCACTTTTTCATGGACAACGTGAAAAATGCGTTCGTCTGACCCTAGCCTAACTCAATTTGGCAGTAGATGGCGCCATCTACTGGCAAAAAATTGGTTATTTACAGTAAGACATTCAATGGGTGTAAGCTCAAATATTTTTTACTTTAAAATTAATTAAAAATGATTATACAAAAATCACTGGTTTCTGACAATTATTTTTTGAAAAACCACTTGGTAGTGAAAGGGTTAAATCATAGAATTACCGAAAGAAGCTTCAGTTTGCAAGGAACATTTTTTTTTTGCAACATGAATCTGTCTGAGAATATATGAATGACAGACAAGACCAAATTACTTGCTCTAGACACAGATTCAGTAAATAATAAATGTTAGGCTCCATGGGGCTTATATAGTAAGTAGGCGTAGCATGGGAAGACTGGATTATTGAAAAACAGGAAAAATCTCTATTAAATCTCATATTTTACCTCTCCTGTCATGCGCTCTAGCTAGGCATAGCTACCATGGACCCCCGGCCCTATAATGATCACTTGAGCACCTTTTAAGTGCACCTGACAGTCTTGACGTTATAGTTGCTTCATGGAAGGTGTCTCCAGGTATAAACTTAGTCGGCCAAGGTCATATTGCATTTTTTTGGAAAAAAATATATTTTTGGATACATATTACGAGCATCTGTTTCAACAGATCATCGCTATTTTGTGTCAGGATTTCCTTTTACCAAGATATAAACATGCATTGATTTGATGCCATTGAGTGATGCGTTTTGGCTATTTTTAGGTTTCCCAGGGTTAAATCGGCTAATGGTGTTGCTGTTAATCGTAATAATACATTTCGATTCCTTCCTGCCAGTGAGCTCCTCTCAGCCTCCAACAGATGGCTGGCAAAATTAAATGTTTCCCCAGCAGCGGCTGACACCAGTGAGTTCTAATGAATGGGATGTGCACCTTTCGCACTGGCGCGCCTTACATTGTGGGAGCAGAGGGCATCTCTAATTTGCCATCTGACAGTGTCATTACTCACGTAATTGAGAGGCACTGGGTGAAGTTTTGACTGTGTTTCTGCAGCAGAATGATGCATCGCATGGAATTTCAGTGAAACCGCACAAACCCACATGTGGTTTTAAGTCCATCACAAAGAAGATATAAATTGAGTCTCGAACTACCACTCTTTTGCTTTCCGATTCTCCCTTCTTTCCTTCCCGTTGACCTGCAATGGGTTAATTGTTCGTTTATCAAGCAAAAAAAACACAACCACCTAATTTGTTTAAAAATACCTCCTCCATCTGTTGCTCACAAAACACATAAAAGTGCACGTTTGCTACAGTGGCAATGCCCAGGGTGCAATTTCATGGTTTTGTGAACCAAGCAGATTGCAAATTATCGGTTAGTGGAAAATCTCGGAGAGGGGGAGCAGGAGTAAATTTGTTAAATGGTGAGATGAAAACCTACTTCTAGAATTAATAGCAAAATAGCCCAGTTTTGGATTTTCCATTGAGTTTCGGTTCTTCCACAAAACAACAGAAAACACTAACTATTGCAGGACTTTCAATAACTCGCTGCATATTTCCATGTTGATATATCAGGTTTCCGCGTTGTTATGATTTATGTCAGTATTCTTGAACTCCCAAAAGATTGTCAGAAGATGTTTTACACATAAGAGTGCATAGAACGTGTGCCATTTTTGATCAGGTTCCCACTAATGTCTTTCCACAAACTGACTGATGAAGGCAGGACACTATGACGAAACGCGTCTCCGTACTGGTACTGGTGGTCCATGCTGACCACTAGCTCCTATTCTATTAGATTTTATTTACTTGCTTATTTGTTTTCTTATTTCTATTTGTGCTAATTATAATAAATCCTTTTAATTCCAACATCAAACTGAGTAAGACTTCCTTGCTCCATCAGTGGGGTCCCCACTCCTATCAAAGGGAAACCCACCATTCCAGGAACCATACACAGAGACAGGTCTGAGCATTAACCTGGGAATAACGCCAAGGTACGTAATCTGAGCCAAATATATGAGAGCTGGGCTCCTCCTTTGGTGAGTGTGTTTCTTGCATACAAATATATGAAATTAGTGTGAACATACTATACCATAGATGTGCAGTCCTCATGTTGCTTTTTATATTTCAAAGGCTACATATCTTGAAAGAAGGGCGACGACACCTTATATTAGGCGAACTGCGCTACAAACCAGAGCTCAGATACTATAGGCTCCGGAGCATGTGAGTGCTCCCTTTACAGATATATGGTTTATGTCCTCATGTCCTCCTGTATCTGTTGGCAGCAATACTGACCTGTCTCCTTTATGTATTGTAGAATTGTCCTGTCTTTACCCATTGCACCATTGTACAGCGCTGTGAAATGTGTTGGCGCATTATAAATAATAATAATAATAAATTTTTTTATATTATTAAGGAGATAGGGCACCATTCATTTTTTTTTTGTTTTATTTTGTCTTTGAGGTCGAGCAACAGTGGATGTGAAAAAATAATTGAAAGGGTTGAATATAAGTATACATACAGAAAACATGGCGCTACGCCTGTACTCACCAGAGAGGCTGTAACAGCCAGGAGTAACAGCCCAGTTCATGTATAAAACATAACAAGAGAAAAAAAAATGTCATCTGCACTCGTTTCTATAGATTTCCATGTACAACAAAACACTATCAGGAGGTTTTAGTTTGTTTTAATGGCCATTGAAACGTAAGTTCGCTCGCCCCAACAAGGCACCTCTTTGTAGAGCGAGTCCTAACCAATGTACCAAAAGCTGCTCTACTGAGCAACTACATGCTCCTCCTGCTGCTTTTCAGCTAAGGAGAGGCAGACAAAATGGTGGGTTAGATGGCCATTAAAACAAACTAAAACCTCCTGATAGTGTTTTGTTGTACATAGAAATCTATAGAAACGAGCGCAGAGGACATTTTTTTTCTCTTGTTATGTTTTATACATGAACTGGGCTGTTACTCCTGGCTGTTGCAGCCTCTCTGGTGAGTAGGCGCGACGCCATTTTTTCTGTATGTATGTATATTATGCTGTGACACCAGTTAGTCATTTTTGCTGCTGTTCCTTTTTCCATGTTTTTGTTTTCAACCCCAAATGGGAAGTGTTTGGTGCTTGTATAAATAAACCCACCATTTTGTCTGCCTCTCCTTAGCTGAAAAGCAGCAGGAGGAGCATGTAGGTGCTCAGTAGAGCAGCTTTTGGTACATCGGTTAGAACTCGCTCTACAAAGAGGTGCCTTGTCGGGCCGAGCGAGCTTACGTTTCAATGGCCATTAAAACAAACTAAAACCTCCTGATAGTGTTTTGTTATACATGGAAATATATAGAAACAAGCCCAGATGACATTTTTTTTCTCTTGAATGTAAGTATATTTGTTATTTATGGTAATCACTGGCACTTTTGTGTAAGAACCCCACTCACGAGCACAAACTGTTTCTATTTATAATTTGAATACATGCACTTTTATACAATATTTATTTACAGGGTTATTCAAAGAGCTCTGAATTGTGGCCGAAAGGTAACCGAATGCTGAAATTCAGCGTTCGGTTACCTTTCCTGGCCATTTGGCTATTCAGAGAGCAGGCAATTCGCCAAATGTTCGCCAAATGTTGGCGAATTGCCTGCACATACGGTGCCTGTTCGAGGGCAGCGAAATCCCCATAGAGAAGCAATGCTTCGTCTATTCAGAGAACAAAAACCAGCAGGGAAAAGTTGCCGAATTTCCCTGCAATTCGGTGGTTTCATTCGACAAATTTATTCAGGTGAATTCCATAGGCTTCAATGTTAAAAATATTCCCTTTTTATACAATATCTAATAAACCGTTTATTATAATATTGTGCAGTAAAAAGTGTCTTTAATTTTAGATTTTTTAGGATCTTTCAGGTATTTTTCGCGATTTTTTTGCAAAATTTTTTTTTCCTTTTTTTTTAAATCGTTTTTTCTTTTTTCTGTAACAGACCTTTTTATTATCATTCATTGGACCTGATATGTAAATTTCAGACATTTTCGTTCTGTAGTTTCTTTGCAAACAGCGTTTCACTTTTCAAACATTCAAGCGTACTGTTTTTTTTGTTTCTCACGCCATTCGTCTGCCATGTCGGGTTTTTCCAGCGGCTGCTCTGTGCTCTGATCAGCTCCGGCGTGTTCAGTGGGGTTAATCCAGATATTTTGCGGGTTTCGGTGAGCCTTCGCCGGGTTTTGCGGTGAGTTTTGGGCGGGTTTGCGGTGACTTTTCCCTGCATTATGACGGCCCTGTTGTGCTTGCTGAATACACCACAGGGTCGCCGAAATGAGATCGCCAAATCGCACCTAATTGAAGAGAACGAAAAGTCACCGAACGTGCGGTGACTTTTCGATTCTCTTTGAGTAACCCTGTTAGTCCACATAAGATCCAAGAAGTTTTACTTTGCACTTTTGTACTTTATTTATCAGTGTTTCAGAGCAAGTTTGTTTTATAACATTCTATTATATTCACTGTATTGTATCTGCGTCACAATGAGTGTTGTTCTTTTTGTTTCTCACACTGAGCGACAGATTTAGCATGCATTTCCATGATTTAGTTGTCGATTTAATTTGATCCAATCATGGAAATCACATCTGCTTTTTTTTTTGTCTCCAATCGGCCATTTTTTAGTTTGGGAGATTTAAATCAAGTGTATAACATCATTTTGATTCTCGTTTAAAACTTGGCTCAGTTATTAGCACTCACAGCTTTAGTTTTCAATGGAAATTTCAGCTTCGGCAAATCAATTCAAATTTAGCGGTAAGCCAAATTAAAAAAAAATACCCAGTTCTGAAAGGTGTTGATAAAAGGATTTGCAGGTAGGGAAACAGGGAAAATCCCTCTGAAATCACACAGAATACCTTGAATTTTAGTTTTAGCCTTCGTTTAACAATACAAAACCTAACCCTAACACAAACCTTAATAATAACCATAAGCCTAAAAGTAGCCCTAATCCTACTCCTGAACATCAGGGATTATGTTTAGGGTTAGGGTTATTTTTATGGTTAGGGTTACTAACGGGTTAATTAGAGACAAAAATATGTTTGTTTGTTTTTTTTTGCTTATTAGCAGCCCAAATGTTATCAATAAGTGGTAATTTATTGGAATTCGGCTGTGAATGAAGTTTTTCAGATGACCTTTCGAAAGAAAATATTGATCGAAACTCACCTATTTTGAAAAATCTGCCAATAGAATGGAGCCCTTAGTTCTCAGTGTGTTTCAATTCTCTCTACCAAGTTTAAATCGTAGTTACGTGCAGGGTGTTGCCATTGTCTGTTTTCTAGAAACCAGCACCTGAGAGTGCTCTGATTGCACCTCATATTGCCAAGCCGATGTTATAACCAAGATGGTGACCTCCTTTAGGTAAGTAGGACATGAAGACTTCAAGGGAGAGAGCTGTTATACTAACAATGTCTCTGTATTTACTTGATTATTGCCAATTAGAGGGCAATATTACAATCTTAACGCTAACTTTAGCACTCAGCTATGTGAGTGTAAGGCTAGGGTCAGACTAACGCATTTTTCTCAGTGACCGTCAAAAAGTGCGTCCGAACGCATTGCCGTATTTTTTCACGGAATGCGCGAAAATGGTCATACGATGCGCATTGTTGTGCATGATTTTTTACGGATCCAAACCAGGAAACTTTGGGTGTCTGGACGTTATGTTGGCCGGACATGAGCAGCGTCTGACATCTCCTAATCACGCACACACGCCGCTATGCCACCGCAGCGCACTCTGTACGTCAGTACTAGCGGTTCTGCATTCTTGAAAAAATACGTTCATTTTCCACTTGCGTTGCGCGGCCAGACTTTTGTGCGGCCGCACTTCGTATATTGGCCGTCATTGCGCGTCATTTGCTGCTACTGCGGCCGTGATTAAGTGCGCCAGAACGCACGTTAAAAATGCGCTAGTCTGACCCCAGCCTTAACGCTAGGTTTGGTGGCCCTAACGCCGGCCGCCCATACTACATTCTGAAACCGGTTAGCGCAACGGAGATTGCGCTTCCATGAGTTTACTGTACTTTGCGCTCCCTATACATAACATAGGGAACGCAGAGTTAATTAGCGCTAGGATTACAATGACCTAACGATAATTACGCTCTGCTGCGTTTAACTAAAAAGTTAACCACAACTTGAAGCTGGTGCTTTAGAATTGGAGTCAGTTAGCACGAGCTGTAAATCCCCCCCCCCAAATCAGATACTCACCTCTCATCCTGCAGCGAGAATAGTGGCTCGATTTACCTCTTCTGGCCACCGGGAGCAGAGTGAGACTGGGGGAAAAGAGTCCCCAGTCTCCCTCCACGATCACTCCGCAGACCTGCAGGATCTCGCTCTCACGAGATCCTGCAGGTCATGTGATCCGGCAGCACAAGCCTCTATGGAGTCCTATGCACTCCGGAGGTGATACTCGCGGCGACGTGGTAGCACAGACTCGATTACGCAAGGGCTTTGTGCTGCATTACAGGGCAGGCTGCTGAATCAGCGCCTGTCCCGTAATATGGAGCGAAAACGAGGACGCTAAGGGGAAACCTGCAGGCACACATTATCCACTTTAGTGTCCTGATTTTAGCGGGCAGTATGTATTAGTGCTCAGAAAGTTTATAATAGGAACACTTACTTAGATTGCATTTTTTAAAACTTTTTAAATAAATAATATTCCTTGTATACAGACCATTATAAGATATAATGTACGTGGCATATTCATGGCTTTAAAACACAAAAATAATTGAAGGTACATCCAGTTTTTAGAGGAGCTTTCTTCTATCTTCACCCCAGAAATCACCACATTGAAAATACGTGTGCTTGTTAAGTATTAAGCTATGTAACACTATGAATTGGTGCAAAAAGTGAGTATTTCCTCATAAATAAATAAAAATGGAGAAAATAATCAGGCAGATGCTGTTAGCAGCATCTGCCCAATTATTTAAGGGCATAAAAGAGAGGGGAGGGGGTTGTAGAGAGCCCCTTCAGCATACAATATGAACCACAATTCAAAATAGTCTAAAACTGCGTTTCTCAACTCTGATCCTCAAGACCCCCTAACAGGCCAGGTTTTAAGGATCACCTTGCAGACTGAATCCTGCAATCACTGAGCAGCAGCAAATCATATCCCCTGTGCTGTGCTTCAGATATCTGGAAAACCTGATTTGTTAGGGGAACCTGAGGACCGGAGTTGAGAAACACGAATCTAAAAAGTCTAGTATTACGTCCAGAGTGGGTCTGAGCTGTTCGGTTCGATCAGTTCGGAGTTCGATTCGAACATTGGCAGTTCGAAAGTTCGCGAACTTCGAACATTTCCGCGTGTTCGGTTCGAGTTCGATTTTTTTTAATTTTTAAAAAAGTATAAAAAATGCTTAAAAAATACTAAAAAATCTAGAAATAAAGAGACTCTTTACTGCAGAATATTATAAGCAACGGTTTATTAGATATTGAATTAAAACGGGAATATTTTTAACATTGAAGCCTATGGGATAAAACATTCTTGTTGCTAAAACATCAGGCAGACGAGGCCATCTAATCAGGCACTGTAGATGGCAGCCCGCCGGGACCTCCCAAGGATCCCTTGAGGAGCATGCGGCGGCAGGATGACAGAGCTGCAAATGTGCGGGCTGGCCATGCGGGCTGGCCAGCCGGGTGCATGTGGCAGAGAGGTGGCGCAGGGACTCCAGGGAGGGAGCCACGGCAGAACCCCCTTCCCCACAACCAGGATCCAGGGAGGAGCCCCCACTGACCACCAGGCTAAGGTAAGGAGACACATTTTAATTTTATTTATTTATTTCATTTTAATATTGGACCGCAGGGTCCAACCCTGCACTCTTCCACAACAATACCACAGAGGGGTTACTGTGTGACGGCACTGTTGCCGACACTAAAGGCCCAATTTTAAAGCACCTATTGTTACTTTCATCCAAAGCCTGCATAAGTTTCACAATAATTTAGCCAAAAAATCACTAAACTTGTTCTGCGTGTCCTAAAATGTCTTTTCATACAGGCTGCCGCCTCAAGCAGTTGTTTATGAATAGATTAAAGGAAAACCGTTTACCGTCAATTGAAATGTCATTTTTTTGTTTTTAAATGTTTCTATACATCCTAGAAATCCGCCACTTCACGGTCAGGTTATGGGGACCTCCTAGGCACGATAGTTGAAGGAATTTTTTGTTTTTATTTTTAACCCTTATTTCATGGAAAACTCACTGTCCCTTTAAAAACGTTTTATTTTTAACTTTTTGTCCTTGTTTCCTGTCCCCCAGGGCACTACCCGGACCCCCATACACCTTTTATGGCAAATATCTAGCATATATGCCCTCTTGGAGGGCACTCTAAAAACTGAATGTTCAGCCCCATTGACTTGCATGGAGTTCGAGTTTGAATTCGAACATTTGGAAAGTTCGAGTTCGAATGCGAACCGAACTCGGGGGTGTTCAGCTCATCCCTACTTATTAGCAGGTACCTCCCATCCTCTTGGAGGGCACTCTAAAAATCGAACTTTTGAGTCCCATTGACTTGCATTGAGTTCGGTTCGAGTTCGAACTCGAACTTTGAAATTGTTAGAGTTTGAAAGCGAACCGAACACGGGGGTGTTCGGCTCATCCCTAGTCCTGAGTCATTAACAGCTGGGTTGGAATAAGGACCATGCTTAAGCACGTTTAGCACTTCCTATGACAGACACATCTAGGTGTTGCGACAGGATGATTAGGGGCAATGTGATGCATCACCAATTTGTCATCAGGATGATGGAGAAAGCCCTTTTCCCATTGGTATCGGGTTAATCCCCAGCTGCCTGCTTGTTGGGGCTGCCCAGTATTTATAGGGTGCTGTGGTTCTACCTGGGAAGGTAGTCTTTTGTCTGGGACCAGCAGAGGAAGAGCATGACCCTGAATTTCTAAGGGAAGTAAAAATTCTTTATTTTCTGTTAAATGTTTTAGCTGGTAAGCAGCTTAGCTGGCCAGTTTTGATAAGAAGGGAAGACCTGTTGTTCAGTTAGACTCTGAATGAAGGAGTAGGTTTTGATTTATGTTTGTTTTCTATTCTTTTGGACACTCAGCTTGCAACAGTTGCTGAAAAGATAAAGAAGGCCTTTAAGCATTAAATGGTCTCTTCGGTGGCTATATCACACTGGGTATTTTATGTATGAATATTTGAGCTGGAGCTTAACGCTAAGGGGATGCAAGTAAAACTGTTTTAGAATTTTATTTTAAAAATGTTTGTAATTTAATTAAGAAAATAAAGTAAATGCCTAAGCACGGGAAGATTCATTTGGACAGAGGTACATCTGGCTGATAAAATGAAATTTCTGTAACAAAAACAACATTAATCCTCACAAATTATTTCCTGTCAAGATGATTTATTCCTGTTATCAGATTTGCTTATCTGTCGTTCTATTCCTCATGTAAATCATCCTCCCCGGTCAAACTTTGAGATGCAAGAAACAATTTAACTTTGCGCCTTTTACACTAAACAGGTTATACACTAACCTCCAAATTGCACCGTTCGGTGGAATTTCTGACCAATTTGTCTGTTCACTAAGCTGTTCCTTCAGTAAAAACAGGCGAATTGACAGCAAAGTATGGTGCAATTCTATGCAATTTGTGTGTGCGGCGGCACTGAAAATGCCCCATAGAAGACTGTTTATTCTTTTCATTTTCAGCAAAAAAAGCCTTTTTATTTATTTTTATTTTCAAGAACACCTTTTTGTATTTCTTAGACATTTTATTTTTCTATTATTTTTTTAAAAAAAAGCCTTTTTTTATTTTGTAACAGGCATTGTGCAGACTGGTATTGTGCATGGCAGACTGGTATTATGGCTGTCAGACTGGTATTATGCATGGCAGACTGGTATGCATGGCAGACTGGTAATATTACTGGCAGACTGATATTGTGCATTGCAGACTGGTAATTTATTTATTTATTTTTATTTATTTATAAAGGATTTTACCAGGAAGGATACATTGAGATTTCTCTCGTTTTCAAGTATGTCCTGGGTAATATGGCTGGCAGACTGGTATTGTGCATGGCAGGCTGGTATTGTGCATTGCAGACTGGTAATATGGCTGGCAGACTGGAATTGCATATAGTTTTTATTGTAAAGGCTGGCAGGCCCCTCCCTCTCTGGATTTCTCAGGCAGGTGCCCCCCATCCTCCTGCAGCGAATACACTCCACAGAGCCAGCCTGGGGCGCGGGCACGTGTGATCAGGGTATCGGCAGCGCACACAGTGCTGTGTGAGGTGTCGGCGGCGCGCACGCAGGTCTCTGCCCTAATGCGGAGCTAGAGAGAGAGAGCGCCCTGGTAGACTAGCATTACAGGCACCCATCCTCAAAGCACCCCTCACAGCCCACAGCATCCTGCCAGGCCGGGTGATCTGCCAGCGTGTGCCGCCCACCCTCTGCATCCTTCCTGGCATCCCTGTGTCATCCCAGCAGCATCCCATCCCATCATGCTCGGAGATCGCCTTACAGCCGATGTGCATTCCATGGACATGTAAACCTAGGCGGAGTGAGGGCCGTAGCGATGGGGGCATGTATTAAAATGTAAGTATGGGGACATGTGCCTCCGGGAGAGACTCTGGGCAGGGGGGATCCGTGAGGGACACAAAAAATCCGATCCATTGGAGAGTGCGCCTCTCCAATGGATCGGATTTTTTTGTCACTCGCGCATGCTGGCTGCGCGCTTGCCGTGGCGGTTGGATGCGCACGCAGCCAACCGCCGCTGGTTGTGCACACATGTGCAGTAGAGGCTTGGCGACGGACACGCCGGGCCTTACTGCATTATGTTATAGATGAGTGAGCCGTTAAAGGCTCAGTTGGGGCGTGTCTGGACTGCCAACCAAGATGGTCGCACACTGATTCCTCTCTGTCATCCCCTCCGATAATAAGCTCTTAAATCAGCTCCTGCCATAGCATGGTACGCGGCAAAAGGACCTCAACTGACCCCAAGACACCAGCGAGACCCCTCAGAGCCTCTGAACACTCCCTGGACGGCTACCTGCTCCATACACCACGGCCGGCCGCGTGCTCTCCCACGGCACCCAAGATGGCGGATGCGGCCTCCTCACCCTCTGGACCCGATCCTACAGCGGCCATCGCCAGACTAGAGCTCCGGCTGGAATCCATCCTGGCGGGGATGCCAACAAAGGCGGATCTCGCCGACATGCTCTCTGATCTGCATGCTTCAGTACACCGCGACGTGGAGGAGGTACATGGAGAGGTGACAGACCTCGGTAACCGCGTGTCTCGCCTAGAACAGGCCGCGGAAGGGATGCCCCCGCTGGCTCCAACAAACCCTGAGGCCTACTCAGAGCTGCGCCGGCTGGTGGACGACGTGGACAACCAAGGACGCCGGAATAATCTTTGCGTCTGCGGTTTAAAAGAGCTGGACCCCCCGAAGCAGTTGGAGGAGGTACTGTGCAGCTTTTTCAACTCAGTCCTAGGCCGTGAACCGACCTCGGCCATCGAACTGCATCGTGCCCACAGAGCTCTACGGCCGGAGCCACAGGACGGCGACCCACCCCGAGACGTCGTCTGCTGTTTCGCCTCCTACCGCCTTAAAGAGCAGATCGTTAAACACTCCCGGAACGCCAGAACCTGGGATTTCGAGGGACAGTCGCTATACCATGATCTGACGCCCTTCACATTGGCGGCACGCCGCCATCTAAGACCGATTACCCAGGCGCTTACTCTGTGGCATATCCCCTATCGTTGGGGATTCCCACTTGCCCTCACAGTCCGTATGGATGGTGCTACGCATTCCATCCTCTGCCCCCGAGACGTCCCGGATTTCGTGGCTGCCTTGAGATTGCCGTCGGTGGAAGTGTAGGACTGGGAGCAGCGAGAGTCGCGGCGCCCGGGAGGTCCGGCTCTGCCCCAACGCATGCTATGTTGCCACAGGGCAGAGGAGGCCCAAACCGGCCCTGACCGAGACAACCTGGATGAAGCCGTTTAGCACCTCGAGATTGCAACAGACGTGTTCCCTACGCACCGCGCAATCTGGGCGACGTGAGACGGTCGCTTGCCCTGCTACCCACCACGACACCTATGAGCTGGTTATATAGGCCCGCTGGAAGCAACTCTACAGCTGCCCTTTTTTTTTTTCTTTTTTCTTCTTTCTCCCCGACCCAGGGACTGTACACACCCTTGTGCCCTTTATGCCCCTGCGCCTGCCGTCGGCTGGCTATCCGTGCAAGCGGGTTGCAGGAGGCCCCGTGGGCTGAACCCTGCGAGCCCGATTCCCTGCCCCCGTACCAAGGGAATGGACGCCCTCACAGCGCCCCCATTGGTTGATTAGCCCGCCACGCCGACTACGGGCTGGACACCTCAACGCCTTGGATGCCATCTATGTACGCCGTCCCCAGCTGGTGCAAGGGGGTAGGACGCTTTCCTGTGCCCCCCACTTCTGCTCCTCGGAACTGGCACCCGCTTGGACGCTGACGGACTCACTGCACTCGCCCCGGAGGTCAGTACCCCTGTCCTAGCGGCTGGATGGTTGGAGGAGGGACGCATCCGCGCGAAAATTACATCCCTACCTTCCCCCCCTTACCTCACCAGGGATGTATGACCGGGTCACCTGCCCATACCCCTTGCGCCGATCCGCCTGCACTGGCTATCGTGGAATGGACTCCCACCCACACTCCCACTTTCCTTTTGGCGTACCCCGACACCCCACAACCTCACGCCATCACCCCCTCCTTATTTTGGCTCCTCCACCCCCTCTGTATCTACCCCCTCCACGCACCTAGCTATGGATTTTTGGACTTTTGTAAGGGTGGGTGTCCGAGCGGTGGGGTGGATGGTCCTATCGGACGCACGGACTACCGATAACTTGGGTTGGACGATGATCGGCGTTGCATGATAGCTCGCACTCGGGGCGCTTCCCCGGAGGGATCGGTTGTGGTGGGTGGGGTGGGCAGGGGGATGTCTGATGGAGGGCACTGAGTTGCCTCTGGATTGCAATAGCTCTTCACACACGTCTACCTGTTGCACTTTCTGATATGTTACAGAGTAGGACGGCGCGTCACCTGATAAGGCTGACATGCTGCCCGGGGTCACACATGGTCCTTAATTACGCAATCGTAATAACGCCTTTATACCATAGTCTATGTTATCCTCCTTTTCCTTCGGAGGGGATTGGAGTTCAAGTTCTGTGTTGTTTTCCATTGATATATACCACTATATATACATATATAGTATTTCCCTTCCTCTCTCTCCTTTCTTTCCATCTGTCAGACGCTTACGCAGTTCACTGTCAGCCTTTGCCCTTGGTTTAGGCAGCACCATACACACCTCTCTCCTACAACCCCGAGAGACCTTTAGTTTCCCCCCCTTTTTTTCTCCCCCCCTCTTTTTTTTCTCTCTTCCTCTTTCTTCTTCCCTTCACCTTTTCTCTCTCTTTTCCATTCTCTCCCTCTTTTCTTTTCTCCCTTTTCTTCTTGTTCTGCTTTCCTTTCCTCTCTTCCTTCTTCTTTATTCCCCCTCCTCAGAAACTCTTACATACCCCACTTGGATGGCGGGGCCGGGCCCCAGAGATCGGTCGGCGACCCTGATCCCGAGTGACTTTAGAATGGTGAGCTATAATGTACGAGGCCTTAACAAGCCCGAGAAGAGACGCCGTCTCCTCAGGGACTTGACGGCCCTACGCGCCTCAGTGGCCTTCCTGCAGGAGACTCACTTCTGCTCCACTGACCTCCCCCCACCTTACAGGACCGCCGCTTTCCGACGGGTTACTTTGACCACAATCCGGATTCGAAATCAAAAGGGACGGCAATTTTGTTCGCTTCTACTGTACCTTTCGATATGACAGACACTTACGGTGCGGGCGATGGGAGATGCCTCTACGTGAAGGGCAGGATCGCCGGCCTCACCTACACGTTCGCTAACTTGTACCTCCCTAACACGAAACAACATGTGTATCTGGCTAAGGCGCTATGAACCCTAGAAAGCTTTACGGAAGGCACCCTCGTCTTGGGTGGAGACTTCAACATACCACTCAACCCCGCGGAGGACTCGTCCTCCACGAACCACCAGACCCCCCTTAGACATTTGAGATGCATCCAGCGCTCCTTAACAGCACTGCGACTCGTGGATGCCTGGAGGGCGCTGAATCCATCCATCAGAGACTACACATATTACTCCGCCGTTCACAACACCTACTCCAGATTGGATTATTTCTTCGTGCCCCAGTATGACCTACCTCTTGTGAGATCGTCGGAGATACAAGCTACCACGTGGTCGGACCACGCTCCCGTGGTCATGGCCATGTCTTCCCCCCTTCTCCGCTCTAAGGAAAGGTCATGGCGGCTTAACACCTCCCTACTTGCGGACCTGCTTCTTGTGGCTGACGTAACCGAATCTATCCGAACGTATTTCGCGGACCACCTGACTTCAGATGTGCCGCAACCGACAATTTGGGAGGCCCATAAAGCCGTGATACGTGGAAAGCTGATATCCTGGGCATCGCGCACGAAGAAGGCACGTCAGGAGGAAACAGAGTACCTCTTAACTAAAATACGACAGCCTGAGCTCGAACATCACTCTTCGCGGGACGAGGACACATACGCGCGTCTCCTGCAGGCTCGCACCCAGTTAACAAACGTATTGACCCCTCGGATTCAATGCGCCATTCTACAAACCAGGTGTTTCTTTGCTCTCCACGAGGACAAGCCGGGTCGTCTCCTGGCGCGCCTCCTGAAGAAACAACGCGCAAGGGCTTATGTTCCGGCAATTCGCACCCCCAAGGGCTCGGTGACGCCCCACCCGGCCCAAATAGCACAATGCTTCCGGGAGTTTTACTCCTCCCTGTACCACTTGGCTGAGGAGACCGATCGGACACCGAACGCGCTTCTTGAGGAATACCTGAAGAAACGGATCCCGTACCGCCTGTCAGAGGCCCAGCGTGCTCAACTTCGGGTGCCTCTTACACAGGAGGAGATCTCATCTGCCGTTAAAACTCAGAAAAATGGCAAGGCCCCGGGCCCAGATGGCCTCCCCTCAGTGTATTACAAGCGCTTTGGAGCTATCCTGGTCCCTCCGTTGGTAGCGACCCTTAACTCACTGTTGGAGAATCAATCTCTCCACCCACATACCCAGGCCGCCACAATCGTAGTGCTTCCCAAGAGCGGGAAGGATCCTATGTTATGCTCCAGCTACAGGCCGATATCCTTATTGAATTCCGACCTAAAAATTTTTGCAACGGCCTTGGCACAATGGTTGCATGCGGTCTTACCACTTCTGGTACAGAAAGACCAGGTGGGCTTCATCCCAGCTTGCGAAGCCAGGGATGGCACCACCCGCACCTTGAATGCCATACATAGAGCAAGACAGGAGGAGATCCCTATGCTACTTCGGTCAACTGATGCCGAAAAGGCATTCGACAGGGTATCGTGGCGTTTCCTGTTCGTTACATTGCGCGCCATGAACCTGCCACCAGAATACATCTCATGGGTGGCAGCGTTATATCGTTCCCCGAACGCTCGAGTCCGGGTTAATGGGATTCTCTCGGACACGTTTCAGATCCGCAACGGCACCCGACAGGGGTGCCCCTTGTCCCCGATACTTTTCGCCCTCACTCTTGAACCTTTCTTGGAGTCTGTCTGACGTAATGAGGCTATCACCGGATTGGAGGGGGGCTCTGGCACCCACAAGGTCTCAGCATATGCCGACGACATGCTTTTCTATGTAACTAACCCTCTAGCATCCTTACCGGAAATAGTGGAGGAGTTCAGCGCCTATAGCAAGCTGTCTAACTTAAAACTAAACCTGGATAAATCTGAGATCTTGAGCCTTAATGTCCCGGGCATGGCGGAACGGGCTCTCCAACGGAAGCACCCCTTTCACTGGTGCCCTAAAAAGATGCGATATCTGGGCATCTGGCTCACTAAGTCACCACAAGATCTTTATCAGGAAAACTTCGTACCACTCTGGTCGGAGTTGAGCCACGACCTCGGGGAATGGAACCTGTTGAAGATATCCTGGCTCGGCAGAATCGGGGTGTTGAAAATTAATGTGCTACCAAGGTTACTTTACCTTTTCCAGACGCTACCGATACACATTCCCCCGGCGTTCTTTCAGATGATTCGCTCCGACTGCAATCGCTTTGTCTGGTGCAAAGCTAAGCCGAGAATCAGCCTACGCACGCTAACACGACCCAAGTCATCAGGGGGTCTAGCCTTACCTGACTTCCGCCTCTATTATGAGGCTTCGCACCTCCAGCGGATAGTAGAGTGGACCACGGGGGGCAGACGCGCTCTGTGGCAGGATCTGGAGAGAGACGCTACCCCACACCCCACGCCCGCTTTGCCTTGGATAGCAGCTGACCAAAGATCTCCGGTCTCGTTTCGACACCCATTTGTGGGAGCCACGTTATGAGTCTGGCGCTCCGCTATACGTTGATACTCGATCTCCTCGTACCCCTCACCTATGCTGCCTCTCGCGGCCAACCCAGCCTTCCCGGCTGGCGTGCATCCCACTCTTGGCCGGAGACTGGGATAGGCCCTATTACTCAGGGCGTTACACTTTACGGACGGAGTGAAGTTATGCTCACCATGGGACGGGGGAATCCCGGCTCCCCCTCCATCTCTCATTGAACGCTTTAATTTCCATCAAATCTCTCATTACCTACTTTCACTACCGGCCCGCCACAGACTGATTCGCCCCCTCACACCGTTCGAATCCCTCTGCACTGCAAAGCGCCATCTTAAACATGGTATCTCAGCTATATACAAGCTCCTTCAATCCGCACTTAATCAAGATCCACCTACCTTCGAAGGCTCCTGGGATCTGATTCTGGATACCTCCATACCAGACGAAAAGTGGCGAGACACCTATGAATTAACCCACCACGGCAGCCCGCAGGCTAAGCTACAATCTAACTCCTACAAGGTTCTCTCGATGTGGTACTGCATCCCCGTCCTGCTTTTCAGAATCGGCCTCCGGCTGACGCCAAACTGTTGGCGCTGCGACTTGACGACGGGCACCTACCTCCACGTTTGGTGGGAGTGCACACTTCTTGCCCCGTACTGGACCTCAATCAGGGATACAGTGGCAGAGGTCACTGACCTTAATCTACCGTTTACAGCAAGCATGTTCTTGCTCACGCAAATCCCCTGCTCCGCACGCTCCCTCAAGAAATCAGTGGCTCTTCCCATGATCATGACCGCGAGACTGATGGTAGCCCGAGTGTGGGGCTCTACCACACTCCCTACCTACCGAGACTGGCTCTCCTGGATGGGGGAGGTCATGTGTGCGGAGGATCTCGTGGCAAGGACAGAAGAAAGAATAGAGGAGCACTTACGTAAATGGTACCACTGGAACACGTACGTGGCATCTGCTTCTTGCCGCACCCGAATGGGACGTGACACCCACTGAAAACCCCTGTCTCCATTGGCTATGGGCCGGTTCAACCCTGTCCCCCCTCCCATGTGAGGGAACTAATTGATGTCCTCGATTTGTGACAATTAGACTTAAACCTTGAAACGCCGCCGGCCTGGCGAGGTGCCCGGCCCTGACCGTCTCGTACCTTCCATCAACCCATGTCCCCCCCCTTTTTTTTTTTCTCCCTTCCTTTCTTCTTCTTCTTTCTTCTTTCTTCTCCCCCTCTCTCTCTTCTCTCTCTTTCCTTTTCCTCTCCTTCTGCTCTTCCCTCTCTCTTCCCTCCGCCCGCTCTGACCCAATATTACTCCTCCCTGACTCAAGTATATTTCTCTCACATTTATGCGCTTGGCGCCCTACCCCTGCATATACGCCCCATTTCTTCCCAAACCGACCTTTAATATGAGTTTCTTGGACAGAATTCACCCACGGCCCTGGTCTACGCTCTTTTCGCAGGTCTCCGGTGCTAACTCCACGTGGCCAGTTGCTATTATATACCTCCCCAGGTCCCAAATACCGAAGCGACACATCTCACCGACGTTACCCTACCACACACGGAGGAGTGTGGGTGCTTGTGCGAATCATGGCTGCTGACAGAATATGGTAATACTAGGAATGCCCTACAGCGTTACCCCTGACCCCTCACCCTCCCCTCCTTTCCCCTTTCTCCTATGTTACTGAAATGCTCATGCTACCCTCTCATTGTAGTGCATTCGGTGTATTGTTAAGACTGAGATGTTGCAAGTTGTAGTATTCTATAAGTTACGCTCGGCTATGCTGATTTATTCTGTTAATGATTATTTGCCTATTTACACTCTGTATTTTCGCTACTTGGCTCGTTGAATAAAAAAAAAAAAAAGGCTCAGTTGGAACTAATAAACACAAAACTGATAAATACACAACATTCCACATCATAATAAGTATGTTCATTGACCAGCATAGTATTTGCAATACCTTTATTAGGGTCAAAATGCAATTACAATATAGATTAGTCCACTTAAATGCATCCATACAGTGCGTACATCATATAAAGAACATTTTTTTTGTGCTTTTACGCAATCAGTAACATTTCAAAGAAAGAAAAAAGTAGAACGACCAAGTCAAATCACTATAATAAAATATATTACAGTAAGTTTGCACCTCAGTAAGTTCAAAATCATGAGTTGTTGTTGATGTTTATTCTTTAATTGCACAATGTTCACCTCCCAAAAAATAAACGATTTGCACTCCAGGCCAGTCTAAAACACACATGCTGTTCATCTGAACGCTCCATCCCATCTTTTCTAATCTCGACGATCCTCATGAAACTTGCGTAGATTACGAATCTTATTAAATATTTCCCCTCGATAAATATAATTTGTAGCAAAACCACCGTACAAAGATACACATGATTAATACATATTAGATAACGACATTTAAACACATGAATTAACAGTACGAACTGTTGTTTATAGTAAGCATGATTTTGTATCAGTTATTTCTGCATGTATATATGAGTATATGCTCTGGAAAGATAAATATTAGGTTGTAAACATTTAACACAGTAACTTGGTCCTCAATCCACACGTACACTTACAAGTCATTACTTTAGATCGCGTGATAAATACAGAGCTGTACAGATAATATTCTCGTTACATGTACGTAAAACAGTAAAACGCGTCAGGATTTTGCTCAACGTTTATACAAAATAAGTACATCCAATAAAACTGGTTGTGCTAGAGGGTGATGTTCCTATTTTGAGCTAACATGCACATAAGACAGATGATGGTTTATGTCTCCAGAGATTCAATGCCTCGTTGGGTCTTACTTTGCTGAAAGTCCGACTGTAAGACCTGCAAATAATTCGAGCTATCAAATGATAAAATACAAAGCTATCTAGTCGACCTCACACATTTTGAACCAATGATAATGAGATAGCACTGTACTACACTGGATAAAAACGGATTAGAAATGCACCAAGAAGAATAGCTTCAATCCACCATGAATAAAACGTACTGGGTTTTCGATTTTTTCTTTTTTGCCCAAAACTGCATGTCGATTGGAAGGTTAATACCACACAGCTGTAGCAGCAAACATGCAGATAATAAAAATAAGAGACAACGATTTTTTAAAATTTTGTTTTACACATCAACTGTAAGGAATGTTTACTATACATTATGTCATCCAATGTTAAAATCTCTAGGATTATAAAACAGGGTTACTATCTCCACTAGCCAAAAGAAGATTATTTAATGCATTACTCAACTTCATAATCTGTTCTTAAGCGTTATCGGGAAAATTCAATCCACCACTGGTAACCGACCACACTGGTATCCTACACAAACACTTATTTTTGCTTCAGAATGTTTATATCCCTGCCAATACAGTAAATCTGGTTATGTGTTTTGTTGCTTTTTTTCCCCCAATAAGCGCATTTCGCTTTATAACATTAGATTTGATTGGCAAAAGACGTGGGGCCGGTTTGATTGTATCGAGCCTGGTTGAAGTTTTGTGGCCCGCCGGGTGGGCTAAAGGTAGGCTGCTGGACGAAACCTCCCTGCGGCTGATTGTATCCGGGAGCGGGACCGTAGCTCTCTTGGTTATATCCGCCTTGATTTATAGACTGGTTGCAGGCGCTGGGTTGCTTTTCCATTGTCTCTGGTGGGTATCTCTGCCCCGAGGCATGCCATCCTGTCTCCTTGAAAACAAACCATATATTTCCAGCCCACAGTATAAAGTTCAAGAACCCAAATACCTGGAAAGCACAAAAAATAAAGTGACTCAGTAACTGTTTGGAAAACAGAAAGATGTAACTTACTCTTAAATCAATGAATGAGTTTCATTATATTAATTAATTAAGGCCTTTGCATTTATTATTGGCCACATGATTTGGGGACATAAAAAACCTCAACAAGATCATGTGTCATTCCAAGCCTTTTATATTAAAGATATATAATGACAATGATGTGTTCATATTTTTTTGGAGACAACAGGTTAACGTTACTCACACTGCTGGTCATTAAAGACCTGACAACTTAATTAGGCCTCAGATTGTGAGGAAGGTGGTGCGGGAATCATGGGGCATGAGCATGATGCAATTGGAGTCATCGCCCTCGCGACCATGTCCCCAAATTGGGTGTGTCATGTCTGCTCATGTGCACACATGTGTTCATGACTGAATTTTGGTAGATTATTCTTATTTCTTTCTAGGTTTCACACTGGTTTTTAGCTGTCCCTGGCATTTTCCCTTTTTTATTTTATAAATGGTATTCTCATATTATTTAGGACATTGCTGTGCATTGTAGTGTTTGCAGGCCTCTACTGGCCATCTGGAAAACCAGGTATAGGCCCAGGGGAGGCTGAGACAAGTCCAAAAATCCCACCTGAAAACATGCCAAAACCAGTCCTGAGTCTACCCAGCTCCACCCTTGGCAGACCTAGCCTTGCCCACAGATGGCTCTATAAGTACATAAGTATATAGGTCACCTGCTGTTTGGGCTCTGCTCCCCTTGCCACTGGTCATGCCTCTTCCCAGGCCGTTTTTCGCCCCTAGTCCATCTATGACTGTATGGATTCAGGTGCGGAACTACCGAGAGTGCAAAGGGGCCAACGGCACCCGGGCCCTTCAGTCCGGGAATTCCACGATTGGCTGCTAGGGCCTCATCTACGCTGCGCAGCTGCCTTTCAAGTATTCTTGCACCTGTACCCTGAGGTTTATAGTTATGCTTCTGTATGGATGCACGCAATAAGCAACTGTGCTGCTGCAAGAACACTTATATGTGTATTTGCCCTAAATAATTTGTTAATCCCCTCATTGTCCTCCACCTCACATCCTATAGATTGCGATCCTCAACTCTTGATTCTGGTTTCATGTTTGTCAGTTGTTTTGCTAATTTAACTCCCCACTAGCAATGATGATAATAATAAAGAAAAAATGTCAACTAAAACTGCCCTCACCAAAGTCACCAACTGCTAAAAACCATAGCCACTATTCCATTCTCATCCTGCTTGAACTCTCAGCTGCCTTTGACACTGTTGACCACCCCCTCCTTCTACAAACTTTCAGCTCTTTTGGTCTCTGACACTGCATTCTCTTGGGTCGACTCCTATTTATCCAACAGGTCCTTCTCTGTGTCCTTTGCTGGTAAATCCTCCTCTTCATTGCCATTATCTGTTGGTGTACCTCAAGGCTCTGTCCTAGGTCCTCTGCTCTTTTCTATCTACACCTCCTCCCAGGGAAAAATCATTAACAGCTTTGGCTTCATTTACCACCTTTATGTTGATGATACTCAGATTTACCTCTCCACCCCTGATCTCTCTCCTCCTGTCCTTTCCAAAGTCAGTGACTGTTTGTCTGGCATTTCCTTCTGAATGGCCACTCATGAACTAAAGATTAACATGTCCATGACTGAGCCTCCCTCTAATGCCTCCCCACCTACTGACCTATCTATCATGGTTGATGGTATCCCTTTCTCCCCATCAAAGCAGGTTCGCTGTCTCAGAGTTACACTTGACTCTGCTCTTTCCTTCATCCCCCACATTCGGTCTCTTTCCTCCTCCTGCCGCTACCAGCTATGTAATATTTCCAGAATTCAGCCAGTTCTTACCACTGACCCTACAAAAAAACTCATCCACGCCCATGTAATCTCCCGACTTGACTATTGTAATAATTTTTTAGCTGGCCTCCCTCTCTCCCTCCTCTCCCCCTTACAATCCATTGTGAATGCCTCTGCCAGGCTCATCCACCTCACCCGCCGCTCTGTCTCTGCCGCTCCTCTCTGCGAATCCCTTCACTGACTCCCCATCCACTGCAGAATTAAATTCAAAATCCTTACCCTGACCTACAAAGCTCTCACTAACTCAGCCCCCCACTACCTGTCATCGCTGATCACCAAATACACCCCAGCCCGCTCCCTGAGATCAAACAGTGACCTGCGCCTAGCTTCTCCCCGCATCACCTCTTCCCATGATAGACTGCAGGATTTCACACGTGCAGCCCCCATCCTCTGTAACACTCTACCTCGTACTGTCAGACTTTTCCCCTAGTTTCCCTTCCTTCAAACGCTCCCTTAAGACTTTTCTATTTAGGGAAGCCTACCACCCGACTCACTAATACACCTCACTGCCCCAACCAGTCCATCAATCTCACCTTGCAGTCCATCACTCTCACCTTGCAGTCTTCTCCTCCTGTTTCCACCCCCAACCCTTTCAGATTGTGAGTTCCCATGGAATAGGGCCCTCGTTTCCTCCTGTACTGATTTTTCAAAATGTTGTTCAATGTATTGAAACCCTGTCTACACTGTGCCTATTGTACAGCGCTGCGGAATATGCTGGCTATTTATAAATAAAGTATAATAATAATAAATGTGCTGTAGCCACATTTTATGGCTTTAACAAAATGTAAATTATATTGTAACATCTAAGCAGTTATGCTGAATATCAGAAATAACCAGTGACCCAGAATAGTTGACTTTATTTCATGATTTCTGGCCCTGAAGCTAAGAACATGACATTTAAGAAGACGATGCACTATATTGTCATGTCCAGTTTGCTCCGATCAGACATGTACCAGCACATCTCAAAATGTTGAAGTAGATATGACAGTGGGAAGAAAGCATATTTTAAATATAAGACAGATACGCGTATTAATATGGAGTTATGAAACCTTATCTGGAGGAATTCTATGCAAAGTGATCCCATGCTAAACCATAGATTATATAAAGTAGAACTTCCCTATCTCTAAATATATATGAAGAATTGTCATTACAAAATAATTTAAATATCAAAAAGCGGCAAATAAGTATCCATTCAAAGCATAGTAACACAACCATTTAAACAGTTAGGTCAATTAAGATATGACATTTTCTCTCTCTATAAACTGTTTTAGCCAATAACTTCCAATTCTCAATACATATGCTATGAGCAAAACCATTAGTATGGGTTCAACACCATTTCATTGGGTAGAGGTATTGAAAATGCAAGAAAAATTTAAATTAAGAATGTGACTGTCACAGTGCTGGAGACCACCAGAGATTTAAAACTTTTTCTCCCCTTGTGGGATTTCCCCCCATGTGTTTCCCCTTGATTGTGACATTACCCCTTTGTTTCGCTCATGCGCCAGACGTGTTTGTCCCATTGGGACTCCCTAGGATTATCCCACTGTCCCGAGATTCCCCTTTCCAGAGTGACCCCAATGTCCGGAGGCACAAACTTCTGGGTCCAGCTGTTCCGTTCCCCTTCATGGGAACATGACGTTCTTTGGGGACAACCTACAAAACACTATCGGCTACTACCCCCTCGAAGATTGAGGGGAAGCTCCCTGGGGAACCCTGAGTTTGGGACCCCGAACTGGCGCACGGTGGCGGTCGCCCCCCCTTTGGTGCTATCGGGTGGTTTTTGGACCACTTGTTCTTAAGATTCTTGGCTTCCCAGGAATACATAAACCATCTTGCTGCGCCCGTGAAGCCCCTGAATCCCCTGATTAATATACCCTTTTCTTTCTGTATGTGCAAAGACTGTGTTTTTCCCAGTGCCAATAAAATTGTCTTGAACTTTCCATTGTTCCTGTTAATCCCATTATGTTTATCTGATCATTTGTGTAGAAAAGGAGCTGCATATCCTTGTTAACGGGAGTCGTCCCAGAAGACTGGAAATTAACAAATGTTGTGCCCATTTACAAGAAGGGTAGTAGGGAGGAATCGGGGAACTATAGGCCAGTTAGTCTTACGTTAGTAGTGGGGAAATTAATGGAAACCATGTTAAAGGAAAGGATTGTTGAACATCTAAAAACACATAGATTACAGGATCAGAAACAACATGGGTTTACCTCAGGGAGATCATGCCAAACTAATTTTATTGATTTTTTTGATTGGGTAACAAAAATAATAGACACAGGTGGTGCAGTAGACATTGCTTATTTAGATTTCAGTAAGGCTTTTGATACTGTTCCGCATAGAAGGCTTATCAATAAATTGCAATCTTTGAGCTTGGATTCCAATATTGTTGAATGGATTAGGCAGTGGCTAATAGTGGCTGAATGACAGGCAACAGACGGTTGTGGTAAATGGAGTTTATTCGGCGCAAGGTCTTGTTACCAGTGGGGTACCTCAGGGGTCAGTACTTGGACCCATTCTCGTTAATATTTTTATTAGTGATATTGCAGAAGGTATTAATGAAAAAGTATGTCTTTTTGGGGATGACACAAAGATTAGCAACAGGGTTGACGTTCCTGGAGGGATCAGCCAAATGACAAATGATTTAGGTAAACTAAAAAAATGGTGGGAGCTGTGGCAATTGAGTTTTAATGTGGATAAGTGCAAGATAATGCACCTGGGACGTAAAAACCCAAGGGCTGAATATAGAATATTTGATACAGTCCTAACCTCAACATCTGAGGAAAGGGATTTAGGGGTTATTATTTCAGAGGATCTAAAGGTAAGTAGTCAATGTAATAGAGCAGCAGTACAGAGCACTGTACAGAGCACTGGTGAGACCGCACTTGGAGTACTGTGTGCAGTACTGGAGACAGTATCTCCAGAAGGATATAGACATCTTAGAGAGAGTTCAGAGAAGGGCTACTAAAATGGTGTACAGCTTGAAGGAGAAAAGTTACCAGGAAAGGCTTAATGATCTTAACATGTACAGCTTGGAAAAAAGACGAGACAGAGGAGATGTGATAGAAACATTTAAATACGTAAAGGGAATCCACAAGGTAGAAGAAGGGAGTATATTTAAAAGGAAACAAAGTAGCAAAACAAGAGGACATAGTCTTAGATTAGAGGGGCAAAGGTTTAAAAGTAACATCAGGAAGCATTATTTTACTGAGAGGGTGGTGGATACATGGAACAGCCTTCCAGTAGAAGTGGTAGAGGCCAAAACAGCAAATTGGATTTAAGCAAGCATGGGATAGGCATAAGGCTACCCTAAACAAAAGATAAATCCAGGTAAAGTATCCATGTAATTGGGCAGACTAGATGGGCCGAAAGGTTCTTATCTGCCGACATTCTTCTATGTTCTATGTTCTATATCTGTACCAATACAGAACCTATTTGGATGATACTCAAAACCTGTGTTGCCTGGTTATTGCGAATGATATAAACGCAGTATTTTCTCTGCTATTTTGCTGGTGATGAGGCAAGGCAGATAATATTCAATTGGAATATTCCAGATCCATCACAGTGACTAATTTTAGATAATACTTGAAGCACTCCTATTCACTTCCACAAACCGATCTAACAAATCTATCTTTCAGCATTGGAAATGCCCTAACCCCAGGAAATATTCTTTTTTTAATACATTTTGATATCTGCAATACTGAAATGGTATGCTGGTCAAGCCCAGAAGGTCCCAGCGCATGCCGGTGGTCTTGGGAGCCAGGTTCCCACATTGCAGTGTCTGTTTCAGAGTGCCGCTAGACCGAAATGACTAAAATCAGGACAGCTCGGAAAATTCAGGTTTTCAGAGTCTTCCAGATTTTAGAATTCCAGGTAAGTGATGCTCTACCTGTATAGATTCTATCAATTTCATATGGACCAATTTCTTTGTTTTGTTTTTTTGCTATTTTTGAATTATGTGTTTTTTATACCTGATTTAATAAAATTAGCTTTTATCTACAATTCACATTTATGTCTCCTTCACACGTGAAATTAATTTGGACATTCAACTATACTAGGCTTTATTTGGTTTCCTTTGTTCTCTTTGTGGAAAATTAGATAAATTGACTCAGTTAACATCTTCATTCTGTGGATAAAGATAAACTGTTTATTCGAGGCAAGTGTTAAGTGCTGACTATAGGAACTGTTTTGTACATCGTTCTGTATCTTAAAGCTCTATAGGGGTTATTCAGAGAGCACCGAATTGGCCGACGAATTGCACCAAACTGTGCATTTCCCTGTACGATGCAATTTCGTGGCCATTGGGCTAATCAAAAAGCTGGCAATTCACCAAATGTTTTCTGTAACGGACCTTTTTATGGGTATTCATAGGACCATATATATTATTTCCAGCCATTTTCATGCATTAATTTTTTTTAAAGTGCCTTTTAAAAGTTGCAGATTTTTTGGTTCTTTTGTTTTTTTTACCCCAGTTCAGTGGCTGGTCAGCTTTTTTTTTTAGATGCGTTCGGCGGTCTGTTCGGCGGTTTAAAGGATCGATTCGGCGTTTTTTCGACTTGTTCCGTGGTTTTTCGGCTGCGTTCAGCAGGTTTATCGGCAGCGGTCGTGCATCAATTCGGCGCACTTTGGGGACCCTGTGGGGAATACTGAATTCACCGCAGGGTTGGCAAACTAAAGTGCCAGAGTGCGCCGAACGAGAGAGCACCGAAATTATACTCTCTGAATAACCCCTTTAGGTTTTTGGTGGTAGTGTCCTTTAAAGACTGACTAATATCACAGGATTTAGGGATTACAATCATAGGTACCAGAAACCCCTGGACAGTGGGACTCTGTGTTCAGAAGGATTATTGGCAGCGGTCTGTGCATCGATTCAGCGTGCCGTGGGAGAGAGCGCTTACATTTCAGTGCTCTCTGAATAACCCCTTATGGTATTTCATATTTTTTTCTTTTATGTAGGGCTAGCTCAAACTAAGCAGCTAATGAAGGGAGTCAATAATAAATCGAGCTTCAAGCTCCACTTGTGGCTCAGATATCTGTGCAGGTTTCCGTAAAATAATGGCTGCTGTACTTTGTATTGGGCTGTTATTCATGTCCCTAGAAGTAGAAAAACAAATTATTCAACATAGTTTCTTTGGAAACATTATTTAAAAAAATTGTAATATATATATATCTATATACGTATAAATACAGTTGCAAGAAAAAAGTATGTGAACCCTTTGGGATTACGTGGAGTTTGGCATGAATTGGTCATAAAATATGCTCTGATCTTCATCTAAATCACAACAATTTGAAAAACACAGTCTGCTTAAAATAATACAACACAAACATTATATGTTTTCATGTGTTTATTGAACATAACATGTAAACATTCACAGTGCAGGGTGGAAAAAGTATGTGAACTTTTGGACTTAATAACTGGTTGACCCTCCTTTGGCAGCAATAACCTCAACCAAACGTTTCCTGTAGTTGCAGATCAGACATGGACAACGATCTGGAGTAATTTTGGGCCACTCCTCTTCACAAAATTGTTTCAGTGTAGCAATATTCTTGGGATGTCTGGTGTGAATTGCTCTCTTAAGGTCATGCCACAGCATTTCAATCGGGTTGAGGTCAGGACTCTGACTGGGCCACTCCAGAAGGCGTATTTTGTTTTGTTGAAGCCATTCTTTTGTTGAATTACCTGTATGCTTTGGGTCATTGTCCTGTTGCATCACCCATCCTTGCGGAGCTTCAGTTGGCGGACAGATGGCCTTACGTTTTCCTGCAAAATGTCTTGATAAACTCTGGAATTCATTTTTCCATCAATGACAACAATCCGTCCAGGCCCTGAGGCAGCAAAGCAGCCCCAAACCATGATGCTACCTCCGCCATGTTTTACAGTGGGGATGAGGTTTTGATGTTGGTGTGCTGTGCCCTTTTTTCTCCACACATAGTGTTGTGTGTTTTTTCCAAACAACTCAATTTTGGTTTCATCTGTCCACAGAATATTTTGCCAGTAGTGCTGTGGAACATCCAGGTGCTCTTTTGCAAACTTCAAACGTGCTGCAATATTTTTTTTGGACAGCAATGGCTTCCTTCGTGTTGTCCTCCCATGTACTCTATTCTTGCTTAATGTTTTCCTTATTGTAGATGTGTCAACAAAAATGTTAGCATGTGCCAGAGATTTCTGTAAGTCTTTAGCTGACACTCTAGGATTCTTCTTTACCTCATTAAGTGTTCTGCGCTGTGCTCTTGTAGTCATCTTTACAGCCTAGGGAGAGTAGCAACAGTGCTGAACTTTCTCCATTTGTAGACAGTCTGTCTTACCGTGGACACATGAACATCAAGGCTTTTGGAGATACTTTTGTAACCCTTTCCAGCTTCACGCAAGTCAACAATTCTTGATCGTAGGTCTTCTGAGAGCTGTTTTCTGCGAGGCATGGTTCACATCAGGCAGTGCTTCTTGAAACCAGTAAACCCAAAACTGGTGTGTGTTTTTAAAGGGCAGAACAGCTTTCAGCAACACATCCAATAATATCACACTGATTGGACTAAAGGTTGGCTCACTCCTGGCTCTAATTAGCTCTTGGAGAAGTCATTAGGCTAGGGGTTCACATACTTTTTCCACCCTGCACTTTGAATGTTTGAATGTTTACATGTTATTTTCAATAAACACATGAAAACATATAATGTTTGTGTTGTATTATTTTAAGCAGACTGTGTTTTTCAAATTGTTGTGACTTAGATGAAGATCAGACCAATTCATGCAAAACTCCATGTAATCCCAAAGGGTTCACATACTTTTTCTTGCAACTATGTGTATATATATATGTAGCGCTGTGTTAAAAATCTTGCTGTGGCAGTACCTATTTTTGGCCACAAGATGGAGACTATCGCGATCAGAGATACTGGACATTGGGACTACAATGCCCGGCATGCTTTGCAAGAAGACAGGAAGTGGGTGGGGACTGGAGACTTACATCCTCTGCCTCATGAGAAAGTTCCAGAGCGTGCCAGGGAACAGGAGAAAGCAGACGCACTGAGGAGATCGCGGGAGAACCTAGGCCCAAAAGCCCGAGGGAGACCTGTTATTCCTGTTTGGGTCACTCAACCTGAGGAGAAGGAGACTTGCCAGAGCCCAGACATTCCTGCAGACCGGCGGAATCGAACGGAGAGCAGGCGGTGAGCTGGACAAGCTGCATGAAGTCAGACAACGGATCCGGCCGCTAGTATCCCCAGTCAAAATCGGGTGGAGAGACATCCTGGGTCAGCGGAGCCTAAAGCAATCGTCGGATGGGTGAGAGGCCTCCAAGGCTGTTTTATGATTAAAGAGAAAACAGCATAGCGTCCTTTAAAGTCCACAGGGCCCCAACTGACTAGTCGAAGACCTTCCTTTAATAAACTCACTGGCCAGTTGAACAGTACCCGGGTACCACACACACATATACACCTTTCACATTCTGGACTTAACTTGTACAGGACTCATTTCCTTTTACGAATCGGAACAGGGGTTACAGATAAAGATACGTTCCGAATATATATTTTTCCTCTTTTTCCGCTGCGCGTTTGCCGTAATACGAAGGGATTGTATGTTTGGGTTTTGCTACGTGTCCCTTTTTTCTGGACTATCGGGAAATTGCATTGCTTTTATGTTCGGTTGCGAATATTTTATTTTCCGAAATACGAAGCCTCATGTTTCGTTTCTTTTCCGCTACGCGTTTTACCGTTGATACGAAAATACTGTAATAATACTTGTGAATACCGTGTCTCGACATCTGCTCAAATATTTTAGTAAACTATTTAAATGATAAAAACTCACAACTGTGTTGGAGTATATTTATTCCCTAGTGCGGGGAGACTGACCCGTGGTTCATTTTCAGCGGCTCCTCCGGGAGTGAGCGCTACATATATATATATATATAATCAGCTTTCAAAAGTTGTTGCTAAGTGATTTAACAGGTCAAACTAAAGGGGGCTGAAAATATGCTTACAGACTTGAGCTCTTGCAGTGTAGAGGTTGGCCTGATCTGCCACTTCCTCAGGCCACAAGCAGTGGAAGACTGGGAACAAATGGTTCCAAGTGCTCTTCCCCAGCTCATTCTGCAGATCCAGTGCATCCTTGCTAAAGCAAGCTCACGCAGAGATCGTGCCGGGTCGTGCTGGGCTCCAGGAGCCGATACCTTTGGCAGCACGCAGTGCCGCTGCAGGTATCTGTCAACGGCTGAAAAATATTCAGAGTTGAGCTGCTGATACAACGGCTCGACTGCAAACAAACTGTTAATGGCGAGCCACAAGTGGAAGAAGGCTCTCAGCTTTTTTCCCTTCCATGACTCACCATTAATGGCTAGGTTGTGGTGTAGCCTGTAGCGTATTACAGTTAGAAGATCTAAGAGTTGGAAGCCAAACTTTGGGCTATATTACAATCTTCGCGCATACTTTTGCACCCACGCAAAAACGCATTAACGTGAGGGGCAAAACCCTTTGCGCAGAACGTCGTATTACAATGTCGACGCAACATACACGCGTATATGTCTACCGCGGGTGAACCTGCGCAAACGCTGCGCAAGCTTACTGTACTTTGCGCGTCCTATACTGAACATTGTGAGCGCAAATGTGTTTGTGCGCTGGTACGCGGATGGTATTACAATCTATGCGCAGTTTGTAACGCACAGCCTTTGCGCGGATAATTTTAGCAACTCCTGAAAGCCGGTGTTATGGGCAAATTCTTTCAACCTGGCTGAAACCAAATACACCAGCCCAAAAAAAATACGCAGCAAAGTATAGTTACACATTCTACACGTACCAAACCAATAAATTTGAGAAGTTGTATGTGAATTTTTTATTGATACAGCATATATGCGCAGATTGACTTTGACAGGCGCAAAAACTTAACGTGAGACAATTAACCCCTTCCCGACTGCTGACGTACCCTGTACGTCCTGTGTTCGGGTCTCCCTTAGACCCGATGACGTACAGGGTATGTCAGCGGCGCCAAATCCCCCTCCCGCCCGATACTCACCTCCCTCGTCGGATCCCACGGCGATCTGACAGGGAGGAAGCCTGCCCATGTGATTTACATGGGCAGGCGAGGCTGATGACGTCGCCACGCTGCGTGGTGACGTCATCAGAAGGTGCCCCCATGTGTTTCAATGGAGGGGAGGGGGGGCTCCTTCGGAGCCCTCTATCTCCCCAACCATTGAAGCTAGGGAGATGCCGTTTGCACCGCTGGAGAGGGGAGAGCCTCCCCTTTCCAGCGGTGTATGACATTAACCGTTTCGCTGCCGGATCACGTTGCGGCACCAATTGGCGCCAAAACGCGATTCGAACCTGGAGGGGGGCTGACATCTTGGATGTCAGCCTAGCCTCCAGGTCCACCCCCACCCACTGACAACCTCACCATATGTGTGAGGATGTCAGTGGGCCAGTTAACCATCTAGCTGCCATGTAGAGATAAGGGGATCCTAAGGATCCCTTTATCTCCCGATCCATGGCAGCTAGATGGTCATATTTGACATCATTTGAAAGGCCTGATCATGGCCTTTCAAATGATACCAAACATGACCAGGTTTGGTTTAAAAATAAAATAAAAAAAAAATAATAAAAAAATTAAATAAAATAAAAAAATGAGTTTTTTTTAAAATTTTTTTTGTCTGGGGGGGGTTTAATTAAATAGGACCTAGGCTGACATCTCAAAATAATTAGCACAAAATGGTCAGAATGAGCGCAGCGCACATAGGTGAACTGGCTCAGCAGTGAAAGGGTTAAAAGGTAAAAACATGTAAAAATTGGGTATTTCTATTCTCGGGATAAAATTTGGAAACTATTTAGCCGGGGTCTTTATTGGTGGTTGTAGCTTTAGGGGATTAAATTACGAAAAAGTGTGTTTTTACAATTTTTTCATCATATTTCATATTTTTTTTTATAGTAAATTATTGGATATGATGGAAATAATGGTATTTCTAGAAAGTCCATTTAATGGCGGGAAAAAGGGTGTATAATATGTGTGAGTTGAATAAACGAGTAAGAGGAAAATTTGACCTAAACCCTAACAGCGCAGAAACGTAAAAACAGCAGCGGTCACTAAAGGACGGATTTGTGTAAAACCGCCCGGTCACTAAGGGGTTAAGGTTCTTAATTCTGATTGGCTGAATCGCGTGAAAAACAGTCCGCCCACCGATTTCTGCGCGCATCATTGATACGCCAGCGTTTTTGCGCATTCGTTTTGCGCGTTTGTTTTGCGCATTCCTTTTCACCCGCGTTATTGCTCAACGGATGAAAAAATGCATGAGGATTGTAATACCAGCAGTGATTTACGCGCGGCAACGTTTAACGCTTCGCGCAAAAATTCACGGTTCACGGTTTTGCGTGAAGAATGTAATAGGGCCCTTTATATATTAATGCAGCCAGCTATTGTTATCTGGAATACTTTATTTCCCATATGGTGTTTTCAATAATTTTTTAACCTTGGTTATTTGTATATGATTGCTCACTTTCACTTTAGGAAGCAAAGGGTCATTCATCCTTCAATAAACAATAATAAATATAATGGTACTGCCACTATCACCTAGATCCATTTTTTCCATGTGTCCAATCTATCCCAGTCTGCGTTGCACACTACCTGTAATTTTACCCCAAATCTTTGAGTGATTCCTTGTAGGTTTTATCAATGTTATACACAATAAACCGTATTCACAGAATCATCGAAATGAATGCAGCCAGCGTTTCATCTTCAGGTGAATATACCCGATTATATAAAAAGCATTTCCTGGCTCGTGGGGCCTTCCCACGGCGCTCAGCGGTAAGTGTCAGCTTTCAAGTTAGAATTGTATTTAGTGATAAATGAAGAAGCAAATGATTCCTTCATATATTATTCATCGGTTTGGTACATCTGTCGCACGGCTAGCGTTTATACCTGGATTATTGAGTGTCACAGAAAAATGTAAGCTTAAGTGCTTTGTTGTTGATTAAATTCTGAGCTTGTACGTATGGGGCATGGAATATAATTAGTCCTTATTGACACCGCTTGATTTATCTGTCTATAAGAGAATACAGTATGAAGGGTGTTAAACCTTTTGGGGCAGTAAAATAGAATGTTAAAGATCGGATTAATGTGTCCAGTATGACGGATATCTCATAAAACTATTAATACCATTACCAGCTTCTTCAAATCCATGCTGGAACCTTCTTTTTATTAATAGCAGTAAAATAATCAATTTGGTAATAAATGGTATGTCCGCAAATCCCCCACCTCACAAGGAATATCATAATCCGCAGGTATCCTCAAATGTATTGTATACCTTCCAATATGTTTTTGTGTTAGGTGGTGTTACAGAAGGTTTGTTGAGGCTGTAAATCAGGGGTCAGCAACCATGGTCCTACAGGTCTTTTGAAACTGCATCTCTCATGATGCCTAGGTACTCATTAGATTGGCTGAGCCTTATGGGAAATATATTTTTATACATCTGGAGGGTCAGGTTTGCCAATCCCTGCTGTAAATTATGGAGCATGTCATTTCAGGACACAGTAGGGGTGTGCACGGCTGAAATTTTTTTTTTTCGTTAGGTTTTGTTTCAAAAAAATTTAGTTTTTGGAATTTCGTTACGTTTTGTTTTGTTTCGTTAGGTATCTGGGATCACTAAAAAATAACCATTGTAATTTGGGATCGATTTGATATCAATTCGAATTTCAGATCACTAAATAAAGCCCCAATAAATCAAGTTTTGCTGTTAAAAGGCAAGCTAGGGTTAAATATTGAGCTGTCCATTGGCCTGTGGTGCAGACAACAGATTCAGCACCACAGGCCAATATACAGGGAAAGGGCTCCTTTGGGAAACAGTCAAATGAATCTGATTTGTTTCATAATGTTGCTTGCTTTAGTACTGTCAGTGACTTTTATGTAATGTAAGTTGGGATCGAGTCGATAGTTGATATCGATTCGAATTTTGGATCACTAAATGAAACCCCAATAAATTTAATTTTGCTGTTAAAAGGCAAGCTAGGGTTGAGCTGTCCATTGGCCCGTGGTGCTGACAACAGATTCAGCACCATGGGCCAATTTGCAGGGACAGTGTCCTTTGTGAAACAGTCAAACAAATCAGATTTGTTTCATAATGTCGTTTGCTTTAGTACTGACTTGCATGCATGTAAGTTGGGATCGATTCGATATTTGATACCGATTCGAATTTCGGATCACTAAATAAAACCCCAATGCATCAAATCCTGCTCAGGAATCATTTAATCAATGGTTCTCTTGTGAAATAGAATCAAGTTCGTTTTATACCATTTTGTTTTCCTTTCAATTCGGATGAAATTAATTCGTTATTTCAGAAGTACTCTATGATTCCTGAGCAGCATTTGATGCATTGGGGTTTTATTTAGTGATCCGAAATTCGAATCGGTATCAAATATTGAATCGATCCCAACTTACATGCATACAAGTCAGTACTAAAGCAAACGACATTATGAAACAAATCAGATTCGTTTGACTGTCTTACAAAGGACACTGTCCCTGTAAATTGGCACATGGTGCTGAATCTGTTGTCAGCACCACAGGCCAATGGACAGCTCAACCCTAGCTTGCCTTTTAACAGCAAAATTTAATTTATTGGGGGTTTTATTTAGTGATCCAAAATTCGAATCGATATCAACTATCGACTCGATCCCAACTTACATTACATAAAAGGTAAAGAAAACAGAAAATACGATTGAAAGTGTCAAAATTGAAACGCTGTTTGCAAAAAAACTGCTTAACGAAAATGTCTGGAATTAACATATAAGATCCTATGAATGATAATAAAAAGGTCTGTTACAGAAAAAAGGAAAAAAGAAAACAGGGAAAAAAATGCCTAAAAGATCCTAAAAAATAAAAAAAATGGAGACTTTTTATTGCAGATTAAAAGAATAAACGGTTTATTAGATATTGAACGACAACGGGAATATTTTAAACATTGAAGCCTATGGGAATCACCTGAATAAACCTGCCAAATGAAACCACCGAACAGCAGGGCATTTTGGCAACTTTTCTCTGCTGTTCGTTGTTCTCCGAATAGATTAACCATTGCTTCTCTACGGGGAATTTCACTGCCGTCCAACTGTCACTGTATGTGCAGGAAATTAGCCAAAATTTGGCAAACTGCCTGCTCTCTGAGTAGCCGAATGGCCTCGAAATGGCACCGTACGGGGAAATTCCCTGTTTGGTGCCATTTCGGGGCCAGATCGGCTCTCTCTGAATAAACACCATATTTCTTTTTTGTTGTTTTTTTCTTGACAGGTTTTATTATTCAAGCATGATAAAGATAATATGATGAATAATAAAAGCATTTATTTATCAAAGTGGGTAGAACAGCACGTTTAAATTAGCAGACATTTAACGAAAACAGGCGCTAAACAGAAGCTGTCACTAAATAATAGATACACCCTTTACTAGTTACATAGTTACATAGTTACATAGTTATATAGGCTGAAAAAAGACATGCGTCCATCGGGTTCAGCCTCTCCCATATAACCTACTGCTGTTGATCCAAAAGAAGGCAAAAAACCCAGTCTGAAATATGCAACATACTGGGGGAAAATTCCTTCTTGACCCCAGAATGGCAGTCAGATTTCTCCTTGGATCAAGAAGCTTTTACCCACATATTAAATATTATAACCCTTAATATTCTGTGTCTGCAGGAAGTCATCCAGTCGTTTTTTAAAAGTCTGTACAGACTCTGACCCAACCACCTCAACAGGCAGAGAATTCCACAGCTTTATTGTTCTCACCGTAAAATAACCCTTCCTATGCTTTAAGCTAAATTTTCTTTCTTCCAGTCTAAATGGATGACCTCGTGTCCTGTGTATAGTCCTGTTAATGAATAGGTTATCAGACAATGGTTGATAATGGCTCCGTATATATTTATATAAGGTTATCAGATCCCCTCTAAGGCGCCGTTTCTCTAAACTAAACAGGTTTAAGCTTGTTAGTCTTTCCTCATAACTTAACCCTTCCATTCCCCTTATTAATTTAGTTGCCCGTCTCTGCACTTTTTCTAGCGCTATAATATCTTTTTTTAAGACAGGTGCCCAAAATTGCACGGCATATTCAAGGTGCGGCCTGACCATTGATTTATACAGAGGCAAAATTATGTTTTCATCCCGTGAGTGAACTCCCCTTTTAATGCATGCCAATACTTTGCTGGCCTTGGTGGCTGCTGTTTGACATTGCGTTTTGTTACTTAGTTAGAAGTCTATGATTATTCCCAAATCCTTCTCCTGCTTGGATTTCCCTAACTCCGTACCATTTAGGGTATAAGTTACTTGTGTGTTCTTCACTCCAAAGTGCATAACTTTGCATTTATCTAGATTAAATCTCATCTGCCATTTAAGTGCCCAGTCCCCCAATTTATCTAAATCCCTCTGCAGCGAAGTAACATCCTGCTCACATTGTATTACTTTTCCTAGTTTTGTGTCATCTGCAAACACTGATACTTTCATGGCTTTCAATGCCTATCTCAAGGTCATTTATAAATAAATTGAATAGTATTGGTCCTATAACAGACCCCTGAGGGACACCACTTACCACTGGTGTCCATCTTGAAAATGTACCATTTATGACCACTCTCTGTACCCTATCTTTTATCCAGTTTTCTATCCAAGAACAAGTATTTTCATCTAGACCAATTTTTCTCAATTTAAATAGTAACCTTTTGTGTGGAACTGTGTCGAAAGCTTTGGCAATCTGCTGTGGAATACAGTGGATCTTTATAAATTTATATATATATATATATATACTGTATGTTCTTTTTGCTGGTTCCCCCCCCTCTGACCATGCTATTTGGCCATGTACAACATCTAACACCCCCAACTGTGCGCCCGATGAATGTCCCAATGTTTATTTCTATTATTCTGATCAGTATAGCTTCTAGACCTGACGAAGAGAGGATCACTCTCGAAACTTGTATTTTAAATGTAACGTTAGTCCAATAAAAAAGGTACCACTACAGACTGCTATACTCGTGAATATATATATATATAGAAAAGAAATTAAAACAACAAAAGATTTATTTAGTAGAGGTTTGGCTGTCAGGGAGAGAATCAGTTAATATGTAGAATAGGTTAATCAATGCATGACCTTTCAACACTCCTCTTGGAAAACCTATGTTCCACGTCCCAGTCCTGTAATGGGAAACCGACTTACCACAGAGGTATTTAGACTTGACATAACTGGGCCACGCACAGACATGCACTTGTTCGCTCGTTGCTTACAAGCAGATATCAGTAACAGCACTTCATCAGGATCGGTGGCAACCTTAACATCCGAGAGTCCTTTAGCCCAAGCCGAAGAGCTCACCAACCACATGAATGAAAAGACCACAGTCACAATGAAATCCTGGAAGAAAATACAGAACGAGACTTCAATTAATTAGGAAAGACTAATCAGGGGAAACAATCATTGTGTGCTGCTTGGCTATTTGTTCTTTGTGCAGGATGATCCGAAATGAAATTATTGGCTGTATGTTATATGTCATTTCCCTGACTTAACTGCTGATTTGACAGGTTGGCTATAAAAGAATATATATAAAAAAAATAGTAACAGAATTTAGGAAATTAAATTTTGAAACATGACTTAGTGCTTGTTTTAATTTTAATTTTATTGGCCGATAACTTGAAAAAAATATTGGCTGTTTGTGGACGATTATTTTGAAAAAAATATCGGCTGGTTCATTAGAAAAAATTCTTCCCGAGCCGATATTCGAAAAATGCGTCTGGCCCTAAAAAAGATAGTGAGTAAAATGACCGAAAAAGGTTATTTTTCAGTCAGCTCTCATTAATCAACACATTCATGCACTTGATCTTTTTTTGGAAATCGGCATACCGATAAACTAGAGTTCAATCACTAAAGTCAAAATTTCCATTGAAAAGTATTACCCTGAAAGCCGATATTTGATACAAATTTTTATCAGGAATTTACACTTAAATCTCGCGGTCTGTGAAATGCCCAAAAAGTGCAGATTTCAGCCTTCAGGCCGGATTAAATCGAGCCCTTAATTGTATGCATTGTATACCTGTGTACCTAAGGCAGTAGCATCATGTTACCCTCCCCCACCACAAACATTCGATGTATACATTTAAAATACTAGGGCCCATATTACAAACTTCATAATAAATCGGGGATGCTAAAGAGAAAAACCTGCGCCTGCAGGTTTCTCCTTAGTGTCCCTGTTTTAGCGTGATCTTACAGTGCATGCGCTAATCCAGCAGCCTGCACCTTAACTCGGTGCTAAGCTTCGGGATGCTCGAGGCAGTGCTAAGCGTTGCCGCAAGCATCCCCTTGATGGAGTCCGTAGGACTCCATTGAGACTGACGCTGCCGGTTGAGATCCTGCAGGTCAGCGTAGTGATCTACAGAGGGAGACTGGGGGACTTTTACCCCCAGTCTCTCTCTGCTCCCGACGGCAAGAAGGAGCGGATGGAGCCGCTGTTCTCACCGCGGGATGGAAGGTGAGCATGTAATTTTTTGGGGGGGGATTTTCTGCTGGTAATAACTGATTCTGCAGAAACGGAAACAGTACCAGGTCCTAGCTGTGGTAGCATTTGAGTTAACTGCAGCAGGACGGTAATTAACACTTTGCGCTCGCCATGTTAAGCATAGGGAGCGCAAAGTACAGTAAACTCACGCTGAAAAGCGCAAGATCCGAATCGCGAACAGGTTTTTTAACCTGTTAGCGTCCGGATTGTAATATGGTGCTCCCGCGCTGGGGCCCCCATTGCTAACGTTAAGGCACACACACGTTAGCGTTTTGATTGTAATAGGGCCCTAGGTGTATAATTTCAACTATCACACGTGCTCAGAACGTGGTTTTATAAATCATTTAACTTAATATCTTTTAAAAAAGAAAAAAAAAAAAAACAATAGAATCTTTGGCGCAAACATCAAAAACTCAGCTAGTTCCTCCTTGAACATCAAACAGATTTTAGCTCATTAGTGCAATTAGGGAGGAAGCTCATGTATTACAGACAGATCTCGTAAAGATAATCCAGAACTCGAAAAACATAAACTCCCTGATGACTTCAATGGAACTTGCCACAAGAAAGAACTCAAGTTCAAGGAGAAAAGTTACCAGGAAAGGCTTAATGATCTTAACATGTACAGCTTGGAAAAAAGACGGGACAGAGGAGATATGATAGAAACATTTAAATACGTAAAGGGAATCCACAAGGTAGAGGAAGGGAGTATATTTAAAAGGAAACAAAGTAGCAAAACAAGAGGACATAGTCTTAGATTAGAGGGGCAAAGGTTTAAAAGTAACATCAGGAAGCATTATTTTACTGAGAGGGTGGTGGATACATGGAACAGCCTTCCAGTTGAAGTGGTAGAGGCCAAAACAGTGATTGAATTTAAGCAGGCATGGGATAGGCATAAGGCTATCCTAAACAAAAGATAAATCCAGGGAAAGTATCCATGTAATTGGGCAGTAGGCTTGTGCACCGATTTTTTTTTCGGTTCGATTCGGTTTGATTTTTCGGATTTTTAAACTTTTCGATTCGACTCGTTTTGACCGATTTCTGTTTCGATTCGGTTCGGCTCGATTCGTTTTTCGTGTACATTTTTTTTCGGAATATCGACCATTTTTCGTATTTTCGTGTCACTTTGCTCGTTTTTTGTATCGACTTTTCGTAATTTCGGAAATTTTCGTTTTTCCGGAACGTCTGTTCTCCTCGTTTCAAAGCAATAAATTTCGATTTGACACATTTCAAGTCCATTCGAAAATTCCGAAAATATTTCGTTTCGGCTCGGAAAACTTTTCGGATCTGCCATTTTCGGATCTAAAAATTTTCGGAAATTCGGCCGCATCCGAAAACACGAATCAGGAAATTTCGTGAAAATTCCGAAATTCCGAAACCCGAAACGCACATCCCTATTGGGCAGACTAGATGGGCCGAAAGGTTCTTATCTGCAGACATTTTCTATATTTCTATGTTTCTAAGTTCAGTGATTTCATAATTTCTCTACAGTTTGGCAAAATGATGTATGTCCTGGGAGTAACCGTCCGGTTTGCACAATTATTCAACTTTATTACATTATTATAGTCAATTCCTTTGGAATACAATGTAAATTATTTAAATATATTGTAAAACGTTAGGGATTAATTGCATTATTTCTTGTCTTCACAAAGCCAGCATGAAATTAAGCAGCTCTACATAGTCCTTTTTTTCTGTGCTATGTAACAAATTGCAATAGGATGAAAAAATTTAAGTATGAAATTACACCATAGTCTGTAATTGGTCTTGAAGTAGCAATAGGCATTGAGTTCCTCTTACCTGCAGTGAATGGAACAGAAGTGTTGTGGATTTTCTGATTTTTATGGAACATTTGCATACAATAATGAGATATCTTGGAGATGAGACATACAGGGTTATTCAGAGAAAGGTGAAACTCTGGAGAACTTTTGGAGAAGTGAAAATTCTAGGTCGAAATAGATGATTTGGAAAGAGATAAAAGGGAGAATTTTTCTGGTTTGGCTATTTTGACCTAGAATTTTCACTTCTCCAAAAGTTCTCCAGAGTTTCACCTTTCTCTGAATATCCCTGCAAGTCTAAACTCAAAATTAACTTATGTGTCACATACATAGTACACGAGAGGTGGGTTCGCGCCTATTCCCCTGTGGGGCGGCTGCAACCACCATATGTATCCAGACCAGCAACATGTATAAAACATAAGGAGAAAAATGTCATCTGCGCTTATTTCCATTATACTGTGTGAAACAAAACACAATTAGAAGCTTTGGTTTCTGTTAATGGCCATTAAAAGAGTAAGCTCACCCGCCAACGTCACGGCACCTCTAGTGAGGGTATGTAATATTGTTTCCCTGATGAGGTCCTGTTTATTTATGGACGAAACGCGTTGGATTTGATGCTGTGTTCCGATTAAATACATTTTTTACTTGATTCGTTTTCTTCTGGTGGTCTTGTTTAAAAAATCACGCACAAAAATGCTCTTCGTATGACCGTTTTCGCGCAATCCGTGAAAAAATACGGCAATGCGTTCGGACGCACTTTTTGACGGTCGCTGGGAAAAATGTGTTAGTCTGACCCTAGCCTTTTCTCACTTTCCAAATCGGCTATTTGGTCCAGATTGTTCTTTTCCTGCCATTCTCCTGGTTTTCACCTTTCTCTGAACAACCCTGAGAGAGAGGTGAAAGCCAGGAGAACTGGCAAGAGAAGAGAACAATCTAGACCAAATAGCCAATTTGGAAAGTGAGATAAATGGGAGAATTTTTCTGGTTTGGCTATTTTGACCTAGAATTTTCTATTCTCCAGTCATTCTCCTGAGTTTCACCTTTCTCTGAATAACCCTGTCAGGGTTATTCAGAGAGCGGTGAAGAGCAGGAGAATGACTGGAGAATGGAAAATTCTAGGTCAAAATAGCCAAACCAGAAAAATTCTCCCATTTAGGCTGGGGTCAGACTAGCGAATTTTTAACGTGCGTTTAGGCGCACTTAATCACGGCCGCACTAGCAGCAAATGATGGGCAATGACGGCCAATATACGAAGTACGGTCGCACGAAAGTCCGGCTGCGCAACGCAAGTGGAAAATGAAAGCATTTTTTCGAGAACGCAGAACCGCTAGTACGGACATACAGAGTGCGCTGCGTCCACTAGCGGTGTGTGTGTGTGATTTGGAGACGTCAGACCCTGCTCATGTCTGGCCAACATAACGTCCAGACCATAAGAGTTACTCGCCACCAGTTGCCCCACCTACCCTGCCCTAAACTCCGCCCCTAAACACGCCTTCTTAAATTATCTTATGAAATTACACTGTTAAAGGTTTTATTCCGAATAAAGTTACAAAAATAAATAACATTAATACCCAGGCATCAGATACATGTATACCCAAGCACCAGACCCAGACAAGTAGTTTCATCCATTAAGTACAGACTCCTCTCCAACAGTTTTTAGGACCGAATTAATTTGGGGTTTATGCATCCAATATATCAAGGGGGAACCTAATACTCACATTATTCATATGCCAGGTTATCAATAGAAGTTAGAAGACCCTAAAGTCAGGTTTCCCCCTTGGATGCTTATATAGATGAATCCATTAATTTTCGTCTGCGATACTTCCATCCCCATTTTTTCTTTTTTTTGCTCCTTCTGTATCACCCATCTCTTTCTTTATAAATAGGATTTATTTTGCATAACCTCAAATGCCTATGCCACCATTTCACCAATTATGGCCTCTAGCGGGAGTTGTAGTAGCGGCGCTGGCTCTGGCGTCACTTCCGGCGCACTGACAGCTTGGCAGCTTTTTAATTTCCCTTAGTTTACACCAGGGGTGGGGAACCTTTTTTCTGCCAAGGGGCTCCCTTTAATTAATTTCTCTCCCCACTTGAATTCATTTCTCCCTCCCTTTAATTTCTTTTGCCCAATTAATTTCTCTCTCCCCATTTATTTAATTTCTCTCTCCAATTAATTAATCTTTCTCCATTTAATTTCTCTCTCACCATTCAACTCATTCTCTTCATTCATCTCTCTCCATTTCATTTCTCTCTCCAATTCATCCCCCCAATTCATCTTTCTTTCCATTTCATTTCTCCCCCAATTCATCTTTCATTTCTCCCCCAATTCATCTTTCATTTCTCCCCCCCAATTCATCGTTCATTTCTCCCCCCCATTCATCTTTCTTTCCATTTCATTTCTCCCCCAATTCATCTTTCATTTCTCCCCCCAATTCATCTTTCATTTCTCCCCCCAATTCATCTTTCATTTCTCCCCCCCAATTCATCTTTCTTTCCATTTCATTTCTCCCCCAATTCATCTTTCATTTCTCCCCCCCCAATTCATCTTTCATTTCTCCCCCCCCATTCATCTTTCTTTCCATTTCATTTCTCCCCCAATTCATCTTTCATTTCTCCCCCCCAATTCATCGTTCATTTCTCCCCCCCATTCATCTTTCTTTCCATTTCATTTCTCCCCAATTCATCTTTCATTTCTCCCCAATTCATCTTTCATTTCTCCCCCCAATTCATCTTTCATTTCTCCCCCCCAATTCATCTTTCTTTCCATTTCATTTCTCCCCCAATTCATCTTTCATTTCTCCCCCCAATTCAGCTTTCATTTCTCCCCCCCAATTCATCTTTCATTTCTCCCCCCAATTCATCTTTCATTTCTCCCCAATTCAGCTTTCATTTCTCCCCAATTCATCTTTCATTTCTCCCCCCAATTCATCTTTCTTTCCATTTCATTTCTCCCCCCAATTCATCATTCATTTCTCCCCCCAATTCATCTTTCATTTCTCCCCCAATTCATCTTTCATTTCTCCCCCCAATTCATCTTTCTTTCCATTTCATTTTTCCCCCCAATTCATCATTCATTTCTCCCCCCAATTCATCTTTCATTTCTCCCCAATTCATCTTTCATTTCTCCCCCAATTCATCTTTCATTTCTCCCCCAATTCATCTTTCATTTCTCCCCCCCAATTCATCGTTCATTTCTCCCCCCATTCATCTTTCTTTCCATTTCATTTCTCCCCCAATTCATCTTTCATTTCTCCCCCCAATTCATCTTTCATTTCTCCCCCCCAATTCATCTTTCATTTCTCCCCCCCATTCATCTTTCATTTCTCCCCCCCAATTCATCATTCATTTCTCCCCCCAATTCATCTTTCATTTCTCCCCCAATTCATCTTTCATTTCTCCCCAATTCATCTTTCATTTCTCCCCCCAATTCATCTTTCATTTCTCCCCCAATTCATCGTTCATTTCTCCCCCCATTCATCTTTCATTTTCCCCCCAATTCATCATTCATTTCTCCCCCCCAATTCATCATTCATTTCTCCCCCCAATTCATCTTTCATTCTCCCCCCAATTCATCTTTCATTTCTCCCCAATTCATCTTTCATTTCTCCCCCAATTCATCTTTCATTTCTCCCCCCAATTCATCGTTCATTTCTCCCCCCATTCATCTTTCTTTCCATTTCATTTCTCCCCCAATTCATCTTTCATTTCTCCCCCAATTCATCTTTCATTTTCCCCCCAATTCATCATTCATTTCTCCCCCCAATTCATCTTTCATTTCTCCCCAATTCATCTTTCATTTCTCCCCCAATTCATCTTTCATTTCTCCCCCAATTCATCTTTCATTTCTCCCCCCCAATTCATCGTTCATTTCTCCCCCCATTCATCTTTCTTTCCATTTCATTTCTCCCCCAATTCATCTTTCATTTCTCCCCCCAATTCATCTTTCATTTCTCCCCCCATTCATCTTTCATTTCTCCCCCCATTCATCTTTCATTTCTCCCCCCCAATTCATCATTCATTTCTCCCCCCAATTCATCTTTCATTTCTCCCCCAATTCATCTTTCATTTCTCCCCCAATTCATCTTTCATTTCTCCCCCCCAATTCATCTTTCATTTCTCCCCCCAATTCATCGTTCATTTCTCCCCCCATTCATCTTTCTTTCCATTTCATTTTTCCCCCAATTCATCTTTCATTTCTCCCCCCAATTCATCTTTCATTTCTCCCCCCAATTCATCTTTCATTTCTCCCCCCCAATTCATCTTTCATTTCTCCCCCCAATTCATCTTTCATTTCTCCCCCCCAATTCATCTTTCATTTATCCCCCAATTCATCTTTCATTTCCCCCCCAATTCATCTTTCATTTCTCCCCCCAATTCATCTTTCGATTTAATTTCTCCCCCCCAATTCATCTCTTTCTCTCCATTTCACCCCCTGCCGTTTATTCCCCCCCCCCGCTTACCTGACCTGGAGAGTAGAATGAGGGGGCTGAGATTATCCTTCACGCTGTGCCTGGAAGATAAGGGGCCCAGCGTGAAGGAGAAAGATCCAGCGTGCAGCAGGATGGTCTGGTAGAGGTGCCGCGGGTGAGCGTATTTGCAACCCCCCCCCCTCCCAGGAAATGATTCGGGCAAGTCCCATTTGTTGAAAAGAAAAAAAATGCAGACAGGCTGACCCTGAGCACTTCAGCTGGCCTGAAGAAAAAAAAACAACACGGCTGCCGGCTGAAAACGCAGCGCAGGCAGCACGATAGACTTTATCATGCTGCCTGTGTCTGCAGTTTTACTCGCCAGCGCTCAATTTCCCCTCGCAAAACGCGAGTATGAGAGTGGAAATTTTGAGGGCTGAGCTATGATATGATCCATGTGGAGAACAAAAGCTTTTCATAATTGGAGCCAGGTTACATTGTTACTGTACTAGCACGAATCAGGGCCCATGGGGACATAGTCAGATGCCATCAACTCAGGTGGCACTGACCACCTGAATTTACCTACCCTAAAATTGATGAAAACCCACATACACACCATATGGGGCAATACTACTAAGCCTATGATAATGCAGAACAAGTGTCTTGAAATTATATGCGTCCTTCATTTTGATTTATTTTCAGAATAAAAATGAATATACACATATGCAATGGTGCTTTGCAAAAAAATTAATACTAATAAAAGCAAAACCTTGGCTTATTCTTTTGTCTGCTGATTCCTCTGGGCACTTGATGTATCAGCCAACTATCCATGCAAGTTCTGTGTTCACGTTCAATAGATGCAAAGTAAGCTTTTGTAATTATGCTATTTGACGCATGTAGTAAAACTATTATGATAAATGTTTCCTCTGCTCTTTGATGTTAACAATAAGCCCATTATGTGTGCTAGCTCATCTTCCAGTCACCTTGATGTTCCAGCTGAAAGCATAATGAAGTGAGACATACTTTTAATGTCTATTTTAATAAATACCCAGGGGTATTGATGAATCAGTAAACCACAGTGTGCATGAAACTAATATTCAAAATTCCGACCACAAGAAAATTCAGAACCATGAATATGTCTACAGACAGGTCGGTGGTAGACATGTGCACAGCAACTAATGGATTTCCAACTAATGGATTAGTTCTAAAACACAATTTATTTAGTTGCTAAAGAAATTTGTTTTCAGTTCTTTAGTATGAAAACTAATTTCATTCATCCAAAAACCAGCGGATACAATTAATATTGTAGTGGTGGCTCCTTAAGAGGGCTGAGATCGGCTGCTTGTTACAGTGTCTCACACTCTCAGCACAATGTGTCAGACAAAACTGTTACAGTAACTGACTGCTGCTCATCACAACGCTCAAAGCTTCAGTAAAATTAGTAAATAATATTTATATATATAATTGGTTATAACAATATTATTTCCTTGTTTTACTGAAATTCTGAGTGCTGTGATAAGCAGCAGTCAGGTACTGTAATAGTTGAGCCTGATACATTGTACTGAGAGATAATGTAACAAGCAGCTGATCTCAACGCTCACAGCCACTGGATTTAAAAGGCTCAAAAAATGCTCCTCTCTCTATAATGTATAGAACATCCTCCTGCATTAATTATTACCCCTCTCTGTATAATGTATAGAACATCCACCTGCATTAATACCCCTCTCTGTATAATGTATATAACATCCTCCTGCATTAATTAATTCCCCTCTCTGTATAATGTATAGAACATCCTCCTGCATTAATTATATAATTAATACCCCTCTCTGTATAATGTATAGAACATCCACCTGCATTAATACCCCTCTCTGTATAATGTATATAACATCCTCCTGCATTAATTAATTCCCCTCTCTGTATAATGTATAGAACAGCCTCCTGCATTAATTAATACCCCTCTCTGTATAATGTATAGAACATCCTCCTACATTAATACCCCTCTCTTTATAATGTATATAACATCCTTCTGCATTAATACCCCTCTCTGTATAATGTATATAACATTCTCTGGCATTAATTATTACCCCTCTCTGTATAATGTATAGAACATCTTCCTGCATTAATTAATGCCCCTCTCTGTATAGAACATCCTACTGCATTGGCATGTGGAGGGTGCAGAACTTCGGAATGCAATGCTTATCCAGCACAGAGAGGGAACTTCTACTTAAACTTTGTATCTCTGTGGGGGAGACAGACTGCATTATAAAAGCAGGAGAGAGGGAAAATATTTACGTAAATCGGTCTGAGAGCTTAGAGAAGAGATTACTGGTGCTATTTTTTCTTATAAAATAAAGCACTTTAAATCCAGGGAAAACATTCAAATAAATCGCACTGAAGGCTCATAATGACAGAGTAACTGTGAGAGCTGGATACTAAATGTATCAGATGTAAAAACCCCTTTATAACAAGCAGCACTGAGAGGAGAGGGACTTTATATAAAACGTGTATTATAGATGAGGAAAGGGGGATAGTGCTCCTGGATAATGTAAAATGTATCCGACCTAAGCCCCTATTATGCAGAGTGGGAGGGTAGATAACACACGTTTTATAAAGTCCATCTCTTCTCCCAGCGCTGCTTGTTATAAAGGGGTTTTTACTATCCAGCCCTCCTCTGTCAATAGCTTTCAGTGTGATTTATTTGAATGTTTTCCCTCTCCAGCTGCTTTTATCATCTCGTCTGTTTCATAGACATGCAAGTGTTAAGTAAAGGCTTCCTCTCCTGTGCTGGCTGTCTGTGCTGTGAGTGAGTATTCTGGAGCTCTACCATTGTCAGATTTTTGGGTAGGGGTCGGGAAGGATTATACATACAAACTTTTACTTTAGCTTTGCGATGTTGCGCTCCTCATTGCTGGTCTCCTTCAAATCAATGTAATATTACAAAATGGACTGAAACTAAAATGTAATGCATTTTCCTTTCGTTTCTTTCGTTTTTTGGACTCAGCAGTTTCATATCTCTTGAGTCATCCAAAAACTAAATTATTCCAAAATTCGGACTAAATCATTTTAGTACTAAAACGAATGCACATGTCTAGTCGGTGGGACCTTTCCAAAGCAGGATAGAAGAAGGCTGTGAAACTCATGCCCCCCCCCCAGCTGTCGAGGACTACAATTCCCAAAATTCTTCCAATGTAATAGACGGCCCTGGAATCGTGGAAGTTGTAGTTCAGAAACATTGGTGGGGGGTCGAATTCGACACCTCTGGTATAGGATTTCCTTTATGGTTTGGTGGGCAACCATATAAAATATAATCCGATGTCAGGGCAGCTGTAACAATGCTGCCCCACTTTCCCAGAAACATAGTGGGACAGAACCCCCTTTTGAGGAATGTGTCCACCACTTTCCGGAGCATGCCTGACCCGTTTATTGATAGAAGTGGGACAGACAAGCCCTTTTTCCAGACGGGCCAACGTTTTGGCCATGCCAGTTGCATATGTCTCCTCGCTGTCTTGTCCCACCCAACACCACTCTGATCTTTGACCGCCTAATACTGGGACCAAGTCTTTTACATCAACATATTCCTTTCAAAAACTAGATTTTCAGATAGATTGAGCACTCCTCCTCATAAAAGTCGAGTAGGGCCTGACGTGCGCGATTCAGATTAATTTATTGCGTTGTACTCGTCGGCAGTGGTTTAGCTAATGCAAAGGGATGCCTTAGCTGATTCTTCTGACTCAAACAATGCAATAAAATATTCAATCATTATAAAATATATACGTATTTACTAGATATTTGCACTGAATCCTACTAAGAGTCTCCACCAATCAGAAGCCACCACCTCCTATGATGGCTTTGCTGTGGTTTCATTTACCACTGTGGAACCTGGGATTACTTTACTTGCGCATGCAATACATTGCTATAGTTACTTAATGTCACCAAATAGATAGCTGAAAACTGTGGGAAATGTTGCAATCTGCATTGCATTATAAACTATGGTTAAAATTATCTCGGGTTTCTTGTTCATCATCCAGCTAGGTAGAGTGTTAAATTACAGCTTTGTTGACTTGTTTAACACATCTTTAAAATGGCAAATAAATTATGTAGTATGCATGTATCCCAGGTACTGTTTGCTTTTGTTCACAGCTCCCAATTGCTCAGATCAGATTAATTGCAGGACAATGCTTTTATTAGTTTCTGACACCATCATCCTATTGAAATTACATCCAATGCATACTGGGGACTGCGTGGTAAGGACTTCATTAAATTTCAATTTCCTAAGAGAACAAACTTGACAACCAACATAGAAAGCTCAGTCAACTCTGAACTGTTATTATAATGCACTGGTAATCACAATGACCCCCCCTCCCATCCAATAAAATACTGTGAAAACTAAAGTGCTAAAGCTAGCCAACCTTAGCCCTTCAGTCATCAATGGGCAATAGTGCCATAATTCATCAAACCACAGCTGGGGAGACACGGTTGGACTCTTCTGCCTCATATCTTTCTATTTTTTTGTGTACATTAAAGGGACACTCTACACCAGTGGTTCCCAACTGCGGTCCTCAAGTACCCCCAACAGGTCATGTTTTCCAGATATCTGAAGCACAGCACAGGTGAAATGATTTATTGCTCAGTGATTGCAGGATTCAGTCTTCATTTCCCCCAAGGTGATCCTCAAAACCTGGCCTGTTAGGGGTACTTGAGGACCGCGTTTGTGAACCACTGCTCTGGACCAATGTTTCCCAAACCTGTCCTACGGACCCACTGACAGGCCAGGTTTGACAGATATATGAAGCACAGCACAGATGATATGATTTGCTGCTCAGTGATTGCAGGATTCAGTCTGCTTTTCCCCAAGGTGATCTGCAAAATCTGGCCTGGTTGACGGTCCTGAGGACAAGTTTGGGAAATACTGCTCTACACAGTATCCAAAAAACATACGAAGGGTTGTGCACTCACAGTTTTAACCACTTCAAGGTGAGTTGTGTTCTTCAGGAACCATGGAGCAGCCAGGCAAACGTCTACATGAAATTCAGCATGAGATGAAGGAACCCACTGCTCGAATCGGTAAAAAGTCCAGTTTATTGGGCAAGCAGCAACATTTCAGCTGACAGAACAGCCAGTACTGAGCTTGAGATAGGCTGTTCTCTCAGCCAAAACACTGCTACTAACCAAATGAATTGGACTTTATACAGATTGGAGTGCTGGGATCCCTCATCTTTTATTGAACTGTACACAGTGTGACCACTAAATTTAATTTAATTTATTTATTTATAAAGGATTTTACCAGGAAGGATACATTGAGATTTCTCTCGTTTTCAAGTATGTCCTGGGTTCAAGAACAATGAGTGTTTACAGAAATACAAAATAGTAAAATGCAAGATATTAACACAAGACCAAATATACAGATTAACAGAAAAATAAATATGTAGGAAATAAAAGTCATTATGTTACATGTTTACAGGTGCATTCCGTATTGAGGTATGTTAATAGGGAATTCTTAAGGGTCTTTAGACTGGGGGAAGATTTGATGGCGTCTGGGAGGTTATTCCATATTTGCGGCGCTCTGTAGGAAAATGAGGATTGAGACACTTTCTTTTTGTATTGTGGTATTGCAAGTAAGGTGCAGGTCCTGGATCGGAGGTTATAGGATGAGGGAACTGCTGGGGAAAAATCTATTCAGGTAGGGTGGTAGCTTCCCAGAAAAGCTCTTAAACACCAGGTTGGAAAGGTGAAGGGTGCATCTAGAGTCCAGTGATGGCCAGTTTAGTACTTTTAACATGTCACAATGGTGGGTCATGTAGTTACATTGTAGCACAAAGTGGCAGAATGAATTATACAATGTAGTAAGTTTCTGGAGGTGTGTTTGCGGGGCGGCTGCATACACTACATCTCCATATTCAATAGCCGGCATAAGCATTTGTTGTACAATCTGCTTTCTTACCACGGGGCTCAGGCAGGATTTGTTTCTGTACAGGGCACCTAGTTTGGGGTAAATTTTAGATGAAAGTTTTTCGATGTGGGGGCCAAAGGATAGATTTGGATCTAACCACATACCTAGATATTTGAGAGAAGTGACTGTAGTCAGCGTGACATTTGATCTTGTCCTGACACATAGATGGGGATTTTGCAATTTGTGTAGTTTAGGTGCTGTTCCAAAGAGCATCGTTACAGTTTTGTCAGTTTTGTCATTTGAGTGGTTGCAATGCTGTGAGCTCCCTCCTCTAATCTAATGGGGGTTCGGAGAGTTAATTCAGCCAACCACATGCAAGGACTTGGTCCTGCCCAGAACCACAGTTCAGGAAACCCTCAGCTTCAGGACTTGGAACATTTAGGATACCGACCCATCCAATGGTATCAAAGCCTTCCTGCTTTGATAGCCACTGGATTATCTGGAGGGCCCAGCCCCCCTGCGATCCCGTGACACGTTGAGCAGGAAGTATGTCATAACCTACAGGGTTCAGAGAAAGACCAGCAGTTTTAAAGGAAACTAAAGGGTTAAAATAGTAGGGGGCCATGTGGGAAGGGGTCAGGAGGGTTTATTGTTTAATCCCTCCATTTCCTGCCCCCTCCTAATTTAACCCTATAATGTCCCTTTAAGATTACAAATCGGTAATTAACTAAACTAGGAACTACGGAAAACAATCAAAACAAATATAAATATTGAAACAATGTTTATAACCCCCCCCCATTTAACACTATACTATTAAGAAACCCAGAAAGCCAACTTTCTGTAATTTCAATATTTTAAAACTGATCAACAGAAACCAGGAGAAGATAAAAAAAGGCAGATTTCGCGACTTTACCTTTCAATCCCATTACATATTCTAGAACTTTTCTCTATGATATACAGTATATTCCTAGTATTAGCATTAAATCAATGTTTAAAATAAATGAGGCATAAACTGGTCACAAAACAATCAGTGCTCTAAGAATAAATCAATAACGTTGTGTAATAACAAGCAATTATTTGGGGTAATAGTAAGTCTATTAGTGCTGAAAAAAGTGAGTTTGGCGAATGGTTTTAATAAATTAAGGGCTCTATTAAATTCTTCACGCAAACGTTAACGCGTGCGCAAAAACGCATTGACGCGAGGGGCAAAACCCTTTGCGCTGAACGACATATTACGACGTTTGCACACAAAATGCGAGTTAACGTCTAACGCGAGTGACCCTGCGCGAACCCTTTGCGAGCGCAATTTAGTGCGCGCATCCTATACTTAACATTATGACAGCCACTACCTTGTCTTCCGTCAGAACGTACGTTTTTTTTTACTAGATCTGTCAAAAATGACAGCCACTACCTGGTCTTCCGTCAGAACGTACGTCTGTTGTGCGCAGTCCGCACAAAAATGCGTTACTCGCGTTAAAAATTACGTTGCGCTCACTGATTTCTGCGCGCGCATTTTTGCACGTCGGTTTTACGAGCGCAATTTCCCGACGGATGAAAAAATGCGCAAGGAATGTAATTCCAGGGGTGATTTTCGTGCGTTAACGTTTAACGCTTCACGCAAAAAAAATAGCTCTACGTGTGCGCTTTTGCGCGATGAATTTAATAGAGCCCTAAGTTTCCCTCTATAACAAAGTTTTATCTTCAGCAGAAAAAGACATAATTGCAATTAGCAGCTATACCATCCAATAGCAGAGCTAAAGAATGATGTCAGCCATTGCTTCTCAATATAGATTAATACTTACCCGAGGATTTCTCTTCACTAATTAGAGGTTGTGTTTCATTCTACTAAAATAAATCTTCCCTTTGAATGTTCAACATCCCTTTAGCATGATGTTTATTTTAAATAAGAACATTTTACTTGCATGGTACAAGATAATGAAGGCTTCTAATTACAGATTATAGTCAAGTCGGATGATGTTCGGGTTTGCTGGTGAACACATTTTTACCAGGCTACAGCCAGACAGGTCCTTCATGGGAAGGGTTTAATTATGTGAACATAATGTTCATGACACTGCATGATGAGATTCACTTTCTTGCACTCGACCTTGACTGAACTTCCTACAAAACAATACAAATTGGTACACATGCACCAAAGCAGGAAAAGTCACTCGATGGTCCAGAGCAGTGGATCCCAACTCTGGTGGTCCTCAGGTTCCCCTAAAAGGACATATTTTAAGGTTTACCTTGGGGAAATGCAGACTGAATCCTGCAATCACTGAGCAGCAAATCATATCACCTGTGCTGTGCTTCAGATATCTGGCAAACCATGGCCTGTTAGAGGGACCTGAAGACCATGGTGGGAAACCACTGGTCAAGAGCAACCCAACTCAAAGATAAATAAACCAAATGGAGAAGGACCAGGCACTCAAAGTTCAAAATATGACCGTGGTTTTTCGTATGTGAATGATAAACTGCCCATACTTAAATGGTTGACCAACGTCTTCTGAGGTTCCACGCTTCATGCTGCCAACACTGGCAGTAGGATTTCCCAGTATGATTTCCCTCCATATCATATCATTCCTCTACTAACTCCTAATTCCTCTACTAACTGTGCAATGCCTGCTTTCATCACCACTTACCTGGTCCTCACCAAGGCTATGGGACTCAACCTGTCCCACTGGAAACAGCATCAAGACCCCAATCTGATCTTTCTTATTTGTACCTGATTAACCGTGACTGATATCATTTGGTTTTGTACTCTGAGATACTGTTGCGAAGGATGTCAGCCTTCATAACAACTATAACCTACAACCTTTATCCCCTAAGGTGCATTGATTTTTTTGTTATACCCTCTTGCATAAATCTAATAAACAGTATGGTAGCAGTTGCCTTTTACGGATCATTTTTATCACCTCTTAGTTAGGAGCCCCTAAAAAGACACCCACGCACCCTGAATATATGCAGGAGACCCTAAATAGACACCCACACACCCGAATATACTGTAAGTAAAGATACTGGGGGGGCAGTTTACAACACAAAAGATCACACAATGGATGCACATAGTGACATATGTCGAGTAAAATATTTTCTTAACTAAACAAACCAGAGAAAACCAAAATAGATGTAAGATGTCAGCAATATAAAATAAACACTATAAGGACATTTGATATTTTGGTGGTAGTGGCCCCTTAAATATTTTAATTTCAGGCTCCTACAACATCCACAAAAACACTGATTGGCCCCAGATAACTGTCACCTTTAACTATCGATTGTAAATACCTGGAGAAACAAATACCTGGAACTCTTATTCATTACAAGTGAGTGACTCGTAACAATGATAATTTGTATCTACCACTATTGGGCCCCTATTACATTCTTCGCGCATTTGTTTTTGCGCTCGCAAATGCGCATTTGTGCGAGGGGTAAAACCCATATTACAACGATGCACATTATCATTTAACACGGATGGACCTGCGTGAGCGTGATGAACTGTGCGCATCCCATACTTAACATTGTGAGCGCAAATTCGTTCGTGCGCTGGTACGCGGATGGTATTCCAATCGATGCGCATCTTTTTACGAACGACGTTTGCGTGCATAATTTTAACGTCTTTGAAAAGCTGGTGGTAACTGCAAATCTGAACGTTCTGGCCGAAACCAAATACACCAGCACGGAAAAAAAATACAGCACAGTATAGTTACACATTCTACACATACCCAAACCATAAAATTGTGAACTGTGCGTTCTTTTTTTATTGCTGCAGCATGTATACTCAGATTTTCTTTGACAGGCGCAAAAACTTAATTGAGTCAATTAAGGTAAAGTGATGTCAATTAAGGTTCTTAATTTTGATTGGCTGAACCCTGCGAAAAAAACAGTCCGGACACTGATTTACATGCGCTACGTTACTGCGCGCGTATTACTCTTCGTTTTGCGCGTCGTTTTTACAAATGTTATTTTCGGACGGATGAGAAAATGCGTTCGGATCGGAATACTCCGTTAAGTTTTGCGCGAGAACGCTGGACAATGGGCGCAAAAATATTTACGCTGCACGAAAGAAATTGCGCGAAGAATGTAATAGGGGTCTTGATGTTTTGAGGAATTTTCACCTTCATGCTTTGGGCAAAGTAGTGTCCAATGGCCGGTGACAACTATTACTTTCTGGGCCCTCATCCCTCAAGAGTTTGACCTATAGCACTGCATTCTCACTGCTGGCTTCTAATAGTAGACAATAAAAAGAAAATAGGAAATAAACTTGAAAAGGTTACATCTGATGAAGAATTCTCCCACTGTATCCAATTTACTGTGGGTTTCCTTGGAAACACTCTTTGCATTTTGTCCAGGGGCTAGACTTGTTCAAACCATTATCATTCCTCCCAGGACATACTTGAAAACGAGAGAAATCTCAATGTATCCTTCCTGGTAAAATCCTTTATAACTAAATAAATAAACATAGTTGCGGCTTTGCTTATAATATGCATGTACCCAATACCCACAAAGGTCTAGTTTAAAGGCAGAAGTCTGAGTCATTGCCCAACCGTTTCAAAGTATCAGGGTTATTCAAAAGATCCGAATTGCTGGAGAAAGGTAACCGAACACTCAAATTCAGTTACCTTTCCTGGCCATTCGGCTATCCAGAGAGCAGGCAATTCGCCAAATCCTGGCGAATTGCCTGCACATACGGTGCCTGTTCGAGGGCAGTTAAACCCCCATAGATAAGCAATGCTTTGGCTATTCAGAGAGCAAAACCCAGCAGTGAAAAGTTGCCGAAATGCCCTGCCATTCTGTGGTTTAATTTGGCAGGTTTATTCAGGCGAATCCCATAGGCTTCAATGTTAAAAATATTCCCGTTTTAATTCAATATCTAATAAATCGTTCATTATAATATTCTGCAGTAAGAAGTCTCTTTATTTATAGATTTTTAGGATCTTTTAGGCATTTTTCTTTTTAATTGTTTTTTCTTTTTTCTGTAACAGCCCTTTTTCTTATCATTCATTGGATCTTTTAGGCATTTTTTTCCCTGTTTTCTTTTTTCCTTTTTTCTGTAACAGACCTTTTTCTTATCATTCATTGGATCTTAGATGTAAATTTCAGACATTTTCGCTCGCTAGTTTGTTTGCAAACAGCGTTTCACTTTTCAGACATTCAAGCGTACTGTTTTTTTTTCACTCCATTCGTCTGCGTTGTCGGGTTTTTCTGGCGGCTGCTCTGCGCTGTGATCGGCTCCTGCTTGGGTTTCTCCGGCGTCCTCGGCGGGTTAATCCAGATGTTTTTGCGGGTTTTGGTGTGCGTTCACCCTCGTTTTGCAGTGCGTTTTCGGCGGGTTTGCGGCGACTTTTCCCTGCATTACGAAGGCCCTGTGGTGCTTGCTGAATACACCGCAGGGTCGCCGTAATGGGATCTCCAAATCGCACCGAATTGAAGAGAACGAAAAGTCACCGAACGTGCGGTGACTTTCGATTCTCTTTGAATAACCCTGTATATGTTGATTCTCGGAGGTGTGCAACTGCTAGAAAATATCTCTTATTCTTAATGCTAGAATATCCATAAGTTTTCAGCATCCCAGAGCACTTAAAAGCTTGATTGGTTTTATAGATGCTTGTTCTCCATGAGTTATAGTTCACCCAAGTTTCTTCTAAACTAGTAGCACATTTTTAGCGATGCACTAACTTAATAATTTATCCGTCGATATAAGGGCAGAACTTTAATCTTTTAAGCACCAAGAATTTTTGAGATTTTGTTTGCTGGAGGCCAGGACAATTTTGATATGTCCTAAAAAAAATAGTATACAATTTAACGGAATAAGTTTATTTTATTTATTATTTATTTATATTAGTTATTTTATTTTCGGTAGCACTACGGCACTTGTTGGCGCTGAATAATACTGGTAACTGTGACTGTTAGGGATGAGCCGAACACTCCCTGAGTTCGGTTCGTATCCGAACCCGAACTTTCCAAATGTTCGTATCCGAACCTGAACTTTCCAAATGTTCGTATCCGAACCCAAACCTGAACTCGAACTCAATACAAGTCAATGGGGCTGAAAATTCGGTTTTTAGAGTGCCCTCCAAGAGGGCATATATGCTAGATATTTCCCATAAAAGGTGTATGGGGGTCCGTGTAGTGCCCTGGGGGACAGGAAACAAGGACAAAAAGTAAAAAAAAAAACGTTTTTAAAGGGACAGTGAGTTTTCCATGAAATAAGGGTTAAAAATAAAAACGAAAAAATCCTTCAAATATCGTGCCTAGGAGATCCCCATAACCTGCCCGTGAAGTGGCGGATTTCTAGGATGTAAAGAGATATGTAAAAACCAAAAAATGACATTTCAAATGATGGTAAATGCTTTTCCTTTAATCTATCCATAAACAGCTGCTTGGGGCGGCAGTCTGTATGAAAAGAGGAGACATTTTCGGACACGCAGAAAAAATTTACAGATTTTTTGGCGATGAAAAGCAGGAGAATGACTGGAGAATGGAGAATTCTAGACCAAATAGCCGATTTGGAAAGTGAGATAAATGGGAGAATTTTTCTGGTTTGGCTATTTTGACCTAGAATTTTCTCTTCAGTCATTCTCCTGAGTTTCACCTTTCTCTGAATAACCCTGTCAGGGTTATTCAGAGAGCGGTGAAGAGCAGGAGAATGACTGGAGAATGGAAAATTCTAGGTCAAAATAGCCAAACCAGAAAAATTCTCCCATTTAGGCTAGGGTCAGACTAGCGAATTTTTAACGTGCGTTTAGGTGCACTTAATCACGGCCGCAATAGCAGCAAATGACGGGCAATGACGACCAATATACGAAGTACGGTCGCACGAAAGTCCTGCTGCGCAACGCAAGTGGAAAATCAACGCATTTTTTCGAGAACGCAAAACCGCTAGTACGGACGTACAGAGTGCGCTGCGTCCACTAGCGACGTGTGTGCGTGATTTGGAGAAGTCAGACACTGCTCATGTCCGGCCAACATAACGTCCAGACACCCAAAGTTTCCTGGTTTGGATCCGTAAAAAATCACGCACAAAAATGCACATAGTATGACCGTTTTCACGCATTCGGTGAAAAAATACGGCAATGCGTTCAGACGCACTTTTTGACGGTCGCTGCGAAAAATGCGTTAGTCTGACCCTAGCCTTATCTCACTTTCCAAATCGGCTATTTGGTCCAGATTGTTCTCTTTTCCCGCCATTCTCCTGGTTTTCACCTTTCTCTGAACAACCCTGAGAGAGAGGTGAAAGCCAGGAGAACTGGCAGGAGAAGAGAACAATCTAGACCAAATAGCCAATTTATTGAGTTAAATGGGAGAATTGTTCTGGTTTGGCTATTTTGACCTAGAATTTTCACTTCACCAGTTATTCTCCTGCTTTTCACCGCTCTCTGAATAACCCTGTGAATGTTTAATCCCGAGGTGAAAAATAACATTGCTTTAGATGTTATTTTGAATTTTTTTCAAACACCAGTTAAATGCAGCATATTAGGAAGTTTTAGGAGGGAAATTAATTCTCAAATCTCAATCAAAAGCAGACACCACCCCACCCCCTCAGTACCTCAGTATAGTGTGCAATGTATCAAATTGATTACCAGACTAAAAACACCTAGTGTTATGCCCGTTTGTGAACAGAGGTCATTTAGAGTTGAGAATCTTTCCACGTATACATTAGTTTTTAATTCAATATCTAATAAACCGTTGCTTATAATATTCTGCAGTAAAGAGTCTCTTTATTTCTCGATTTTTTAGTATTTGTTTACGCATTTTCTATACTTTTTTCAAAATTTCCTTTTTTTTTCCGAACTCGAACCGAACACACCCAAAAAGTTCGAAGGTCGCGAACTTTTGAACTGCCAAAGTTCAGGTCGAACTCCGAACCGCCCGAACCCGAACAGCTCATCCCTAGTGACTGTAAGTGAACAGCTCAAGCTCCCATATGATCATCTTATTTAGAAGGTAAAGCAGACGAATATATAAAACAAACATCTGAGAGAAAAAAAAGGTGTTTTTTTTTTTTTGAGAAAGTATTTTACCAGGAAGGATACATTGAGATTTCTCTCGTTTTCAAGTATCTCCTGTGTGGCGAGTATGTACCGTTAGGTGTCTTGCCCAAGGACACTTACTGGAGAGGTGCTCTTGCCAGGATCGAACCCATGTCTCCACAGGCTTTCTCCACGCAGAGCAGTGATGTTACCTCTACTCCACCCAGCCAGTGTCTTGCTTTGTCTATAAAAAGTTTCTCAACCTCTGGCCCCCCCCCAGATGTTTCCGAACTACACTTTCCTTGATTTTCTGGCATTATTACATCCAAAGAATTCTGGGGATTGTAGGCCATCTACATCTGGGCGGGGGCAGAGTTTGAGATCCCTGGTCTGCAATTACTGTAAAAATAACACCAGCTAAACAAAAAAGCCATAACATTGTTCCGATAATTCGCTTTGAAGCAGGGACTACAATACAAGTTAGACATTTGTATTGGGAATTCCAGAATCCGGAAGACTCTGAAAACTGGAAATTTTGGAGTCTCCCGGATTTGGATTTTACTCACCCTCCTGACGCTCCAGACAGGTCCTCTTTTGCTAAGCATTCCTCTGAGTTGCTGAAGCACCGCAAGGAAGACACTGGGGGACTCGGCACAATTTCAGCATGTGACATGCTGCACAGTCAGAGTGGCTCTTCGGAGCAAGTCCCTCACAAAGTGCTGTGCAGCGTCCCCATGCATGTATTTCTCTGGTGCTGCAGCAGCCTGTTTCTCATATCCACCCCTTCACTCCAGAACTGGAATCCTAGCCACATTCCAAAATCTGGAATCATCTGGAATGCTCAGAGTCTGGAACATTCCGGATAACAGGTGCTCAGCCTGTACAGTCATTGTATTTACTTTCCATTTTTCAGTGCTAGGTCACATAAAACAAGGGATGCATCTTTGTTTCAAACCGGATTTGTTTTTCCTTCAGATGTTTACTTTTGGATTATATTCAAACACATGACTCAAATACATTAATACATATTTTTAAAACATATTCCCAACAAGCTGTCTATTGACACTTTTCACTCGCTTTTTTAATGTTATGTCAGTACACCAAGTTGTCTTTTCCAAATCCTAGATATACGGTAACTGCAATTTAGACTGCAGGGATGCAACCATTTAATTATCAATTTTTTTTTCGTTGGAATTTGAGAGAGTTTTTAATAAATGGAGATTCTAACATCATGATATTCCAATAATATTAAATACAGATGCAAATAGTACTTAAGTTTCTATTTTTCAAAAGAGGTGACACCACTATGAATCATAACGCCTCATAACTAAGGCGTTGAACTCCTACAGCAATGTCTCCCAACCTTGGTTCTCAGGTGCCCCTAACAAGCCAGATTTTAAGGATTACTTTGGGGAAATGCAGACTGAATCACCTGTGCTGTGCTGCAGGTATCTGGCAAACCTGGTCTACTAGGGGCACTTGACGACGGGGTTGGGAACCACTGCCAAACAGGATCAATTACTCTTTTGTTCATAAGCTTCATTGCTCTCCTATGGATCCAATTAACCCCTTCGCTGCTATGGACGCAGGTAACATTCCTTGCGGTGGACGCGCTGAGCGCGTCCTCCCTTTGGGTCCAGCGATCGGCCGGCTTCCTCGATGTCAGCCCAGCACCCGGAACCGCCGCCGGCCTAATTAGGTGTCATCGCGGCGGCGCGATGACACCTAATACAGGCGCCCCCCCGCATGTGCGGAGGTGGCGCCTGAAAGGGAGGGGGTGAGGTCCTTCGGACCTCTCTCCCTCCCGATCGCTGGCGTTGCGGGGGTTAATACAGGCACCGTTTGGAAGGGCACAGCCTGCCCTTCCTAACGGTACCTGGAATTAACCCCATGGGGGCTGGATCACGAATCGGCGCCTAAAAGCGCCGGTTCGTGATCCTTTCCCAGAGCTGGCCGACATCTTGGATGTCGGCCAAGCTTCCGGTAATGCCCCCTGAGGACTGGCGTCATCGTGCATAGCACAATGACGCCAGTCTTGGAGTTAACCTCTAACTGCCACCAATGGTGGAGATAGGGGGTTCCAATGAACCCCCTATCTCCCGATCCGTGGCAGTTAGGGGTTAAAGTTTGATATTGTTGGATCGGCCAGAGCATGGCCGTTCCAACAATACCAAAGTTGACAATGAAAAAAGTTTTTTAAAAAAAAATAAAAATAAAAAAATATTTTAAAAAAAATTATTAAAAAAAATAAACAAGTTTTTTTTTCTGTTTTTTGTTTTGTTAATGCAGCAATATTGTTCCCATTTCAATTATAATGTGAACAATGATGCTGCACTAACGATTTTTGTATGCGGTGCGTTTGTTAAAAATCACGTAATTTTCCCCAAAAAAAAATGTAACGAGACCCCATCTCTAATTTTTTTAACAAGTGCACCCCATACAAAATATAACCGCAATTGCTCGCATGTTAAAATGTGAAAAAAAAACACTTTACACGTTGTAAATTATTGAAAATTCATATTTTATTGCATTTTTTGTTATAATATACAGACAGGTCATGACAGGTTATTACATATAATAATGACATATTATGAATCTGCCGAGTCTGACGGAAAGAATGATATATAATATGTCTGGGTCATATACTAAAATAAGCCTTCAAATCACCTTTAAACATGCCTCCTAGGAGTGGCAGATGGACTACTGTAGGATCTGGTAGACTTAGAGTTGTGGATAGAAGGCATGTCCCACAGTCTGTGGCTCTTCTTAATTCTTTTGAGGCACTTTCAGAGTGTAGTGGTGAGACGGAAGTAGGCTCAGACACCATAGTTGAGGAACCACCATCCCCTATGCCTAAGGTATGCAGGACTGCAACCAAGAACAATAAGGAAAAGGTGGGACATGATAGACGGCAATTGTTGCTGGGTGATTCTATCATAAGAGGTGTTGAGCTGGAGAGTAGTGGTTTGGTGAGATGTCTTCCTGGGGCTACTGCTCGTAGAGACAAGAGACGTATTCTCAATATTGTCAAACAAGCAATGCAGCAAGGGGAATTGGATGTTCTAGTCCATCTAGGGACAAATGACTTGGCTAGCAATGAGGTTTCTGAGATTAAGGAAGATTTTTGTGTTCTTGGAGGTGAAATACAGCAGATTGCGTCCACTGTGTCATTCTCTGAAGTTTTGCCTGTGCATAACATTCAGGAAAGGCAGATGCGCAATAGGGAATTTAATTTGTGGCTTCGGGAATGGTGTCGAGAGCAAGGATTTGGCTTTGTGTCCCATGATAGCTCTAATTGGAGCAGAAAGGAACTGTATAAAAAAGATGGTTTGCATTTTACTCATAGGGGAACATATGTTCTCAGTGAGAAGTTCAAAGGTTTCGCAAAGAAATATTTAAACTAGGAGGGGGGGACAAAAGGGTAAAAAACAATCTGCCCGATTGTCCCCCAAAACTAAATCGGAGGGTGCAAGCAACACGCGGGGAAAAAAATGACAAGCTCAGAGTCGTGTCTATAAATGCTCGCAGTTTAGTCAATAAAATCAATGAACTGGAGGCAATGATGGCAGCTGAAAAAGTAGATTTAGTTGCGGTTACTGAGACATGGTTCAGTGAGAAAAATAACTGGGACATAACAATACCGGGGTACTCTTTATATAGAAAAGACAGAGAAGGTAGGAAAGGAGGAGGAGTGGCCCTGTATGTGAAAAACAACATAAAAACAAACCAAATAAAAGTGAGCGAGGTGTACATAGAGTCAGTTTGGGTTACGCTAACATTTGGCAATCATACAGTAGCTCGTGTAGGTGTGATCTATAGACCCCCTGGACAACTAGAAGAGCTAGATAATCTGCTGCTTGAGGAAATAGCCAAAATGGCAATGAAGGGGGAAGTTATTATCATGGGGGACTTTAATCTTCCTGATGTGAACTGGAAAACCAAAACTGCTGGGTGCACCAGGAGTACAAATATTCTAAACTCCCTACTGGGATTATCTCTAACACAAGTAGTTGAGGAGCCGACCCGTAAAGAGGCCATATTGGATTTAATACTCACAAATTGAGGTTTGGTATTGGACGTTGTTGTAGGTGAAAATTTGGGATCTAGTGATCACCAGTCAGTATGGTTTAATATAAGAACAGGGATGGAGCCGCACCACACAAAAACAAAAGTTTTAGACTTTAAAAAAACAGATTTTTCTAAAATGAGACTTTGTGTGAAGGAGTCATTATCAGACTGGAGGAGTTTAAAGGGAGTCCAGGAGAAATGGGATTATTTAAAGGAAGCATTATTGAAGGCCACAGGCAATTGCATTCGACTTGTTAGCAAAAACAAAAAAGGGAAGAAACCACTGTGGTACTCTGCAGAAGTGGCCAAAATAGTGAAGAACAAAAAGACAGCATTCAATAATTATAAAACAACTCAGAGTGTAGAAGATAGGCAAACCTATAAGATTAGGCAGAAAGAGGCAAAGCAATTTATAAGAGCTTCCAAAGCACACGCAGAAGAGAAAATAGCTCAGTCAGTAAAAAAGGGGGACAAAACATTTTTTAGATACATAAACGAGAAAAGAAAAGTAAAACAAGGATTAGTTAGATTAAAAACAAAGGAAGGAAGGTATGTAGAAGAGGATAAAAGTCTCGCTGACTGCCTCAATGAATATTTTTGTTCAGTCTTTGCAGAAGAAAAGGAAGGAAAGGACCTCAGTTAGGAGGAAACACTAACGAGACAATTACATATTCGTTTACAGAGGAGGAGGTTCTACAGCAGCTGTCTAAAGTAAAGACAAATAAGTCAATGGGGCCTGATGGGATCCACCCTAAATTATTAAAAGAGCTCAGTGATGTAATAGCAAAACCGTTAACAGATTTATTTAACCAATCCTTGCTAACGGGAGTCGTCCCAGAAGACTGGGAATTAGCAAATGTTGTGCCCATTCACAAGAAGGGTAGTAGGGAGTAATCTGGGAACTATAGGCCAGTTAGTCTTACGTCAGTAGTGGGGAAATTAATGGAAACCATGTTAAAGGAAAGGATTGTTGAACATCTAAAAACACATAGATTACAGGATCAGAAACAACATGGGTTTACCTCAGGGAGATCATGCCAAACTAATCTTATTGATTTTTTTGATTGGGTAACAAAAATAATAGACACAGGTGGTGCAGTAGACATTGCTTATTTAGATTTCAGTAAGGCTTTTGATACTCTTCCGCATAGAAGGCTTATCAATAAATTGCAATCTTTGAGCTTGGATTCCAATATTGTTGAATGGATTAGGCAGTGGCTGAGTGACAGGCAACAGAGGGTTGTGGTAAATGGAGTTTATTCGGCGCAAGGTCTTGTTACCAGTGGGGTACCTCAGGGGTCAGTACTTGGACCCATTCTATTTAATATTTTTATTAGTGATATTGCGGAAGGTATTAATGGAAAAGTATGTCTTTTTGCTGATGACACAAAGATTTGCAACAGGGTTGACGTTCCTGGTGGAGGGATCAGCCAAATGACAAATGATTTAGGTAAACTAAAAAAATGGTCGGAGCTGTGGCAATTGAGTTTTAACGTGGATAAGTGCAAAATAATGCACCTGGGACGTAAAAACCCAAGGGCTGAATATAGAATATTTGATACAGTCCTAACCTCAACATCTGAGGAAAGGGATTTAGGGGTCATTATTTCAGAGGATCGAAAGGTAAGTAGTCAATGTAATAGAGCAGCAGGAAATGCTAGCAGAATGCTTGGTTGTGTAGGGAGAGGTATTAGCAGTAGGAAAAGGGAAGTGCTCATGCCTCTGTACAGAGCACTGGTGAGACCTCACTTGGAGTACTGTGTGCAGTACTGGAGACCGTATCTCCAGAAGGATATAGACATCTTAGAGAGAGTTCAGAGAAGGGCTACTAAAATGGTGTACGGCTTGAAGGAGAAAAGTTACCAGGAAAGGCTTAATGATCTTAACATGTACAGCTTGGAAAAAAGACGAGACAGAGGAGATGTGATAGAAACATTTAAATACGTAAAGGGAATCCACAAGGTAGAGGAAGGGAGTATATTTAAAAGGAAACAAAGTAGCAAAACAAGAGGACATAGTCTTAGATTAGAGGGGCAAAGGTTTAAAAGTAACACCAGAAAGCATTATTTTACTGAGAGGGTGGTGGATACATGGAACAGTCTTCCAGTTGAAGTGGTAGAGGCCAAAACAGTAATTGAATTTAAGCAGGCATGGGATAGGCATAAGGCTATCCTAAACAAAAGATAAATCCAGGTAAAGTATCCATGTAATTGGGCAGACTAGATGGGCCGAAAGGTTCTTATCTGCCGACATTTTTCTATGTTTCTATGTTTCTATGAGCAAAATCGGTAAGAATGAGCTCAGCACAGAGGCGGGAAAAGCCTCAGCAGCGAAAGGGTTAAACTTGCAACATCCTGGCTATTTCAAGTATATCTACTGTATATATAACATATGGTTGAAAATATTTATCTATAATGAGTTATCATTATAAATGCATAGAGCATCAAAAGACTCTTCCTGACCCAAAACTGATTTACATGGAAAAGAATGAATCTAGATTACAAATGCATATATATATATATATATGCATTATATATACATTATATATAATGTAAAAATCATATATTGATATACCCAATAGGTATACAGCATATAAATAATAAAAATAAAACATACAATATATTTTTTAATATGTGCATTTTAAAATCAATGCATCAAGGCAAACATTGGAAATGTATTAGTAGTGGAAATACATGAATACCAAGATGAGCAAAGTAACCATCTGAACGTTCAATATGTAACAGTCGAAACCCCATAAGGGAATGCACATGAATGTAATTTTTCTTTCAGTTCTTATAATTGGGTAATAGCTGAGGAAATACTCACAATTAGTGGCCCTCTGTTGTTTTCCCGATATTTGTTCTGGTAGAAAATGTAGACAACAGTGGCAGCCAAGGAATAGAGGAATGAAAATACTGCAATGGTGACAAAGAATTCAGCTGAAGATGAGAAGTCTCCACTCAATGAGATGGACTCGCGCCGTTTCCCTTCACATGTGGGTGCTTCGAAATTCACCTGTTGTAACCTGAAATAAACACAGACCGTAGTTAGGATGCTTGTTGATTTTTGTTCTTCTTCCGCTCCTTATAAATAATGTTTATTAGAGAAAGCATAACATCATTAATCAGTCTTTATACAGTAATTCTTCCAAATGGACAACCTCAACTGGAACATCTAAGCTAAAACCTTTTGGCTTACCCTTCTTCATTTGAGGGCTTACTGTCTAAGGCAAGGGTGCTTGAACTTAGTACTTCAGATGTTTGGGAATTATATCTTTCACAATAATCGCCTATTAGATCAACAGAATCTAGTGGGAAATGTATCTTCAGGAGGGCCATGGTTGAACACAGCTGGTCTAAGAGAACTGTGGCTCACATATTTGACACGTATTCAACCATGGATCTACTGGTCCTGGAAAAGTGGTTTAGAATAATACATCATGTTGTTGATACATGATTACCATATCTAATCTGGCCCAGAGAACGCTTGCACTTTCATGTTTCTGTTTGCCCAAAGAACGCTCCATGTCATAGTTGTCCAGGAACACAATACTTGCAGGGTTATTCAAAAAGAATCGAAAAGTCACCGCACGTTCCCATTTTGGCGACCCTGCGGTGTATTCAGCAAGCACCACAGTTCCGTCGTAATGCAGGGAAAATCCACTGCAAAACCCGACGAACGCTCACTGCAAAACCTGACGAAGGCACACCGAAACACCTGGAATAACCCCGCCGAACACGTTGGAGAAACCCGAGCAGGAGCCGATCAGAGCGCAAAACAGCCGCCGGAAAAAGCCGACACCGCAGATGAATGGAGTGGAAAAAAACAAAACAGTACACTTGAATGTTTGAAAAGTGAAATGTTGTTTGCAAAGAAACTACTGAGCGAAAATGTCTGAAATTTACATATAAGATCCAATGAATGATAATAAAAAGGGCTGTTACAGAAAAAAGAAAAAAACTATTAAAAAGAAAAAAAGAAAAATGCCTAAAAGATCCTAAAAAATCTAAACATGAAGAAACTTTTTACTGCAGAATATTATAATCAGCTGATTATTAGATATTGGATTAAAACGGGAATATTTTTAACATTGAAACCTATGGGATTCGCCTGAATAAACCTGTCGAATGAAACCACCGAACAGCAGGGAAATTCGGCAACTTTTCATTGCTGTTTTGTGTTCTCTGAATAGCCGAAGCCTTGCTTCTCTATGGGGATTTCACTGCCCTTGAACAGGCACCGAACAGGCACCGTATGTGCAGGCAATTCGCCAAGATTTGGCAAACTGCCTGCTCTCTGAATAGCCGAATGGCCAGGAAAGGTAACCGTACACTGAATTTCACTATTCGGTTACCTTTTGGCCACAATTCGGAGCTCTTTGAATAACCCTGTTAGTTTCACCCAACTTTATCTACAGTATGGATGTCCTTGTTTAAGGTTTGGAATTGAATACCTCTGCTTGGTGTTGTTAGGTACAATTGCTGCCTTCAGGTTTCCTCGGAGATAACTCGTAGTCAGGCCTGCACTTTGAGTGGGGCAAGCAGGACGCAGAACCTGGGCCCCGCACTTCATGGAGCCCCCACGCCACTGCCGATACCTGCTGTATAAATGCACAGAGCCAATGTCCAGCATGGAACTCCACCTGCCTCCAGGGCTAATTGAGTCTGGGAGCCCCCTACCACCAAGTAAGCAATGACGTGGCAGTGATAGTTTCTTTTTGAAGGAAGAGAGGGTGTCTGAGGGACAGGGAGTGCCTATCTTGGAACAAGAGTGTTTAGGGTGTCTATTTGGAGGGAGGGGTGTCTATTTGTGAAGATATCTGTGGTGGGGTCAGTATGTGTATCTGTGTGTAGATAAAGGTGGAATGTAAGGAGATGTGGCATTAGAGACGGCTAGGTGCCCCATAGTATTCTTGCCTAGGGCCCCATTAATGCTATGGGTGGATTGCAGATAAACCAGTTTATGGACCAGTAATATATTAGTGCAGATCATATTTCTTCGTTGTACTAAGGGTGAATGTGTTTGGCTTCTCTATAAAACATATTGAACCCTAATAAATATTAAGATATTAAAGTATTACTAACAAGGTGGAAAGCCTGCCCAGAGGGCAGTCTATTGTGGATATACTGCCCCTGCTCATGGATATATGCCCCAGCTCATGGATATTGCCCCAGCACGTGGATACTGCCCCAGCACGTGGATACTGCCCCAGCACGTGGATACTGCCCCAGCACGTGGATATTGCCCCAGCTCGTGGATACTGCCCCAGCACGTGGATATTGCCCCAGCTCATGGATATTGGCCCCCAGCTCGTGGATATTGCCCCCCCAAGCTCTCATGGATATATGCCCCAGATCAGACCCCAGACCAGACATGGGGCGGCTGTTCGAATGCTCTATCGGCATTCGGACAGCCGCCCCTGGAGCTCCGCGCCATACTTACCTTTCCGAGCGGCGCCGGGGAAGTGAAAGTTTCCCCGCTTCCGGTCGTTGAAGGACCCAAGCCGCGGTCACATGACCGCGGCTTGGGTCCTTCAAAGAGCGGAAGCGAGGGAACTTTCCCTCCGCCGCTCGGGGGTTGGATGCGCGCGGCAGCTGGGTAGAGGCTGCGAGCGCAGCCTCTACCCGGCTGCTGTGTGCATCTTGTAACCACCGCGGCGAGCGCACAGCCGGCTCGTGCCGCGGCGGTTGCATGCGCGCGCAACCAACCGCTGCTGGTTGCGCGCGCATGCGCAGAGTAAGGCTTGGCGACAGACACGCCAAGCATTACTCAATTATAGTATAGATATGAAAGATGCTTCCATGAGGATTCCTACAATTAATTTAATTAAAGTTTACCCGAAGACTCACATGTGGTAGGAGGCCTCTATGCCAACACTTCCAGGCTAGTACAGGTCAACTAGGCAAGGTGGTCCTCATCCCATTTCTTTATGTAAACTTTTATATGGTTTCATTTTTCCCCCTGAATATTTCACAAGGAATTGATCAGTTTGGAAAAAAAATTATTATTGAACCCATCAACTCAATAACATGGTAAATGTTTATGAAATCTTTAATTATGTGGCTAAATTATTCTTGAGTGGGATAGCAGGAGCCAGTCAAGTGGAGATAAAGTCACAATTTAGTAGAGTATGGCCTGAGATTCTCTGGCTGATAAAAGGAAATTCAACCTTTTAAGTTCCATCTTCAATAATATACACTGATTTGTCGGCGTTGCTCAAAACGTACAAAATCAAGTCCCTTTTGTGCTAAATTACCCCCAAAAACTACATTAAACAAAGCAGATGATAAGTTCCATAATGACTATACATTGTGTGGAGTAATAACTGTAAAGGGAACAAAAATGATTCATTTTGAATTTAAATAGTTTAGGAAAATACGAAGTTGCGGAAATAATCGAGATATAATACAATTTGTTTGGATAGATCTTACTTTTATAGTATACCTATGAAGTGAAAAGTTTAAAAGTAACCCAGGAGTGCACTGAGAGTTCTGCAGTCAACACACAAAAAATAAAAGAAAAATTCTTGTGAGCTCAAAATCCCATATAACACCTCCAGATTAACCCCTTCACTACCGATATCAACATATCTCGGTCTTCAAAGGCACCATCTGGTGCCCCGATATCGAAATATCTCGGTATGCTGATCTGCAGCCCAAAACAAAATGACATTTGTTTGCTGCAAACTAATTTTGTTTGCCTTTGGGCTGCAGAAGGAGCCCCTAAAGTTTTAGCCCTGTTGGTATAATGCACGAAGAGATAAAACTGTAAAATCAGCTGCTCAAAGCTCTGAAATATCGGGCTTTCAGTAGCCGATGCAGGGAGAAATAGAAGAAAACAGACCAGCCACGCAAACCTCTAACTCAATTTGACAGTAGATGGCGCCATCTACTGGCAACAAATTGGTTATTTACAGTAGGACATACAATGGGTGTAAGCTCAAATATTTATTTCTTTATAATTACTTAAAAATGATTTTACAAACAAACACTGGTTTCTGACAATGTTTTTTTTGGAAAGGCAAGTGGTAGTGAAAGGGTTAAAAGATATTTTTTGACTTGAAAGAAAAATCAACCATTCTTGATCTAAAACAACTGTTTAGTAATTAGACCCTTCTGTCTGTTATGTTTGATTCAGATGTCCTTCACACATCAACTAACTATAGGGGTTATTCAAATTCCAGTGGAATTTCGGTGCTCTTTCCTTCTCTGAACTTTGGTGGAATCAAATTTCCCGACCCTGCTGTGAATTCAGCATTCACTGCAGGGTCCCAGAACTGCAGGGAAAATCTGCCGAAAAACCGCCGAATCAAAGAAAAAAACACTGAAAATATTGGATCCGATAAGCCACTGCAAAACCGCCGAACGCATCTGAAAAAAGCCAATGATCCGTCGAACAGAGTGCCTCCCAGCCGCCGGAAAAAGCCAACAAGCTGACGGCCGAAAAAAACCAAAAAAAACCATTGCAACGCTTTAAAAAAAAAAAAAAATCGCATAAAAGATTTCGCCTAAAAAAATCCCCAAAAATGCCTAAAAAAAAATCCTAAAAAAGAATCGATAAATGAAGAGACTATTTGCTGAAGATTAAAGATAATAAATATTCAATAAAAACCAGGAATATTTTTAACATTGCAACCTATGGGATTTGCCTGTTTAAACCTGCTGAATAAAACCACCGAACATCAGGTCATTTCACTGACATTTCGGGGCTGTTCGGTGTTCTCTGACAATCGATTCTCTATGGGGATTTCACTGCTGCCGAAGAATTTGAATAGCCAAATGGCCCCGAAATTGCACCGTACGGGGAAATTCATTGTTCGGTGCTATATCGGGGCCAGTTCAGCTCTCTCTGAATATTGTGTTTTTGTGTAAATGCACCTGGAGCATCTTTTATTAGTTTTTTTTCCAGAACTCTCTTAGTTACCTTGGAAACTGACAATTTTAAGACCTCTTTTATAACAAACACATACGTATCGGCTTTTGTTATTTATGCACATTATTAATGGCTGTCAGACAGATCAATATGTATGTATACTGTATGTAGGGTCCTCTCTCCTTCTGTTTCGTGTTTGTAATGTGCATGTATATTTGTTATTCTGTCTCTCACATTGTACAGCGCTAAGGAATTTGTTGGTGCTTTATAAATACTTGTAAATGTAACTGTAACTGTATTCGCCTAGCAATGCACTGTAATGAGCGTAGAAACTAATTTTAAACTAATTTATTTATTTATTTATTTTATTTATTTATAAATGATTTTACCAGGAAGGATACATTGAGATTTCTCTCGTTTTCAAGTAGGTGCTGGGTTCAGCAACATTAAATTGTTACAGTGTTACAGAAAAACAAAGTAATAAAATGCAAAATATTTAAAAAAAATTGCACAAATATACAGATTAACAGAAAATAAATATACTCATTATGTTACATGTTTACAGGTGCATTCTGTATATAGTCACTATGTTACAGGTGCATTCCGTATTTAGGTATGTTAATAGGGAGCTCTTAATTGACTTTAGACTGGGGAAAGATTTGATGGCGTCTGGGAGGTTATTTCATATTTGCGATGCTCTGTAGAAAAATGAGGATCGAGCCACTTTATTTTTGTATTGTTGTATTGCAAGTAAGGTGCAGGTCCTGGATCGGAGGTTATAGAATGAGGGCACTGCTGGGGGAAGCAGTCTATTCAGGTAGGGTGGTAGCTTCCCAGAAAAGCTCTTAAACACCAGGTTCGGAAGGTGAAGGGTGAGTCTAGATTCCATCGACGGCCAGTTTAGCTCTTTTAACATGTCAAAGTGGTGGGTCATGTAGTTACATTGTAGCACAAAGCGGCAGAATGAGTTATACAATGTAGTAAGTTTATGAAGGTGCGTTTGCGGGGCAGCTGCATAAACTACATTTCCATATTCAAAAGCTGGCATAAGCATTTGTTGTACAATTTGCTTTCTTACTGCGGGACTAAGGCAGGATTTGTTACTGTACAGGGCACCTAGTTTGGGGTAAAGTTTAGATGAGAGTTTTTCGATCTGGGGCCAAAGGATAGATTTGGGTCTAACCACATACCTAGATATTTGAGAGAAGTGACTGTGGTCAACATGATATATATATTTTATGCATATACTCAAATATATGTATTATGTATTCATATATAATATTCCTACGTCAGAATATGTGCTTTAAACTTTGCAGTGATCACAGATTTCCAACATCTCTTACGCTAGAGCTATTTACTGAACTAAATTCTTCAGCCTGCTGAGAGTAAAACCTGCCTTTTCCCAGCTGAACTGAAACATCTGAAGGATGCCTTGTAAACATTAAAGCCTGTGAGCATTCCATTTCAAGATCTAGCTCTGTGTCGTTACTGCACCGTCGAGACAGAGGAAGTTCCCCGTGTGGTATAATCTGCGCTGCAGTTATTCTTTTTTGAAGTTCAAAACATTTGCTTATTATGGATTTTCCTATGTACTGGTTGCTTGTTTCAGCAAAGCCAGAAATGACGATTTTCCCCAGAGGGTGGGATTGCCGGGCTTCTCGTCTATGAAGCTGAAAGTTTAAAAGCCAGAAAAAAATAATTCAAAAGCAGACGGCGCTTATTTAAACCTGCCCTTGCTCTGTAGGGAAGATGATCAGTTGCTCAGTTGTTTTGCTCTCTCTTGTAGTCCAGTTCTGTCTCTCTGCTCTATCCCTGTCTCTATGCCTGCTCCGAATTCGGACTGTTTGCTGGATTGTCTTTTAGATTGCCCCGTCACAGTGCTGACCTCTTCAGCCGGGTCCCTCACATGCTTCAAAAAGGCTCAGATTTCAAGCCAAAATGTGGCATAACAGTCCAAATATATCATCTATAATTTTTAATATGATGGAGTGACCGGCTTTGTCTTTAGATTTGTCTAGGGTGGATATGATAGCAGTCTGATTTGCATATGGTATAGTTTTCTCTAGAGATGTGCACGCATTTTTTTTTTGTTTCGGCTCGTTTGGTTTTTTAAAAGTTCAGTTTCGGCCCATTTTCATTTTGGCTCGTTTCGTTTCGGCTCGTTGTTTCGTATCGATTTTTGTTTCGTAAATTCAGGGAATTTCGGTCTTTCGGATCGTCTGTTCTCTTCGTTTCTAAGGGTCCATTTCGTTTTGACTTTAGACGTATGGTATTTCGGATGCTCCGATTTTTCGGTCGATACAGTAATTCTGCCGATTCATTCCTTCGGACGTATCGTTTTTTATGAAAGATACTTTTTTTCTTATCAATATGCATTGCACAACTTTATTTAATCTTATAAAATATCAATATCTTGTACTGTTAGACTGGGGATTTAGGGAAAAGCTAATTAAATATTTAAAATAAGTATATTATTGATGCAGAAAGAAAGCACTGGAACAAGTGCAAAAAAACAAAAAAAAAAATATATAATTTTAAAAAGGCCAACTTTATTAAAATAAAGGAAGCTCTCAATGTCATTGACTGGCAGAAACTCTTTCACGGGAAAAACACTGAGGATAAGTGGAATATCTTTAAACTAACACTAGAAAAGTACACGTCACAATATATTCCACTGGTTAATAAATATAAAAGAAACAGACTGAAACCAATGTGGCTTAGTAGGAAGGTAACTAAGGAAATGGAAAACAAAAATAAGGCATTTAAAGCTTTTAAATCTGATAAATCTGAGGCATCCTATAAAGCATATAGGGCAGCCAATAAAGCATGTAAAAATGCGATTAGATGGGCTAAACTAGAAAATGAAAAAGAAATAGCCAAAGAGAGCAAGACCAACCCTAAAAGATTCTTTAGGTACATAAATTCTAAAAAACCCAAGAGTGAAAATGTAGGTTCACTAAAATCTGAGTCAGGGTTATTGTTAACTGAAGATCAGGATAAAGCAGAAATTTTAAATGATTATTTTTCTTCAGTATTTATCAAAGAGAAACCTATAACAGACATGAAATTCATTAATAAAAACTTACTAATACAAAGTGACTGGTTGACTCAGGACAAGGTTTTACACAAATTAAACAATGTGAATGTGAATAAAGCCCCAGGGCCAGATGGAATTCACCCGCGAGTACTAAGAGAGCTATGTGTTGAAATATGTAAACCTCTGTTCTTAATCTTTCAAGATTCTTTTCTTTCAGGAATAGTACCAGAGGATTGGAGAAAAGCTGACGTGATCCCTATATTTAAGAAAGGTTTAAAATTTGTGCCTGGGAATTATAGACCTGTGAGCTTAACATCTGTGGCTGGGAAAGTATTTGAGGGGTTACTAAGGGATAATATTCAGGAATTTATTGGGAGGTATAATGTAATTGGCAAAAATCAGCATGGTTTCATGAAACACAGATCATGTCAGACTAACCTAATTACGTTCTATGAGGAAGTAAGTAGAAGTATAGATCAGGGGGTCGCAGTGGATGTGATTTACTTAGATTTTGCCAAAGCTTTCGACACAGTTCCACACAAAAGGTTACTACTTAAATTAAGAAAAAATGGTCTAGATGAAAATACTTGTTCTTGGATAGAAAACTGGCTAAAAGATAGGGTACAGAGAGTGGTCATAAATGGTACATTTTCAAGATGGACACCAGTGGTAAGTGGTGTCCCTCAGGGGTCTGTTATAGGACCAATACTATTCAATTTATTTATAAATGACCTTGAGATAGGCATTGAAAGTCATGTATCAGTGTTTGCAGATGACACAAAGCTAGGAAAAGTAATACAATGTGAGCAGGATGTTACTTCGCTGCAGAGGGATTTAGATATATTGGGGGACTGGGCACTTAAATGGCAGATGAGATTTAATCTAGATAAATGTAAAGTTATGCACTTTGGAGTGAAGAACACACAAGCAATTTATACCCTAAATGGTACGGAGTTAGGGAAATCCAAGCAGGAGAAGGATTTGGGAATAATCATAGACTTCAAACTAAGTAACAATGTGCAATGTCAAACAGCAGCCGCCAAGGCCAGCAAAGTACTGGCATGCATTAAAAGGGGAGTTCACTCACGGGATGAAAACATAATTTTGCCTCTGTATAAATCAATGGTCAGGCCGCACCTTGAATATGCCGTGCAATTTTGGGCACCTGTCTTAAAAAAAGATATTATATCATTAGAAAAAGTGCAGAGACGGGCAACTAAATTAATAAGGGGGATGGAAGGGTTAAGTTATGAGGAAAGACTAACAAGCTTAAACCTGTTTAGTTTAGAGAAAAGGCGCCTTAGAGGGGATCTGATAACCTTATATAAATATATACGGGGCCATTATCAACCATTGTCTGATAACCTATTCATTAACAGGACTATACATAGGACAAGGGGTCATCCATTTAGACTGGAAGAAAGAAAATTTAGCTTAAAGCATAGGAAGGGTTATTTTACGGTTAGAACAATAAAGCTGTGGAATTCTCTGCCTGTTGAGGTGGTTGGGTCAGAGTCTGTACAGACTTTTAAAAAACGACTGGATGACTTCCTGCAGACACAGAATATTAAGGGTTATAATATTTAATATGTGGGTAAAAGCTTCTTGATCCAAGGAGAAATCTGACTGCCATTCTGGGGTCAAGAAGGAATTTTTTCCCAGTATGTTGCATATTGGCAAGCATTCAGACTGGGTTTTTTGCCTTCTTTTGGATCAACAGCAGTAGGTTATGTGGGAGAGGCTGAACCCGATGGACGCATGTCTTTTTTCAGCCTATATAACTATGTAACTATGTAAGTGAAAAAAGTGACTGACCATACTAAATTACGAAATCAGCAATGGAACCGAAACGGACTCAAAATCACACGAAAATACATTGTCCGAAATGAACCGAAACGGAACCGAAATCGTAAATAGAATGAAAATGACTTGCGATTTTCCAAATTTCATGTCCATACAAAATAACGAAATCTTTTCGTTTCGTATCGGGAAATATTTCAGATGGTGCGAATTTCGTTGCCGGACAGGTTCAGAACATTGGACGAATCCGTCGCACCGAATCGGCCCGTTTCGTGAGAAAAAGAATCGGTACGAAACGAAAAGCACATCCCTAGTTTTCTCTGTAATAGGGAGCTAAAACCTTAGACATGAGCAGAGACGCCATGACGGACGGCCCATTCTCAATGCTCTCATAAACTCATTTCTTGTTTTCCTTAAGCCTACAGGGTAATCCAGACAAGGACCCCTTGTTCGAGGTGCCTAGAGCGGTATCAACAATACCCTCTTGACAAACCGCAAGTAGGTCAAAATGATTGTCAGGCTTAATGTATCTTTTCTGCAGAGGAGACTTTGGCAATTGAGCTCTGACCAGCATTTTTGAGTGGCTGATTTCCATGTGGCATTTTCTGCTTTGTAAAGGCAACATGGAGCTTATGCGACCTGTGCAGAAACTCAAAAGGACAGGTCCCTTGGGTCTGCCCATTTACAGAGCTCTCTTGTAAACTTGTTTTTTGTCCTCTTAGGGTAGATATTTTGTTACTGTTGCGATTACACTTTGGATGGTTCTTTGGCCACCAGAGGGCTAGATTACAAACCGAGCGTTAACTGTCGAGTTCAGATTTGTAAGCATTAACGTCAGGATACGTAATTTTAACGCATGCCCCCATTTTACCTTCCTAACGCTAATTAGAGTAAAAATCCGTTAGCGCATTGGTGTTTGCGCTAGTTTGCAGAAGCTTACTGTACTTTGTGCATCCTATACTTAACATGGGGAGCGCAATCAGTAATTAGCATTAGGATAAGTAAGGTATGATAAAGTCCTAGCACCAATTTAAACACTATGGGTTAAATGGATTTTTACCATCAACTAAAACCTGGTGCTAAATATTTGTTGCTTTTGCAGAATCATTTTGTTGTTGTTAGCTGCAAAGTCATGTCCGACCTGTTGTGACCCCATGGACCTCCAGGCCTTCCTATCCTCTACCATCTTAAACCCTCCCCCCAATAAATCGGATACTCGCCTCTCATCCTGCAATGAGATCGGTGACATGATCCGCTGCTTCTGGCTGCTGGTAGCAGATTGAGACTGGGGACAAATAGTCCCTAGTCTGCCTCCGTGATCACTCCATGGCACTGCGCAATCTCGCAAGAGCGAGATTGTGCAGGGCTCATGGCCCTGCAGCGCAACCCTCCATGGAGTCCTATGGACTCCAGGAGGTTATACTTGCGGCGGTGCGGAAGCGTTATCGCGATTATCACCAAGGGTAGTGCACGGTTCCTGGGCGAAGTGCTGAAGTTCCACTTCTCTGGTGTATCTGCATAGGCTGGTTGCTAGTGCTGTGCAGCACTGATTGACTGGCTCCAGAGTCTCTGCTATGGTCCCGATCATTATATACAATGATCAAATACTCCTGCACTTGATAACTCACGGCTTTACATTCCCAGTGATTCTGCCAACGAGCACACAAATAAAGAAATACTTTTCTATGAAAATGACATCCCTGGAGTGCTTGTTCTGGATGAAATATATATATAATATATTATAATATATCATATATATATATCATAGGCTGAAAAAAGACATGCGTCCATCGGGTTCAGCCTTTCACACAGCACCTACTGCTGTCGATCTAAAAGAAGGCAGAAAATCCAGTCAGAAGCGTTCGCCAATAAGCAACACACAGGGAAAAATTTCCTTCTTGACCCCAGATTGGCGTCAGATTTCTCCTTGGATCAGGAAGCTTTTACCCACATAGTAAATATTATTAACCCTTAATATTATGTTTTTGCAGGAAGTCATGCAGTCGTTGTTTAAAAGTCAGTACAGTCTCGGATCCAACCACCTCAACAGGCAGAGAATTCCACAGCTTTATTGTTCTCACTGTAAAATAAACCTTCCTATGCTTTAGACTGAATTTCCTTTCATCCAGTCTAAATGGGTGACCTCTGTATAGTGACCTGTGTATATTCCTGTTAATGAATAGGTTTCCAGACAATGGTTTATAATGGCCCCGTGTATATTTTATAAGGTTATCAGATCCCCTCTAAGGCGCCGTTTCTCTAAACTAAACAGGTTTAAGCTTGTTAGTCTTTCCTCACAATTTAAACCTTCCATTCCCCTTATTAATTTAGTCGCCCGTCTCTGCACTTTTTCTAGCGCCATAATATCCTTTCTTAAGACGGGTGCCCAAAATCACACAGCATATTCAAGGTGCGGTATTAGCATTGATTTATATAGAGACAAAATTATGTTTTCATCCGAGAGTGATTCCCCTTTTAATGCATGTCAATACCTTGCTGGTCTTGGCAGCTGCTGGTTGACATTGGGCATAAATATTCAGCATATGCAGACAAATTGAAGGAAATAAGGAATATAAATGATTAGATTGTAGATTTATGTTTTAATACACTCAAAATTATATAATAATAAATATTGCACATTATATTATATAATAAATAGCGTTTCTGCATTTTGAGCAAAATTTTGTTTTCTGTTTTTTAAAATGCAGATTCTGTTAGAAAATAAAATAAAGTGAACACGCAGCATGGATCTACTAATGAGTATGTACATGTATTATTTAGTGAGATTTCAATAAATTCCCTCTTAGGTAAACAGCTCGTTAAACTGGAACACTCAGATGTTCCACGCACATTATTGTTAATTAAATTATATAAGCAGCGCTGGTTCATTACGTGTAAATGTAATACAAAGTAAGAGTGGAATTATAGATTTGCAGATGTTAAACAAACAAGGAAATAGCATAATGTTGCATACATGGCTTCAAGGGACACTCTAGGCACAAGAAGAGACCACTCAGTGTAATTTATGTGTCATGGTTCAGGTGGAGTAGGAACCCAGTTATGCAGTAGCTAGAGGGCAAGTTGAAAAATGAGGTGTCCACAGAGATATCAAAATTTCCAAAGAAATCTAAATTGGTTTCACGGGTCAAAGGGTCATCACAGGCGGTGGTCAAACAGAGATTTGAAGAAACAAAGTGCTCAATACCAGAGGAATCACTAAGAGATATCCAAGGTTAAGCAGACAAATGAGCACCGCACTGAGGGTCAGGTGGGGTTTGTAGCGGGCTCCACCACACCTCCTGGGGCAGTCCCAGGCTCCCAGGGGCGACCTCTGCCTGCAGAGAGAACCTGTGACTATCCCCAGGCCCAACCATCCAGCGAATCTGCTGAAAACCACACCCCTAGGGATGACTCATTGCTGCCGCTTCCTCCAGACCTCCAACAGAAGTATGCGTAACCTGTGAGGGGGCTGGAGACCGCGTATCCACATAGCTCCTGGAGATGATGACTCTGAGACCCACCGTCGCAAGCCAAGACCACGCACCCAGGCACCGCAACCCCTCCACAAGCAGAAGTCGCTGAGGCCGCGTCCTCATCGCCTGGCTGGTCAGCTGCAAGGTTGACCATGGGTTGGCTCCCGTGAGGGCGGACAGTAAATGGATTATGGGACCAAGGGAAAAACAATGGGAGAAAGAAAAGAGAAAGCATGACAAGGGTTTTAATATGTCATCCTGTGGCCAGAAAAAATGCAGGGATCTCAGCTTTAAGAGCGTTACATGGTGAGCACATCAAGACACTCTCTAATGGTCGTAAGCATATTTTTTGTGACTCTTAAGAAAAATGTTGCCTGTTGCTTGGTTTTTTATGCCTGATCTAATACGCAGAGATTAATTTAAGTGCCGTTGACATATTGCTGGAATGCAAACCTGAATTTAATATTAATTTTCTGTTACACCAGGCCATCTGGACCGATCTGAAGTTCTATGAATTATCACTCACTGATTATTAAGGATACAATAAAAACTCCTGTAGCATAAAAAGCAGGTGAGTACTACCACCCTTTTTCTGACATCTATTTCCTGTTTCCTGTCTCCGGCACGGACACTTCTGGTTTCTGGTCAGTCTGTTAATGTATAATACATTTTTGTAGTTGCATTTTTTATGATTGAGCCCTTCTCTTCCCGTTTATGTTAAGCCATGATGAAAGCATATCCTTCCGATACCATCACAAATCACATATGGGACTACACATTCACCTCGATTATGTGAGTTGGCCGGAGCACATAAGATGGAGACCGGGATAACAAGATGGTCACAGGAAATGCCGTAAAACTATGCCTGTACCAAGATGATGAAGAACAGGAAGTAGGTCATCGTGAGTCGCAGTGAAACCGGTAACCGGAAGTATCCGTGCCAGAGACAGAAAACAGTGATCAGATCGGGATTGGATTGCTTCTAAAGATGGGGACTATGAAGGGAGGAGGGCTGTGTGTGTATTTTATCCCTGATGAAGTTGGCCGAGTGCTAACGAAACGCATTGGATTCATGTTCTGGAAAAAATTATTTATTTACCCTGATTCCGATCTGAGTCCTTCCTTGAGCGGACCCTCGATTTCCAAAGCTGTGGCAGCGGAAATACGTGGAGTCTGGTGGAGGAACCTATGAATGGCGATATCCTGGGCCTCATGAGAGTACCCATAGGAGGGGTAACGTTATATGCGCTAAATAATTTGAAACCCTGTGAGTGCTATTCAGCAGGGGCGAAAATGTTGCATCACTGTTTTAACAGTATAACGCTATGATCCTTCATTGTTTATGTTCCTTGTAGATCCCTATTATCTTTTACATTATTTTCATGCACGTCCGTTGGAGGGGACGATTCTGAGATCTGCAAGGTCATTATATTATTATATCACCATTTGCTTTCTATTTTGGGAAAGAGCACCCTCTCCTTTGTTTTGTCATAAAGAAAATAAAACTGTTAGAAATGGACCCTTTCCTTTCTTTCAGTGCAGCTATAGCTCATGGGTAACATATGACATTTATGCTGTATATGGCCACTACAGGGACTTGTAAATGGACATCTCATTACAAAGGCTGCAAGCACAAGCCTCTAACTCTAAGGCTCTAAAGAAATATAGGAGCGCCAGTCATTTTAATCTCGAGGACCTATAACAGGAAACATTAGGATGCTAAACTTGGTTCTATTTTTATACAGTTCCTTCACTCTATTTGTTTTACTGTTGTTTTTTAAAAAAAATGTAATATAGTATGGACTATGATAAATATGCATGTATTGTGATAAAGTATGTGCGGCTTGAACTCATTAACAGACAATGAAATCCTATTTTACATTCTGTACCAAGCTCCTGCTTTCATTTGACGAGGAGGCGCTGCTTTGCCAAACTACTTATTTCTTTTTATCAACAGCTGAGATATATTGCGGCATTTAGAATTTAGAAGAAAAGCAGCTATATGTAACTCGATCATCATGAAGGTTAAAAACTAGGCACTGGATACGTTTCTTTGTCTTGAGAAAATTACTTTTGCTATGGTTGCAATATTTAGCTCAATGCGTGAAAATGGCATTTAAAGTGATAAGAAAAACAACTTAAAAACGCATTCATGATGCAATTTAGGTTATGACTCCTATGCAAAGCTGTGGAAGTTTAAGCTCTATTCCCTAGCTAATGCTAAATGGGGATGCAAACAGGGAAAATCTGCACCTGCAGGTTTCCCCGTAGCGTCCCCTTTTTAGCGTTAGAGGCACTACCATGGCACCTTTCCCCGGAACGAAGCACTACCCTCAGTGATACTCATGGCAGCGCCTCTGAGCTGCCACAAGTATCACCTCCTGGAGTCCTTAGAAATCCATGGAGGGTTGCGCTGCTGGGCCGCGAGAACGTGCAGCGCTGCTGGGTGATCGTGGCGGGAGACTGGGAAGTATTTGTCCCCAGTCTCACTCTGCTCGCGGTCAGGAGAAGCGGCGGATCGGGTCTTCTCGCTGTGGGATGAGAGGTAAGTATCAGATTTAATGGGGGGGGGTTAGTGGGTGCTAAATGATCCCGCAAAAGCCGAATCAGTTAGCACCCGCTTTTAGGTGTCGCTTAATTTTTGGTGCGGTAATTAGCTTTAGGACTTTGTAATACCTTACTTATCCCAACTCTAATTACTAGGGATGTGCATGGCTGAAAAATTTGTTTTGTTTAGTTTAGTTTCATTTTTAAATAATTTCATTTTTGGAATTTCGTAACTAATTTTGTTTCGTATTTCGTTTCGCTTCGTTTTGGTTCGATTCAAAATTTGGTATCGATTTGAAATTTTGAATCGATTTGAAATTCATATTCAGTTCGAATTTCATATATCATATCAATTGATATCAATTTGAATTTTGGATCACTAGATAAAACCCCAGTTAATCAAATTTTGCTGTTAAAAGACAATCTAGGGTTAAATATTAAGCTGTCTCACAGATTTAGTATTTGAGTCAAATTAAACAGTGAAGCAAAATTTATTTGTTTCATAAAGTTGTTTGCTGACTGCATTATTTGTATTGTATGTATTTTAATTTAAGGTCAATTAAATAGTTGATATATCAATTGGGTATTGATTCGGTAGTTGATATCGATTTGAATTCCGGAACACCAAAAAAAAATAATTAAAATTTTTCTTTTATGATGATGACACAGTGTAAAACGAAATAAATTAGTTATATACCATTTCGTTTCAAATTCATATCATATCGATTTGTTATTCGGAAGTACGAATTAAAGGATTTCGTTCCGAATTCAGAATTTTTCCGAAACGAATGCGCATCTCTACTAATTACTGATTGTGCTCCCCATGTTAATTACAGGGCGCACGAAGTACAGTAAGCTAGCACAAGTGAGCGCAATCCCCGGTAACTACACTAACAGATTATTTTATGAGTTTAGAGTTAGGAAGGTAATATGGGGATGGGGGGAATGCGTTAAAGTCACTTATACTGACGTTAATGCTTACTCATCCAAACGCTACAGATAGCATTCACTGGGGAATAGAGCGCTATGTATTTTATGCATAGGTTATGACATGATGTGTGAGAGTGACACCTGCTTCTGAGGAATAATAGGCACTTGATACAAAATTTTGTTTAAGGGGATAATGACCGTTATCATTAACCTTTGCTATGCAACTTAATCCAGGTATCTGGCTTTTTTACGTGCTTAATATAAAAGTACCTCTTTCTTTAAAAAATGTAAGCCAAGTGCAAGAACAACGCTCCTTAGTAGACACTCATGTGCCCCCCACACCACCACAAAATTGTACAAAAAGATGGCAAGATTCTTACGTTTCCGTGGGGGGATAGTTACTCAGAGGAAAATCCTCTGATGGAGATACGTGGTTGTACAAATAAAACCTCCAATAAACAAAGACGAGAAGAAAATGCAATAGTGCAGATCAAACAATATTGAATTTTTATATACTGTATCCAAAGTCTCATGCACTCACGCTTTTCAAGAGCTCCCTAGCTCTATTTTAATCGCCCTTCGAACTGTTTTGGGCCAGTCCGACAGCCAAAGGTCACCAAGCTTCTTTAGTCCTTTGATGTTACTCTCCTTTGGATCTCAAAACAAGAGGAAAAGCTCACATGGCATAGTACTGAAACTTTAGTTTGAGATACATACAGCACCCAAGGGAAAGAGTGTTACTCACCTTCTAAAGAGCTACACCGAGCTCTAGGGGTCCAGCGTGTTTAAATTGTTTAAGGCACAATTAGGAAAGCCACTTTTCACAGATAGGTAGTACCATAAAAATATCGAAATATCAGGTAAAAAGGTATATTTAATATCCAAATCGCAATATAAAATACATAAATAAAAAGCTACAGCGTGAGTGCATGTGACTTTGGATACAGTATATATAAATTCAATATTGTTTGATCTGCACTATTGCATTTTCTTCTCGTCTTTGTTTATTGGAGGTTTTATTTGTACAACCACGTATCTCCATCAGAGGATTTTCCTCTGAGTAACTATCCCCCCACGGAAACGTAAGAATCTTGCCATCTTTTTTGTACAATTTTGTGGTGGTGTGGGGGGCACATGAGTGTCTACTAAGGAGCGCTGTTCTTGCACTTGGCTTACATTTTTTAACTGTTTTTGTGGTGAGGGAAAACACCATATTTTGCTTGAACGTGTAGCGATCCGTATTGCTATCGAAGCGCCTTTCTTACATCCTACCTTCTGTTTTTGAGTGTACCTCTCTCTTTGCCTTTTATCCCTTGTTCTCTTTCTCTACTTCCTTTTTCCTTTTTGTTTTGTTGGCACCGGATTCCGGCTGGAAAAGTGACATTCTCATTAATAATATTTCTTTCGCTGTCCCAGCCATAGCCTTTGATTGTAGTCACTGCCTGGAAGCCAGTGCTAGTTAGAAATCATTAAGATTCTCATCTGTTTATGTAGGATCGCTTTTTATGAGCAAAAAATATTCTTGTTATATGGATTTGTTATGTTGTTCGTGGAACTTATGTGCAGGAAAAGGACAAGAAGCTAACAAAGTTTAGAATGCTCCTGCTTGCTAATATGTTTCTTATCTTACAGAATCCTGTTTATCTGATATCAACCTGTACATGTGTAATTTTGTAGAAGTTTATAAGGGTCATTCAATAAAAGCCAAACTTGTCACCGAATTGGCAAATTGCCTGCGAAATACGGTGCAGTTCGCCGCAGATTCGGCGAACTTCGGCAGCAGTAAAAAATTGTCCCGTAGAGAAGTAATGGTTAATCTATTCATAGAACGCCAAACTGCACCGAAATGTTGCCGAAATGCTTAGATTTTCGGTGGTTCAGTCCAACAGGTTTAAACAAGCGAATCCCATAGGATTCAATGTAAAAAAAAATACTGTTTTCATTATTTTTTTACTTAGCCGTTTATTCTTTTCAGTTTCAGCAAAAAGCCTTTTTATTTATTTAATTTTTAGGTATTTTTTTGGATTTTTTACGTGAATTTTTTGATTCCCATTTGTTTATGGCATTCTTCTTATTCCGTAATAGACCGTTTTATTATTTTCATGCATTTTTATTGTTTTTAATATCTTTTGAAAAATAGCAGTCCCCCCCCCCCAGTTTGGTAGCGTTTGGCAGATAATTTGCTTTTTTCAGCAGCGTGATACAGTCGGTTCAGGTGATCATCGGCGGTGTCTTCCACGGTCGGTGACGGCATTCGGCAGGCTGATTGGCGGCATTCTGTGGTCTTCAGCGGCGTTCAGTGTTGTTTGGGGACCATGTGGTGAGTGACTACTGAATTCACAGCAGGGTCGGTAAACTTGAATCGCCAAATCGCAACAAAGTGCGACGAAGGGAAGACCACTGAAGTTTCACTGAAATTTCAATGCTCTTTGAATAACCCCTATTGTCATAATAGCTGCTTTCCAAACTAGATTTGTGGGATGTGCAAAACAAAGACAATCCTAATCAGCTATGCCATGACATAGCCATGAAAATTACACACATGCAGTGATGCAAACGTTCCAAACATTTGTAGGTAACACCAGCAACAAATTGGAAAGGGAACATTCCACTAAGATTACAGGATGAAATATATGGGTAAGAAGCATAGACATACTTCAGTGAACAAACCATCAAACTCAATAAAAATAAACCAGTAGAAAGAAGAACAGGAAAAAATAAGATGTATGATTACATTGAATCTTCACAGATCGTCGAGTGTCGCTTTCATCAACAAAGTGCAAACCATATGGTATAGAGGCATACGTTGCTGGAACATGCAGTATGCTTCAACTGTTATCTTCAGAGGATATTGCAAAGTGATGCATGGATGTATAACCATTTTTTTCTATGGGGATATCAAAGAGGACCTCTACACGGAAGAGTGAACATAATCCAAGGCCCTCGAAAAAAGAATCATGGGTATTCTTTTATCTTGTGCTCTACCAAGCTGCTTTTCCAGTCCAGCGATCACTCTACTAGCTGCTCTAACTAACAACTAAATCAGCATGCATGCAGCCTCTTTTGAGCTTGCGGGTCCCGATTGCGTGCCGTCACACAGTTGATTGCACGTCACTGCTTTTCAGCAGCTTGAGTGTCTTTGAACAGCTGCACCTTAGCACCATACATACATCAATTTCCTGATTTGACCACGGTGCAAAAATGGCACTTGTGATGACTTGAGGTTTTGGGATAGGAAACTTTTAGGGTTAGCTTTAACCCAATAAGAGGCAACAGGTTCTGCTTCTTAAATATGAAGTTAAAATAGAGAAGAACCTGGTGCTTAAGGTTAAACCTAACGCTAACAGTAACTCTTACCCTGTCCTACTTTGTATTTCTGTTACGACTGTAACATTTCAATGTTCTTGAACACAGGACATACTTGAAAACGAGAGAAATCTCAATGTATCCTTCCTGGTAAAATAGTTTATAAATAAATAAAATCCCTAAAAGTAACCCCTACCCTAAAACATGCATGAAGACAGGACAATAACTTGAATTACTAACCCTAATGCTAGCCCCGGAATGTGAACAGAACTAGGGATGGGCTGGCGGTTCGATCCGAACAAGAGTTTGATTAGAACTCTGCCCGTTCGGCGAACTTCGAACTTTTCAGGCCGTTCACAAAAAGTTCGATAGAAAAAAAATTTGATTTTTTTTAAAAAAATGCTTAAAAAATTCTACAAAATCTAAAAATAAAGAGACTCTTTACTGCAGAATATTATAAGCAGTGATTTATTAGATATTGAATTAAAATGGAAATATTTTTAACATTGAAGCCTATGGGATAAAATAATCTTGTTGATAAAACATCAGGCAGACGAGGCCCTCTAATCAGGCACTGTAGAGGGCAGCCCGTCGGGGCCTCCCAAGGATCCATTGAGGAGCATGCGGCCGCCGGATGACAGAGCTGCGACTGTGCGGGCAGACTGGCCGGGTGCATGTGGCAGAGAGAGGTGGTGCAGGGAGGGAGCCACTGCACCTGTGGCCACGGCAGACCCCCCCCCCCCACAACCAGGATCCAGGGAGCCTCCACTGACTGACCACCAGGCTAAGGTAAGGCGACACATTTCTAAAAAAAATAAAATCCGAGGACATTTTTAAATGTCCCAAGGAACGTAAAATAAAACCTTTTTTTTTCTTTCTATTACTCACCCTATTCCTGGATCCACCAACAAGCGCAGCCTCCCGTCTCCCACGCTGTTAGACGCTGCATACACCGGCACGCTGTGTGCAGCTTCTGAGAAGATACGCTATTAGTGTAGAGGGAGCGATGCAAAATGCGCAGCCAGCTTCCCTGCTACACTAATAGCGTACAGTATCTTCTCAGAAGCTGCACACAGCGTGCCGGTTAAAGCTAGCATCAGACTGTTGAGGTGCTGCGCGGCAGTGTGAGGATTCATATGCTGCATTAATTCTTCTCTTACAAATTTGGTTACTTAACCCGTTTGCGTTTGGATTATAATATTGTTAGTGACATCCAGGGCTCCAGGTGGCGATCGGGGGGCCTCCGGACGCATGGTGCCGCCAGCTGGCCGAATGCCAGGAGCTCTGGTGGCACCCGGCGCAGCTGTGAGTGATCAGGGGGCATGGCGCGTCGTGATGACGTGGAGCCGCCAGGACCTTTAAATCAGGAGCGCGTGCTTACACCTTGCCGTGCCGTGGAGTTTCATTCCCGCATCGCTAGTTTACCGAATCAGTTTGTATACTTGTTACTTACCCTGCTTGTTCTGAGGACCTGATCTGTTGCCGGCCTTGCCTGCCATTTGACTATTCTCTCTGTGTACTCCCTGTCTGTTGCTACTGGTGTGCACCAATTCTCACCATATACAGTAGCGCAGTACAAGTGTCTAAACGTTGCTGACCCGGTTTTGTTATAACGACTACTCTCGATCTGTGCCCCTGTCTGGTATATCTGCTGCTTGTTACTGCTGGTGCGCTTCCATCCTACCACATACTATAGCGCAGTACAAACATACAGTATATTGATCTCAGTCTTTGGTGTATATTGTTGGTGCGGTCTCCCTGGCCTGTGTGGCTGCTAGAGGTTAGGTTTAGTGGTCCCGACCAAGACCCAACCATCCTAAGGATCGGAGGGTTAGAGGTCTGTTACCAGGGATCCTACCAGGTCTGTACTGTGGAATCGTTACAAATATGCGGTAAACGCCGCAGCAAATGTTAATGCTCAGTTTTAAATGTTTCTATACATCCTACAAATCCGTCACTTCACGGGCAGGTTATGGGACCTCGGTCATACGATGCGCATTTTCGTGCGTGATGTTTTACGGATCCAAACCAGGAAACTTTTTGCGTCTGGACGTTATGTTGGCCGGACACGAGCAGGGTCTGACGTCTCCGAATCACACACACACACCGCTAGCGGGCGCAACACACTCTGTACGTCCGTACTAGCGGTTCAGCGTTCTCGAAAAAATGCGTTCATTTTCCACTTGCGTTGCACGGCCGGACTTTCGTGCGACCGTACTTCGTATATTGGCTCTCATTGCCCGTCATTTGCTGCTAGTGCGGCCGTGATTAAGTGCGCCAGAACGCACGTTAAAAATGCGCTAGTCTGACCCCAGCCTTATTTCATGGAAAAATCACTGTTCCTTTAAAAACTTATTTTTTTCGTTCTTTCCTGTCCACCAGGGCACTACCCGGACCCCCATACACCTTTTATGGCAAAGATCTTGCATATATGCCCTCTTGCAGGGCACTCTAAAAAATCTAACGTTCGAGTCCCATTGACTTGCATTGAGTTCGGATCGTGTTCGCGTCCGAACTCGAACTTTTGAAATTGGGTGTTCGGCTCATCCCTAAGCAGAACAGGTTACAAGAGCAAAATACACCTTTTCCTGAACTGAGCTGGTAGAGCACATACTAAAAGAGCACCGAATCACATAGGCCATCTTCAAAAGATCTTCCTCTTGACTGAAAAGCAGCATGAGCATATGTGGTTTGCTACACAGCAGCCTGTGGTTTCATTGTTTAGGACTCACCTTCACTAGAGCTTACACTCCAATGGCCATTCGAGTAAACCAAAGCCTCTAATTGTGTTTTGTTTCACACGGTGTTAAAGGAATAAGCGCAGATGACACCTTTTTTTCTTGTTATGTTTTATACTTTCAAAAATGAAAACCAAAATGTTGTATTAACCCTTTCAATGCGGTAGACGCGCTCATTGCTACTTGGCTGCGGAGGACGCGCTGAGCGCGTCCTCCCTTTGCAGCCGCGATCAGCCGGTATTCTGGCTGATCGCGCGGCCCCCCGGTGCGGGCTGACATCATCGATGTCAGCCCAGCCTCCGGGACCCCGGCGGGCACGATAGGCGTCATCGCGCATGCGCGATGACGTCTATTTCAGGCACCCCCCCCCATTGCAGGGAAGGTGCCTGAAGGGGAGGGGGGGAGGTCCTTCGGACCTCTCCCCCTCCCCCTCCCCTTCCCCGTGGGCCAGCGATTAAAGACAGGCACCACCTGGAAGGGCACAGCCTGCCCTTCCAAGCGGCGGCTGTCTTTAACCCCTAGGGGGCTGGATCGCGATATGGCGCTAACATGCGCCGTATCGCGGTCCCCTCCTGGAGCTGGCCGACATCTTGGATGTCGGCCAAGCTTCTGGGATATCCCCCTAATGACTGGCGTCATCGCGCAGAGTGTGATGGCGCCAGTTTTGAAATTAACCCCTTGCTGCCACCTATAGTGGAGACAGGGGGTTCCAATGAACCCCCTATCTCCCGATCCGTGACAGCTAGGGGTTAATGTCTGCGGCCAGAGCGTGGCCTTTCCAATGATACCAAACATGACCATGTAAAATGTAAAAAAAAAAAAAAATTAAAATAAAATTGTTTTTTTTAAAACAAAAAAAAAAAAAGTTTTTTTTTTTTTTTAGTTTTATTAGTGCAACAATATTGTTCCATTTCAATTATAATGCGAACAATGATGATGCACTAACGATTTTTTCTATGGGGGGCGTTTGCTAAAAAACACGTAATTTTCCCCAAAAAAAGTAATGATTCCTCATTTCTAATTTTTTTAACAAGCGCACCCCATAGAAAATATAACCGCAAACGATCACATGTTAAAATGTGAAAAAAAACACTTTACACATTGTAAATTATTGAAAATTCAAATTTTATTGCATTTTTTGTTATAATATACAGGCATGACATAACGTATACATATAATAATGACATATTATGAATCTGCACAGTCTGCCGGAAAGAACGATATATAATATGTCTGGGTCATATATTAAAATAAGGCTTCAAAACGCGGTTAAACATGATGAGTTAAACATGATTATCCTTGGTGGGCCCTGTCTGCAGTCTAGGACTGCATTACCCACAATCCACTGACTCTCCCTGGACTTTATTGCTATTCCCTTTGTTCTTTTGCCTGCAGTTAAGGACCTCAAAGGAGGAAAAGAATGCGGCCGCCGGCGATGCCAAGTTGGAGACGGCAGAGGAGGTGAGCTGGGGCACTATATCCATGTGAGCTGGGGCACTATATCCATGTGAGCTGGGGCAATATTTCCATGTGAGCTGGGGGCAATATATCTATGTGAGCTGGGGGCAATATATCTGTGAGCTGGAGGCAATATATCTGTGAGCTGGAGGCAATATATCTATGTGAGCTGGAGGCAATATATCTATGTGAGCTGGAGGCAATATATCTATGTGAGCTGGGGGCAATATATCTGTGAGCTGGAGGCAATATATCTATGTGAGCTGGGGGCAATATATCTGTGAGCTGGAGGCAATATATCTATGTGAGCTGGAGGCAATATATCTATGTGAGCTGGAGGCAATATATCTATGTGAGCTGGGGGCAATATATCCATGTGTGAGCTGGGGGCAATATATCCATGTGTTGCGTTATTACAATATTATCATCATTTATTAACTTTGTAGGTGAATGCGGCCTTCCATGCATTCACAGTTGTTGCATCCGGCCCTCAGGCAGATAAAGGTTGCCTACCCCTGACATACAGGGTTATTCAGAGAGAGGTGAAAACCAGGAGAATGACTGGAGAAGTGAAAATTCTAGGTCAAAATAGACGATTTGGATAGTGAGATAAATGGGAGAATTTTTCTGGTTTGGCTATTTTGACCTAGAATTTTCACTTCTCCATTCATTCTCCTGGTTTTCACCTCTCTGAATAATCCTGACAGTGTATGTCTTTTGCTTATTGAGTGCGCTGTACCATCACAGATTTGCATTTGGAATTTTTTCCTAGCTTTGGTTTGTTTGGGAAACCACCAGCACTGGTAATTAGCGACAGTGCACTGGTATTGGGTGGGGAATGTTTGGTGAAGCGCTCCACTGAAAATTTCCTCTTAGATTCCCCCCAGCTGCCCACAGATTTCTCTATGAATTTGTATGGTGGAGTAGGGGACCCTCGTATCTCCCGATCGTTGGTTACTAGAGGGTCATGCTTGATGACGTTGTAAAGGCCAGAGCATAGCCTTTCCAATGATACCATATGTCAGGGTGGCACTTGGCATACGCCATGGTGGGACCCAAGTTCAGGGCGTTTGAGCCTTTAGCGCAGTGATAAGGTACCTTGGAGTAGGCTGACTGATGCAGGAAGGAATCCATGGCGCGGTACAAAAGGGTATAGAGAGAGAATGGTAGGGACGGTCCGTAGATCAATGGCTGGCAGCAAGGAGGCAAGTTCAGTGGGTAAAGCAGGGTCTGGTACACGGTTATCAGCAGGATCACAGAGTAGGTCAGAACAATACAAAGTATGACTTCTAATGAAAAGCCATCTTGGTTTGGGGGAGTTGACCTTTTATTAACAGACAGGTGGGTGCGGTGTTTGTGCTCACTGTGATTTAACCCCTTTCAGTGCTGGTTTGGAAAGAGGGCAGCACTTTACAGGTATAGCACCCTTGCAGGCACTGATTCCTGACACCTTACATGACCAGGTTATTTTAAAAATAAAATAAAAATATAAAATAAATAATTAAATAAAAATCTGTCAAAATGAGCTCAGCACACAGAGGTGAAATGGCTCAGCAGTGAAGGGGTTAATCTCATGGGGATGTAAATCCGTATATTCTAAAATTCTTTTGCACAGGAAGCAGGACCAGAGTTATTGTTTTGGGGAAGGGGGAGGGGCCACAAAGATGTTGTTACAATGCTGCTATACTATAACCATGTATTTTATTTGCAATAAATAATAATCTCAGCCTTTTTTGCTCAGATATGCATCACGGTTACAGAGTGAAAAAAACTCTAAGATTTAGTATAGCTACTTACACATATTTCCACTGAGTCGCTGCTTCATCCTTTCAAGCTCAAGAATAGCAGATATAATAATGGCTGGTTATTTGTTTGGTGGCAGATTTTAACCTTCGAGATACTAATTAAAAAGCCTGCTTAATCATATACTAATGTGGGCGATCTATCATGGAAGGAAAAGTTCAAAACAGGTCTCGAAGAAAGCCAATTGGATTTAACAGGGGTGATGGAACATTATCGCTGTGTAACTCCAGCAGGTGATAAAATAGAGGGCAAAACCTGTGAAATGCAACAGGGTGCAATATAATGAGCAGCAGACATTCTAGCCATCTTTAAACAAAACGCTATCAAAGGTTCATTTTAGCAATTAACTAGCGCATGTTTAACTACAGGGCTTCCTGGATCCATTTAAAAAGGTTTCTGGTTTTAAAAAACTCATATTTATATTATAAACAGAGTTTCCAAAATATGAAAATGTAACCGGCACCAATAACCTCGTCAACATCAAGTTTTGCTAATAAAGCCCTCTATAAGGTGTTTTCACTTACTGTTTGTCCATCAGGACTTGGTTGGTATCAAAACTCCTCTCTGATACCTGACGTGCACCTGTAAGCGTCAGGTCGAGTAATAGCTAAAGAAATATTTACTTACTCCTTGGAAGTAACCAGTGTGAAGTGCGTCATTTGGACTTGGGTTGCCTGGACCTGGAGATGTACAGTATTTGGGAGGAGCAGGCCAGATGTTCTGTATATTTCCTTGCCCTCACTTTTTGCGCATGTAATCTGAGTTATGCGTGAATAATGTTATTGTCTATTGTTAAGATCCATGTGTATCTGTTTATCTGCTGTATATTTGAGGAGTTGTTAATATGCTTTGTCAGGCAAACACTGCCCAGTTGTCTGTTGTTTTAAACTAGAGGTGTGCATTTGTTTTGGAAAAATTTGGAATTTGGAACAAAATTTGATAATTCATATTTCGGAAGTACTTCCGAATAACGAATCGATATGATACGAGTTCGAAACGGTATATAACAAATTAATTTCGTTCTCTACTGTGTCATCATCATAAAAGAAAAATTTGAATAATTGATATCAACTATTGAATTTGAAATGAACTATCAAATGGGTATCGAGTAACTATCGCATTTGAAATGAACTATCGAATCTGAAATGAACTATCAAATGGATATCGAGTAACTATCGCATTTGAAATTAACTATCAAATGGGTATCGAGTAACTATAGCATTTGAAATGAACTATCGAATCTGAAATGAACTATCAAATGGATATCAACTATTGAATTTGAAATCGATTCGAAATTTCAATCAATCCGAAACTAAACGAAATACAAAACGAAATTAGTTACGAAATTCCGAAAAGGAAATTATTTAAAAACGCAATGAAACTAAACTAAATGAAACAAATTTTTCAGCCATGCACATCCCTATTTTAAACTGTAATCTGCTTGTCAATCACGAGCGCCATTGTCCTGTCTGTCTAGGAATGTTACACAATGTTTCTTCCATTATTTGTCCTAGTTAATTATGACTCCCAACAGTTTCTAGGGGAGGTTTTGTGTATGTAAATAACCCAGGTTGACCAAATAAACATGTGTGCCTGTTCCCAATTAAAAGAGTTCCAATCTGTCCTGGACCCCAGCTCTACAGCCTCGTCTTATTTCTGAGGGATGCTGGCCGTCTCTCTTCATATCCTGGTCTTTGAGCTTTGTCTGAGGATTGGAGAAAGGCACAGAGTCTGCCTGGGAAGAACACAGGGGGTCCTGCAAGGAAGCAGCGTTGACAGATGTGACCCTGCCGGTGTACTGAGATTTTTCACAACCAGGTTTCCTTATTGATTATCCAAACCCATGGGTCAAGTTGAGCTGGAACCCTACGCCTAGCAATGGTCATCCCTCACTATTTTAGCAGGTGGAACATAAAGAGATATTCACAAAGCACTGAAATTTCAGCGACCTTTTGGTGCTTTGCACTTTGGCGCACTACGGTGCGCTTCGACGATTCCATTTCGCCAACCTTTTGGTGATATCACTATTCACCACAGATTCACTGTGGTACACCGAAGACAGCTGAACTGGCCGCCGAGCACCAAACTGGCTGCCAAAGACCGCTGAACTCCGCCGAAGTGTGGGAAAAAACAAAACAGAACTCTCCTATTCTAATAAGTGTTTAAATCAATAAAAATATATTAAAATGTGTCTAATATAAAAGGTCTGTTAAAAAATAATAAAAAGGTCTGCTACAGAATAAAAAAAACGCCTTTAAAAAAATTGGGAAAGCTTTGTCTAAAAAATACAAAAAAGATGTTTTGAAAAAAATAAATAAATAAAAAAGTTTTGCTGAAAATGAAAAGAATCAATGTTTTTTAAAATATAAACTAAAAATGATATTACTTTTTTACATTGAATCTTATGGGATTCGCCTGTTTAAGCCTGCCAAACAGAAACTCTGAAATCAGGGCATTTCCCTGAAACTTCGGTGCAGTTCGGCATTCTGTGAATAGACGAACCATTACTTCTCTATGGGACAATGTCGCTGTCGCCGAAGATCGCTGATCTACGTTGACCTGCACCGTGTTTCACTGTCAACTCACCAGTATTTGGCCAATTGACAGTTTAGTGAATAGATGAACTGCCCCGAAATTGCACCGTCCTGTGAAATTCACTGTTCGGTGCAATTTGTTGGCAAGTTTCGATGCTTTGTGAATAGCCCCTTTAATTCCAATTTGGCTGATATAAAGGGAAACTACAATACATTTCTGTTCGTACACAATTTATTATTTTTTAAATGGTATTTCCTTGACTTGATGACTTTGGCAATGCATGGGAATGACAATTTCTCTGTATACTGTATGTCAGAGGAATGGGATTCTCCCTACCAAAAAGGTTAGCATAGAAATAGAATGAAATGCTAGTATTAGCATATAAAATCTGATTTGCATTCACTTTAATGGGAGATTAGTGTTCTGCCTGGCAAGATACACAATTCTCAGTGAAATCTAACTCTCGTCTCCCTGTATTACTGTAGTTAGGAAGCTACAAGTAACAAGAAGCCCTCACTGTAACAAAAAGTCCAATAAACTTTACTTGTGCATTACAACAGCTAGGAAGAATACAGGAAGAGCTCTTGGATCACTCGTTGCTGTGCAGGGATAAGAGCCAGGTTGTTGTAATACTGAAAATCCCTGTATAGCATACCCACAATGTGTTACGATAAATTCCATACACAGGCATTATGTCACCTACAGAATGTATTTTTGCATTATATTGGAAGCCGCATTGCTAATAATTTCATGATGAGCATTACAAATCCACATAAGCAGGAGATCTGACCATTCTATTATTTATCTTTACCACATTTACTGTATTTGACACAAAGGTAATTTCTGCCTGTATGCAGATAATGCAGAACGCCTTGTGAAATTATGCATGATAAGATTCTTCTCTGCGAATCCCTTCACTGGCTCCCCATCCACTGCAGAATTAAATTCAAAATCCTTACCCTTACCTACAAAACCCTCACTAACTCAGCTCCCCACTACCTGTCCTCACTAATCACCAAATACACCCCAGCACGCTGCCTAAGATCAAACAGTGACCTGCATCTAGCTTCTCCCCGCATCACCTCTTCCCATGATAGACTGCAGGATTTCTCACGCGCAGCCCCCATCCTCTGGAACGCTCTCCCTCGTACAGTTAGACTTTCCCCTAGTTTCCCTTCCTTCAAACACTCCCTTAAGACATTCCTATTTAGGGAAGCCTACCACCAGACTCACTGATGCAAGCAGTAATCACTCCCACAGTCCATCACTCTCACCTTGCAGTCCTCTCCTCCGGTTTCCAACCCCAACCCTTGTAGATTTGTAAGTTCCCACGGGAATGGGACCTTAGTTTCCTCCTGTAGTGGTTTGTCAAAATGTTGTTCAATATATTGTAACCCTGTCTATATTGTGCCCATTGTACACCGCTTCAGTATATGCTGGCGTTTTATAAATAAAGAATAATAATAAGAGTCACCATCTAGTGTTTAGAACCTTTCATCCCAGCAATATTTCTCCAAGCATAAAGGAATACACAAATAATTTAAAATGAGTAAATTCACATTACTTTTTATTAATAAATTCCATTCCTCAAATAAATGGCATAATATTTTGACCAACAAAAAGTGCGATTGACGGGTGTAGTAAAAAGGCTAAGTTTAAATGTTTAAATGTTTTGGAAAAGTATGAGTTCCTTACCTGAAAGGGTAAGCGATAGCGATGTCAATGCTGAGATCACTCTGAGTCTTGTTGGCACAGTCAACGCTGATTCTCAGTTCTCCGGAGTAGCCGCCGCATGTTGCAAACGCAAAGATTGCAAAAAGCTGCAGAAACATAAAATAGCAGAATCCTTTCACTAAATGGCTCCCAGACATACAACTACGTGTGAGTTTAATCGTTACTTTGCGATTTGTCTTGATGTGACATTGTACAGAGTGGCAGTTTATTTATTTTTTTATTCTGCTGTTGTTTTCAGTCATTCTTGAATCCATGGTAAGGGCCTACTTAACACCTTCAGTACCTTTCACCAAGTATGCTTGATGTTCGAAAGGTCCCGCAGGAGCCCAAAATCGAGTAAATGTGATCTGGTCATGTTCTGAAACAACAGTAAGGAGTTTCATTTACTGCAAATGGAAATGATTTGAAAATGAGCTTCAGAATTCGCTCCCAAATTCTCAGCACCTTGGTCAAGTCAGCCCAGGTTCTGGTGCTGTTTGTACAGCTTAGGGCACTGTTCCCTAGTGAACGCTAACGTTAGGGTTCTGATGTGTAAGCGTTACCGTCAAGATAAGTGACTTTAACGCATGCCCCGATATTACCTTACTGACTCTAAACCCGTAAGAAATCAATGTTTTTTGCGCTAGCTCCCGCGAGCTTACTGTACTTTGTGCATCCTACACTTAACATGTGGAGCGCAATCATTAATTAGCATTAAGATAAGTAAAGTATTACAAAGTGCTAACGCTCATTACCATCAGGACACACCCAGCAAAATTGTAGCTGCTCCTAAAAGCTGGTTTTAAATGATTCTGAATTTGCAAAATCATTTAGCACCTCCTAACCCCCCCCCCCCCATCCGATACTCACCTCTCATCCCACGGCGAGAAGGGAGGCCCGATCCGCTGCATCTTGTCCCCGGGAGCAGAGTGTTATGGATTGATTAAGCATATACTTCCTGTTTCCTGTTCTTACCTCTGACCTGGATGCAGTTCTATAATCCAGCATGATTCCTCACATAAGCAGTTTGCATTGTCTTCTCTTCTGCACATGAAACACAGAGTGAGACTGGGAAGAAATAGTTCTCTGTCTCCCTCCTCGATCACTCTGCGCTGCTCCGCGATCTCGCAAGTGCGAGATCGCGCATGGCTCGCGGCCCAGAAGAGCATCACTCCATGGAACCCTATGGACTCCAGGAGATGATACTGGCAGCGTGGATGTGCTACTGCGAGTATCCAAGCGTTTAGTGCTTCGTTACGGGACAAGTTGACATGTTATGTGTAAAAACAGAAAAAAATAAAAAAATTAAATGCAAAATTTACTATTTTTTTTCTATCATTTCTAAGGCCGTAGCATTATGTGGTTTTTACTTATAAAACAAACAATGCAGCTGGACTAGCCAACCTCCTCATTTCCCACGCCGAGACCAAATGTGAAGATGATGGCACAATGTGTTATCACACATTGGTTCATCTAATACACAAAGTCATGTTAGGTGACATTGGACAGGTGTGAGTTTGGCATTTCGAATGATGCCAAACATGAGCATGTAAAAAAAAAAAAAACACAAACAAAATTATTTTTCCCATTTATTTATTTATTTTCTTCCAAAACAATGGCACTGTCCTTTTGTCACGTATAAAATGAGTAATACCACTGCCGTTACTCACCTTCTCATTTCCCACATCGGGAGCAACGTCAGTGTTTTATACATAGTCATATTTTTCATAAAACTCAATCTTCCAAAATAAAACTGAATTATTTTTTTTTAAAAATTTCAGTTTTAGTTAAAATTGCAAAATTTCTCAGAAAAGTGCAGTAACAGGTTCCCATTTCTAGTTTCTTTTAACAAGAGTACCTCATAGAATATATAACAATAAAGGTTGGAATGTGAAAGAATTTTAAATGATTGATTGAAATCTGAATGGAAATTTGAATTTTTAAAAAAAAATTGTTATAGCATTCTGACGGGACATAACGTATACATATAGGGCCCTATTACATTCTTCACCCAAATCGCACACGCAGCGCGTGAATTTGTGCGCCCGGCATTAAACGTTAATGCGCGTAAATCAATGCTGGAATTACAATCCTCGCGCATTTTTTCATCCGTCGAGCCATAACGCGTGTAAAACGGACGCGCAAAAATGCGCGCGCAGCAACATTTTGCGCGAAGAAATCAGTTTGCGGACTGTTTTTTTTCACGCGATTCAGCCAATCAGAATTAAGAACCACAATTGTCTCACGTTACGTTTTTGCGCCTGTCAAAGTCAATCTGCGCATATATACTGCATCAATAAAAAAACACGCACAACTTCTCAAATTTATTGGTTTAGTATGTGTAGAATGTGTAACTATACTTTGCTGCGTTTTTTTTTTTTTGGGCTGGTGTATTTGGTTTCGGTCAGGTTGATAGAATTTGCTATTAACACCAGCTTTCAGGAGTTGCTAAAATTATGCGCGCAAAGGCTGTGCGTTACAAACTGCGCATAGATTGTAATACCATCTGCGTACCAGCGCACAAACGCATTTGAGCTCACAATGTTAAGTATAGGACGCGCGAAATACAGTAAGCTCGCGCAGCGTTCGCACAGGTTCACCTGCGGTAGACGTATACGCACGTTTGTTGCGCTGACATTGTAATACGTCGTTCAGCGCAAAGGGTTTTGCCCCTCGCGTCAATGCGTTTTTCGTGGGCCCAAACGTATGCGCGAAGATTGTATTATGGCCCATAATAATTATATATTATGAATCGACCGAGTCTGCTGAGAATAAGTATATATAATATGTCTGGATCCTACAATAAAATATGACTTCAAATTGAGGTTATACATGATGAGCACAAAACGATCGAAATGAGCTCAGCACACAGGGGTGAAATGTCTTGGCAGTGAAGGTGTTAAATACAGGTGGAAATGTTACCGGAACCCACCTGGTTCACTCACGACGGAGCCGGGCCGGCACGGTCAAGGATTGACTGGACACGAGTCTCTTCAGGAAAGGCAAACTTTATTGTGACGTCACAGATGCTCACACAGGATTCAATCGCAAAGAGTGAGCCCCGATCTCACAGTGACATGATGTTTTATACCCCGAATACATAATTAGGTACATCCCAATTAGCCCACCTCCCGGTGACACTATCTCACCCCACGTGGGTCCGTACCTCCATTAATCGAATACTTACAAAGACATTCCATACATTGGTCATAAATTGGCAAGCTTCATGTTAGTTTGACAGAAAATGATTTGCTGCTACTTTGGAGCCTGCCTTTGCCCACCTCCCTCATGCTTGTTTATTGTTTCTTTTAGATAAGGCCTGGTCTGGTCTTCACACTCCTCTTTGTCCCAGCTGCAGGCTCCTATGACCTTGATGTATCTCTTCTTCATCCTGTCACCCTGTGCCAGTAACGGCCCGGATCTTCTCTAATTTAATTGCTTTACTGCTTGTCTACCACATTCCAAAGATTCTATGTAAGCTTCATTCTAGTTTCTGCTAATATCTACTATTTACTGTAGATTTAAGTGAACCAATGTTCTGAACAAGATGGCCGCCTGGCTCAAGATGGCGACCATCTTCTAGCCTGAGTCTCCTTCAATACTAGCGCACCGTTTTGAAGAAAACCAGCACTGTCTCTGCATTTTCTACGTAGTCATCACGAGAGAAAGCAGGCATTAATAAGAAGTAATCAGACTCCTCTCCAGCACTAGATCCCAGCAGCACGTACATGGGTCAGCACAGAATGTTTAACTTTAAGGGAACTTTTTAAGAATGTATTCTATTAATTCAGAGTGGAATTGAGTGCCCCACCAGCATTGCCCTCTTACAAATTACATTAGGCTTAATGTTCGCAATCTAACCAATTACTGAAGAAATATTACTTTGTAATCCTCTCTCCAAAGCTGAGCTTTTGTAATTTGCTGGAATCCATTTACCGTAATGATGGCGACAATGTATTACAAAATGCTTTCACAGATTTAAACAAAGATTTATTCTGTTTGGTCAGTAACTGTTTGAATACGCAGCTCTGTAACTATAAATCTATTAGAATAACATACAGTGAGCTCATATAATGAGAGACAATAGCTCGATACTGGTATTAAACAAAGGAAATCAGATTCGGTTCAGATGGATAATTTCATTCTCAGGACTTGAGGTTCCTCAAGGAGTTCAGACTGAAATAACTGAACACTATATGGGCTCAATTTAATTATAACGGCATATAAAGGCTCAGGCCTTTTTGAATGATAGTAAACATGACACTCTATCTGCCACCGATCGGGAGATACAAAGTGCCCTCCTATCTTCATCAAAAGGATTTCCATAGGAAATCCCAGGGCAGCTAGGGGATAATTCCTTAATTGACATCATCACACCCATGCGCGATGATGTCAGTGGGCAGCGGAGGCGACATCCACGATGCCAGCCACCTCCGGGACAAGACTGTGATGTCGATTGGTGCCGGATCACTGACTGGCACCTAAGGGTTTAATGAGAGGCATTGCTCGAAAGGACAGACTGTGACCTTTCCAGCAATGCCTCTCTTTTGTCTCTGTGTTCTCTTTATCAGGAGGGAGAGGATTCCGAAGGACCCCCATCCCTTTCAGGCACTCTCCCGGTTCTGATGGGGGGGCGCCTGAAACTGAAGTCATCGCACCCGTCGTGATGATGTTAGTGCACCAGGAGGGGGACCAGAGGGACCTTCTGACTTCAAAGAAGTCACACTACCCCGGGACTCCGTACCGGGTGCATGTGGTCTCCCCAAGACGTGTGGGGGACATCCTCCACACTTAGCGTGTGCACCCGAGGACATCCACCACAAGTCATCTGTAGCAAAAGGGTTAAAGGGTCACTACCACCAATGAAATGTCTTTATTGTGTTTATTTTATGTTGCTGATATTTTACATGAACTTTTTTTTCTCTTGTATGATTAGTTAAGAAAATATTTTACTCTATATGTGTCACTGGGTGCATCCATTGTGTGATCTTTTTTGTTGTAAACTGCCCCACCCCCGTATCTTTCCATCACTTGGTCCTCACTCAGTGACTTTGGCCATAGAATGAAGTCTATGGGTCGATTGCTGACTCAAATCATTGTATTGTGTGGGATGTATTTAATGGACTAGGTTAGTCTTTTAAGATCCCTGTTTTAGCTCATCTAGCTACCATCTCTTATCTTGAGACCCCCTGAAGAACAATAGACCTATGCAGCCTTATCTAAGCATTCCCTAGTCCATTTCATTAACTGTTAAATACTGCAGATTAGATAAATCACAGAAGTAAAGAAAAAACTTTGGTAACTGTTGCCTCATGGGAAAAATTAACAAAATGGTAGGAAGAAAAAAATACTATTTTTTTCCCCTGTTTGTATGCAATTACCTCAAACAAAAAGAAACAAAAAAGCAGCACGTGTTTTATAATGGGGTTTTGTTTGTAATGCACAAGTAATCTAGTTCCAGTTTATGTAAGTGGTAGTGTTCTTTTAAGGGGAAAAAAACAGGATAATTTTTTATTAGAGTGGGACTTTTAGCATAATGGTTCTACTCATTAGAGGGCAGGCTAGGTCAGAATAATGCAGGAAAATGTGGATACCAGCGCAAGTACTATCTGTCAAGTTTCTTTAGAAGTATGTCTATGTAAAATCTGAATTGCGGTAATTCTTCGTTGGGAGACCAATGAAAACAGCAAATGTATACAATAGGCTTGTGCACGATTCTTTTTTCGGTTCGTTTGAAATTTTCGTTTCGACTCGTTTCAGCCGATTTCCGTTTCGGTTCGTTTTTCGTATCGACTTTTTTTTCCTGATTTCGGAAATTTTCGTGTTTTTCGGAATGTCTGTTCTCCTCGTTTCAAAGTGTCTATTCGTTTTGACATAAACTAATGGTTTTTCGGATACGATAATTATACAATACGATAATTCTGCCGATACGATAATTCTGCCATTGAGATTTCTCATGTTTTACACAAAGGATACATTGAGATTTCTCATGTTTTACAAGAAGGATACATTGAGATTTCTCATGTTTTACAAGAAGGATACATTGAGATTTCTCTGGTTTCCCGGGAAGGATACATTGAGATTTCTATGGTTTCCCGGGAAGGATACATTGAGATTTCTCATGTTTTACAAGAAGGATACATTGAGATTTCTCATGTTTTACATGAAGGATACATTGAGATTTCTCATGTTTTACAAGAAGGATACATTGAGATTTCTCTGGTTTCCCGGGAAGGATACATTTAGATTTCTCATTGTTTACAAGAATGATACATTGAGATTTCTCTGGTTTCCTGGGAAGGATACATTGAGATTTCTCATGTTTTACACAAAGGATACATTGAGATTTCTCAAGTATTACAAGAAGGATACATTAAGATTTCTCATGTTTTACACGAAGGATACATTGAGATTTCTCATGTTTTACAAGAAGGATACATTGAGATTCTCTGGTTTCCCGGGAAGGATACATTGAGATTTCTCTGGTTTCCCGAGAAGGATACATTGAGATTTCTCATGTTTTACAAGAAGGATACATTGAGATTTCTCATGTTTTACACGAAGGATACATTGAGATTTCTCTGGTTTCCCGGGAAGGATACATTGAGATTTCTCATTGTTTACAAGAATGATACATTGAGATTTCTCTGGTTTCCTGGGAAGGATACATTGAGATTTCTCATGTTTTACAAGAAGGATACATTGAGATTTCGCATGTTTTCCAGGAAGGATACATTGAGATGGGAATGATACAAAATTTAATTACAGAATCAGCGATATAAATACGATGTCCGAAATTACTGAAATGGAACCGAAATCAGGAATGGAGCCGAAATCACGAATGGAACGAAAATGAATTTCGATTTTACACATTTCTAGTCCATTCGAAAATTCGGAAAAGTTTTCGTTTCGGCTCTAAAATTTGTTCGGATCTGCCGTTTTCGGATCCGAAAATTTTTGGAAAATTGGCTGAATCCGAATGCACGAATCGGGAAATTTTGTGAAAATTCCGAAACCCGAAACGCACATCCCTAGTATACAATTTGTAGACTGTTTAGAATGAACAGTATACAATGAAGTATATAGAACTACTCACATTTTGTGGTGCCTTTTAATCCAAGAGGCACCAAACACAGGTCAGTCAGTGGAACAAAGGGGCAACGGATCCCCTTACTTGCTGTCCGGTCGTCAGGAGCAGTATTGTGGTAGTGGCTCCTCCAATTAAAACAGGTAGTTGATGGTAATTAAAAATAATTCATCAAAGCAATAGGAAAGTAGTATAATGGGGGAATAAAATAATAAAGTCAAGCAATAATACTGTAAACGCGTTTCGCTCACTAGAACTTTGTCAGTGGGTGTGTCAGAATAATTCTCATGAAGTCTATGTAACCCATGCATTTCATCGTATGTCTGAATATGCAGACTAGTTTTCTGAAGCGTAGTAATCATAACAACAGCGCATTTTAATTATATCTTGTAACTTCTAGGCCCGAGAAATAAAAAACGTTGCAAAACGTCAAAATTTCTTTCTTTGTTCACTTTTCAAACAGAATGCTTGCTTATAAAATGTACAAATGCTGTTATAAAGAGCTGTGCAGAAGCAGTTTAAATATTATGAACACGGCCAATGCACAGCCACCAGCACCAATACACATCTTTGTTTTCTTTCCCCGGATTTATTTAATCGTTTCACACAGTTGAACGTTTCTTTCATGTAACTCTGTCTTCCGAGATTGAGACAAGGTTTGAAGATTTTCCTTGGTGGTTATTAAAGTCAGACGATGCAGCGTTGTATTTGACACTTCGGCTCGCAAAGTCTCGGCCATGTCTGCGTAGCACACACAGCGAAAAATATGCCCTCATCAGATATACACGTAACTTATGCAAAAGTGGGTTTACGTAAAAGTATATGAGTGTGTCGCTGCACACGTGTATGTCTCTGCGCATGTAACATGCATGTGTGATGTGTGACTGGGTATGGTTCTGCAACTACTGAACTATGCTTGTCTGTGACTACAGTAATAAAAAAGGAACAACGACTCTTGTTTTGTTTTTTGCCACCGTTAGAAAATGGTCTGTGATCTATATTTGCTACATAATATGGAGGCTTGTGCTGCTGGGTCACATGACCTGCAGGATCTCGCTCTCGTGATATCCTGCAGGTCCGCCGAGTGATCGCGGAGGGAGACCAGGGACTTTTTTTCCCCAGTCTCACTCTGTTCTCGGCAGCCAGAAGAGGCGGATCGGGCCGCCGTTCTTGCCGCGGGATGAGAGGCGAGTATCTGATTTTTTAAATATTTTTTTTACAGCTGGTGATAACTGACTGCGCTTCTGCAGAACTTCTAGCTGTGATTAACTTTTCAATTAACCTCAGTGGTGCGGTAATTAGCGTTAGGACTTTGTAATCCTAACGCTAACTACTCTTTGCGCTTCCCATATTACGAATAGGGAGCGCAAAGTACAGTAAACTCGCGGAAGCAAGGGTAATCCCTGATACGCTAATGTTTTTTTAACCAGTTAGCTTTCGGAATGTAAAACCGGCGGCTTGTGCTAGGGCCACTTAACCTAGCGGTAATGCTCACATAGCTGAGCACTAATGCCAGGCCCGGACTGGGACAAAATATAGGCCTGGGCATTTTGGACTGACCAGGCCACTTTTTTTTTTCTACACAGCGCACATTACTGTGAGTTGTATTGCTGTGGAGCTCTATGATACGCTCATACACTGCACATATTACTGTGGAGCACTGTGACACCCATGCAACACTGCACAATATGGGGTGTCATAGAGCTCCATAGTAAAGTTCAGTGTTTGAGGGTGTCACAGAGCTCCATAGTAAAGTGCAGTGTTTGAGGGTGTCACAGAGCTCCACAGTAATGTGCAATGTTTAAGGGTGTCACAGAGCTCCACAGTAATGTGCAGTGTTTAATTGTGTCTCAGAGCTCCACAATAATGTGCAGTGTTTGAGGGTGTCACAGAGCTCCACAGTAAAGTGCAGGGTTTGAGGGTGTCACAGAACTCCATAGTAATGTGCAGTGTTTAATTGTGTCTCAGAGCTCCACAGTAATGTGCAGTGTTTAAGGGTGTCTCAGAGCTCTACAGTAATGTGCAGTGTTTAAGGGTGTCTCAAAGCTCTACAGTAATGTGCAGTGTTTAATTGTGTTTCAGAGCGCCACAGTAATGTGCAGTGTTTAAGGGTGTCTCAGAGCTCCACAGTAATATCCAATGTTTAAGGGTGTCTCAGAGCTATACAGTAAACACTGAACATTACTGTGGAGCTCTGGGACACCCATACAACACTGCATATTATGGGGATGTGGCAGGGCCTGACTAACGCTATTGTTAAGTTTGTAATAGGACCTTATGATTCCACAGATAGCTTTGTACATGCTAGTCGTGTAAGCGACGTTCCCCAGAGAGTGGCACTATGTTTCCTCTGACTTTCTACCCCCCCTTTTTATCTTTGAATCCCCCAATAATACTCACAAGGCCATATTTGGTCAGAATAAAAGCCTAACCTAATCAGTAACTAACAGGACTGTTCAAACGAAAACTTATAAAACAATAAAAGAAACGATATTTCACCTTAAGAAGATAAGGGTTTTTAAAACATAGATATAAGATTTGATTCCTAAAGAGATTCTGCTGTCATATCCAACAGACGTCCGTTGAGGACTGCAATTATATATATATTTTTTAACCTTTTACTGATTGGCGGGTTTGCAAGCTGATGCTGTCAGCACATGTTCTCCGCTTGTTCAGCTGTCAGAAGGTGACAAATGGCATTTATGATAAAACAGCTTCTATGTATAAAACAAAACTGAAATATTCTTTCTGTAGGAAAAAAGTATCATGTGAGTTTTTAATAAAGGAAATAATGCCTTTACAAGAAGGGAATTTATTGTAGATTTTTTATTTTGGAACAAATCAGGTTGGGAGTTTGGGATGCAAAAGTTATATTTATTTTCATCATGATTGCACTTTTGTTGTTTATCAATCTAATTCACAAGTGGAACTGTCCAAGGTCAGACACAATGTAATGTAATCTTGCGGAAAGCAGACAGACTGTGAGAAAATAATCCAGTTGCATGACATCAGCAAAGAAAAACAGACCTCATTATTACATTTAAAATAAGTTAGGAAACCTAAACTTTCACCCAAAAAATTCCCGAAAAATGCAAAAATAATCCTAACAAACAAATAAATGCAGACACTTCTTGCTGTAAGTGAAAAAAATAAATGCTTTAAGATATATTTAATAAACAGGTAAATACGGAAAAAATTTTAACATTGAAAGCTATGATCGAAAAAAGGCTAGTTTCTTTAAAATTACTTAGCAAACCTAAAGATTAACCCAAAAATTCCCAAAAAATGCAAAACTAATCCTAACAAATAAATAAAAGCAGACACTTCTTGCTGTAAGTGAAAAAAATTAACGGTTTAATAATATATTACTCACAAAAACAGGAAAAGGAAATAAACAAAATAACCCATTGAAATAGACTGCCGAATCGACCTGAATTGACGAAACTAAACTAAACGAAAACCTGCCGAAACGACCCGAAGTGAAAAAAAAATGGACCAAAAAAAACCTAACCGAAACAAAAACCGGTGTGCACATCCCTAGCGGAAAGCACAGTAAGCTCGCACTACGAATTGCTAATAGTGGCATGCTAAGTGATTTTTCCCATTTCTAGCCAGGGGCAAACAATCTGATGATCATCAGTGCTAGACTGAATTAACCGGGCACTAATGCAAAAACATGCCACCGCTAGGGTTAGCTCACACCAGGTGATAGTGCCAAAATATCCTGCACAGAGCACTGAGCTGAAAGCTAAAGTGTATAAAAAATATATTGAAAACGTGATCATTAATAAATCCAGAAGGGTAAAAGAAGCATTTTAGCAACTGAAACAATTTACTTATTTTTTACCTACAAACAAGTTCATATTTGATCTATATATGGTATAAGGCTAATTATAACTTTCAGGATATCAAAGACTCATCTTTCTGCTCCTTATCTTTGAGTTTATGGAGCTCTGTTGGAGGGGGGGGGTGTATGATTGATATCCTGTTACAGAGTCAGCAGAATAGAAGACAGAAATTTGTGATGTTACACAAAACATTTAACACTACCAGTCAGATAAAAAGGTAAATAATTTAAATTTTTCCCAAGTGTCTCCAAAGATTTAAAGTGAATCATTTTGAATTTTTTTTTAGATCATATAATTATGGTACAAACGAACACTACAATAATAATTGGAATAATAATTGGATTTTTGCCAAAAGGGGGGGATTGTGCTCTTCTCTCTTCAACATGATGAGTGATGCAGAGATGACGAAGAGACATAGCTCCTCTGACAAAGAGCTGGCTGGCCTCAATGAGGGATTGTCCAATTGAATCCTGTACATGTTAGGCTAAGGTCAGACGAAAGCAGTTTTAACGTGCGTTTAGCAGCACTAAATCACGGCCGTGCTAGCAGCAAATGATGTCCAATGCCGGGCTGCATATGAAGAACGGCCGCACAAAAGTGCGGCCGCGCAACGCAAGTGGCAAACGAACGCATTTTTTCGAGAACGTCAAACCGCTAGTACTGACGTACAGAGTGCGCTGCGTCCGCATAGCGGCGTGTTTGCGTGATTAGGAGACGTCAGACGCTGCACACGTCCGGCCAACATAACGTCCAGACGCAAAAAGGGTTTATTGATGATCCGTACAAAATCACGGACGAAAATGCGCATCGTATGACCGCTATCGCGTTTTCCGTGAAAAAATACGTCCATTCGTTCGAACGCACTTTTTCACGGACAACGCGAAAAATGCGTTAGTCTGACCCTAGCCTAAGAGGTATGCCACTTTATTAAAGCTCGTGCAACAGAATAGGTTGTTATAACAATTTTACAGCACCAAGTAAAAAGTTTTTCTAGGAGTGTGAAGACTGTATGAACAACAAAATGTGGGGGGAAAAAACCTCTAAATGGATAATTATGATATTGAAAAAATATATTTATTTATAAAGTATTTTACCAGGAAGGATACACAAATAGCTGTGAACATGTAATATCTATCTGTATGGAATCCCGGCTGATTGCTGCCTCCTGTGCTAGGACGCGCTCGGCGCGTCCGTAGCACAGGAGAACCACTTGGCTGGACGCACTGAGCGCATCCTTAGCAGCCAAGAGGTTAAACAACAAAGGGCTAAATTACATTCTCCATGCTAAAATGGGGGCACTAGGGAGGAAAAACTGCTCCCGCAGTTTTCCCCCTAGCGCCCCTGTATTAGCGTGGAATTACAATGCAGGCGCTAAAAAAAACTGTCTGCATTGTTACCGGGCGCAAAGCCCCGGGATGCTTGCGGCAGAGCTGAGCATCCACTCGATGGAGTCCATAGGACTCCATTGAGCCGGATGCCATTTTGCCAGACGCCTAGCGAGATCTGGCCGGCCGACGTAGTGATACGCCCAGTCTCTCGCTGCTCCCGCCGGATGTAGGAGGCGGTTGGAGCCGCGGTCCTCGCTGCAGGACAGGAGGTGAGTATACGATCCCTTTTTTTATTTTTTTGGCTGGTGTCAAAGGATTCTGCAGAAGCGGAATCCGTTAACACAAAGTCCTGGCTCTGGTTAACTTTTTCCTAACCACAGCTGGATGTTAATCAGCGCTGGGACTTTGTAATCCTAACGCTGATTAACACTTTGCGCTTTCCATGTTAAGCATAGGGAGCGCAAAGTACAGTAACCTCGCGCTGAAAAGTGCAAGATACTGAACGCGTTACTTAACCCGTTAGCATTTGGATTGTAATATGTGGTAGCCACCGCGGCTAACGTTAATGCTCACGCAGGTTAGCACTAACGTTAGCACCAAGATTGTAATGTGGCCCAAACCGGAAAAAATATTTGAAAATATCCCGGAAAAAGCCTAAAAGATCCTGAAGAAAATCTATAAATAAAGAGACTTTTTATTGCAGATTAAAATAATAAACGGTTTATTAGATATTGGATTAAAACAGAAATATTTTTAACATTGAAGCCTATGGGATTCACCTGAATAAACCTGCTGAATGAAAGCCCGAACAGCAGGGCACTTCAGCAACTTTTCTCTGCTGTTCAGTGTCTCTGAATAGATTAGCCATTGCTTCTCTATGGGTGATTTCACTGCCATCGAACAGGCACTGTACGTGCACGCAATTCGCCAAAATTTGGCAAACTTCCTGCTCTCTGAATAGCCGAATGGCCCAGAAATATTACCGTATGCTGAATTTCAGTATCCGGTTACATTTCGGCGACATTTCGCACCTATCTGTATAACCCCTTATGTTTATTTCCTTCATTCTGTTTGTCAATATATCAATTTATCTATCCATCATCTGTCATTCCATCTATCTAATATCTACAGTCATGGCCAAAATTGTTGGCACCCCAGACATTTTTTCAGAAAATCAAGTATTTCTCACAGAAAAGTATTGCAGTAACACATGTTTTTCTATACACATGTTTATTCTCTTTGTGTGTATTGGAACAAAACAAAAAAAGGGAAGAAAAAAAGCAAATTGGACATAATGTCACACAAAACTCCAAAAATGGGCTGGACAAAATTATTGGCACCCTTTCAAAATTGTGGATAAATAAGATTGTTTCAAGCATGTGATGCTTCTGTAAACTCACCTGGTGCAAGTAACAGGTGTGGGCAATATAAAAATCACACCTGAAAGCAGATAAAAAAGGAGAGAAGTTCACTTAGTCTTTGCATTGTGAGTCTGTTTGTGCCACACTAAGCATGGACAACAGAAAGAGAAGATGAGAACTGTCTGAGGACTTTAGAACCAAAATTGTGGAAAAATATCAACAATCTCAAGGTTAGAAGTCCATCTCCAGAGATCTAGATTTCCCTTTGTCCACAGTGTGCAACATTATCAAGAAGTTTACAACCCATGGCACTGTAGCTAATCTCTCTGTGGGTGGACGGAAGAGAAAATTTGATGAAAGGTTGCAACGCAGGATAGTCCGGATGGTGGATAAGCAGTTCCAAAGAAATTCAAGCTGTCCTGCAGGCTCAGGGAGCATCAGTGTCAGCACGAACTATCCGTCGACATTTAAAAGAAATTAAACTCTGTGGCAGGAGACCCAGGAGGACCCCACTGCTGACACAGAGACATAAAAAAGCAAGACTACAGTTTGCCAAAATGTACTTGAGTAAGCCAAAATCCTTCTGGGAAAACGTTTTGTGGACAGATGAGACCAAGATAGAGCTTTTTGGTAAAGCACATCATTCTACTGTTTTCCAGAAAATGGAATGAGGCCTACAAAGAAAAGAACACAGTACCTACAGTGAAATATGGTGGAGGTTCAATGATGTTTTTGGGTTGTTTTGCTGCCTCTGGCACTGGGTGCCTTGAATGTGTGCAAGGCATCATGAAATCTGAGGATTACCAAAGGATTTTGGGTCGCACTGTAGAGCCCAATGTCAGAAAGCTGGGTTTGCATCCGAGATCTTGGGTCTTCCAGCAGGACAATGACCCCAAACATACGTCAAAAAGCACCCAGAAATGGATGGCAACAAAGCGCTGGAGAGTTCTGAAGTGGCCAGGAATGAGTCCAGATCTAAATCCCATTGAACACCTGTGGAGAGATCTTAAAATTGCTGTTGGGAAAAGGTGCCGTTCCAATGAGAGAGACCTGGAGCAGTTTGCAAAGGAAGAGTGGTCCAAAATTCCAGGTGAGAGGTGTAAGAAGCTTATTGATGGTTATAGGAAGCAACTGATTTCAGTTATTTTTTCCAAAGGGTGTGCAACCAAATATTAAGTTAAGGGTGCCAAGAATTTTGTCCAGACCATTTTTGGAGTTTTGTGTGACATTATGTCCAATTTGCTTTTTTTCCTCCTTTTTTAGTTTTATTCCAATACACACAAAGGGAATAAACATGTGTATAGCAAAACATGTGTTACTGCAATACTTTTCTGTGAGAAATACTTGATTTTCTGGAAAAATGTCTGGGGTGCCAACAATTTTGGCCATGACTCTAGCTATCTATCTATCCAGCTGTATCTTTGTCAATCTATTTATCTCTCACTGTCAGTTTGTCCCCTTGTCTGTCTGCTTCTTTGTCAGTCTGCCTGTCCCTGTGTCTGTCACAAGCGTGTATAAATTATTGAGGTTAATTAGCTCCCTACAAACCATTTCCATTAATTGCTGAGCACTGTTATCATTACCAGGTGTATAGAGCTCGCTTAGGAAGACATGTATTTAAAGGGTTTATGGTTCTGCAGCTAATCAACAGTGCATGATCTGTTTTAGAGTCACTTTTAAGCTGCACAATGCAATCCATAAATTGACATTAACAATGTAACGCTAATGGACTATTGATGTATTATATAACCACGAACACTCCATAAATTCTATTATAAATCAGCAGAGACAGAGAATACATTTCCACTGAACGAACTGCAGGTTGTGGGGGAGAAACCAAAAGCTCAGAGACCTGCTCTGTGTCACTATATTTTTCACTGATGGCACTTTCAATATAAAGGCAATTAAATCGTTATTTTTTTTGGACAGTTAAGCGATTTCATGACTGTTTGATTAAAAATTAGGGATGTGCGTTTCGTTTCGTACCGATTCCTTTTTCTCACGAAACGGGCCGATTCGGTGCTTCGGATTCGTCCGACGTTCCGGACCGGCAACGAAATACACACCATCCGAAATATTTCCTGATACGAAAGGAAAAAATTATTATTTCGTATCGTCATTAAATTTGGAAAATTGCAAGTAATTTTCGTTCTATTCGCAATTTCGGTTCCGTTTCGGTTCATTTCGGACAATGTATTTTCATATCATTTCGGGTCTGTTTCGGTTCCGTTGCTGATTTCGTATCATCAGTCACTTTTTTCACTTTTTCCAGTGCTTTCTTTCTGCATCAATAATATATTTCTTTTAAATATTTAATTTGCTTTTCCCTAAATCCCCAGTCTAACAGTACAAGATATTGATATTATATATGATTAAATAAAGTTGTGCAATGCATATTCATAAGAAAAAAAGGATCTTTCATATAAAAATGATACGTCCGCAGGAACGAATCGGCAGGATTATCGTATCGACCGAAATATCGGAGCATCCGAAATACCATACGTCTAAAGTCAAAGCGAAAATCCGAGAACAAGGCTGGACCCTTTGAAACGAAGAGAACAGACGATCCGAAAGACTGAAATTCCCAGATTTCACAAAACAAAAATTGATACAAAACACCGCGCTGCAACGAAACGAGCCGAAACGAAAATGGGCCAAAACGATCCGAAACAAAACTTTTGAAAAATCGAACGTGCTGAAACAAAATAACATGAAAAAAAACGCGTGCACATCTCTATTAAAAATCTATTTTTTTTTACGTTTGCCATTTTTGGAATATCTGTCTCTGTTCACTTCAGGAAAGCATCATCCTAATTTGTTTTACGGCTAGGTTTTCCTATCACAGGAAACATAAAGGAGCCTGAAGAAGTACAAATGTACTCTAGTTGTTCCCGGGATTGTACCTACATTCATGACCCTAATGAGTATGCACGGTCTGATGTAGACGTGTCATCTCGCCCTCCCTACAGTCAAGGGACGGTTCTTTCAAAGAACTGACAACATCAAAGCATGCAGCTCGGTGAACGCAACAAAGAATAATGTTGAATATTGTTTGTAAAACACTGCTCAGAACTCCATATGAATGGACAGAGAATGATCCGTAATTAGCTTTTACCAATTCTAAAGATCAATCATAAAAACAGAAAGAGAAAGGGAATTATTGTATCAATATACAAAAGGTTAGCAAATTGGAACAAAACGAAGCTCAGATGTAAACATAAAGGAGTGACCAAGTGGTATGTATCAGTCAATCCATCATGAATACAGAGGTAAATAAAGCCTGGTGATCATAGGCGGCCATAGCCCTTATTTTAGGATGGTGTTTCTCAGCTTCAGTCCTCAAGTCCAGCTAACAGGTCAGATTTTATGGATCCCCTTGAGGAAATAGAAACTGAATACCGCAATCACTGAGCAGCAAATCCTATCACCTGTACTGTGCTTCAGATATCTGGAAAACCTGGCCTGTTAGTGGGTCCTGAGGACCAGAGTTGAGAAACGCTGTTTTTAGGACATGGATACTTGTTACCTTTTTGACTTACAAACTTTTCGTTTCTATGTTCTTTCACATGAACCATAAAGTGTAGAGATGGGGACTCAAGATGTTAAACATAGGGGAAATTCACGGGGCCATCATATTATGGGCTCTATTACATTCTTCACGCAAACGTTAACGCTCACATGAGTGAGCATTAACGTTTGCTGCGGTATTTACTGCATATTACAATTCAAACGCAAATGGGTTAAGAAACCCGTTTGCGTTTGATACCTTGCGCAGCGCTGCGTGAGGTTACTGTACTTTGTGCTCCCTATACTTAACATGGGGAGCGCAAAGTGTTAATCAGCGCTGGTATTACAAAGTCCCAGCGCTGATTAACGCCTGGCTCTGGTCAGCGCAAAGTTAACTAGAGCCAGAAGCTGGTGTTAACGGATTCTGCAGAAGCGGAATCTGTTAATCACATACTCACCCTCTGTCCCGCGGCGAGGACCGTGGCTTTGTTCGCCTCCTCCGGCCTGCAGGAGCAGGAAAAGACTGGGGGAAAAAGTCCCCCCAGTCTCTCCCTGCGTATCACTACGCCGACCAGCCATATCTCGCGAGGCGATATCCGGCTGGTCATGTGACCGGCAGGAAGGAACTCAATGGAGTCTTATGGACTCCAGGAGTGGATGCTCGCGGCCGCTCTCAGCGCTGCTGCGAGCATCCCTGATTTTTACGCTCGGAAACAATGCAGGCAGCATTTTTTACGCCTGCATTGTAATCCAGCGTTAAACGCGGGCGCAAGGGGAAAACTGCTGGCACAGTTTTTCTTCCCTTGCACCCGTGTTTTAACGCGACGACCGTAATAGGGCCCTATGTGTATTGGTCTTACACACCGATACGGAAAGGTTGAATACATTGAATACATAAAAAGCAAGTTTTATATCTGTTGGATGGAATATCTCCCACTTAATGATACAAATCTTGCCAAACCTATACTTCTCATCCTTCCTTCTTACAAAAAGAACCACACCTGCCATCAATCCCTCTGCACGTTAATGGAACATGACACCTCAAGGTTCCTTGGCATCACTTTTGACGCTAACCTTAGGTGCTAGCGATCATAACCACTAATAAGTTCTTACTCTTCATGTTCTCCTCCACCCAAACTCCTCTAGAGGTCTCCACATCCAGAAAGTCACCAAATCCAGTTAATTTCACCTTCAAAACATTGCTCATATCAGCCCCTTTCTGATACGAGATAAGGCTAAGACGATCGTTCATACGTTTATTATTCAACGACTTGATTTCCGTAACTCGCTCCTTGGCCTTCCCAACATCAGAATATCCTCTTTACAAAACATAATGATTGCTACTGCCAGACTTATATTTCACACGTGATGCTCCTCACTTACCTCCCCCTCTGCCAGTCCCCCCCATTGGCAGACCTGCATCTTCAGGATACAATTTAAAATAAAGGACGCTAGCGTCAAAGCCCTCGATAACTTCAACCCTCCTTACATGGCTTCTTATTCCACAAGCAAAAACTTTCTACATCACTCCAGTCTGCAAGCCTGTCCTCTCGTACCACCCATACCACTAACTCTCACCTCCAAAACTTCAAGGACAGCACAGGACCTGCGGAATAACCTACTTCACCCTGTCAGACAATCCCCTAAACTAGTCCTTCAAGAAGTCCCTCATTACCCATTTTAGCATATGATATTCCTGAATAATCCCTCTCTTCACCTCCTCTTCCCATATCATTATAGGTTTTCAAGCTTGCATTACTGCCAGGCCCATTTCCATTTCCGATACAGGTTCCAGTGCTCACGATTCTGACCAATGCTAAGTTGGTATTCCTCTTGTTCTCTTCCATCTCAACTCCTCTAGCTTGTGCAGCTCATCTGGTCTGGGTCCTTGTTGTCACCTCTTGTCTGTGATTCCAAAGTTTGTTTGTAATTATGTTTCTTTCCCCATATGTTATTCTACAGCTCTGGAGAAGCTGTTGGTGCTGCTTAATTAATAATTATATTGATAAATTACTATCTTATAGGTTTCCTCATGGGAATCCAAAGTCTCTGCCTTATGGCTTGGTGTTCTATCTCAGATGTAACTACATGACCCACCATTGTGATGTGTTAATACTAAAGAGCTAAACTGGCCATTGCTGGAATATAGATTCACCCTTCACCTTTCCAACCTGGTGCTTAAGAGCTTTTCTGGGAAGCTACCACCCTACCTGAATAGACTGCTTCCCTCAGCAGTTCCCTCATCCTATAACCTCCGATCCAGGACCAGCACCTTACCTGCAATACAACAATACAAAAAGAAAGTGTCTCGATCCTCATTTTCCTACAGAGCACTGAAATTATGGAATAACCTCCCAGACACCATCAAATCTTCCCCAGTCCAAAGTCCCTAAACCCTTTCCCTGTGGAGGCCGTGTGGGGAACGTCCTCATTAACTCCCACCATATGCGGGGATGTTCCCCACACGTCATCCGCAAGTGGGAGACCCCTCAGAAATACTCACCTCTCCTGTCTGGGGTCCCGTGGCGTTCTGACTTCAGCGAAGTCAGACGCTGAATTTAAACCCCTCCCGACGTCAATGACGTCATCGCACCATGCGCGATGACGTCATTTCCAGATGACCCCCCGGCAATGCCGGGAGATCGCCTGAAAGGGAGGGAAGATCCATTCGGATCCCTCTCCCTCCCGATCGGGATGGACCAGTGCTGCAAGCCAGTCACCGCTTAAAAGGGGAGAGTCTCCCCTTTTAAGTGGTGCCTGGCTTTAACCCCTCAGACACCGGGTTGCGATTCGGGGCCATGCGTCACCGAATCGCTGCCTAGTTCCGGTGGGGGCCGCCATCTTGGATGGCGGCTCCACCTCTGGGTTCCCCCTCACCTCCTGACATGATCGCGCATAGCGCAATGATATCAGATAGCCGGGAAACCCCTAGCTGTCTGGGGATTTCCCAAGGAAATCCCCTGGTGGAGATAGGGGATTCCTTTGAACCCCGATATCTCCAGAACCGTGGCAGCTAGGGGGTCATGGAAACATAGGGAGTCTGAGCATGGCCTTTTCGAATGATACCAATCATGACTATGTTCAAAGTAAAAAAATGAAAAAATAAATAAATAATAAAAATAAAACATGTTTTTTTTGTGTGTTGTTTTTATTAATGCAGCAATATTGTTCACATTTCAATTATAATGTGAATAATAATGTTGCACTAATTATTTTCTTCTATGGGGTGCGTTTGCTAAAAATCACGTAATTCCCCCCCAAAAAATGTAACGAGTCCCCATTTCAAATTTTTGTACAAGCGCACCCCATAGAAAATATAACCGCAAACGCTCACGTGATAAAATGTGAAAAAGAACACTTTACACGCTGTAGTTTAAAAATTCAAGTTTTTTTGCATTTTTGTACAATATACAGGCAGGACATGACGTATTTATATAAAAATGATATATTATGAATCTACTTTGTGTGCCGAGAAAAATAAATAAAATATTTCTGGATCATTTAACAAAACGTGGCTTCATAATCGCGTTTAAACATGATGAGCGAAAGCGGTAAAAATGAGCTCAGCACACAAGTGGTGAAAAGCCTCAGCAGTGAAGGGGTTAAGAGATCTCTACTAATATACCTCGATACAGAATGCACCTGTAAACGTGTAACATAGTGAATATATTTCCTACATATTTTCTGTGTTAATCTGTATATTTGTGTTTTGTCTTTAATATCTTGCATTGTATTAATTTGTATTTCTGTAACAATTCAATGTTCTTGAACCCAGGACATACTTGAAAACCAGAGAAATCTCATTGTATCCTTCCTGGTAAAATATTTTATAGATAAATGATCATTTGAATGACACCTTATGTCATTGTTAATGCCCATTTTCACTGTTGACTCATTTTCCTTCGAACGATTTCCTCAAGACAGGACTTTCTCAGGGATGAAGACCACATTTCGATGGAATAAAACTATTAATCAATATTGGGCAGGAACACTTTTTTGAAGGGCAACTATTTTTTTCCCCATTTTATAGAATTAAATATGTACCTTGATCTTTTACAGGAATGGAGATCACACCTTATCTTCCGAAAATGAGTTTGTAGATGTGAAGAAAGCTCTTTAAGATATGTTTTGAATTGATAATTCTTTCCTTGTCGGTAATTCACGGTTATTATGGTGAGTTTCCACTTTATAATTCACCAAACACATCATGCAATGCCTTTTTTTTATTTGTCCGTCACTCTCACCTTGCAGTCCATCACTCTCACCTTGCAGTCCGTCACTCTCACCTTGCAGTCCATCACTCTCACCTTGCGGTCCTCTCCTCCTGTTTTCACCCCCAACCCTTCCAGATTGTGACTTCCCACGGGAATAGGGCCCTCGTTTCCTCCTGTAGTTTGTCAAAATGTTGTTCAATGTATTGTAACCCTGTCTATATTGTGCCCATTGTACAGCACTGCGGAATATGCTGGCGCTTCATAAATAAAGATTAATCATAAAAATGAATCATTTGTCAATGTATGGGCAATGGTAACACATTCTATTCACCCTTATAAAGGAGCACCATGTCCCTATCATCAAAACTCAAATGATAGAATAGATAATAAATGGAATTACACATGGATAACTTATTATATATAGAATAAAAGAAATAAGATTACTTTGCAAAATATCCACATAATAACAGAATGGCACACAGTATACTTAGGGCTCTATTACATTCTTTGCGTAAAAACGCTTGCGCAGCGCTATTTTTTTTGCGCGCAGCGTTAAACGTTAACGCGTGTAAATTATCGCTGGTATCACAATCCGAGCGTATTTTTTCATCCGTCAAAAAATACAGCGCGTAAAAAAGACGCGCAAAAACGCGTGCGCATTAACGTTGCGTGCAGAAATCAGTGTGCGGACTGTTTTTTCACGCGATTCAGCCAATCTGAATTAAGAACCACAATTATCTCACGTTAAGTTCTTGCGCCTGTCAATATCAATCTGAGTATATACTGTATGTTGCAGCAATGATAAAAACACGCACAACTACTATATTTTATTGCTTGGGTATGTGTAGAATGTGTAACTATACTTTGCTGTATTTTTTTTCGGGCTGGTGTATTTGGGTTCGGCCAGAACGTTCAGATTTGCCGTTACCACCAGCTTTTCAAAGACGTTAAAATTATGCACGCAAACGTTGTCTGTTAATTTTGGGCTAAGATTGTAATACCGTGCGCGCACAAACGCATTTGCGCTCGCAATGTTAAGTATAGGACGCGCAAAGTACATTACGCTCACAAAGGGTTGGCGCAGGTCCACCCGCGTTAGACGCTAACGCGCATTTTTTGCGCGGACATTGTAATACGATGTTCTGTGCGAAGGGTTTTGCCCCTCGCGTTAATACGTCTTTGCGCACGCGTTAACGTTTGCACGTAGAATGTAATAGAGCCCTTAATCTATTCGAAACTTAAGCATAGCATTGTAGCATGGGAAAAATATATATATCAGTTAGGATTAGGAAGAGGGTTCTATTCCTAAAAAAATAAGTGTAGAAACTCTCCAAGAATGCTGCTCCCTATTAACCGTTGACGTGTCGCACTTAACCCACTGTCCAACACTCAGATATGATATTGAATATACATATACAGTTGTGTTCAAAATTATTCAACCCCCACTGAAATTGAGTGTTTTGGCCAGTTTGACATTGATTTTGATCATTCAGTCATCTTCCTTACAATTAAATCAAAGAGGCACGTGTAGGTCAGACAAATATAACATAACATTTATAATGAAATAACCACAAATGTCTTTTCTGTGCTCACATCATTATCAGTTTTATTCAACCCCAAGTGACATTCAATCTTAGTACTTAGTACAACATCCTTTTACAGTTATAACAGCTTTTAAACGTGAAGCATAGCTTGACACAAGTGTCTTGCAGCGATCTACGGGTATCTTCGCCCATTCGTCATGGGCAAAAGACTCGGGTTCCGTCACATTCTTAGGCTTGCGCACTGCAACTGCTTTCTTTAAGTCCCACCAGAGGTTCTCAATCAGATTTAAGTCAGGTGACTGCGATGGCCACTCCAAAATGTTACAGCCTTTAATCTGCAACCATGCTCTAGTGGACTTGTAGGTATGCTTGGGATCATTGTCCTTTTGAAAGGTCCAACGTCTCCCAAGCCTCAGGTTTGTGACGGACTGCATCACATTGTCATCCAATATCTCCTGGTACTGAAGAGAATTCATGGTACCTTGCACACGCTGAAGCTTCCCTGTACCTGCAGAAGCAAAACAGCCCCAAAGCATGATTGACCCCCCGCCATGCTTCACAGTAGGCAAGGTGTTCTTTTCTTCATAGGCATTGTTCTTCCTCCTCCAAACATAGCGTTAATCCATGGGCCCAAACAGTTATAATTTTGTTTCATCAGTCCACAGAACACTATCCCAAAACTTCTGTGGTTTGTCCACATGACTTTTGGCATACTGCAGTCGACTCTTCTTATTCTTTGGAGACAGCAAGGGGGTGCGCCTGGGAGTTCTGGCATGGAGGCCTTCATTACGCAGTGTGCGCTGTATTGTCTGAGCTGAAACTTCAGTACCCACATCTGACAAATCTTTTCTCAGTTCCTCAGCAGTCACACGGGGACTTTTCTCCACTCTACGCTTCAGGTAGCGCACAGCAGTCGAAGTCAGCATCTTCTTTCTGCCACGACCAGGTAGCGTTTCAACAGTGCCCTTTGCCTTGAATTTGCGAATGATGCTTCCTATGGTCTCTCTTGGTATGTTTTACATCTTTGCAATCTTCTTATAGCCATTGCCCTTCCTGTGAATAGTAATCACCTCTTCTCTTGTCTTCCTGGACCATTCTCTTGACTTCACCATGTTTGTAACCACACCAGTAAACGTCTAGAAGGAGCTGAGTATCACAGTCAGGGCAGCCATCAGAAATGATGGGGCCCCTTACTAAACCTCACGATGGGGCCCCCCAGGGCCCCCCCCTCAACCTCTAACAGCTTTTCTCCCCCTTCAAAAAAAAAGGACATAACATAGCACCACAGCAATAAAACTCCCAGTAATGTGCAGTGTGTATTAGCTTATCACAGTATCCACAGCAATAAAACTCACAGTAATGAGCGGTGTGTCTGAACATATCACAGAATCCACAGCAATAAATCTCACAGAAACGGGCTGTGTATGATGGCCTTTGGGTCTGGGTCTGGGCCTGGGCCCTGGGTCTGGTCCCTGGGGTCTGGTCCCTGAGGTCTGGGCCCTGAGGTCTGGTCCCTGGGGTCTAGCCTGGGCCCTGGTCTGGTCCCTGGGCCTTGGGGTCTGGGTCCTAGGATCTGGGCCCTGGGTCTGGGCCTTGGTCTGGGCCCAAGGGTCTGGGGTCTGGGCCCTGGCTCTGGGCCTTGGGGTCTGGGCCCTGGGTATGGGGTCTGGACCCTAGGGTCTGGGCCCTGGGTCTGTATTTGGGCCTTGGTGTCTGGGCCTTGGGGTCTGGGCCCTGGGTCTGGGCCCTGGGTTTGGCCTAGGGGTCTGGGCCCTGGGTTTGGGTCTTAGGGTCTGGGCCCTGGGTCTTAGGGTCTGGGCCCTGGGTCTTAGGGTCTGGGCCCTGGGTTTGGGCCTAGGGGGTCTGGGCCCTAGGGTCTGGGCCTTAGGGTCTGGGCCTAGGGGGTCTGGCCTTAGGGTCTGGGCCCTGGGTTTGGGCCTTGGCCTTAGGGTCTGGGCCCTGGGTTTGGGCCTTAGGGTCTGGGCCTTAGGGTCTGGGCCCTGGGTTTGGGCCTAGGGGGTCTGGGCCCAGGGTCTGGGCCCAGGGTCTGGGCCATGGGTTTGGGCCTAGGGGGTCTGGGCCCAGGGTCTGGGCCCAGGGTCTGGGCCTAGGGGTCTGGGCCATGGGTTTGGGCCTAGGGGTCTGGGCCCTGGGTCTGGGCCCTGGGCCTTTGCCCTGGGTCTGGGCCATAGGGTCTGGGCCCTGGGTTTGGGTCTTGGGGTCTGGGCATTTGCCCTGGGTCTGGGCCCTGGGTCTTGGCCCTGGGCCCTAGGGTCTGGGCCCTGGGGTCTGGGCCCTGGGTCTGGGCCTTGGGGTCTGGGCCTAGAGGTCTGGGCCTAGGGGTCTGGGTCCTGGGCCTTGGGGTCTGGGCCCTGGGTTTGGGCTTAGGGGTCTGGGCCCTGGGTCTGGGCCTTGGGGTCTGGGCCCTGGGTTTGGGTCTAGGGGGTCTGGGCCCTGGGTTTGGGCCTAGGGGTCTGGGCCTTGGGGTCTGGGCCCTGGGCCCTAGGGTCTGGGTCCTGGGCCTTGGGGTCTGGGCCTAGGGGTCTGGGTCCTGGGTCTGAGCCTAGAGGTCTGGGCCCTAGGGTCTGGGTCCTGGGCCTTGGGGTCTGGGCCATGGGTCTGGGCCTAGGGGTCTGGGCCTTGGGGTCTGGGCCTTGGGGTCTGGGCCCTGGGTCTGGGCCTTGGGGTCTGGGTCCTGGGTCTGGGCCCTGGGTCTGAGCCTAGAGGTCTGGGCCTAGGGGTCTGGGCCTTGGGGTCTGGGCCCTGGGTTTGGATCTAGGGGTCTGGGTCTGGGCCCTGGGTCTTAGGGTCTGGGCCCTGGCTCACCACTCGCTGTCTTCTATCTTCTTTTCTTCTGTCTTCAGCTCTTCTTTTCTTCACCTTTTCTTTAATCTTCTTCTCTTCTTTTCTTCAGATCTTCCTGGTCCCTCCAGCTCCGGCGCGCAGCTTCACTGAGTGGAGGGGCGGAGCCAAAGCAACGTGCTTGGGAGGCCCCTCACACGCTGCTTGGCCCCGCCCAGCCAGGAAGTGAAGCTGCCAGGAGCCGGAGGAGACACAGTGTCTCAGTCTCCTCCGGCTCCTGCAGCAGCAGCAGGGACACAGCTCCGGATTCGGACTCATCGAGTCCGATACCGGAGCTGTTAAAGGGCGACGCCGCTGCCGTCGGGGGCCCGGGATCCTCCCCCCAGGCCCCGGCGGCCTTGGCCCCCACCGGGCCCGGGCCCCTTACGGCAATAATGGGCGTAATGCCCTGATGGCGGCCCTGATCACAGTCATTTTAAAGCTGCCTAATTGGTGCTTATTATGCTTTATTGCTGCTCCGTGACATCCACAGGTGTTTTCAATACCTGATTGAAAACACTTGAATGAACCTCTGTTCTTCAGAGTGGTAGTCTTTAAGGGGTTGAATAATTGTGTCAATGAAGAATTCACAAAAGAAACATTTACTACTGTATTACAAAACTAATTGATGTCATTTTAGTTGCATATGGTTCTTTAAAAAGTCCTTGTAGGATTTCATTCTGAATACAATTACAAATGTACACTAAATTCCCTAAAACCCTTTACAGCATTGGGGGTTGAATAATTTTGAACACAACTGTATAACATTCATATATGAATTTTCAAATAAAATGTGGGTTTAGGGAATCATTATGTTACATGTAATAACTATCACATATCTCTGGTTACTTATTAACCCCTTCACTGCTGACGACGTGTGGGACACGTCCTTACTCTCGCTGTATGCTGAGGACGTGTCCCACACGTCATCAGCTTTGCGGGACCCCCGGCGGAGATACTCACCTCTCTGTCCAGGGTCCCACGGCGGTCTGACTTCAGAGTCCTCAGACGCTGAAGTTAAGACCCTCCCGACGTCAGTGACATCATAGCGCCATGCGCGATGACGTCAGTTCCAGGCGACCCCCTTGGCAATGCCGGGAGATCGGCTGGAAGGGAGGGGGGTGATTCGTTCGGATTCCTCTCCCTCCCGATCGGGTGGTCCCACAAAGAAAAGCCAGGCACCGCTTAAAAGGGGAGAGTCTCCCCTTTTAGCGGAGCCTGGCTTTAACCCCTTAGACACCGGGTCGCACTTCAGCGCCTTGCGGCGCAGAAGTGTGGCCTAGCTCCGGTGGGAGCCGCCATCTTGGATGGCGGCTCCACCCCCGGGTCCCCCCTCGCTGCCTGACGTCATCACGCATAGCGTGATGAAGTCAGATAGGCGGGGAAACCCTAGCTGCCTGGGGATTTTCCAAGGAAATCCCCTGATGGAGAATGGAGATAGGGGGTTCCTTTGAATCTCGATATCACCAGAACCTGAGCATGGCCTTTCGAATGATACCCTACATGACCAGGTATAAAGTAAAAAAAAAAAATTATAATAATAATAAAAAAATAATAATAATAAAAAAAATAAAAACATGTTTTTTTGTGTGTTGTTTTTAGTAATGCAGCAATATTATTCACATTTCAATTATAATGTGAACAATGATGCTGCACTAATGATTTTTTTCTATGGGGTGCGTTTGCTAAAAATCACGTAATTCCCCCCAAAAAATGTAATGAGTCCCAATTTCTAATTTTTGTACAAGCGCACCCCGTAGAAAATATAACCGCAAACGTTCATGTGATAAAATGTGAAAAAAAACACTTTACAAGCTGCAGATGATTAAAAATTATAATTTTATTGCAATTTTTGTTATAATATACAGACAGGACATGACATATACATATAATAATGATATATTATGAATCTGCTGCGTCTGCCGGAAAGAACAATATATAATATGTCTGGGTCGTATAATAAAATGTGGCTTCGAATTGCGTTTAAACATGATGAGCGAAAGCGGTAAAAATGAGCTCAGTACACAGCGGTGAAATGCCTCAGCAGTGAAAGGGTTAAAGAAACATATTATTAAAAACTATTAAGAGCTTTACAGTGAGTGAGTTCCTTCTGAAAAAAATAGAGGAACTGCTTTCCCAAGAGCTCCTGCTTGACTTAAGAAGTACTATGGGCATCTTTTGGAATTCAAAGAGGACGGTCAGACATTGATTTGTCTCAGATTGTACCAGATGGTGTGAATGTTCTTTGGCCATGTATCTCTCGAAAATATAACCACATTCTTGAAGCATCAATTATGGATAAAACCTAAAATGCTTGCAGAATAATTATCAGGTACACGACCGATTACCAACCACCTCCTGAATGCAAAAAGCATTTTCACGCCTTTTTTCTTAAATAATATATGGGACATTTATATCTTTTTTTTTAAGGGCCAGGAACCAATAATGGTTTAAAACATATATATTATATATATATATATAATTCCTTGCTGCATATGGGGAATGTGGCACAGGAGCTCTGGGATGCAATTCTTTGAATTGCTGTGATGTGCAAGTGTCTTCTGCAATAATAAACACACTTATTATAGTGTGGAGGCTTTTTATTTCACTTCTTTCCTGCACCACAACCCTTGTAGATACTGATTTACCCTACGGGTCTCAAGCATCCACTGCAACTGGTCATGCCTAGCTCCTAGCTGATGAGGATCCAACAACCCCGAAACAGCGCTGTCCTAGGAGTGGCTTTGACCAGTTGCATAAACCTTATCTCTGCTAGAAAGCCACGGTGTGGAATAGCATTGATTTTAGGGTTCTGTGTAACAACAGACCCAGGATGCATAAAAGTGAGACAGCTGTCATTTGCATATCCTACCCAGAATTCCTTGCTGCATATGGGGAATGTGGCACAGGAGCTCTGGGATGCAATTCATTGAATTGCTGTGATGTGCAAGTGGCTTCTGCAATAATAAACACACATATTATAGTGTGGAGGCTTTTTATTTCACTTTTTTCCTCCACCACAACCCTTGTAGATACTGATTTACTCTACGGGTCCCAAGCATCCACTGCAACTGGTCATCATGCCTAGCTCCTGCTGATGAGGATCCAACAAACCTGAAACAGCGCTGTCCTAGGAGTGGCTTTGGCCAGTTGCATAAACCTTATCTCTGCTAGAACGCCACAGTGTGGCATAACACTGATTTTAGGGTTCTGTGTAATAACAGACCCAGGATGCATAAAAGTGAGACAGATGTAATTTGCATATCCTACCCAGAATTCCTTGCTGCATATGGGGAATGTGGCACAGGAGCTCTGGGATGCAATTCATCGAATTGCTGTGATGTGCAAGTGGCTTCTGCAATTATAAACACACTTATTATAGTGTGGAGGCTTTTTATCTCACTTTTTGTCCTCCACCACAACTGTTGTATATATGCACACGCACGCACGCACGCACACGCACACGCACACGCACACGCACACACACACACCCCCATCTCCCCTACTTCTTGGCTCTTTGTTCAATTCTATGATTTTGCTCAGTATAGATTCCAGACTTGAAGAAGAGTTATATTATTGAAAGCTTGTCTTTTAAATGTAACTTTAGTCCAATAAAAAAAGGTACCACTACGTACTGCTATACTCTGGGGATATATATATATATATATATATATATCACCAACGACTTTCTTACTTCCCAAGTTAATTATTCAATATCATGCCCATCTCATAAAAACACTCTATTTAATAATTTAATTAAAAAATATATAAATTTGTATATGAGACAAATATATATATATATAATTTTATTTATTTATAAAGCATTTTACCAGGCAGGATACAGTGAGATTTCTCTCGTTTTCAAGTATGTCCTGGGTTCAAGAACATGGTTACAGAAATACAAAGTAGTAAAATGCAAGATATTAACACAAAACAAATACAGATTAACAGAAAATAAATATGTAGGCAATATATTTACTATGTTACATGTTTATAGGTGCATTCCTTATTGAGGTATGTTAATAGGGAACTCTTAAGGGACTTTAGACTGGGGGAAGATTTGATGGCGTCTGGGAGGTTATTCCATAATTGTGGTGCTCTGTAGGAAAATGAGGATCGAGACACTGTATTTTTGTATTGTGGTATTGCAATTAAGGTGCCGGTCCTGGATCGGAGCTTATAGGATGAGGGAACTGCTGAGGGAAGCAGCCTATTCAGGTAGGGTGGTAGCTTCCCAGAAAAGCTCTTAAACACCAGGTTGGAAAGGTGAAGAGTGCGTCTAGATTCCAGCGACGGCCAGTTTAGTTCTTTTAACATGTCACAACTCACAATGGTGGGTCATATAGTTACATTGTAGCACAAAGCGGCAGAATGAGTTATACAATGTAGTAAGTTTATGAAGGTGTGTTTGCGGGGCAGCTGCATACACTACATCTCCGTATTCAATAGCTAGCATAAGCATTTGTTGTACAATTTGCTTTCTTACCGTGGGGTTCAGGCAGGATTTGTTTCTGTACAGGGCACCTAGTTTGGGGTAAAGTTTAGATGAGAGTTTTTCGATGTGGGGGCCAAAGGATAGATTAGGGTCTAACCACATACCTAGATATTTGAGAGAAGTGACTGTGGTCACTGACACATACATGGGGTGTTTGCAATTTGTGTAGTTTAGGTGCGGTTCCAAAGAGCATCGTTACAGTTTTGTCAGCATTTAGAAAAAGTTTGTTATCTTTAATCCACTTTTCTACTTCTGTGAATTGTTCTTGCAGCACGGCCTCCAGCTGCGGGAGATTTGGTTTGCTGGTATAGATTACAGTGTCGTCTGCGTACATGTGTACAGTTGAGGTTTTGCAGACATTGGGCAGATCATTTATGAATATTGTGAATAGCAGGGGGCCGAGTATCAAGCCTTGGGGTACACCGCACGTGACTGGGAACAAGCAGCGTTAAAAAACATTGTATGTAATGTAAAATCTATTCCTCAATCTTCGATTTAATAAGATGTTTCTTGAGTAGCTCGTGGGACCGCAGGTGTGTGTAGTAGACTACGTTTCCCATGATGCTCAGCCAGTTTCTAAGCCGGGAAAACTATTCTAGGGGCCATGGTTAGCAATCCCTGTCCTAAATGAACCAATTTGAAGACAGATGTTATGTTTGGTTTAGCATAACGTACTCTAGAGCAGAAAACCAGGGTGCAGAAAAGCAAACTGATATAATTAAGGATGTATCCTATGCACAATAAAACAATCAGCCAGTCGTGAAGCATTTCCTTGTCAGATGGATTACAGAAATGCTCCACTTTAAATGTGATGGCTAAATGTTGTTTATCAATTTGCTTAGAGAAGAATTATAATAAAAAAAATAAAAAAAACAGTTATTAAAACGATTCTGTTTTTACGTTATTAAATAAAAGCAAAGTTTCATATTGCCCGGAGCTCCGTGAAGACAGGCAACTGGAGCTCTCAGTGCAACGTGGTAAGAAGTGCTTTTTTGAACGATAACAAGGTATCGTTTTAGATTTGCAATATGATTTATGCAATTTTAATGATTTTTAGTAATGTATATATGTAAATATATATAATAGACACATACTTATATCCCTAGTGTACCCTCTCTCTCTAATCTGTTATATATATATATATATATATCATATTCCTTGAACAAAACCTATTTTCAGATGTCTCATGCTAAACGAGTAAGTATGTTACGAAATACATGGAAATCCTTTTAGGGAATTAGCAATGGCCTATTTTTAAGAACAGGGTGAAAAATATTTACAGAAAAGCTATGTTTTACCATATGAGAAATTAGAATATTGGCTTTGCAGACTGATTTTTTTAGGGCTGCTCTCTAAGCAATTGAAAAAACAAACAAACAAACAAAAAAAAACACAATATAAATAATAAAAAATTGAAAATTAAATAAACGTAGAAGTTATAGGCTGTGTTAAACACTTGAAAAGATTATGTCGATTATTTACTCATGCGATCACTAGCTTGTTGGCTGCAAACACGGTAAATCTAAACATTTGCTTGTACGAATCCACGGTAATTAATTATCGATTGCTAAATTGTAATTCCGAGAGATGTTTTGTTTATGAAATATTTCAGAACCTTAAGACGATATGGTTATTAAAAAACAAACAAACAAACAAGAAAACCAAAACAAACACCCCCTGTATGTACAGTTTTGAGATTTTATATATATATATAAATAAATATATAACAGATGTATCAAATTGTTACTTACCGGAGCAAATATCACCATACACATTTACAAAGGAATTTATAATCCAACTCTGTGGTCTTGAAATAAAACAAAGGTTGTCGCATGCTAAAGAAGAAGATAAAGATTGTCTAGAGCTTCTCTGCAGAGACCACCAGCTTCCTGCCCTCCTCATCAACTAAATCAGGTGAAGATACAGCAAGGCAGAGAGAAAGTGAGAGGTTGGTGCACCAACCAGGGAGCAGGCTCGGTTTGCAGAGGGCTGGCTATATTGTCACAACGTTGAAGATTACAATGAAAAGCCTATATCATCCAGGGGATCTCATTGATACTATGTCTTGCCACAGAGAAGGAGTCTTGGTTATGGTTTAAATCCCATCTGTACTGCATGTTCAGAAGTAAGATGTATCTGTAATCACAGAGCTGCAATGCATTTTCTTTACAGGGATCAAAGGCACACGCAGGAGGGAGGGGGAGGACGCATTATACACTATATATCTCTGAATAGTCTAGTAGTGTATCTTAAAAGGCAGTCTCCTGGGTGAATGTAAATCCACGTCTAATAGCATTTGAAATGAGATGCGTGATTTGTAAAGATCCCTCGATGACGGTATAGTTACAAAGTAATAGGGACTGAACGAAAGACTCCATCAAGTCCATCAAGTTCAACCGTTCAATGAACGCATGCCATTATGTCGCATTAGCTCGCTCGTAACATCACCAGTATTGTGGGGGCTTGGTAATCACTTATGCATCAGGTAATTCTTAATACACAGATACACAGGAAGGAACATATCGGATTCCCTGCGTTGTGCGCTATGAACGTTATCTGATTTCGGTTTATCGGATAAATTATTTTAGAAAGCAGTGCGGTTTATCCAACTGTCATTATAAATATTTAGTTAAATAGTTACATACATACGCCAAAAAAAAGACACGCGTCCATCGAGTTCAGCCTGGCATACATCGCCTACTCTTGTTGACTCAAAAGAAGGCAAAAAACCCCAGTATGAAGTGCTCGCCAAAATGCAACATATTGGGGGAAAATTCCTGCTTGACCTCAGATGGCGGTCAGATTTCTCCTTGGATCAAGCAGCTTTTGTTGTTGTTGCCTGCCAGTTCGAGAGACCTACAGGGTTATTCAAAGAGATGCGAATGGCTGGAAAAAGATAACCGAACGCTGGAAATCAGCGTTCGGTTACCATTCTTGGCCATTCGGCTATCCAGAGAGCAGGCGAATTGTCGAATTGTCGAATTGTCTGTACATTGTCTGCATTGTCTGCACATTCAATGCTTGTTAGAGGGCAGTGAAATCCCCATAAAAAAGCAATGCTTCGGCTATTCAGAGAACACAAACCAGCAGTGAAAGGTTCCCCTAATGCCCTGCCATTCGGTGGTTTAATTCGGCAGGTTTATTCAGGAGAATCCCATAGGCTTCAATGTTAAAAATATTCCCGTTTTAATTCAATATCTAATAAACCGTTCATTATAAAATTCTGCAGTAAAGAGTCTCTTTATTTACAGTTTTTTGGATATTTTAAGCATTTTTCTGGATTTTTTTTTAAAAAAGTCAGATTTTTTTTTAACCCCTTAGTGTACGGCGGTTTTACACAAATCCGTCCTTTAGTGACCGCTGCTGTTTTTACATTTCTGCGCTGTTAGTGTTTAGGTCAAATTTTCCTCTTACTCGTTTATTCAACCCACACATATTATACACCCTTTTTCCCGCCATTAAATGGACTTTCTAGAAATACCATTATTTCCATCATATCCAATAATTTACAATAAAAAAATATGAAATATGATGAAAAAATGGTAAAAACACACTTTTTCATAATTTAATCCCCAAAATCTACAACCACCAATAAAGACCCCGGCTAAATTTTTACATGTTTTTGCCTTTTAACCCTTTCACTGCTGAGCCAGTTCACCTATGTGCGCTGCGCTCATTCTGACCATTTTGTGCTAATTATTTTGAGATGAAAGCCTAGGTCCTATTTAATTAAACCCCCCCCAGACAAAAAAAACTTAAAAAAAAAATCATTTTTTTATTTTATTTAATTTTTTTAGTATTATTGTTTTTTTGGTTTTTTTTAAACCAAACCTGGTCATGTTTGGTATCATTGGAAAGGCCATGATCATGCCTTTCAAATGATGTCAAATATGACCATCTAGCCAAGATGTCAGCCCCCCTCCAGGTTCGAATCCCGTTTTGGCGCCAATTAGCGCCGTAATGTGATTCGGCGGCGAAATGGTTAATGCCATACACCGCTGAAAAGGGGAGACTCTCCCCTTTTCAGCGGTGCAAAAATCATCTCCCTAGCTTCAATGGTTGGGGAGATAGAGGGCTCCCGTAGTGTTTGTATAAGCGCTGGTGCTGCAGCAGGAAGGGAATTGCGGTTCCCCTGCTGCATCCGCACTCACAACCAACTTCGGATTCTCCTGGATTCAGAAACCTGAAACCACCAATAAAGACCCCGGCTAAATTTTTACATGTTTTTGCCTTTTAACCCTTTCACTGCTGAGTCAGTTCACCTATGTGCGCTGCGCTCATTCTGACCATTTTGTGCTAATTATTTTGAGATGAAAGCCTAGGTCCTATTTAATTAAACCCCCCCCAGACAAAAAAAACTTTAAAAAAAAATCATTTTTTTATTTTATTTAATTTTTTTAGTATTGTTGTTTTTTTTTTTTTTTTTAAACCAAACCTGGTCATGTTTGGTATCATTGGAAAGGCCATGATCATTCTTAGGATCCCCTTATCTCTACATGACAGCTAGATGGTTAACTGGCCCACTGACATCCTCACACATATGGTGAGGTTGTCAGTGGGTGGGGGGGACCTGGAGGCTTGGCTGACATCCAAGATGTCAGCCCCCCTCCAGGTTCGAATCCCGTTTTGGCGCCAATTAGCGCCGTAACGTGATTCGGCGGCGAAATGGTTAATGCCATACACCGCTGAAAAGGGGAGACTCTCCCCTTTTCAGCGGTGCAGAAAGCATCTCCCTAGCTTCAATGGTTGGGGAGATAGAGGGCTCCCGTAGTGTTTGTATACGCGCTGGTGCTGCAGCAGGAAGGGAATTGCGGTTCCCCTGCTGCATCCGCACTCACAACCAACTTCGGATTCTCCTGGATTCAGAAACCTGGAAGAATCCGAAATGCAAAATGCTCAGGGTTCAGGGCATTCCAGATAAGCGTGCTCATCCTACCTATACTATCATTCACTTTTATCTGTCCCTTTGAAAAATATTGTAGAGAATGCATTTTATGTGTCTATCGTAAAAATCCTTTGTGTTCACTCAGGTACGAGAAATTATGCAGAGTTTCAACAGGGAATTCCAATTTATTTGCAAGTACTATGCTATGAAGGCAATCAGAAAAAACACTTCCTACTGCGCATGAACCCACACCTCGAAGACATGGACAAAACAGATAGAAGGGGGGGCATTGACTACACAGAGGGAAGGTTGTCTCTCTGTTCAGGGTGTGTTTCTCTCTGTCTCTCTGTGTTTTGTCCTCTGCAATCTGCATGTCTTTTATTTGTGTCTATGTCTCTTTTCTAGTCTGTGTGTGTTTGTCCGTCTCTGTGTATATGTGTGTCTATCTCTGAGTGTATTTGTCTGTGTCTCTGTTTCTCTTTTTTCTGTGAGTCTGTATGTCTGTTTCTTTCTGTATTTGTCTTTCTGTCTGTGTGTGTCTCTCTGTCCATCTCTGTGTATATTTATTTATTTATTTATAAAGCATTTTACCTGGAAGGATACATTGATACTCTTGTTTTCAAGTATGTCCTGGGTTCAAGAACATTGAAATGTTACAGAAATACAAAGTAATACAATGCAAGATATTAAAAAAAAACAACACAAATATACAAATTAACATAAAATAAATATGTAGGAAATAGTCATTATGTTACATGTTTACAGGTGCATTCTGTATTGAGGTATGTTAATAGAGATCTCTTTAGGGACTTTAGACTGGGGAAGATTTGATGGCGTCTGGGAGGTTATTCCATAATTGTGGTGCTCTGTAGGAAAATGAGGATCAAGCCACTTTCTATTTGTACTGTGGTATTGCAAGTAAGGTGCTGGTCCTGGATCGGAGGTTATAGGATGAGGGAACTGCTAGAGGAAACAGTCTATGGTGGCAGCTTCCCAGAAAAGCTCTTAAACACCAGGTTGGAAAGGTGAAGGGTACGTTTAGACTCCAGCGACAGCCAGTTTAGCTCTTTTAACATGTCACAATGGTGGGTCATGTAGTTACATTGTAATGCAAAGCGGCAGCATGAGTTATACAATTTGGTAAGTTTCTGAAGGTGTGTTTGCGGGGCCGCTGCATACACTACATCTCTGTATTCGACAGCCGGCATAAGCATTTGTTGTACAATTTGCTTTCTTACCGTGGGGTTCAGGCAGGATTTGTTTCTGTACAGGGCACCTAGTTTGGGGTAAAGTTTAGATGAGAGTTTTTCGATGTGGGGGCCAAAGGATAGATTTGGGTCTAACCACATACCTAGATATTTGAGAGAAGCGATATGTGTCTATGTATGTCTGTCTCATGTGTCTGTGTTTCTGTTTCACTTCTTTCTGTGTGTCTGTATGTCTGTTTCTTTTTGTATTAGTCTTTCTGTCGGTGTGTGTCTTTCTGTCTTTCCGTCTCTTTGTGTATGTTTCGATCTGTGTCTCTTTGTCTGTCTTACTGTCCATGTTTCTTTGTCTATGAGTGTATGAGTCTTTGTCTAGGTGTGTCTCTGTGTAGGTATCTGTCAATGTGTGTCTCTCTCAAAAACAAGGGTTAGAGGGAGGTGACAGAGAAGGGGCATGGTGGAGATAGACTTGGGACCTTCCCTACATTTGGTAGATACGTATCTGGTCTGCACGAAATTCAACGCTAGGGTTCCATCGGATCGTAATCGTAAACGTCCGGTATCGTATATTACTTTGGATTTACTTTGAAGTTTACGATTACAATCCGATGGAACGCATCGCGACACGCAAAAGTCTCCAAACCGCCTGCGCAAGATGGCGGCGCTTCGTCCAACATGGAGAGATTCGAAAAAGAGGCATGAAACGCACGCGAACCATCAATTAAGGACATGTGTAATTAATCGTTCTTATTTTATTCATTATATAAGCATGCATGGAAGTCTGAGCCTGTAAACCAGCTGATGAAGCCGTATGCTAGCGGCGAAACGCATTCTGGACATATGTCTAGCTTCATTTATTGTTTATTTTATTACATTTTTATACTCCAGTTCCTGCATGCAAGGTGTTTTTTTTATTGGATTTGACCAGCAACAAAATCCATGTGCGTTCCATCCTGAGCTTGGATAAGCTCCTCCAAATGTGAGTTGGCACTTGCTATCATGCTATTATTACTTTTTTAACAGCCGATATACACAAGGAGTTTTTCTGTTTTTCAATATTCCATATACCAACAGCTGAGACGAGAAATCTTCAGTACCAAGGCGTGGGTTACCTGAGAAATATTCCAGAAAACAACCCAGAGGCGTTTACCCACTCAGAGCCAGTGTCTAGGCTCTTGATTTGTGAGTTTATGAAAGACAAGCCTTACAATTCTATACATTGTATAAGACATACTGTACTAGGTATTTTTGTATTCTCTTTCCTTTTCCTATGTATCCATGGTGTTGACGAAATTTTGATAGCCACCAGAATTCCCTAGCATTGAATTTCATGCTGACCAGATACGTATCTACCATTTATTCTTTCTGGTTTCGGGGGGAACCACTAACCATTTGGTTCAGCTGGGTATTCAGGTGGTGTGACATATTGTGGGCGCTTACCATTGTCATTGACAGCTACATCTACATTTATAGTAAAATCTTCCCTACATTTATCCAGGGACCTCGGTCTAAATCGACCCTGGTTCCTGTCACCACAAAAACTTAAACTAATGTAAGCAGCAGCAGTCATGATGGCTAGAGTGTCCCTTTAAATACATTAGTTAGTCATGGCTCAGTGCTCAAATTCCAAAAAAAAACAGCTGAATATAAGAGCAAATACTAAATTGAAAATCCCTCTGTTATCTCGTTTGCCCAACTTCCAGCCCATGAGCATGACATATGTTAAATGACACATTATAATCATTGCACTTGCTGGAGAATATGCTCTATAATCATGACACGTAGTGGCAGTTGTCCTCGATAATTATGCCACTTGGTGGTGGGTGTGTCGTATACTCATGGCACCTGGTTTTGAGTGTTCTTTATAATCATGGTATTTGATGATATCCCCAGTCATCAAAAGAGGAAAAAACAGTTGGTTCTGCAACATAGCACAAATAAATACTACATTAAATATGTAAAAAGCAATCAGGTCCTCCTACAGAGTTGATGAAATTAAGCTCTTGGGGATTATGGTGCTTCAGAGTAGAAAACATCAAGAAAAATATCCTGAAAGGATCCCTTAGCCAGAATGTAAAGCAAGGGTGCTCAGCCTTGGTCCTCCAGATGTTTCGGAACTACATCCTCTATGATACTCAAACCCTCTTTAGGACAGAGCCTTCTGGGAAATGTAGTTCCAAAACATTTGGACCAAGGTTGAATGGAGATGACGTTAAGTGAGGGTAATCTTATTATTTCCAACCGAAACTGGGGTAAATTTGCATTCCATGGACCCTAGCTTAACTTTTCCTTTTGCATTGATGGTGTGTGGTGCACTAGTCAATGATGAAAGGAAACATCAAAAAATTAAGGCTTGATTATGTAGCGCTGTTTAAAACTCTGTTGCTGTATTGCTTGGGTTTGGCCACCAGAGGGAGACAAGCGCAATGTAAACTATACTGGACACAATGGGACTATGTTTTCCAGCATGCTTTGGGGCAAAGACAGGAAGTGGGTGGGGAAGGAGGAAAGGACATCTACAGCCTCTTGCGAAGGAGAGCCAGTGTGAGCCGAGCGGTGAACAGAGTAAGACGCACGTGAGACTGTGAGCAATTGTTACCAGGCCGGAGAGCAGGCGCTGCCTTGCCGACGCTGGGGATCGATAGAGTGACTAGCCAGAGACCTAGTAATCCACCGCTGAGAGGTTTTGCACAGACAGAGTTCCAGATTGGACCCCGAGTAAGGAGACCGCGAGGATCCACTGGGAGTGCAGGCGGTAGGCCGTAGATCTTGTTGTAGAAGATGGACAAGCAAGAGAAGCGGATCTGGTGGCACCGGGTCCCCGTATAATCCAGCGGAGAGACGTCCTTGATCGGGCAGCGGAACAGATTGTCTGGCGGATGGGTGAGAGGCCTTCCAGGCCACAGTCAAAGTTTAACGAAGCACACTGCAGTATTGCTTAAATCTACAGGGCCCCAACGTGACTAGTCGAAGATTTATTAAATCCATTCACTGGCCAGTCGAATATAGTACCCGGGTACCTGAGCTCACACAAACACACTTTTTGGGACATAACCTGCACGGGACTTACACTCCAGAGACGAAGGGGTTAAACTTTTCTTTTACCGCTGCGCATTTCTCGCATTTCGAAATCCTGTTTTCTATATACCGTGCTTACATTATATATGCCGCTTTATTGAGACCAGTAAAGTATATAATTTATAAAATCCACAACAGTGCTGGTGTATATTTATTCCCTAGTGCGGAGAGACTAACCCGAGGTTAAATTCAGCGGCTCCTCTGGGAGTGAGCGCTACAATTATTTTGGCCATGTCATGCAACCAATCTCCTTGGGGAAGGATATTATGTTCAGAATGATCATAGGAAAGAGAAAACCTGGTCACCAAAGAACACAGTGTTGGGACACCATCAAAGCCTATACTAGCCAGAACATTAACCATTTGAAAGAAACAGCATAGGACCGAAACGCGTAGTGACAGGCGACTCATAGAATAATCGATAATTCGGTCAACAATGATGGCTAATGTGGACAAGCAACATAATGGAGGCCTGGAACAACTCAGGTTCAGGGCCCTTGAGTTGTCCCTGATGCCAGCTTGCTTTGTATAAGAGGTAGGATGTGAGGAGCGGGAAGAGAGTGGGTGGGGCTGGAGGACAGGGATATAAGGCGCACACAAAGTAGCTCTGCGCGCCTTTTACCTGAGGTAACTTGTAGAGAAGCATCCCCATCCTCCCTCCCTCCGTTATTTCAGTATTGTTTTAATGTTTTTTTTGTATATTTTTTATAGCTGTGCTGGGCTTGGTTAGGTTTTTTCATACCCCTTTGTCACAGCAGGGGTTGGGAGACATTGCTGAGGACGGGTTCTTGGTGGATGGATAATTGGTTGGAAGACGGAAGCAGAATAGGAGTGAATTTAACTTGGTTTAGGTGGATAAAGGTACAGGTAGACAAGGAGAGGGGTCATACAGCACTGCTTTCTAGGGAGAGTTAGAATTTATATATATATCATTTTAAAATATGGTGTTTTTCGCTGTGACCTGTAAATAAATATTATTCCAATGAGAAATGTTGTCGGTGTATTATTATTTAAGGGATAAACATCATTGCTTGTCAAACACACGGTCATCAGTGGACAACACATGTGTTTTACGTCTTCGATTATAGCCCATATGGGCTATGAGTGTTACAAAGGCGCTAAAAAATAGACTAGATCATAAAGCGTAAAGACGTAATAAATGCAGCTCACCAATCAGTGTATCCCTCACCCTAAAATCATAGCATACAGGCAAACATGCAGTTTATGGGAGTGCATGCAAAGAGAATATATCAGCACTTTGTGTATGCTTTATAGGTTGTGTGACGCAAGTCATTTTGGATTAATGGGCATAGAGGCATATTTGTAGGGTGCAGGATTCAATCAATATTAGCCCATTGTCCTCTTGTGTGCAGAATGTTGGTATAATCTGTTATTATGCAAGCATTATATTGTCTGTCTAATTGTCTGGTCCTTGTGTACTTTGTATCTGTTGAAAGGATTAACATCCCAGCCTACTCTTTGTCTCAAGAATGTGTTTATCTGTTTATATTTGAATATGTTGTAAATCTGTTGACTGTAATCTGTTATCCCGATTCCTATTGTCCTGCCTCATTAGAGATGTTAAGTAACGTTTAATTTAATATATCTAGCTAATCTAATTATATTTCACCTTCCAAAAGGCAAATGTTTGTCCAATTATCTGTTTCGGTCTGGTTGGGTCCCCCAGCAGTTTCTAAAGGGGGGGGTTGTGTATGTAAATGACCCATGTGTGACCATATATTTGTATGTGAGTGTCCCGGATTAAAACCAGTTCTATTCCAACCCTGAAAGACCTCAGATCTACAACCTCTTCTTATTTCTGGGTGATACAAGTGTGTCCCGGTCCTTGAACTTCGTCTGAGGACTGGAGGGAGGTACAGGAGTCTGCCAGGCTAGAACATGGGGGGTCCTGCAAGAAAGCGGCTTTGGCAGATGTGACCCTGTCGGGGTACAGAGATCTGTTACAGGGTGTTTTATACCATATAGCTTTTTCACGGCATTTGATGGAGAGTGACTCCTATAAATTATGATTTCTGGTGGGAAGTGTCTGCTTTAGTCATAACATTGCTACAAGGTGTTCTCCAAAATAATAGCTCGACAGTAAATTGCATCGGTTTCTTGTAATTGATTAAGAGCGAACTGTAATTTTCTAATTACGTATACATTTTTTTGTACAGACAAGACGGAACGATTTTCCGCAAACTTTAGCACCGACAGTGTGAAAATAATTTGACGTTAAATCACTCTGGTATATGTCACCGAAAAAAACTAAATTGTCAATAAAAAAAAAGAAAACAAAAGAAAAAATCAGCGTGTTGGCAGGGTATAACGGCGGCAGTAATCTAGAACGTATCCGTGCTTTACCACTTCTAGAAACACTGCTTAAAACAATTAATTAGATGCGCATCTGTTGTAACAGTTTTCTGTGTTCTATACTTTTAAAAATTCTAATTACTGTCAAACATAGTTAAACTTTCGGAGATGACTGGTCTGCAGAAAGTTGTTATGGCGCAACAGTCTAATTGTATTCGTTGGCTTATCTCCCGCATGAAAATCATTTTTTTCTTCCTTCCTGCATTTTATTGGCTGTGGAACAAAAGCATGTCAATCAAATCCTCAGCATCTGTTCCCAGCATGAGCACCTGACAGGAGGATCGCGATGTATGCCTTCTCTTTCATTGAAGAGTTTCAATATAGTATTACTTTTGGAGAAGCTTTAGGGGAAGCGGGACAATTCGTTCGCTCGGAAATTATTATTATTTTTTTTTCGGATGAGTTTTATATAAAATTTGAGGTTCAGTGGTCATGGTAATAGCATGCCTTTTTTGCGAATGCAAAGATATTTTTTTTTAACAACTCATATACAAATCTCAGACACCTAAAAATTTGCATTGGAGGAATGTCGCATGCTGCCCATTGAAAGACCTTGGGCTCTATCACCTCCATCAAGCTAACACTAGCGTCAGCGTTAGCGCTAACTTAAAGTAGGTCATAGCGCTGCGCCTACATCGTCTAGTCGCTAATAGGTTAAAATAACGTTAGTGCTCTCTAATTAGCGATTCGTAGCATGAGCTTACTGTACTTTGCGCTCCCTATACCTAACATGGGGAGCGCAAAGTGGAAGCACAGAATAACTAGTGTTAGAAACTAACGTTAGCGCCAGCTCTTAGGATCACTTGGTCCTAACGAAAAAGTTACCACCAGCTCAGAGGTGTAGGTAATGGATTGCGCTGTTGCAGAATCCGTTACCTACAGCTCAAACCCCCCCAAAAAAAATCACATGCTAACCTCTCATCCCGCGACAAGAACGGCGACCCAATCCGCTGCTTCTGGTTGCAAGGAGCAGAATGAGACTAGGGGATGAAAGTCCCCTGTCTCTCTCTGCGATCACTCCGACGACCGGCAGGATCTCGCGTCAGGCGAGATCCTGCTGGTCATGTGACTTGGCAGCATAATCCTCCATGGAGTCCTATGGAAACCATAGAGGGGATACTGGGGAAGGCACTGTAGCACTGCCCCCAGTATCCGTAAGCTTAGCGATCACTAAGGGGCAGGCTACTGGACTCGTCGCCTGCCCTGTGATCTGCTGGGGAAACCGGGACACTAAGGGGAAATTAGCAAATGCAAATTTTTCCCCTTAGGGTCCCGGTTTTAGCACAGGGCACACGATAGTGCCCTTTGTAAGGGTGCTGCCCCCAGAGTGGTCTATTCATTTTCAGACTCTAGGTATCTGTCTTGAATTTTGAGTAACAACTGATGTATGAGGGATCACACAGAATCAATTATGGTAGAGGGTGAGCATTCCTGATTTCAGATTCTTCCAGAGTTTAGAGTCCGTGAGAATCCAATATTTTAGCATGTACAAACGTTGGTGAGTGCTCTGCAGCCTTCCTTCTCGGACATGCTGACTGGAGTCAGAGTGACCCTGAGCAGCATGTCACGCCCTGGGACTGAACAGAGGCTCCCAGTGTGTGCCTTGCTCTGCTGCAGCCCTCAGGAGCCAAGTTCCCGAGCGGCAGTAATTGTCCGGAGTGCCCTTAGTACAGAATAAGCAAAATTTGGACTGCTACGAAAATTCCCAGTTTTGGAGTCTTCCGCGTTTAGAATTGCAGGTAAGGGGTGCCCATCCTGTACTTATTTTTTGGGTTTCTGCACAATGATGATAGTATGACATCAGTGGAAAGAATAGGAATGTGTGTCAATGCAGAGCCCTTTGAAACGATGGGATTTAGTTGCTAAATGCCAAGCTGCAGTCGGCTGTTGGAGCTGAGTTGCACTTGTCAGTGTCAAGGAAATTATGGCAAATTCAGATGTATCAGCTGACAAATCCTTTTGTGGTCACCTCAGTAAACACTGACAAGTATAACTTGGCTATCACAGCCGAGTTGCATTATTCATCTGCAAGTCGGCATTTAGGGAATAGATCCCAAAGAGGTTTTGGAATGCTGGAGTGCAGATTCCGCTCCGACAGATGAATTACAAAGCCAGTATGCCACAACACTGAGTCACACGAGCAAGAGGTATTACCAGTAGAGGACCCAATTCCACCTGAACTAATAGTATTAATAAGCGTGTCATTCCGTATCGTATAATGACATCGCTCATTAATACCAATGGCTCCCTTTGTTTGTCCAGCCAAGCCTCATTCAACCTCCTACTGCACACTAACACTTCGCATACTTTGTATAGTAATAATGCGGAGGCACATGGAGAAAAATGAATGATTTTGAGGTCCTTTGTTATCTCTGGTCTCAGGGTGCAAAGGACAGTGTGAGTCGATGCTTCCTTTCACCACAAACCAAAGGACACTGAGAACAAGTCGTTCCCAGCCTTCTACCTGCAGCCTGTGATACAGTGTAAACACAGTCTCAAGCACCTGCAAGCCTCTTTATGGTACTATGGAGAGGATACCAATGGCGCTACTGGTATCATTTAGTCCAGGGATCGAAAACCTTGGCCTCCCAGTTGTTTTGAAATTATATATTTCAATAATGCTCTGACACTCTTTGAGCTGACTATTCATCTTGGGTTGTATAGTTCCAAAACATCTGCATGACCAACGTTGCTGACTTAGTGGCTCCCAAATGTTGCCAGTTGAGCCAGTAATATAAAATCTTATGCCAATGCTTGCCATTGGAAGCTCCATTTTTTCCTATGTGCTCGATTTAATTCAGCCTGATGGACGAAATTGGCACCATTGTCGGCCAATTTTTGGTTTTTCGTACGCGGGTTTACCAGCATTTAGATTCCCGATAAAAATTTGGATCAAACGTCGGCTCTCGCGGCTTTACTTTTCAACGGAAATATCGACTATAGAGGTTCAATTCGATTTATCATTGTGTCGATTTCCGAAAAAAATGACAAGTGCTGAAAAGTGTTGAAAAATGGATTTTCAGGCTATAATCTAAATAGAATATCTTTTTATTAAACATAGTAGTTTTCATGCCAACATTTCTTCACACACAGGGGCATTTCTTTGAATTTTTGAAAATTTTCAAGTAAATCAGCCGATATTACGAGAAAAATAAGAGCCACAAGCAGCCGGTAATTAACGGGAGAAAAAAAATGGATGATAGAATTAAATTGAGCACTATGTACTTTTTTTTATAGAATAATAGATAATTAGTCTTCGGGGGGAGAAAAAAAAAAAGGTACCACATACTATGCTCTGTTATATAATCCATAATTAGGGACCATGGAGGAGACATCATGCAGGACAGAAGTACAAAAGACGAGCGCCACATTTTGAGACTTAATTCTCTTATACCAAAAGGTCAAGAATCATCTATTTCAATAAATGAGCTCGTAAGGAGGCAGTGCCTCTCTCCCACTAACCTTGGGCCTTTAAATAATGTATGTCTGGCCTGATTACAATCAAAACCAGCAGTGACTGTCATTCTTGTGCCATAACTGAAAGGCATAAAAATTATATTTGATTTCTTTAGAAAACCCAGAAATGGATCATTATATGCATTGCTAATACCATGTAGACTGCGAAAAAGGCTAATATTAACATTGCTCGGGTCCTAAAGCCTCATGACGCATTATTACTGTATTTTCATTTCCTGCTAACATTATAATAATATTACAGATATTAATATTACATTTAACCCTCTGTCAGCCAACATTCTGTAACAACTAAGGCTAATGTCAGACGAACGCAGTATGAGCGCCCACAGTGCGTGCATGCACAACGGACAGACCTACGGACGGAAGATACTGTAGACACCACACGGTCCGTTTTTCTTGACCGATGTAGAAAAAAAAAGGGAACTATGGGAAACAAAATTAATATGAAAAATGCTAAAAATTTGAAAAAGATATGAAAAGCCATTTTGTGCGTCAAGGTGCTGGACGTCGCAAATGCTCTGCGTCTGACATCTCATCACTCACACAGAACACTACGCGGACGTGGCGCACTCTGCACGTCCGTCTAGCAGTTTTACGTTCTTGCCTAACTTTTGTCCGTTTGCCACGTGCGTTGTGCTTGCGCAGTTAGGTGCGGACGCACTTTGTGTGTGGGTCTCTATTCCTCATGATTCTATGCTACGACGGATGTTAAATTGTGCGGCAAAAAGGACGTGACCACTGCGTTCATCTGACTTTAGCCTAAAGGGGTTATTCAGCAAGCGACGAACTTGCCACCGAATTACACCGAAGTGTCAGTGAAATGCCCTGATTTTCAGTTCGACATGTTTAAACAGATGAATCCCATAGGAATGTAAAAAAAATATTATCTTTTTTTTTAATTCAACCCTTTATTCTTTTGATTTTCAGCAAACCGGCTTTTTATTTATTTTTTGCAACACCTTTATGTAATTTTTAGAGGAAATTTTTTATTCTGTACCATACCCTTTTATTAATTTTTATAGGACCTTTTTTATTATGTAGATACATTTTAACGCATTTTTATTGGTTTAAACGCCTATAAGAAGAACAGCAGAGTAGGCTTGTGCACCGACTTTTTTTCCGGTTCGTTAGGATTTTGTAAATTTTCGTTTAGGCCGATTTCCGTTTCGGTTCGTTTTTCGTATCGACTCTTTTTTCGTGATTTCGGAAATTTTTGTGTTTTTCGGAACGTCTGTTCTCCTCGTTTCAAAGTGTCTATTCGTTTTGACAAAAACTAATGGTTTTTCGGATATGATAATTATACGATACGATAATTATACGATACGATAATTCTGCCATTGAGATTTCTCATGTTTTACAAGAAGGATACATTGAGATGTCTCTGGTTTTCCAGGAAGGATACATTGAGATGGGAATGATACAAAATTTAATTACAGAATCAGCGATATAAATACGATGTCCGAAATTACTGAAATCGAACCGAAATCAGGAATGGAGCCGAAATCACGAATTGAATGAAAATTTATTTCGATTTTATACTTTTCTACTCCATTCGAAAATTCCGAAAAGTTTTCGGATCTGAAAATTTTCGGAAAATCGGCCGAATTCGAATGCACGAATCAGGAAATTTCGTGAAAATTCCGAAATTCCGAAACCCAAACGCACATCCCTACAGCAGAGTTCAGTTTATTTTTTCTGCAGTTTGGCAGTCAGTTCACCGGGCTTCGGCGGCTCGCTTTTGGCGCACTTTAGGGACCCCGAGGTGAATAGTGAATTCATTGCAAGGGTTGTCTAAAGAAATCACTGAAGCGCATCGAAGTGCGCCGAACGTCAAAGCACCTAAATTTCACTGAAATTTCTGCACTTTCTGAATAACCCCTACAGTGCACACCTCTATCTCCGTTGTCTGGTACAGGGATATTTTTGTAGTGTCTAATTGTACCATAAATATATTCTGTCTGACACCAAAGTCAATCATGATTATCTTTAAATGTTTGAAAAGACTTGACCATAAGTTGCATTTTATGCCTTTTTAGCTGAATTTCCTCCCTTTTCGTCTGGTTTCCACAACATTGAAAAAAAATGACAGAAACTCTATACTCCTACAGTGTATATAGCGATGACAGCTGAGTCTGCAGAATCCTGAAGGCTGCTCAGGAATAAGTTTAACCCCTTGCAGACCGCAAATAACAAAATTGTTTAAATTGCTAAAATGCTTATCTTGTTGAAATATATTAACCCCTTCGATACCAAGATCAACTATACTGCATATCTATCTGCAAGGCATCTCCTGGTGCACCAGTAACAAGTATAGCTAACATAGTGTTACGCGGGAGCAATGCAAAGGAATTTTGTTTATTGTAAACTTCATTTGTTTGCATTTGGATTTGGAAACATGCCTCTAAAGATTAAGCACCTGGGGCATGGGACCCGTGGTGCTAATAGTTTCTAAAACCAGCAGGGAATGTCTCTCACTGACGTCACCCAAGCTGACCCTGCATGGAGAACAGAACTGCAGTAACTCCATTTGGCCAGCAGATGGCACCATATATTTACTGTTTAGGTTATTACAGTTAAGAATACATTGAAGATATTCACAAATATTTCTTACTGTATAATTATTTAAAACCACCCCCTCCCCAAAAAAAAACCCCACACTGGTTCTTGACAGTGTTTTTCTGGAAAATCCCTGGAGGTGCAGGGGTTAATTATGGCTTACTATAAAACACAAGAATGACATAAACAACTCTGGGGGGGGAAACTATCAGGGTTATTCAAAGAGAATCGAAAAGCCACCGCACGTTCGGTGACTTTTCGTTCTCTTCAATTTGGTTCGATTTGGCTCTCCCATTTTGGCGACCCTGCGGTGTATTCAAGCACCACATGGCCGCCGTAATGCAGGGAAAAGCCGCCACAAACCCACCGAAAACTCACCGCAAAACGAGGGCGAACACACACCGAAACCCGCAAAAACATCTGGATTAATCCGCTGAAAACGCCAGAAAAACCTGAGCAGGAGCTGATCACACGCAGCGCAGTCGCCGGAAAAACCCGACACCGCAGACGAATGGAGTAAATAAATTAGAAAAAAATGTTGCTTGAATGTTTGAAAAGTGAAAAGCTGTTTGCAAAGAAACTACTGAGCGAAAATGTCTGAAATTTGCATATGAGATCCAATGAATAATAAAAAGGTCTGTTAAGTAAAGAAAAAAATCCCGAAAAATGCTTAAAATATCCTAAAAAATCTATAAAGAGACTCTTTACTGCAGAATATTATAATAAAATGTTTATTAGATATTGAATTAAAACGGGAATATTTTTAACATTGAAGCCTATGGGCTTCGCCTGAATAAATCTGCCGAATGACAGGGCATTTCGGGAACCTTTCACTGCTGGTTTTTGTTCTCTGAATAGCCGAAGCATTGCTTCTCTGTGGGGGATTTCACTGCCCTCGAACAGGCACCGAACAGGCACCGTATGTGCAGGCAATTCGCCAAGATTTGGCGAATTGCCTGCTCTCTGGATAGCCGAATGGCCAAGAAAGGTAACCGAACGCTGATTTTCAGCATTCGGTTCCCTTTTGGCAGCCATTCGGATCGCTTTGAATAACCCTGTATTTTTCTCTACATGAGGATTTTTTTCATAGGGGATTGTAATATCCATTTATCATGTCTAGTTCAGAGAATAAATAAGTGCTTATAGAAGGACACTGACACATTTTCAACAGCGGAATATTTGATACCGCAATGTGGGCTTTGCAATGTATGATTGCTTAGAGTTTATGGTATTGGCTTTGCTTGCTACTGATGGATGACTTTTTAATAATTCAGTTCTTGATAGTATCTATGAATAAACATATCACAAAAAACAAGCAACAATAACAGTAAACAATAAAAAGATAAACTACATAATATTTGCAAAAAAAAATGACAGGATGACAAAGTATAAAGAGCCTGTTTGGATGATTGATTGATAAGTAGTCAAAATATTCGGTTTGGAATATTTCTGAATCCAAAGATGTCAGATGCTGAAATATTTGGAACCTGCAAATTCAGAAGCTTCAGATATTTTGGGTTAAACAAAATTGCAATATTGGAATGGTGTGATATGTTCGGACATTTTTGATTTTCGGAACTGCATGAAGTAAAATATAAAACCTACACAATGCACAAAATGACGCACATGCACCAAAATGATGCACAGAATGATGTATATGCTCTAAAATGAGACGCAGAATGATGTATATGCTCTAAAATGAGACGCAGAATGATGTATATGCTCTAAAAGGAGAAGCAGAATGGAGTGTGTGCTGCAAAAAATGATGCACAGAATGAAGTATATGCTCCAAATCAATGCATAGGATAGACCATTTTCTCCAAAAATGATGCACAGAATGGGACATATGCTTCAAAAATGAGGCACATAATGATGCACAGGCGTCCATAAAGCTGTGGAACATTCTGAGTTAATCGAATATATCTGATTATATTCAGTCTGGCTGATTAAAATCAGCTCGGATCGGATCAATTTGGGATTTTTTATTTGGAGAGCAGTTTGGCTCAGGTATCGGTAATTTGGATCAATCCGAACTGCCGAATTGCAGTTTATCCATCAGAATTCTGAAGTGATCTGAACTAAATTGCAATAGTCTACTGAAAAGTGTTTAAGTGATAAAGGAAATAGAAGACTAAAGGAGCAGTTCACTAACCTTACTTCCTCTACCGCCTACTTCATTAAACTTTGGTGAATGTCATGGTTTCATCAGGATCTTCAACGACCTTAGTGAGTAACCCTTTTTTCACCAAGCTGCATTTCCATATTTACCCACCTCATTTGTGTGGTATTGTCTACAGGCCTAGCCTTGGGTGCTGCTTCCAGCTGGTCCTCATTGGCTGGCTTGTGCTCGAATTTATACCTCCCCGTTTCTTCCTCTTAGCTGGATCATCATCCTCTTTCCCTATGATGCTACGTTGTCTGTCAGTTCTGGTTATCTGCTTGCTATCCCCTGTTTTCCTCTGGTGTACCTCAGTCCAGTTTCCTTCTCCAAATATCCTTTGTACTGAGTACCTCAACTCTGCATCCTCTATCTATACTCCCAGGGCAGCAGGGGGTTTCAGTCCATGCCATGTTCCAGAGCCCAGTTGATCCTTGCCAAACTCTATGTTCACCGTAAGTGCCAACTAGGTAAGGGCCCCTCAATGTCACCCAGGACTGGTCAACCAATATATCAGCAATTTTCCCAGTGGGCCGCCGTATCTAGTGGTGGTCAGAGCACTCTGGCTCATAATGAAGGGATTGATTGGTATGATCTGCACCAGGGAACACCAGCCCATTTCCAGTAAAATAAGGTTTGCAGAAAGAGGCAAAATGTTATACTTTTAATTAGTTTATTAATGGGCAGCTGACAGAAGGGGGCTGTGTCCAGTGGTTAGTAAGGGGCCCCACAATTTCTGATGCCAACCCTGTGATCTCCATCCTGCCAGTCTCCATGTCCAGATCCTGCCAGTCTCTACAGCTACCCATGTATTCCTACCTTCCTTGTGCCCAGTCGTATTGTGCCCTAATTATGTTCCCCTTTGCATCCTTTTACATTTGGTTATTATAGTTGTTTTTGCAGATGTTCTCGCTTTTGTTTAATACATACTTGATTTACTCATATCGCAGGTTAATTATGGTGATAGTGTGTCGCAAAGATCACCTCCCGATTGCTATCGGGTTAAAAAATCCGTTAGTGCATCAGTATTGGTGCTTTTAAGCGCAGGTTACAGTTACAAGTATTTATAAAGCGCCAATAAATTCTAAGAGGAGAGGGGTGACCCATTAGGTGAGGGTAAATAGGGCTGAATGGGAAGAGGAGCAGGAGATGACAGTGGGGTTTATAGAGTGTGTTGATAGGCTTCGCTAAAGTAATGTGTTTTCAGAGACTTCTTGAAGGACTGGAGAGACGGGGAGAGTCTGATGTTGCAGGGGAGGGACTTCCATAGAAAGGGAGCCGCTCAGGATAAGTCCTGAAGGCGAGAGTTAGGGTTGTGGGTACAAGGAACTGATAGCACCTTACTGTACTTTGCGCTCCCTATACTTAACATGGTGAGCACAAAATGTAAGCAAACAGTAATTAGCGTTAGGTTCACATAGTCCTAAAGCTAATTACTAAACTAATCTTTTTTGGAGGTTGTAGATGCGTAAGAGAAAGTTTGAAAAAGTGTTTTTTCCCATTTTTTCATACTTTTTCATAACTTTTTATAGTAAATTATACGATAGGATGAAAATATTGGTATCCTTAGAAAGTCCATTTAAAGACGAGAAAAACAGTATATAATATGTGTGGGTTGCATAAACGAGTAAGAAAATTAGAGCTAAACACAAACAGCACAGAAATGTGAAACCAGCAGTGGGTACATTTGGACTGACAATGGTAAAACAGCCCAATTACTAAGGGGATAACAGATATACAAATACTGCAGTAGCAAATTTTGACCAGCAGGGGGAGACCTTCTGTTTGTCAAATGAGCTTATTGTAGTATATTTGCATATATTGTAGAAATATATGTATTAGAGCTACAAACATTTTTACAGTTTAGGATATTGGAAGATAATTTTCCATAATTCCACACGGCCCTGCTGGTTGTGAAGGGGTTACATACAGCCATTTTATTTATTTATTACTAGATTAATAGGGATTTCCAGGTCACGGAGAATCAGATAAAATATCTGTAGTTCTCCCAATGAAAACCAGAGAAGTGTCATTGATGTATCTTAGCTATTTTAGGATTCTTAGAATCTGTAATTTCCAGCAAATGAGTAAAAATCAAAAGAGAGTATGTCGGCTCTTCCTTATTTATTCGCTTTTTTTAAAAAAAAATATACTATATCTATAATGCATTAAAAAGGAGGTCAAGTTTCCCAACTCCCGCAGAGTGTCTTTGAAAATAGGTCCTCTCTGAATATCTCATTAGACGCGCATTCACAACGATCGCTGAATAAATAAAATGTCAGGACGATAAAGATATAAGAGAAGCGAGGTCAGAGATTGGCGAACCTGATGGATTCCTAAATGATGGGGTTCCACGGATCCTACTAATGGAGATTATGATTAGAAATGTGTGGCCAGTGAATAAAAAATACATTAAATGCAATGCAATTATTTATGGGAAAAGCATTGCATCGATAGAACCTTCAGCTGACATGCTGGGCACCTTAGTAATGGAGAAAAAGATGCCTTGGTGGGGGGGCAGGGGATGACGAGGAGCTTAAAAAAAGAATGAATATCCTTTTGGAATAGCAGCATCAAAGAAAGTAAATGACAATTAGACACTTGATGCAGATCAAAACACATCAAGCTCTTTTTGTCTGTCTCGCCTCATTTAAATTTTTTGTTCTCTTCCAAGCCGCCATTAAAGTAACATATTCATTGTATTCATTTGGGAAGGGAAATAACTTACTTTTTTGCTGCCTAGACTACAGTTAAGCATTAACTCCTTCACTGCCTATATCGAGATATCTTGGGCTTCAAAGGCATCATCCGGTGGCCCGATATTGAGATATCTCGATATGCTGATCTGCAGCCCAAAAGTAAATAAAATTCGATTGTTGCAAACACATTTTGTTTGCTTTTGAGATGCAGAAGGTGCCCCCAAAGTTTTAGCCTTGTGAGCATAATGCCCAAAGAGCTAAAAAGGTAAAATCAGCTGATGAAAGCTCTGAAATATCAGGCTTTCAGCAGCCGATGCAGGGAGAAAAAGAAGAAAATAGACCTGCTGCTCAAAACTCTGTAACTCAATTTATCAGTAGATGGCGCCATCTACTGGCCAAATAGGTTATTTACTGTAATAAATATTTATTAATGTATAATGCATAATTATAATTTAATGCATAATACCCAACGAGCTAAAACCCACGTAAAATCATTTGATGATGTCCTTACAACGGGCTTTCAGCAGCCGATGCAGGGAAAAAGAAGAAAATAGACTAGCAGCTCAAACTGCTGTAACTGAATTTGGCAGTAGATGGCGCCACCAACTGGCCAAAATAGGTTATTTACAGTAAGAAATACAATGGGTATATGCTGAAATATTTCTTAATGTATAATTAATTAAATGATTTTAAAAAAACACTGGTTTCTGACAATGGTTTTTTTTCCCTGGAAAAATCACTTGGTAGTGAAGGGGTTAAGGGGTAATTTACTAGACTAGAGTTTCCCTTAAAGTAAAAACCCCATAATCCAACACCTGAAACAGCGAATTAGCAGCGCCACAAATATATACATTTAACATTAAAATGTATAGCAGACACCAATCGCTTCACCAAACAGTTCTGCTTTCCACCCTCCAGCACACAGAAAAAACCCCTAAAAAAACCACACCTGGATGTAATACTCTCATTGGGATAACACTAAAAATAAAAGTTTAAAAAGTCTTCAAGAACCTGATGAATGTATTTATATAAATTAGTAATTGTCTAACCTTTACATTCTATTTAAAGCAAAAATAAATGTCAACAATATATAATATGTAAATAAATAAACAAACAGTGACACAAAGTCATGACAGCTATATCCAAGATGAGAAATAGTCACTTTTTCATGTGCCAATCACAGCTCACCCAGGCATACACTAATTATGATTTATGATTACGCGCTATATAAAAACTCTATTAGTCTCTAGGAATTATTGATTTACTCTGATTTAATCTGATTTAATACTAATTTTATGTAAAGCCATTTTCAGGTGACAGACACGTTGAAGTTTGCCTGTTTTTTGTTTTCTATTTTTTTCTTATCCTTATTGTCACAAATGTCTTCTCAGGGAATTTGCAATCCACAAAAGATTCAGGTCAGTGGCTGCTCTCTTTACATCAGCATTATTGTCAAGAGTTATTTTTGTAACACATCACTATAAAAGAAATCCTTGCTTGCCAGTGTTTGTCAAATCATTTTATTGACTTATAAATGAAAACACTACGGGCTCTATCACCTCTGTTACGTTAACACTAGTGTCAGTGTTAGCACTAGCTTAAAGGAGGTCATAGCGCTGTGCCCACATAGCCTTTGAATCGATAACAGGTTAAAAAAAACAGTTATTTTGCGATTCGTAGCGCGAGTTTACTGTACTTTGCGCTCCCTATACCTAACATGGGGAGCGCAAAGTGAAAGCAAAGATTAACTAGCGTTAGTAATAGGATCACTTGGTCCTAACACTAGTTACTAAGAGCTGGCGCTAACAAAAAAGTTACCACCGGTTCAGAGGTGTAGGTAATGGATTGCGTTGGTGCAGAATCCGTTATCTGCAGCTCAAAACCCCCCCAAAAATCACATATTCACCTCTCATTCGCGGTGAGAACAGCAGCCCGATCCTCTTCCTCTGGCTGTTGGGAGCAGAGGGAGACTGGGGGAAGAAATTCCCCAGTCTCCCTCCGCGATCAGTCCACTGACCAGCAGGATCTCACGAAAAGCGAGATCCTGCTGCTCATGTGACCCTGCAGCACGATCCTCCATGGAGTTCTATGGACACCATGGAAGGGATGTTGGAGACAGCGCTGTAGCGCTGCCCCCCCGCATCCGCGAGCTTAGCGCTCACTAAGGGGCAGGCTGCCGGACTCAGGATGCTAAGGGGTAGTTAACAAGTGCACATTTTTCCCCTTTGCATCCCGGTTTTAGCGAGGGCAACATGATAGTGCCCTTTTTTGTAATATGATCACCATACACAAAAGGTGTAAGACAATGATACAAAGAGTATATAGCTGTTATATATATATATATATAGGCGTAACTACCAGTGGTGCAGAGAGTGCAACTGCAACCGGGCACCTGAGTTCGGGGGCACCCCACACATAGCCTGCTGTTGCCTCACTTGGGCAGCATGGCAAGGGCAAGTGCCTCAGCCATGATTCACTCATTCACAGTGCACATTACCGTGAGTTTTATTGTTGTGGAGCTCTGAGATATACTGTACATGGTGCACATTACCTTAAAAATGGGATGGACTGAAGTGGTCACAGTGGTACAGGGAAAAAAAAGGGACACCGTGATGGGGGGGCCTTCATGGATTCCCACACCTGGGCCCTGAGGTTTCTAGTTACGCCTCTGTATATATAGTCTTTAAATGATTCATATAAAGAGATAAATGTTTTTTACAAAGAGCCTGGCATGCTGACTATATTTGAGGATTATATATACAGTTGTGTTCAAAATTATTCAACCCCCAATGCTGTAAAGGGTTTTAGGGAATTTAGTGTACATTTGTAATTGTATTCAGAATGAAATCCTACAAGGACTTTTTAAAGAACCATATGCAACTAAAATGACATCAATTGGTTTTGTAATACAGTAGTAAATATTTCTTTTGTGAATTCTTCATTGACACAATTATTCAACCCCTTAAAGACTACCACTCTGAAGAACAGAGGTTCATTCAAGTGTTTTGTAATTGAATTGTAAAAGTAATTGAATTTAAGCAGGCATGGGATAGGCATAAGGCTAAGTATCCATGTAATTGGGCAGACTAGATGGGCTGAAAGGTTCTTATCTGCCGACATTTTTCTATGTTTCTATGTTTCTATGTTTTCAATCAGGTATTGAAAACACCTGTGGATGTCACGGAGCAGCAATAAAGCATAATAAGCACCAATTAGGTAGCTTTAAAATGACTGTGATACTCAGCTCCTTCTAGACATTTACTGGTGTGGTTACAAGCATGGTGAAGTCAAGAGAATGGTCCAGGAAGACAAGAGAAGAGGTGATTACTCTTCACAGGAAGGGCAATGGCTATAAGAAGATTGCAAAGATGTTAAACATACCAAGAGAGACCATAGGAAGCATCATTCGCAAATTCAAGGCAAAGGGCACTGTTGAAACGCTACCTGGTCGTGGCAGAAAGAAGATGCTGACTTCGACTGCTGTGCGCTACCTGAAGCGTAGAGTGGAGAAAGGTCCCCGTGTGACTGCTGAGGAACTGAGAAAAGATTTGTCAGATGTGGGTACTGAAGTTTCAGCTCAGACAATACGGCGCACACTGCGTAATGAAGGCCTCCATGCCAGAACTCCCAGGCGCACCCCCTTGCTGTCTCCAAAGAATAAGAAGAGTCTTCTGCAGTATGCCAAAAGTCATGTGGACAAACCACAGAAGTTTTTGGATAGTGTTCTGTGGACTGATGAAACAAAATTAGAACTGTTTGGGCCCATGGATCAATGCTATGTTTGGAGGAGGAAGAACAAGGCCTATGAAGAAAAGAACACCTTGCCTACTGTGAAGCATGGCAGGGGGTCAATCATGCTTTGGGGCTGTTTTGCTTCTGCAGGTACAGGGAAGCTTCAGCGTGTGCAAGGTACAATGAATTCTCTTCAGTACCAGGAGATATTGGATGACAATGTGATGCAGTCCGTCACAAACCTGAGGCTTGGGAGACGTTGGACCTTTCAACAGGACAATGATCCCAAGCATACCTCCAAGTCCACTAGAGCATGGTTGCAGATTAAAGGCTGGAACATTTTGGAGTGGCCATCACAGTCACCTGACTTAAATCTGATTGAGAACCTCTGGTGGGACTTAAAGAAAGCAGTTGCAGTGCGCAAGCCTAAGAATGTGACTGAACTGGAGGCTTTTGCCCATGACGAATGGGCAAAGATACCCGTAGATCGCTGCAAGACACTTGTGTCAAGCTATGCTTCACGTTTAAAAGCTGTTATAACTGTAAAAGGATGTTGTACTAAGTACTAAGATTGAATGTCACTTGGGGGTTGAATAAAACTGATAATGATGTGAGCACAGAAAAGACATTTGTGGTTATTTCATTATAAATGTTATGTTATATTTGTCTGACCTACACGTGCCTCTTTGATTTAATTGTAAGCAAGATGACTGAATGATCAAAATCAATGTCAAACTGGCCAAAACACTCAATTTCAGTGGGGGTTGAATAATTTTGAACACAACTGTATATATATATTGTGACGGGGTGCATGGGTTGGGTAACAGGATGTCTGGGAGAGTAATTGAGGGAAGGTATTTAGGGCCCAGACTCCTGCATGGCCTCTATCCTCTCACACACTTGCTGCCAATTACCCAATGAAGCCACAGGTAAATTCCCAGGCTGCTTACTGCTGGACAGAAGTGTGTTTAATCAGACTGCTCAGAGCAGGGTGGGGAGCAGTAACACTTATAAAGAGATGCTGTGTTTTTTTCTTTTTGTTTATGATATTATGTTTCGTGATAGTTAGGCTAGGGTCAGACTAACGCATTTTTAACGTTGTCCGTGAAAATGTGCGTTCGAAGAATGGACGTATTTTTTCACGGAATACGCAATAGCGGTCATACTATGCGCAGTTTCATCTGTGATTTTGTACGGATCATCAATAAAACACTTCTTGCATCTGGACGTTATGTTGGCCGGACATTAGCAGCGTCTGATGTCTCCAATTCACGCACACACGCCGCTAGCGGACGCAGCGCACTCTGTACGTCAGTACTAGTGGTTTAACGTTCTCGAAAAAATGCGTTCATTTTCCACTTGCGTTGCGCAGCCGGACTTTTGTGCGACCGTACTTCGTATATTGGCCGTCATTACCCGGCATCTGCTGCTAGCACGGCCGTGATTAAGTGCGCCAGAACGCGCGTTCGCACTGCCTCAGTCTGACCCTAGCCTTAGGCGAGCTGGAGTTTTAGTAAGAACTCCCATTTGAGTTAGAATTTTCTTTTGTCGTTTTTTTTCTGAATCACCTGCAATAGTGATTCCAAAGCCAAGTGCAGTGTTTGCTTTTGTATGCTGGAATAAAAGACCTCCCATTTGCACAAGCTCCAAGTCTGCGGCTGTTTCTTCCCTAGAGGACCGTGTGTTGTTTGGTTGCATCCAAGGATCCCGAGCAGTTACTGTACTACATTTGGTGGAGTATGCGGGCACAACACTATAGTCTGTTCATTAACAGGACTATACATAGGACAAGGGGTCATCCATTTAGACTGCAAGAAAGAAAATTTAGCTTAAAGCATAGGAAGGGTTATTTTACGGTGAGAACAATAAAGCTGTGGAATTCTCTGCCTGTTGAGGTGGTTTGGTCTGAGTCTGTACAGACTTTTAAAAAACGACTGGATGACTTCCTGCAGACACAGAATATTAAGGGTTATAATATTTAATATGTGGGTAAAAGCTTCTTGATCCAAGGAGAAATCTGACTGCCATTCTGGGGTCAAGAAGGAATTTTTTCCCAGTATGTTGCATATTGGCAAGCATTTCAGACTGGGTTTTTTGCCTTCTTTTGGATCAACAGCAGTAGGTTATGTGGGAGAGGCTGAACCCGATGGACGCATGTCTTTTTTCAGCCTATATAACTATGTAACTAACTATGTAACACTGAAAGGTCTGTGGGTTTAAAAGGTTTTTCTGGAAACTGCTGATTATAGACTTTACTGTGAAGTTGTTTGCATGAAAGATGGAGGATCTGGTGAAGGCCTTGGTGCAGACTACTGCAGTCCAACAGGAGACTAACCGCTTGCTGACTGTCCAAGTTAGCAGTATAATGGAGGCTAAGAGGGAAGACAGAGCTGCACTAACAAATGTCTTGCAGTATGTACTGTCGCTTTCTGCTGTTACCCAAACAAGGGATAATGGACAACGTATTAAAATAAATGACTTTATGCACAAGATGACAGAGTCAGGTGATGTAGAGGCCTACCTCACCACCTTTGAAAGGGTTGCTACTAGAGATGTGGCCAAAGGAACAATGGGCAGGGATACTAACCCCATGTCTGTGTGGAGAAGCCCAGAAGGCCTATGAGGATTTGTCTCACAGCCAGGCCCAGGATTATGACCGGCTGAAGAATGAAATTCTAACTCGCCTTGGGGTTACACCAGCAATTCGAGCCCAAAGGTTCAATAAATGGACTTATGATGGGAATGAAGCTCCTCAAATGCAGATGTATGACTTGCTCAGACTGGCTCAGAAATGGTCACAGCCTGAGCATAACTCAGCTACTAGAGTCATGGAGATTATAGTAATGGATCGCTACCTCAGGAGTCTGCCATCAGGACTTCGGCAGTGGGTCAGTCAAGGAAACCCTAAAGACCCTGAGCAAATCATGTGTTTGGTTGAGAGATATTTGACTGCTAAAGACTTGCACAGTACTGATCCTCAACCTCATTCAAGACAGCCTAACAGGAAACAAGCGAAATAAATGGACCATCAGGAGGATGGAGTCCTGTACAGAGGTTGGAGCATGATGAGAGATGGCTTCCCAGATTTTCATCCTGGAGTCCAGGACAAATAAGATGCTTTAAGTGTCAAGAACTTGGACATTTTGCATGTAACTGTCCCCAGATTGAAGAACCCATGGAGTGAAGTATGAGAACCAGGACAGGCAAAACACGGTATTGACCTGCACCCAGCTGTCTGGAGTGACTATGTTTAACAATTATTTAAGGGCTGTGTGGGTTAAAGGTACAGACGTTCAAGCTCTCATTGACTCTGGAAGTGAGGTTACATTGGTAAAAAGGGATTTGCTTACACCTGACATTTTGGATACAATGCAATTGCTTGATATTATATGTGTACATGGTGACACTCACTCATACCCCACAGCTGAAGTTGACATTTCTATCACTGATATTGGAATGGTTAAATGTCGGGTGGGTGCAGTGCCTGTTTTGCCACATGATATGGTGATAGGCAGAGACTTTCCTTATTTTTTCCACGTATGGACCAGATCACTAAAGAGTCAGGAGGTATTGGGTGGGAGTAACATTTTTCCTTTTTCTGATGTTGATTTGGAAACTGACAGTGAAAAAAAAGAGTTACCGCTCGTTTGTATAGGTAATGAGGCAGAATCCTCTGTAAGCAATGATGCTCCTGTAGGAGATGTTCAGTTTCAGGATCTAGAGATTAGTCCTGGTAACTTCCATACTGCCCAGTGGGAAGACCCAAGTTTAACAGCTGCTCGTGAAAATGTACAGATGATAGAAGACACTATCACAGATCCTAATAACCCTTTGTGTTTTCCATATTTCTAAACAAAACATAATTCGCTTTATAGGGTGGAAAAAAAGGAGATTGAAGAGGTGGAGCAGATGTTGGTTCCCAAACCGAACAGAAATATAATTCTTAAGCTCGCTCATAGTCATGTCTTGGGGGGCATCTTGGGCTGGAGAAAACCAGAGAGAGAGTACTGGCAAGATTTTATTGGCCAGGTATTTTTGCAGAAATAGAGGGATTCTGTAAATTATGTCCATAATTTTAGCAGAAAGCACCATGTAAAGGTTTTCGTAACCCACTAATTCCATTACTGTCATGTCCTCAGCCCCTGCGGCGCAGCCTGGGGGGTCTGGGCAAGGTTCTGTGCCAGGAGCTGGCCGGCTGCCAGCACTGGGGAATGGCCGACCGGCGTCTGAGGGGGCAGGGCCTAGCATGGTCACGAGGAGCCGCCGGGTTTAAAACAGGGAGCGAGGAGTTGCCTTGTCGCCCTGTCGTGGAGTCTGATTCCAGCATCGCTACCTATTCGTTGAAATTGCCTCTCTGTTGCCAACCCGTTTTTTGTATACGATCCCTGCTCCTGTTATTTGACCCGGCCTGATTTTTGACTATTCTCTGCTGCTTGATTACGATCGCCTGTGTGGTGTTTTGGTGGTATAACTCCATGCTTGCCGCTGGGGTGTTTACACGCTACTGGGGAAGTGTTTCTTCTCATCGGTGGGTCTTGTCAGTTGACTCTCTAAGTGCCTATACCCAACCGAGGATTCACGTTCTCCAGCCACATAAATTGTTTAAATCCGCGATCGCAAAGTCCTGCTTATTTAATGCTCATGGTCAGTGTGCGCTTACCAGCAACAATACTCGTTACTGTTTGTACGACAGACCCCGAAGTGTATGTGTTGTTTCTTACCATCTGAAGGTACGCTGACCTGCTTCCGATTATCAGCAAACGTTAAAGCAACCTATTTCCTGACTGCCCTGCAGCCCGCGCAATTCACCAACTGTCTGGTTTATATGTGTTTCTCTGTTTGTGCCCTAAGTAGTATATCGGTCTAGAAACCTTTAGTGCTTAATAGCGACTCAGTCTATTGTTCAAACTTGTCGCCACAAGTGTCTGATTCTGTGAATTATAATTGGTGTTTAAACGTCAAAAAGATTTCTCAGCCCTTAAGGATCTCAACTCCGTGACTATCTAGTGGGCGCTACAATCCCCGTTACAGTTACCCATTATAGAAATGAGTTTTGAACAAATTGCGATGGATTTAGTAGGGCCATTACCTAAATACGCTAGGGGGCATCAGTATATCTTAGTTATACTTTATTACACCACCCGGTACCCTGAAGCAATACCGTTACGTAGCTCCTCATCCAAAAATATTGCTAAAGAGTTAAAGATGATGTTTAGCAGGGTTGGCATACCAAAGGAAGTCCTTACCGACCAAGGGACCCCTTTTATGTCAACCATAATGAAGGAATTATGTAACCTCTTGAAAGTTAAGCAGCTGAGATCATCGATTCACCACCCAGACTGATGGTCTGGTTGAAAGGTTTAATAAAACACTTAAGTCCATGTTACAAAAATGATAGACAAAGATGGAAAAAATTGGGATTGTTTATTGCCGTATCTTATTTTCTCCATTAGAGAAGTACTTCAGTCTTCCACAGGGTTCTCACCCTTTGATTTGTTATATGGTAGACACCCCAGAGGTATATTAGATATTGCTAAAGAAACATGAGAGCAGGAACCCACCTCTCTCCGCAGTGTTATTGAACATGTTGCGCAAATGCAGGAGCGTATGGAAGCCATAATGCCAATTGAAAAGGAAAATATGTAAAAAGTCCAGAAAGCCCAGGAAGTAAGTTATAATAGAAATGCCAAGGTAAGGGATTTTCATCCTGGGGACAGAGTTCCCGTACTGATTCCTACGGTCGAATGTAAGTTCCTTGCAAGCTAGCAAGGACCATATGAAATAATTGAACAGGTCAATGAGGTAAATTACAAAGTAAGAGCCAGTGACAATGATGCAAAGGGAATCTACTTCCAGTCTAATTGAGACTGAACCTGATGTACACATTGCAGAGACTCTCGCGCCTCATCAGATTCAGGTACTAAAGGATTTTTTTTCGAAAAATAGAGATGTCTTCTCCCCAGTCCCAGAGAAAACACATACCATTAAACATGAAATTATTACTGAGCCTGGGAAAAAAGATTAACTTGAAACCTTACAGGAAACCTTATAGGATACCAGAAGCCAGAAGAGAGGCCGTTAATGCAGAAGTAAAGAAGATTTTAGACTTGGGGGTTATTGAGGTTTCAGAGTGAGTGGAGCAATCCCATCGTTCTAGTGCCCAAGCCAAATGGTGAAATACGATTCTGCAATTACTTTCGTAAATTAAATTAAATTTCTAAATTTGATGCTTACCCTATGCCTCGGGTTGATGAATTGATAGAGAGATTAGGAGGTTCCAGATACTTAAGTACTTTAGACTAAACAAAAGGTTACTAGCAGGTCCCCCTGACAGAAAGGACAAAGGAAAGAATAGCTTTTTCCACACCAGAGGGCTTATTCCAGTATAAAGTTTTGCCGTTTGGGTTGCATGGCGCCCCTGCTACTTTTCAAAGGATGATGGATATAATCCTTAGGCCTCAGAGAGAATATGCAGCAGCCTACCTTGATGATGTGGTGACTAGGGATGAGCTGTTCGGTTCGATCGGTTCGGAGTTCGATTCGAACATTTGCCGTTCGAAAGTTCGCAAACTTCAAACTTTTTGGCGTGTTCGGTTCGAGTTCGAAAAAAAAATATATATTTTGAAAAAAGTATAAAAAATGCTTAAAAAATACAAAAAAATCTAGAAATAAAGAGACTCTTTACTGCAGAATATTATAAGCAACGGTTTATTAGATATTGAATTAAAACGGGAATATTTTTAACATTGAAGCCTATGGGATAAAACATTCTTGTTACTAAAACATCAGGCAGACACGGCCCTCTAATCGGGCACTGTATAGGGCAGCCTGCAGGGGCCTCTCATGCAGCCGCTGGATGACAGAGCTGCGACTGTGTGGAGTAGCCGCCTGGGTGCATGTGGCAGAGACAGGCAGCGCAGGGAGGGAGCCACTGCACCTGTGGACATGGCGGACCCCCCCTACAACCAGGATCCAGGGAGCCCCCACTGACCACCAGGCTAAGGTAAGGTGACACATAACTAAAAAAAATAAAATCCGAGGACATTTTTAAATGTCACCGGGAACATAAAATAAAACCTTTTTTTTTCATTGTCTACCTGGCTGGATGTATTTAATTATATATATTAGATACATTCATTCAGCCAGGTAGAGGGGGGTGGCATGTGGGCTGCGCGGGGTCTCAGGCAGTGGTTTGTTTTTATTGTGTGTATATTTTTAGCAAATTTATAGGGGAAGGTAAGGGCAGGTATGATATATATAGATAAGATATATATCTATATATATTTATAGGTAAGATATATATCTATATTCTTATAAATATATATATCCAGTCTTGTATTACACATACATTTTGGCAACTAATTGCCCCCCCCCATTTGGCTGATCCCTCCAGAAGAAATGTTGAACCCGATAGAGCAGAGAATAATATATATAAACTCTGCTCTGTCGGGTTCAACATTTCTTCTGGAGGGATCAGCCAAATGGGGGGGGGGCGCATTTAGTTGAGATTGTCCACATGCCACCCCCATGTGCGTATGTGTATATATGGTCTGAGGTCTGTGGGTGGGTGTACATATATATCTGTGTGTTGATATATACGTATATATAGGTCTGCGTGTTGATATATACTGTGTGTGGTATGCTGTGTGTGGTATCCAGGGCCAGTGCAAGCATTTTTGTTTACTCAGGCGAAGTTGCATTTTGGTGCCCCCCTCCACCCAATCCGTGCCATGCCAATCGGGAGTGTTTGATGTCCTCATGCATTGCCAATCTATGCTGTGACTGGTGCCCCTCCTGTGCCACATGGCCAATCTACAGAGTGTATGGTCCCCTCCTTTGGCAATGTGGCATAGGAGGGGCACCAGGCACTGTACAAATTTGCAATGTGGCCTGGTGGTGCTCCCTGGTCTTGCTGTGTCAATATACCCACATATTTCAAACTGCCTGCCTCTCCCAGTGTTTCCCTGTGATCCTGCTACCTACCACTCTCACTCTGTTGCTGTGGTCCACTGTCTGACTCCAGGTCTCCAGAGGCAGACTGGCAGCAGGGTCCTCGTCCTCTAATTCAATTCACTCCCCCTTAATTCATTTTTCCCCTTTAATTACTTTCACCCCCTCCCCCCTTAAATTAATTTCATATAGCGTATGAGAGAGCTCCACAGCAATAAACCTCACAGTAATGTACCGATATCAGTTTGTATACTTGTTACTGACCCTGCTTGTTCTGAGGACCCGATCTGTTGCCGACTTTGCCTGCCATTTGACTATTCTCTCTGTGTATTCCCTGCGTGTTCTGTTTGCTTCCTGTTGCTACTGGTGTGCACCGATTCTCACCATATACAGTAGCGCAGTACAAGTGCCTAAACATTGCTGACCCGGTTTTGTTATAGCTGCTGATGTAACTGAATAGATTGGGGATCTCTTCTGCATTACCAAAACCTCCACCACTGCACTCTTCCACAATACCACAGAGGGGTTACGGTGTGAAGGCACTTGCTGCCACCAAAGGCACAATATTTGGGTGCACTGCCACTGACGCCTATATTACCAGATTTCTATCATTTTAATATTGGACCGCAGGGTCCAACCCTGCACTCTTCCACAATACCACAGAGGGGTTACGGTGTGACGGCACTGTTGCTGACACTAAAGGCCCAATTTTAAAGCACCTATTGTTACTTTCATCCAAAGCCTACATAAGTTTCACCATAATTTAGCCAAAAAATCACTAAACTTGTTCTGCGCGTCCTAAAAGGTCTCCTCTTTTAATACAGACTGCCGCCCCAAGCAGTTGTTTATGGATAGATTAAAGGAAAACCATTTACCGTCATTTGAAATGTCATTTTTTTGTTTTTAAATGTTTCTATACATCCTAGAAATCTGCCACTTCACAGGCAGGTTATGGGGACCTCCTAGGCACGATATTTGAAGGAATTTTTCGTTTTTATTTTTAATCCTTATTTCATGGAAAACTCACTGTCCCTTTTTAAAAACGTTTTTTCTCAAACTTTTTGTCCTTGTTTCCTGTCCCCCAGGGCACTACCCGGACCCCCATACACTTTGATGGCAAATATCTAGCATATATGCCCTCTTGGAGGGCACTCTGAAAATCGAACTTTCGAGTCCCATTGACTTGCATTGAGTTCGGTTCGTGTTCGCATTCAAACTCGAACTTTTGAAAATGTTCGAGTTTGAATGCGAACCGAACACGGGGGTGTTCGGCTCATCCCTAGTGGTGATTCATAGTGCGGACTGGGAATCACACTTACCCCGTGTTCAGGCTGTGATAGATTCTATACAGGCTGCCGGCCTAACTGCGAACCCTACTAAGTGCTTTTTAGGAATGGAAGAAGCCAAATATCTAGGTTACTCTATTGGAAGGGGGCTACATAAACCACAAAAAGGCAAAGTAGAGGCTATTTCTTGCTGGCCCCGTCCGGTAACGAATAAACAGGTGAGAGCATTTCTAGGTCTTGCTGGATATTACCGTAGATTCATTCCTAATTTTGCCACAATTTGAATCCTTTAACAGAGGTAAGTCTGAAAGTTCCGTAATGGTAAAATGGAATCCTGAGGCCGAGCAGGCATTTGATTTGTTGAAGATGGCATTGTGTGACGACCCGGTCTTGGTCGCGCCTGATTTCACAAGAGAGTTTGTGGTACAAACTGAAGCTTCTGAGGTGGGCCTAGGAGCCATCTTGTCTCAAATACAGGGGGGTGAAGAAGATCCTGTCATGTATTTAAGTAGAAAACTGAATGTGCACGAACAAAAGTGCTCTGTGGTGGAAAAAGAGTGCTTGGCGATCAAATGGGCGTTGGAGACGTTACAATACTATCTACTGGGTAGAAGATTTAAGCTGATTACCAATCATGCACCTCTAACATGGATGAGACGCTATAAAGAGAAAAATGCTAGGGTGACCAGGTGGTTTCTGAGCCTTCAGTCATTTAGTTTTTCTATGGAGCATAGGGCTGGTAAAGCTTAGGGGAAAGCTGATGGGCTCTCCCGTGTACACTGCTTATTGATGAAGGCCCCTCACTCCCATGGGTCTGAGCTGGGGGAGAGGATATGTGACGGGGTGCATGGGTTGGGTAACAGGACGTCTGGGAGAGCAATTGAGGGAAGGTATTTAGGGCCCAGACTCCTGCATCGCCTCTATCCTCTCACACACTTGCTGCCAATTACTAGGGATGTGCGTTTCGGGTTTCGGAATTTCAGAATTTTCACGAAATTTCCCGGATTCGTGTCTTCGGATTCGGCCGAATTTCCGAATCGGGTCGGACCCGAAAACCGATAGATCCGAAAAGTTTTCCAAGCCGAACCGAAAAAATTTCGGATTTTTCGAATGGACTTGAAATGTGTGAAATCGAAATTTATTTTTGCTCTATTCATGATTTCGGTTCCATTCGTGATTTCGGTTCCATTTCGGTAATTCTGGACATCGTATATTTAACTATTATCGGTTATATCGCTGATTCTGTAAATTTTGTATTTGTAAATGCGTATCACTTGTTTCTTGTGGCATTCGGGTCAGTTTAGCGTTTTTTAAATCGTTTTGTTCATTTTTTTTGTTCCTTGGCTTTCATACCATTTTAATATGATTAAATAAAGTTGTGAAACGTATATTCAATTATTCATAAGAAAAAAAGGATCTTTACTTAATAAAAAAAAACACGATAGAATCGCCAGAATTATCGTAGACACTTTGAAACGAGGAGAACAGAAGTTCCGAAAAAACGAAAATTTCCGAAATTTCCGAAAAGTCGATACAAAAAACGAGCAAAGTGACCCGAAAACACGAAAAATGGTCGATATTTAAAAAAAAAATGTACACGAAAAACGAGCCGAACCGAACCGAATCGAAACAGAAATCGGTCGAAACGAGCCGAATCGAAAATTTTAAACATCCGAACAGTTCGAACCGAATCGAACCGAAAAAAAAATCCGTGCACAAGCCTACCAATTACCCAATGAAGCCACAGGTAAATTCCCAGGCTCCTGACTGCTGGGCAGAAGTGTGTTTAATCAGACTGCTCAGAGCAGGGTGGGGAGCAGTAACACTTCTAAAGAGATGCTGTGTTTTCTCCTTTTGTTTATGATATTATGGTTTCGAGATAGTTAGAAGTGCTGGATGTTTAGTAAGAACTCTCATTTGAGTTAGGTTTTCTTTTGTAGTTTTTTTTTTCTGAATCACCTGTAATAGTGATTCCAAAGCCAAGTGCGGCGTTTGCTTCTGTATGCTGGAATAAAAGACCTCCCATTTGCCCAAGCACCAAATCTGCTTCTGTTTCTTCCCTAGAGGACTGTGTTGTTTGGTTGGAACCAAGGATCCCGAGCAGTTGCTGTACTACAATATATACACACATGAAATCTTAATGATTGTGTAAATATATATATATATATATATACACACACACACATTAACACGTCATGGAATCGTGAAACAGTGTATGTAACATACATTTATGATGCATGATAATGGATATGCATCTATACCGCTACACACCAAAGACAGTGATATATGGGCTGCGTGCTTCATTGCATATTTTGCATTGATACTGACACATTTATGCAAAAAAACAGAGTCTTTCAGAGCTACTGTGCCTAAGGCGTGTTGCTTTATGTGTTTTTTATTGCAACAGTAACAAGATAAAATGTAAATGTCCTTGCTTTCATCATTGACTGTGTTTTGCATTATGTAACTTTCTTCGACTGCTTGAATAGAAGCAGAAAGAATGTACAAAATAGAACAAAAGCATCAAATCAATGCTAAATGCCAGTATCTGCTAAATAGTGACATCTATCAAGGACTTCACAGTTCCATCCAGGTGTGTGATAAAAGCAATGCCAGATTTCATAGCATGTGTAAATTACTTCTGCAATAATAAACTTTATTTTATATATACACACACACTCACACTCATAATATTAAAGTTAGGAGTAGGGGCAGGGCTGCCATCAGAAATCTTGGGGTCCCTTACTAAACCACTGGTCGGCACCCCCTTCCCTCATGTGGCTATCTCCATAAACTATAAAAATAAAACATTTTGCCTCATTTTCTTTTTACCGTATTTTACAGGAAGTGGATAAAATGTGTTTCCTGGTGGGAGAGTGTTCGCTTTGCACCTCTACCTGGTGCAGAACGTACTGATCGCTCCACCAGTGATTAGCCAGAGTTCTTTTACTGGCCCCAGATGCTGCGTCCCACCGGGAAATTTTCTGGTATCCTGATAGGTCAGTCCAGGGTAACATGGAGGGGCCCTTACATCTGAGGCACTTAGACAAGTTACACAGTGGTTTATAAGGGTCGGGTCCCCATTGAGCCACTGGGCCCCTGAACAAAACATGGACTCTCACCCCCTGTTGGCTGCCTTGAGTGTGTGGGGGGGGGGGGTTACACCATGAGTTACCGCAACAGGTGACACCAACTCTAGTGATGCCACTGTGCACAGCCCCCTCTCTCTTTTGGTGTGCCATTGCCTTCACACGGAAAATGACACGTTAGGGGTTGAAGAAATCAATGCTCTGACTGCAGGATCAGGGTACCGAACGCCAGAGCTTTGTGTTCAGCCCGTTACACCTGAGGCTGATACAGCTGCGGAGGCATAGCACAGGGAAAACACATCATGAGCTGTCACTCCTTGATGTTGGCTACCCACAGCCATTAGATCACTGTCAAACCATGTCTTAACGGCCATATGGCCATTTTTTACACTACAATTTGTCTCAATTCTTTTGCCGAAGAGATTCTACATGGTTATTCCTCACACTATAATTTCTTGAGACAATCCCTTCTTATTGTTTCTTAACGCAGTTAGTGTGTCATTCACTGTACATTCTACATGTGGATTCTAGCTGTTCCCGTTAGCTATTTAAACAACATAATCACTATAATCACCACTGACACCTAATTAACATTCAACATCTTTCCTCCAGCAACTGCAAATAATATAAAAAATACACACATTTAGTTATAAAGCTAATTCTTTACTTTGCTCATTTCTTTCGCGGTGATAATGACTACACCTGAGCCATGGCATACGCTCCCTATATACTGTAAAATAAAGATTATTTCTCTATTTCATACCTTAAAGGGACTCCTCAGACATTGCATTAAACACAGCCTTTTAGAAAACTCTCTAGATGTGTGAAAATATTCCTTCGAATATATATATATATATATATATACAGTATATAATTTCAGAAGCCACTTGCACATCACAGCAATTCAAAGAACTGCATCCCAGAACTCCTATGCCACATTCCCCATATGCAGCAAGGAATTCTGGGTAGGATATGCAAATGACATCTGTCTCACTTTTATGCATCCTGGGTCTGTTATTACACAGAATCCTTAAATCAATGCCATGCCATACTAGATGGCTTTTTCGCAGAGAGGTCATGCCTAGCTCCTGCTGATGAGGGTCCAATAAACCCAAAACAGCGCTGTCCTAGGAGTGGCTTTGACCAGTTGCATAAACCTTATCTCTGCTAAAAAGCCATCTAGTATGGCATGGCATTGATTTAAAGGGTTCTGTGCAATAACAGACCCAGGATGCATAAAAGTGCAATTGCGTCTGGGCCCTGGCATTCCGTCACTGGAGGGGGGCCCAGTGCCTCCCACCAGATTCCGGCAATCAGTGCCAGAATCTGGGAGCCGCGCGCTGACTGTCCCTCTCCCTAAGCGAGCGGCTGCTGGCTTGCAGCTTGGCCGCTTGCGTGGGATGGGAACCACGTGACCAGCGCACGAGATCCTCTCGCGGGAACTCTGCACTGGTCAGGTGGTCCTCGGTGAGTGGCCACGCTGCATGCTTCCAGCGGCTGCTCGCAGGAAAAAGAACGCCGGCGTAGGTAAAAGCTGGGGGCCCTATGTACCCATGAGAGCTGGGGGCCCTATATACCCATGAGAGCTGGGGGCAAAATATACCCATGAGAGCTGGGGGCCCTATATACCAATTAGAGCTGGGAGCAAAATATACCCATGAGAGCTGGGGGCCCTATGTACCCATGAGAGCTGGGGGCCCTATATACCCATGAGAGCTGGGGCAATATTATATCCATGTGAGCTGGGGCAATATATACTCATGTGAGCTGGGGGCAAATATATCCATGTGAGCTAGGGGCAATATATATATCCATGTGAGCTGGGGGGCAATATATATCCATGTGAGTTGGGGGGCAAATATATCCATGTGAGCTGGGGGGCAAATATACCCATGTGAGCTGGTGGGCAAATATACCCACGTGAGCTGGGGACAATATATATATCCATGTGAACTGGGGCAATATATGTCCACGTGAGCTGGGGCAATATATATCCATTTGAGCTGGGGCAATTATATCCATATGAGCTGGGGCAATACTATCTTTTTTTATATTGAAGAAAAAAAAAGTAAAAATACTTGGGGGGGCCTTCATGGATTCTTGCACCGGGGCCCTCAGGTTTCTAGTTAAGCCACTGCCTCCACCACAACCTTGTAAGCACTATATATATGTTGGCAGCACTGACACCAGAAACCTTAAAAAAATCTATTTGTGCAGGGCTCTTTGCTGAGATTATATATATATATATATATATATATATGATATATATATATGATAAGCCGTGTTAGGCTAGATGCCAAAATCACCAGAGTACTATTGGATTAAGGATACATATAAAAGACAAGCTTTTTATTCTTGTTATGTTTTATACATGAAGAGGGCTGGATACTTCTGGTCTCCGCAGCCACCCTGGTACGGAATAGGCGACAAACATTTTTACTGCATATGTGTATGTTTTGGTGTATCCCCAGCCAGGTCATTGTTGCTGCTGCCTCTTTCCGTGTTTTCTTTTTTAATCCCAAAGAGGAATTGTTCCGACCAGAGGTGCCGTGACGTGGCGAGTGGGCTTAAAACTTTAATGGCCATTCAAGTAAACTAAAACCTCTGACATGTTTTGTTTCCCATGGAGCTACAGTGGTGAGCACAAATGACAACCTTTTTTCTTGTTATGTTTTATACACAAAGTGGACTGGATACTTCTGGTCTCCGCAGCCACCTTTGCAGGGAATAGGCGTAAAACCATTTTTTCTGCACAAGCTTTTGAGAGTATAACTCTCTTAAAAGCTTCCAGCCCTGAAGAAGAGAGATATACTCTCGAAAGCTTGTCTGTTAAGGCTGGGGTCAGACCAGCGCACTTTTAACGTGCGTTCTGGCGCACATAATCACGGCCGCACTAGCAGCAAATGACGGGCAATGACGGCCAATATACGAAGTACGGTCGCACGAAAGTCCGGCTGTGCAACGCAAGTGGAAAATGAACACATTTTTTCGAGAACGCAGAACCGCTAGTACGGACGTACAGAGTGCGCTGCAGCGGCATAGCGGTGTGTGTGTGTGATTTTGAGACGTCAGACCCTGCTCGTGTCTGGCCAACATAACGTCCAGACACCCAAAGTTTCCTGGTTTGGATCTGTAAAAAATCACGCACAAAAATGCGCATCGTATGACCGTTTTCGCGTATTCCATGAAAAAATACGTCAATGCGTTCGGACGCACTTCTTTACGTTCGCGTGTAAAAATGCTTTCGTTTGACCCTAGCCTAAATGTAACGTTAGTTCAATAATAAAGGTGTCACTACGTACTGTTATATTCTGGTAATATATATATATTAGTAGCAAGCACTCACTCCCGGGTCTTCAGTAAAACTTACAGGGTTAATCAAAGTGCTCTGAAATGTGGCCGAAAGGTAACCGAACAGTGAAATTCATCGTACGGTTACCTTTCCTGGCCATTTGGCTATTCAGAGAGCAGGCAGTTTGCCAAATGTTGGCGAATTGCCTGCACATACGGTACCTGTTCGGTACCTGTTCGAGGGCAGTGAATTCCCCATAGAGAAGCAATGCTTCGTCTATTCAGAGAACACAAATCAGCAGTGAAAAGTTGCCGAAATGCCCTGCTGTTCGGTGGCTTCATGCGGCAGATTTATTCAGGCGAATCCCATAGACTTCAATGTGAAAAATATTCCCATTTTAATTCAATATCTAATAAACCGTTTACTATTTTATTCTGCAGTAAAAAGTTTCTTTATTTTTAGATTTTTCAGGATCTTTTAGGCATTTTTGGGGATTTTTTTCCGTTATTTTTTAAATCGTTTTTTCTTTTTCTGTAACAGCCCTTTTTATTATCATTCATTGGATCTTATATGTAAATTTCAGACATTTTCGTTCTGTAGTTTCTTTGCAAACAGCATTTCACTTTTGAAACATTCAAGCATACTGTTTTTTTTTTTTTTCACTCCATTCGTCTGCAGTGCTGGCTATTTCTGGCGTCTGCTCTGGTTTCTCCGGCGTGTTCGACGGGGTTAATCCAGATGTTTTTGCGGGTTTCGGTTTGCATTCGCCGGGCTTTACGGTGATTGTTCGGCGGGTTCGCGGCAGCTTTTCCCTGCACTACGACCACCCTGTGGTGCTTGCTGAATACACCGCAGGGTCGCTGAAATGGGATGGCCAAGTCGCACCAAATTAAGCGAACAAAAAGTCACCGAACGTGCGGTGACTTTTCTATTCTCTTTGAATAACCCTGATAACTTTTATTTAATCCATATAAAATAGGATCAACATCTCGGCTCTATGGGAGCCTTTATTAAGATCGTGATATAGGCTCCCAGACAGTCAAAACGTTGATCATATTTTATATGGATAAAATTAAAGTTATGCTTAATGAAGTTCCAGGAGTCCATCCTTGCTAATATGGATTTGTATATTTCTGGCTTTTGAGGATTTTTTGTACAAGGGCTTATGAACTATAAGGATCGGAATAGTTATGTGGTGAGTGCCCTATATCGGTATATATATTAGGGATGAGCCGAACACCCCCGAGTTCGGTTCGCATTCGAACTTTTCAAATTCTCAATACAAGTCAATGGGACTCAAAGTTCGATTTTTAGAGTGCCCTCCAAGAGGGCATATATGCTAGATATTTGCCATAAAAGGTGTATGGGCGTCCGGGTAGTGCCCTGGGGGACAGGAAACAAGGACAAAAAGTTTGAAAAAAAACGTTTTTAAAGGGACAGTGAGTTTTCCATGAAATAAGGGTTAAAAATAAAAACGAAAAATTCCTTCAAATATCGTGCCTAGGAGGTCCCCCATAACCTGCCCGTGAAGTGGCGGATTTCTAGGATGTATAGAAACATTTAAAAACAAAAAATGACGTTTCAAATGACGGTAAATGCTTCTCCTTTAATATATTCATAAACAACTGCTTGGGGCGGCAGTCTGTATGAAAAGACATTTTAGGACACGCAGAAAAAGTTTAGTGATTTTTTTGGCTAAATTATGGTAAAACTTATGCAGGCTTTGGATGAAAGTAACAATAGGTGCTTTAAAATTGGGCCCTTAGCGTTGGCAACAGTGTCGTCACACCGTAACATAGAAACATAGAAACATAGAAAAATGTCGGCAGATAAGAACCTTTCGGCCCATCTAGTCTGCCCAATTACATGGATACTTTACCTGGATTTATCTTTTGTTTAGGATAGCCTTATGCCTATCCCATGCCTGCTTAAATTCAATTACTGTTTTGGCCTCTACCACTTCTACTGGAAGACTGTTCCATGTATCCACCACCCTCTCAGTAAAATAATGCTTCCTGATGTTACTTTTAAACCTTTGCCCCTCTAATCTAAGACTATGTCCTCTTGTTTTTCTGTTTTGTTTCCTTTTGTTTCCCGTCTGTGGTATTGTGGAAGAGTGAAGGGGTGGACCACGCAGTCCTATATTAAAAATATATGAATCTGGTAAAGGCGTCAGTGCAGCCAAATATTGTGTCTTTGGTGCCAGGCCAGCAAGTGCCATCATACAGTAACCCCTCTGTGGTATTGTGGAAGAGTGCAGGGGTGGACCATGCGGTCCTATATTAAAAAGATATGAATCTGGCACAGGCGTCAGTGCAGCCAAAAATTGTGCCTTTGGTGCCAGGCCAGCAAGTGCCATCATACAGTAACCCCTCTGTGGTATTGTGGAAGAGTGCAGGGGTGGACCATGCGGTCCTATATTAAAAAGATATGAATCTGGTAAAGGCGTCAGTGCACCCAAATATTGTGCCTTTGGTGCCAGGCCAGCAAGTGCCATCATACAGTAACCCCTCTGTGTTATTGTGGAAGAGTGCAGGGGTGGACTATATGGTCCTATATTAAAAAGATATGAATCTGGTAAAGGCATCAGTGCACCCAAATATTGTGCCCTGGTGCCAGGCCAGCAAGTGCCATCATACAGTACTGTGGTATTGTGGAAGAGTGCAGGGGTGGACCCAGGTGGAGTCAGTGACCTCATCATCATTGTCATCACCCCCTTTCTCCTCGTCACTGGAGCCAACTTGGCAGTATGCTGCAGCTGCTGGGAGAACATCAGTGCCAGTTATTTGTGTGTCATCACTGGCACCCCCTTCCTCTAGGTTAATTATACTCCCTTCCTCAACCTCAGAGATTGAATCAGAGCACTGTACTTGCTGCGCATCCTCAAGCAGCATGTCACTGTCATTGTAGTCAAACAATTCAGCTGACCCCTCGTTGTGTGATAGTGAGGCTACGGCAGGAGTAGCTGTGGACATGGAGGCTGCATTAGATGCTTTGGCAGCGGAGGTGGACTGTAAAGCACTACAAGCCTGACTGGCAGAGGACTCGGAGGATGAGGATGGCCTGGTTAGCCAATCCACCAAATCCTCTGTATGTTGCTGCTGCTTAAGGCTAGGGTCAGACGAACGCATTTTTCACGTTGTCCGTGAAAAAGTGTGGTCGAACGAACGTACGTATTTTTTCCCGGAATACGCGATAGCGGTCATACGATGCGTCTTTTCGTCCGTGATTTTGTACGGATCGTCAATAAAACACTTTTTGTGTCTGGACGTTATGTTAGCCGGACATTAGCAGCGTCTGACGTCTCCTAATCACACACACACACCGCTATGCGGCCGCAGCGCACTCTGTACGTCAGTAGTAGCGGTTTGACGTTCTCTAAAAAATACGTTCGTTGGCCACTTGCGTTGCGCGGACGAACTTTCGTGCGGCCGTTCGTCGTATGTTCCCCGGCATTGGACTTCATTTGCTGCTAGTACGGCCGTGATTTTGTGCGGCTAAACGCACGTTAAAACTGCGCTAGTCTGACCCTAGCCTAAGACGGCCAGCACCAGTTAGAAAGGACAAGCGTGCCCCTGCAGAGGATGCACCACGTCCATGACGACCAGAGGCACAGCCTCCCGACACAGAGGCTGCTTGCCCTCTTATCTGTGTCTGGGAGCGTCTGCCTGTCCTTTTTGGTCTTTCTGACATGGTGAGTGATATATACTGTAGATTAAATATATACAGAACTCTGATTCAACTCTGATACAAAGATTAAAGATTTCCAGAACTCTGGTATAACTCAGTGACACACCCTGATAGCTGGCAGCCAGTGACAAGACACAGATTACCTAAATTCCCAAATATTTTGTAGAAATTACTGACCCCCTAAAATAGTTGCTGGTGGCAGTGACAAGACACAGATTACCTAAATTCCCAAATATTTTGTAGAAATTACTGACCCCCCAAAATAGTTGCTGGTGGCAGTGACAAGACACAGATTACCTCAATTCCCAAATATTTTGTAGAAATTACTGACCCCCCAAAATAGTTGGTAGCAGTGACAAGACACAGATTACCTCAATTCCCAAATATTTTTTAGAAATTACTGACCCCCCAAAATACTGGGTGTCAGTGAGAACACACAGATTAGAACAATGCCCAGATATTTTGTAGAAATGAGACCCCCCCAGTAGCTGGTGGCAGACTGGCAGTGAGAACACACACTAACACAAGAAGAATCTCCTCTCAAATCTCCTCTCAAACACGTGCTGAAGCGCTGTGTGAAGCCTTATATAGTGTGCTGCGGGACTTAGCTCTGTGAGCCCATGATTGGGCAAAATTTGCCCAATCAGGAGTCTGAGCCATGATTGGCATAGTCTTGAACCTGACTTGCGCCTGACCTGTGGTCAGGTGCAAGGCTGTAGCCAATTACAAGCTTCAGGCCAGTGGAAAAGTGCATTGTGGTCCATTGTGGGCGAACATGCCACGAACACGCGGAAAGGTTCGTAGTTCGCGAACAAGCGATGTTCAAATCGAACTCCGAACCGATCGAACCGAATAGCTCATCCCTAATATATATATATATATATATATATATATATAACAATGAGTCCATAAACTATTATAAATGTTAGGAATAGCTTGGCAAAATAAGATGCTGTGCTTTTCTTCTAAGTTGCATTTCTGTTACCTCATCAGTTGATCAGTTCGGTTATTTATCTATATTTCATGTTTATGCTCATATTCGATTGATATGAAGTAGAGAGCAGCAGTATTTGGAATGTTAGGGCTGCACCAATACTAAAAACACCATTCCATGTACTATGAATGAAGGACCTGCACCACTTTTAAATCACGAAATACTGTGCACTGCCAATAATAATTTAGTAAATTTAGTAAAGAGTAAATTTGTGAATTGCATCTTTTCCAAATTCGGTTTTGGTTATGCTCAATCGTGTCTAAAATTTTCAGTTCTGTTCTTCACAAGTGTGTTAGTATTAATTATCGTCCTTGTAGAAGAGACGAGATGGGAATAATCGTGCGCTCTGCTTATCAAAAATAAGAAACGTAAGACAATACAGGGTGCCTGTTGCATCCCAAAGTAACCAACTCCTTGAAGCAATTCAGGCAAAGAAGTGGATCACACACATCCAAAAGGATTTAATTTCACTTTTATTCCATCAGACTCGACATTTTGGCCACTACAACGGCCTTTCTCAAGCGTGAGAAAGGCCGCTGTAGTGGCTGAAACATTGCGTCTGATGGAATAGCAGTGGAATAACAGTGCCGCTACAACCTCTTGGATGTGCCTGGTCCCTTTTTTTGTCTGGAGCAGTAGTTATCATGTGAAGTCTAAGGGCCCTATTATAATCTTCGCGCAAACGTTTGCGCCGGCACAAAAACGCATTAACGCGAGGGGTAAAACCCTTTGCGCTGAACATCGTATTACAATGTCAGCGCAACTAACGCGCATATTCATCTACCGTGGGTGAACCTTCACAAACCATGCGGGAGCGTACTGCACTGCGCGCGTCCTATACTTAACATTGTGAGCGCAAACGCGAATGTACACTGGTACTCGGATGGTATTACAATCAGGATTTAATACATAGCCTTTGCACGCAGATTTTTAGCAACTCCTAAAAGCTGGTGTTAATGGCAAATCTGAACGACCTGGCCGAACCCAAATACACCAGCCCAAAGCAAAAATGCAGCAAGGTATAGTTACACATTCTACACATACCCAAACAATAAATTTGAGAAATTGTGTGTGCATTTATTATTGCTGCAGCATATATGCTCAGATTGACTTTGGCAGGTGCAAAAACTTAACGTGTGATAATTGTGGTTCTTAATTCGGATTGGCTAAATCGCGTGAAAAAAACAGTCCGCACACTGATTTCTGCACGCAACGTTGCTGTGCGCGCATTTGTGCGCGTCCGTTTTACACACGTCATTGCTCGAAAGGATGAAAAAATGTGCGAGGATTGTAATTCCAGTTTTGTTTTACGCGCGTTTAACGTTTGGCGCACAAATTCACATGTTGCGCGAGCGTTTTAACACGAAGATTGTAATAGGGCTCCAAGTTTTTAATATGTTTACACTCATAGAAATTAGCCTGATTACTGCTGGGACGATGGACGCCTTTTACGAGGTAAAGTCCTTTACAACACAAGCCTTTATTGGATCTTAGTAATAATTTATTTTGAATACCTGTATATTTAAGCATTTCCCAGTACGTGGCACTGGGCAGATGTATTATCACTAAAATCACCTGCCTTGGGCACATCAGCCCTTTAGACAAGGCATTTGAAGTTGGTACAGTGTGTTACTCAGAGGTCAGACTTAATACTTACCAAGAATAACTCTGTTATGCATATCCGAAAACTCATAACACCTGGCAGTGTAAATTTGACGGAGCATTCCTTTCCGTTGGGTCTGTGTGTCTAGCTATCTATTATCTCGCTGGATATTTTTAGAATCTTGAAAAATATGTCAATCATATCAAGTTTTCTCAATGTTTGACATATTTTTGTAAGTAGGTTTTTCCTTAAGTGCACTCTAATTCAATTTTAAAACACCTTACCCATTTTAAATAGTTGGGCAGATGCTATAGACATTTTGTGTTTTTTTTCTACATTTTTTATTTTAGGTGAACATATTCACCTTTTCTTTCTCGACGAGCGCTTCTCCTACGCTTTAGCTCAGGGCTTCTGAAATGCAGAAGTCCCTGCAGATATCCATGCAATTTGCGTATGATCTCGCCTTGCATATGTACTCACATTTTGAACTTGAGTACTTTTGTTCAGTAGCACCGCGTCAGGTTTTCAATAGGTAGATCTCTGGATGCAGTACCTTGAGTAGGAGGAAGCGGGTGTGGTTTTTAAATCGTAAAGCGAGAGGCGAAGTAGAGACTTGCAGAAGGTTGGTCCAGCCAGCAATGTTTCATAAACGATATACCGGCAAGGGTTTGCAATCCAGAAAGAGATAGATAGATATTACAGTTAGGCCCATATATATTTGGACACCGGCACAATTTTAGTTTTTTCCGGTATTTACCAAAACATGTTCAAGCTATATTTATATAATGGATATAGGCTGAAAATGCACACTTTCAGGTTTAATTTGAGGTTATGTACATGCAAATTAGAGGAAGGGTTAAGTAATTACAGCTCTTAAGAGTAGCCACAACCTCTTTTTCACCAAAAGTAATTGGACAATTGAATCAAAAGCTGTTTCATGGCCAGGTGTGGGCTACTCCTTCGTTATTTCTTCATCAATTAAGCAGGTAAAAGGTCTGGAGTTGATTCTAAGTGTGGTATTTGCATTTGGAATCTATTGCTGTGAACCTACATCATGCATTGAAATGAGCTGTCCATGCAAGTGAAATGGGCCATTGTAAGGCTTCAAAAACAAAACAAATCCATCGGAGAGATAGCAGCAACATTAGAAGTAGCAAAAACAACAGTTTGCTACATTCTGAGGAAAAAAGAACGCACTGGTGAGCTCAGCAACATAAAAAGACCTGGGCCTCCACAGAAGACAACAGTGGTGGATGATCGCAGGATCCTATCTACGGTAAAGAAAAACCCAATCACAACATCAAGACAAATGCAGGACACTCTCCAGGAGGTGCGCGTATCGTTGTCAAAGTCCACCATCAAGAGAAGACTTCACGAGAGCAAATACAGAGGGTTCACCACAAGGGGCAATCCATTCATAAACCTGAAGAACAGAAAAGCCAGATTAGACTTTGCCAAAAAACATCTAAAAAAAGCCAGACTGGAAAAGCATTCTTTGGACAGATGAAACTAAGATTAATCTGTACCAGAATGACAGGGAGAAAAAAGTGTGGAGAAGGCTTGGATCAGCTCATGATCCAAAGTATACAACGTCATCTGTAAAACAAGGTGGAGGTAGTGTGATGGCATGGGCATGCATGGCTTCCAGTGGCACTGGATCATTGGTGTTTATTGATGATGTGACAGAAGACAGAAGCAGCCAGATGAATTCAGCAGTAATTAGAGATATACTGTCAGCCCAGATTCAGCCAAATGCAGCAAAGTTGATTGGATGGCACTTCACAGTACAGATGAACAATAGTGCACAACACACTGCAAAAGCAATCCAGGAGTATTTGACGGAAAAGAAGTGGAATATTCTGCAATGGCCGAGTCAATCACCTGATCTCAAAACAATTGAGCTGCATTTCACTTGCTGAAGGCAAAACTAAAAGGCAGAAAGACCCACAGACAAAGAACAACGGAAGACAGCTGCAGTTAGCCTGGCAAAGCATCAGAAAACAAGCCTTTGGTAATGTCAACGGGTCATTGCCAGTTAAGGATTCTCAACAAAATATTAAAAATGAAACATTTTATTTATGATTATATTCATTTGTCCAATTACATTTGAGCCCCTGAACATGGGGGGGGGGAGACTGTGTATAAAAATGGTTGTAGTTCCTAAAATTTGTACTTGATATTTATGTTCAACCCCTTGAATTAAAGCTGAAAGTCTGCACTTCAAATTCACTGGATTGTTTCGTTTAAATTTTATTCTGGTGGCATACAGAGCCAAAAGTATGAAAAATGTGCCTGTATCCAAATATATATTGACCTAACAGTATATATGAGAGAGAAATAGTACCAAGTTATTACTCAGAGAGCAAAGTAACTAAGCACCTGGCCACAGGTGAGCCAGGTTTATATAGGGTGCCATGGAAAGAACCCACCCAGAATCCACCCCCAACTCTCCCAGTCCCTCCCTAATGGGAGGACTGAAAACCTGAGTCCCCAGTATTCCCCAGGCTGCCAGTCCCAGGGCCACAAGCCCCATGAAGCCCGCTGGCTGCTTGTCACCACCCACCCACCAGCCCCTCTGTGAGGACATGCCTCAAATAGAGGCAGCACGCTGAGTGGCCGCTGAACATCGGGAGCCATGCCGGGTCTTAGTCCCGGAGGTAGCGCCCAGTACCCCTTCCTCAGACCTCTGGAAAGGCGAAGGGCTGAATTGCTATATTGAGAGCATCCTGGACATGGCAAGACTGGTGAAGGAGGTCAGGGCACTGCAAATGTATATTGAGTGGTCACAATGCATAGAGCGTCCCTTTGATTTGTTAGGAATGGACAAGCACATACACATTTTGATAAAGATTTCACTGGGTCTTCAGGGGTGGTAGACATTTTATTTAGCCATTAAAAGGGACACTAACACATAAATTGTAATGGGATTACTTTAATTATGCATTAGAAATAAAACCACTGTATAAAATTCATGCTTCTGTATTTTATTCTATGTTGAAGTAATGGCATGTAAAAATGAAAAATAAAATTATATTTTCTTATCTCCTGTTTGCATTTTGTGGATTTTTCCCATGATGCAACATTTACCAAAATCTGTGCAAAAGTTTTCTCTACTGCTTTATGTAATCTACAGTATTTAACAGTTAATGAGGTGGAGGAGGGAATGTTTAGATAAGGTGGCAAACAGCTATCGTTCGGCAGGCTAAGGTTGGTGTCAAATGAGCGCACTATGTGCGCCCGTACTGATGTGCCTTCCGGCGTCTGTTGCAGTGCTGTCACACGCTGTTGCACGCACATGAATTGTGCGCGCTACAGCAGCCATGCTGCGGCCGTTTTGCTAGCCTCCCAGTCAAAGCGATAGGACGAGCGTTCGACGGGCTGCAAAGCATGATCCTTCATAGAAGGATCGAGTCTTGCAGCGCTGAGCGCACTAACTGCATTCAGCGAGGTGGCCAGATGGGCATCAGACGGGCCTCGGAGTGGAAAGAACGTCCACTCTCCGGGACATTCCTTCCGCTCGGAAAAATGCTTGTCTGACACCAGCCTGAGATAAGAGTTGGCAGCTGAATGAGATACGACAGGGAACTTAAAATACATCTACCCCCTGCTGATGTTCTTTGAATACGTCCCACACAATACAATGATGTGTCAGTGATCGACCAATAGACTCCATTCTGTGGCCAAAGCCACAGAATGAGGAGCAAGCGTTGGGAAGATACGGGGTGGGGGGGGGCAGTTTACAGCACAAAAGATCACACAATGGATGCACTCAGTGACACATATAAAGTAAAATACATTCTTAACTAAACATAGAAGAGAAAAACAAAGCACATGTTAGGCTAGGGTCAGACTGAGGCAGTGCGAACGCGCGTTCTGGCGCACTTAATCACGGCCGTGCTAGCAGCAGATGCCGGGCAATGACGGCCAATATACGAAGTACGGTCGCACAAACGTCCGGCTGCGCAACGCAAGTGGAATATGAACGCATTTTTTCGAGAACGTTAAACCACTAGTACGGACGTACAGAGTGCGCTGCGTCCGCTAGCGGCGTGTGTGCGTGAATTGGAGACATCAGACGCTGCTAATGTCCGGCCAACATAACGTCCAGATGCAAGAAGTGTTTTATTGATGATCCGTACAAAATCACGGATGAAACTGCGCATAGTATGACCGCTATTGCGTATTCCGTGAAAAAATACGTCCATTCTTCGAACGCACATTTTCACGGACAACGTGAAAAATGCGTTAGTCTGACCCTAGCCTAAGATATCAGCAACATAGAATAAACACAATAAGGACATTTCATTTTTTGGTGGTAGCGGCCTGATAAATATTTGGGATTTTTTTGCACCTAGACCTTTTAGTTGTCAGTAGGATGGGTGAAGTTTGTAGACAATTTTACTGATAAGTATGTGAAAGATTCCTTGCAAACCTGCCACAAAAAACAGATGTTCCTTTTTTCCTATCTCACTATTACAGTTTTTCATAGTTAATAAGACAGGAAGACATAATGAGCAGAACAGAGAATAAAATATATAATGACCGTGCCCAAAACCAGAGGATATTTGTAGGTGTTTAAGGCTGGGGTCAGACGAGCGTAGTGTTCACGTCCGTGATTGCGCCTAAAAGTACGTCCGTGATAGCATGAAAGAAAGTCCATCGGAGCCTGTTACACAAAGTACGTCCGCACTGAACTACGGACGCACCACGGCCGCGGCAAACGGACGCAAGGCAGGCAAGAACGTACAACCCCTAGAACGGCCGCACAAAGTGCGCTGCGTCCGCAACGTCCACATAGCTTTGTGTGTGAGTGATGGAACGTGGTCAGACGGACTGCATTTATACGTCCAGCATTTTTCCTCGGACAAAATGGTTTTGCCTTTTAATTTATTTTCCCTCCTACATCCGTCAAAATACACGTCAGTGAAAAAAACGGACTGTCTGGCCACTACTGCGTCTTCCGTACTAACGTACGTCCGTGTGCTCGGACGTACAGTCCGTAGAAATCACGCTCGTCTGACCCTAGCCTAAAACCTATAGGTGTCCTGGTATGTTGAAAATAAGCGCTCTTGTGCGTAACACTCAATTTATCTTATTCGTTATGCACGTCACTTTATCTTTCATGTTTAGAGTCGCATTGTGCCGTTATGCTAATGTCAACATTTTCCAAGCACAAAAGTCAGGACGTTCCTGGCAACGCAAACTTTAAAACTGCAAAAAGGAAAAGCAAATTTCCATATTTTCAATTTAAAGCTCTGAATATTTCTTATCTTATTACAGAATTTGTTAAAGAGGCAATATGTCATAAAACAAACAGCAAATAGCACATTTAAATATCTTGCATACCCAGGCTCTCTGCGCACGTATACTTTCTGCTGCACAAGAGCTAAAGCTTTTCTCGTGAATCATTCCTTTCTCAAAACAACTGCTTGACCTTTGTTACAAAAGCTTAGGGTGGCATTGGCAAATATAACTTTTAATGTAATTAACAAAGTTTAAAAAGAAGAAATAAGCAAAACACTCGAGGGGTTATTCGAAGGGAGTTGAACTTGCAACCGAATTGCACCAAACAGTGAGGTCTATCAGGGTTATTCAAAAAGCTCCGAATTGCTGGCGAAAGGTAACCAAACGCTGAAATTCAGCGTACAGTTACCTTTCCTGGTCATTCGGCTATTCAGAGAGCAGGCAGTTCGCCAAATGTTGGCGAATTGCCTGCACATATGGTGCCTGTTCGTTGCCTGTTCGAGGGCAGTGAAATCCCCATAGAGAAGCAATGCTTCGTCTATTCAGAGAACAAAAACCAGCAGGGAAAAGTTGCTGAATTGCCCTGCTGTTCGGTGGTTTCATTCGTCAGGTTTATTCAGGCAAATCCCATAGGCTTCAATGTTAAAAATATTTCCGTTTTAATGCAATATCTAATAAATCGTTAATTATAAAATTCTGCAGTAAAAAGTCTCTTTATCTTTAGATTTTTTAGAATCTTTTAGGCATTTTTGGGGATTTTTTTGCAAGCATTTTTTCCCATTTCTTTTTTTTTTCTGTAACAGCCCTTTTTATTATCATTCATTGGATCTTATATGTAAATTCCAGACATTTTTGTTCTGTAGTTTCTTTGCAAACAGCGTTTCACTTTTCAAACATTCAAGCAAACTGTTTTTTTTTCACTCCGTTCGTCTGCGGTGTCTGGTTTTTCCGGCGGCTGCTCTGCGCGGTTTTCGCGGCTTTCGGTGTGCGTTCGCTCTGGTTTTGCGGTGAGTTTTCGGCAGGTTTGCGGCGACTTTTCCCTGCATTACGACAACCCTGTGGTTCTTGCTGAATACACCGCAGGGTCGCCGAAAAGGGATTGCCAAATTGCACCGAATTGAAGAGAACGAAAAGTCACCGAACGTGCGGTGACTTTTCGATTCTCCTTGAATAACCCTGTATATTACAATTCCGATGCTATAACGGGGACGCTTAGGAGAAGAACCTGCGCCTGCAGATTACTCCTTAGGGTCCACGTTTTAGCGTGATATTACGGCGCAGGCGGTAATCCAGAAGCCTGCACGGTAATACTGCGCTAATCTAAGCGCCGCTGCAAGCATCCCCTACATGGAGTCCATAGGACTCCATTGAGGCTGACGCTGCCCTGGTCACATGACCTGCAGGATCTCGCCTTGCGAGATCCGGCAGGTCGGTGTAGTAATTAGCAGGGGGAGACTGGGGGACTGTCTGATTGTGCTGACTAATTGTGCAGAGCAGAAGCGGAATCAGTTAGCATCAGGTCCTAGCTGTGGTTAACTTTCGAGTTAACCGCAGCAGTACGGTAATTTGCGTTAGGACTTTGCAATCCTAACGCTAATTAACACTTTGCGCTCCCCATGTTAAGCATAGGGAACGCAAAGTACAGTAAGCTCGCTCTGAAAAGCGCAAGATCCAAATCGTTAACGGGTTTTTTAACCCATTTGCGTTCGGTTTGTACTATGGTCTGCCCGCTCAAGAGCAACCAGAGCTAACGTTAACGCTCACACTGGTGAGCGCTAACGTTAGTGTTAGAAAGGTAATATGGCCCTAAATTTACCCGTATGGTGCAATTTTGTGGCAATTCGACTATTCAGAAAGCTGTGAATTCTCAAAATCCCAGGACATACTTGAAAAAGAGAAATCTCAATGTATCCTTTCTGGTAAAATACCTGGTGAAATACGATGATCTTTGGCGGCAGCGAAATTCCCCAAAGAGAAGTAATGGTTAATCTATTCAGAGAACACCGAACAGCAGAGAAAAGTTGTGCCCTGATTTTCAGTGGTTCAGTGCAACAGATTTAAACAGGCGACTCCCATAGGTTTCAATAATAATAAAAAAAATCTCCATTGTCATCACATTTTTATTCAACCGTTTATTTTTATTTGCAGCAAAAAGTCTTTTATTAATTTATTTTTCAGAATTTATTAGGCATTTTTCCGTATCTTTTGGCAAAAATTTTGATTCTGATTTATTTTACATGGTATTTTTTTAATTCTGTAACAGACATTTTCATGGTTATTCATAGGACCTTATATATAATTTCCATGCATTTTCATGCATTCGTTTTTTTTAAAAAAAAAAACGCCTTTTAAAAGTTGTGTTTTTTCTTTTATTTTTACACCCGTTCGGCGGCTCGTCAGCTTTTTTCAGTGGCGTTTGGCGGTCTGTTTGTCAGGTCGTTGGCTGCATTTGGCGGTTTATTGGATCAATTCGGTGATTTTTTTGTTGGTTTGTCAGATGTGTTGAACGTTTTTTTAATTTGTTCGCTGTTTTTTTCAGCAGCTTGTGGCTGTTTTCGGCGGGTTTATCAGCGGTGTTCGGCTGATCCCTTCAACGCACTTCAGGGACCCTGTAATGAATGCTGAATTCACTGCAGGGTAGGTGAAATGAGGTCACCGAAGAAGAGAGCAGTGAATAACCCCTTTGGAGCAGTGGGTTCTATCAGTATGTGTTTAAAACATCAAAACAGAGAGCTTTAACCCCTTCGCTGCTGAGCCATTTTACACCTGTGTGCTGAGCTCATTTTGAACGTTTTGTGTTCGTCATGTTTAAACGCGATTTGAAGTCATGTTTTATTACAGAACCCAGACAAATTATATATCCTTTTTTACAGAAGACTCAGCAGATTCATAATATATCTTTATTATATGTATACATCATGTCCTGTCAGAATGCTATAACAAAAATGTAAAAAAAAAAAAATCCATGCAGATATCAATCTTTTAAAGCTTGTAAAATTTCTTACTTTTTCTACATTTTATCAGCCAAACCTTTGTGGTTATATGTTCTATGGGTTACATTTGTTAAAAAAACAGGAAAAACCAAAAATTCTTGCTTGCGTTTTGGAGGGTTGTGTTTTATGAAGAATGTGACTATCAGAGTTATCTAAAGAGATCCGAATTGCTGGAGAAAGGTAAACGAACGCTGAAAATCAGCGTACGGTTACCTTTCTTGGCCATTCGGCTATCCAGAGAGCAGGCAATTCGCCAAATCCTGACGAATTGCCTGCACATACGGTGCCTGTTCGGTGCCTGTTCGGTGCCTGCAGTGAAATCCCCATAGAGAAGCACTGCTTCGGCTACTCAGACAACACAAACCAGCAGTGAAAGGTTCCCGGAATTCTATGCCATTCGGTGGTTTAATTCGGCAGGTTTATTCAGGCGAATCCCATAGGCTTCAATGTTAAAAATATTCCTGTTTTAATTCAATATCTAATAAACCGTTCATTATACAATTCTGCAGTAAAGAGTCTCTTTATTTATAGATTTTTTTCGGATATTTTAAGCATTTTTCTGGATTTAATTATTATTATTTTTTAAGAAATCCTTTTTTTTTTAACCCTGCCACTGCTGAGCCATTTCACCGCTGTGTGCTGAGTTAATTTTTACCGCTTTCGCTCATCATGTTTAAACGCGATTTGAAGCCACATTTTATTATATGGCCCAGACATATTATATATCGTTCTTTCCGGCAGACTCGGCAGATTCATAATATATCATTTTTATATGTATACGTCAAGTCCTAAAAATTAGAATTTTTAATCATCTGCAACGTGTTAAGTGTTTTTTTTCAAATTTTATCACATGAGCGTTTGAGATTATATTTTCTATGGGGTGCGCTTGTACAAAAATTAGTAATGAGGATTTTTTAGCAAACGCACCCCATAGAAAAAAATCATTAGTGCAGCATCATTGTTCACATTATAATTGAAATGTGAACAATAGTGCTGCATTAATAAAAACACACAAATAAAACATGTTTTTATTTATTTTTTTAATTTTTTTTTTAAATTTCTTTATTTTACTTTGTACATGGTCATGTTGGGTATCATTGCTCAGGCCTTTCGAATGACACCCTCCGTGACTCCCTAGCTGCCACAGTTCTGGAGATATCGGGGATCAAATGAACCCACTATCTCCACCAATGATTTCCTTGGGAAATCCCTGGGCAGCTAGGAGTTACCCAGCTATCGCTATGCACGATGATGTCGGGCAGCGAGGGGGACCCGGGGGTGGAGCCGCCATCCAAGATGGTGGCCCCCACCGGAGCTAGGCCACACTTCGGTGCCGCAAAGGGTTAATACCATTCCATTAGCAGCCCCCTCAACTGGCTGTGTCTTCTTGCGAGCGCCAGCGTTCTCCCTCGCGTGGCTGCCATCCTGTGAAGGCTGTGACACAGGCTACAGGTGAGATCTCGCGAGAGGGCGTCACAGCCTTCAGAAGCCGGAGGCCGCGTGGAGCGTGGAGGAGAATGCTGGCGCTCGGAGGAACACACAGGTCACCTGATCCTGAGGTCTGTGCTGGGCAAGTATAATTCTGGGGGTCATTGCTAGGTACATATATTTTTGGGGGCCTGTGCTGGGTACATATATTTTTGGGGGGGGTCTGTGCTTGATACATAAAATTCTGGGCGCCTGTGCTGGGTACATATATGTATCCAGCACAGACCCCCCAGAAATATATGTACCCAACACAGGCCCCCCCAGAAATATACGTACCCAGCACAGGCCCCCAGAATTACATATATCCAGCACAGACCCCCCAAGAAATATATGTATCCAGCCCAGCCCCCCAGAAAGATATTTTGGGGGGGGTCTGTGCTGGGTATATATAATTCCGGGGGCCTGTGCTGGGTACATATAATTCTTATTTTTGTGTTATGACTAGACTATATAGCCAGTGGTGTATTTAGGTTTTGTGTTGCCCTAGGCCTGACTAAACTCGTGCACCCCCCAATTTAAATTTGAGGCACCCCTTCCTGTCAAGGGCACACCTCTTCCTGGTTAATCCCCACCCTTCCTCTTTAAGCTCCACCTTTTCCTCTTAGAGCTCTGCCTTTTCCTCTCTTTATATTAAAAGTGGATACCAAGTGCCTACTTGTATATTTTGTATACCATTTCAAATGTATCTATTGAGATAAATAAAATTATGAAATGTTTAAATTCAAGCATTTTTACAAAGAACAACCACGCATGTCAAGTATACTGGATCACAGCCGGTACAGGGCGGGCAGCTGCGCGCGTGCTTTTCACGTGGTTCAGCCAGTCATGTGGTACTGAGACTCAGAGAAATGGCAGTGAAATGCCCTGATGTTCGGTGGTTTCAATCAGCAGGTTTATTCAGGCGAACCCCATAGGTTTCAATGTTAAAAATATTCCCGTTTTTATGCAATATCTAATAAATCATTTATTATTTTAATCTGCAGTAAAAAGTCTTTATTTATATTTTTTTGTTTTTAGTACCTTTTAGTCATTTTTCAGATTTTTTTGGGCAAAATCCCCACTTTTTTTAATAGCAGTTTTTCTTTTTTCTGTAACAGAACTTTTTATTATCAATCATAGGATCTTATATGTAAATTCCAGACATTTTCGTTCAGTAGTTCTTTTGAAAACAGCAGGCCACGGGTTTGCGGTGGCAGCATTCAGCGGCCCACTCCATGCACTTTGGGGACCCTGCGGTGAATGGTGAATTCACTGCAGGGTGGGGAAATTTTATTCTCCGAAGTGCAGGGAACTACAGAACACCAAAAAGTTGGCGTCATTTCGGTGCTCTGTGAGTAACCCATTTAGTGGTGAGGTTTTTTGCTGCCCCCCGGAAAGTGAAAGCCTAGGCCTTGCCTACCCAGGACATACTTGAAAATTAGTGAAATCCCATTGTATCCTTCCTGGTAAAATACTTTGCAAAAGTAAAAAAATAAAAATAAAAAAATAAATTGTTTTTTGGGGTGGGGCCACCCAGTGCGGGCCGCTGCCCCTGAAAAGTGCCACCCTAGACCTGGGCCTAGTCGGCCTAGGCCAAAATACACCACTGTATATAGCTATGTGTTTTACACTTGAGACATAATAATGTTCATTTGCACTTTATTACTGAAAGTTATTAATATATTAACATGCATTTTCTCCCAAGAACATATAACTGTTAATAGAAATATATGATGAGAAAGAGCCTAGAAGAGGCTATAATAGGCTTGTATGTACTGTAACAGATCAATCTAAGGACTTGTTTGTGAGACAAGTCCATGATGTATTTGTGTTTTTTTTGTTTTTTTTGGGATGTTGGAGCTGGATAGCAAAATAATGCGGTGGGCTGGCTTTCGGGGGGACCCCAAGAAAATGTTTGCCATGGGTCCAATCAATATTAAAGATGGGCCTGGCTAGCGTCAGCTTGAAGAAGGTGATATAGCCCTTAGTGACAGCATCAAATGCTACAATACACCCTCCACTTTATCGGGCAAACATCTATAAAGTCCCTGTCAGGGCTAGTTAGAGAGGTGAAAACCAGGAAAGTGACTAGAGAACTGAAAATTCTATGGTCAAAATAGCCGGTTTGGAATGTGAGATAAATGGGAGAATTTTTCTGGTTTGGCTATTTTAACCTAGAATTTTCACTTCTCCAGTCATTCTCCTAGTTTTCACCACACTCTGAATGACCCTGTGTATGTGTTTCAATGTGGCATGCATAGGTGTGTGCACATGGTGTGCTGGGTGTGCCCAGGCACACCCTAATGTTTTTATATAGAGGTCTTCTTTCATTTTCTACATTGACATTTACATGTCCCTTATCTGGTTCATGATGAATAGCTGACTGTATCTCTGAATGCATATTCGTTTTTTCTAATGAAAAATTAGCATTTTTTGCAAAATCTTCTCTACATCAGTTCTCAATTAATATATTTTCCATGGGTGCACACCCTAATGTGACGGGCTGCGCACGCCAGTGGTGGCATGAATATGATTCTTAGCAACATTTTCATTTTCTTGGTAACTCTTCTTTAACTGAATCTTTTCCACCAGACTAAGATGACAAGTTCCAGTCTTGGGTGCAGGATGACAGAACTAAGAGTAAAATTGCCGAGACTACTGTGACATAGTGTGACTAGCAAATTCATAAATGTGTCTGTCTTTGGCTTTATGGCGCACATCATACCCTGCATACATTACCTCAGTATACAGTGGGTCAAAAAATTATTTAGTCAGCCACCAATTGTGCAGGTTCTCCCACTTAAAAAAGATGAGAGAGGCCTGTAATTGTCATCATAGGTAACTTCATCTATGAGAGACAAAATGAGAAAGAAAAATCCAGAAAATCACTGTCTGATTTTTAAAGAATTTATTTGCAAATTATGGCGGAAAATTAGTATTTGGTCACCTACAGTACAGTACAAACAAGCAAGATTTCTGGCTCTTACAGACCTGTAACGTCTTCTTTAAGAGGCTCCTCTGTCCTCCACTCGTTAGCTGTATAAATGGCACCTGTTTGAACTTGTTATCAGTATAAAAGACACCTGTCCACAACCTCAAACAGACACACTCCAAACTCCACTATGGTCAAGACCAAAGAGCTGTGGAAGTTCACCAGAAACAAAATTGTAGACCTGCACCAGGCTGGGAAGACTGAATGTGCAATAGGCAAGCAGCTTGGTGTGAAGAAATCAACTGTAGGAGCAATCATTAGAAAATGGAAGACATGCAAGACCACTGATAATCTCCATCGATCTGGGGCTCCACCCAAGATCTCACCCCGTGGGGTCAAAATGATCACAAGAACGGTGAGCAAAAATCCCAGAACCACACGGGGGGACCTAGTGAATGACCTGCAGAGAGCTGGGACCAAAGTAACAAAGGCTACCATCAGTAACACACTACGCCGCCAGGGACTCAAATCTTGCAGTGCCAGACGTGTCTCCCTGCTTAAGCCAGTACATGTCCGGGCCCGTCTGAAGTTTGCTAGAGAGCGTTTGGATGATCCAAAAGAGGATTGGGAGAATGTCATATGGTCAGATGAAACCAAAGTAGAACTTTTTGGTAAACACTCAACTCGTGTTTGGAGGAGAGAGAATTGTGAGTTGCATCCAAAGAACACCATACCTACTGTGAAGCATGGTGGCGGAAACATCATGCTTTGGGGCTGTTTTTCTGCAAAAGGACCAGGACGACTGATCCGTGTAAAGGGAAGAATTAATGGGGCCATGTATCGTGAGATTTTCAGTGAAAACCTCCTTCCATCAGCAAGGGCATTGAAGATGAAACATGGCTGGGTCTTTCAGCAGGACAATGATCCCAAACACACCGCCCGGGCAATGAAGGAGTGGCTTCGTAAGAAGCATATCAAGGTCCTGGAGTGGCCTAGCCAGTCTCCAGATCTCAACCCCATAGAAAACCTTTGGAGGGAGTTGAAGGTCCGTGTTGCCCAGCGCAGGGGCGGATCCAGAGACTAGTCTCGGGAGGGGCACTGACAGAAAATAAGGTGTTTTAGCAGAGAGCCCGACTCACGAGAATTTACAGAGGGCCCGGCTCACAGGAGCTTACAATCTAGAAGAGCAGAGGGCACCCAGGAGCTTACAATCTAGAGGAGCAGAGGGCACCCAGGAGCTTACAATCTAGAGGAGCAGAGGACACTCAGGAGCTTACAATCTAGAGGAGCAGAGGGCACCCCGGATTTTACAATCTAGAGGAGCAGAGAGCGCCCAGCTCACACATGGATTTGCCCCCAGCTCATGGATTTGCCCCAGCTCATGGATTTGCCCCAGCTCACACATGGATTTGCCCCAGCTCACACATGGATTTGCCCCAGCTCACACATGAATTTGCCCCAGCCTCATGGATTTGCCCCAGCTCACACATGGATTTGCCCCAGCTCACACATGGATTTGCCCCAGCTCACACATGGATTTGCCCCCAGCTCACACATGGATTTGCCCAGCTCATGGATTTGCCCCCAGCTCATGGATTTGCCCCCAGCTCATGGATTTGCCCAGCTCAAGGATTTACCCCCAGCTCATGGATTTGCCCCCAGCTCATTGATTTGCCCAGCTCATGGATTTGCCCCCAGGTCATGGATTTGCCCCCAGCTCATGGATTTGCCCCCAGCTCATGGATTTGCCCCCAGCTCATGGATTTGCCCAGCTCACACATGGATTTGCCCAGCTCATGGATTTGCCCCAGCTCATGGATTTGCCCCCAGCTCATGGATTTGCCCCAGCTCATGGATTTGCCCCCAGGTCATGGATTTGCCCAGCTCATGGATTTGCCCCAGCTCATGGATTTGCCCCCAGCTCATGGATTTTCCCAGCTCATGGATTTGCCCCAGCTCATGGATTTGCCCCCAGGTCATGGATTTGCCCCCAGGTCATGGATTTGCCCCCAGCTCATGGATTTGCCCAGCTCATGGATTTGCCCCCAGGTCATGGATTTGCCCCCAGCTCATGGATTTGCCCCCAGCTCATGGATTTGCCCAGCTCACACATGGATTTGCCCAGCTCATGGATTTGCCCCCAGCTCATGGATTTGCCCCCAGGTCATGGATTTGCCCAGCTTACACATGGATTTGCCCAGCTCTCACCTGGATATTGCTCCAGCTCCGGCAGGGGTTGAGGGGACTCAGATGCCGGGCAGCGCGGGAGTGCCTGCCCGGTCCTGAAGAGTCCGTCCTGTTGAAGGTGATGCGGCTGCGTGGCATGCGTGCGCAGGTCACGCGGTCCGGCCAGTCAGGTGGTACAGAGACTCAGTACCACCTGATTAGCCGGACCACGTGACCGGCTGCGCCTGCACGCAGCCGCTTCCCTTTAACAGGACGGACTCTTCAGGACCGGGCAGGCACTCCCGCGCTGCCCGGCATCTGGGTCCCCGGCTCAAATCTCGGGGGGGGGGCAATTGCCCCGTTGCCCCCCCCCTGGATCCGCCCCTGGCCCAGCGACAGCCCCAAAACATCACTGCTCTAGAGGAGATCTGCACGGAGGAATGGGCAAAAATACCAGCAACAGTGTGTGAAAACCTTGTGAAGACTTACAGAAAACGTTTGACCTCTGTCATTGCCAACAAAGGATATATAACAAAGTATTGAGCTGGACTTTTGATATTGACAAAATACTTATTTTCCACCATAATATGCAAATAAATTCTTTAAAAATCAGACAATGTGATTTTCTTGATTTTTTTTTTTTCCTCATTTTGTCTCTCATAGTAGAAGTGTACCTATGATGACAATTACATGCCTCTCTCATCTTTTTAAGTGGGAGAACCTGCACAATTGGTGGCTGACTAGATACTTTTTTGCCCCACTGTACATAGAATATAGAAATACAGGCTTTAGCGGACGTTCATCTGCTTTCCCAGTATAATTCTAGGTCAGACATTAATTAACAAGAATTTCTAAATCAAACCAATCAATGTTTTGTTGTTGAAGACAATGTATGAAAAAAATAAAAAAATATATATAAAAGCCATAAAATTTTATGCCAGTGAATTTCCTAAAATACTTTGGAAATAAAGAAAAAATATATAATCACTCGAAACAGGGAATGTATAACTGTTTTAACATAACCAGTGCCTGAGGTGGAATAATTTCCTAAGATTACTGGGTACAATGTGACGGCTTAATTTTATATTCATAATTGCCGTTGTAGATCTGCTTTAGTTATAGAGCATTTTTAACTCCGCGTGACTCGTGAGACCGGAGCAGAGCACTAATAAAAAAGGGTTGAGGTCTTCTGCATTAAAATGTGTCAGTTCCACATATTTAAACTATGTTTTCGCCTGAAACAATGTCAAAAAGCATCATGAACCTTTTCTGCTAATGATCCAAACCACAAGTGTGCCACGGATACATGTTTTGATTTCATGTAGCACATTTTAAAGGAATGAAGCAATGAAGTCTATTACAAATGGCTGAGCAAGATTTATACTGTATGCAGCTCCATGCCACCATGGAAAAAATTTGCCTTAACCCCTTCACTGCTGAGCCATTTCACGTCTGTGTGCTGAGCAAATTATTACTGCTTTTGCTCATCATGTTTAAACGCGATTAGAAGCCACGTTTTATTATATGACCCAGAAATATATATATATTTTTTCCGGCAGACTCAGCAGATTCATAATGTATAATTTTTATATGTCCACGTCATGTCCTGCCTGTATATTATAACAAAAATGCAATAAAATTAGAATTTTTAATCATCTACAGTGTCTAAAGTGTTTTTTTTTTCCAAATTTTATCACATGAGCGTTTGGGGTGCGCTTGTACAAAAATTAGAAATGGGGACTCGTTACAATTTTTTGGGGGCAATTATGTGATTTTTTTGCAAACGCACCCCATAGAAAAAAATCATTTGTGCAGTATCATTGTTCATATTATAATTGAAATGTGAACAATATTTTATGCATTAACAAAAACAACACGCAAAAAAAACATGTTTTTATTTTTTTTTACATTTATTTGTTTTATTTTTTTACTTTGAACATGCTCATGTTTGATATCATTCGAAAAACCATGTTTAGACCTTTCAAATGACACCCTCCTGGACCCTAGCTGCTACGGTTCGGGAAATATCGGGGTTCAAAGGAACCCCCTATCTCCACCAGGGGATTTCCTTGGGAAATCCCCGGGCAGCTAGGGGTTCCCTGGCTATCTGACATCATTGCGCTATGTGCAATCACGTCAGGAGGCGAGGGGGAACCCGAAGATGGAGCCGTCATCCAAGATGGCGGCCCCCACCGTAGCTAGGCCGTGATTCGGTGCCAAATCACGACCCGGTGTCTGAGGGGTTAAAGCCAGACATTGCTTAAAAGGGGAGACTCTCCCCTTTTAAGTGGTGCCTGGCTTGCGGCGCTGGTCCCTCCCGATCGGGAGGGAGAGGGATCTGAATGGATCCCCTCTCCCTTTCAGGCGATCTCCCGGCATTGCCGGGGGGGGGGTCGCCTGGAAATGACATCATCGCACATGGTGCGATGACGTCATTGACGTTGGGAGGGGTTTAAATTCAGCGTCTGACTTCGCTGAAGTCAGAACGCCGTGGGACCCCGGACAGAGAGGTGAGTATCTCTGAGGGGACTCCCGCTTGCGGATGATGTGTGGTAAAGCCCTCCGCATATAGCGGGAGTTAATGAGGACATTCCCCACATGTCCTCCACAGTGAAAGGGTTATATGGACTCTCTACTCATCCTGACCAATTTATAATTTTAATGTGATCAGTAGTTGAGGAGTGTCACCCCTTCTCCTCCCCAGCTCCCTCAATCTGGCAGAAAATGCTGGGCGAAGTGGAGGAGTTTCCTCCTCGGCACCCTGCTTCACCAGCAGCCTGGATTTTGAATTTCCCCAGCTCAAGATCACCAGATCGTCCATCAGTGATGAACATGAATAGAGCATGTCGACCAGGGGTCAAGTCCAGCGAGAACGCGTGGGGACGGAGTTCCTGCACTATATTTGCAGAGGGAATTGAGCACCTTTCGGTTCCATACACTATAAAACTTGCATTTAAGTGATCAATCATATATTTCCCTTTTAAATCATATACTTATTGTGACGTATCATATATTTTTGCTAAATTCAAAATATATACATAAATATATCAGATTTGAGTGTTTGTGTTAAGTGCGAGATGATAATTGCTAATTGGGGGCAGGGCCGGATTAAGATCTCTATGGGCCTGTAGCTGAAGATTTTGGTGGGCTCGTTTTGGAATCTTTTGTAAAGATTAAAAACAAAGGATTCCAAAGTCCCCCAGGGCTCCTCGCTGCAATGTGGCCATTTAGGTTTTTGATGGAACAATGCGTAATAATAAATTGTGCCAGGGCCTCCAAACTTGCTGGTGACATGAGAATTGAGATGGTGAGTTAGTGCAGCGTCATTGTTCACTTTATAATTGAAAAGAAAAACACAAATACTTTTATATTCTTATTTTTATTGTTACATAAGACCTGTTCATGTTTGGTATAACTGAAAAGGTCATGCTCTGGCCTTTCCAGTGATACCTCATGTAGCGCTCACTCCTGGAGGAGCCGCTGAATTTAACCTCGGGTTAGTCTCACTGTACTAGGGAATAATTATGCACCAGCACTGTTGTGGATTTTATAGATTATATACTTTACTGATCCCAATAAATTGGCATATATAATGTAAACACGCGGCGGCAAAAAAGGAAAGTTTAACCCCTTCGTTTCTGGAATGTATGTACCGCGAAAGTAATGTCTCAAAAAGGTGTGTGTGTGTGAACTCAGGTACCCGGGTACTATATTCAACTGGCCAGTGAATGGAATGAGCGAATCTTCAACTAGTCACGTTGGGGCCCTGTAGATTTAAACAATAATGCAACATGCTTAATTAAACTTGAGACTGGGGCCTGGAAGGCCTCTCACTTATCCGTTAGACAATCTGCTCTGCTACCCGATCAAGGATGTCTCTCCGCTGGATTACACTGGAACTCTGTGCCACCGGATCCGCTTCTCCTGCTTGTCTGATCTCCGCAACGAGAACTACGACCTACCGCCTGCACTCCCAATGAATCATCGCGGTCTCCTTACTCGGGGTCCAAACGGGAACTATGTCTCTGTGCAAAACTGTTTAGCGATATATAGATAGGTCTCCACCAAGTCACTGTCTCTAATCAGCAGCACCCGCTAAACCGCGCCTGCTCTCCGGCCTGGTCTCGATCCCTGGCAGTCTCACGTGCGTCTTCTACCTTTCGTCGCTCGGCTCACACTGGCCCTCCTTCGTACGAGGCTGCGGATGTCCTTCTCGCTCTCCCACCTACTTCCTGTCTCTCTCGCAAAGCACGATGGAATTTGTAGTTCCGTTTGTGTCCAGTATAGTTCATATTGAGCCTGTCTCTCTCTGGTGGCCAAACCAAGTAAATGCAGCAACATATCTTAAAACCGCGCTACACTCTCCCCCCCTTGAATTCTTGGGTCTCTCCAAGGAAGTGTAACAGTTACATGACATTCCAGCATTTACATTAAGCAATATATTCTGGTTCAGCAGCAAACATACAATGGGTCAGATATACATCCTCAAGTTGACTCATACTCCTGACTACCTCACTTCAGGCAACCTTCGCACTGTGGTAACAGCCTCTTCAGTGCTATGTCCTGGTAAATTGTAGGTGAGTCTCTGAGGGGGTCGGCTAGAATGTTTAGACTCTGGTTCAATCATCTCCTCTTCTGGTGGGAATGCCACATTTTCGGGCTCAACTCTTTCATCTACAACTGGAGCAGACATCTCTCCTGAATATGAGCCTTCCAGTGAAGGCATAGAACAATTATCTAAAGACACATTTTCGGGAACTACAGGGATTTCCAAAGTCTCGGAAACTTCCAATTGGAATTCAGGAGTCTCAGGCCTCAGGTTACTTTCCCACCGTTCGGAAACTGGAATGGCCTCTTTGGGCTCAGGCGAGCGCACCCAGTCCAGACAAAAACTTCCTTCCTCACCATCCCCTTCACTCTCTTCAACAACCCTTGTCTGCTGAGACCGAGTAACGGGAGTCAAGCGTGGAACAGGCGGCTTCGGCAAAGGAAGTTCATCTCCAACTGGTATCCTTACCGCTTCCCTCAAAGGCAAAAGATGATTTCGGTGCCAATTTTTAAGAGGCCGGGCCTTTCCATCCGGTCGGATTTGGTAAACTGGCAGACCCGGCAGTTGCTTGCAGACAATGTAGACTTGAGAACTCCATCTATCCGCCAACTTATGCCTTGCAGAAACACCCAAGTTCTTCAACAAAACCCTATCACTGGGTTGTAGATCCTAAATACGAACTCTCAAGTCATAGTTTTGCTTATTCCTCTGTTTTCTGTTTCCTGAGGTCAAACGGGTCTGTTCAAACACAGAAGCCAAATTTTTCCGAAGTCTATCCACATAATTTTTATGAGAGGCCACAGACGTCTGATCAAGAGATAACCCAAATGCCAAGTCAACAGGCAGTCGAGCTTCTCTTCCGAACATGAGACGGTAAGGCGTGTATCCAGTGCCGTCACTCTCCGTACTGTTATACTCATGCACCAGCATAGCTATGTGATGACTCCAATTCTGCTTCTCTCGGTTTGACAGTGTCCCCAACATATTTAGCAGCGTGCGATTAAATCTTTCAGGTTGGGCATCACCTTGAGGGTGATATGGAGTGGTTCGGGTCTTCTGAATTCCTAACAGTTTCAGCAATTGCCCAACAAGCCGGCTCTCAAAGTCTCTGCCCTGATCCGAGTGGATTCTCCTTGGTAGGCCAGAATGAACAAAAAACTTCTCCATCAAAACCTTTGCTACTGTAGGAGCACGTTGGTCTTTAGTAGAGAAAGCTTGGGCATAACGTGTGAAATGATCAGTCACTACTAGAATATTTCCCTGCCCACTAGCATCCAGCTCTAAGCACAGGAAATCAATGCACACCAAATCCATGGGTCCTTGACTTTGTAGGTGGCTCATTGGAGCAGTTCAAGTTGGTAGGGTCTTCCTCTGGATACACCTCAGACACGAATGGCAGTAACTTTCAACTTCAGATGTCATACAGGGCCAATAAAATCTGTCTTGCACTAACTTAAAAGTTCTCTCTGCACCCAAATGCCCATGGTCATCGTGTAATGATCATGTATGTCCCGCGAAAGTAATGTCTCAAAAAGGTGTGTGTGTGTGAACTCAGGTACCTGGGTACTATATTCAACTGATCAGTGAATGGAATGAGCGAATCTTCGACTAGTCACGTTGGGGCCCTGTAGATTTAAACAATAATGCAGCATGCTTCGTTAAACTTGAGACTGGGGCCTGGAAGGCCTCTCACCCATCCGTTAGACAATCTGCTCCGCTGCCCGATCAAGGATGTCTCTCCGCTGGATTACACTGGAACTCTGTGCCACTGGATCCGCTTCTCCTGCTTGTCTGATCTCCGCAACAAGAACTACGGCCTACCGCCTGCACTCCCAATGGATCATCGCGGTCTCCTTACTCGGGGTCCAAACTGGAACTATGTCTCTGTGCAAAACCTCTCAGCGATATATAGATAGGTCTCCTCCAAGTCACTGTCTCTGATCAGCAGCACCTGCTAGGCTGCGCCTGCTCTCCAGCCTGGTCTCGATCCCTGGCAGTCTCACGTGCATCTTCTACCTTTCGTTGCTCGGCTCACACTGGCCCTCCTTCGACGAGGCTGCGGATGTCCTTCTCTCTCTCCCACCCACTTCATGTCTCTGTCGAAAAGCACGATGGAATTTGTAGTTCCGTTTGTGACCAGTATAGTTCATATTGCGCCTGTCTCCCTCTGGTGGCCAAACCAAGTAAATGCAGCAACATATTTTAAAACAGCGTTACACTCACATGAATCTATAGCTTCTACGGAGTCTGAGATACAGCGGTCCAAATGCACATCGATGCAGACATAGTTATCCTTTCTCTGGGTCTATTATGGGCCATGGGCCTGGAGCTGCTGCTCCAATAGCCCCTCTGTTAATACAGCCCTGATTGCGGGACAGAAATTTTGGTGAGTTCCCATATTTTCTTTTTAGGACTTGACCCTTGATGTCGACGTCACTCTCTCTGAGAGCAAATGCTGCAGTGAGTGGACTTACAGAGGCAGCAGATGGATTGGATCTGTGCAGGCACGCAGCTCCGATCCATCATTCTGTGTAAGTGCTACGGGACTTGCCTATGTACAGTGCGCAAGTCATGCAGCGGTGCGCAATTTGTGGTTCCTACACTATGCAAGTTCCTGAAAAGGAGGAACAGAGCCAGTGAGGGAGAAAAAGTGAGCAAAATCACCTAAAACAGATTTTTTTTAAATTGGGCAGAGGCTGTCAGCAGCATCTGCTCAATTATTTAGGGGCAAAAAAAAAAGCTCTATTTTTCCTTTAACAAGGAGAGATTAACTATGATAAGAAATAAACCCATATTCTTATATAATTAAGAATTATTATCTCTAGGGTCTATCTTGGGTAGATTCCGCTCCCTTTTTGCTTTGATTCCTAACTCTTTGGCTGAATGACAGGTCAGCATATCCACTACTCTTCCTTTAGCACGCTTTTTAGCATGAGGAGGCACTGACAGGTAATTACATCAATTGCCTGTTTGAGGTATGACTGACACGAGCATTCTGCATGTAAAGTAGAAATTGACATGACATCTATTATTGAAAAACTGTTTTTTTTTTAAAAAAAAAAGTGTTCAGTGCCTTTACAAAACATGAGATAATAATTGTCCATAAACATAGTGTTGGTTTGTTATTTTACCCTTCAGTGCATTTGCCTTGTTTGTTGCTTTAAAATATGTAAAGAGGATAATTTGTTTACATGTAAAGTACAAACCATCATAACTGGACTCCAAAAATCGCCTCCATTGTTAAAAAATAATTTTTTTAAAGCAAACAATGCTGCTGCAATAACGTACCTCCTGATATCCCAAGCTGGGATGACGTGTGAACGAGGTGACGCAGTGTGTGATTACACACTGGTCATCTAAAACATAAGTCAGTACACCAATGGCAGTTGAGGCAGGGGCGCTTTAGGCCCTTCTGTCTCCATTCCAAACATTCCACAAGGTTAAGTGCGGTGTCTTTGTAAAGGCCAGAGTTCATAAATTCTAATGATACCTATCATGACCATGTAATAAATGTGTAACTATAGGAAAATGAAAATAATAAAAACATACAAAAATCTTCCTCTAGTTCTAAGGCGGTGACATTGTTCACAAAGTTTTGGATGATAAAACGTGGAACAATAATGTTACACACTGTAAAGTAGTTTTTGATTGATATATTAGATTGATTGATATATATATATATATATATCTTTGATTTGCCCTACGGTTAAAGAATCAAATAGCAATGAGTCACAGCCTATCTCCTGCTGATGAGGGCATAATAAGCTCGAAACAGCTGTCCAGAAGTGGCTGTGACTCGTGGCATAACCTGACATTTGCTTAAAAAAGCTATCTAGTATGACATTGCACTGGCAAAGAGCGTTCCGTGTTAAAACAGATCCAGGATGCAAAAAAGTGGGAAATTGCAGACTTCATTTGCATGTCCATACCAGAGTTCCTTGCTGCATATGGGGAATATAGCACATGAGCTCTGTAAAGCAGTTCTCTGAATTGCTGGGATGTGTAAATGACTTCCGCAATTATAAACTTAATTATTTGCTATGTGGAGGCTTTTAATCTCACTTTTTACCCTCCACCACAGCTTAAATGAGTATATATATATATTGCTATATATAATGTATTATTATATATAATATATTATTACTAATTAAGAAATACTGCTTTTAAGTCTGTTGGAGGTCTGTCTGCACATTTGTCATTTGTGTTTCCTGCCACCAAAGTGTCAATGACAGGCGCAGAGGGACAGAGTATGGAGGGGCATTGAGCGATACTTTATTATGCCCTTTTTATTTTCTTTATTCAAAATTCTGTTAAACAAAATACACAGGGAGGGATATAGCAATACAGATGCATTGAAGGAGGTGCTCCCAAAACACCAGAACATGCTTAATAGCTGCTATTCATCGAGGGGGGAAAAAAGTCTCATTCATTTTAACAGATCCCTCCCTGTGCATGCTACGTTTCTGTTGCTGCAATCAGACCTTAACAGTTTTGTTTTTTAACTAATACCCACTGTCTTCCAGGAAACAATACTAGCCTTGAACTTACACAAATAGTGTTTTCGAATAAATAAATAATTTTTACCAAATACTGGTGGGATGCTGCCCCATCCGCCCCAGTAGACGAGCCTCCCCTGCTAGTTTTTTTTCCCCAACAAATAGTTTATTCTGGAATATATTAACATAGCATACAATCAAACTGTAAATGTTAACAGTAATACAGCCTGTAATATAAACGTAGAAAAATGAATAGTGAAATGAAAATATTATTTAAAAGTAACAAAACGTCATCTTGTGGGGTTATGAAACCCATATACTTATATCATCTGTCACGTCACATCTACAACCATCGAGTCTCATCGACTCACCATTTCTAAATAAGAGAGCACAGAAAAAAGATATAAAGTGACAAGGGAGAAAAGATAAGTGGGGCTAAAAAGGGAGAGAGGAGAAAGAAAAGAAAAGAAAAGAAAAGGAGAAAAAGAAAAAAAAAAAAGCCTCCCCTGCTAGTTGTTCTTCCTTGCACCACTTTTGGCAGGTACTACTAACCATTGTATACTGGCAACACCCCAGACTTACCATTTTGGAGATGTTCTGATCCAGTCGTCTAGCCATCACTATCTGGCCTTTGTCAAACTCACTCAGATCTTTACTCGTTCCCATTTTTCCTGCTTCAAACACATTTAAATGCAAGATCTGACTGCCCACTTGTTGCCTAATACATACCACCCCTTGACGGGTGCCTTTGCAACCATATAATAAATGCTATTCACTTTACCTGTCAGTGGTTTTAATGTTGTTATTGATCCGTGTATCTCCTGAGCTTCCTCTATTTAACACACATAAAGCTCCAAGGACACTCACACAACATTCACCAGATACATAACATCCCTTGCATATTCACCTAGCTCTCATCACACACTTACAGCCCCACACGCTTACATAACTCTCATCACATACATATTCTCATATGCTCTCACTTAACTCCCATCACATACATAGCCTCTCACATAACTCCCATCATACACATACAGACCCACATATCTCCTTTCACACACATACAGACCCTTCTCAGTCCCTTACATTTCCCCTGCCTCGGCTGAAATGGAGTATCATTCTCAATTAGAAAATTGGTTTAGGTTTAGATATTAGGGTTAGAGTTAGGGTTAGAAATTAAGGTTAGGGGGGGCGTGGCCGGCAGCCGAAGGGAGAGGACGTGTTCCTGAGGAGCTCCGCACGTCTGCTGCCTTTAGGGAACAGTAACGGACTTTTAAGCAGTGCATAAGTTAGATTTGGACTCCGGCTAGCTGGCCACTGGAACCGAGCTGTCCGGAGGCCGTTTTGTCCCCCCCCTCCGGACTCGAGACGACCTTTACGGCCGCGGGTATGTGGATGCCACGAGGCGCTGGCGGCCATATTGCGGCCTTCGACCCGGCTCTTGCGGTCTATGTTCCCAGCTGTTCTGCTGCCTTAGCCCGACCTAATGCTGTTCTGGAGGCTGGGGAGACGGAGGGCCCTCGTCTCTCAGCCACCCGAGATGAGAGCCTGAAGGGAGAGATGGATGGGCTGGCGGCCGGACGGTGGGATGGACACCCTCCCCCTGTGAGGAGTTCGGACGCCTTCCTTACAGGCCTGGAGGCCTGTTTGCAGCTGATGGATGGGGAGGACGAGGATGCCCTGCTCACCAAAGGGGATTGGCAGCGGATGCTGTCTGTCCTGCGGGGCTGTCGGAAGGAGGAGGTCCCGGGAGAGAGTGCGGCTGCTGGGCGCCTGGTCGGGGCCTGTTCTGCGGCTGTGATGGAAGACCGCGACACGGGTGATGTCCTGGCCAGGGTGCTAGCTCTGGGGCCTGTGCCTGGCTTTGGGAAGGCGAAGGCACCTGGTTTGGGGCAGGGTTCTCCGTGCCTGGGGATGACACCGGGGCCACGAGTGACTGACGTGGGGCTATATGTTTGGTCCTTGCTGCGACGATGGTGGAGCTGAAGGCCACAGTTTATTTCCTGAGACCTGTATTGAGGGGACTGCTCAGGATTCTGGGACACAGCTCCATTGAAAGGATGGACTGGCCCTGGGCCGCGATCGGTGCGGCAGATGCGAAGATCCGGTTGCTGACTGCTTGGGTCGACGGGAGCGGCAGGAGCCATCCTGAAGATGTTCTATTCTATGCTTATGCCTGGATACTGGCTGAGGAGACCTTCCCCGCAGGCCCGCGGATTCCTCTTGGCATTTTGACCCTGGCCCGAAGAGTTATTCCTCCTCCCTCGGTTACCCTCTGATATCCCTATTTCCCTTCTGCTGAGTACCTCTACTCTTTGGAGTTCGCCACCACATGGTGTAATTTTTGCTTTTGACTGCTGTATTTTATATCTCTCCTTTCGCACGCTGAGACTTTTCATGTTTTATTTTTTCTGTGGAGAACCCCCAATTGGGGATGTTTTTATGTGATTGTGGCAGAACTGTGCCTTTTGTGAAACACCCAATCCCCTCCACAGACTTTATTTGCTGTCTCCCCCTCCCTCGCTGAGACTTTCTATTTTATTTTACTTTTCTAGACGCCTTTGGCCGCCTTTTCTTATATTTTTGTTGTTAACCCTAGATGAGACCCCCCTCTTAGGGGATGTTTATTGCGGTCCCTAACTGCCCCCCCTTCTATGACCCCATTTCTCGCCCTTTTCTCCCCCCTTTTCCCATGTTTTTTTTTTTTTTTGGCGTTGGGGCTGTTGGTTATGTATGAAAGAGGCACTGGAGTCTTGTGAATCTGCAGTAGAGAACTTTACTTTGTGCATATAGCAATAAAACAACTTATAACAGATTAGTCACTGGATATATATCAGGATGCTTCATCATCACACAGCTAGAAAGGAAGAAGGAAGTAAAGCAGAGACAATAGAGACTTATTTCCTGTGAACATATACCAACGAGTTTAGAACACATTTAACCTGTACTAACAGCGCCACCTGCAGTCCATAGTATAATATATGCTGTTGTATCTCCAACACCCCTTCTCAACAGCATGTGCATAATCATACAACATTCAGCTTCTTTTGAAGAAAACAATAACGTTCCTTTGGCAACGGTTTGGTGAGTGCATCTGCAGTCATCTCTTCTGATGGGCAATACTGAATATCGATAAGTCCTTGCTCTTGTGTGTCCCTGAGCAGATGATATTTTACGTCTATGTGCTTGGTTCTAGGGTTGATCCTTTCTGATTGTGTCAACTTTATACATCCCTGGTTGTCTTCAAAGATGGGTATCGGTTTAGACATATCCAGTCCCATGTCTAATAGAAGTTGACGAATCCAAATTGCTTCTTGACATGCATGTGCTGCTGCTATGTATTCTGCTTCAGTTGAAGAGAGTGCAACAGTCGCTTGTTTTCGACTAGACCAGCTGATGGTTCCTTCTCCATACTGGAAGATGTAACCAGTAGTAGATTTGCGGTCTGTGATATCTCCGGCCCAGTCAGCATCTACATATCCAATTAAGTTTGCATTGGGTGTTGCTGGCAGTCGCAGTTTCATATGAATTGTTCCTTTTAGATACTGTATCACCCTTTTTACGGCATTCCAATCACGTTGACAGGGTGTTGAAACTTTTCTACAGAGTATACTCAATGCTGCGGCAATGTCTGGTCTTGTCACAGTTGCAATGTATAACAATTTTCCAATTGCTTTGCGGTACTTCTCATTGTTAGGTAACAAGTTTTCCATTCCATTGTCTTTCTGATAAGCTGGTTCCATAGGCGTTTTCACCTCTTTTGCATCTTGCATGTGAAACTCTGCTAGAATATCTGTAATTTTCTGACTTTGGTGAAGAAGATAACTTCCGTCTTCTTCTTTCTCGATTTGGATTCCTAAATAGTGAGCAATGTTCCCAAGCTCTTTAATCTCAAAGTTTTGTTTCAATGTGCTAGTTATTTGATCATAATCCCCTTCTTGTTCAAAACAAATTATGATGTCATCAACATAAATTAGTAGGTAGATCCATTTGTTGTCTTGATTCTTTGAATACAGGCATGGATCAGCGTTACTTCTTGAAAATCCTTCTGTTGTGAGTACTTCGTTCACTTTTTCATTCCACATTCTTGCTGCTTGTTTGAGACCATAGATGCTCTTTTGCAGTTTACACACAAGTTCTGTCCTGTATTAAACCCTGGTGGCTGCTCCATGTAGAGTTCCTCTTTGATATCTCCATATAGAAAAGCTGTTTTGACATCCAGGTGCTTCACTTGCATTTGTTTTTCAGCTGCAATGCTGAGGAATGTTCTAATGGTTGTGTGCTTTACCACTGGAGCAAATGTTTCATCATAATCTTCTCCATATTTCTGGGAATATCCCTTGGCGACTACTCTTGCCTTGTATCTGTGAATGTTTCCTTCTGCGTCGTACTTCATTTTAAAAATCCATTTACTTCCTATAGTTTTGTGACCGGGAGGGAGCTCTGTGAGAGTCCAGGTTTCATTTTTCTGAAGTGATTTTAGTTCTTCTTCAGCCGCCTTTCTCCACTGATTGGCTTCCCCTTTTGGTAGTTTATCTATGTCTTCCCAAGATGTTGGTTCAAATGTCTCATGTGTCTTAACAGTGTATGACAGCTTGCGCGGTGGGATCCCTTTTGTTGTCCGAGTAGATCTTCTGATTTCTGGTTGTTCTGTCGGTTCTACTGGATTGTGAACAGTTAAGTCATCAATTGTGAGTTCCACTTCTTGGTCTGACTCCTGCACAGTTTCCTTTTGGTCAGCATCTCTTGCTATTTCAATCGGCACCTTTTCTTCGTGTTTTTCGGGAGTCATTATTTCTGATGTTTGGCTTTCATCAAAATAAACACTGCGGCTTACTGTGACCTTGTTGGTCTTTGGATTAAGGATTCTGTATCCCTTACTTTGTTCACTGTAGCCTATTAGAATGCCTTCTATGGCTCTGTTCTCCCACTTGGAGCGTTTTTCACTTGGAATGTAAACGTATGCTTTGCAACCAAACACTCTAATATGACCTATACTAGGTTTTGATCTGTTCCACATTTCATAAGGGGTACTTTCAATAGCTTTAGATGGTAGTCTGTTCTGTAGATATGTTGCAGTCATTATTGCTTCTCCCCAGTACTTGTTGTGTAGGTTGGCATCTGAAAGCATGCATCTGGCCATTTCTACAAGAGTGCGATTTTTTCTTTCAGCTACACCGTTTTGTTCTGGAGTGTACGGTACGGTTGTCTGGTGTATGATACCATGTTTCTTTAGATATGATTCCACTTCTTTACCCATATATTCCCCTCCATTGTCCGTGCGTATTATTCCGGGTTTCCTTTGAAATTTGTTGCTAGTCATCGCTACAAATTCTTGAAGTTTATCAGTTGTCTCACTTTTGTGTTTCATCAGATATGTCGTTGTGTACCTGGAATAGTCATCAATGAAGGTTATTAAATATTTGTTGCCGCTGGGTGTCGGGGTTTTCATTGGTCCACACACGTCACTGTGTATAAGTTCCATGGGTTTAGTGGTTTTTCTTTGACTGGTTTGTGGAAGTCGTGTACGTGTGGCCTTTGCTTTGATGCAACACGTGCACTTCATCAACTTTGGACAAGGTATCATTATCATGTCTTCTGATAATTCTCTCTTAGAAAGTTCCTTTATAGCTTCTGAGTTTCGATGCCCCAATCGTCTGTGCCATAGATGGATGCACTTGTCATGTGGATTATGAGTGACTGTTTTGACTTGAACACGTTCAGTGACGATTTTGTATAGGTGTTCATTCAACCTTCCTTTTGCAACGATTTCTTTTCTGTTTCGAATTGTGCATTCATTACCTCGGAATTGTACTGTAAGTCCATTGTTAGCAAGGTTTTTTACTGATAGGAGGCTTCCTTCTAGACTTGGAACATACAGAACGTTCTTTACAAGGATGCTTCGGTTACCTCCTGATGGTGTGATGCAGTTCAGAAATCCTTGACCTTTACCTTCTGATGTAATACTTTTCCCATTTGCTAGGAAGACTTTGTCTTTTGTATTAAAATTAATTTCTGTGAAGAAGGTCTCATCACTGGTCATGTGACTTGTTGCTCCTGAGTCAATGTACCATCCATGCGGGGTAGTATTCTGAGTTACTTTAAAACTTGCACTCCACGCTGTGTCTTTGCTTTCCTGTGTGGCTGCTTTAGCTCTTTCTTTTGTGAATGTCTCTCTCCTTCGCTGTTCTGCTTTCCAGATTGAACAATTATATTTCAAATGACCTGTCCTTTTGCAGCGAAAACACACTCTGGTCTCTTTGTTTTGTTTTGTGTTTTCATTCACCTTTAGAGCTACTTCTGTTTTGTCATTCTCTTCACCACGTATATTTTCCTTCTTTCTGTTGTATTCATCAATTAATTTCCCTTTAGCATATTCCAGTGTTAGTTCTTCCTCTGGTCTGGTTTCTAGAGCGTTTATCAGGGCACTATATGATTCTGGAAGGCTGCATAATAGTAATGCCACTACATGATTGTCTTTTATTTCTTCTCCAATTGCACGTAATTGCTCCACAATTTCCAGCATAGCGTTCACATGTTCACACATTTCCTGGCCTTTTTCCAGCCTCATCTTATACAGTTTACGTAGCAGATATAGTTTACTGTTTAAGTTTGAACGCTCGTGCAGTTTCTGTAGCGCAGTCCACATACCTTTAGCTGTGTTTTCTTTTCTTATATGGATTAGTTGATCATCCTCCACTAACAGGCTTATAACTGCTTTTGCTTGCCTGTTTCTTTTGTCCCATTCTTCTGGGTTGTCAGTGGGTCTGATTGTATCCAGCACCTGCCACAGATCATCTTTGGATAACAGCATTTCCAGCTTAAACTTCCACAGCTGATAATTGGTATTGTTTAGCTTTGCTATTGCATATTTCACATCTGAGCCACTTGCCATCTTTCAGTATATTGGATGCAGCTCCTTTCCTCACACACAGCAGGTATTTGGATGATAGCTGCAGCACTTACTGATTTGTAGTTTCGTTTTCAGTGTCTGGGCCCATAACCTGTTGGTTATGTATGAAAGAGGCACTGGAGTCTTGTGAATCTTCAGTAGAGAACTTTACTTTGTGCATATAGCAATAAAAAACTTATAACAGATTAGTCACTGGATATATATCAGGATGCTTCATCATCACACAGCTAGAAAGGAAGAAGGAAGTAAAGCAGAGACAATAGAGACTTATTTCCTGTGAACATATACCAACGAGTTTAGAACACATTTAACCTGTACTAACAGCGCCACCTGCAGTCCATAGTATAATATATGCTGTTGTATCTCCAACAGGGGCAACTTGGGGCGTGCCATTGTGACGGCCACCATGGCTCTGTCTGCCGCATTTGGCCCTCACGTACCCCGGCCTTTCTGACCTGCACATGCCCATGGCCTCCTACGGTACCTCGGAACTTCGGGAGCGTGCCAGGACAGTCACACATTTGGCCTTTGCCAACTTTCCCATTCCCCCCCCCTTTTTTTTTTCTTTTTTTTGGGTCCTGGAGCACTTTTTGATGTGTGTGTCCACCTCCCCCCCTAACTTACTCTTCAGTGATGTTTACTGTTTGACCCTGCGAGAACATTTATTGTTTACTTTTATGATTCACTGCTGACTCTCTTCAAATTATACTGTTTTTCTTTATTTTCTTTATACTGTGCTATTGCAGATGACCATGAGGGGCCCTGCGAGGCCCTCACTCTACGTTTATTTGTATGATGACATATTTCAAAATAAAAAAATTTTGAATACAAAAAAGAAATTAAGGTTAGGGTTACATTTTAAGATTAGAGTTAGGGTTTCAAACTAGGATTAGAAAAAAGTAAGAATTTAAGGGTTAGGGTTAAGCCTAACCCCAAACAGAACTCTAACAATCTGTTCCCTCTTTGTTTCATTTTTAGGTAACAGATTCTGCCCCTTCTTTTGACATAAGTGCAGGGAACATCAAAAGAAGAAGCAGAATCTGTTACCTAAAAATGAAGCAAAATGATGCAGAATGTTACGGTTACAGTTTAAGGTTAGATTTTGACCTTAAAACAAGCACAAAACCTAACCCTAACCCTAAATTCAAAACCTATGGAGCTCATTTTTTTAAGAATGTCTAATTCTATTGGATCTTATTGGAGCATAAAAATTTGGCTGTGTGGCCAAATCTGACAGGCTTCCAATTTGGCCGCATCGAAATTGGAGCATCTTCTCCACAACTTATTTACTGCATAATTTTTTGATGTGGCTTTAAAGCTGTGTCGTTCCCACGGTAAACCTTGAGGGTGTCGAATGAAAAAGATAGGGCTTTTAAGCTGCATCTTCAGTTCTTAATTCATGCGTGAAAAAGAGCATTGAGGTTGATTGTGATCCTAAAATATTGGCTGTATAGGCCTATACTTGTAAATTTATATAAAACATTCCATGAAGTGATAAATAACATTTTAGTAACTATTTATTTTTAGACAATACACTGTTTTATGCTTAAATATTACAACCCAAATGCTGGTTTGTATTTTTGTTTTTTTCTGTGCACCCATTGATTTAGTTTGGTTTTAAAGGTGGTGATGAATGATGATACCTCCTCCAGGCCATGCCAGGTCCTCTTGATGGATCCATACTCTAAGGCTGCATCCAGGTTTCTGCATTATTCAGGTTTGGGATTATGGGAGAATCATTACACTTCATTCTGATGACTTCTGTGTGGTTATTTAAAGATCTTCTAATGCTGGAAGATATTGTAATGCACAAAGCCCTTTCCAGCCTGTCAGCTTCACTTAATAGTGATAATTGTAAAAGTCTACATCTCTCCCGTTAAGTGATCTGTAGCTAAGAAGAGACTTTTGGCTTGTGATAAAATGAATCATCTTAAGAGCTATGTGGTAATAAGATGTGATCATGTTCCTTGTTATCATACGGTAAAAAGTAAGAAGTGCAAATCGGTCCTTATGACCTAAGTGTCCTTGGGCAAGACACCTAACGGTACATACTTGCCTACCACACAATAACGGCTGCGAAGTCCAGTGGTAGAAACATAGAAACATAGAAAAATGTGGGCAGATAAGAACCTTTCGGCCCATCTAGTCTGCCCAATTACATGGATACTTTACCTGGATTTATCTTTTGTTTAGGATAGCCTTATGCCTATCCCATGCCTGCTTAAATTCAATTACTGTTTTGGCCTCTACCACTTCTACTGGAAGGCTGTTCCATGTATCCACCACCCTCTCAGTAAAATAATGCTTCCTGATGTTACTTTTAACCCTTTGCCCCTCTAATCTAAGACTATGTCCTCTTGTTTTGCTACTTTGTTTCCTTTTAAATATACTCCCTTCCTCTACCTTGTGGATTCCCTTTACGTATTTAAATGTTTCTATCATATCTCCTCTGTCTCGTCTTTTTTCCAAGCTGTACATGTTAAGATCATTAAGCCTTTCCTGGTAACTTTTCTCCTTCAAGCCGTACACCATTTTAGTAGCCCTTCTCTGAACTCTCTCTAAGATGTCTATATCCTTCTGGAGATACGGTATCCAGTACTGCACACAGTACTCCAAGTGAGGTCTCACCAGTGCTCTGTACAGTGGCATGAGCACTTCCCTTTTCCTACTGCTAATACCTCTCCCTACACAACCAAGCATTCTGCCAGCATTTCCTGCTGCTCTATTACATTGACTACTTACCCTTAGATCCTCTGAAATAATAACCCCTAAATCCCTTTCCTCAGATGTTGAGGTTAGGACTGTATCAAATATTCTATATTCAGCCCTTGGGTTTTTACGTCCCAGGTGCATTATCTTGCACTTATCCACATTAAAACTCAATTGCCACAACTCCGACCATTTTTTTAGTTTACCTAAATCATTTGTCATTTGGCTGATCCCTCAAGGAACGTCAACCCTGTTGCAAATCTTTGTGTCATCAGCAAAAATACATACTTTTCCATTAATACCTTCTGCAATATCACTAATAAAAATATTAAAAAGAATGGGTCCAAGTACTGACCCCTGAGGTACCCCACTGGTAACAAGACCATGCGCCGAATAAACTCCATTTACCACAACCCTCTGTTGCCTGTCACTCAGCCACTGCCTAATCCATTCAACAATATTGGAATCCAAGATTGGTAACATCTCTGCTCTTCGACCTAGGAGAAGCAAGTCAAATCCTGTGCAGCACATCCCTCCAATACAACTGTGGAGAAGCAAGTCTCAACTTTACGAGAAGCGGATTCAACCTAACCACCAGGTCGCTGGTCTACAATCATGGAATGCAGACTCGATGCCACTCAGAAGACGCCACCAGAGAGTGTCCTTGGGAAAGACACCTAACGATATGGATGTGCCTACCTCACAAAATACTTGTACATCTCGTAGCTTGTAAGTTCCCTTGGGAATAGGATCCCCTTGAATCAGGTCATTATCCATGTGTGTTCTAATGTATCAACCCCTTGTACACTGATCTTGTAAAGCTCTGCGGAATTTGTGGTGCTGTATAAATAAAGGATAATAATAATATGTTTGTGTTTGTAACCAATGTTCTATCACACTCGGATGATTCCTTATTGTGATTGTGTACACCCCGCTCTGTTATCATTTAGAGATGAGATTATTATTTTTCATGCTAAACGTTAAGTGGACCCAATATTAAAGAAGAGAGTCAAAACTATGCCAAAAGCCCCCAATCAAAGGGTCCATCGCTGAATCAGACACACAGGCAGGTGTCTTAGCTGTCCTGGTTTTGGGAGGCATTCACAGATTTTGGTCCTTGTTTGCCCGTTTCCTTCCTTCTTGATTCTGGAGGAAACGGGAAAAAGCAAGATATCATTAAAGATATCTGGGCTGTTCTACATCACCTTAAAGTCCATGTGGCCATAGTTGACCATCAGTGTCAGCTTACTGTGCATGTCGACTAGTGGATATGTTACAGGTAGGGTCAGAAATCAGGTATAACTAGATTTCCATCCCCTATATAACAAAAACCTTAGGGCCCATGGGGTTTTGGGCATAAAGTGGGTGGGCTGTGCTCCTGCCTAACCGTTTACGTGTCAACTCCTCAATCACTAATTTAGGGTTGGCATTTTGGGGACCGGTTGTCCACCTTAAACCTTCAACCTGACACAAAGCGTACAGGGATGAATAACATCACAACCATGTAATTTGCTGCAATGCTGGGCAGCTCCTAACCTTGCGTGTAGGGGTTATCGATATTATCCAATAAGCCCTAGTCTAAACAGGAGCAAATCGAGACAAAAGTATAGCGAGGGAACTCTACAAATTCTGGTAAAGTCCTGGTGTTTGGTATGCAGTAACATATAGGAAGAGCGGGTGCCGGATCAGAGGCTGTGCTCATCGCACTCACTTTTCCAAGAACAGTGCAGCACAGGGTCTGTCCCCATGATGCTCAGTTTTGCTGTTTGGATCGTTGTGGCTGTGCATATATTGGCTTTCCAGGCCGGAGTGCCCCACTGTGATTCACTCAGATCACTCGGCTTGCACTGAAATTCGGCACATGGAGCCCATATCAATGCTTAGTGACTCCTGCCCCATCACTATCATCTGAATGTAGGACATACTCCTGCAGTATTCAAATGCAGCTGAATACATAAGATTAACTTCTCATCAATGCAACTGCTAAAATTCTTCTTTCACCTGGCTGGATTTATTAACCACTTGAATGCTAAGGACGCGCTCAGCGCGTCCTCAGCATTCCCGCTGGTGTGCTGAGACGCGCTGAGCGCGTCCTCACATTGGGGTCAGCGTTCGGCCGGGTTCCGGCCGATCGCTGGCCCCTCCGGTGCGGGCTGACATCCTGGATGTCAGCCCGGCATCCGGACCACCAGCCGCCAGAATTAGGTGTCATCGCGGGGGCGCGATGACACCTAATTCAGGCCCCCCCCCCCGCATGTGCGGAGGAGGCACCTGAAAGGGAGGGGGGGGAGGTCCTTCGGACCTCTCTCCCTCCCGATCGGTGGCTCTGCGGGGCTTAACCCAGGCATCATTTGAAGGGCACAGCCTGCCCTTCCAAATGATGCCTGGCATTAAACCCCTGGGGAGCTGGATCGCGAATCGGCGCTGAAAAGCGCCGGTCGCGATCCTTTCCCGGAGCTGGCCGACATCTTGGATGTCGGCCAAGCCTCCGGGAACTCCCCCAGAGGACTGGCGTCATCGTGCGTAGCACGATGACGCCAGTCCTAGAGTTAACCCCTAACTGCCACCAACTGTGGAGATAGGGAGTTCCAATGAACTCCCTATCTCCCGATCCGTGGCAGTTAGGGGTTAAATTTTGGTATGGTTGGATCGGCCAGAGCATGGCCGTTCCAACGATACCAAACATGAAAGTGTAAAATTTTGTAAAAAAAAAAAAAGAAAAAAAAATTAAAAAAAAAAAAATAAACACTTTTTTTTTATTTTTTTGGGTTTGTTAATGCAGCAATATTGTTCCCATTTCAATTATAATGTGAACAATGATGCTGCACCTAACGATTTTTGTATGCGGTGCGTTTGTTAAAAATAGTGTCATTTTCCCCAAAAAAAAATGTAACGAGACCCCATCTCTAATTTTTTAACAAGCGCACCCCATACAAAATATAACCGCAATTGCTCGCATGTTAAAATGTGAAAAAAAACACTTTACACGTTGTAAATTATTGAAAATACATATTTTATTGCATTTTTTGTTATAATATACAGACATGACATAACGTATACATATAATAATGACATATTATGAATCTACTGAGTCTGACGGAAAGAACGATATATAATATGTCTGGGTCATATACTAAAATAAGCCTTCAAAACACGTTTAAACATGATGCGCAAAACAGGTAAAAATGACCTCAGCACAGGGGCGGGAAAAGCCTCAGCAGCGAAAGGGTTAATTTTACATAAAAAAATAACTATAATTATATATATAAGAGAGAGATAGAGAGAAAGGATCCTTAAAGGGATACTATAGGATTAAAACAGAAGGGGGTGGGACGCAGAGGGGTTATACATTAATGGCTGATTATCTCCTACACATACCACCTCCTGTTTTAACCCTTTAGCTTTTTGAATCCAGCACTGATCTCCCTCTGAGCCGCAAGATACGACATGTTTCCAGCACAGCATATTATAATCCCACCTAGAACTTTTGGACATCTGCCTCCCCCGCCACTAAAACCGTGACGTTAAGGGGAAAAATTAGCGTTCACTAACTTCCCCTTAGCGTCCCGGTTTCCCCAGCAGATCCTTGGGCAGGGGCCGAGTCCGGCAGCCTGCCCCATAGCGATCGCTAAGCTCACGGATGCTGGGGGCAGTGGTACAGCGTCGTCCACAGCATCCTCTCCATGGCGTCCATAGGACTCCATGGATGCCTCTCCTGCCGGGTCACATGACCGGAGGGATCTCGCCTCTCGCAAGATCCTGCTGGTGGGCAGAGTGTTTTTGGAGGAAGCAGGGGACTTTCTTCCCCCAGTCTCCCTCTGCTCCCGGCGGCCAGAAGCAGCGGATCGGGCCGCCGTTTTCACCGTGGGATGAGAGGTGAGTATCTGATTCTTAGGGGGTTTTGAGTTGCAGGTAATGGATTCTGCAGCAGCGCAATCCATTACCTACACCTCAGAGCTGGTGGTAACTTTAGCGCCAGCTCTTAGTAACTAGCGTTAGGACCAAGTGATCCTAATGCTAGTTAATCTGTGCTTATACTTTGCGCTCCCCATGTTAGGTATAGGGAGCCAAAGTACATTAAACCTGCGCTACGAATCGCTAATTAACGGGCGCTAACGTTTTTTATCCGTTAGCGATTCGAAGGCGATGTGGGCGCAGCGCTATGACCTCCTTTAAGCTAGCGCAAACGCTAGTGTCACTAGTGTCAGCTTGAAGGAGGTGATAGAGTCGTTTGTGCAGTGTGGCAAAACAAAGCCAATAATGTTCAGGATAATGAGCTGATGAATATAACTTCTACAATAGGATAGCTGATCCTTGAGTGAACTGATACTGAAATTCAGAGGATAAGTCTTCCCACCCTGTTTATAGGTACAACGTATACTGTAGCTGTCCTTTGAAAAGAATGCACATTGTAATAGAATAAACAGTTTTGGCTCAGCCTCCGACAGGCTTGCCATGTCTATAAATTATGGCTGTATATTAAAAAGTAGAAGAGGTTTCTTAGTAACATCAACCTTAAACAGTAACTGCTTTAAAATTATATTTCAGATAAATACGAGACATCAGAGATGTGCACATTGAATAGTTCTGTACTGCCCTCTAGTGGCAAAATACTAGATGGCAACACAAGGTAAAAGAGTGAGTATAAACAAAAAATAACTACCGCGATATATAACTGAAATGTAAACCTGACACACCGGGGCTGTTACCGTGGGTCAAGTCAAGCAGTTCTTTCACTATTTTTTCAATTAAGTTCCCCTTTGGCCCCTACACGGAAAAGCTTTTTTTAGGTTTCAATCATATGTTTCCTTAATAAGTCAGCAGAAATATATTATACTTATTAGAATTTTCATAATGATCCCCTAAAACCCAGTTTATCATTGTATTAAAATCTCAACCTAACTCAGTCCACTCAAGCACCAACAATGGTGCCATCACCAGATACAGATACACCGGGCTTAACCCCAACCTAACTTTAATTGCCAATTACAGTCATTAAAAAATACCAACAGATCTCCACTCCAGGCCAATCAATAATAAAAACACAGTAAAGTTTATAAGTAATCCTCAGCCAGAAATTGGCCCTTTAGGCTAGGGTCAAACGAAAGCATTTTTACACGCGAACGTAAAAAAGTGCGTCCGAACGCATTGATGTATTTTTTCACGGAATGCGCGAAAACGGTCATACGATGCGCATTTTCGTGCGTGATGTTTACGAATCCAAACCAGGAAACTTTTGCGTCTGGACGTTATGTTGGCCGGACACGAGCAGGGTCTGACGTCTCCAAATCACACACACACACCGCTAGCGGGCGCAGCGCACTCTGTACGTCCGTACTAGGGGTTCTGTGTTCTCGAAAAAATGCGTTCATTTTCCACTTTCGTGCGACCGTACTTCGTATATTGGCCGTCATTGCCCGTCATTTGCTGCTAGTGCGGCCGTGATTAAGTGCGCCAGAACGCACGTTAAAAATGCGCTGGTCTGACCCCAGCCTAATACAGACCAGAGCAGAGCAGAGCAATGCTACAACTAGCAAATATAGGCCCCTATTACGCTCTTGGTGTTAAAACTGTGGGCACAGGGGAGGAAAAACTGCCCCCGCAGTTTCCCCCCTTGCGCCCAAGTTTTAACATCAGATTACAATGCAGGTGCAAAAAATGCTGCCTGCATTGTTATCAAGCGTTAAAGTTAGGGATACGCGCGGCAGCGCTGAGCGTAGCCGCATGCATTCTCTCAATGGAGTCCATAGGATTCCAATGAGTTCCTCACTGCCGGTCACGTGACCGGCCGGATCCGAGATCCGGCCGGTCGGCATAGTGATACGCAGGGAAAGACAGGGGGACTTTTTCCCCTCGTCTTTCGCTGCTCCCGCCGGCTGGAGGATGCGACCGGAGCCGCGGTCCTCACCGCGGGACAGAGGGTAAGTATGTGGCTTGTTTTTTTTATTTTTACAGCTGGTATTAACGGATTCTGCTGTAGCGGAATCCGTTAACACCAGGTCCTGGCTCTGGTTAACTTTTCGTTGACCAGAGCCAGGCGTTAATCAGCGCTGGGACATTGTAATCAAGCGCTGATTAACACTTTGCGCTCCCCATGTTAAGTATAGGGAGCACAAAGTGCACTAACCTCGCGCAGAGGAGCGCAAGGTACCAAACGCAAACGGGTTGTTTAACCTGTTTGCGTTTGGATTGTAATAGGCAGCTAATACCGCAGCTATCGTTAGCGTTAGGTATGTAATAGGGGCCATAGTGCAGTACACATATATAAAAGTGAAAACACTGGTATGATAATGACAACAACACAAACCGGTTATACTGCGGTAATGATGGAATTAGAATTCCTGTTACTCACATACAGCACCACATCAAAACAATCAAAAGGATTCAAAGCACCCAAACACCACTAGTCTGAATGACACCAAAACTCAGAATTCTGCTTTGAACCTTATTTATTTATTTATAAAGTATTTTACCAGGAAGGATACATTGAGATTTATCTCGTTTTCAAGTATGTCCTGGGTTCAAGAACATTGAAATGTTACAGACGTTACAGAAATACAAAGTAATAAAATGCAAGATATTAAAAACAAAACACAAATATACAGATTACCAGAAAATAAATATGTAGGAAATATATTCACTATGCTGCATGTTTACAGGTGCATTCTGTATTGAGGTATGTTAATAGGGAACTCTTAAGTGACTTTTGACTGGGGGATGATTTGATGGCATCTGGGAGGTTATTCCATAATTGTGGGGCTCGGTAGGAAAATGAGGATCGAGACACTTTCTTTTTGTATTGTGGTATTGCAAGTAAGGTGCAGGTCCTGGATCGGAGGTTATAGGATGAGGGAACTGCTGGGGGAAGCAGTCTATTCAGGTAGGGTGGTAGCTTCCCAGAAAACCTCTTAAACACCAGGTTGGAAAGGTGAAGGGTGTGTCTAGATTTCAGCGACGGCCAGTTTAGCTCTTGTAACATGTCACAATGGTGGGTCATGTAGTTACATTGTAGAACAAAGCAGCAGAATGAGTTATACAATGTAGTAAGTTTCTGAAGGTGCGTTTGCGGGGTGGCTGCATACACTACATCTCCGTATTCAATAGCCGGCATAAGCATTTGTTGTACAATCTGCTTTCTTACCGCGGGGCTCAGACAGGATTTGTTTCTGTACAGGGCACCTAGTTTGGGATAAAGTTTAGATGAGTTTTTCGATGTGAGGGCTAGCCACATACCTAGATATTTGAGAGAACTGACTGTGGTCAGTGGTCATTACTGTCTATTTCAGAGCAAAGGCATTATATAAAGTCAGAAGTATAGGTAATATAAGTTATTAATCCACCTCCTCAATGGAGCTATATAACAATGGTCTAAAGAGCTTGCACTCGTTCTTTCACTTCACACATTAACTCACATACAGTAACATAGTGACATACTCTCATTTAAAATTCCAGATGCGCATAGACATAATGGAAACTCAGTACCTATAGTTTGGCAGTTCAATGCTGACTACGTGTACCAGATCTATCGTACAGCATAACATCCGACCTCAGATGGAAAACCTGAATAAGCTTCTAAACACAATTCACATACCGGCCGACGCATTTCACCCTACCGGGCTTTGTCAAGAGTAGTTGATCATGCTCCGCTCCCTGTTTAACTATGATACTGGCATTTCCGGGATACATTCTGCGCATGCATGAGGATGTGCTCTGAACTGATTGGTCAGTCTTGTTCTGCGTGATGTGGAAACAACCAACTCAATGATCCATTTATTCACAACTCCATTCGGGTGATTGAAAGGATCATTCATTACTCTCATTTCAGGGCGTGCCCATGAATACGTCAGAATACTCCTTGATCACTACTCAGTAAATTCGGGTCTTATTGATGAAACTAAACTTATTAACGGGCGCTATAGCTGCCGTCAAATATTAACATGTTCATTGTATTTAAGCATTGATATCAAATTTCAGAGTGGGGTGATGGGTTAAGTGCAACATGTCAATGGTTAATTATGGAGCAGAAATCTTGACCATCGATCATCTTTTACCCATCATTATTTAGCAGTGGCGTAGCGTGGGTTGTCAGCGCCCGGGGCCAGCCAAGAATTGTGCGCCCCCCCAACCTGTGGACACGTTATCGATATTGCCGCAGCTCTCACATGGATATTGCCCCAGCTCACACATGAATATTGCCCCAGCCAGCTCACACATGAATATTGCCCCAGCCAGCTCACACATGGATATTGCCCCAGCTCTCACATGGATATTGCCCCAGCTCTCACATGGATATTGCCCCAGCTCTCCCATGGATTTGCCCTAGCTCACACATGGATATGCCCCAGCTCACACATGGATATGCCCCAGCTCATGGATTTGCCCCAGTTCATGGATTTGTCCCCAGCTCATGGATTTGCCCCCAGCTCATGGATTTGCCCACAGCTCATGGATTTGCCCCAGCTCTCACATGGATTTGCCCCAGCTCATGGATTTGCCCCAGCTCATGGATTTGCCCAGCTCTCACATGGATTTGCCCCAGCTCATGGATTTGCCCCAGCTCATGGATTTGCCCCAGCTCTCACATGGATATTGCCCCAGCTCTCACATGGATATTGCCCCAGCTCTCCCATGGATTTGCCCTAGCTCACACATGGATATGCCCCAGCTCACACATGGATATGCCCCAGCTCATGGATTTGCCCCAGTTCATGGATTTGTCCCCAGCTCATGGATTTGCCCCCAGCTCATGGATTTTCCCACAGCTCATGGATTTGCCCCAGCTCTCACATGGATTTGCCCCAGCTCATGGATTTGCCCCAGCTCATGGATTTGCCCCAGCTCATGGATTTGCCCAGCTCTCACATGGATTTGCCCCAGCTCATGGATTTGCCCCAGCTCATGGATTTGCCCCAGCTCTCACATGGATATTGCCCCAGCTCTCACATGGATATTGCCCCAGCTCTCCCATGGATTTGCCCTAGCTCACACATGGATATGCCCCAGCTCACACATGGATATGCCCCAGCTCATGGATTTGCCCCAGTTCATGGATTTGTCCCCAGCTCATGGATTTGCCCCCAGCTCATGGATTTGCCCACAGCTCATGGATTTGCCCCAGCTCTCACATGGATTTGCCCCAGCTCATGGATTTGCCCCCAGCTCATGGATTTGCCCAGCTCTCACATGGATTTGCCCCAGCTCATGGATTTGCCCCAGCTCATGGATTTGCCCCAGCTCATGGATATGCCCCAGCTCATGGATTTGCCCCAGCTCATGGATTTGCCCCCAGCTCATGGATTTGCCCCAGCTCTCACCTGGATATTGCCCCAGCGGCAGCCAGCTCTCACATGGATACTTACCCCAGCTCCGGATCCAGCAGGGGTTGAGGGGGCCCAGATGCCGGGCAGCGGAAGTGCCTGCCCGGTCCTGAACAGCGTGTGAGTCCGTCTGTGTTGAAGGGGAGGCGGCTGCGTGCGTGCGCAGGTCACGCGGTCCGGTCAGTCAGGTGGTACAGAGACTCAGTACCACCTGATTAGCACGACCACGTGACCGGCTGCGCCTGCACGCAGCCGCATCCCCTTCAACACGGATGGACTCACTGTTCAGGACCGGGCAGGCACTCCTGCTGCCCGGGATCTGGGTCCCCTCAACCCGCGGGCCCTTGGGCGGCGCCCGAGGGCCCAGTGGGTCAGTCCGGGCATCAAGTTTTAGGGGCGCAAATTTCTTTTGAAATTGCACCCCTAACAAAACTGCGCCCGGGGCCACGGCCCCCCAGCCCCCCCACGCTATGCCACTGTTATTTAGTATTATAGTGTTGTTACATGACACATCTTTTTCATGTGTATACGGTGGGTGACTCTCCAAACAAAGCAGCAACAGGATATGACTCCTTATTATTCTCCTCATTCCTCCCTGGGGAATCAAACACATTATTGAAACTGCTTAAAACCTGGTGGGCCCTATTACATTCTTCTCGCAAACGTCAGCGCGTGTGCTAAAATGCATTAACGCGAGGGGCCAAACCCTGAACGCTGAACGTCGTATTACAATGTCAGCGCAAAAAATGCCGTATATGTCTACCGCGGGTGAACCTGCGCGAACGCGGCGCTAGCTTACTGTACTTCGCGTGTCCTATACTTAACATTGTGAGCGCAAATTCGTATGTGCGCTGGTACGCGGATGGTATTACAATCTATGCGCAGTTTGTAACGCACAGCCTTTGCGCGCATAATTTTAGCAACTCCGAAAAGCTGGTGTTAACAGCAAATTCTATCAACCTGGCTGAAACCAAATACACCAGCCCAAAAAAAAGTACGCAGCAAAGTATAGTTACACATTCTACACATACCAAACCAATAAATTTGAGAAGTTGTGCGTGTTTTTTTTATTGATGCAGCATGTATGCGCAGATTGACTTTGACAGGCGCAAAAACTTAACGTGAGACAATTGTGGTTCTTAATCCTGATTGGCTGAATCGCGTGAAAAAAACGGTCCGCACACTGATTTCTGCGCGCGACGTTGCTGCACGTCCGTTTTACGCGCGTTATTTTTTGACAGATGAAAAAATGTGCGAAGATTGTAATACCAGCGTTGACATACGCGTGTTAACGTTTAACGCTTTGCGCAAAAATTCACGCGTTGTGCGTGCTTTTTTTTCCGTGAAGAATGGAATAGGGTCCGGTGTGTTTGTAAAAATAAAAGCCTTTCTTTTTACTATGAGATGAAAAAAAATATGGAAACCAGGTGCTTTTTAGCAGTGGATAATGTAGCAAAGGTTTATTGGAAGAAATGCATCTACTGTGTCAGACGAAATATTGCTGCGTTTGTTGCAAAAAATCTTGGCCAGTGGCCACATTATCCACTGCTAAGGCTGGTGTCAGACGAGCGTAGTGTTCACGTCCGTGATTGCGCCTAAAAGTATGTCCGTGCAGTGGCGTAGCGTGGGGGGGGCAGGGGGGCCGTGGCCCCGGGCGCAGTTTTGTTAGGGGCGCATAATTTCTTTTGAAATTATGCGCCCCTAAAACTTGTGGCCCGACTGACCCGCAGGCCCTCGGGCGCCGCCCAAGGGCCCGCGGGTTGAGGGGACCCAGATGCCGGGCAGCGGGAGTGCCTGCCTGGTCCTAAACAGTGAGTCCGTCCTGTTGAAAGGGAGGCGGCTGCGTGCAGGCGCAGGTCACGTGGGCCGTCTAATCAGGTGGTACTGAGTCTCTGTACCACCTGACTGGCCGGACCGCGTGACCTGCGCCTGCACGCAGCTGCCTCCCCTTCAACAGGGCGGACTCGCACGCTGTTCAGGACCGGGGCGGGCAGGCACTCCCGCTGCCCGGGAGCTGGGGCAATATCCAGGTGAGAGCTGGGGCATATCCATGAGCTGGGGCAAATCCATGTGCTGGGGCAAATCCATGAGCTGGGGCAAATCCGTGTGCTGAGGGGCAAATCCATGTGCTGGGGCAAATCCATGTGCTGGGGAAATCCATGAGCTGGGGTATATCCATCTGCTGGGGCAAATCCATGAGCTGGGGCATATCCATGTGCTGGGGGCAAATCCATGTGCTGGGGCAAATCCATGAACTGGGGCAAATCCATGAGCTGGGGCATATACATGTGCTGGGGGCAAATCCATGTGCTGGGGGGCAAATCCATGTGCTGGGGCAAATCCATGAGCTGGGGCAAATCCATGAGCTGGGGCGAATCCATGTGCTGGGGCAAATCCATGAGTTGGGGCAAATCCATGAGCTGGGGCATTTCCATGTGCTGGGGCAAATCCATGAGCTGGGGCAAATCCATGAGCTGGGGCATATCCATGTGCTGGGGCAAATCCATGAGCTGGGGCAAATCCATGAGCTGGGGCAAATCCATGTGTTGGGGCAAATCCATGAGCTGGGGCATATCCATGTGCTGGGGCAAATCCATGAGCTGGGGCAAATCCATGTGCTGGGGAAATCCATGTGCTGGGGCAAATCCATGAGCTGGGGCAAATCCATGTGCTGGGGCAAATCCATGAGCTGGGGCAAATCCATGAGCTGGGGCATATCCATGTGCTGGGGCAAATCCATGAGCTGGGGCAAATCCATGAGCTGGGGCAAATCCATGTGTTGGGGCAAATCCATGAGCTGGGGCATATCCATGTGCTGGGGCAAATCCATGAGCTGGGGCATATCCATGTGCTGGGGAAATCCATGTGCTGGGGGCAAATCCATGAGCTGGGGCAAATCCATGTGCTGGGGCAAATCCATGAGCTGGGGCAAATCCATGAGCTGGGGCATATCCATGTGCTGGGGCAAATCCATGAGCTGGGGCAAATCCATGAGCTGGGGCATATCCATGTGCTGGGGCATATCCATGTGCTGGGGCAAATCCATGTGCTGGGGCAAATCCATGAGGTGCTGGGGCAAATCCATGAGCTGGGGCAAATCCATGAGCTGGGGCAAATCCATTTGTGAGCTGGGGCAAATCCATGAGCTGGGGCAAATCCATGTGTGAGCTGGGGCAAATCCATGTGTGAGCTGGGGCAATATTCATGTGTGAGCTGGCTGGGGCAATATCCATGTGAGAGCTGGGGCAATATCCATGTGAGAGCTGGGGCAATATCGATAACGTGTCCACAGGTTGGGGGGGGCGCACAATTCTTGGCTGGCCCCGGGCGCTGACAACCCACGCTACGCCACTGCGTCCGTGATAGCATGACAGAAAGCACATCGGAGCCTGTTACACAAAGTACGTCCGCACTGAACTGCGGACGCACAACGGCCGCGGCCCACGGACGCAAGGCAGGCAAGAACATACAACCCCTAGAACGGCCGCACAAAGTGAGCTGCATCCGCAACGTCCGCATAGCTTTGTGTGTGAGTGATGGAACGTGGTCAGACGGACTGCATTTATACGTCCAGCATTTTTGACGGACAAAATGGTTTTGCTTTTTATTTTATTTTCTCTCCTACATCCGTCAAAATATACGTCAGTGAATAAACGGACTGTGTGGCCACTACTGCGTCTTCCGTACTGACGTACGTCCGTGTGCAAGGACGTACAGTCCGTAGAAATCACGCTCGTCTGACCCTAGCCTTAGAAGTGCCCTGTTTCCATTTTTTCCTCTATGTTTGGACCTGGAAACAGTGAGCAGCTCCACTACAGTGGTAAAATTATTTTCATTGATGTGGGCATTGAGTGTATTGTCGCTCTCTTTGCTTTAATACATGATCACGTCTTTATGATGGTGTCTGGAAACTGTGCTGCACTGCGTATCCTCTCTATGAGGCCGGGAGTACCAGTCGGGTAGTTTGGAAGTTGACTGTAGGTCTCCTGTGTGGGGCTGGGTCGGAGGAATGGACAGATGAAATAACGGGCTGGTTCTGCTCCCAGATCAATGGGCAGAACCCGGTGTGTTCCAGTTACAATATTTATTCATAGTGAAAAGAACCGAAAAAAGGTCCATACTTTTAAAGGTAAGAGTCTGTTATGCAAAATTCTGAAATGTGAAAAATTCCAAAGACCAGTGTTTTCAGATTCTTCCAGACAGTATAATATTAATTCATAAAATCCTATCAGGGTTATTCAAAGAGAATCGAAAAGCCACCGCAAGTTTGGTGACTTTTCGTTCTCCTCAGTTCGGCGCGATTTCCCGATCCCATTTCGGTGACCCTGCGGTGTATTCAGCAAGAACCACAGGGCCGTCGTAATGCAGGGAAAAGCCACCGAAAACCCACCGAAAATTCCCCGCAAAGCGATGGCGAACGCACACCGAAACCCGCAAAAAAATCTGGATTAACCCGCCGAACACGCCGGAGAAACCCAAGCAGATCAGACAGCAGAGCAGCCGCCGGAAAAACCCGACACCGCAGACAAATGGAGTGGAATAAAAACAAAACAGTACGCTTGAATGTTTGAAAAGTGAAACGCTGTTTGCAAAGAAACTACTGAGCGAGAATATCTGAAATTTACATATAAGATCCAATGAATGATAATTAAAAGGGCTGTTACAGAAAAAAGAAAAAACGATAAAAAAAAAAACCGGAAAAATAATGTTTACAAAAAACTCCCAATAAATGGCTAAATGGTCCTAAAAGAAAATCTAAAAATAAAGAGACTTATCACTGCAGAATATTATAATGAATGGTTTATTAGATATTGCATTAAAACGGGAATATTTTTAACATTGAAGCCTATGGGATTCGCCTGAATTGCCCTGCCGAATTAAACCAACGAATGGCAGGGCAATTCAGCAACTTTTCACTGCTGGGTTTTGCTCTCTGAATAGCCGAAGCAGTGCTTCTCTATGGGGATTTCACTGCCCTCGAACAGGCACCGAATAGGCACCATATGTGCAGGCAATTCGCCAGGATTTGGAGAATTGCATGCTCTCTGAATAGCCGAATGGCCAGGAAAGGTAACCGTACGCTGAATTTCAGTGTTTGGTTACCTTTCTCCAGCAATTCGGAGCTCTTTGAATAACCCTGTATGAATAAATATTGTAACAGTAACACACCGGGATTTTGTCCAAAGCTCTTCCCAAACTCCAGAGACGCATCGGCAGACAATTTAGGACAACACTAATGTGGTGGGTCAATGACAATGGAAAGTATTTCTTTAAAGGGCCACTACCACCAAAAAATTAAATGTCCTTCGTATGTTTATTTTATGTTGCTGATATCTGTCACGTCTCGGCCCCCTGGTGATGAAGGGTCTTCATGTTTGTTTTTCCCCTATGGTGTGTCTGGCTGTGCTGTTTAGTGCTGATCTGGGGCTCTGTTGTGATCTCCTGGTCTGGGGTCACATGGCCCAATCACACAGACCCACTCCCTATATATTCCCAGCAGCACAGAGCCTCATTGACTGTTTGTGGAGTTTGATGGTGGTTCTGTCTGGTTCGTGTTTCCTGAGTTGCTGCAAAGCATTCCTGTTCAAGTGTTTTCTGGTTCTGACCTCGGCTTTATTTTTGACTATCCCTTCTACTCCCCCTGGTACCGTATATTTCTGATCTGTTGCCAACCTCTGCCTGATTGACGATTCTTGTATGTCTCATGTTTTATGTACCTTGTCTGTCTTAGTTTAGTATATATTCAGAGGCCGCTTATAAGGACCTCTTTTAGTATAGTCTGTTTTGTTTACTGTCCTGCAGCCTGCTCACTTCACGGATTGTCAAGTGTATCTTTGTGTTTCTCCGACTGCCCTGCAGCCTGCTCAATTCACGGATTGGCAGGCGTATCATTGTGTTTCTGAGTGTCCTAAGTTGTCTGTCGGTCTTGAAGCCTTCGGAGCTTAGTGGCAATTCTGTTCTGTTTTTTGGTGCTCCTTGGTTTTGGAGAATTCCGTCTGTCCTTGTGTCCAGTCAGTTACTCACCTGCCTTAAGGGCTTCATCTCCTGTTCCAAGCCACCACGATGGCCCAAGCAGGGTCTAACCGTTACAATATCTTACATCTGTGCTTTGTATTTCTCCTATATAAAGTAACATCGGGAAGCATTATTTTACTGAGCGGGTGGTGGATACATGGAACAGTCTTCCAGTAGAAGTGGTAGAGGCCAAAACAGTAATTGAATTTAAGCAAGCATGGGATAGGCATAAGGCTATCCTAAAGAAAAGATAAATCCAGGTAAAGTATCCATGTAATTGGGCAGACTAGATGGGCCGAAAGGTTCTTATCTGCCGACATTTTTCTATGTTTCTATGTTTCTATGTTTCTATATGTTTAGTTAAGAAAATATTTTTCTCTATATGTGTCATTGGGTGCATCCATTGTGTGATCTGTGTGGCTTTGAGCATGGAATATAGTCTATGGGTCTGAAGTCATGAAAACAGACTTACATAATTGTATTGTGTGGATTCTGGAATGTATTCAAAGGACATCACCATGATTAGAAGTCTTTTAAGCTCCCTGTCTTATCTCATTCAGCTGCCATCTCTTACTTCAGGTAGCATTCATCACCTTGTAGCCTTATCTAAACATTCCCTCCTCCACTCCACTGACTGTTAAATACTGTAGAAGCTATATGACAGCTGTAAAGTGAAAGTTTTGCACAGATTTTGGTAAATGTTGCATCATGAAAAAAATCCACAAAAGGGAAACAGGGGATAAAAAAACAAACTTAATTTTGCTTTTTACACGCAATCACTTCAAACAAAGAAAAAAAACAGCAACGTGTTTATAAGGTGGTTATGTCAGTAATGCACATATGCAAGTAATCTAGTTCCAGCTTATGCAAGTGGTAATGTCTCTTTGAGGTATACACACCATTTAAAATGTCATTACGGAGCATAGAAATGTATATATGCCTTATACATTGTATTGCTCCTCGATTTTAAGAAAGACCTTCTAGGCAACTTTCTATCTGTGTGAATAGCTAAACTAACAGATGCCACCAAACTGTAACTCGTGGAGAACAAACCCCTTGCAAATGAGTAATTTTGATACATTCATATGCATATTGTCCTTTCTGTTTGAAATAATGCTAATTAAGAGATTGCCTCTGCATCTCACACTGACAGACATCTGTAGGATATTATACAGCAAATCCACTGTCGATATAGAAAAAAAGCTCTTGCTCATGATATCTTATCAGTTTGTTACAGAAAATCGTCACCATAAATGTAATCGTGGAGTGAAGTGTCAGTGCGATATCTTCGTACCTAAAGACATTATTCTCTAACCATAGTTGTTCCATTTTTGAAGAACCCTGGTTGGCTTTTCATTGATGTACTTTGGTGGATCAAGTACATTGAAACTAGGATAAACTCACTGTTTACAGAACTGCCGATGTAGGGCTCTATTACATTCCCAACGCAAATCTTAACGTGTGCGCAAAAACGCATTAACGCGAGGGGCAAAACCCTTTGCGCTGAACGTCGTATTACAACGTCCATGCAAAAAATGTGCGTTAATGTGTAATACAGGTGGATCTGCCCGAACCCTTTGCAAGCGTACCGTACTGCGCGCGTCCTATACTTAACATTGTGAGCGCAAATGCATTTGTGCGCTGGTAAGCGGATGGTATTACAATCTATGTGCAAATTTTAACGGACAGCGTTTGCGCGCATAATTTAACGTCTTTGAAAAGCTGGTGTTAATGGCAAATCTGAACGTCCTGGCCGAACTTAAATACACCTGCCCAAAAAAAATACACAGCAATGTAAAGTTACACATTCTACACATACCAAACCAATAAAATATAGAAGTTGTACGTGTTTTTATTATTGCTGCAGCACATACAGTATACGCAGATTGACTTTGGTAGGCGCATAAACCTAACGGGAGACAATTGTGGTTCTTAATTCTGATCACGTAAAATGCTTAATGCTTAATGCTGAATCACGTAAAAAAACAGTCCGCACACCGATTTCTGCGCGCAACTCTAATGTGCGCGCGTTTTTGCGTGTCTTTTTTATGCGCGTTATTTTTTGCCGAATGAAAAAATGCGTGCGGATTGTAATACCAGCGTTAATTTACGCTCGTTAACGTTTAACGCTTCGCGCACAAATTAACGCGCTGCGCGAGCTTTTTTGCGAAAGATTGTAATAGAGCCCGTAGTTTGCTGTACTTTGCTTTCCTTTCTTTCCAAAGTACTTCCTGCTGAGTGTGATATGGTCACTGCTGAGACCAGGTAAATGTTGGAAGGCTTGGGTCCAGAGGCATAACTAGAAACCTCAGGGCCCAGGTGCAGGAACCATGACATGCCCCCCCACCCTAGGCAAAAACATATTTTGCCCCCCCCCCTCCCGTCAACATGCATTGGTCCTCTCCAGGTCCACAATGTTGACTCCAGAAAATCAGTGTCCCATTTTTTTTCAGGTCCTCTATGACCTATGAGCGTATCTCAGAGCTCCACAGCAATAAAACTCACAGTACTATGTGGTGTGTATGAGTGTATCAAAGCTCCAAAGTAAAACTCACACATAAGTATAAAATAAATTAAAAAAATAATTCTATATATAAAATATAGGCGAGCCCCAAGGCCCAGGCGGGCGAGTGTGGCCCCCCCCCCTGGACTCAAGGGCCCGGTTGCAGTGGCACCCTCTGCACCCCTGGTAGTTACGCCCCTGCTTGGTTTATTGTTCACAGCTGAAAGTCAAGTAAAAAGTAACAAAGTGCTAATGAAACCCTACTCCTTTGTTTGGTGTATAACTAAACCAAATTTCTTCCCTCTCTACCAATACTGGGCAGCTAAGCTGCTTAACAGATATACCGCCAACAGAAAAATAAAGGGCTATATTCCCTAGTTTTTGATAAGCTAACTACAGGAAACATTACACATACTGTATATCTGCCCCTGTAGTTAGTTTATCGATGGTAAATGCCATTCCATTCCTGCCGCAAGCTGAGCTTGCGGCCTCTCGGATGCAGCTGTTTCCCTGCGCAAGGTTACTGTACATTAAGGTCTCCTATACTTATTATGGGAGACATTAATGTTCAGTGGAAGCACAGGCTATTCCAAACTAACTTGCTCTTCTGCACGGGAGACGGTATTTCATTGAGAAATACCTACTCCTAAAAGCTGGTGTTAAATGATTCTGCTAATGCAAAATCTCTCTAAACCCCCATTAAATCCCACACTCACCTCTCATTCTGTGGTGAAAAGGATGGCCTGATCCGCTGCTTCTTTTCCTCTTGAGCAGAGTGAGACTGGGAACAAATCCCCATGTCCTTCAGATTACCATGAAGGGACTGGGTCACCTCTGCAAACATAGTGGAGGAACTGTGTACCCAAGTGTTCCCACTCGATTTGTCTTCGGGATCCATTGCATTTCCAGGTAATATTTGTATATTTGTAATAGATGAGGTTAGCGGATTCGTTCAACCATACAAAAGTTTAACACACACATGGTTATTCAAAGAGATCCGAATTGTGGCCGAAAGGTAACCGAATGTGGCCGAATGGAATGATTCGCAGAGGAACACATGGAACTATTTTTCCCAGTGTTCTGCTGCAATCGGAGTGAGGAAAATCAGCAGATGGCTCCGCTCTCTGCACCGAGGGATCTGAGGTGAGAATGGGATTTTTTGGTGGTGTTAGCTTAATGTGTTAACTTAACTGATCCTGCTGAAGCCCAATCACTTAACACCAGCGTTTGAGAAATGGTATTCATTTCTGAATAATGTCAGGTGCAGATGGAGAATGAGCTGGTTGGAATAGCTCATTCTTCATCTGCTAGGTGCACATTAATGGCTCCCATACAAAGTATGTTGTTGCTAGTTGCGAAGTCGTGTCCGACCCATCACGACCCCATAGACAACGTTCCCCCAGGCCTTCCTGTCCTCTACCATCTTCTGGAGTCTATTTAAGCTCACGCCTACTGCTTCAGTGACTCCATCCAGCCACCTTATTCTCTGTCGTCCCCTTCTTCTTTTGTCCTCAATCTTTCCCAGCATTAGGCTCTTCTCCAGTGAGTCCTTCCTTCTCATTAGGTGACCAAAATATAGGAGTTTCATCTTCAGGATCTGGTCTTCTAAGGAGCAGTCAGGGTTGAGCTCCTCTAGGATTGACCGGTTTGATCGCCTTCAAATCCAAGGGACTCGCAGGAGTCTTCTCCAGCACCATAGTTCAAAGGCCTCAATTCTTTGGCGCTCAGCCTTTCGTATGGTCCAATTTTCACAGACATACATTGCAACTGGGAAAACCATAGCCTTGACTATACGCACCTATACAAAGTATAGGAGATGGTAATGAACAGTAACCTGGTGTTACATCCAAACACAAGCTGAGCTTGCGTCTCGTATGGCATAGGACGTGTTAAATTAAAGTAGAGCGCTTTCGCTCAAGTCATTATGCTGCACAGCTCAAGCACTGTGCTTACCGTCCTGGTTGTGATTGGGCCTCAGGTGTTTAAAGTGACTGCAAACAGCCAATAGGAAATAATTCCCAACCAAAGACAAATGAGAGCAAAAAAAATAAACTGGAAATATTTGTTATTTTTTCTTCAAGCAAAAGAGCAGATCGATTTTAACACACTATGGCCCCTATAACAATCTTTGCGCAGACGTTTGCGCTGGTGCAAAAAAACATTAACGCGAGGGGTAAAACCCCTTGCGCTAAACATCGTATTACATTGTCAGCGCAACAAACGCATGTAATCGTCTACCGCAGGTGAACCTGCGCGAACCCTGCTCGAGCGTACTTTACTGCGCGCGTCCTATACTTAACATTGTGAGCGCAAATGCGTTTGTGTGCTGGTACGCGGATGGTATTACAATCTATGCAAAGTTTTTAACGCACAGCTTTTGCGCGCATAATTTTAGCAACTCCTAAAAGCTGGTGTCAATGGCAAATCTGAACGACCTGGCCGAACCCAAATACATCAGCCCAAAAAAAAAAATGCAGCAAGGTATAGTTACACATTCTACTCATACCAAACCAATAAATTTGAGAAGTTGTGTGTGCATGTATTATTGCTGCAGCATATATGCTCAGATTGACTTTGACAGGCGCAAAAACTTAACGTGAGATAATTGTGGTTCTTAATTCTGATTGGCTGAATCGCGTAAAAAAAACAGTCCGCACACTGATTTCTGCGCGCAACGTAACTGCACGCGCATTTGTGCGCGTCCGTTTAACAGGCGTTATTGCTCGACGGATGAAAAAATGCGCGAGGATTGTAATTCCAGCGTTGATTTACGCGCGTTAACGTTTAACGCTTGGCGCACAAATTCACGCGTTGCGCGAGCGTTTTAATGCGAAGATTGTAATAGGGCCCTATATTATTAAAATCAATAAAAAATATATTTTTGGAAATGTTTCGATGCTTCCCCTTCAATAGGAAAAAGATGAGACTGATCTACTGAAGCTCTTCTTGGAAAAGCGATCTCGGCATTTATATTCTGTGACGAGATTAAAATTGACAGTTTGAATCTTTCCTTTTTTCCCCCTTCTTTCGAGATGAACATCTGCCAATTCAACAAAAAAATACACCAAATGCAATTAGTGTAATTGTTTTCCATAAGTTCTGAAGAAAACATCGAGCTCGCTGCTTTAGCTCAGTGATGATGGGCAGAATAAAGTGCGCAGACGTAAATTGTTTGCTCAAGGGAATGGCGAGACTAGAAATGAAAAACATAGCTGAACCTGCGGAAAAAATACATCCAGCGCAGTGGCGACACTAGGAACAATATTTAGGGGGGCACATCAGATACCACAGTCAAAACTGGGGGGTGGGGGGCACTAATAATTTTTGCCACTAAATCATACCACTGGAAAAAACGAAGGGCCCTATCACCTGGTGTGAGCTAAAACGCCATTGCTACAGGAAAAATGTAGCGCAAGCCGCTAAAACTTAGCACCTGTCGACCTACTAACAGATCACCTTGTCCGCGGGAGTCCATGTACAAGGTCGTTTAGCGCACGCTAGGGAATCGCTAAGACCTGGTCTGAGACTCAGTGCTAATGCGTTTGTGTACAGGATGGACCTGTTTTTTCCCAGTGCAGAGAGCCAGGCCATACCTATCCTCTGCCCTCACAAGCTTGTATAAGTATGAACACATCCAGAAAATAGCCCTCACACCCCCACATTATTAAAATCCTCCAAGGTGGCCGTATCATCCATGTTTTGATGCACACATATATTAATTAAGGCTGATGGGCATTGCATGATAAATGCCACCCAACAGCATGTAGAATCATTACTCTAAATTTTAAGAGATCCAAAAGAAAGGCCAGGTGAGCCACAATAATTTCCCTGCTGCAGCATATAAATAATACATGTTTTGGGCAAGACTTATCCATGTGTCCCTTTAAACATGGTCCACACGGTCACCCTAATAATTAACTCACATACTCTGAATAACCCCGAGTATAAAATGTTTACAATTAGGCAATATATTCGAATTAGGATATATGTGGATAAAGGATACATATATATCATAATAGAGCCTACTGCAACAGCAGTGACATTGCTGACCAGATCCATTACTGTGGTGTATGGGGGCTTCATTTCTTTCAATTGCCTGTTAATTGCCTGTTAATTTTGTGTGAGGACCTGTTTTTTCAGTTTTTTGGAGTTAGCACCAGGGTTGAGCAGTAGGTAAAATTTTGCGATTAGCGTCGCTCCAGAAATTAGCGCAGGCACCAAGTGATTAGGGAAGGGCTGCCGGTTCGAATTGGTTCGAAGTTCGATTAGAACATCGGCTGTCCGAAAGTTTGCGAACTTCTTACTTTTTGGAAAGTTTGAGAATAAAAAGTTTTCAAAAAAATTCCAAAAAATGCTTAACCCCTTAGTGACCGGGCGGTTTTACACAAATCCGTCCTTTAGTGACCGCTGCTATTTTTACGTTTCTGCGCTGTTAGTGTTTAGGTCAAATTTTCCTCTTACTCGTTTATTCAACCCACACCGTTTTCCCCGCCATTAAATGGACTTTCTAGAAATACCATTATTTGCATCATATCGAATAATTTACTATAACAAAAATATGAAATATGATGAAAAAATGGTAAAAACACACTTTTTCGTAATTTAATCCCCAAAATCTACAACCACCAAAAAAGACCCCGGCTAAATAGTTTCAAAATTTTGTCCCGAGACTAGAAATACCCAATTTTTAAATGTTTTTGCTTTTTAACCCCTTCACTGCTGAGCCAGTTCACCTATGTGCGCTGCGCTCATTCTGACCATTTTGTGCTAATTATTTTGAGATGACAGCCTAGGTCCTATTTAACTAAACCCCCCAGACAAAAAAAACTTAAAATTTTATTTTTATTATTATTATTTTTTTTTTTTTTTTTTATTCAAAGTCAAACATATAAAGCCAACTAAACAGCAATAAGTGTCTATATGGTACAAACATTGCCATCAAATATTGAACAGATACTTACAGTTCAGCTATATACAGCGTTTCATGTAGTAAACAACAAGTGAAGGATATGTGAGGTACAGTTTATCGGAATCCGCTGAGCGTCGTGGCAGAACCCATGGGCATTCACAGGGCGGAGGAGCTCAGGGGGTGCCAATTCGGCAAGTGGCGTAGTTGCAGGTCAGCAACAGTCAAAAACAGGTGGGGAAGGGCTAGTTCTTGGAGTGGTTAAATAGTGGGTAGAGGGCGAGCAGTATCAGGGACATTATGAGGGGAAGAGCAGAGGGGGATGGGGCGAATGTCTGGATGATGAAGGGTGGTTATGGGATAGGAGCAGTATATAGGGGGGAAGGAGAGATGAGAAAGGGAAAAAAGAGGTAGATAAAAGAGGTAAATAAAATTAAAATTAAAAGGGGGGGGACAGAGTGGACAGGGAGCTGGTCACGACAGCCAGGTCATTTGCGTAGTCGTCAGTAACCCCGAGGGAGAGGCGGACCCAGGCGGCAACGACCGGGAGGCCGGGGCTCCCAGGGACCGGCGAGAGGGCAACCAGAGGGTCAGTCATCCATCGCGATCCTCACGATCCAGCACGGCCGCGACACTCCGCAGAAGGTAGGTATGCGCACCAGTGGTACCATTTGTGCAGGTGCGTCTCCAGTTTTCCCCCTGTCCGGGCGACCAGGTCCTCCTGGTTCCGCACCTCCTCCATTCTGGCCAACCAGTCGCGGTATGACGGGGGTAGCTCCGACCTCCAGGAGCGAGCAATAAGCAGACGTGCCGTCATAAGCATCGGCAGCACTACCGATCTCTTTAAGGTGCTCACTGGGCAGTGGACGTGTGTAAGAAGGGATGTCTCTGGGGTAAGCGGCAAGTCAAAGTCCGCGACCGTCGCCGCCGTGTCTCGCACCAGGCGCCAGAAGGGAGAGATGACGGGGCAGCTCCACCAGGCATGTAGGTATGTGCCCCGTGGGTCGTCGCACCTCCAACAATTTGGAGTGATGCGTAAGCCCATCCGAAATAGGAGCGAGGGTGTACTATACCAGAGAGTGAGAAGTTTATACGAGGTGGACTGCAAGCGGGTCTGGGGTGAGCCATGGTGAGTGAGTTCATACGTGTCCCGCCACTGTTCCTCCGTAACTGTGGCGTCGAGCATCCGGTCCCAGGTGTACTCAAAGGACGGTGGATCCGGAGTCGGAGAGGATTGCAAAAGGCCATAGATAATAGAAATGCCGTGGCGCAGAGGTCCCCTGGCAAGACAAAGGGTTTCAAAGGCCGAGGGGGGTCGGAGCAACCGGTGCCGGGCGGGGAGCGAGAGCAGATAGTGCGAGATTTGAGTGAAGTTAAAGCGCTCCAGGGGGGACAGGGCCGCGGCCTGGTTGGGTCGATCCCACGGGGGGAGTAAGTCTGGACCTGAAAGAAAGTGTGAGGCCCTTAACAATGCCGATGAGTCCAGACGCCGACGAAGGTGAGGAATAACCCCTGCTGGAAAGTCCGGATTACCAGAGAGCGGGAGCATGGGGGAGGGGTACGAGGAGAAGGGGCGCTGGCGAAGGACGGAGTTCCAGGTCCGGAGTGTAGCACCAATAAATGGGTGGGTCTGCAGTAGGGGGGAACGGAGTTTGGGGGCAATCCAGGGCTGCGCCCCAGCCCGAATGGGCGTGGCATCCCGCTCCAAGTCCTGCCACAACGCCCGTTGGCCCCCCGTGGTCCACTCCACCACTCGGACTAGGTGCGCAGCCTGGTAGTATAGGGTGAAGTCCGGTAGCGCCAGTCCGCCGGCCGATTTAGGGCGGGACAAGGTGCGTCTGTTGACTCGTGCCCGTCCCGAGCACCAGACGAAGCGAGAGCAGTAGGACTGGATCTCTGCCAAAAAGGTGGGGGGGACATGTACCGGCAGGGTCTGGAACAGGTAGAGCAGGCGTGGCAGGACGTTCATCTTGAGAATGTTTATTTTCCCAATCCAGGACACCTTCAACGGCTTCCAGCTCGTCAGGTCGCGGCAGATAGCAGCCCATAAGGGCGGGAAATTTTCTTTAAAGAGATCGTGCGCGGATCGTGTCAACCAAAGGCCCAGATATTTCAGTCGTGAGGAGCACCAGACAAAGGGGTGCGTACGTCGGAGTGTTTGCTCCATAGCCTCAGGGACGCTGAGGTTCAAGATTTCGGATTTGTCCATGTTTAGTTTAAGGTTGGCCAGGCGGCCATAGAGACGAAATTCTTCAACAATTATCGGGAGAGTTGTTAAGGGATCAGAGACGTAAAAGAGGAGGTCGTCAGCATAGGCTGATACTTTATGGGTGTAAGAGGAGCCTTCCAGACCTGGGATAGAGGTGTTACGTCGTATAGATTCCAAGAAGGGTTCCAGTGTCAGTGCAAATAGGAGTGGCGACAGGGGGCAGCCCTGTCTGGTCCCGTTTTGGATCCGGAGAGACTCAGATGAGACACCATTAACCCTGACCTTAGCGTTAGGGGTGCTATAAAGAGATGTTATCCACGTAATAAACTTCGGAGGCAGATTCATTGCTCTCAATGTGGCGAACATAAAGGGCCACGAGACCCGGTCGAACGCCTTTTCGGCATCTGTAGACAGCAGCAGCATAGGGTTCTCGGAGAGTCGTGCCCGCTGGATTACATTCAACGTCCGAATGGTGCCATCTCTGGCCTCTCGAGTCGGAATGAAGCCCACCTGGTCCCTCCCCACCAGGGCAGGGAGCACCGGCTGAAGATGGCTCGCAAGGGCCGCAGCGAATATCTTAAGATCGCTGTTGAGAAGCGAGATAGGCCTATAGCTGGAGCAAAGTTGGGGGTCCTTCCCTTCTTTGGGGATCACCACTATCGTTGCAGCCAGAGAGTGAGGGTGGAAGGAGTGATCGGAAATCAAAGCATTGAAGGTCTCCACTAGACATGTGCACAGCACAAAATTTCGTTTTGAACTAATGCATTAGTACTAAAATGCAATTTATTTAGTTGCTACAGAAATTCGTTTTCAGTTCTTTAGTATGAAAACTAATTTCATTCATCCGAAAACCAGTGGATACAATTACTATTGTAGTGGCTCCTCAGAGGGCTGAGATCGCTGCTTGTTACAGTATCTCTCACTCTCAGCACAATGTGGGCCATATTATATAGCTGGTGCTAACTTAACCAGAGCTGTTGTAAACTTCCCAGAGCTATTATAGCCTATGGAGGTTCAGTTACAACAGCTCTGGTTAAGTTAGCACCAACATTGCAATACTGCCCCGTGTCAGGCAAAGCTGTTACAGTAACTGACTGCTGCTCATCACAGCGCTCAGAGTTTCAGTAAAACTAGTAAATAATATTTTTATATATAAGACGTTAGAACAATATTATTTCCTTGTTTTACTGAAACTCTGAGCGCTGTGATGAGCAGCAGTCAGTTACTGTAACAGCTGAGCCTGATACATTGTACTGAGAGATAATGTAACAAGCAGCCGATCTCCGCGCTCACAGCCACTGGATTTAAAGGGCTAAAAAAAAAAGGCTCTTCTCTGTATAATGTTTAGACATCCTCCTGCATTAATTAATACCCCTCTCTGTATAATGTATACAACATCCACCTGCATTAATAATACCCCTCTCTGTAAAATATATAGAACATCCTCCTGAATTAATGTCCCTCTCTGTATAGAACATCCTCCTGTATTGGCATGTGGAGGGTGCAGAACTTCGGATGTTGCGATGTTGCGCTCTTCATTGCTGGTCTCCTTCACTCATCAATATAATATCACAAAAAGGACTGAAACTAAAATGTAGTGCATTTTATTTTAGTTTCTTTCGTTTTTTGTACTGAGCAGTTTCGTTTCTCTTGAGTCATACTAAAACTAAATTATCCCAAAATTCGGACTAAATCGCTTTAGTACTAAAACGAATGCACATGTCTAGTCTCCACCATATGAGGGGTCAGGATCTTTCCGAAGCGTTTGTAATATAGAGCCGGGAAGCCGTCCGGACCCGGGTTCTTACCGCTCTTCTGACGTTTGATGGTTTGAGCGATCTCTGCAGCGGTGAAGGGGAGTCCTAGCGGTGTACATTGCTCATCTGTAAGGCGGTGATGGATCCGTGTCGCGAGGTAGTCGTCAAGAGATTGTGAGGTAGGCGCGCCAGCTTCCTCTACCGAGTAGTATAGAGACGAGTAATAGTCCCGGAATGCTCGGGCAATTTCAGTCGGGTCCGAAGTCAGGGGCCCAGCCACGGGGCAGACCGATGGGATGTAGATCTGGCGTCGTCTCTGCTGCAGGAGACGGGCAAGGAGGCTTGTCCTCATGTAACGCGAAGTAGCACTTTGTCCGAAGCATCGCCCGTTGCAGCCTCGGGTTGAGCGTGTTCGCGAGTTGTGTTCTCGAATGCAGTAGGCGGGTGTACGTGTCTGCATCTCCGGACGACTGGTGCTCGATTTCAAGCTGTCTGATTTTCACGTGGAGTTCTTCGATCTCCTTCCGGTGCTCACGTTTCTTACCGGAGGCGAGCGAGATCAGGTGGCCACGGAGCACCGCCTTGTGGGCTTCCCACACAGTGGGGGGTGGAACATCTCCGTCCTTGTTGTCGCTGAAGTAGGTTTTAATGGATTCTTCAACCTTGGACGCGAGCACCGGGTCTGTCAGTAATGAGGTGTTCAGTTGCCAGGAGCTTTCCCGGGATCGGAGTAGGGGAGAAGCAACGGTGACAACCACCGGGGCGTGGTCCGACCAAGTGGTGGCCTGAATTTCAGCCGATCGCGTGAGGGGCAGGTCGTATTGGGGGACGAAGAGATAGTCCAACCTGGTATAAGTGTGGTGCACCGAGGAGAAGTAGGTGTAGTCGCGGACAGTGGGGTGGTGTGCTCTCCAGACATCCACCAATCGCAGAGCCTGTAGTGCTAGGTGTATACGGCGCAGGTTTCTCTTAGGGGTCCGGTGGAGTGTAGATGAGGAGTCTTCTTTAGGGTTCATAGGGATGTTGAAGTCTCCGCCTAGGATGAGCAGTCCTTCGGCAAAGGATTCCAGGGTGCGTAGTGCTTTGGCCAAGTATTGGTGTTGGTTGGTGTTGGGGAGGTATAGATTCGCAAAAGTGTACTTGGTTCCGGCTACATCACCCTTGACAAATATACACCTGCCATCTCCTGCAGAGTGAGAATCCTGGAGCTGGAATGGTACCGAGTTGGCGAACAATATCGCCGTCCCTCTGGATCTGGAGGTGGGGTTATGATCGAAGAATCCCATCGGGAAACGTCTATCGCGAAGGGATGGTGGGGAGGTCGAGCAAAAGTGGGTCTCCTGCAGAAAGGCAACCGAGGTCCGGAGAGCGGCAAGGTCCCGAAGGAGACGTCTCCGCTTCTCCGGTTTGTTCAATCCACGAACATTGTAGCTCACCACCCTGAGGTCCACCGGCACCAGAGCCGCCGCCGGGTCCGCCACCCCCCAGGCAGGCATCACGTGTAACGCTACGGAAGACCGAAAGGAGGGAGAGGCAGTCATGTGGGTGGAGGGTAGGGCGGAAGGAAGTAGAGAGGGGGAGTTGGGAGGGATATAAAGAGAGGGGAAAAGGGAGAGGCGAGAGCAGAGGGAAAGAGAGAGAGGGCAAGAAAGGGGAACACACAAAAAAAAAAAAAGGGGGTTTTGTTGCTGTCCAAGAATGGGGGGGGGTCAGGGGTCCGGGTTAGAGATGGGTTGTCTCTCAGGAGTGTAGGAGAGACGAAAGCGACCCACCCAAAGGGTAGGGTCAGACGTGGGACTAAAGGCACTGGTCAGGAGAGGGTCGGGTCCCTACACACTGCAGAGCAGGCGGGGGCCAGCGATGTGCTCTCCGACTGTACAGGGGTGCCCAGTCCGTGGGGGTCGCGTGTGGAGCCGCTAGAACTGCCAAGACGCCACAGCGGTTCCGAGAACAACTCAATCAACTAATATAGGTAAGAACAGTTGTCCAGGGGGGGTCGTCCCCTCCGACAGAAACCAAACAGTAGTAAGCGTTGAGTCAACGTACATATTCTTAGGCTGTAGCCAAAAACGATTCACATTAGGCCCGCAGAATGTCCCAGCTCTCTCTCCGGCCACAGCAGCAACCCCCGCAGCCAGCCCCCACCAAGCCACGGCGCCACCGGGCACGCGCGGCAGTCCGAACGCTACACCGCACGTCGGGCGCCATAAACCCAGGGTAGCGTCATCGGTGATATAACTCGGCCACGCATAGACCAGGCGGGCAGCGGCACCGCCGCCCACCCCCCGTGTTGAGGTTTAATGGATGACTGCAACGTCATGTATCAGGTGCAGCGTAGTTGGAAGGGGGTCGCACAGCCAGCGCTGCAATCACTGTAACGGGAGTCGGGGCAATGCCGGCGCCGCGCGGCCCAACGTGATAGGGAGGCGGCGGGAGCGCGCAGACAGCTCCGGAAAGCAGAGCGGGCGAGAGCGGCATCGCAGTTAAGTCCCGTAACAATGCAATGCAGGCCCAGCGAGCTGGGTCTATACAGGCGACAGCGGAGGTACTACTCCAGTGGAGTAACACTGAGCATACGGCAACAGTATTACAGTTCCAGCGGATCAATACTGAACAGGCGACAGCGGCCTTACATTTCCAGCGGAGCAATACGAAGCGGGCGATAACTGCATTGCATTTCCAGTGGATCAGTACTGAACGAGTAATAACGACATTGCAGTTCCAGCTGATTAGTATGGATCGAGTGATAGCGGCACTACAGCTTCAGCTGATCAACACTGGACGAGTGACATCGGCATTACATCACCAGCGGGTCAACACAGAGCGAGCGATAACGGCATCACACCGCCAGCGGGCCAATACCGAGCGAATGATAACGGCCGTGCATCACCAGCGGGTTAAGACGGAATGAGTGATAGTGACAATGCCTCATCAGAGGGTTAATACGGAGCGGGTGTTAACAGTATTACTTTACCAGCTGATTGATACCGAGCGGATGATGTCGGAATTGCAGTGCTAGTAGGTTAATACCAAGTGAGTGATAACTGCATTGCATTTTCAGCAGGTTAATACGGGGCGATTGATAACGGCATTGCATTTCCAGCGGACCAATAACGAGCATGTGGTAACAGCATTGCACCACCAGCAGAGCAACATTGAGCGTGTGATAACAACATTGCACCACCAGCGGGTCAATACTGAGCAAGTGATAATGGCATTGCACGTCCTGCGGGTGAGTACTGAATGAGTGATAACGGTATTGCATTTCCGGTGGGTTAATGCTGTACAGGTGAGAACGGTATTGCAGCACCAGCGGCTAAATATTGAACAAGTGATACCGGCATTTCGTCACCAGCGGATTAACACGGAGCGAGTGATAACGGCATTGCACCACCAGCGGGTCAGCACTGAGCGAGCGACGACGGCATAGCATTGTCAGTGGAGTAATACCAAATGGGTGATAACAGTATTGCGTGTCCAGCGGGTTAGTACTGAACGAGTGATAGCGGCATTGCATCACCAGCGGGTTAATACTGAACGAATGAGAACGGCATTGAGTCGCCAATGGATCTAAACTGAACGAGAGCCAGCGGTGTTGCAAGTCCAGCACAACACTACTGACCAAAAGGAAATCCCAGCACAGCTCCGCCTCAATGGTACCAGGCGAGCAACAACGACATTGTAAAGTTAGTGTACTCAAGGCTGGGTAAGGGAGGGAGGCATCGTAGTTCCATGGTAGCGCTATGGGAGAGGCGAAAGCCGCTACGTGTGTCGTGTGGGACAGCAGGAAGGCCAAGGGTGTGGGTGGTCACCAGTTGTTGGAGTGGGGTCCCGACTCGCTCACAGTGTGACACAGAAATCATGCGGGGATGAAGACGGGTATCCAGTGGCATGTTGGACATGTGATTCCTCGATCCCCAGCGGTAGTCAGCCACCGCACGCCAGGGTGCAGCGGTGGGGGCTAATCCACGACTCAGAGTAGGGCAGGCCAGGCAGGCGACAGAATTGGGCCCCCACAACCCACGCAGCGGTCTCATGGGTGTGCAGGTGCATCCGCTGCAGGGGCTTCACCACTCTGGCGGCGGCACGGACGGGCGCCGAGGTCGGGGCATCGCTCCGCCGCTCCATGGCTCACCCCTCTCCCAGTCCGGTATCGTAAGCGGGGGGATGCGGAGGGCATCTAGGAAGAAAGGGACATCCCCAGGGCAGTGGATAGCATGGGTGTCGCCGTCAAGGCGGACGGTAAGGGTGAAGGGGAAGCCCCATCGATATGGGACGTTTCTCTGTCGCAGGGCCTGGGTGATGGGGCGAAGATGGCAGCGCGCTGTCAGCGTAAATGGCGTCAAGTCGTGGAAGATTTCGAGTGTTTGGCCCTCAAAGTCCCATGTTCTGGAGGTACGAGCGCGGAGCATGATCTTCTCTTTCATCTTGTAAGCGGCGAAGCAACAGACGATATCCCTCGGGGGTTCTCCCTCCTGGGGCCTCGGACGCAGCGCTCGGTGGGCTCGTGCGATATCTCGCACGGGCATACCTCGTCTCCCAGGATTAGTGTGAAGAAGCGGCCTAAGACGCAGTCAAGCTGCTCCGGGGGGCCAGCTCTCGTAGGCCGCGCACCCGGACGTTGCACCTGCGGCCACGGTTGTCCAGATCGTCAACTTGCCGGCGGATGTCGGAGAGGTCGGTAACTGGTCCGGGAGCAGGCCCAGGCACCGTCTGCTCCAGATGGGTCACTCGGTTGGTCAGGGCCGTCACCTCGTCCCTCACCTCCTCCACGTCGCGGCGGAACGAGCCTCTCAGATCGGACAGCATCTCCACAAGGTCCGTTTTCGTGGGCATCCCTGCCAAGATAGATTCCAGTCGGAGTTCGAGGCAGGCGATTGCCGCCGGCGGGTCCGGCGCAGGCACGTGGGCATCCGCCATCTTAGAAGGCCGCGGGCTTGAAGCTCGTCCTGGGGTGGGGCGCAAATATACGTTCAGGGGACACTCCGCGGGACGGGAAGGGGCTACAGGGGTCGTCTTGCCGCTAGTGAGCCGTTTGGTGCGGACCATACTCAGGCAGGAGCGTAGATTAAAGGCTTACTGTCGGAGGGTAGGACGGAGCTCCCTCAGTGCACGTCCATCTTGTCCAATGGTCCGGACACGCCCCCCAAAATTTTATTTTTTTTAAACCAAACCTGGTCATGTTTGGTATCATTGGAAAGGCCATGATCAGGCCTAGATCATGATCTAGGCCATGATCAGGTAGATCTAGCTGCTACGGATCGGGAGATATGGTGATCCTTAGGATCCCCTTATCGCTACATGGCAGCTAGAGGGTTAACTGGCCCACTGACATCCTCACACATATGGTGAGGTTGTCAGTGGGTGGGGGGGACCTGGAGGCTTGGCTGACATCCAAGATGTTGGCCCCCTTCCAGGTTCGAATCGCATTTTGGCGCCAATTAGCGCCGAAACGCGATCCGGCAGCGAAATGGTCAATGCTATACACGACTGAAAAGGGGAGACTCTCCCCTTTCCAGCGGTGCAAAAAAGCATCTCCCTAGCTTCAATGGTTGGGGAGATAGACGGCTCCGAAGGAGCCCCCCCCTCCATTGATTTTAATGGGGTGCCTGCTGATGACGTCACCAGGCAGCGTGGTGACGTCATCAAGCTCGCCGGCCCATGCAAATCAGGAGGGAAGGCTTCCTGACCACCATAACTGCGAGGGATCCAGCGAGGGAGGTAAGTATCGGGCGGGAGGGGGGTTAGGCGCCGCTGACGTACCATGTACGTCCGCGGGTCTAAGGGAGACCCGTGGGCACAACGTACATGGTACGTCAGCGGTCCTTAAGGGGTTAAAAGATCCTAAAAAATCTATAAATAAAGAGACTCTTTACTGCAGAATATTATATTAAACGGTTTATTAGATATTGCATTAAAACAGGAATATTTTTAACATTGAAGCCTATGGGATTCTCCTGAATAAACCTGCCGAATGAAACCACCGAACAGCAGGGCATTTCGGCAACTTTTCACTGCTGGTTTTTGTTCTCTGAATAGACGAAGCATTGCTTCTCTATGGGGATTTCACTGCCCTCGAACAGGCACCGTATGTGCAGGCAATTCGCCAACATTTGGCAAACTGCCTGCTCTCTGAATAGCCGGATGGCCAGGAAAGGTAACCGTACGCTGAATTTCACTGTTCGGTTACCTTTCGGCTACAATTCGGATCTCTTTGACTAACCCTGTTAGATTCTCAGGGTTGTGCACCACCGACTAAGAAACAATTTTTCTGCACTTGAATGTGACAGATGCATATCATTTCAATATTTGACCGCAGGGTCCAACCCTGCACTCTTCCACAATACCTCAGAGGGGTTACGGTGTGAAGGCACTAGCTGGCAGAAAAGGCCCAATATTTGGGTGACAATATACAGTATCAACAATAAGAATATGATAGATCACACATAGGGTGATACCCCTAACAAAATAAAAAAATGCAATGCAAAATGAACATAAATAAAAATAAAAATAGAACTGAATACAATGTATTCGTGGAGTATAATCTTAACCACTCACAGGCTGCCAGTACTGGGAAGACACATAGCAGGTTCTTGAATTTCTCCAAGCTGGAATGGTAGCCTTGAGGAAAGAAAATAACAATAGTGTACATAGCCAAGCAACCACAAAAAACAACGTTTTTATTGCGCTTACAGAAATTTTAAATAAATGGAGCATAACATCACCAACTCCCATGACCCAAATCGTCTGGAGGTGTTGCTCGACGCGTTTCATCACGTGGACTTCATCAGGAGCGTGAAAGTCCCATCTGATATCCCTCTAATATACCCAAATCAATTAACCAATCAAAGAAAAACAGAAACGAAAAAACGGAAAAAAACGAACGAAAAGACGGAAGTCACAATACGAAACAAAACTAAAAACGTCCCGAAAAGTGCTTCCGGCTTAAAGAACCGGAAGGAATTATCCATCAGGTGGTGCACCGCACGACGCATAACCCCTGTTGGCCGGAACAGTTCTCCTCGCATCCTAGATCTACCGGCCATGGAGAACCTTCCGGACAGAGATCCGACCGTAAGGGCACTTCCGGCTTCCAACACTTTTCACTTTGGTCCAATCAAAGAGCCGATGCGAAGTCACTGCCGCCATCTTTGAAAACGGCAATTCGGATCGGCCAGATGGTCTCCCGATATGGATAAGCCTGATGTAAAATCACTGTGTTAGTACTTCTTTTGTTTCTAGTTTTAAAAAGATCTTTTCTATGTATTCTCATCACTTCCTGCATTGTCTTCCTAACTTCCCCTGGGTCATATTCCTTCTGTACTAATTTATTTTCAATATATTTCGATTGTTCAATGAAATCGGTTAGTTTAGTTAGTACAGTTTCGTCGAACTCTAATGAATTGACTCCTCGGTATGGACTTCAACCATGACGGATGGTGGCAACTGCCCCGATGGACATACCCATTGCCATCGGTAGGTTTGAAATAACACTTGGTGACCACTTGAATGTCATCACTACTAATAGTGAGGTCTAAAAAATCTATCTGATGTTCACTAAACACAGGATTAAATTTAAGGGAAAACTCATTATCATTAATATACTCGGTGAATGCATCTAAAGTTTCTTGTGAACCCTCCCAAATGACCAAGACGTCATCTATGTACCGTCGTCAGAGAACCAGGCCAGACCCATTGGTTAATCTACCTGAAATGAACAGGGACTCCCAATACCGCATGTAGATGTTCGCATAGTTTGGGGCGAACCTGATCCCCATGGCCGTACCCATCAACTGGAGGTTGCATTGTCTTCCTAACTTCCCCTGGGTCAGGAAGTGCAGGAAGTGATGAGAATACATAGAAAAGATCTTTTTAAAACTAGAAACAAAAGAAGTACTAACACAAGTAGATATTCCTTTTTGACTAATTTTAATACGGGATATAGACAGATGGAGAAGATTTTTAAGAAACATTGGCCTCTCCTATTACAAGATCCCATTTTAGGTAAGGATATACCATTACAACCCTCTATTATCTATAGAAAAACTAACAATTTTAAGAACATGCTAGCACCCAGTATCCCTCAGGGTCCAGATAAGAAATTTCTGGTGGGGCATAATGGTTTTAAACGATGTGGAACATGTAAAGCATGTCGATTTTTACCATCAACAGTTAAAGGTTATTCAAGTCACTCTACAGGAGAATCATTCTCAATTAAGAGTGAGATTACGTGCAACACCACGTTTGTGGTGTATTTGATTCAATGTCCCTGTGGTGTCCAATATGTGGGTCGCACTATGCGCAAGCTCAAATGTAGATTACTGGAGCATCAGAACAACATCAGGAATAATATGCGTACCCACCCCTTGCCAGTGCATTGTAATGCTTGTCCCAGGTTTAAGGAAGAACTATTGGTATGTTTTGGGATAGAAATGGTGAAGGGCGATTGGAGGGGGGGTAACAGAGTCAATAGACTGTCTAGACGAGAAACCTATTGGATATATAGACTCAAGACATTGGAACCGCAGGGGTTAAATTGTGATATAGATTTAGTGTGTTTTTTGCGCGAATAAGGATTAATATCTATGAATCACTATTAATTTATGTTTTGTTTTAAACAATTTATAATTGAGTTTATAACCTTTTGTATTTTACTTTATTTTATATTGCATCATATGTTTATCCACACCGGGAGTCTATCCATTTGGCCGCACTTGAATTGCCGTCTTCAAAGATGGCGACAGTGATTTTACATCAGGCTTATCCATATCAGGAGACCATCTGGCCAATCTGAATTGCCGTTTTCAAAGATGGCGGCAGTGACTTCGCATCTGCTCTTTGATTGGACCATCTCCATGAAAGTGTTGGAAGCCGGAAGTGCCCTTACGGTCGGATCTCTGTCCGGAAGGTTCTCCATGGCCGGTAGATCTAGGATGCGAGGAGAACTGTTCCGGCCAACAGAGGTTATGTGTCGTGCGGTGCACCACCTGATGGATAATTCCTTCCGGTTCTTTAAGCCGGAAGCACTTTTCGGGACGTTTTTAGTTTTGTTTCGTATTGTGACTTCCGTCTTTTCGTTCGTTTTTTTCCGTTTTTTCGTTTCTGTTTTTCTTTGATTGGTTAATTGATTTGGGTATATTAGAGGGATATCAGATGGGACTTTCACGCTCCTGATGAAGTCCACGTGATGAAACGCGTCGAGCAACACCTCCAGACGATTTGGGTCATGGGAGTTGGTGATGTTATGCTCCATTTATTTTAAATTTCTGTAAGCGCCATAAAAACGTGTTTTTTTGTGGTTGCTTGGCTATGTACACTATTGTTATTTTCTTCCCTCAAGGCTACCATTCCAGCTTGGAGAAATTCAAGAACCTGCTATGTGTCTTCCCAGTACTGGCAGCCTGTGAGTGGTTAAGATTATACTCCACGAATACATTGTATTCAGTTCTATTTTTATTTTTATTTATGTTCATTTTGCATTCTAATATTTGGGTGCACTGACCCATGTAACGGATGCATATAGGGCAGCCATCAGAAATGATTGGGCCCCTTACTGAACCTCACGATGGGGCCACCGTAAACTTCCTCAACCCGTAACAGCTTTTTGCCCCCTTCCAAAACAAAAAAAGGACATAACACAGTTCCACAGCAATAAAACTCACAGTAATGTGTGGTGTGTATGAGCGTATCTGCCACGTCTGGGTCTCAGAGGGGGCCCGGCACCCGGCGGCGCCATCGACAAGCCAGGTGCCAGGAGGCAGGCTGGTCAGGAGGAGGTGGGGCGTGGCATGATGACGCGCACCCGCCGGGTTTAAACACAGACAGCGCGATCCGGTTCATCGCCCTGTTGTGGAGTTTGCTTCTCTCAGTGCTGAGTGTCTCCTGGCGATTCACTACTTGGTTGATTTTTCAGTCTCCGTTGTTACCTGGCTTGTATGAGAACCACCCCCGTGTACCAGTCCTTGACTTTTTCTGACCACTCTAACTCTGAACGATTTTTGGCTTATATGATAGATACCCCTTGTGTACCATTTTGGCTATCCCTGACCACTCTAGCACTGATTGATTTGGGCATGTGTTAGAATGCATCCTTGTATACCGTCTGGCCTATTTCAGGTATACCTTGTCCTGTGTGTTGGTCAAACATTTCCCACTCATTGTTGGTCAAACATTTCCCACTCATTGTTGGTCAAACATTTCTCACTCATTGTTGGTACCAACTGATGAAGCCAAATAGGTGAAACACGTTTTGTACTGTTATATTGCAATTTTTAATGCTGGATTTTATGCTATGTGATTTTAAAGGATCATTCAATAAATTTGCCATTACCTCCATTGCTGTAAGAGAATTTTCTTCTATGGGAAGGAGTTCTTATCCAACCAACACTGGGACACCGAAGTGTAAGTACGCCTGTGTATTATATCATTTAAACAAGCGGTAACAAACTAACCCTATGTATCTGTATCCCTGGGGGAGGAGGAACCCGGGACAGCTACATAGAAAATAAGGAGTGTGAAAACAGCTTGTGACATTCACAGGTGCCCAGTGAATAAGACGTTTATGGCTATGTGAAAAGGAATTCCTGGTTGTGTCAACTAGAGGTGATGTGAGTAAGAACTACTACATACGTTCCTCACTCCTAGCCAATCTAAGATTGACACACTGCATCTTTTTCCTTTATTCGGTGGAAAAGAGAAAGAGATCACATTTGGAACTATTTCCATTAAAGACCCAATGGAACTCTCCATCTGTTTAATTTTTTTTTTTCTAATCAATGTTCAAGAAATATAAACAATGCATATTGAATATTAACGCTATAGGACCATTGCTGTTTATTATCTTACCCACAGTCTCTTGATGGTACCCGCCCCATATCTATTTTTATTTCCCACTCATTGTTGGTTAAACATTTCCCACTCGTTGGTGATAAAACATTTCCCATGGCTTCAAATTGCGTTTAAACATGAGCAAAAGCGGTAAAAATGAGCTCAGTGCACAGCGGTGAAATGGCTCAGCACACAGCAGTGAAAGGGTTAAAAATGTTTTTTTGAAAAAAAAAAAATATGTCATTGTTTCCTGTCCCCCAGGGCAGTACCCGGACCCCCATACACCTTTTATGGCCAATATCTTGCATATATGCCCTCCTGTAGGAGACCTTAATTTTTGAACGTTCGAGCCCCATTGACTTGCATGGTGTTCGAAATGTGTTTGAGTTTGCGGTTGAAATTTTTCAGGTGTTCGAGTTTGAATGCGAACCGAACACCGGGGTGTTCGGCCCATCACTAGTCACCAGCTAATTTAGCAGCTGGACTCACAATCCAATATTGCGCCACTAAGAACCCTACCCCCCTGTTTCAATTTGACAAACTACCTGTATCAGTTTTCGGCAACTCGGATCCATTGACACAATCCGAATAAAAAAACATTCGTATTGAAGTGAACCTGTCTGAATATAATTGGTCAGATCCATTTATAACTGGATCTATTCATATTCATGCAGGGGTCAGACGAGCGTTTTTAAGAGCGGATTAGAAGGAACATCCATGAGAGTGGACATTCCTTCCACTCTGACGCCCTTCTGGCCACCTCACTGAGTGCAGTTAGTGCGCTCAGCGCTGCAAGGCTCGATCCTCCTATGGAGGATTGCACTTTGCAGCCCCATTGAACGTACATTGTAGATCTTCGACGGGGATGCTTTCTGAACGGATGCAGCATGCCTGCTGTGCTGAGTGCAATTCGTGCACTCTACGGCATGTGGCCGGCCCCGTTGAAGCATCACAACGTTTCGACGGACGCCGGGAGGCATGTCAGTACGGGTGCACATAGTGCGCACATCTAACATGGCCATCAGTCGGTATTTTAGATTTGATTAAAAAAGATGGTAACCCTAACCCTTAATGCAAAACAAGCAGAAAGAGTAACCCTAACCTTAATAAAAATACAAGCAAAAACTGAAACCCTCATCCTAATAAAAAACACAAAACAGAATGTTTAACCCAGCTGTAACTCTAACCATAGTTAGTAAAACAAGCAGAAACTGGAACCCTAATTAACCCCTTAAGGACCAATGATGGAACAGGCCATCATAAATGCATTGGCTTTAAAGACCCTTGGTCCTTAAGGGGTTAAAACTTTAGCCCTAATAATAAAACAAGCAGAAAATGTAGCTCTAACCCTAACTATAACCCTAATCATAATAAAGCAGAAAATGTAGCCCTAACCCTAACTATAACCCTAACCATAAAACAAGCAGAAACTGTAACCCTAACTCTAATTCATAAAACAAGCAGAAACTGTAACCCTAAACATAAAACAAGCAGAAACTGTAACCCTAACTGTAACCCTAGCTCTATCCATAAAACAAGCAGAAACTGTAACCCTGACTCTAACCATAAACCAGCAAAAACTGTAACCCTAACTATAACCTTAACTCTAATCATAAGACAAGCAGAAACTGTATCCCTAACTATAACCTTAACTCTAATCATAAGACAAACAAAAACTGTAGCCCTAACTATAATCATAAAGCAAGCAGAAACTGTAGCCCTAACCCTAACTATAACCCTAACCATAAAACAAGCATAAAATGTAACCCTAACTGTAACCCTAGCTCTATCCATACAACAAGCAGAAACTGTAACCCTAACTCTAACCATAAACCAATAAAAACTGTAACCCTAACTATAACCTTAACTCTAATCATAAGACAAGCAGAAACTGTATCCCAAACTATAACCTTAACTCTAATCATAAGACAAGCAAAAACTGCAGCCCTAACTATGATCATAAAACAAGCAGAAACTGTAACCCTAACTCTAACCATAAACCAATAAAAACTGTAACCCTAACTATAACCTTAACTCTAATCATAAGACAAACAAAAACTGTAGCCCTAACTCTAATCATAAAACAAGCAGGAACTGTAACCCTAACTCTAACCATAAACCAAGCAAAAACTGTAACCCTAACTATAACCTTAACTCTAATCATAAGACAAGTAGAAACTGTATCCCGAACTATAACCTTAACTCTAATCATAAGACAAACAAAAACTGTAGCCCTAACTCTAACCATAAACCAAGCAAAAACTGTAACCCTAACTATAACCTTAACTCTAATCATAAGGCAAGCAGAAACTGTATCCATAACTATAACCTTAACTTCAATCAAAAGACAAGCAGAGACTATAGCTCTAACTATAACCTTAACTCTAATCATAAGGCAAGCAGAAACTGTAGCCCTAATTGTAACCCTAACTATTATCTTAACTATAATCATAAAAAAAGCAGAAACTGTTGCCCTAACCCTAATTGTAACAGTAAACCTAATAGTAACCCTAATCAACATTAACCCCAACTCTAACCATAAAACGAACAGGAGCAGTAACCCAAATACCGAAAACGTTGGCAATGACCAAATACATCGGGCACTACTGATATTTCAAATTAGCTGGTTCTGTTTATTTCAGAATCTGAAGTTTTTGGATTCTGAAATATTCTGAACCAATTTTTTGGGCTCTGCACATGTCTAACGTACATTGTTATGAGCTAAGGAATGATGACTCAATGGTGTTTTGAATTTCTACATTGACTCCATAAATAATTATAATTTATTGATAAACATAAAATGAGCTGTTTTTTTACTAGTACATGCCATTTATTTTCTTTTTTAATCTATTAATAATCTCCAAAAATTTCAGGCATTTGCAACCTTCTGTAGTTACAGGCTCAGGGACAATTTTTCCCGATTTAAAAGAAATAAAATGCAAAGAGGTTAGGGATCACCACGGGCGATATCTTGCCCACTCCATCATGTCTCATTTATCAAATGACTGTCGGCCGCGGAATCTGACTGTGAAAGAATTCCACTTTTCAACACCTAAACCCATTAAACAGTTAATATAAATGACACTGCAGTGAGTTTTATTTTGCAAATTGGTCATTTGCAGCTTACAGCCCCGGGCAAGTTTTTACAGGGATATTAACATCACTTTTTCTTGAAAGTGATTTCAACATTAGCGACACAGAGAAAGAGGAAGCCTTTGTAGGGTGGAAAATTGCAATATTTAGGTACCTAGGCATGTTTGTTGTATATTAAATGTTCACAAGGAAATAACCCACTTTTCTACATGTTTAGCATCTATGTATGTATGCTCTTCATTTCTGCAGGTCTAGTTCCACCCATCCGGTTCCTCCACTGCAGTGGGAATAGGCTCGGCTAACTTCGCCCAAGCATGTCTGCTTTTACTCTTCCAAAAGGTTAACCTATGGTAAAGTCGCCACCTTGTGGATGCAGATAAAAATGACACTCCAAAAAAGTTGTTTAAAAGGTATACAAATGGGTGAACATTTAGACGCAAGAAAATAGTCCTTTTTGACGCAACACTGCACTTGTGTATTTTTTTCACTGCAATTAACCTCCATGCTTGCCTCGTTTTTTCTTCATATAAAGGAGAGGAAGACGCAGACAGGCAGGGAAACAACCGGGAAATCAGCCAGGAAATGTAAGCAAAGAATTAGCGGCTGCAATAGTATGAGGTAAGTAGATGTAGTTTTGAAATTGGAGGTAGGAAGACAGTCGTAGGGTTGGAGGCGATGCGGCACAGTAGATGCTGAAAGGTCACCAGCTTTCCTGTCTTATACATATGGTAGATTCACTCGAGTCTGTGAGCTTCCCAGGCAGCAAATGACTGTGAGTGAGCCCTGGTGGGAATTCTCTATTTCAAGAGGGGTGGCAGAAGTGGGGTCAACGAGTCCATGTCTGGTGGTTTATTTAGTCTCAGATAAAAATTGAGTTTAGGAGAAAACAGCATTTGGACCGTAGAATCGGCTGGTCTTGCCAAGGGGAATGCAGCCAAAACTGTGGTAAGTTTGTTAGCATAGAGTTCTATTCAAAGTCCACCCAGGGCTGTTTCCCTTTATTTATATTATTGTTTCTGTCTTACATTTCAAACACCTGCAATTTTATAAGGATGTGCAGACTTTTAATAATATTTACTGCAAAAGTTCAAAATATTTTAAACTGGTATTTTAAAATGTTTTAAACGCAATTTTTTCTGCGCGCAGCGTTAAACGTTAACGCACGTAAATTAACGCAGGTGTTACGATCCGAGCGCATTTTCTCATCCGTACAAAAAATAACGCGTGTAAAATGGACGTGCAAAAACGCAGAAAAATACTCGCGCAGTAACGTTGCGCGCAGAAATCGGTGGGCAGACAGTTTTTTCACGCGATTCAGCCAATCAGAATTAAGAGCCACAATTGTCTCCCGTTCAGTTTTTGCACCTGTCAAAAATCAATCTGTGTATATATGCTGCAGCAATAATAAAAACGCACAGCCTCTCTATTTTATTGTTTGGGTATGTGTAGAATGTGTAACTATACTGTGCTCTATTTTTTTTTTTTTCGGGCTGGTGTATTTGGGTTCGGCCAGAATGTTCAGATTTGCCATTAACACCAGCTTTTAAAAGACATTAAAATTATGCACGCAAACGTCGTTCGTAAAACGTTGCGCACCGATTGTACTACCATCGGCGTACCAGCGTACAAACGCATTTGCGCTCACAATGTTAAGTATGGGATGTGCGCACAAACTTGCGTTCGCGCAGGGTTCGCGCAGGGTCACTTGCGTAAGACGTTAACACGCATCGTATGCGCGAACGTCAAAATCCGACGTTCAGCACGAAGGGTTATGCCCCTCGCCTTAATGCGCTTTTGCGCGCACGCAAAAAGTGCGCAAAGAATGTAATAGAGCCCTAAATATATTCTATATACCTGCCAAGTTCTCTAAATGGTGTGTAATTGTACTTAGAAGAATTGACGCTGCTTTGAAGGTAAAGGGTGATCACACCAAATATTGATTTGATTTCGATCTCTCTTCGGTTCACTTTCAGTTTTTATTCATTGTAAATAATACACCATTAACATTTCTATTTTTTGTAAGATTTCTTACTTTTTCATGTTCCTCCCCTCAACACACACGTCTGCCTAAAGCTTTTGTACAGTAGTGTACGTTATGTTATGGTGAGTCTTAATGCCATGGAGTTCTGTAACAGTGATCATATTCTCTTATTAACCCCTTCCCTACCAAGGGATTTTAAAAAAATAACACACTTTTAGGAACCAGTGTCATTTTTGGAAAATAATTTTAATTATATACAGTATAATAACCAATTTGGCAGGCAGATGTCGTCATCTACTGGCCAAAGGGAGGTACTGCAGTTCATGTTTTCCGTGCAGGGGAGTTGTCAAGCAGACACATCCACAGCTGGTTTTTAAGTGTTAGCACCTCAGGCATCATGCCCATGGTACTAAAACTGTAGGCGCATGTTCTTGATCCAAAAAAAAAAAAAGAATTAATTTAGCAATAGTTGAGATTCCTTTACATTTTCTCTTGTGGAGAACCATATGACTATAATTAACCCCATAAGGACCACTGATGTACATAGTATGTCCTGGAGAAAATTTCCCTTATGGACCAAGGACGCATTATATATATATATACATGGTCCTTTAACCCCCCTCCCTCCCTATAATCACCTCTCTGGCTGAGGTCCCACGTCGGTCTGGCTTCCTTGAAGCCTGATGGTTTTATGGGCCCCAGCCATCACACTGACGTCATCGTCGGGCATGATGATGTCAGTTTCAGGTGCCCCCGGCATCTGCAGGGAAAACCTGAAAGGGGACAGGGTGTTCTTTGGACCCCTCTCCCTCCTGAACTTCTGCAAATAAATTTTAAAAAGAGAGGCACCGCTGGAAAGGGCAGAGTCTGTCCTTTCCAGTGGTGCCTTTCTTTAACCCCTTAGGTGCCATATTGCGATTCGGCACCAATCTGCACTGGATCACGATTAGCTCCTAGAGGTGGCTGACATCTCGGATGTCTGCCAAGCTTCCGTGGTCACCTCCCTGCCCACTGACATCATTGCCATATTATGATGATGCCAATTGGCCAGTTAACCCCCTAGCTACCAAATGGAGATGTGGGGTAATTTGCACCCCCCTATCTCCCGATCTGGGGCAGCTTGAGGGTCCTGTTTGGCATCATTAGAAAGGCCTCAGCATGATAATGAGAATGATACCAAGAATGACCATGTTTGGTGTAAAAATAAAAAATAAATAATAATTGATTTTTTTTTAAAAAGTGGTTATTTTGTTTTAAATTATTGTCTATAAATATAGTAAAATATAACAGGACTTCAAACCACGTTTAAACATGATGAGCATAAAACGGTAAAAATGAGCTCAGCACACAGAGGTGAAATGGCTCAGCGGTGAAGGGGTTGAAAATCTAAACCATGTAAAAATTGTGTATTTATAAACTCAGGACCAAATTTCGAAACTATTTAGCTGGGATCTTTTTTTGGTGGTTGTAGATTTTGTGGGTCAGTGTTCGAAGTGGGTTTTTTCCATTTTTTTCATCATATTTCATATTTGTTTTCATAGCAAATTATACAAGATGACGAAAATAATGGTATCTTTAGAAAGTCCATTTAATGGTGAGAAAAACAGTATATAATATGTGTGGGTTCAATAAACGAGTAAGAGGAAAATTAAAGCTAGACACGAACAACGCAAAAATGTGAAAACACCAGCGGGTACTTTCGGACAGGCAATAGTAAAATCGCCTGTTCACTATGGGGCCAATATCTGGGTAGCAGGCGGTGTCTTGCAGATCGAGTACAATCGTTCTTGCTAGTGATGCGGTTTAACTGTGAGTTTCCTTGATGTGCAGCTCTGTGATGCACTCATATAGATATACAGGGACATCTGTATACCAAGTCCATTATACTTTCCCATCGCCTAGAGAAAATAGAAGAGGGTAAGATCTTGGCTTGATAACATCAGATTGTCACATTGTTGTCTCTAAACACTACTTCTTGTGGAGATAATATGTTACCCGTCCAATGGGACCAGTGACCAGGTCAGTGACATATGGATAGAATACTGGCTGAAACATAATCAATCCACTGTGTTCTGAAACAGTATGAGAGCCTAATGCAATTCTACTGCTTTTCTTGCAAGCATTCTGGATTGTGGAAATTCTCAATTCACACGTATAACTGTGAAAACACATAGCTTAAAATAACAAAAAGGTGCCTGAAGCACAGATGCTGTTGCATTCTACAGATTAACTCATTAATGTTTACCATCGTAATAAGTACAGAGCTGCCTCTTAGAGCCATGATCATTGTATCCTGTTTAAATGGTTCCTACATCACTGGTCTCACTTGCCTTGGTTAGATTACACTATTACAGAATCTTCAAACCAACAAGTTGTGCCCCTATATATAGGGCAGGCAACCAAAGTTCCCTATATACTGGATCTTCATATAAAACCTAACTTTTATTTAGCAAAACAATTAAAAAGGTCTCCTATTACATAGAACATATGAAAACAAAAAACCTACTCAACATAATACCGCCCAATAATATAGACATCAAAACAACAAAAATATATAATAAATAATTATAAACAATGAAGGCCTGAAGCACCTAAGGCGTAGGGCCCTTAAGTTGCCTCTGATGCTAGGACTCAGGGAGGATTTTTCTAGAAGTATTACAGCGTGTGTGGAGTTTTGAGCGGGAGAGGTGGGGGAGGAGTCGCCAGGAGGGTACTTAAGGCTCGTGTGGAGAGGCTCTGCGCGCCTTTTTCTCCTCAGGTAGAGCTGGAAAAATCCCCACCCTCCCACCCTGTTTTATTTAGTTACGGGTTGGGTTGGTTTTAGTAAGAGTATTAGTTTTGTTGGGCTCCTTTTGTCACGGCGGGGGCTTGTAGGCAGTGCTGGGTAGGGCTTACTTTTATTTAGGCTAATTTTGGTCAGATGGTTGGGAGTTGGGAGGTTTTTGTGGTTGGTTGGTTTGGAGGTGTGTGGTGGTTGTGTGGAGTCCTCTTTGAGCACTGGGTTATTGTATTATTTTGTTATGGGAATTTTTAATGTCGTGGTGGTGGGTATATTGTGTGGAGTTTTAGCTGTGGCCTGTATATATAATAAATATATATATTATTCCACAGTTATGTGTCGTGTATTTTTGAGTATTTATTGTCTCCCTGCGTATGACTTGGTCATCAGTAGGCGACTTATAAAAATTAGCAAACTATTTGTGTGGTAGACTTATTTTAAGGATTGTAATGTCATCCAAGAGTCTCTCTTGTTGCACGTCTCCAAATCGTACAGCTATTGCATATTTATAAATTCCATAGGGGCCCTCATTCTCACACAAAAATATACAGGGCTCAAGTTTGTATCTCACAAGACCCAAATGTTGCAGTAGCCACTGAAAGCTCCAGCTACAAACAACTCCAAAAGCAAAATATACAGGAGCTCAAAAGACTTCATGATACCAAAAAAATACGTAGGGGTCAAGATTACCTAGCACAACATCCAAAATAATTTCTAAATTTTAGTCCCTAACCAAACACACTATTACAGAATCTTCCACAACGAGCAGTGCCGGATTTATAATTAGGCAGAGTAGGCATGTGCCTACAGGTCCTACCGCAAGGTAACGCCTTGCTCTGTAAAAAAAAAATTTCTTTACAATTTACAATCATTTAGATCCTTGTGTCTCTGGAGCCCTACAGGCTAGAGGGAAATGCAAGGTATCATTGGAAAGGCCAGATTATGGTGTTAAGTATAGGATGCGCAAAGTACAGTAAGCTCATGGAAGCTAGCGCAACCACCAATGCGCTAATGGAATTTTCAAGGGTTCAGCATTGGTAGTGTAACATGGGGGGGTATGTGCTAAACTCACTTATCCTAGTGTTAAGGTTTACTCACCCGAAAGCTAACATTAGTGTTCACAAGGGAATAGTGCCCAAGAGCAGTTATAGAATCCCCCAGACATGAGACAGGAATCAGCACTGGGTTAAAATCAACAGGAAACACATGTACTAAATATGTACAGTCCAAGTAGGGACCATTAGACCAATGGAAGATGACACACTGGCAGAGCAGGATTTGTGTTTTAGGACTAGGCCCCAATTGGAACAGAGGAGCTCCAAACTCCGAAAAAGACCTCCCAGAGGCTCAGTAAGTCCGGTCGCTAGATCCCCCCTTACAGCAAGGGAGCCAGGCACAAGAAGGTCGCCCGGGCGAAACAGAAGAAACTGTAAAAATCCTCAATATGTAAACATCTCCAGCAGAGCTCAGCTGAATGCGACTTCTCTTGGCTACGTCCGACTCCGCCCCTAAATAATTGTAAAATAATAAAAAAAAAAACTTTTTTTTTACAGAGCAAGGCACCCCCTTGTGGCAGGCTCCTGTAGGCAGCTGCCTACTCTACCTAGGTATAAATCCAGTCCTGTCCAGGCATGTACTCAGGGCCGGCGTTGCCGCTAGGCAAGCCCAGAGCAAGCGAGCAGCGTGATCAGTGACAGCGGCATGCGGAGGGGGGGTGACAGCGGCATGCGGAGGGGGGGTGACAGCAGGGTGCGCAGGGCCGGCACTGCCGCTAGGCAAGCTAGGCGCCCGTCTAGAGCGCAGCGCCGCCTAGGGCACAGCCGAGACCTCTATCCCGAGAAGATCCTGCCGGCGGCCCGCTGCCCCCCGTCTGCACGCCGCTGTCCTCCCTCTGCATGCTGCTGTCACTGATCATGCTGCGCGCACTTGCTCTGGGTGCAGCGTGATCATGGAAGACAGCTTGCGGTGGCTGTCCAGCAGAGAGTGAGGGAAGCGGGGATAACCCCTCAGCATGGACAGCCACCGCGAGCTGTCTTCCATGATCACGCTGCGCCCAGAGCAAGCACGCAGCGTGATCAGTGACAGCGGTATGCGGAGGGGGGTGACAGCAGCGTGCGGAGGGGGGACAGCTGGTCGCCGGCAGGATCTTCTCTGGGGGAGCACTGCAGACAGAAGGTGAGAGCTGGGGGCAAATATAACCATGTGTGAGCTGGTCTGGGGGCATATCCATGTATGAGCTGGTCTGGGGGCATATCCATGTGTGAACTGGTCTGGGGGCATATCCATGTGTGAGCTGGTCTGGGGGCATATCCATGTGTGAGCTGGTCTGGGGCATATCCATGTGTGAGCTGGTCTGGGGCATATCCATGTGTGAGCTGGTCTGGGGGCATATCCATGTATGAGCTGGTCTGGGGGCATATCCATGTGTGAACTGGTCTGGGGGCATATCCATGTGTGAGCTGGTCTGGGGGCATATCCATGTGTGAGCTGGTCTGGGGGCATATCCATGTGTGAGCTTGTCTGGGGCATATCCATGTGTGAGCTGGTCTGGGGCATATCCATGTGTGAGCTGGTCTGGGGGCATATATCCATGTGTGAGCTGGTCTGGGGGCATATATCCATGTGTGAACTGGTCTGGGGGCAATATATCCATGTGTGAGCTGGTCTGGGGGCAATATATCCATGTGAGAGCTGGGGCAAATATACCCATGTGAGCTGGGGGCAATATATTATATCCATCTTTTTTTTGTGGGGGGGTGCGCAAGTAGCTGGTCTTGCCTAGGGTGCAAAATAGTCTAGCACCGGCCCTGCATGTACTGGCCATAGGGACTATAGGGAGATTCCCAGTGGGCCTATGGCTCAGTGTGCCAGTGTGAATGCTGGTGTACTGCACGGCTCACACTGCCCTTAATGTTTGAGGTGAGAACATCCTCACCGTCTGTAAAACAGACGCAGTTTACCGCAGTCTCATATTGGGGCCACGACTGCACATAATAGGCCTCACCTTAAGACATGGTGCTCACTGAACCTCAGTGTTGCTGTGCATACGTCTCACCTTAAGACATGGTGCACCCTCAAACTCAGTGCCGCTGCGTTGCTTTACCCAATCACTCTGCAGCAACTCCGGTATCTGCAGAGCGATTCGGTTTGTTTATATACCATTTTTGTGCATGTGTGCATAATTAAAGTGGGCCGGTCTGGATGAAGTCCAGGGCTGATTTATTGTCCCACTCCAGCCCTGGTCCTGTCTATGGGGAGTTCTCTTCCATCGAAGAGCAGTGAATTTCACTGGCAATTCACCAATATTTGGTGAACTGCCAGCTTTTTGAATAGCCAAATGGCCACGAAATTGCACCGTGTGGGGGAAATTCCCTGTTCAGTGCATTTTTGGAGCCAATTCGCCTCTGAATAGACAGACAGAAACACACACACAGGACATGAAACAATATTTATCAGTGGTGTAGATTAAAATCAAAACAATTTCTTGTTGTACACAAAGATATATTAGTTATATGTTGTGTTATGTATGTAAAATGCAAAATGAGGCATAAATGATTAGTGTTAATTGTATTTAAAAACACGTCTAATTCACAGGATAAGAATAAGAGAGATCGATGGCTATTTTTAACTAACAAAGAATTTAATTGGTAGACATCATCCTGCCTAATGCTTTGCTGATTTCACTCTCCTGCAAGTGGTTCCATCTTTGCAGCTTAATTGAATGATAATTACACATCGCAATGTGGATAACACAACGCACCTGCTGAAAACTAAAAATCACACGTCCACACTGGGAGAAAATACTAGAATTAAGTCCCTTATTTTCCACATGGGAGACTGAACACAGACTATTTTGCACACGTTAAAGTTTGCAATCAAAGGCCCATCATTACTAGTGTAATTGAAAGTAACTTTTCAACAGTAGAGGTTAAAAAAAAAAAGCTTAATAATATGTCAAAAATAGTTTCTAGTTCTTTGACCCCTTCACTCCCAAAATTGAGTTAACTCAACTTTGCATTGTAATACACTGAAAAGCAATCATTGGCATATCAAAACCCAATTTGCATATATTTTTAATGCATAATTAGTGTGCCTGCTGGAGAAACAAAATTATTTGCTGTATCTCTCTTCAGCCATGTTGTACTACTGTAAACAAGCTGCAAAGAACAGCTCCAAACCTCACTCTAACAAAAAGCTCAACAAATTTTACTATTGCACTACAACAGTCAGGGAAATGTAGAATACAAGGAGAGCTCTGGGGTCACTTATTGCTGTACAGGGATAGGATTCAGCGGGTTATAATGACTGAAAATCCCTGTACAGTACAGATGCAACAGGTTACTGTTATTTCCACATACAGGCGTTATGCCACATATAGATATTATTCCACTAACAGGTATTTTTTTGGAAGCTGCATTGCTAATAATCTCATTATGAGCAGTACAAATCCCCCAAAATAAAATAATGTCTACAATACAAAATAATAAAATACCACATAGAATAAAGTCTTTGAGATGGATAATAGTGATGTGGAAACGTGTGAGGGAGAGGACGTTTCCTTGATCTACAAATCGAAAAGCCACGTCCCCCACTGTTCTAGTGCCCCGGCGCCTGGCAGCACCTTCCTCGCTGCTCGCTGACTGATATGCAGGATGGTCGCGGTCACGGGTCAGTCTCGAAGGCGGGACACGGCGTGATGACACAGTGCCTATCGGGTTTAAAACCAGACGCCTGAGAAGTGTTCTTTGCCCATACGTGGTTTTCACTCCTCTCAGTGCTCGTTGCAAATCTGCTATTGTTTATTCTGATTATTGACTTTGGCTTGTATGACTCTTCTCTCCCGGCATTTAACCCCTGGCATTCGTTACTACCCTCTCTGGCATACAACCCTTAGCAAATCCTCTGACTACCCGATTTGGAATTTAACCCCTTATGTCTGGCTCACGAGCAATCTGGTCTTTGGTTCATGAGCATCCCTAATATTAACCTCTGGTCCATTGTTCTGGTTACGTACTCCTTCGATTCTCATAAGAGGTAGACGTACTGACTGAACATTCGTAGGATCGGAAGTGTAGAATAGTTGTCCTGCATACAGGGATCAGACTTGTCAGGCTTGTCAGGCTTGTCAAGCCTTCTAAGTGAAGCCTTCAAAGTGAACACTTAGGGGAGATCTTCTGATGAGTGATTTTGATTTTTGCTTCAAACAGATCTTTTCTATTCATCTTAAGGATTTAAGTTAGGTCTGGTGAGTAAATTAGGTTAGGCTGGTGACTCATTTTCATACTGATTAGCATACAATTGGAATCAATTGGGTGGTATTTGCTAAGCGGTTTAGCTTGTCCACTCCTTGCTGGGGGAGGTGTACTTAGGTGACTATATAAAGGTTGGGGATATTAGCTTGCTAATTGAGCTTGTCAAGCCTTCAAAGTGAACACTTAGAGGAGATCTTCTGGAGATACTCTGGAGGTAGTCTGAGGTTTGACAGGAGGTAGAAAACCTACAAAAAGGTAAGATTTGCTGGTTTTAAATCCATTCTTTTATAATGGCAGGCTTGGTCCAGTGTAAGAGCTGTCATGCATTTGTTTTTAGATCCAATTTTTGGAGGTTTGGAGTGTGCCTGATATGTAGGCAGCTCTCTTTATTGCAGCAGGAAATTGCCTGTTTCAAGTCTGAGATTTGTAAATTATCTGTTACACAAACTCAGGCTATGGCTATGACTGTTACAAAGCCACTGCCACAGAGGCCTCCTAGGAGCGGCAGATGGACTACTGTAGGATCTGGTAGACTTAGAGTTGTGGATGAAGGCATGTCCCACAATCTGTGGCTCTTCTTAATTCTTTTGAGGCACTTTCAGAGTGTAGTGGTAAGACGGATGTAGGCTCATACACCATAGTTGAGGAACCACCATCCACTATGCCTAAGGTATGCAGGACTGCAACCAAGGACAAAAAGGAAAAGGTGGGACTTGATAGAAGGCAATTGTTGCTGGGTGATTCTATCATAAGAGGTGTTGAGCTGGAGAGTAGTGGTTTGGTGAGATGTCTTCCTGGGGCTACTGCTCGTAGAGACAAGAGACGTATTCTCAATATTGTCAAACAAGCAAAGCAGCAAGGGGAAGTGGACGTTCTAGTCCATCTAGGGACAAATGACTTGGCTAGCAATGAGGTTTCTGAGATTAAGGAAGATTTTTGTGTTCTTTGAGGTGAAATACAGCAGATTGCGTCCACTGTGTCATTCTCTGAAGTTTTGCCTGTGCATAACATTCAAGATAGGCAGATGCGCAATAGGGAATTTAATTTGTGGCTTCGGGAATGGTGTCGGGAGCAAGGATTTGGCGTTGTGTCCCATGATAGCTCTAATTGGAGCAGAAAGGAACTGTATAAAAAAGATGGTTTGCATCTTACTCATAGGGGAACATATGTTCTCAGTGAGAAGTTCAAAGGTTTCACAAAGGAATATTTAAACTAGGAGGGGGGACAAAAGGGTAAAAAACAATCTGCCCGATTGTCCCCCAAAACTAAATCGGAGGGTGCAAGCAACATGCGAGGTAAAAAATGACAAGCTCATAGTCGTGTCTATAAATGCTCGCAGTTTAGTCAATAAAATCAATGAACTGGAGGCAATGATGGCAGCTGAAAAAGTAGATTTAGTGGCGGTTACTGAGACATGGTTCAGTGAGAAAAATAACTGGGACATAACAATACCGGGGTACTCTTTATATAGAAAAGACAGAGAAGGTAGGAAAGGAGGAGGAGTGGCCCTGTATGTGAAAAACAACATAAAAACGAACCAAATAAAAGTGAGCGAGGTGAACATAGAGTCAGTTTGGGTTACGCTAACATTTGGCAATCATACAGTAGCTCGTTTAGGTGTGATCTATAGACCCCCTGGACAAGTAGAAGAGCTAGATAATCTGCTGGTTGAGAAAATAGCCAAAATGGCAATGAAGGGGGAAGTTATTATCATGGGGGACTTTAATCTTCCTGATGTGAACTGGAAAACCAAAATAGCTGGGTGCACCAGGAGTACAAATATTCTAAACTCCTTACTGGGATTATCTCTAACACAAGTAGTTGAGGAGCAGACCCGTAAAGAGGCCATATTGGATTTAATACTCACAAATGGAGGTTTGGTATCGGACGTTGTTGTAGGTGAAAATTTGGGATCTAGTGATCACCAGTCAGTGTGGTTTAATATAAGAACAGGGATGGAGCTGCACCACACAAAAACAAAAGTTTTAGATTTAAAAAAAACAGATTTTTCTAAAATGAGATTTTGTGTGAATGAGTCATTATCAGACTGGAGGAGTTTAAAGGGAGTACAGGAGAAATGGGATTATTTAAAGGAAGCATTATTGAAGGCCACAGGAAATTGCATTCGGCTTGTTAGCAAAAACAAAAAAGGGAAGAAACCACTATGGTACTCTGCAGAAGTGGCCAAAATAGTGAAGAACAAAAAGATAGCATTCAATAATTATAAAAAAACTCAGAGTGAAGAAGATAGGCAAACCTATAAAATTAGGCAGAAAGAGGCAAAGCAATTTATAAGAGCTTCCAAAGCACACGCAGAAGAGAAAATAGCTCAGTCAGTAAAAAAGGGGGACAAACATTTTTTAGATACATAAACGAGAAAAGAAAAGTAAAACAAGGATTAGTTAGATTAAAAACAAAGGAAGGAAGAGGATAAAAGTCTCGCTGACTGCCTCAATGAATATTTTTGTTCAGTCTTTGCAGAAGAAAAGGAAGGAAAGGGACCTCAGTTAGGAGGAAACAGTAAAGAGACATTTACATATGAGTTTACAGAGGAGGAGGTTCTACAGCAGCTGTCTAAAGTAAAGACAAATAAGTCAATGAGGCCTGATGGGATCCACCCTAAATTATTAAAAGAGCTCAGTGATGTAATAGCAAAACCGTTAACAGATTTATTTAACCAATCCTTGTTAACGGGAGTCGTCCCAGAAGACTGGAAATTAGCAAATGTTGTGCCCATTTACAAGAAGGGTAGTAGGGAGGAATCGGGGAACTATAGGCCAGTTAGTCTTACGTCAGAAGTGGGGAAATTAATGGAAACCATGTTAAAGGAAAGGATTGTTGAACATCTAAAAACACATAGATTACAGGATCAGAAACAACATGGGTTTACCTCAGGGAGATCATGCCAAACTAATCTTATTGATTTTTTTGATTGGGTAACAAAAATAATAGACACAGGTGGTGCAGTAGACATTGCTTATTTAGATTTCAGTAAGGCTTTTGATACTGTTCCGCATAGAACGCTTATCAATAAATTGCAATCTTTGATCTTGGATTCCAATATTGTTGAATGGATTAGGCAGTGGCTGAGTGACAGGCAACAGAGGGTTGTGGTAAATGGAGTTTATTCAGCGCAAGGTCTTGTTACCAGTGGGGTACCTCAGGGATCAGTACTTGGACCCATTCTCTTTAATATTTTTATTAGTGATATTGCAGAAGGTATTAATGGAAAAGTATGTATTTTTGCTGATGACACAAAGATTTGCAACAGGGTTGACGTTCCTGGAGGGATCAGCCAAATGACAAATGATTTAGGTAAACTAAAAAAATGGTCGGAGTTGTGGCAATTGAGTTTTAATGTGGATAAGTGCAAGATAATGCACCTGGGACGTAAAAACCCAAGGGCTGAATATAGAATATTTGATACAGTCCTAACCTCAACATCATCTGAGGAAAGGGATTTAGGGGTCATTATTTCAGAGGATCTAAGGGTAAGTAGTCAATGTAATAGACCAGCAGGAAATGCTAGCAGAATGCTTGGTTGTGTAGGGAGAGGTATTAGCAGTAGGAAAAGGGAAGTGCTCATGCCACTGTACAGAGCACTGGTGAGACCTCACTTGGAGTACTGTGTGCAGTACTGGAGACTGTATCTCCAGAAGGATATAGACATCTTAGAGAGAGTTCAGAGAAGGGCTACTAAAATGGTGTACGGCTTGAAGGAGAAAAGTTACCAGGAAAGGCTTAATGATCTTAACATGTACAGCTTGGAAAAAAGACGTGACAGAGGAGATATGAAAGAAACATTTAAATACGTAAAGGGAATCCACAAGGTAGAGGAAGGGAGTATATTTAAAAGGAAACAAAATAGCAAAACAAGAGGACATAGTCTTAGATTAGAGGGGCAAAGGTTTAAAAATAACATCAGGAAGCATTATTTTACTGAGAGGGTGGTGGATACATGGAACAGTCTTCCAGTAGAAGTGGTAGAGGCCAAAACAGTAATTGAATTTAAGCAGGCATGGGATAGGCATAAGGCTATCCTAAACAAAAGATAAATCCAGGTAAAGTATCCATGTAATTGTGCAGACTAGATGGGCCGAAAGGTTCTTATCTGCCGACATTTTTCTATGTTTCTATATATATACCAGCTGGGTGGAGTGGAGGTAACATCACTGCTCTATAACTGTGGAGACACAGGTTGAATCCTGGCAAGAGCACCTCTTCAGAAAATGTCCATGGGCAAGACACCTAATGGTACATACTCACCACCCAGGACATACATGAAAAAGAGAGAAATCTCAATGTATCCTTCCTGGTAAAATATTTTCTCAAAAAATAATATAAATAAATAATATATATATTGAGGAGGAACGTGACACCAAGACTAGGGATGAGGTGTTCGGTTCGATCAGTTCGGAGTTCGATTCGAACTTTGGCCGTTCGCAAGTTCGCGAACTTCGAACTTTTTGGCGTGTTCGCTTCGAGTTTGAAAAAAATTAATTGTGAAAAAAGTATAAAAAATGCTTAAAAAATACCAAAAAATCGAGCAATAAAGAGACTCTTTACTGCAGAATATTATAAGTAACGGTTTATTAGATATTGAATTAAAAAATAATGTCTACGTACAAAGATTCTCCCCTCTAAATGACCTGTGCTCTCAAACGGCGTAAACAACAGGTGTTTAATTAGTGTTTGGAAATAACACATGCTTCTAATTAGTCCGTCTCATGAATTTGATACATTGTATGCAGACTGGAGGTGCCAGGTGTCGTGTGTGGGTCTGTGCTGTGATGGCGATGTTTCCATACATCCTACAAATCTGCCACTTCACGGGCAGGTTATGGGGACCTCCTAGGCACGATATTTGAAGGAATTTTTCGTTTTTATTTTTTAACCCTTATTTTATGGAAAACTCAATGTTCCTTTAATCCTTTCACTGCTGAGGCATTTCACCGCTGTGTGCTGAGCTAATTTTTACCGCTTTCGCTCATCATGTTTAAACGCGATTTGAAGCCACATTTTATTATACGACCCAGACATATTATATTTCATTCTTTCCGACAGACTCGGCTGATTCATAATATATAATTTTTATATGTATACGTCATGCTCTGCCTGTATATTATAACAAAAAATGCAATAAAACTTGAATTTTTAATCATCTGCAGCGTGTAAAGTGTTTTTTTTCACCTTTTATCACGTGAACTTTTGCGGTTATATTTTCTATGGGGTGCGCTTGTACAAAAATTAGAAATGGGGACCTATTAAATTTTTTGGGGGGAATTATGTGATTTTTAGCAGATGCACACCATAGAAAAAAATCATTAGTGCAGCATTATAATTGAAAATGTGAACAATATTGCTGCATTAATAAAAATAACACAAAAAAATACATGTTTTTTTTATTTTTCTACTTTATACCTGGTCATGTTGGGTATCATTCGAAAGGTCATGCTCAGGCACCCTCCATGACCCCCTAGCTACCACGGTTCTGGAGATATCGGGGTTCAAATGAACCCCCTATCTCCACCAGGGGATTCCGGGCAGCTAGGGGTTCCCCCGGCTATCTGACGTCATCACGCTATGAATGAGGACGTCAGGCAGTGAGGGGGACCTGGGGGTGGAGCTGCTATCCAAGATGGCGGCCCTCACCGGAGCTAGGCCGCACTTCGGCGCCGCAAGGCGCTGAAGTGCGACCCGGTGCCTAAGGGGTTAAAGCCAGGCACCGCTTAAAAGAGACTCTCCCCTTTTAAGCGGTGCCTGGCTTTTTTTTGTGATACCTCCCAATCGGAAGGGAGAGGGATCCGAACGGATCCCCCCTCCCTTCCAGGCGATCTTCAGGCATTGCCGGGGGCAGGGCCGGCGCCAGCGTAAGACGGCACAGGCGGCCACCCTACTATCTGGCTTCCTGACATTTTGTGGGGGCGGAATTCCCCGGCCCCGAGCGCCGCCATCTTGGTCGGCCGGGGAGACCCGGCGCAGCGCTAGGTGCCAAACCACCTGACCAGAACCGTGCGCGATCTCGCGATAAAGCGGCTGCGCTGGTCATGTGGTTCCCGCCCCGCGAGCATCAAAGCCCATGTAATTACCCATGTAATCTAGGGGCAAATATATCCGTGAGTTGGGGGCAAATATATCCACATGTGATCTGGGGGCAAATATATCCATGAGTTGGGGGAAAATATATCCACACGTGATCTGGGGGAAATATATCCATGAGTTGGGGGCAAATATATCCATTAGTTGGGGGCAAATATATATATATCCATGAGCTGGGGCAAATATATCCACATGTGATCTGGGAGCAAATATATCCACATGTGATCTGGGGGCAAATATATCCATGAGTTGGGATCAAATATATATATATCCATGAGCTGGGGGCAAATATATCCATGAGTTGGGGCAAATATATATATATATATCCATGAGCTGGGGGCAAATATATCCATGAGTTGGGGGAAAATATATCCACATGTGATCTGGGGGCAAATACACCCTTATGAGCTGGGGGCAAATATTTCCATATGAGCTGGGGCAAATATCTCTATATGAGCTGTGGCAATATATACCCATGTAATCTGGGGGCAAATATATCTACATGTGATCTCCCCCTTACGTTGGGAGGAACTTGACTTCAGCGTCCTCAGACGCTGAAGTCAGAACGCCACGGGACCCCGGACAGAGAGGTGAGTATCTCCGCCGGGGGTCCTTCAAAGCTGATGACGTGTGGAACACGTCCTCCTCAGCATACAGTGGGAGTAACTGAGGACGTGTCCCACACGTCGTCAGCAGTGAAGGGGTTAAAACTTCTTTTTTTAACTTGTTGTTCTTGTTTCCTGTCCCCCAGGGCACTACCCGGACATTGTTTTTAAATGTTTCTATACATCCTACAAAACCACCACTTCACGGGCAGGTTATGGGGACCACCTAGGTACGATATTTGAAGGAATTTTTCGTTTTTATTTTTAATCCTTATTTCATGGAAAACTCACTGTCCCTTTAAAAACTTTTTTTTAAAACTTTTTGTCCTTGTTTCCTGTCCCCCAGGGCACTACCCGGACCCCCATACACCTTTTATGGCAAATATCTAGCATATATGCCCTCTTGGAGGGCACTCTAAAAAATCGAATATTGAGTCCCATTGACTTGTATTGACTTCGTGTTTGAATTCGAACTTTTGAAAAGATCGAGTTCGAATGCAAACCGAACTCGGGAGTGTTCGGCTCATCCCTAACCAAGACTCCTTCATATGGATTTAACACTATTTTGGGTGCCCTCTCCTAAGCTTGGTGTACTACGTCTTATATGTAAGTTACTGATTGTTTTTATTACAATTCTTTTGGCTAATGCACTAGACCTACATGTACATGTATTCAGAGATATACCAAGGTCGGTTACCCTAAAGCACAAAGAACAGATACTCAGTCTATTTCATGTGAGTGGTTCCACGACACAACATTTTTGCTATGTTTTCTAGCACACAGTACACTATGGGATGTTCTACTATTTTATATTTCAGAATTTTTTTTACAGTAATATGTCTCATTTACATTGCAAGGTAAAATTATTTTGTTTGGATCCTGTTCGCAATCACTTTTTATTTTTTGTCTATATTACACTAATGTGTTTCACGGAGACCCTTTTTTGCCTGAAAACCTTCATCTGGTTATATAATTTGAAACGCCAGTTCACTTTTATTTTTCTGTTTATTTTCTTTATACAAATGCCCTGTAGGTACATCAATGACATTTGTAGGAATTTTTTTTTGATGGATTTAAAGGTCAGTTGTTTCATGTGTTACAATTTAGTCACTACCAAGAAAATAAGAATGTGGTTGTGATGAGCAAAGGCGATACCCACGAATACTGGTCTAACTATAATAACAGGAAATGTGTAAACTTTTCAAAGAGTTCTACTATTTTATATAAGTGCTAATTTTGACAGGCCCCCACCAGCTACACATCTGAAGGCTGGGGTCAGACAAGCGTTTTGAAGAGCAGAAGGAACGTCCGTGTGAGTGGACGTTCCTTCAACTTGACGCCTGTCTGACGTCTGTCTGTCTGTCTGTCTCGCTGAGCGCAGTTACTGCGTTCAGCGCTGCAAGGCTCGATCCTCCTATGGAGGATCGCGCTTTGCGGCCAAGTCAACGCACGTCCTAGCGCTTTGACGGGGAGGCTTGCTGCAAGGCCACTGTTGCATGCGCAATTTGTGTGCTCGCAGCAGCATGTGGCCGGCCTCGTCGCAGCATTACACCGCTGCGACGGATGCCAGTAGGTACGTCAGTACGGGTGAACCTTGGGCCCTATTACATTCTTAACGCAAAAACGCATGCTAAATACGTGGATTTTGCACGAAGCCTTAAACATTAACGCACAAAAATCACCGCTGGAATTACATTCCCTGCGCCTTTTTTCATCCGTCGGGAAATTGCGCTCATAAAACCGACACGCAAAAATGCGCAGAAATCAGTGAGCGCAATGTAATTTTTAACGCAAGTCCATCATTTTTGTGCAGACTGCTCACAACAGACATACTTTTTGATGGAAGACAAGGTAGTGGCTGTCATTTTTGACGGATCTAGTAAAAAAAACATGCGCATCGACGTTCTCCGTTCTGAATCCGCAGTTTGGTACGGTCAGGTTGTTACAATTTGCCGGTACCACCAGCTCTTCAAAGACGTTAAAATTATGCGCGCAAACGTTGTCCGTTAAATTTTGCGCTAAGATTGTAATACCATGCGCGCACCAGCGCACAAACGCATTTGCGCTCACAATGTTAAGTATAGGACACGCGCACTAAATTGCGCTCGCAAAGGGTTCGCGCAGGGTCACTCGCGTTAGACATTAACGCGCATTTTGTGCGCGAACGTCGTAATAAAACGTTCAGCGCAAAGGGTTTTCCCCCTCGCGGTAATGCATTTTTGCGCACGCGCACAATTGCGTGAAGAATGTAATAGGGCCCTTAGTGCTCGCGTCTGACACTGGCCTTAGACCTTGTCATACCCCACAGCGCCGTGCCCGCAAGAAGGGCAAAAAGACTGCAAAGAGTTAACATTAACCCTGTCAATACCGTTCTTGTTCCATCCTGCTCAGTCTCATTCATTATAATGTTCAGCAGTTAACTCAGGTGTGCTTAATTATCATCCTTGCACTTCTCTACAAAACACCAGAAGACCCATAATGCAATGCTTCTGCATCGTTGTGCACATTCCAGTGTAAGCCTGCTGTTGAAGCCTGATCTTGAAGCCTGATCTGCTCCTCTGGTTTCCTGAACCCTTTTTGGACCTGTTTATACGGATTCTACCTGTCTTCTAAAGCCCCTTGACCTATGGATATGGACCTGGACTCTCTTATGGAATAACCCCTTGGATACCACATATAGTACTTTGCTTTATTTCAAGAACTTTGCTTTTGCTGCTACACGTTTATTTCTGTTGCTGGACTGCATTCATTATTACTTGGATCATTGCCCCCAATATCTCTGGACTTATTATTTCTCTGGATTGCAACTCCCAATACCTCCTGGATCCCCACCATACCCAGTTATATCATTGCTTTTTATTTAAACTCTGTTTGTTCTCAGTCTGTTGTGAATGTGCTTAGTTAACCCTTTCTATTCCTCAGTCTCTGTAATCCTTATTGTCATACTTATTCTCCTGCTTTTCTTCAATAATATATATATTCAGAGTCTGCTCTATTTCTCATTACTTGGCTCCTTTTCTTAACCCTGCCTCTGTATTTTTCAATATCCAGTGTCTCCCTGTTTTCCTGCCCCACCTTTCTGCTTATTCATTCCTATCAGCATTGCTTTCTGTTGAACTCCCTCCTGTGTTTATAGTGAATAAAACCCATATTTCTCTTATTTGCCTGTTCCACTCTTGTGTTACTGCACAATAAGCTCGTACCCCGTACACTGGATATGACAGACCTCTGTCATATAATGTGCAAAATAATCCATTGACAATGTTATTAGACATTTTGGGCCCTATCACATTGCCCTCGCTAAAGCTGGGATGCTAAGGGGAAAAATTGCTAATTTCCCCCTTTGCGTCCCAGTTTCACCACCAGATCGCAAGGCGCTGAGTAGGGATGAGCCGAACACCCCCGTGTTCGGTTCGCATTCGAACTCAAACCGAACTCAATGCAAGTCAATGGGACTCAAAAGTTCGGTTTTTAGAGTGCCCTGCAAGAGGGCATATATGCAAGATATTTGCCATAAAAGGTGTATGGGGGTCCGGGTAGTGCCCTAGGGGACAGGAAACAAGGACAAAAAGTTTTAAAAAATATGTTTTTAAAGGGACAGTGAGTTTTCCATGAAATAAGGGTTAAAATTAAAAACGAAAAATTCCTTCAAATATTGTGCCTAGGAGGTCCCCATAACACGCCCGTGAAGTGGCGGATTTGTAGGATGTATGGAAACATTGCCATCAGAGACCCACACACGACACAATAATAATTGTATGCTCACATAGGCCCTTCGGGAAAGGTACATGACATACAAATACTGGAATATTACGTTTAAATCTAAGGAGTGTGATAAAGATTTTATTAAGCCCTTGATGACAAATGACGTAACATCTACATCATTAATGATTGGCTTTACAGAGCCCTGGTCCTTAAGGGGTTAAACAGCATATCAGAGAGGATCATATAGTAGAAATGAACACTTCTTAGAATTCAAAACAAGCACAGTGTTTGTTCATACATGTGCAGGAGCCCCCACCCAGTCTGCAAGCAATGTATCAAATTCTAATTGCTAATTAGAAGCACATGTTATTTCCAAACACTAATTAAACACCTTTTGTTTGAGAGCACAGGTCATTTAGAGGTGAGAATCTTTGCACCTAGACGATATTAGGTAGTTTTTTAATTCAATATCTAATAAACCGTTGCTTATAATATTCTGCAGTAAAGAGTCTCTTTATTTCTAGATTTTTTAGTATTTTTTTTAAGCATTTTTTATACTTTATTCAAATTATTTTTTTTCGAACTCGAACTGTACACGCCAAAAAGTTCAAAGTTCGCGAACTTGCGAACTGCCAAAGTTCGAATTGAACTCCGAACCGATCGGTCTGAACAGCTCATCCCTAGCGCTGAGTCCAGCAGTCTGTCCTGGAGCGGCCACAAGACTCGCTGCCGCAAGCATCCTGAAGCTTAGCTTCGTGTTACGGTGCAGGCTGCTGGTTTAGTGCCTGCACCGTAATATCACACTAAAACGGGGACCCTAAATAGAAACCTGAAGGTGCAGGTTTTTCTCCTTACCATCCCTGTTTTAGTACGATGATTGTTATATAGCCCCTGTTCTGGTAGGGGTACTTGAGGACCAGGGTAGGGAAACACTGATGTAGAAAATATATATATGAGTTAAAAATGAAGAAACATATTTTAGAGCATAAGAAAAATATAGAATGGAAACAGTGGAGAAAAAAAAAAATCAATTATGCCTCAGACAAATCTTTCTCAAGCAGTCGGCTTGTGTGAATTTAAAGAACTTCATTATTACTTCTTTAATTTTAGAAAATTACCAAGTATGAACTTAATTGCCATCCAGATCTGATTTCTAAGATTCCTTTGAAGTGGGCAATAAATATTTGCTATCAGATGAGGCCACTGTTCTTATTTCATGCTACAGCGTGCCTTATGCTAATTCTATTAATTGTCGTCTTCAGTGTATAATTAAGTAACATGACAACCTCCTGCTGTCGGGAGAGATAGAGTATATAAAGTGCATTGTAACCAATCAGGAAGTAGAATGAATGCCCTTGGTTATTTAAATTACTATTTTGGAACTCAGTGAACCGCGTATATCTTTGAAGTCGCGAAAAAAAGTTTGAAGTATTTAAAAATTTGCTGTTTTTTCAAATATCCCTACATGTTTTCATGTACAATACAAACCACAGGAAGGTTGCACTCAACCTAAACGAGGAACAACAGCGGTTGCATCTAAGACGTTTAATACAAAACACCAGGAAAGAGCACTCCATATCAATGGCCACCTTCTTCCATCATATTCTGTAGAAAAAAAAGCACAGTTTTAAAAATGTTCAAAAAACCTGACTGAAGGAATAAATGATGGGGATTCAGTTCACAAAGTATGATCCCAGTTTGCTTAAGCCTGTCACAGTCACTAATGTACCCCATCGTTGACAACAACTAGCATCAACAGTGGGTGCATCTGACATTTAATACAAAACACCAGGAAAGGCCTGTCACAAATGCCAATGCCCCCCATCGTTGACAAGTCTTAGTTGCACCCACTGTTATTGCAAGTTTAGGTTGAGTGCAACCTTCCTGTGGTTTGTATTATACATATAGGGCTCTATTAAACTCATCACATTAAAACGCGGGCGCAAGGGAGGAAAAACTGCGCCCGCAGTTTTCCCCTTGCGCCTGTGTTTTAACACTGGACTACAATGCAAGCGCAAAAAATGCTGCGTGGATTGTTTCCGAGCGTAAAATTCTGGATGCTCGCGGCAGCACTGAGCGCAGCCGCGAGCATCCACTCGATGGAGTCCATACGACTCCATTGAGTTCCTCCCTGCCGGTCACGTGACCAACCGGTCAGCGTAGTGATACGCAGGGAGAGACTGGGGGGACTTTCCCCCCCCCAGTCTTTCCCTGCTCCCGCCAGTCGGAGGAGGCGAACAGAGCCGCGGTCCTCACCGTGGGACAGAGGGTGGGTAAGCGATTCGTTTTTTATTTTTTAAGGCTGGTGTTAATGGATTCTGCAGAAGCAGAATCCATTAATACCAAGTCCTGGCTCTGGTTAACTTTTCGCTAACCAGAGCCTGGCGTTAATCAGCACTGGGACTTTGTAATACCAGCGCTGATTAACACTTTGCCCTCCCCATGTTAAGTATAGGGAGCGCAAAGTACAGTAACCTCGCTCTGAAAAGTGCAAGGTACCAAACGCAAACGAGTTTTTTAACCCGTTTGCGTTTGGATTGTGATATGCGGTAAATACCACGGCAAACGTTAATGCTCACACAGGTGAGCGTTAACGTTTGCATGTAGATTGTAATAGAGCCCGTAGAGGGCTGATAACCCTCATTTGGTATGCACCCCTCCCTGTCCACAGGTGTGCCTCACCGTGGCTGCCTATAAAGGCCTAGAGCCTGCTGTGGAGCTCCAGGGTGAGTTGATCCTGTAAATGCATATTCAGTCAAGTTAGATAGGACCTGTCAGTGATGGGGTACATTGGCGACTCTGACAGGCTTAAGCAAATTATGATCATACTTTGTGAACTGAAACCTCAACGTTTATTCCCTCAGCCAGAATTTTTGATGCACAATATGATGGAAGAAGGTTCTCATTGATATGGAGTGCTCTTTCCTGGTGTTTTGCTTTCATGTATAGATACTGGATGTGTTAAAAATGTTATTTCCTGGTTAACCCTTTCACTGCTGAAGACGTGTGGGACACGTCCTCATTGATGCACGTTGCATGCTGAGGACGTGTCCCACACGTCATCAGCTGTGCGGGACCCCCGGCGGAGATACTCACCTCTCTGTCCGGGGTCCCACGGCGTTCTGACTTCAGCGTCCTCAGACGCTGAAGTCAAGCGCCTCCCGGCGTAAATGACGTCATCGCGCCATGCGCGATGACGTCATTTCCAGGCGACCCCCCGGCAATGCCGGGAGATAGCCTGGAAGGGAGGGGGGGGGATCCGTTTGGATCCCTCTCCCTCCCGATCGGGAAGGAGCAGCGGTAAAAGCCAGGCACCGCTTAAAAGGGAGAGTCTCCCCTTTTAAGCGATGCCTGGCTTTAACCCCTCAAGTGCTGGGTTGCACTTCAGCGCCTTGCGGCGCCGAAGTGCAACCTATCTCCGGTGGGGGCCGCCATCTTGGATGGCGGCTCCGCCCCCGGGTCTCCCCTCACTGTCTGACGTCATCACGCATAGCGTGATGACGTCAGATAGCCGGGGAACCCCTAGCTGCCGGGGATTTCCCAAGGAAATCCCCTGGTGGAGATAGGGGGTTCTTGTGAACCCCGATATCTCCAGACCCGTGGCAGCTAGGGGGTCATGGAGGGTGTCATTTGAAAGGCCTGAGCATGGCCTTTCGAATGATACCCAACATGACTAGGTAAAAAGTAAAAACAAAATAATAAAAAAAAAAAAAAAAAAAAAAAAAAAAAAATTAAAAAATAAATAAATAAAAAAAAACATGTTTTTTTGTGTGTTGTTTTTATTAATGCAGCAATATTGTTCACATTTCAATTATAATGTGAACAATGATGCTGCACTAATGATTTTTTTCTATGGGGTGCGTTTGCTAAAAATCACGTAATTCCCCCCAAAAAAAGTAACAAGTCCCCATTTCAAATTTTTTGTACAAGCGCACCCCATAGAAAACATAACCGCAAACGCTCATGTGAGAAAATGTGAAAAAAAACACTTTACACACTGCAGATGATTAAAAATTCAATTTGTATTGTATTTTTTGTTATAATATACAGGCAGGACATGACGTATACATATAATAATGATATATTATGAATCTGCGGAGTCTGCCGGAAAGAACGATATATAATATGTCTGGGTCATTTATTAAAATGTGGCTTCAAATCGCGTTTAAACATGATGAGCGAAAGCGGTAAAAATGAGCTCAGCACACAGGCGTGAAATGCCTCAGCAGTGAAGGGGTTAAAGAATAAACTGTAGCAGACTTTATTTTAAGGTTATATTTTGCCACTGGCATTTCAGATCCCATAAAGAGTGTGGCATGTGAGAGGTAGTTAGAGCCGTGAAGCAGGGCTCCGGGGGCAGCATGTTCCATGAAGCAGATTTTTGCTGTGACCTTAAAATACTTGAATTATTTGTAGAAGGAAAATGATTTAAGCAGTGACGTTATCATCCCTGATAATTCTATTTCCTGAAAAGGAGCCTGACCTGACAAGTTCATTTTCCCTACGCTATCTCAACAGGCAATGGATATATCAGGACCTAAAGATCAATGTGATATCTCATCCCATGATAAGATATACCACTTCTTGCCAGTCCAAACATTGTGTGCCGCCATATTCCTTATCTATAGACATCACTCAGTGAAGTTATCATGTAGCTCAGCCATGTCAAACTCAGACCCTCTTTCAGGTCTATTCCAAGAAAGGTGAAACATAGGAGAATGAATGGAGAAGTAAAAATTCTAGGTCAAAATAGCCAAACCAGAAAAATTCTCCCATTTATCTCACTTTCCAAATTGACTATTTGGTCTAGATTGTTCTCTTCTCCTGCCAATTCTCCTGGTTTTCACCTTTCTCTGAATAACCTTGTATATGTTTATTGCCTACAATTCCCCGAATTCTTTCCTTGAGAGCAGTAGATGGCCATGGAATCATGGGAGTTGTAGCTCAGAAACATCTGTGGAGCCAGAGTTTGAGATTCCTGACATAGCTTTAATCATTTGGCCTTCTTTGGTGATGATGACTCACTGACTCATTAGTTAGAGCAGGGGTAGGCACTTGTGGCTCTCCAGATGTTTTGAAACTACATGCCACCCCTGAGTTAAAGCATCTGAACTCAATTGCCCACCAGGAGTGAGCTAAGGGATGTCCTATAGGGTGGCTCTTCCACTCTCTTTATACTCACTCTCTCAACAAGCCATCAGAAGTGAATGACAGTCAGGGGCATAGCTACCAGGGGTGCAGAGGGTGCCACCGCACCCGGGCCCTTGAGTCCGGGGGGCCCACACTCGCCTACCTGGGCCTGGGGGCTTGCCTATATTTTATATATACAATTCTTTTTTAATTTTATACTTATTTTTGGGTTTTACTTTGGAGCTCTGTGATACGCTCATACACACCACATATTGCTGTTAGTTTTGTTGCTGCGGAACTCTGATTTACACTGATACAGACTGCATATTACTGTGAGTTTTATTGCTGTGGAGCTCTGTGAAATCTTCATACACTGCACATTACTGAGTTTTATTGCTGTGGAGCTCTGTGATACATTCATACACAGCGCACATTACTGTGAGATTTATAGCTGTGGAGCTGTGTTATACACTCGTGCACATGCACACATCACTGTGAGTTTTATTGCTGTGGAGCTCTGTGAGATACAAATAGTGCACATTACATTAAAAATGGGATGGACCAAAGAGGTCAAAGTGGACCTGGAAAAAATGTGACACTGATTGTCTGGAGTCAACATTGTGGACCTGGAAGGGACCAATGCATATTGACGGGAGGGGGGGCAAAATATATTTTTGCCTAGGGGGGGCCCGTCATGGTTCCTGCACCTGGTCCATGAGGTTTCTAGTTATGCCTCTGATGACAGTGATCTGTTGGTAGGGAGTTACACACAATTTTAATATATTTTTTGTTAGTATAATAATGCAAGTACATGTATAGGATGTAATGCTCTATCAGATAAGCTCGAGTTACTTTGGGCATAATAGATTCACTTGTCGGAGAATACAGGAAGAGGGCGCATGCATTGCATTAAGGGTTGATATATGAAACTGTGGAGAGCAGACATACAAATCTAAGATTAATGTCCCTAAGACTGATTACCATTAGTACCCAATATAACTCACCCCAACCAACCAGCCAGTGCATCCCTTTATTACCAACGTGTATAGACAGTGTATTTATTTATTTATAAAGTATTTTACCAGGAAAGATACATTGAGATTTCTCTCATCTTCAAGTATGTCCCGGGTTCAAGAACATTGAATTGTTACAGAAATACAAAGCAATAAAATGCAAGATATTAGAAAACAAACAACAGCACAAATATACAGATTAACAGAAAATAAATATAGTCACTATGTTACATGTTTACAGGTGCATTATGTATTGAGGTATGTTAATAGGGAGCTCTTATGTGACTTTAGACTGGGGGAAGATTTGATGGCGTCTGGGAGGTTATTCCATAATTGTGGTGCTCTGTAAGAAAATGAAGATCGAGCCACTGTCTTTTTGTATTGTGGTACTGCAAGTAAGGTGCAGGTCCTGGATCAGAGGTTATTGGATGAGCGAACTGCTGGGGGAAGCAGTCTATTCAGGTAGGGTGGTAGCTTCCCAGAAAAGCTCTTAAACACCAGGTTGGAAAGATGAACGGTGCGTCTGGGTTCCAGCGACGGCCAGTTTCGCTCTTTTAACACGTCATAATGGTGGGTCATGTAGTTACATTGTAGCACAAAGCGGCAGAATGAGTTATACAATGTAGTAAGTTTATGAAGGTGTGTTTGCGGGGCAGCTGCATATACTACATCTCCATATTCAATAGCCGGCATAAGCACTTGCTGTACAATCTGCTTTCTTACCGCGGGGCTCAGGCAGGATTTATTTCTGTACAAGGCACCTAGTTTGGGGTAAAGTTTAGATGAGAGTTTTTCGATGTGGGGGCCAAAGGATAGATTTGGGTCTAACCACATACCTAGATATTTGAGAGAAGTCACTGTGGTCAGCGTGTCATTTGAATTTGTCCTGACACATAGATGGGGATTTTGCAATTTGTGTATAAAGGAGACCCAAGCATTTGTTTTTATTTTTATTATTATTTATTGGCAGCAGTGTCTGAACTAATGTTCTATATAAAAAGGGGAACAAACAAGCTGGTAAATCAAGAGACGCGTGTAATATTCATACACACTGGATCTGACAGACCTTGATCAGGAAAGAGCATAACATAGTCGGAGATTTTATGAGATCACATTAACGAGATATTTGCGATGTCCATGCATTCCCAAGAGTGTTATTCAAGAGCTCTTTGTTCGGTGCACTTTGGCGATTCCAGTTCAACAAGCTTGCGGTGAATTCATTGGTCACTGGAGGGTCACCGAAGTGAGCCCAACGTGGATCCGCTGTAGACCGTCGAACGCCAAATGGCGCCAAAGACACAGATCAGCCTGCCGAACGCTGCCGAAGACTGCCAAACGCCGCCGAGCCACTGCTGAAAAATAAACAAGCTTAACTTTGCTATTTTTTAAAAGGTGTTTAAAACAATAAAAATGCATGAAAATGTAAAATGGTCTGCTATAGAATTTTAAAAAATACACCGTTAAAAAAATGGGAATCAAAAATATTTGCCTAAAAAAATTCTCCAAAATAACAAAAAAATTCTAAAACATAAATGAATAAAAAGGTTTTTTGCTGAAACTAAAAAGAATAAACGATCGAATATAAAATGCATAAAAATTATTCCATTTTTTTACATTGAATCCTATGGGATTCGCCTGTTTAAACCTGTCGAACTGAAAAATAAGGGCATTTCACTGATATTTCGGTGCAGTTCGGCGTTCTGTGTATAGATTAATCAATACTTCTCTGTGGGACAATTTCCCTGCCGTCGAAGATCGCCGAATTGCATCGTGTTTTGCTGTCACTTTGCCAATATTTGGCACATTGACAGCTCTCTGAATAGCCAAACTGCGGCGAAATTGCACCTGTGGCAAGTTCAGCACTCTTTGAATAACCCTCGAAGTCCATAATGGCCATAGATCTTAGTGAATATGTTGGTTTTCAAGTTGCTATTTATTTTGGCGACATTGCAGTTCGATTTTAGTTCCACCATTAATTTAATATTGAATCGAGGCCAGCGACAGAGTCATTTTAATTTCCTGACGTCCTGATAACCAAAAAGCATAATCTGCAGAGGTAATAACGCCATTATCCTTGCACATTATTATTACAGATTGTTACAATCACACCATCCAAATAATGCTCCATTTATTTCAGTGATTGTTTAGTATAACCCTCTTATAGCTCCGGGGGGAATCTAACTAGAAAATTAAAATCTTCCATTAATAGGAAGAAACTAAACCTGTGATATAATTTTGTGCTACATTTTACACCTCAATGTTAACGTCTCTAAGGGCATAGGGCATGCTTATAATTAATTTGATAATGACTTATTAATGCATTCTGATTTTATTATGTTGTCTATTATGTTATTACCTCGTCTTTATTCTGGAAGAAAACTGAAGGTGATCAATATATTTCCTACTATTAGCAAGTTATTATTAATTAAAAGAAGACCCTGGAGACTTCTCACGCCTGACCTAAAATTAACAGCCAAGTCCAAGCAACAATTCCTTACTCTTGTCACGCAGGGACTCAAAACTATTCACTAATAGGGATGAGCCGAACACCCCCGAGTTTGGTTCTCATTCGAACTCGAACAATTTCAAAAGTTCGAGTTTGAACTCGAACACGAACCGAACTCAATGCAAGTCAATGGGAGTCAAAAGTTCGGTTTTTAGAGTGCCCTCCAAGAGGGCATATATGCAAGATATTTGCCATAAAAGGTGTATGGGGGTCCGGGTAGTGCCCTGGGGGAAAGGAAACAAGGACAAAAAGTTTGGAAAAAAACATTTTTAAAGGGACAGTGAGTTATCCATGAAATAAGGGTTAAAAATAAAAACGTGCCTAGGAGGTCCCCATAACCTGTCCGTGAAGTGGCGGATTTGTAGGATGCATAGAAATATTTAAAAACAAAAAAATGACATTTCAAATGACGGTAAACGGTTTTCCTGTAATCTATTCATAAACAACTGCTTGGGGCGGCAGTCTGTATTGAGGAGACCTTTTAGGACGCGCAGAACAAGTTTAGTGATTTTTTTGGCTAAATTATGGTGAAACTTATGCAGGCTTTGGATGAAAGTAACAATAGGTGCTTTAAAATTGGGCCTTTAGTGTCGGCAACAGTGCATCACACCGTAACCCCTCTGTGGTATTGTGGAAGAGTGCAGGGTTGGACCCTGCGATCCAAAAAATGTAAATGATATAAATCTGGTAATATAGGAGTCAGTGGCAGTGCACCCAATTAATGTGTCTTTCATGGCAGCAAGTGCCTTCACACCGTAACCCTTTTGGGGGTGGACCATGCGGTTCTATATTAAAAGATATGAATCTGGTAATGGGCGTCAGTGCACCCAGATATTGTACTTTTGGTGCCAGGCCAGCAAGTGCATTCATACAGTAACCCCTCTGTGGTATTGTGGAAGAGTGCAGGGTTGGACCCTGCGGTCCTATATTAAAAAGATATGAATCTGGTAAAGGCGTCAGTGCAGCCAAATATTGTGCCTTTGGTGCCAGGCCAGCAAGTGCCATCATACAGTAACCCCTCTGTGGTATTGTGGAAGAGTGCAGGGGTGGACCATGCGGTCCTATATTAAAAAAATATGAATCTGGTAAAGGCGTCAGTGCACCCAGATATTGTGCCTTTGGTGCCAGGCCAGCAATTGCCATCATACAGTAACCCCTCTGTGGTATTGTGGAAGAGTGCAGGGGTGGACCATGCGGTCCTATATTAAAAAGATATAAATTTGGTAAAGGCGTCAGTGCACCCAAATATTGTGCATTGGTGGCAGCAAGTGCCTTCACACCGTAACCCTTTTGTGGTATTGTGGAAGAGTGCAGGGTTGGACCCTGAGGTTCAAAAAATTAAAATGATATAGATCTGGTAATGGCGTCAGTGCACCCAAATATTTTGCCTTTGGTGACAGCAAGTGCCTTCACACCGTAACCCCTTTGTGGTATTGTGTAGGAGTTCAGTGGTGGAGGTTTTGTGAATGCAGAAGAAATCCCCGATCTATTCCCTTACGTCAGCATCAGGGGATTGATAGCTGCTGATCCAGGACTGATTCATTTTTATAAATGTCAGCCGGTCTACAGAGTCGGTGGACAGATGCACTCTTTTGTCTGTCACAAAACATCCAGCGGCACTGAACGTCCTTTCAGAAAGCACGCTGGATGAAGGGCAACCTAGTAGCTGCATAGCATATTTGCTAAGTTCTGGCCAGTGATCCAATCTCAACACCCAGTAAGCCAGTGCATCATCTGCTGGAAAGGTATCCAGGTCTGCCCTTGCCCCTAGGTAGTCCTGCACCATACGGTGAAGACGCTGGCAATGGGTGCCTACATTTGACGTCCCTGAGCGTCGTGGACTAAAAAATTTAAAAAGGCATCAGTCAAGCGGCCCCGGCCTTCACCTCTATTCCTCTGATCATCCGCAGCCTCAGAAGCACCTGTGTCATCACTTGTGCCTGGAAAGGTGTTACACAAGTGTCGCTTTAGAGCGTCCTCAAGTTTTTTCATCCGGTTCTCCCTCTGTGCGGGCAGTATGAGCTCTGCAACTTTACCCTTGTATCATGGATCAGGAAGGCTTGCCAACCAGTAATGATCCCTCTCCTTGATAGCACGAATCCTAGGGTCCTTTACCAGGCTTTGCAGGATAAGGGAGCCCATGCAGCGTAGGTTGGAGGTGGCATTAGCTTACGAGTCTTCCTGGTCAATGAGGAGGATGACCCCATCGTGCACTTCCTCCTCCCAGCCACGTACTAGTCCTTGTGTTTCTGGGCACACAAAACCCTCCCTTGTGGAATCCCCACCTTCAATGCCCCCACTACTTAAATATTCCTCCTCCTCCTCATCCTCCTCCTGTCTGATCTGAGGAGGACCCGCTGGAATGCTGTCTGTGGAAAGACTGGGGCCTTGAGAGCTAGGGAAGGCCTCCTCTTCCTTCCGCTGCTCTGCCTCTAGAGCCACATCTATAATTCCCCGCAGAGTGTGCTCCAGCAGGAACACTAAAGGAATTGTGTCACTGATGCATGCACTGTCCCTGCTCACCCTCCTCGTTGCCTCCTCAAATGGTGACAGTACAGTGCATGCATCCTTGATCATCAGCCACTGCAGGGGGGAAAATAAAACAAGTTGACCTGAACCTGTCTTTGTGCCATACTCACACAGGTACTCGTTGATGGCCCTCTGCAGCTTGTGCAGATGCTGCAGCAATGCTAATGTGGAGTTCCACCTGGTGGGCATGTCACAGATCCGACGGTTTGTGGGAAGGTGGAATTCTCTTTTGAATTTATGCCAGGCGAACACTTGCTGGGAATGACCGTCTGAAGTGGCTGCAGACTTTTCAGGCCTGGCTGAGAAGCTGTGCCAGCCCTGGGTACCTGGTTAGGAAACGCTGTACCACCAGATTTAGGACGTGTGCTAGGCATGGTACATGCATCAACTTACCCAGGCGTATGGTGGAGAGAAGGTTGCTGCCATTATCACAGACGACCATTCCCAGCTTAACCATCTCTGCACCTGCCCCTGCAGAGCTGACAGAATTTCTGGCCCGGTGTGGCTCCTGTCCCCTAAACAAACCAGCTCAAGCACAGTATGGCATCTTTTTGCTTGAGTCATTGCGTAGCCCCTGCCATGCGTTGGTTTAACTGCCACTTCGCCAGAGACAGAGTAGGAGGAGGAGGAAGAGGGAGAGGTGTTGGTGTAGCAGACAGACCTCATACAACCAGCTTTCTGGAGGCGTGGTGGATGAACAAGCTCCAGCACAGAGCCTCGTCTTGGATCCCTCCCAGCTGCAATCAGATTTACCCAGTGTGCCATGATGGAAATGTAATGGCCCTGTCCAGGCTTGCTGGACCACGTGTCTAAAGTCACATGCACCTTGCTGCTGACTGCCTTTCCCATTGACTAGATAACATTGTCATCCACATGCTGGTATAGTGCTGGAATGGCCTTCCATGAAAAGTAATGGCGTTTTGGAACCTGCCACTGTGGTACAGCACATTCAGCAAATTCACGGAAGGGAGCAGAGTTCACCAGCTGGAAAGGCAGCAGCTGCAATGCGAGTAATTTTGCTAAGCTGGCATTTAGAAGCCGTGCTTGGGGATGGTTTGGACTCTCTTTTTTCTTATGCTGCAGCAGCTGGGGCAACGTAATCTGACTGCGTAAATCTTCAGCTGATGGGATGCTGTCACATTGTGAGGAAGGACCTGGTACATCCATTACTGTAGCATCATCCCTCTCAGTGGAGGTTGGAGTCAATGACATGGCAGGACATATAGTGGGGGTAGAGACAGGTGAGGAGGACCTACGCAAAGTTTTGTGCCAACGGGATGCATGGCAGGTGGTCATATGTCGCCTCAAGCACGTTTTACCCAAGTGTCTGTGTCTTTCCCATGCTTGAGCCTCATCTGACATAGATTACAAATAACAACGGTGGGGTCTGCTGCACATTTCTTAAAGAACTCCCAGACAGCAGAGTTCCTGGATGTGTGCTTTGAGACAACAGCGCCCTGCACCTGAGCAGCTCTGACATCTGATGCCTTGGACTGGCTAGTGCTACGGTTGGTCATAGAGGACGTTGTGCCTCGTGTTTGTTGTGCCTCCTCCTCCTCACTTGACTCCTCTGTTCGATCAGGCACCCAGGTGGAGTCAGTTACCTCATCATCATTGTCATCACCCCTTATCTCCTCATCACTGGAGCCAACTTGGCAGTATGCTGCAGCTGCTGGGGCATCATGAGTGCCAGTTATTTGTGTGTCACTGGCACCCCCTTCCTCTAGGTTCATTATATTCCCTTCCTCAACCTCAGAGATTGAATCAGAGCAAAGTTGTTGCTGCGCATCCTCAAGCAGCATGTCACTGTCATTGTAGTCAAACAATTCAGCTGACTCCTCCGTGTGTGATAGTGAGGCTATGGCAGGAGTAGCTGTGGACATGGAGGCTGCATTAGATGCTTTGGCAGCTGCGGTGGACTGTAAAGCACTACAAGCCTGGCTGGCAGAGGACTCGGAGGATGAGGATGGCCTGGTTAGCCAATCCACTAAATCCTCTGTATGTTGCTGCTGCTTAAGACAGCCAGCACCAGTTAGAAAGGACAAGCGTGTCCCTGCAGAGGATGCACCACGTCCACGAAGACCAGAGGCACAGCCTCGCTGTGACGGGACGGCCGCCACTACGCTGTAGCGCAGTACAACAGTTCAAGTGTTTATTTATTTGTGTGTTATTAAAAGTTTGTTAGCCCTTATTTTTATAAGTACCCCAATGTGATTTTCCCTGTTTTATAGATATGCCAGTTAACTAAAGATTTCTGATGTCTGTGTGTTATTCCCTGTATAGTGTAGATCTCTGTATTAGTACCTGCTATTGTGTAAATTCTCTCAGTAAGAAATTCCTTTTGTTTACGTGCTTTCTCCTTACCCCATTCTCCATTGTTTGAAGGCCCTGGGTAGTTATCTGATCTGTGATGTTATCTGTTTGATTGTATGCAAATGTACTGGTCCTTGACTCTATCTGTCATCTCTGTGAATAAACAGTCAATTCTATTCTGACCAAGCTTGAAGTCACGACTCATATACAAGAGAAAGGTGTGAGAGTCACGAGGAGAAACTGGGTGTCCAGCGAGGAAGCAGCATTTGGCAGATGTGACCCTGTCCGGGCACAGAGATCTGTTACATTGGTGGCAGCGTGTGGGATGCTTCCTACAGTCTAAGGACATCCAAACCATCACCGGGATTCGATATCCAGATGGTGCAGCAGAAGCAGAAGATGGCCACAGTCACAGAGACAGACTTCAGACGTAGGCTACGAGAATGGCAGAACCAGCATAGGGGACCGATGACAGAACAGGTACTGCTGGAAGAGAGTGCAAAGATCCGCCTGATGATGTGGGGGGAAGCTCTTCATGCTGAGCGAATGTACAATGGCAAAATGATCCCCTTGGGCTACATGAGGTACGAGATAATATTGGAGAGTCGTATGGTGGGCCTGGGAGAACAGCCACCAGAAGAGGATGTGCAGGAGCTCCGCAGACTGATTCTGAAGGAAATGGCACTAGAGGAAAGATACAGAGCCCTCCGATGGTATGCAGCAATGCTAGCGGATGACAGCCCGACGAAAGGCTATGGCTACGGCGGCCTTGGACTGTTACATGAGAAGCTAGTGGAGGATCCAGATTTCGGGAGTGAATCGGAGTGGCATCTGGAGGATATCTTGGAGTGCAGAGAGAGAGAGATTGAGCTCTCTGGTGAAGTTTTGTTCCAAAAGGATGTGGAATTCCTTGGTGTTCAGGAATGGGAGCTGGAAATAGCCTACAAGAAGTTGTTAGAGTCCAATCAACAGCTAGGCTTGGCTCCATTTGGCTGGGTCGACCTAGAAAGACCAGCAGACACACAGACCAGGGGGCAGAGCGCCAGTAGTTTCTGCCCAGCAAGTGCGGCAGTGTTGGAACGTAGAGGGGAGGAAGAAGGTCAGAGGCCCCAGATGGTGGACACAGAGAAAAAGGATCTTACCGACAGTTCCGTCGAGGAGGAACAGCTACAAGGGGACTGCCAAGCAATGCTAGATTATGGTCAGCAACTTGGCTCAGAGTTTATGCCCCTAGAGCAGCAAATTTCCCTAGAAGAAGAGGCTGCGGTCCTTCCCACGAAGCCCGGAAGATGTGGGGCAGTTGGCTCAGATTCAACGTTTGTATCGGCAGGCGCTCCAGCACTTACGGATTATCATTTATGTACGGGGGAGCGGTACCCCAACCCAGCGGAAAAGCTTGCATCGCAACAGAGGGCATCTCTGGGAGAGAGTGCTGTTTGTACCTCTCCCCAACTGCAGGTAATAATCCCAGGAAGGGAGACAGCTGGTCTCACTCCTCAGCAGATCGAGCCCCAGCGTGAGGATGGGGGTGCCCCCTTTTTCCAGTCAAAGGGTGCTGCTGACCCCCACCCCCGGGATGTGGGAGACATTTACTGTGGGAGTATAGATGAGACTATGGTTTCCAAGTGTGTGCCCTCTGAGTGCTGGGCAGTTAGCGCAGATCCCCAGCCATCTCCTGATGAGACACCAGCCACCCCCCATTCTCTCCAGCAGCTGATCGCAATTCCAAGAGATGGGGCAGCTGTAATTTCTTCTGAGTGGACAGCGCAATCTAGGGGAGGCTGCAGAAGCAGTTTTGCTCCCCAGCGGCCAAATCAAACTTTCTGGCAGGATGTTTTTCTAGGGTGGGAGTTTGCGAATAACGCGGGTCTAGACCTTTGGGAGGTTGAAGACTTGGCTAGTCTGTTTTGGAAGGGGGAGATATGTGATAGAACACAATGTCGTTGTGATACTTGGAGGGGGCTGCACGCTAGCCTCCTGCCTACAGACTATGGCCCATGAAAGAGACTATTGGGGAACTGGTGGACCTTTTAAAGATATTTGGTGGGGTCCGTGGACATCCCCAAGTGGACCCGCAGAGGGCCTCACCGGGTCTGCCAACTGGTAACTTGGGGGAGATATGTGACGGGATGGCCGCCACTATGCTGTAGCGCAGTACAACAGTTCAAGTGTTTATTTATTTGTGTGTTATCAAAAGTTCGTTAGCCCTTATTTTTATAAGTACCCCAATGTGATTTTCCCTGTTTTATAGATATGCCAGTTAACTAAAGATTTCTGATGTCTGTGTGTTATTCCCTGTATAGTGTAGATCTCTGTATTAGTACCTGCTATTGTGTAAATTCTCTCAGTAAGAAATTCCTTTTGTTTACGTGCTTTCTCCTTCCCCCATTCTCCATTGTTTGAAGGCCCTGGGTAGTTATCTGATCTGTGAAGTTGTCTGTTTGATTGTATGCAAATGTAATGCTCCTTGACTCTATCTGTCCTCTCTGTGAATAAACAGTCAGTTCTATTCTGACCAAGCTTGAAGTCACGACTCATGTTTTGGAGTACCAGGAAGCTTCTGCCCGCTGTGCCAAGGAAAGGCTCCAGGTCTACAGCTTCAGCTTATTCCTGGGGTTGCTAGTCAGGCTCTCTACAGGCACCGGGCCTTGAGCTGCGGCTAAGGTACAAGAGAAAGGTGTGAGAGTCACGAGGAGAAACTGGGTGTCCAGCGAGGAAGCAGCATTTGGCAGATGTGACCCTGTCCGAGCACAGAGATCTGTTACACTCGCGACACAGAGGCTGCTTGCCCTCTTATCTGTGCCTGGGAGCGTCTGCCTGTCCTTTTTGGTCTTTCTGACATGGTGAGTGATATATAGATTAAATATATACAGAACTCTGTTTCAACTCTATTATAAAAATTGGAGATATGCTGCAGAACTCTGATTCTACTCTGGTATAAAGATTAAAGATTTCCAGAACTCTGGTATAACCCAGTGAGACACCCTGATAGCTGGCAGCCAGTGACAAGACACAGATTACAATTCCCAGAAACCTCCTATAAATCAGTGAGACCCCCTGATGGGTTGCAGTGACAAGACACAGATTACCTCAATTCCCAAATATTTTGTAGAAATTACTGACCCCCCAAAATACTGGGTGGCAGTGAGAACACACGGATTAGAACAATTCCCAAATATTTTGTAAAAATTACTGACCCCCCCAAAATACTTGGTGGCAGTGAGAACACACGGATTAAAACAATTCCCAAATATTTTGTAGAAATTGCTGACCCCCCAAAATACTTGGTGTCAGTGAGAACACACGGATTAGAACAATTCCCAAATATTTTATAGAAATTACTGACCCCCCAAAATACTTGGTGTCAGTGAGAACACACGGATTAGAACAATTCCCAAATATTTTGTAGAAATTACTGACCCCCCAAAATACTTGGTGTCAGTGAGAACACACGGATTAGAACAATTCCCAAATATTTTGTAGAAATTACTGACCCCCCAAAATACTTGGTGTCATTGAGAACACACGGATTAGAACAATTCCCAAATATTTTGTAGAAATTACTGAGCCCCCAAAATACTTGGTGTCAGTGAGAACACATGGATTAGAACAACTCCCAAATATTTTATAGAAATTACTGACCCCCAAAATACTTGGTGTCAGTGAGAACACACAGATTATAACAATTCCCAAATATTTTGTAGAAATTACTGACCCCCCAAAATACTTGGTGTCAGTGAGAACACACACGGATTAGAACAATTCCCAAATATTTTGTAGAAATTACTGAGCCCCCAAAATACTTGGTGTCAGTGAGAACACATGGATTAGAACAACTCCCAAATATTTTATAGAAATTACTGACCCCCCAAAATACTTGTGTCAGTGAGAACACACAGATTATAACAATTCCCAAATATTTTGTAGAAATTACTGACCCCCAAAATACTTGGTGTCAGTGAGAAACACGGATTAGAACAATTCCCAAATATTTTGTAGAAATTACTGACCCCCCAAAATACTTGGTGTCATTGAGAACACACGGATTAGAACAATTCCCAAATATTTTGTAGAAATTACTGAGCCCCCAAAATACTTGGTGTCAGTGAGAACACATGGATTAGAACAACTCCCAAATATTTTATAGAAATTACTGACCCCCCAAAATACTTGGTGTCAGTGAGAACACACAGATTATAACAATTCCCAAATATTTTGTAGAAATTACTGACCCCCCAAAATACTTGGTGTCAGTGAGAACACACGGATTAGAACAATTCCCAAATATTTTGTAGAAATTACTGAGCCCCCAAAATACTTGGTGTCAGTGAGAACACATGGATTAGAACAACTCCCAAATATTTTATAGAAATTACTGACCCCCCAAAATACTTGGTGTCAGTGAGAACACACAGATTATAACAATTCCCAAATATTTTGTAGAAATTACTGACCCCCCAAAATACTTGGTGTCAGTGAGAACATACGGATTAGAACAATTCCCAAATATTTTGTAAAAATTACTGACCCCCAAAATACTGGGTGGCAGTGAGAACACACGGATTAGAACAATTCCCAAATATTTTGTAGAAATTACTAACTCCCCAAAGTACTTGGTGGCAGCCAGTGAGGACACACGGATTATAACAGTTCCCAAATATTTTGTAGAAATTACTGACCCCCCAAAATACTTGGTGGCAGCCAGTGATAACACACAGATTAGAACAATTCCCAGATATTTTGTAGAAATTACTGACCCCCAAAATACTTGGTGTCAGTGAGAACACACAGATTAGAACAATTCCCAGATATTTTGTAGTAATGAGACCCCCCTGGTAGTTGGTGGCAGACTGGCAGTGAGAACACACACTAACACAAGAACAATCTCCTCTCAAACACGTGCTGAAGCGCTGTGTGAAGCCTTATATAGTGTGCTGCGGGACTTAGCTCTGTGAGCCCATGATTGGGCAAAATTTGCCCAATCAGGACTCTGAGCCGTGATTGGCATAGTCTTGAACCTGTCTTGCACCTGACCTGTGGTCAGGTGCAAGGCTGTAGCCAATTACAAGCTTCAGGCCAGTGGAAAAGTGCATTGTGGTCCATTGTGGTGCATTGTGGGCGGACATGCGGCGAACACGCGGAAATGTTCGTAGTTCGCGAACATGCGAACAGGCGATGTTCGAATCGAACTCTGAACCGATCGAACCGAACAGCTCATCCCTATTCACTAACCAATATAGTTAACTGAAGTTGCAAATAGCAGCCGGTTATTCATCTAAGCTCTTATTATCTCCTGCTTTGACTACTGTAACCCTCTTCTCACTGGCCTTAAGTGAACCCAGATTCTCCCACTGCAGTCTGTAATGAGGCTCATCCACATCACATCATGCAACTCTCACACCTCACCCCTTTGTCAATCTCTACACTGGCTCCCTGTTTCCTTTAGAATCGAATTCAAAATATTGCTGCTAACATACAAAGCTCTCCATAACCGCACCCCTGCCTCCCTTATTAACAGGTATATCCCTTTCCGACTACACCTCTGCCAATGATCTGATGTTATCATCTCTTCGTACCCGCACCCCTAACTCTCGTCTTCAGGACTTCTCCCTACCAGCCTCCTTTTTATGAAACTTTCTCCCCTGCAACATTAGACTCTCCCTGTTTCTCCAGCCCTTCAAGAAGTCTCTGAAAACACGTTACTTTAAAGAAGCCTATCGGTTAACTCCATGATTCCCCCACTGTACATTTCTTGCTCCATCTTCCCACCCAGCCCAAATTCCCCCGCTACTTCACATACTCTGCTATTACCCTCAACTAGTGTGTCACCCCTTTCCCCTTAGATTGTAATCTCTCGAGCAGGGTCCTCTTTCCTACTGTTCTGTGTGTGTTTAACTTCACTTTTATGTATATTTGTTGTTATGTATAATGGCGGCCCATGTCCAGGGAAGTGTTGCGCCTTCGGCCCATGTCCAGGGAAGTGTTGCGCCTTCGGCCCATGTCCAGGGAAGTGTTGCGCTTTCGGCCCATGTCACTGATATCGAGAAAGCCTTATTCCCGGGTACTGTGTACTACCGGACAGAGAATAGAGCCGCCCGCGAGTCAGACGCAGCATGCAGGAAGGACAACCAATCGCAGCACATGACCAGCGATCCTATAGCAGAGCAGGGCGTCTCCTCTGAGCACCAATAGGAAGGACTGTGGCTCCATTTAAAGGGCTTCATTTCTCATAGCAACTTGCCCTAGCGTGGTTCCATTTACGCTTAGTGCCTTGTTGTTATTGCTGCATTCCTATCTGACTGATTCACAGCAAACAAGAAATGTGCTCTTTCCGAAAGCAATAAACAAATGGTGGTGTACAACCTTATAGATCTCTAAATCGTCTCCTCCAAGCGACGTGCAGTAAAACAAAACAGAAAAGGATAGAGATCTATAGGGAACAGGGATGATAAAGGAACATAGTATAATACTGTAAAAACAGTTGTCATAACACGCAGCCTCTGTTGAAATCTCACTCACAGGATTCAGGAGGTTTCAATGCACATAGCGTTCTCTTTCTTTTAGGTGCTTTATTAGCAGAGAGCCCGGAGTGCTATCCTGTGGACAGGTAATTTCACCAGGTTCCATATAGCTCCACTGCTCCTTAAATAGGTGCCAGGGCTCCACTCAGCGAAAGGTTCCACTTCAAGAAAGATTCGCAGGAAGGATTCAGCCAAGAATCAAGGATCAGGTATAAAAAGAAATTTATTGGACCAGACCATACATCCAACGCGTTTCGTCAGCCCTAAGGCTAACTTCATCAGGGATAAAATACACATACTTCCCTCCCTTCTTTTATAGTCCCCCCTGTCTCCCAGACATCACTTCTCCCTCCAGTCGCCGTTCTGTTCCGCCGATACCACCACTTCCGGTTCCGGTTTGGAGTCTTACGGCGACTTCCGGTGACCTTCTTCCTGATGTCCGCCATCTTGGTGCAGGTGCATTCTTATTTAGTTTCCGGTGACCTTCTTCCTGGCATCCGCCATCTTAATACAGGCTTAGTCCTATTCCACTTCCTGTGGCCACCTCTTATTCCGATTTTTACTCCTTCACTCTTTTAAACTCCGCTTGTACAGCGGATGTGATGTAATTTCATAGTACAAGGGGGACAAAGAGAGGGGATATTTAATAATATAGAATGATTAAACTAGCACATAAAACTTTATTAATAAAAATCAAACAGCAGAAAGAAATATATAGAAAAATAAAAAAGGGATATAAAAAAAGGATATAAAAAACTAACAGCAGTAAAAAAAAAAAAAAAATCTGACTGATTTCCTGGTTAATTCGATTCCAGCTTGTCTCAGTTTCCCTGTATTCTGGCGCCCTGAACTTTGACATAGTATAAATGGACCTCTATTCCTCAACACCTACCTAAGTGTGTTTTTGTTTGTCTGCTCTGCTTAACCCGGCCATTAGTAAGGACCGGCTAGCTAGAGCACTGTGGGTTACTTCATTCAGCAGGTTGTTTTACTTTGCACTCCGCCACTTTCTTTGTGTTCGTCGTTCTCAGTAATACTGACCATAATCCGGCCATTACTAAGGACCGGTTGGTCTGGGTCTGTTGGCTTATCGTCTGCAAGCTGGGTTACCCGATCCTGACATTAAGTATCACCCATTATAGAAAGCTACAGAACTTATTGGTGCTTTATATATACTTGTAACTGTAATTATTTACACATTTCAATGACTCTCACTTCAGTGTGGCATGCTGCAGGGGGTCACTGACAGCACTGCGTAGAGAGCCATCCTAGAAGACAGTCTTCTGCTCACTCCATGCGCCTGATTGGCTGTCGAATGTCAGTGCGGTGACATCACCTCTGACAGCCAATTGGGCAGAGCTACACTACAGCACTGAGATAGCTCCACCTACTGAGGGTCAAAGATGGTGGAAACTGACACTGAAACGAGGGAGGAGATATCACATTGATCTTAATGACCACACGATACCCATCCCCAGACAGGATATTGCAGGCAAACTGAACCTGGTCACAGCACGTGCACTTTAATACACCTGTGACTCTTTATAAATTTGCGATGTTCATAATCTGTTGTTATTTACAAACATATCTGAATGACAGCATTGTCCACTAAAATATCTTGCAGGAAGCAGATATACCAGGAATCTTCTGTGTCTGCTGGTATATCGTTTTGTTTCTTTCCACATGGCCGGCCTTACACATGCCTTACTTTCATCCCTATCAGTTTACCTTTTGTTTCAGAGTGCACTTCATTCTACTACACATCCTTAGCAATTTCACTTCTTTGTATAGTTTTGAGATCAGGTTCCACCTGAAATTCGTTACCTGTCCTTTGTCCAATGCTCAGCACAAGGAGAAGGGAAAATATATTGAGTAAGAAATAATTTATATTCGTCTTCGCTGCCGTTATGTCATAATTTAAGAGACTAAAATGAAGCGAAATATCAATGAAAGGCAAATCCAACAGGTACCACAGGAAATGTCCATATTACTTCAAATAAACTTTAAGGGGTAAATTACAATCCTAATGTTATAACGGGAGCGGTTTTAACGGGAGCAGTTTTCTCCCTACCACCCCCGTTTTAACGTGGGATTACAATGCAGGCGCTCAAAAATCTGCCTGCATTGTTACCGCGTGCTATGCCCTGGATGCTCACGGCAGCGCTGAGCTCTGCCGCGAGCATCCACTCGCCAGACGTCGGTTGTCACATGACCTCGCCTCACGAGATCTGGCCGGTCGGCGTAGTGATACACAGGGGAGAATGAGGAGCCTTTTCCTCCAGTCTCTCCCTGCTCCCCCCGGACGGAGGAGGCGGACTGAGCCGCGGTCCTCGTCGAGGGACAGGAGGTGAGTATCTGATTATTTTGTGGTGTTAACGAATGGTGTTAACGAATTCTGCAGCAGCGGAATCCATTAAAACCAAGTCCTGGCTGTGGTTAACTTTTTGCTAACCACAGCCGGACGTTAATCAACGCTAGTAGATTGTAATCCTAACGCTGATTAACACTTTGTGCTCCCCATGTTAAGTAAAGGGAGCACAAAGTACAGTAACCTCGCGCTGAAAAGTGCAAGGTACCAAACGCAAACGGGTTACTTAACCCATTAGCGTTTGGATTGTAATATGCGGTAGACACCGCGGCTAACGTTAATGCTCACGCAGGTGAGCGTTAACGTTAGCACCTAGATTGTAATGTGGCCCTAAGACTGGAAGTAATGACAATTATAAGGTGCGTGGTTTTAAGTTTCATCAAAGGGACAAGTGAAAAATAAGATCCACCTAGTAATGTAGAATTCTTATTATTCCCTCTTCGCAGGATTGATAGTAGCCCAGTGTTTTATGTGCTTTATTATAGCGTACTTTTTCCTGTGGTAAATCGACATTACCAAATCAGTTTCCTTATCGTTTCCATGATTTTATTCTAAGTTTATGAGTCATAGTGGTACAGTTTAATAGGCTGCCATTAGGGTGTATTTTCATACCAATATTAAGATTGAACATGCATCAGTAGATGTTCTAACAACCACCAGCACGTAAAACAACTGCTTCTACCGATTTGGTCAAACAAGTAAATTGCATTGTACATGTTTTATAAGCTACACTTAGGGTGTAGGATCTATAGGCTTGGATTTAGATAAAAAATTATAATAAATAATATTTATTGTTATTTAATGTGGAAATATATGAGGGAAATCCGGCATAACAAGTTTATAGTGTGTGGAACCATTGGGAACTTAGCTCCTGTTGTAAAAATAATGGAGGAACAGCGTTCCCACATATTCCGACTTGACTCGACCCCTGCCTGAAAGAGGTTGCACTTTTTTAGGATTGTTCTCACACTGATAGAAACACAACTAACAGTGGTCACCTTCTAAAACAAAATGGTCATGGCGGTCCCTCAAAAATGTTCTGAAGATTGAGATAAGACAGAAATGTTGAATTATTATTTTTCTTCCGTAGGTATCATAGAGAAACCTATAATAGGAGACATGCAAATCATTGTTAAAAAATTACTAATAAAATGTGATTGGCTGACTCAAGAAAAGGTGTTGCAGCAACTAAACAAAGTGAATGTGAACAAAGCTCCAGGGACGGATGGCATTCACGCGCAGGTACTGAGGGAGCTTTGTGTTGAAATGTGTAAACCTCTGGTTTTAATTTTTCAAGATTATTTTCTTTCAGGAATCATAACAGAGGATTGGAGAACATCTGATGTGGTCCCTATATTAAAGAAAGGTTCAAAATGTATGCCTTTTAATTATAGACCTGTGAGCTTAACATTTGTGGCTGGGAAAGTATTTGAGGTGTTAATAAGGGATAATATTCAGGAATTCATTGGGAGGTATAATGTAATTAGCAAAAATCAGCATGGTTTTATTAAACACAGATCATATCAGACTAACCTAATTGTAGTCTATGAAGAAGTAAATAGAAGTATAGATCAGGGGGTCGCAGTGGGGAAAATTTTACATGGATTTTTCCAAAGCTTTTGACACAGTTCCACACAAGAGGTTACTATTTAAATGAAGAAAAATTGGTCTAGATGAGAATTCTTGTTCTTGGATAGAAAACTGGATAAAAGATAGGGTACAGAGAGTGGTCATAAATGGTAAATTTTCAAGATAGACACCAGTGATAAGTGGTGTCCCTCAGGGGTCTGTTATAGGACCAATTCTATTCAATTTATTTATAAATTACTTTAAATACGCTTTGAAAATCATTTGTCTGTGTTTGCAGATGACACAAAACTAAGAAAAGTAATACAATGTGAGCAGGATGATACTTCGCTGCAGAGGGATTTGGATATATTGGGGGACTGGGCACTTAATTGGCAGATGAAATTTAATTAGATAAATGCCAGGTTATGCACATTGGAGTGAAGAACACACAAGCAAATTATACCCTAAATGGTACTGAGCTAGGGAAGTCAAAGCAGGAGAAGGATTTGGGAATAATCATAGACATCAAATTAAGTAACAATGCACGATGTCAATTCAAACAGCAGTTGCCAAGGCCAGCATTGGCATACATTAAAATGTTGAATTCACTTTCGGGATAAAAACATAATTTTGCCTCTTTATAAATTATTATTATTATTATTCTTTATTTATAAAGCGTCAGCATATTCCGCAGCTCTGTACAATAGGCACAGTATAGACAGGGTTACAATACATTGAACAACATTTGACAAACAGTACAGGAGGAGATGAGGGCCCTATTCCCATAGGAACTCACAATCTAGGAGGGTTGGGGTTGGAAACAGGAGGAGAGGACTGTAAGGTGAGAGTGATTGATGGAAAGACCGTACCTTGAATATGACGTGCAATTTTGGGCAACCGTTTTAAGAAAGGATATTATGGCGCTAGAAAAAGTGCACAGCCGGGCAACTAAATTAATAAGGGGAATGGAAGGTTTAAGTTATGAGGAAAAGCTAGCAAGCTTAAACCTGTTTAGTTTACAGAAACGGGGCCTTAGCAGGGCCGGCGCTAGCGTAAGGCGGCACAGGCGGTCACCTTACTATCTGACTTCCTGCCAGTTTGAGGGGGCAGAGTTCCCGGCACCGAGCACCGCCATCTTGGTCGGCCGGGGAGACCCGGCGCAGCGCTAGGGGCCGACCCACCTGACCAGCGCCATGCATGATCTCGCGAGAATGCGGCCGCCTGTAACGTTGGGAGCTTCCAGCCCTACCTGTGTGCTTGAGGGCAGCATGTCTGATGCTGTTCGCTGACCAATGCCCGGTTTAAATGGAGACAGGCAGGGAGGTGGTTGAATGAGGCGCGGCTTGAGTGGGGGGCGTGGCCTGGTGAAGGTCTTTAAAAACCCTCAGTGTATTCTCAGCAGTTGCCAGATCGTGGTTATCCATACCTGAGCTCCTTGTACCTGACTGCTATATTGAATTAACCCGTTATTGACCTCTGCTTGTTTCTGACTATTCTGCCTTCTGTTGCCCTAGACCATTTTCTTGTACTACGCCACTGCTCTGATATCGACCCGGCTATTCCATTTGACCATTCTGAACTCTGTATTCCTGATTCTGGCTCGGCTGACTACTCCCCGTGTTGTTAACCCTTTCTGTCTAGCTAGTTTACCTGGCCAATTCTAAGGACCAGACAGTTAGAGATCTTTCACGGCTACTCTGTTGGTAGCTTCTGGGCTCTGTGGAGTGTGGGGTGTTAAGTACTGCGTGGTGGGATCTGGGAACCGTGACATTACAATCTGGCCACTATGGATCCCGCAGACTTAACACAGCACTTGGCTAACTTTGTATCCAGACAGGATGAGCAGGATCATAGGATGGATCAGTTTGCTATTGCCTTACAAACTATCCTGACTCGTACGGCTCACCTGGACCAGCTGGGGTTGCACCCCCGCTTGATATACCTGTGTCCCCTGTCGTTCAGACATCCCAGGTACACATGACCGCTCCTATGAGGTTTGACGGTACTCCCTCAGAGTGCTGGGGATTTTTGGTCCATGTGGATATTCATTTTAAATTAAATCCACAGGTGTTTTTCTCTGACATTGCCAAAGTGGGGTTCATTATTAATCATCTGTCTGGCAGAGCATTGACATGGGCGACTCCGTTATGGGAGGCAGAGAAGCCTATCATACGGGATTATAAAGAATTCATAGCCGAGTTACAACGTACATTTAATCCTACCAGAAAGGCCACGGTAGCTGGAAAATCCTTGTTCCGCATACGTCAAGGGAACAGGATTGTTTCTGATTATGCCATAGAATTTAAAACCTTGATCTCTGATGTGAACTGGACAAATGAGACACTGGTTCTGGCTTTTATGGAGGGGTTATCAGAGTCATTGATGCATGAATTGGCTCCACGTAAACTACCTGAGGTATTGTGTGAACTCATTGATTATTGTATAGATCTGCATAATCAGATAAGGGACAGTAGGACTTCAAGAGAGAAGCCCAAGAGACCGTTACCTAGGTTGGCCCCTGTCTTTCAGGCACCACCAAGAGAGTTATCTCCTCCCTCTGAGCCTATGCAACTAGGCCGTACTAGGCTTACAGAGGAAGAGAGAACAAGGCGTTTTTGTGAGGGATTGTGCCTGTATTGTGGTTTGGGGGGACATGTACGATTTCAATGTCCTACTCGTCCTAAGATGCATGATAAGCCGGAACTACCGCACCTAAGGCAGCTGAGGAGACAGGCCTTGGGTGTGACGTGCATGTCTCCTGTCAAAGACACTAAACTTATGTTACCAGTATCCTTGACTTGGGAGACCAAGACCACACATACTACCGCTTTTTTGGATTCTGGGGCTGCTGGCAACTTTATCGATGTTAACTACGCTTCTTCCATTTCTCTACCTCTGGTTGTAAGAGAGACACCCTTAGCCGTCGAAGCCATAGACGGCAGACCGTTATCCTGCCCTAGGATTACTCACGATACGGTTACAGTGGTTCTTACCACTGGTCTCTTGCATAACGAAGAAATCATATTTCAAGTTATCCATTCACCTTCCAATCCTGTTGTACTTGGTATCCCTTGGTTGGTGGAACATAATCCTGTTATTGATTGGGTTAAGGGAGAGATACTGTCTTGGAGTCCTGCTTGTTTTGGGACTTGTTTAATACCCATTCAGCATGTCGGTGCCCTGAACACACCCACAGCTCCTCCATTGTCTACAGAGGTTCCTGACCAATATGCCGACCTCAGGGCTGTATTTGATAAAAGAGAGGCAGAGAAACTGCCTCCACATAGACCATATGATTGTGCCATAGATATTCATCCTGGTACCATGCCTCCTCGAGGCAAAGTATATCCTCTTTCCATAAAGGAGAACCAAATTATGGAAGAGTACATAAAGGAGAATTTGGAGAGAGGTTTTATCCGACGTTCCTCTTCTCCAGCAGGGGCTGGGTTCTTTTTTGTGTCTAAAAAAGAGGGAGATTTACGCCCGTGTATCGATTATAGGGGGCTTAACAAGATCACCATTAAGAACGTGTACCCTATCCCTCTCATATCAGAACTTTTCGACAGGTTAAGGGGGTCAGCAGTATACACAAAACTTGATTTAAGAGGAGCTTACAACCTGATACGTATAAAAGAGGGGCATGAGTGGAGAACAGCATTTAACACCAGGAGTGGGCATTATGAATACTTGGTCATGCCTTTCGCTCTTTGTAATGCTCCAGCGGTATTCCAGGATTTTATTAATGATGTGCTCAGAGATTTCTTACAAACCTTTGTTATAGTATACCTAGACAATATATTGATTTACTCTCCCGATCTGAAAACCCACCATGCACATGTCAGACAGGTATTAGCAAAATTACCGGACAATGGTCTTTATTGCAAACTAGAGAAGTGTTTATTCGACATTACTACTGTGAAATTCCTTGGGTATATTATCACTCCAGAAGGTTTTGAGATGGATCCTTCTAAACTCACGGCCATCTCAGAATGGCCTCTCCCTCAAGGTCTCAAGGCCATACAGAGGTTTCTGGGGTTTTCCAACTATTATAGGAGATTTATCAAGAATTATTCCACTGTAGCCTCCCCTATCATTAATATGACACGTAAAGGTCTGAAGAACCAGATCTGGTCTTCTCAATCCAAACAAGCATTCGAAGCCCTCAAACAAGCTTTCACTTCCGCTCCCGTGTTACGGCATCCTGATCCCAGGATTCTGTTTGTTCTTGAGGTTGATGCTTCCGAGATAGGCATTGGGGCTGTCCTGTCTCAAAGAGAGTCTCCAGGAAAACCTCTACATCCTTGTGGGTTCTTTTCAAGAAAATTATCACCAGCAGAACGCAATTATGATATCGGTAACAGAGAATTGCTTGCTATTGTGTCTGCCCTATCAGAGTGGAGACATTTGTTGGAAGGTACTCTTGACCCTTTATTGATAATTACTGATCATAAGAACCTTACGTACATCGGGGATGCTAAATGTTTGAACGCGAGACAGGCCAGGTGGTCATTGCTACTGTCTCTGTTTAATTTTGTATTGACTTACAGACCAGGTGACCGCAATGTAAAGGCTGATGCCTTATCTCGTCAATATGACCCGTATGAATCTAATACACAAGACCACAATCCTATAGTTCCTCCTGAACTTATTGTGGCTTCCACAGTCTTGTCTGTCTCCTCGCCTTTCCTGGAACGCCTCCAGGCAGTTCAAGTAGGGGCTCCACCTGACAAGCCTCCAGATATGTTGTTTGTACCTGAAAAGGAAAGACAAGAATTACTCAGAATGTTTCATGATTCTAAACCAGCAGGTCATCCTGGTATTACTAAGACTCTTACCAGTATCTCCAGACAGTTCTGGTGGCCCACCATGCGACAGGACGTACGTCTGTTTGTTTTGGCCTGTCAAGTCTGTGCCAGAAGCAAAACCAGTAAATCCTTGCCTGTCGGTCTATTGCAGCCTTTACCCATGCCTAAAAGGCCTTGGTCTCATCTATCTATGGATTTTATTGTGGACTTGCCGAAGTCCAAGGGTCATACTGTGGTTCTGACAGTTGTAGACCGCTTCTCCAAAATGGCTCATTTTGTCCCTCTACCTAAGCTTCCTACAGCCAAAGAACTGGCGGTTGTATTTGCTAGAGAGATTGTACGAATACATGGGGTTCCATCTGAAATAGTCTCTGACAGAGGAGCCCAGTTCGTCTCTCGTTTCTGGAGGGTTTTCTGTGCAGAGATGGGGGTGCGATTGGCCTTCTCTTCAGCATATCAGGGTCTCGAGCAGTACATACGTTGCTTTACCACACAACAACAAGACAATTGGTCAGAGTTGTTGCCCTGGGCTGAGTATGCACGTAATAACGCCGTTAACGAGACCACTGGCCACTCTCCTTTTTCTGCCATCTATGGTTTTTTCCCTCCGGCTCTACCGCTTCAGTTTACTGAACAGGTCATCCCGGCTCTCGATGACCATCTCACTCAACTGCAAGAGATTTGGAGACAGATTCGAGAAAATATGGAGCGCAATGTTGCTGTCCAGAAACGCAAGGCTGACAGGCATAGGTTACAAGCTCCCTCCTATAACGTGGGGGATAGAGTTCGGTTGTCCACTAGGAACGTGAAGTTGCGGGTGCCTTCTATGAAAATGGCACCTCGGTTTATAGGTCCATATAGGATCATTCGCCGCGTTAATCCTGTGGCTTATGCTCTTGCCCTTCCTAAACATCTTCGCATGCACAACGTCTTCCACACCTCCCTACTGAAGCCATTGTTGTGTAACAGGTACACGCGGGTCGTTCCTCCTCCTTCACCTATTCAGGTTGATGGTGAATCTGAGTATGAGGTTAGGAGGGTTTTGGATTCTAGGCTGTGCAGGGGCGCTCTGCAGTACTTGGTCGATTGGGTGGGTTATGGTCCAGAAGACCGGTCCTGGATTCCAGCTTCCGATCGCCCTGGTGGTCATCCTGCCGCTCGTCCTGTTGGTCGTCCGGTGGCCTCCCGTGGAGAGGGGGGTACTGTAACGTTGGGAGCTTCCAGCCCTACCTGTGTGCTTGAGGGCAACATGTCTGATGCTGCTCGCTGACCAATGCCCGGTTTAAATGGAGACAGGCAGGGAGGTGGTTGCATGAGGCGCGGCTTGAGTGGGGGGCGTGGCCTGGTGAAGGTCTTTAAAAACCCTCAGTGTATTCTCAGCAGTTGCCAGATCGTGGTTATCCATACCTGAGCTCCTTGTACCTGACTGCTATATTGAATTAACCCGTTATTGACCTCTGCTTGTTTCTGACTATTCTGCCTTCTGTTGCCCTAGACCATTTTCTTGTACTACGCCACTGCTCTGATATCGACCCGGCTATTCCATTTGACCATTCTGAACTCTGTATTCCTGATTCTGGCTCGGCTGACTACTCCCCGTGTTGTTAACCCTTTCTGTCTAGCTAGTTTACCTGGCCAATTCTAAGGACCAGACAGTTAGAGATCTTTCACGGCTACTCTGTTGGTAGCTTCTGGGCTCTGTGGAGTGTGGGGTGTTAAGTACTGCGTGGTGGGATCTGGGAACCGTGACACCACCGCGCTGGTCAGGTGGTTCCTGCCCAGTGAGCAGCCAAGCTGCATCATGCCAGTGGCCGCTCGCCTCGGACAAGAACTCCGGTGGAGCTGGGGGCAAATATCTCCATCATGTGAGCTGGGGGCAATATATCCATGTGTGAGCTGGGGGCAAATATACCCACATGTGAGCTGGGGCAAATATACCCATATGAGCTGGGGCAAATATACCCATATGAGCTGGGGGCAGATATACCCATATGAGCTGGGGCAAAAATACCCATATGAGCTGGGGGCAATATATACCCATATAAACTGGGGGGCAAATATACCCATATGAACTGGGGGCAAATATACCCATATGAGCTGGGGCAAATATATCCATGTGTGAGCTGGGGGCAAATATATCCACATGTGAGCTGGGGCAAATATACCCATATGAGCTGGGGGCAAATATATCCATGTGTGAGCTGGGGCAAATATATCCAGGTGTGAGCTGGGGCAAATATATCCATGTGTGAGCTGGGGGCAGATATATCCATGTGAGCTGGGAGCAGATATATCCATGTGTGAGCTGGGGGCAATAAATTTATCCATGTGAGAGCTAGGGGCAATATATATCCAAGTGTGAACTGGGGCAAATATATACATGTGTGAGCTGGGGGCAATATATCCATGTGAGCTGGGAGCAATATATCCATGTGAGCTGGGGGCAATATATATCCATTTGAGCTGGGGCAATATATATCTATGTGACCTGGGGGCAATATATCTGCCTGTCACTGCAAACCCAACACCAGCTCTTGGCCAAAACTGGTTGAATGCCCCCCCCGAATATATGTATCTGGACATGTTCTGGTCTGAGGTCTCTGTATATATGTATCTGGGAATGTTCTGATCTGTATATATGTATCTGGGCATGTTCTGGTCTGTATTTATGTATCTGAGTGGGCATGATATCGGTGAGTACCTGAAAAAGTATTGGTACTTGTACTTGGTCTTAAAGTGGTATCGGTGCAACCCTAGTGTGTGTATACTGTATATGTATGTATATGTAGAGATTATTATGGCCCCTCTATCCTGATTGGCTTGACAGGACACGGATGGGGGGGGCACCAAAACGCACCTTCGCCTGACTAGACAAAAATGCTTGCACTGGGCCTTAGAGGGGATCTGATAATTTTATATAAATATATACGGAGCCTTTATAAACCATTGTCTGGAAACCTATTCATTAAGAGGACTATACACAGGACATGAGGTCACCCATTTAGACTGGACGAAAGGAAATTCAGCCTAAAGCATAGGAAGGGTTATTTTACAGTGAGAACAATAAAGCTGTAATTCTCTGCCTGTTGAGGTGGTTGGATCAGAGACTGTACAGACTTTTAAACAAGGACTGCATAACTTCCTGCAGAAACATAATATTAAAGGTTGTAATAATTAATATGTGGGTAAAAGCTTCTCGATCCAATGAGAAATCTGAGGCCATTCTGGGGGCAAAAAGGAATTTTTCCCCCAGTATGCTGCATATTGGCGAGCGCTTCAGACTGCGTTTTTTGCCTTCTTTTGGATCAACAGTAGTAGGTAATGTGTGAAAGGCTCAACCCAGTGGACACACGTCATTTTTCAGCCTGTGTAACTATACAACTATAAGGTTTATTCAGAGAGAGGTGAAAACCAGAAGAATGACGAGTGAAGTGAAAATTCTAGGTCAAAATAGCCAAACCAGAAAAATTCTCCCATTTATCTCACTTTCCAAATCAGCTATTTTGACCTAGAATTTTAACTTCTCCAGTCATTCTCCTGGTTTTCACCTCTCTCTGAATAACCCTGTATGTACCGTATCAGACCAGAAAGGCAAAACATTTCCCCTTTCACTTTGCTAGACTTTATCTGCAGAGTCTTCAAACCAGACAGGTTTCCATTGACTATTAATGTCTACATTGTGACTCTGCCCATCAAATGGTTATATTCACTTACTTTTGTTTTTTTCTTTGTAGTTTTTATTGAATAATCTAATTATTATTATTGTCATCATTTATATAGCACCAACAGTTTTCGCACCGCTTTACAATAACCAAAGGGAACAAGATACAGCTAAACGGACATACGATGGAAACACAGGGGGCCCTATTATATTCATAATGCTAACGCTAATTACAGTTCTGCTGCGTTTAACTGAAAAGTTACCGACAGCTAGGACCTGGTGCTAACTGATTCCACTTCTGCAGAATCAGTCAGGAAATGTTCACGTTTATACAAAATGTTGACCTTTGACTTGTTTTAGCACATTTCTTCCATTCTAAAATCAGAATATCGATATCCCTTTGCGTCAGCCATGTGTTTTAATCGCTGCCTACATTTGATTTAATTTCTGTAAGGAAATGGTTTAAATATACGAGAATGATCTGCTGTCCACATTTCCAAAACAGATTGCCTCTGTGCATAATGTTTGTATATTGGGAGCATTGATAATCTGACTTGACGTGCCCTCGCAAAAGTAATTAACTCATATTGTGCTCTAGATACCGTCAGGGATTAAACTGGAAGGTGATCCCATGTCGTAGGCTAAAGCAGAGTCTTCACTTTAACTGTCAAAAATTCATTTCACTGTGCCGTGATTACATACATTCTCCGAGGCTCTGCCACCAGAATATAAATACACGTGACAACGACAATTCATGTAGAGCGAGCTAAAAAAAAAGGATCTCTGGGTGAAAAAAATGGTCTTCGAGGTGGCTGAGATTAATGGGTATTAATATGTAATGTCTGTCCACGTGCTGTGACCACTACGGGCTCTATTACATTCTTCACGCAAAAAAGCACACAGAACGTGAAACGGTAATGTGCGCAAAACAACGCTGGTATTACAATCCTTGCACATTTTTTCATCCGTCTAAAAATAACGCGCGTAAAACAGACGTGCAAAAACGCGCGCACATTAGCATTGCACACAGAAATCAGTGTGCGGACTGTTTTTTCACGCGATTCAGCCAATCAGAATTAAGAACCACAATTGTCTCCCGTTAAGTTTTTGCACCTGTCAAAGTCAATCTGCGCAAATGTGCTGCATCAATAAAAAAAACACGCACAACTTCTCAATTTTTTTGTTTGGGTATGCGTAGAATGTGTAACTATACTGTGCTGTATTTTTTTTTTTCAGCTGGTGTATTTGAGTTCGGTCAGGACGTTCAGATTTGCCATTAACACCAGCTTTTAAAAGACGTTAAAATTATGCGCGCATCGCTGTGCGTTAAATTTTGCGCATAGATTGTAATACCATCCGCGTACCAGCGCACAAACGCTTTTGCGGTCACAATGTTACGTATAGGATGCGTGCAGTACAGGACGCTCTCGCAGCGTTCGCGCAGGTTCATCCGCGGTAGACTTTAATGCAATTTTTTTGCGCGGACATTGTAATACAACGTTCAGCGCAAAGGATTTTGCTCCTCGCATTAATGTGTTTTTGCGCACGCGCTAACGCTTGTGCGAAGAATGTAATAGAGCCCTACATCTTTTTAAAGTGATTGTGGAGTAAGGAATCTGTTTCTGAAGGATCATTAATGTACGATACCGCTAAATGAAAATAATTATGTAGGTTATCCCTAAATGATTTTAGGAACCCTAACTAATGAAGGCCTGAAGCACCTAAGGCGTAGGGCCCTTAAGTTGCCTCTGATGCCAGGATGCAGCGAGGATTTTTCTAGAAGTGTTACAGCGCGTGTGGAGTTTTGAGCGGGAGAGGTGTGGGAGGAGTCGCCAGGAGGGTACTTAAGGCGCGTGTGGAGAGGCTCTGCGCGCCTTTTTCTCCTGAGGTAGAGCTGGAAAAATCCCCACCTTCCCACCCTTTTTTATTTAGTTACTCTTAACTAAAAAACCAACCCAACCCGTATTAGTTTTGTTGGGCTCCTTTTGTCACGGCGGGGGCTTGTAGGCAGTGCTTGGTAGGGGTTCCTTTTATTTAGGCTAATTTTACTCAGATGGTTGGGAGTTGGGAGGTTTTTGTGGTTGGTTGGTTTGGAGGTGTGTGGTGGTTGTGTGGAGTCCTCTTTCAGCACTGGGTTATTATTTTGTTATGGAAATTTTTATGTCGTGGTGGTGAGTATAATGTGTGGAGGTTTAGCTGTGGCCTGTATATCGTCAGACCATTTCAGATATGAAATTTCTATAATACATCATATTTTGCAGGACTGTTTAAATTTGGGGCCAGGAATTGCTTCACACAGGCAATTTGTCTGTGTGGTTAAAATGTAACAAGACTTTGCATTCTAGACAATGGACAAGCTAACTTTGTTGTCTTTCTACAAACAAGGGAAGAAACATCCATTGTTCAGAGACTGGAAGAGAAACTGTCCTAATTCTGGTTGTAAAAAAAGAATTGATATTGTAAATCGCATTGCTTTGAAGTAAAGGAACACAATGGGCAGCTGAGCTTAACCTAGTGTATGTATTCCAGGGCATTGTGTTTATTTGGTCAGATCTAAAATCTGGGGCCATATAGACCTTGGACAATGGATTGTATAACCTGTAGAATAAAAAAACCCAGAAAATGATTTTCTGTTTTTAACAGTGCTATATTACCTGCATAACCAGTTTGTAATACTATACGCAATGTGATCTTTAACACTATATGGTATTTGAATATTTAATTTATGTGGTATGTTATAATAGATAACCATGGGATTGATCTTTGATAAGAGATAGAACCCCTACCCCATGAAGTTAATTATTACATAATAATGAGTGTCTCGTGTGTTAACATTTATAAAACAGAATAAAGCTGTTAATTATGAATGAATGTTAATGAAAATATCATGAATTAATGAATGCCTGTCTGGAGAATCATCTCATATACATATCTCTGGATATAAATAAGGGGTGTACGAGATGCATGCACCCCGCGGCGAAATAGGCTGGTGATTCAACAATAGCAATAATATTGATATTGTTAAATAAACCCATGGAGTCCCGGGATATAGTATAAAATGATCCCCAATCCATTAAAGATTGGCACATCCATAAATTAATTCCTGTAGAAGGTTGATGGTTGATCTGAGAGCACCATCTGCTGGCCAGGTAATATAACACCTGGACAGACCCCTGGAGTTAATGAATATATATATCCTCCAATCAAATGAGGCCACATAGTGATGGGTTAGAGCTAAAACTGGGCGGGAAACCACTATATAGAGGGGGTACTCCAGAGGAAAGAGGACCCTGAAAGAAAGCTTGGAGAGAGACCTGAGGGACGCTTGGAGGAGAGAAAGGGCAGATACCATCAGCCACTCCAATAAGACGTGACACATTGCCACACCCTCTTTGGTTGGGAACTGCCTTTCCCTCCCTTTGGTCTGGTCCTTTCCCCAAACTCAATCCCACACTCAGATCCGGTCTTTTGTCCATACCCACTCCCTCTCACACTCAGGTCAAGTCACTTGAGCAAAGTCACTCCTTTCCACCTCCAGTCCCTCCTCCCACTCCCACAGTTTGTTCACAAAATTATTTAAAAGGGACGCTCTACGCACCCTGACCACTTTAGCTTATTAACCCCGATTTCATGCTGACATCATCTATGACCAAGTGCTTGTAGCCGCGTTCATTTAAGAAAGGAAACATGGGCTTAAGCTGCTCATGCAGCATCAACCCTTCACTCTGACCAAGCACTCACTTGTGTGAAAAGTACGCAAGATATGCAATTTGAGTATGTACGTAAGAAAGTTACTCACACTACGCAAATTGCTTATGAAAAAAGGGGGAGGGGGTTGTGGTTATTTATTTATTTTTTACATAAAATTCCTTTTAAGTAAACAAACTTTTTTCTATTTTTTTATCCGAAGAATCGATTAATCGAAATAATAATCGGCCAACTAATCGAGTATGAGAATAATCGTTAGTTGCAGCCCTAAAATAAACCCTCCTAAAGTAACTCCTGTCTGAAGTTTATAAATCGGATTCTCTCCCCGTGAAGTGCAGTATTTCAGACAATCAGTGTCACAATAGCGAGTCTGCCAGTCATTGTCATGTAGCGTTATCTGTTAATGTGGTTACTGGTACGAGAGCCTCTTTTAATATGTTAAAGATAGCATTTAAAGCACAGAGATTAAAGCGAAGCATTTTCCCCCCCACAATAAAATGAGCATGTGCCAAACCTGTGCTGATTAGGCCCATATGTTTCCTAGGTGATAAGCATTTCATTTTTGTAGAAGTCTTCTGAAATAGAGCATACGAAGATTAATCCTCCCTAGAGAAGTCAGCCTTTGAGTAATTTCCGTATATTTAGATGCAATAATTAGTTTGTTGATATGTTTCCACATCCTCTCTGTTATACGCGGATCTAAACAGTGGGGCAAGGCAGCATCAGAGAGGACTGGGGATTTAATTCACCAAGTCAGAACAAAACAAAAATATATATATGTATATACTCAACTTTGTATTTTAATGAAATTGGACAGTGATAGTATTTCTTTCATAAAAAAATTTAATTTAGCAAATGTTGATGTCCCATTAAGGCCATTCATGCCTCTAAAATGTGGTTGTAATGGGAGCAAACTGGAGTTCTGTCCAAGGCTCCAGGATCAGACCCAACATATTACTTTGTCTGTCTCTTCTCAGACCCAGAACCATTCCAGGGACCAGCTTTCAGCTTTCATACTACCTGACTGGCATTGCAGAGAGGTGGCCCGGAGAAGCAGAGTCATCACAACCTACAGCCAGACATATACAGGGTTATTCAGAGAGATCCGAAAAGTCACCGCACGTTCGTGACTTTTCGTTCCCTGCACTTCGGGGTGAGTCGGGATTCCTAGTTCGCCGACCCTGCGGTGTGTTTAGCAAGCACAGCAGGGCCCCCATAGTGCAGGGAATACTTGCCGCAAACCCGCAGAACACTCGCCGAACACTCGCCGAATACTCACAGAACACACACCCAAAACCTGCAGAAACCGCCGCAAAAACCTCACCGAACACACCGTAAAAATCCGAGGAGCCGCCGATCACAGTGCAGAGCAGCTGTTGGAAAAACCCAACACGCAGACAAACGGGGTGAAAAAAACCAAAACGATTCGCTTGAAAGTTTGAAATTTGAAATGCTGTTTGCAAAAAATCTACTGAACGAAAATGTCTGGAATTTACAAATAAGATCCAATGAATGATAATAAAAAAGGTCTGTTACAGAAAAATGAAAAAAACGATAAAAAAAAACTGTTTTTTTTTTAAAAAATGCCTAAAAGATCCTAAAAAAATCTAAAAATAAAGAGACTTTTTACTGCAGAATAAAATGATAAACAGTTTATTATATATTGATTTAAAACGGGATTATTTTTAACATTGAAGCTTATGGGATTGGCCTGAATAAACCTGACGAATGAAACCACCGAACAGCAGGCATTTCACTGACATTCCTCAGCTGTACGGTGTTCTCTGAATAGACGAACCATTGTTGTTCTATGGGGGATTTCACTGCCCTTGAACAGGCACTATACGTGCAGGCAATTCGCCAAAATTTGCCGAATTGCCTGCTTTTTGAATAGCCGAATGACCCTGAAATGGCACCGTACAATGAATTTCAGTGTCCAGTTACATTTCGGGGACAGATCCGCATACAAGAAAACACCAAAGAGGTTTTTTAAAGGACACTAAGGCCCGTGTCAGATGAACGCAGTGATCACGTCCATGTTGCCTTCACATTTTAACGTCCGTCGTAGCATAAATTATGATCAATAGAGACCCACACACGAAACACGTCCACACAGAAGTGCGGACGCACAACGCACGTGGCACCGGACGCAATTTAGGCAAGAACGTCAAACCGCTAGGTTGGACACACAGAGTGTGCCACGTCCTCGTAGCTTTGTGTGTGAGTGATGGAACGTAGTCAGACGGACTGGATTTTCGACGTCCAGCATTTTTGACGGACGAAAGGGTTTTTCATATTTTATTTCCCATCTACATCAGTCAAAAAAAAGTCAGTCAAATAAAATGGACCGTGTGGTGTCTACAGTATCATCAGTCAGAAAGTACGTCAGTTGTGCACGGATGCACAGTGTGCTCAGAATGCGTTCGTCTGACATTAGCCCAAATTGGCCACGAAATTGTACCGATCAGGGAATTTTCCTGTATGGTAACATTTCAGGGCCATCTGGCTACTAAAAAAGCTGCCAATTCACCAAATATTAGCGGATTGCCAGCAAAATATGTGATCTTCGATGGCAGTGAACTCCCCATAGAGAAGCAATAGTTAATCTATTCAGAGAACGCCGAACAGCAGAGAAATGTCAATGAAATGCCCTGATGTTTGGGGGTTTCGTTCGACAAGTTTAATCAGGCGAATCACATAGGTTTCAATTTTAAAAAAAATCTCGTGTTTATTAAATATTTATTCAACCGTTTATTCTTTTCATTTGCAGCAAAATGTCTCTTTATTTATTTTTTAGGATCTTTTAGGCATCTTTTGGGATTTTTTTGGCGACACTTTTTTCCGATTTTTTCTTTAAAAATTGAATTTTTTTTCTGGAACAGACCTTTTTATTATTATTTATAATAATTCATTTATTATTTCCATGCATTTTCATGTAGTAGTTTTTTTTTAAAATGCCTTTTAAAAGTTGCATTTTTTTTTACCTCTGTTTGGCAGCTGGTTGGCTTTTCTTGGATAGATACAGCGGACTGTTCAGCAGATCGATGCATTTGGCGATTTTTCTGCACGTCGTGTTTATTGACTCAGCGGTTTTGCAGTGGTTCGAGGATGTGTTTGGCAGCTTTTGGATCCATTGGGCGGTTTTTTGGTGTTTTTTTTGGAGCGATTCGGCATTTTTTTATTTGTTCTGTGGTTTTTCGAAGTTTTTTTTTGTATTTGTTCTGTGGTTTTTCGGCGCTTTTTTATTTGTTCTATGATTTTCTGGTGGTATTTCTGCAGTTTTGAGGGTCGATTCACCTCATTTCAGGGACCCTGTGAATGCTGAATTCACCGCGAGGTGGGAGAAATTAACTCACAGAAGTGCGGCGAACGGAAGAGCACCAAAATAGCCAAACCAGAAATATTCTCCCATTCATCTCACTTTCCAAATTGACTATTTTGACCTAGAATTTTCACTTCTCCAGTCATTCTCCTGCTTTTCACCTCTCTCTGAATAACCCTGATAATCTGAATTTAATGTGTGCAAGGTGTAGGAGGCATCCATCAGAGCACAGGAGGCGATGTTCAACAGGTCGACCCGGCACACTATGCTTACATCAGAGTGGTGGGTCTTCTTTCCCAGTCGCTCTGACATCACTATTGAGCAATAAGCGCTGACCAGGGTGTCAGTCTTGTCCTGTCATCGGAGCAGGTAAGTATATATATAGGGGTTTCTAGCCTATACATCCCCAGTCACCCCCCAACCCGGATTTTTTTTCATTTTGGTGCCCATGATGCTAATTTTTCAGATGGCCAGAGAGAGACACTTGAATTTTAGAGAACTCTGCGATGCTGAGACTTTTTAAAAATCTTCACACACTATTTGATATCTATGTGTATATAGCTCAAAATGGCATTTTGGATCTAAAACAGGGAACGTCCTTCTGGTTTGGCGGTGTGGTCTCAACATACCATAAAACAATACCCATCTTGAGTATGGTGGCTCTCCAAGCCAACATTAGACCTACCAGAGTTTCCCCATATGAATATAAACTTAGGATGAATAAAGATAAAAATAAGCATTTATCAGATACAAAACTCCTGTTATAAAACTTGGTAGATGTAGATTTCAGATACTGTATCCTTGACAGCTAGATTTGGGAATGGGGTGGGCTGCGCAAGCTACATGACTCACTATCTTATTTCTCACTTGGGATATTTTTAAATTCTCAAATTGACTGATGAGTTTATACAACATGTACGTCTCTGATTCACAGCCTTCCACACAGATATCCTGCTCGTGCAATGATTGGCATTGAATATGCCTAAATTACTTACGGCTGTCTGACTGGATTGGGATTTTTATGTGACAGGTATGAAAAAAGAAAGATAAACATTTTTAGTTGAAAACAAAGGGTTACATATCTGTTTCGATCACTGATAATAGTAACACTGGTGTCTTAAAATTATTGATGACAGTAATGATTGTACATGTTGGTTGTGCTTCGGGTTTACCGTGCCAAGACCCCATAGAGTGCCAAGCCATTCCTTGTTCATTTCCTAATCATTTTGCGACACTCCACCGACTGTCCATGACTGAAGTCAGGGTAGGAAAACTGATAAATTACTGCTGTCCTATTGAGCAGTTGCTATCTAATGTCCGACATTTTTAACATATGTAAAATAGTTGAGTAGCTTCAAACAATGATGGCACGGTTGGTTTGAAGCAAGATACACTGTAGTTTATTAAAAAATGGTACTACCATTGGTTGAAAAGATGTTCATGCTTCAAAAAAAATGGTAGAACCATTGTTTGAAGCAAAGTTAACAGTACTTTATTCAAACAATGGTACTACCATAGTTTGAAGCTATGTACTCTAAAAAATTATCTTTTTTTTTTATTCTGATGACTTTTTGAAGTCACAATTATCAATGTCGGCCCTTACATGGCTACCTATCGATGGTGAACGCAAACTGCTACTGCACCATAGTTGTTGTCAGCTACATAACTATGACTATTGCTATTCCCTAATATTTTTTTTGTTTGTGGATGTCCTTATGATGAAGAACTGGTAAATATGTTATATCCGAAAGGCACTTCATACGAACAGAAACATGGAGGTTAGTGTCAACACAAAGAACTTGAATGGCCTGCACTGATTCCTTAACTGAACGCTGGTGAACACATCTGGGGTGAGTTGGAACATCAAATGTGAGCCAGGCCTTCTCATCCAACATCAGCTCCTGACATCAGAGATGTTCTGTTGGCTGATTCACACATTTTCAGAGATGCTCAAAATCTTGAAGAAGACATTCTCAGAACAGCATGTCCTGCCTCACCAATGGCTGTGTCCATCCTCGCCTGATGCTGGCTCCCTACCTGAGGCCCGCAGGCCATCATGACGCTCCTGTGCAGCACCGTTTGGGCCTCCGGTCGTATGACTCTTGAGTCCCGGGTGGTGGTTCCCCTCCGTGGCACATTGTCTCCTGCCTGATGTGGCGGCTAGCGGTTGGTGCCGCAGCCTGCTGCCATTCAGGATGCCACCCAGGGGGAATCTGGCCAAGATGGCGCCCAGGGGTTGGCCCAATTTTTGATAGGTCCGTGAGCGGGAAAGGAGCAGGCCAAGAGTCTGCATGGTCCAGGGAGGAGCTACCAGGCTAGTGCCCAATAGGAGAAGGAGAGGTGGATACTGAGCCGGGGGCATGCCCACCTCCTATATAAGACCAGAGACTCCTCTGGCATTGCTTCAGTATTCAGTATACAGCCACAATGTTGTAGCCAAGTACCTGCCTCCTGTTCTCTTTCACTACTCCTGGTTATTGACCCTTGCCATCCATCTTGTATATGAACCATTGCTGCCAGCCTCGACTCTTTGCTATATTTTCGACCACTGCCTACTGATTGTAGCATTGTACCCTGTTTATACCTCCTTTTTGGTCTTCTGTCCATTGGGTTCCAGCCACCCCTCTGATGAGCATGACACAGCAAAAGCTATTATAGCTGCCACGTTTCCATTTTCATGCCCAGACTGCAGCACTCTAGTATTATTTATAATGCATAAAACATGTGTAAAAAGATAAAAAAAATATATGATAAAATAATCAGCATTCTTATTCATGAAGTTACCATTAATGGGAGACTATCAAAACAACTTATTTTCCAAGAAAATAAAGAGATTCAGCCAATCAAATGATACACCTTCTGTTTAATGGGCAGATCCCTTTAACCCTTTGTAGTGTCCTTAGGGAAAGATAATTCTTTTATAGATACTACAACAGATTACTCACAGTGAGAAGTCCAAAATATATTAATACATGACTGAGCGGAAAATATCAGGATTGAAAGAGGGAATAAAGTCAACCCCAAGCTAAGTGTGTTTATTAATTGCATTGTATTATCACATTTAGACATCTGATGGCAAATGAACTTTAAGCCTGTCATAACTGGGAGACATAGAAATGGTGCTAGAGAACTGACTAGGCTACTTGGCCATCCAATGTAATTCCCAAATGGAAATCAGAATTGCTTTTCATCATTAGGACAACCAGTGGACAAAAGCAGAATCAGAGGCAGTGGTAGAGGCTTCCAGAGTTCAACTAGTAGACAAATGTGAACTCTTCCAGAGGATGGTATAGGGTTACAGAGAACAGGGATTGAAGGAACCCACCAGTTAAGGGTTACTGGATGCAACGATGAATAATAAATAAATAACGCCTCGATGAAAAACCGGGAGAGGGTCAACAATAACCTGCAAGATATGCTTGTATCTACATAGTGAGCCCATTTTCTCTTGGTCTGGGTAAAGATCTCCATCCAAGTGCTGAAAGAGAGTAGGAAGCAAAGGAGAACTGAATACTGAAATGAGCTTAAAGAGTTGGAACGAGTTGCGTTATGTGCCTTGGCCATGCTTCATAACTGTGTCAATGGACATCGGCAGTGGTAGTCAAAAAAATCCGAAAGGAATTGCCTATTTGTGGCTCCAAGTCACATTTATTTGGGTGAAGGATTACTTAGTGGTGGCACTTGATATCAAGAGAGTGTCTGGGTGACATAAACCCACAAATATTACTTTATTTATAAAGTATTTTACCAGGAAGGATACATTAAGATTTCTCTCGTTTTCAAGCACGTCCTGCTCTTACTGAGGATAGGACTCTACAATCCATCACTGGGTTCAATAGATATATTTAAATATGTGTTTAAATTATAATTTACAACAACGTATAAGGAATAGGACACAAGGAGTGCTATTCTGTGCCCAGTGCTAAAATGGGAACGGTAACGGGGCAAACCTGCACCTGCCGGTTTCCCCATAGCGTCCCCACTTTAGCACCATATTCCAGGGCAGGCACTAATTCAGCAGCCTGCCTCTGAATGCAGCGCTACCCTCAATGATACTTGCGGTAGCGTTTCCACGTCACTGCATGTATCACCTCCTGGAGTCCGTAGGACTCCATAGAGGGTTGCACTGCTGTGCCGTGAGACCTGCGTGATCTCGCTCTCGTAAGATCACACAGGCCAGCGGAACAGGGCTGGGACAAAAAAGTGGCCCTGGACTCCATCCAGGCCGGCCCACTCTGACGCGCAAACACGCAGGGCCGGATTACGATCTCTATGGACTGGAGCTAAAGATTTTGTTTGGATTTTTTTGCATTTAGTGAAATGAAAACTTTAAATTCTAGTTTAAATTGCGTGCAATTTTGGTGCTTTGTGTTTCGCCGCATTTTGGCGCTCTTCAGTGATTCCATTTCCCCAAAATACAGTGAATTCACTATTTAGTGAATGTTCAGTGTTATTCAAAAAATGAGGTCACCGAAGCAGTTATTGAACATCGGCGAAAACCACAGAATTGTGCCGACTTAGCATTGGAAAATTCATCTGAACTGAAAAAAAGGGAGACTGGGGACTATTTGTACACAGTCTCACTCTGCTCCCAGACGCCAGAAGTGGTGGATCAGGCCGCCATTCTCGCAGCGGGATGAGAGGTGAGTATCTGATTTAGTGGGTGGGCATTTTAGCTGGTGCTAAATGATTTTGCAAAACCGGAATCAGCACCAACTTTTAGGAGGTGTTAAATCTTAGGTTTGCGCATCGACAGGGTAATTAGCGCTAGGACTTAGTATTAACTTACTTATCCTAACACTAATCACTGATTGCGCTCCCTATGTTAAGTATAGGGTGTGCAAAGTACAGTAAGCCTGCGCAAGCTTGCGCAATCATCGATGCGCAAACTGATTTCTCTTGGCTTTAGCCTTAGGGTTGTAATATGGGGGGCATGTGTTAATGTCACTTATCCTGACGTTAACGCTTACTCACCCAAACGCTACAGTTAGCGTTCAGTAGGCAATAGTGCCCAACAGTGGCACAACCTTCTTGCATGTGCAAATCAATGCAATAAGTACTGCATGCTGAATTGGTTATGAAGAGTAATAACCATTAAACTAACCCGGTTGTTTAAAATGATATTTTTCTTAACCAACCAAAATTGTGCAAATGTGCAGAACGATTTAAACGTGCATAAAACCCCGAGCAACGCAATCATGCTAAATAAAAAGAACCAACATGTTTAACCATTAAATCTTCCTTTAATCAGCCCTCGCTCTCCCTTGTTGCAGTCAAAGGGTATAGCTACAAATCCATATGAAATTCCATTACAATAAATACAGAAATGTAGAGAAGCACTGGTTGCTATGAAAATCTGATTAATGCCATTTGACGGGCCCTGAACTTTCTGTCCAAATGGGTTCTGCAGCTCGCTAGCCCTACTGGCAATGGATGCCACGTGACCCGCATATATCACCACAAATAAGGCTCAGAAAGAAAAAAAACGGTGACAGTGTGCAGCCAACCAATTATGTCTCTTCGTTACCGCTCCATTCTAATAGAGGCAGCATACAGAGGAAAAACATCAAGGAGCACAGGAGAAAGCAGGAAAAGACAGATAATCAGATAGAAGAAAAAAAAGAATGTTTCAGTGGAGCCAACCAACATGTCACCTATTATTAAATGTTACTACAACCATCACAGCACGCATGCACAGATTATAAAACAAATGGAGAAAACACAGGCGGTTGGCAAGTTATCGGCATTCCGCTTAGAACCCTACATAGAACCTGTTTGTATCCAATCCATCCTCAGAATATCCACCTGCTGCCACACAACCATCTGTTTATTTGATTACCTGACCAAGACATTCAGTCACATACCCTTTCTTTATAAATAATCTCACCACGAAGCGCTTGCCATAGGCTGATGTTTACTAGTCCACCAGATTCCAGTCCATGATATGTCTTTGGATGCCAAGAATCTGGAATGATAGCCTGGAGAACAGCTGGAGAACCTTACACAGGCCTGTGGTTTAACCTCGAACTGGCTTTTTTTATTTTTAGGCATCCTTAGATTCCACGAAAATAGCTCCATAAAGAAAAGACAGCGATTTGCAATTAATTGCTATGGTGCTCGTCAGGTTCTCCAACAAATGTAGCTTCAACGACGGACAATGCACTAGGACAATGCACCTAATTTGTCGTAATTGCTTTGCCTTCTTTTTACCGGCCAAGAAGCTTCAAGCATATCTCTAACATGTCATTTTAACAACATCGTTAATCGGTCTTACAAAATGATGAGGCACAGGAGAGATTTAGCTCTACCAGAAACTCAAGGATTACTTTGTGGATCCAAGCCTAGAAGAATAGCCTACATAGACTGACTCTGATGTTTGCACTTCAAGTTATTAAACCATACTGAATCTCATCTCCAAAGATGCTTTGTTTTAATAAAAAAAAACACCCAAAAGCCACATTCCAGCAATTCTAGAGTGGAAGTTCTACCATCCTCAGCATCTCACTGTGGATGATGTGAATGGCAGTTAAAACTGCAATAGGCATTTCGCAGCAGGTAAATATTCTTCTTATTGCTCAAACCCGAGCTAACAGCAATTGTACCGCTTGATCCATGTCCATAATCACAAATTCACAACCTCTGTTTGTCCGCAAACAAGACAATATTGAATTTTTAGACTTATCATTTGGAAGAGATGAGAAGCAAAAATATTGATAAATGTGAATTATTAGCTTACATTAAATTGTAAACATTCATCTTTAGAACATTTCTAATATGTATATCATGAAACACATGCATTATACAAATAAAGCAAGTGATGCACCATGAGGGTCCAGTTCCCCACTTAACCCTCCATGCATAGAATCAGGTGGATCTCAAACAATAGGTAAACATGGTGCACAGAGGGGGCTTTAGGTGTGGGGTGGGTGGGTGTCAGGACCATTATATTGCACAATCTTACCCATTCCAGGACACGGAGGAAAGCAAGAGGTTCTTTCAGGATTCGAAAAGACCCAGATGACACAAGCTTTAAGAAGAAAGGGGAAACAACAAACAATACATTCACGTCTTTAGTTCTCTATGAAATTCTTTGCATGTATTGATACAATGTAACGTGCAACACCCACGGCAAGTCACTTTCACTTACCTGATTGGAGATATCCATTTTTGTGTTTTGGTTTCAAGTAGTAAATATTTCAATCGCAACCGAAGTCACTCAGTTGCCTGAACAATACAGGCTGACACACACTTTTGATTCTCATAGAGAAGCATTAGCAGGAGAGCGAGCATGCAGCAGGAGCAGGGATGGGAAAGCTTGCTTCTGGGTCCTAAGGACAGTGGCGTTTGCATAAGTGCTCCATAAATTACAATTCATGCCGTGACGCACCCCTTCACCTAATGCAATGTTGGCTAAGGTCGCTTGATGTCGTCACATAGGATGCAACCCATGTAACAAGTGCAAAATGTTACATACAAAACTGGAATGAATGCACTGTGAATTACGTCATCTCACTCCTTATCTGCCAAGGAGGCTTCATGAATTTGTTTCAAATGATCTGTCACCAAGCACAGCCCAGATCCTTCAGATTATTGGTTCCAGAGTCTTAAGGCCTTTGGCATTAACAATTCCAGCACCTTTTAAATTTATGTTTATGTCCGATTCACTAAACTGTACAATTTCAATCTTTGTTTAATTATTCTCTTTTATTACTTTACAAAAAGTGATATTTATTCTTTATCGGTATTCCTGTGCACGCCAAGCTCTCTGAAACCTGTTCCAAGCACAATAAGCATTTTAATGGCAGTAAGGAGACTTGTGATAAAGCAGCAGTTATCTTACTTGAAGTCAAATCTTAAAAATAAGGGTCCTATTTCCGTCTTGCCATTAAGGCTGGAGCCCATATACAGAATGGTTCTAGATGACATCTTAATGGCTGGTGAAGCTATTGTGACCTTTCCACAACCAAAGCGGCTCTGACATAGCACGTCTTTACTGTAAATTGATATCTCCTATACCTTGTATAGGAGCTGCTAATTTGTGTTGTTGTTGTTGTTAGTTGTGAAGTCGAGTCCGACCAATCACTACCCCATGGACAATGTTCCTCCAGGCCTTCCTGTCCTCTACCATCTTCAGAAGTCCATTTAAGCTCACGCATACTGCTTCAGTGACTCCATCCTGCCACCTCATTCTCTGTCATCCCCTTCTTCTATTGCACTCAATCTTTCCCAACATTAGGCTCTTCTCCAGTGAGTCCTTCCTTCTCATTAGATTATCAAAATATATGAGTTTCATCTTCAGGATCTGGTCTTCTAAAGAGCAGTCAGGGTTATTCTCCTCTAGGACTGACCGATTTGATCGCTTTGCAGTCCGAGGGACTTCTCCAGCACCATAGTTCAAAGGCCTCAGTTCTTTGATGCTCAGCCTTTCTTATGGTCCAACTTTCACAGCCATACATTGCAACTGGGAAAACCATAGCCTTGACTACACGCACTTTTGTTGGCGGGTGATGTCTCTGCTTTTTAGTATGCTATCTAGATTTCCCATAGCTTTCCTCCCCAGGAGCGAGCGTCTTTTCATTTCTTGTCTGCTAATTTGTACCTGGCATTAAAAGAACAAGCTATTTCATGGTGGCTCGTTCTTCTCTACTGGAGCTGGTATTTCTCAAAGAAATACCAACTACCAAGACCTGTTGTTAAGTGATTCTGCTTACACTAAAATAAAGCCACCAAAAAATCCCATAATCACCTCTTATCCCATGGTGGAAAAGGCGGCATGATCCGTCGCTTCCTGTCACCTTGAGCAGCAGGACACGGGGAGCAAATACCTCCGGATGTCTTTCTGCTTCATCCGCAGCTCCTGCATGATCCCCTTCTGCAAGCTTCTATAGTGCTTGCTGCAGGGACACACTGGGCTCAATGGAGCCAATACCTGTGTTCACGTTATCAATCTGTGCCCATGTTTTATTGTGAGGCCAACCGCTAATAAAGCAGCTGAACCGGCATAGTTATTTAAAACGGGAGTAAGGTAAATCGACTCGCCACCAATTTTGTCCCATACCAGCTCCCTTTTAGTGATAATAAGGAAAGAAGGGCCCAAAACCGTCTCTGCAAAAACTATTAAAAGCAAGATGTGTCATATAGAATTCCCTTCATGATTCCGTTACAGAGCACAATCCCCTCTTTGGATTAGATGTTGTTTTTGGTTGTTTTCAGATTATTATTATTTTAGGAGGGTATTCAGAAAGTTCGGATTTTAGTTTTGTGACCCGCCGGCCCTTCTCAAAAGTGAAATCCAAATAGTCACAAGAGAAGCTTCACCGTGAAGCCTGCGGCTGTATGGATTTTTTGTTTGTGGTGCACCTGCATTTGTAGCCGATGTTTGCAACATCAGCAAACAACAGTGGTTTCTGAATAACCTCTATGTGCGCTACCCTATATACTAAACTATACATGATCTATTGTGGCATTATTTTCTGAGCGAAATAGCATGGAAAGAAACTGGAGTTGGCTTTTGCTCAGTAGAGTGGAACATTTCTTTGTGAGATTAAATGGGCAATAACCCACCTAGCCACCTATATCTCTATTATTTAACCTCATGAGCAAGTTGCACTTACACAGTTGTGATTTGAACACTCACAAGAGGGGACTATCCAAAAAGATATCAATATAGATAGTTGTGGCAAGTTGGTTGCCATTTAGTCATCACGTTGGCGTTCACAAAGGAGCAAATGGAACATAAATGTCAACTGAGTAGCAGCAAATTAGGCATAGACTATTTCTAGAGATTAATTAACAGACTGCGAAGAAGAAAATTGAAGAAGAAAATGTCACTGCTACACATTATTATAAACTTAAAATATAGTAACATAAATGCAACTGTAACTGTGGGGCATCAGCCAAGATGAGTCGAACAAACGCAGTAGGGATGTGCGTTTCGATTCAGACCGATTCGTATTTTTCATGAATCGGTCCGATTCGTGGCTTCGGATTCGGCCGAATTTAACGAATCGGATCCGATCCGAAAACGTCCGATACGAAAAGATTTTCGATCCGTAACGAAAAAAAAATAGTTTTTTCGTATGGACGTGAGATGTGTAAATTCGCAAGTCATTTTCGTTCCATTCGTGATTTCGGTTCCATTTCGGTCATTTCGGACATCGTATTTTTCAGTTCCATTGCTTTTTCTGTAATTCCATGTCGTTTACAATGATTCAATATTTCTGTCGATACGATAATTCTGTCGATGCGATAATCCTGTCGATGCGATAATTCTGTCGATGCGATAATTCTGTCGATGCGATAATTCTGTCGATGTGATAATTCTGCTGATTCTATCTTTTTTTATTAAATAAAGATCCTTTTTTCTTATGAATATGCATTGCACAACTTTATTTAATCATATTAAAATGGTATGAAAGGAACAAAAATGAACACAACGATTGATAGATAAAGCTGAACAAAATCATCAGAAAAAAAAAAAAAAGATATAAAACAAAAAAAAAATGCAGCATATGAATCCGCACACTGCAGGGAAGCGCCTCTCTGTGCGGTATAATTAATACAGCATATGAATACGCACACATTGGGGAAGCGCCTCTCTGCGGTATAATTAATGTATACGTCTGTGTTATATGTATATGTATCCTGTCTGTATATTATAACTTAACCACTTGAATGCTAAGGACGCGCTCAGCGCGTCCTCAGCATTCCCGCTGGTATGCGGAGGACGCGCTGAGCGCGTCCTCGCATTGGGGTCAGCGTTCGGCCGGGTTCCGGCCGATCGCTGGCCCCTCCGGTGCGGGCTGACATCCTGGATGTCAGCCCGGCATCCGGAGCAGTGGCCGCCATTATTATGTGTCATCGCGCCCCCGCGATGACACATAATTCAGGCGCCCCCCCCGCATGTGCGGAGGAGGCGCCTGAAAGGGAGGGGGGAGGTCCTTCGGACCTCTCTCCCTCCCGATCGGCGGCTCACAGGGGCTTAACCCAGGCATCATTGGAAGGGCACAGCCTGCCCTTCCAAATGATGCCTGGCATTAACCCCTGGGGAGCTGGATCGCAAATCGGCGCTGAAAAGCGCCGATTTGCGATCCTTCCCGGAGCTGGCCGACATCTTGGATGTCGGCCAAGCTTCCGGAACTCCCCCAGAGGACTGGCGTCATCGTGCGCAGCACGATGACGCCAGTCCTAGCATTAACCCCTAACTGCCACGAAGTGTGGAGATAGGGAGTTCCAATGAACTCCCTATCTCCCGATCCGTGGCAGTTAGGGGTTAAATTTTGATATCGTTGGATCGGCCAGAGCATGGCCGTTCCAACGATACCAAACATGAAAGTAAAAAAAATTGTAAAAAAAAAAAAAATAAAAAAATAAAAAAAAAATTAAAAAAAAAATTAAAAAAAAAAAAATAAACACTTTTTTTTTTTTTTTTGTTTTGTTAATGCAGCAATATTGTTCCCATTTCAATTATAATGTGAACAATGATGCTGCATTAACGATTTTTGTATGCGGTGCGTTTGTTAAAAATGGTGTCATTTTCCCCAAAAAAAAATGTAACGAGACCCCATCTCTAATTTTTTAACAAGCGCACCCCATACAAAATATAACCGCAATTGCTCGCATGTTAAAATGTGGAAAAAAACACTTTACACGCTGTAAATTATTGAAAATACATATTTTATTGCATTTTTTGTTATAATATACAAACATGACATAACGTATACATATAATAATGACATATTATGAATCTACCGAGTCTGACGGAAAGAACGATATATAATATGTCGATGTCATATACTAAAATAAGCCTTCAAAACAGGTTTAAACATGATGCGCAAAACAGGTAAAAAATGACCTCAGCACAGGGGCGGGAAAAGCCTCAGCAGCGAAAGGGTTAAAATGCAATAAAATTAAAATTTTCAATTATTTACAAGGTATAAAGTGTTTTTTTCACATTTTAACATGCAAGCTTTTTCGGTTATATTTTGTATGAGTTGCGCTTGTTAAAAAAAAAAATGAGATTTGTTACATACATTTTTTTGGGGAAAATTACACGATTTTTAAGAGACGCAACCCATACAAAAATCGTTAGTGCAGCATCATTGTTCACATTGGGAACAATATTGCTGCATTAGCAAAACAAAGGAAAAAAAAAACCTTTTTTTTAAATTTATTTATTTTTTAATATTTTTTATTTTTTTTATTTTTTTTTTTTTCTTAACTTTTTACATGGTCATATTTAGTATGGTTGGAAAGGCCGTACTCTGGCCGATCCAACGATACCAAACATTAACCCCTAGCTGCCATGAATCAGGAGATAGGGGGTTCATTGGAACCCCCTATCTCCACCATTGGTGGCAACTAGGGGTTAACTCCAGAATTAACTCTATTCGACGTCCCGATGTAAAACACTTTTTAGACTATTTTTTTTTTCACTTCAGATAGTCGAAATCTATCCAAAGTCACGATGTTTCACATCGGGACTTTGAATAGAGTAAGTCCGTCCGTTAAAAAATTAAGCATACTGAGTTTTAAGGATCAGCACACTGGATAGCACCAGGATGGTGCTATCCAGTGTGCTGATCCTTAAAACTCATTATGCTTAAGTTTTTAACGGACGGAAGACTTACTCTGGATATCCAGAGTAAGTCTTCCGTCCCTTTAACACCTAAGCATACTGAGTTTTAAGGATCAGGATGCTGGGTAGCACCAGGATGGTGCTACCCAGCGTGCTGATCCTTAAAATTCAGTATCAGGGTTATTCAGAGAGCCTGAAAAGCAGGAGAATGACTGGAGAATGACTGGAGAATGAAAAATTCTAGGTCAAAATAGCCAAACCAGAAAAATTCTCCCTTTCATCTCACTTTCCAAATCGGCTATTTTGACCTAGAATTTTCCATTCTCCAGTCATTCTCCAGTCATTCTCCTGCTTTTCACGCTCTCTGAATAACCCTGTATGCATAAGTTTTTAACGGACAGACTTCCTCTATTCAAAGATGGATAGATTTCTACTATCCTAGGTGAAAAAAAAAAATAGCCAAAATCTATCCAAAGTCCCGACGTTTTACATTGGGATGTCGAATAGAGTTAGTTCTGGAGTTAACCCCTAGTTGCCACCAATGGTGGAGATAGGGGGTTCCAATAAACCCCTTATCTCCCGATCTGTGGCAGCTAGGGGTTAATGTTTGGTATCGTTGGATCGGTCAGAGCATGGCCTTTCCAACCATACCAAACATGACCATGTTAAAAGTTAAATAAAGGATTTAAAAAGTAAAAAATTTAATAAAACAATATTAAAAAATAAATAAATTAAAAGAAAAAAGTTTTGTTTTGTTTTGTTTTGCTAATGCAGCAATATTGTTCCCATTTCAATTATAATGTGAACAATGATGCTGCGGTAACGATTTTTGTATGGGTTGCGTTTGTTAAAATTCGGGTAATTTTCCCCCAAAAAATGTATGTAACAAGTCCCCCATCTCTAATTTTTTTAACAAGCGCAACTCATACAAAATATAACCATAAACACTTGCATGTTAAAATGTGAAAAAAAAACACTTTACACCTTGTAAATTATTGAAAATTTTAATTTTATTGCATTTTAAGTTATAATATACAGACAGGATACATATACATATAACACAGACGTATACATTAATTATACCGCAGAGAGGCGCTTCCCCGCAGAGTGCGTATTCATATGCTGCATTAATTATACCGCACAGAGAGGCGCTTGTTCCCTGCAGTGTGTGTATTCATATGCTGCATTAATTATACCGCGCAGAGAGGCGCTTGTTCCCTGCAGTGTGCGTATTCATATGCTCCCTTTATTATACCGCAGAGAGGCGCTTCCCCGCAGTGTGCGTATTCATATGCTGCATTAATTATACCGCACAGAGAGGCCCTTGTTCCCCGCAGTGTGTGTATTCATAAGCTGCATTAATTATTCCGCGCAGAGAGACGCTTGTTCCCCGCAGTGTGCGTATTCATATGCTCCCTTTATTATACCGCAGAGAGGCGCTTCCCAGCAGTGTGCGGATTCATATGCTGCATTAATTTTTTTTATTTTTTTTATCGTTTTAAATCATTTTATTTTTTCTGGTTTTTTTTCCATTTCTGATCATTTTGTTCAGCTTTTTTTTCCGTTTTAAAACCTTTTATTCTGGTTATTTTTTTAAGTTAGACCATTTGGGTCAGTTTTGGGTTTTTTAAATCATTTTGTTCATTTTTGTTCCTTTCATACCATCCTTTAATATAAAGGATCTTTATTTAACCCCTTAGTGACCGGGCGGTTTTACACAAATCCGTCCGTTCGTGACCGCTGCTGTTTTTACGTTTCTGCGCTCTTAGTGTTTACGTCAAATTTTCCTCTTACTCGTTTATGTAACCCACACATATTTTACACTGTTTTTCTCGTCACTAAATGGACTTTATAAAGATACCATTTTTTTCATCATTTCATATAATTTTACTATAAAAAATATTGTGAAATATGACACAAAAATTGAAAAAACACCACTTTTTCGAACTTTGACCCCCAAAATTTCTTATGTATCAACAACCGTCAAAAAAAATTAATTCCTTAGTAGTTTCTAAATTTAGTACTGAGTTTAGCAATACCCAATGTTTACATATTCCTCGCTTTTTTCCTTTTTTATGCAACAATAAGTGCAAGTAGCACTTTGCCATTTCCAAAGAGTTTATTTTCAAAACTAGTGATAGTGACATTGTAACACTGATATCTGTCACTAATTCCTGAATAACCCTCCACATATACATATTTTTTAAAGTACACAAATCAAGGTATTAAACTTGGGGTATTTTGACTCTTTCCATGCAAACCATTTTACCACAAATCTATGCCAAAGTTTGAGAAAAAAAAAAAAATTTGGTGATTTTTTTTTTGAACGCAATGTAAGAATACATGTACTGTGAACTTTAAGGTTTACTGCCAAAAAGCACCCCAAAATATGTTCAGCAACATCTTCTGAGTAAATTGATACCACCCATGTATAGGTATGTCGGGTCATTTGGGGCTAATAGCCTTATTTGGGGGTGCGCATTTCAGTTTTCCAACTTGGAATTTTCACATTTCGTCATCATGCACCCATGTCCTATTTGGGACATTTTTGAAGCCGGCCAAAGTAATTACCCCCATCAAACCATATTTTTAGAAAGGGCACACCCTGGGGTGCTTCAAAGAGTTGTATTTTAACACTTTCCATGCACTAGCTCTATGTTCAAACTTTCAGGTAGTCACTTTTTGTGTTATTTTTTCCCAACATTGTACTTTAGGCATGAATTGTCAAATCCAGTTATGGGTTACTGCCAAAAAACACCCCAAAATATGTTCAGCAACATCTTCTGAGTAAATTGATACCACCCATGTATAGGTATGTCGGGTCATTTGGGGGCTAATAGGCCTTATTTGGGGGGTGCGCATTTCAGTTTTCCAACTTGGAATTTTCACATTTCGTCATCATGCACCCATGTCCTATTTGGGACATTTTTGAAGCCGGCCAAAGTAATTTACCCCCATCAAACCATATATTTTTAGAGAGGGCACACCCTAGGGTGCTTCAAAGAGTTGTATTTTAACACTTTCCATGCACTAGCTCTATGTCAAACTTTCAGGTAGTCACTTTTTGTGTTATTTTTTCACACACATTGTACTTTAGGCATGAATTGTCAAATCCAGTTATGGGTTACTGCCAAAAAACACCCCAAAATATGTTCAGCAACATCTTCTGAGTAAATTTATACCACCCAAGTATAGGTATGTCGGTCATTTGGGGGAATAGGCCTTATTTGGGGGTGCGCATTTCAGTTTTCCAACTTGGAATTTTCACATTTCGTCATCATGCACCCATGTCCTATTTGGGACATTTTTGAAGCCGGCCAAAGTAATTTACCCCCATCAAACCATATATTTTTAGAAAGGCACACCCTAGGGTGCTTCAAAGAGTTGTATTTTAACACTTTCCATGCACTAGCTCTATGTCAAACTTTCAGGTAGTCACTTTTTGTGTTATTTTTTCACACACATTGTACTTTAGGCATGAATTGTCAAATCCAGTTATGGGTTACTGCCAAAAAACACCCCAAAATATGTTCAGCAACATCTTCTGAGTAAATTGATACCACCCATGTATAGGTATGTCGGGTCAATTGGGGGCTAATAGGCCTTATTTGGGGGTGCGCATTTCAGTTTTCCAACTTGGAATTTTCACATTTCGTCATCATGCACCATGTCCTATTTGGGACATTTTTGAAGCCGGCCAAAGTAATTTACCCCCATCAAACCAATATTTTTTAGAAAGGGCACACCCTAGGGTGCTTCAAAGAGTTGTATTTTAACACTTTCCATGCACTAGCTCTATGTCAAACTTTCAGGTAGTCACTTTTTTGTGTTATTTTTTCACACACATTGTACTTTAGGCATGAATTGTCAAATCCAGTTATGGGTTACTGCCAAAAAACACCCCAAAATATGTTCAGCAACATCTTCTGAGTAAATTGATACCACCCAAGTATAGGTATGTCGGGTCATTTGGGGCTAATAGGCCTTATTTGGGGGGTGCGCATTTCAGTTTTCCAACTTGGAATTTTCACATTTCGTCATCATGCACCCATGTCCTATTTGGGACATTTTTGAAGCCGCCAAAGTAATTTACCCCCATCAAACCATATATTTTTAGAAAGGCACACCCTAGGTGCTTCAAAGAGTTGTATTTTAACACTTTCCATGCACTAGCTCTATGTCAAACTTTCAGGTAGTCACTTTTTGTGTTATTTTTTCACACACATTGTACTTTAGGCATGAATTGTCAAATCCAGTTATGGGTTACTGCCAAAAAACACCCCAAAATATGTTCAGCAACATCTTCTGAGTAAATTGATACCACCCATGTATAGGTATGTCGGGTCATTTGGGGGCTAATAGGCCTTATTTGGGGGTGCGCATTTCAGTTTTCCAACTTGGAATTTTCACATTTCGTCATCATGCACCCATGTCCTATTTGGGACATTTTTGAAGCCGGCCAAAGTAATTTACCCCCATCAAACCATATATTTTTAGAAAGGGCACACCCTAGGGTGCTTCAAAGAGTTGTATTTTAACACTTTCCATGCACTAGCTCTATGTCAAACTTTCAGGTAGTCACTTTTTGTGTTATTTTTTCACACACATTGTACTTTAGGCATGAATTGTCAAATCCAGTTATGGGTTACTGCCAAAAAAACACCCCAAATATGTTCAGCAACATCTTCTGAGTAAATTGATACCACCCATATATAGATTTGTTCTGTTGTTTTTGGGGTGCTACGCCAATCTTTGACATGTGCTTGTCAATTTTCTAATTGACATACAGTATCTTCTTTGCTTATCTTCTTTTTAGGGCCTTTTTACATACCCCAGTTTTATGAACGTGCATATATTTGGTAAGCTAACACCCCAAAGTATTGTAAATGGAGTGTTTTTTATGCTATGGATGCATCCGTTTGCTCCAAACAAATTGGATACAGTTTGGTGGTCATTTTCATTTTCACACCCACATCAGTTTGTGTACTGTGATTTAGGAGACACTGTTGTTTGTTACTGCATGAAAACTCTCCAGGTTGTTTTCTGCAAGGTCTCCTGAGTACACCCATGCCCCCCATGCATAGGTTTGCCAGGATTTTGGGAAGGTTCAAATACAATTTTTATGACTTTGTCATTGGAGTTGAAATTGAGATTATTTCTTCAGCTAGGCCTATCTTTGGTTTTGGGTCTACCGCATACCCCAGTTTGAATTATTGCCAGAAAATTGTTTATATTTGTTATGTTGACACCCTAAGGTATTGCATATGGAGTGCTTTGATGCCATGGATGCAACGGTTTTAGCCCAAAACATTTGAGAAGGTGTGTGCCGGTAATTTTTCAATTTTCAGATTTTTACGCCCACAGTAGTTTTGGACTGTGATTTAGGAGACACTGTTGTTTGTTACTGCATGAAAACTCTCCAGGTTGTTTTCTGCAAGATCTCCTGAGTACACCCATGCCCCCCATGCATAGTTTGCCAGGATTTTGGAAGGTTCCAAATACAATTTTTATGACTTTGTCATTGGAGTTGAAATTGAGATTATTTCTTCAGCTAGGCCTCTTTTTTGGTTTGTCTACCGCATACCCCAGTTTGAATTATTGCCAGAAAATTGTTTATTTTTATGTTGACACCCTAAGGTATTGCATATGAAGTGCTTGATGCCATGGATGCAACGGTTTTAGCCCAAAACATTGAGAAGTGTGTGGCGGTAATTTTTCAATTTTCTGATTTTTACGCCCACAGTAGTTTTGGACTGTGATTTAGGAGACACTGTTGTTTGTTACTGCATGAAAACTCTCCAGGTTGTTTTCTGCAAGATCTCCTGAGTACACCCATGCCCCCCATGCATAGGTTTGCCAGGATTTTGGGAAGGTTCAAATACAATTTTTATGACTTTGTCATTAGAGTTGAAATTGAGATTATTTCTTCAGCTAGGCTATCTTTGGTTTTGGTCTACCGCATACCCCAGTTTGAATTATTGCCAGAAAATTGTTTATATTTGTTATGTTGACACCCCAAGGTATTGCATATGGAGTGCTTTGATGCCATGGATGCAACAGTTTTAGCCCAAAACATTTGAGAAGGTGTGTGGCGGTAATTTTTCAATTTTCTGATTTTTACGCCCACAGTAGTTTTGGACTGTGATTTAGGAGACACTGTTGTTTGTTACTGCATGAAAACTCTCCAGGTTGTTTTCTGCAAGATCTCCTGAGTACACCCATGCCCCCCATGCATAGGTTTGCCAGGATTTTGGGAAGGTTCAAATACAATTTTTATGACTTTGTCATTAGAGTTGAAATTGAGATTATTTCTTCAGCTAGGCCTATCTTTGGTTTTGGGTCTACCGCATACCCCAGTTTGAATTATTGCCAGAAAATTGTTTATATTTGTTATGTTGACACCCCCAAGTATTGCATATGGAGTGCTTTGATGCCATGGATGCAACGGTTTTAGCCCAAAACATTTGAGAAGAGTGTGTGTGCGGTAATTTTTCAATTTTCAGATTTTTACGCCCACAGTAGTTTTGGACTGTGATTTAGGAGACACTGTTGTTTGTTACTGCATGAAAACTCTCCAGGTTGTTTTCTGCAAGATCTCCTGAGTACACCCATGCCCCCATGCATAGGTTTGCCAGATTTGGAAGGTTCAAATACAATTTTTATGACTTTGTCATTAGAGTTGAAATGAGATTATTTCTTCAGCTAGGCCTATCTTTGGTTTTGGGTCTACCGCATACCCCAGTTTGAATTATTGCCAGAAAATTGTTTATATTTGTTATGTTGACACCCCAAGGTATTGCATATGGAGTGCTTTGATGCCATGGATGCAACGGTTTTAGCCCAAAACATTTGAGAAGGTGTGTGTGGCGGTAATTTTTCAATTTTCTGATTTTTACGCCCACAGTAGTTTTGGACTGTGATTTAGGAGACACTGTTGTTTGTTACTGCATGAAAACTCTCCAGGTTGTTTTCTGCAAGATCTCCTGAGTACACCCATGCCCCCCATGCATAGGTTTGCCAGGATTTTGGGAGGTTCAAATACAATTTTTATGACTTTGTCATTAGAGTTGAAATTGAGATTATTTCTTCAGCTAGGCCTATCTTGGTTTTTGGGTCTACCGCATACCCCAGTTTGAATTATTGCCAGAAAAGTTTATATTTGTTATGTTGACACCCCAAGGTATGCATATGGAGTGCTTTGATGCCATGGATGCAACGGTTTTAGCCCAAAACATTTGAGAAGGTGTGTGGCGGTAATTTTTCAATTTTCAGATTTTTACGCCCACAGTAGTTTTGGACTGTGATTTAGGAGACACTGTTGTGTTGTTACTGCATGAAAACTCTCCAGGTTGTTTTCTGCAGATCTCCTGAGTACACCCATGCCCCCCATGCATAGGTTGCCAGGATTTTGGGAAGGTTCAAATACAATTTTATATGACTTTGTCATTAGAGTTGAAATTGAGATTATTTCTTCAGCTAGGCCTATCTTTGGTTTTGGGTCTACCGCATACCCCAGTTTGAATTATTGCCAGAAAATTGTTTATATGTTATGTTGACACCCCAAGGTATTGCATATGGAGTGCTTTGATGCCATGGATGCAACGGTTTTAGCCCAAAACATTTGAGGAGGTGTGTGTGGCGGTAATTTTTCAATTTTCTGATTTTTACGCCCACATTAGATTTGGACTGTGATTTAGGAGACACTGTTGTTGTTACTGCATGAAAACTCTCCAGGTTGTTTTCTGCAAGATCTCCTGAGTACACCCATGCCCCCCATGCATAGGTGTGCAAAGATTTTGGCAAAATACAGCACCAATTGTAGAACATAAAAATGTACGAATAAAATGTAAAAGTCTGGTGCCTGTCAAACTGGGGATGCTCCTAGGGGGCACAGGCTGTTGTCACTGAAGTGCATGAAACGCAAAATGTTTTCATACCTTCTACGTGACATTGATTGGGGTAAATGGGGGTAGAGCAGATGGGCTACTGCTCCAGTAGGAGCGAATTGAGGGCTTCTTTATGATGCCCTCAGCATAGTAAGTGCCCAGAATTTCAGAAATTCTGGCACATCTAGCGGGGTCCATTGCTGCCTTGCCAAGTAGGAGTCTGGCTTCGCAGCACAATGCTGATGGGCATACAGATTTGATTGGGCCACGATGTGGCCCAACAAATCATCCCCCAAAACACCTGCAAAAACTGTGTGGCGGTAAATCCTGCAACATCAATATTGATGCCAGGATTTGCCGTGAAAGGAGGGATATCTGGCCTCTGGCGATGAGGCACTACCCATCCTCAGCTGAGCTGGTGCGTCTCCTGCTGGCAGGTGGTGACCCAGGATCTGCATCAGAAACATCACTAGATACATCAGCCAGCGTAGATAATGTATCTAGCGACGTCTCTGAGCAGTTAGCGGGGTCGAAATGAGGGCTGAGTCTGACGCAGATGCCTCAGATTCTGACGCCAGGATGGCATATGCCTCCTCGGCGCTGTACACCCTCTCAGACATTATATATAATAGATTATAAAATTTTATAATTATTATATATATATAAGCGGATTGTTGGTTCTTAGAGAACCGTTGGGTTTCACAAGAAAATACAAATAAACACCTAAATCTCTCTAAATCCCTCTAAACCTGCCTCAATTCTTCTAAATCTCCCTAAAATCTCTCAAATCTGCCTCAATTTTTCTAATCTCACTAAATCTCACTAAATCTCTAACCTGTCAAATCTGATCTCTCTCTCTCGCTCACCAAAACACAAGTGAGGAGAGGGAGGGAGAATCACAGAGGTCAGAGCCAATATTACAAAATATTGACCTGACCTGACAAATTAGAAATTTTTTTTGATTTTTTATAACTTCTGATTGGATGTTGCTAGCCTGCCTCTCTGATGAGGCAGCTAGGAACATCCCACTCAAGCCCCAAGATGACCCTGCCCTTAGAACCCTAACCTACCCTAACCCTACCCCTAACCCTACCCCTAACCCTAACCCTACCCCTACCCCTAACCCTACCCCTAACCCTAACCCTACCCCTAACCCTACCCCTAACCCTAACCCTACCCCAACCCTACCCCTAACCCTAACCCTAACCCTACCCTAACCCTAACCCTAACCTAACCCTAACCCTACCCCTAACCGTCAGTTTATTTTATTTATTTATTTTTATTTTACTTTTTTTTCACTTTTTTTTACACTTTTTTACTCTGCTGGGTGCCTTGATCCCTCGAGGCACCCAGCAGAGCACCTGATCACTGATTGATCGTTTTTGTACTGAGTGCCACGATACCTCGTGGCACTCAGTACTTCCTGCCGCTACCGGAAGTGATCGCTCGGGGGAGCGATCACGGACGGACCGCGGCAGGTAAGGCATATTGCAAGGATGCCTCGATGTCGAGGCATCCTTGTAATATACTCAGAGCAGCTGGAAGCGATCTGATCGCTTCCAGCGCTCTTAGAAGTGCGGGCACCTCTCCGGTGAAACCGGATGTTGATCGCTCCCGGGGAGCGATCACATGGTGCCCCGGCACTTCTAAACGCCATTGCACGGCTGCCTGGACTCCCAGGCAGCCTGCAATGCGTTTGAGCTGCTGGAAGCGATCCGATCGCTTCCAGCGCTCAAAAAACGGGTCGGACGTACCATGTAGTCAGCGGGTCTAAGAGAGAACCGCTGCAATGACGTACATGTACGTCCTCGGTCCTTAAGGGGTTAATAAAAAAAATATAGAATCGGCAGAATTACCATATCGACAGAATTACCGTATCGACAGAATTATCGTATCTACAGAAATATCGGATCCGAAAAACCATTAGTAACTTTCAGTCAAAAGGAATAAACACTTTGAAACGAGGAGAACAGACGTTCCGAAAAACACAAAATTTCCGATATCACGAAAAAAAAGTCGATACGAAAAACGAGCCGATCCGATAACATGAAAATGGCCGAAATCACGGGAAAAAAGTCGATACGAAAAACGAGCCGAAACGAAATGAGCCAAAATTAAAATTGTCCGAAATGAGCCGAAACGAAAAGTTACAAAATCCGAACGAAATGAACCAAAACAAGCCGAAAAAAAAAAATCGAGCACATCTCTAAAATACAGTTGAGCAGCAACCACACATTCAAATCTTACAGACTCCCCCCCCGTGGCAAAACGAAGGGGGTTATTCAGAGAGATTTGAAATGTCGCTGCACGTTCGGTGCCCTTTCGTTCCCCGCACTTCGGGGCGATTTGGTGATTCTAGTTCACCAACCCTGCGGTGTATTCAAGTACAACCGCAGGGTCCCCGTAGTTCATGGAAAACTAACCACAAACCCGCCAAACACACCGCAAACCTGCTGAACACTCACCGCAAACCCACCGAACACTCACCAGACACTCACCGAAAACCTGCAGAAACCACCGTAAAAACCATGCCGAACACGCTGGAAAAATCCGAGGAGCCGCCGATCACAGCACATAGCAGCCGCTGGAAAAAGCTGAGAGGCAGGCGTACAGGGTGAGAAAAAAAACAGTACGTATCAAAGTTTCAAAATTTAAATTTAAAAATGTCTGGAATTTACTTATAAGGTCCAATGAATGATAATAAAAAGATCTGTTACAGAAAAAAGAAACAAATGATTTAATCACTTCGCTGCAGAGGACCCGTTCAGTGCGTCCAGCCGCAGGAAGCGGTGGCTGTGTAGGACGAGCTCAGTGCATCCTCCCTTTGCAGCCAGCAGTCGGCCAGATTCCAGCCGATCGCTGTGCCCCCCAGTGCGGGCTGACGTCTTTGATGTCAGCCCAGTATCCGGGACTGCAGTGGTGCTCGATGACATCTATTCAGGCCTCCCTGCCAGGGCGGGGAAGGCGCCTGAAGGGGAGGTCCCTTCCGTAAGGGGCACAATCAAAAACCAGGTACCGTTGGAAGGGCACAGCCTGCCCTTCCAAGCGGTGGCTGGCTTTAACCCCTTAGGGGCTGGATCGCGATTTGGAGCCAACAGGCGCCGTATTGCGGTCCCCTCCCGGAGCAGGCTGACATCTTGGATTGGAGTTAACCCCTAGCTGCCACCAATGGTGGAGATAGTGGGTTCCAATGAAGCTAGGGGTTAATGTTTGGTATCATTGGAACGGCCAGAGCATGGCCTTTCCAATGATACCAAACATGACCATGTTAAAAGTAAAGAAAAAAATAAATAAATAAAAAAATTAATTAAAAAAAATTAATAATAAAAAAATAAGCTGTTTTTTTGTTTCATTAATGCAGCAATATTGTTCCCATTTCAATAATAATGTAAACAATGATGCTGCACTAATGATTTTTCTATGCGGTGCGTTTGTTAAAAATCACGTAATTTTCCCCCAAAAAAATGCAACGAGTCCCCTATTTCAATTTTTTTTTAACAAGCACAACTCATAGAAAATATAACTGCAAATGCTCGCATGATAAAATTAACCCTTTTGCTGCTGAGGCATTTCCCGCCTGTGTGCTGAGGTCATTTTTACCGGTTTCGCTCATCATGTTTAAACGTGTTTTGAAGCCTTATTTAATTATATGACCCAGACATATTATATATCGTTCTTTCCGGCAGACTCAGCAGATTCATAATATATCATTATTATATGTATACGTTATGTCCTGTCTGTATATTATAACAAAATATGCAATAAAATTTGAATTTTCAATAATTTACAACGTGTAAAGTGTTTTTTTTCACATTTTAATATGTGATCATTTGCGGTTATATTTTGTATGGGGTGCGCTTGTTAAAAAAATTAGAAATGGGGTCTTGTTACATTTTTTTTGGGGAAAACTTATGCGATTTTTAACAAACGCACCCCATACAAAAATTGTTAGTGCAGCATCATTGTTCACATTATAAATGAAATGGGAACAATATTGGTGCATTAACAAAAGAAATTTAAAAAAAAAAATTGTTTATTTTTTTTTATTATTAGTTTTTTTATATATATATATATATATTTTTTTAAATTTGTACATGGTCATGTTTGGTATCGTTGGAAAGGCCATGCTCTGGCCGATCCAACAATATCAAACATTAACCCCTAGCTACCACAAATTGGGAGATAGGGGTTCCAATGAACCCCCTATCTCCACCATTGGTGGCAGCAAGAGGTTAACTCCAAGACTGACATCATCATGCTATGCACGGTGACGCCAGTCATCAGGGGGAGTTCCCGAAAGCTTGGCCGACATCCAAGATGTCAGCCAGCCCCGGGAGAAGAGCACGATCCGGTGCTTTTCCACGCCGAATCGTGATCCGGCCCCAAGGGGTTAATTTGGAAGGGCAGGCTGTGCCCATTTGGAAGGGCAGGCTGTGCTGTGACATTAAGCTCAGGCCCCCGGCGATCGGGAGGGAGAGAGGTCCGAAGGACCTCCCCCCTCCCTTTCAGGCGCCTCCTCCGCACTCGCTGGGGGGCGCCTGAAATAGATGTCATCGCACCGCCGCGATGACATCTATTGTGCAGAATCTGGCCGATGACATCTATTGTGCGGAATCTGGCCTATCGCTGGCTGCGAAGAGAGGACGCACTGAACGTGTCCTTCGCAGCCAACCCTTCCTGCGGGAGGACGCTGAGCGCGTTCCTCCGCAGCGAAGTGATTAAAAAAAAAACACTTTACACGCTGTAGATTATTGAAAATTCTAATTTTATTGCATTTTTTGTTATAATATTCAGGCAGGACATGATGTATACATATAATAATGATATATTATGAATCTGCCGAGTTTGCTGGAAAGAACCATATATAATATGTTTGGGTCATATAATAAAACGTGGTTTCAAATCACGTTTAAACATGATGAGCAAAACAGGTAAAAATGAGCTCAGCACACAAGCGTGAAATGACTTAGCAGCGAAGGGGTGTCACGGATCCCCCTGATTACCAAAAGTGTGGTCCCTTTACGCAGACCGCTCTCTACCCTTCCGATCCTTGAATGGTTGGCGATACTAAACAGACAAATAACCAGACAATATATAAACAAGGGGTAACACCAGACAGAGGTATGGAATAGAGTATTGTCACGAATCTTTCTGACTACTAAGATATAAATCTCTTTATGCAGCTCCCTTTCTACTCTTCCGATCCTTGAATGGTCGGCAAAGCTATAAAGGCAACGAAACAGGTAACAGACAAAGAAAGGGAAATACCAGACAGGGGTACAGACCAGATCACAAGTCCTCCCTAGGACTTTAGTAATAGCAGAGGTAGTCTGATGTGTGCTTAGGGTGCCACATAGACTGACCTCGGTACCAACGTTAAGGGCAGAACCTAGAACAGAGTAAATGCCAATGCCAGGAGTCATACACAGGAGGGTTCGTTTGCCAATGCCAAGGGTCATACACAGGAGGGTTCGTTTGCCAATGCCAAGGGTCATACACAGGAGGGTTCGTTTGCCAATGCCAAGGGTCATACACAGGAGGGTTCGTTTGCCAATGCAAGGGTCATACACAGGAGGGTTCGTTTGCCAATGCCAAGGGTCATACACAGGAGGGTTCGTTTGCCAATGCCAAGGGTCATACACAGGAGGGTTCGTTTGCCAATGCCAAGGGTCATACACAGGAGGGTTCGTTTGCCAATGCCAAGGGTCATACACAGGAGGGTTCGTTTGCCAATGCCAAGGGTCATACACAGGGTTAACACAGGAGATAGCCAAAATCACACAAGAGCTCTGCGGGAGGTGAATACCACGTCAGGGCACCGGTGTATGGGAGAGACTGGGTTTTAAACCCGGCGGGTCCGCGTCACAGCGCCAGGCCCCGCCCTTGGCGTCCCACGTGAGCGGGTCCGGAAGCGCTTACATTCGGCGCCTGGCCAGCGAGCAGCGAGGAAGCTGCTGCCAGGCGCCGCATCCCCTGGGTCCCCGTGACAGAACCCCCCCTCCAGGGGCGGCCACTGGACGACCCCCAGGGGCACGGGGGTGCGCCAAATAGAAGGCCTTCACTAGCCTAGGAGCATGGACTTCCGCAGCCGGTACCCAAGAACGATCCTCTGGACCGTACCCACCCAATCGACCAAATACTGCAAGGACCCCCTAGACAGCCTGGCACCCAGAATGGCCTTAACTTCGAATTCCTCCTCGCCCTCCACAGAGACAGGAGGCGGTGGAGCATGGACTTTGGTGTATCGGTTACATAACAGCGGCTTCAGAAGGTTTACATGGAACACATTGTGTATTTTAAAATGGGAGGGTAACGCCAAAGCATAGGAGACAGGGTTGAGTCGCCGTAGAATCTTATATGGGCCGATATACCTAGGAGCCAACTTCATGGAAGGCACTAAGAGCTTGATATTACGTGAAGACAGCCAAACCCTGTCCCCAACTTGATATACGGGTGCCTGCCTCCTGTGTCTGTCGGCCTTAGTTTTCTGGATGGCACTACTTTCCTCCAGTGCCCGTCTCACTTTCCCCCAAGTCTCTTTCAATGATGCCAGTTGTTTATCTAAAGCAGGAATCGTGGTATCAGGAAACGTGGCGGGGAGCACGGGAGGATCAAAGCCATAAACAGTGAAGAAAGGAGAATGACCTGTGGATTCACTCACTGCGCTGTTAATAGCATATTCTGCCCATGGTAGCAGATCTGACCAGTTATCCTGTTGTTCTGAGATGAAGCACCTGAGATATTTCTCTACGTTTTGGTTTGCTCGTTCTGCTGCTCCATTGGTCTGGGGGTGATAGGCCGAAGAGAAAGAGAGGTCTATTCCCACGTTCTTACAAAACCCTCTCCAGAATCCGGAGATGAATTGGGTCCCCCTATCAGAGACTATCTCCCGAGGGACACCGTGAATGCGGACTACATTGGCAATGAATATGGGCACCAGTTCAGCTGCCGAAGGTAGTTTCTGAAGAGGAACATAGTGACCCATCTTGGAAAATCGATCTATGATCGTAAGTATCACTGTATTCCCTCTTGACTCAGGTAGCTCTACTATAAAATCCATGGCTACATGTGACCAGGGTCGTTCGGGATCGGCAAAGGCTGGAGCAAGCCAATGGGTGCTGTTTTGGGACTTTTCTGCCTTGTGCACACTTCGCACACGGCAATGTAATCTTTGACATCTCGGCGCAACGTGGGCCACCAGAGGAGTTTACTGATACTAGACACAGTCTTGGTGATACCCATATGCCCGGAAGTTTTATTGTCATGGTAGATGTTGAGTACCTCTTCTCTTTCGTTCTCAGGTACAAAGAGTTTCGCAGGAGGTTTTCCCCCAGGAGCTGCACCCTGGACGGTCTGCAACCTTTTCATTAGAGGAGACGAAACACTAATCGTGGTAGCGGCTATAATCCTCTCCTGGGGTACAATGGGATGCTGATCTTGGATATTATGTTCATAAGACTCATACTGTCTCGACAATGCGTCTGCTTTAATGTTTCTGGACCCAGGTCTATAGGTAAGTACGTAATTAAAACTTGAAAGAAACAATGACCATCTCGCTTGTCTGGAGTTTAAACGTTTGGCATCTCCAATGTACGTGAGATTCTTATGGTCGGTTATGATAACAATGGGGTCCTTAGACCCTTCTAATAAGTATCTCCATTCGGCCAAGGCTGCGATGACTGCTAACAATTCTCTATTTCCAATGTCATAGTTCTTCTCTGCCGGGGACAACTTTCGAGAATAGAAGCCGCATGGATGCAAGGGTTTGTCAGGAGCCTCCCTTTGGGACAAGACTGCACCAAGACCTAGTTCGGAGGCGTCAACTTCTAATTGGAAAGGCAGAGCCGGATCTGGATGCCGGAGAACAGGGGCAGTAGTAAAGGCTTGCTTTAGTGTCTCAAAGGCTTGAGTGGCTTGAGGTGTCCATTTCTGATTTCCCACCCCTTTCTTTGTCATAGCCGTGAGGGGGGCCACCAAGGCCGAAAAATCTTTAATGAACCTTCTGTAATAGTTCGTGAACCCCAGAAACCTCTGAATGGCTTTAAGTCCTTGGGGTAAAGGCCAGTCAAGAATAGCTGAGAGCTTCTTAGGATCCATTTGAAACCCCCCAGGAGTTATAATATAACCAAGGAATTGCACAGTTACTATGTCGAATAGACATTTTTCTAGCTTACAGTACAATCCAGCCTTCAATAGTTTTTTCAACACTTGTTTGACGTGGACATGATGAGTGTCCACATCAGGAGAGTATATCAGGATATCATCCAGATATACTATGACGAATTCTTGCAGGAATTCCCTTAGAGTGTCATTTATAAGGTCCTGAAAGACGGCTGGCGCATTACACAACCCAAAAGGCATCACCAGGTATTCGTAATGCCCGCTACGTGTATTAAAAGCCGTCTTCCATTCGTCTCCCTTCTTAACCCTGACCAGGTTGTACGCTCCGCGTAAATCAAGCTTAGTATAGATACGAGCCCCTTTTAATCGGTCAAACAATTCTGTTATGAGGGGTATGGGATATGCATTTCTTATAGTGATCCTATTTAAACCCCTATAGTCGATGCAAGGTCGCAGATCTCCCTCTTTCTTGGAGACAAAAAAAAAACCTGCTCCTGCTGGAGAGGAGGACCGTCTAATGAATCCTCGTTCCAGATTCTCCCTTATATATTCCTCCATAACGTCGTTCTCCCTTTGCGACAAAGGGTATACGTGACCCCTAGGAGGCATCGTACCGGGGAGCAAGTCAATGGCACAGTGTCATGCCCGGCAACGCCAGCGCCGTAAAAAGCATAAAACCAGTGCCGCCTCGTAGCATTAAGACTCTCAGGACTCTCCTCTGCAACCCTCAGGTGTTGCCTAATTCCGCTGATGCACCCTGCATAAAGCCAAACCACTCCCAAGGCCCAATGCTTCTGCATTGTTCCAGTGAACCTTTCACTAAGAAGGAGCTGTCTTCTGTCCCTGCATGCTATAACCTGTTCTTGTCTTGGTTCCCACCATACTGTTCGTAGTTCCTGCTACAGAATCCTCAGAGCCTGCTGTCCTGCATCTCGCAAGATCTACAGATTTACAGAAGGTGCTGCCCTGCATCCCGCAGACTCTCCAAGCATTGCTGCCCTGTACATCGCAGATTCTTCCGCCCTCCTTCCAAGGTGCCAGTCCTGCTTCCGTTCCTGCTTCCAAGGTGCCAGTCCTGCTTCCGCCCTCCTTCCAAGGTGCCAGTCCTGCTTCCACCCTGCTTCCAAGGTGCCAGTCCTGCTTCCAAGGTGCCAGTCCTGCTTCCACCCTCCTTCCAAGGTGCCAGTCCTGCTTCCGTTCCTATTTCCAAGGTGCCAGTCCTGCTTCCGTCCTCCTTCCAAGGTGCCAGTCCTGCTTCCGCCCTCCTTCCAAGGTGCCAGTCCTGCTTCCGTTCCTGCTCCTCCAACCGTTGCTGCCCTGCACCTCGCAGATTCTCCAGCCGTTGCTGCCCTGCACCTCGCAGATTCTCCAGCCGTTGCTGCCCTGCACCTCGCAGATTCTCCAGCCGTTGCTGCCCTGCACCTCGCAGATTCTCCAGCCGTTGCTGCCCTGCACCTCGCAGATTCTCCAGCCGTCGCTGCCCTGCACCTCGCAGATTCTCCAGCCGTCGCTGCCCTGCACCTCGCAGATTCTCCAGCCGTTGCTGCCCTGCACCTCGCAGATTCTCCAGCCGTTGCTGCCCTGCACCTCGCAGATTCTCCAGCCGTTGCTGCCCTGCACCTCGCAGATTCTCCAGCCGTTGCTGCCCTGCACCTCGCAGATTCTCCAGCCGTTGCTGCCCTGCACCTCGCAGATTCTCCAGTCGTTGCTGCCCTGCACCTCGCAGATTCTCCAGCCGTTGCTGCCCTGCACATCGCAGATTCTCCAGCCTGCCTGCCCTGCATCCCGCAAAATCCACTGCCCTGTTTCCTGTCTCCATATATTTCTCCCTTGTTATAATTTAGTTTAGTCTAGTATAGTTTAGTTTAGTATTGTTCTATCTGTCTTCAGTTGAAATTTATTCTTGTTTGTATAATGTGATCCTTCTTTATTCTTCTGTTGCCTTTTTTGTTTATGTCCTAATAAACCCTCCTTATTTGTACACCTACGATCTCTCAGCCATCATCATTGCACAAAGGGCTCAATTCTACCTCCCTGGACCCAGCTCCTTACAGAATGCAGAAGCCTACATCAATTGAGCCCGCAATGATTCAAACCATCACAGGGTTAATCCAGAAGGCCCTTCAGGAGTTCCTGACCCACCTGATTCAGCTCCTAAATCTGCAGCTTCATAGTCTATGGAATCCCTCCGCAAAAGACAACACTCCTGCTAATAAGGTAACCCATGGTCCTTTATCTCCAACAGAACGTGCCAGGAGACTAAATGCCAACCTCTGTATCTACTGTGGGGCACCAGGCCATTATTTACCACTCTGCCCCTCAAGACCACCTAGGAGGACCCCGGCATCTAAGCCTAAAGCTACTCCTGCAGCCAAACCCAGTCCTAAGAAATCCACCCCATTTCATAAGCATGCAAAAGTCCCTGATTCTATGTATAGAGAACCTTCTACCCCTATGCCGTCTCCTCTGTCTCTACCTGTATCTCCAAGATCCACCAGTTCACAGATATCAACGCCTACACCCTATGAACCCATGGAATATGAACTCTCAGACCCCAGGACATGTGATTCATCTATGGAGACTGAACCTGTGTACTGTAACAGCACCCTCACGCACAACCAGCGACCCTGGAATCCAACAACCATTCCAAATCAGGTCAGTTATTTATTATCAAAGCCTGTACCCCCAGACTGTGCCCGCTCCTCAAACGGAACCGTGGTCTGTAAGAAAGATCTAGTCATGTTTGAAAAGGCTTTAGAGGCCAGGAAAAAGAATTGTTGTCAACCCAAGAACGTGGTTAGGGCTTCTAGTACTACTCCCCTCACCTTCAGCCACCATGGTAAAGCACCACCTCCGGTTATACATACCGCATATGACACTGGTTCAGAAGGCTGGGACTCTGAAGACTCCATGGACATGCCGCTGCAAGTCGCACGACATTCTAATGGTGGTCCTGGACGGCGTAACGGCCTCCTTGGAACCACCACAACCATTCCCCACAGGGATCCAGAAGAGGATTTTGTGCCTTCCGACTGCTCCCTATCTGACGAGTTCACTGACAGAGCATATACACCTTCCTCACCTATCTATGGTACAGCATTGGCAACTATGACGAACCATTTCTATCAAGGTCCTCAAGATACAGATTCCGGTACCCACGACCCGGTTCCCTCTATACTCATTCCAGAGGCTAAGCCGAGAGGTCCTGGTTCTCCATTTAAAGAACGACTTCAACTGAAGACCCTTGCCAAGATAGCAGTGCCCGCTGCCAGAGCGTCGTTTCAAGCCAAAGTGCCTGTTGCCGATACTTTAGTTCCTGCTAAAGTGTTCGCTGCCACATCGCCTGCTGACGAAGTTCCTGGTTACGCCAAAGCGCCTGCTGCTAGGGTACCAGTTGCTGAGGTGCCATCAGTCAATATGCCTGTCACTGAAGTGTCACCAACTCACGTCTCTGCTCTGGAGGCACCTCCGGTTGATGGCAAGATGCCGAACGATACACCCGCTACCGTGGACTTACCAGCTGAGTTGTGTAAGACAGAGACTTCGAACCGTGATATGACTGATCCCATACCTGGTGTCATATCCACCATGGTGATACTTGCTGAACAAGTTACCAAGGTGGCTCAGACTGTGAGCGGACAACAGTTAATCATAGAATCGCTGCAAAACCGGTTACAGGACACTCGTGACTATATGTCACCCCCACTTCTTATTACCTCTGCTTCTAAACAGGATCCTGTTGCAGAACCGAATGGACCAGTTGTCCCCATAGGATACCATGGGATGGCGAAGGTGGAGACTCCTATCCTCAACATTAAGAAGATCAAGTCGGGAAAACCCCTACTCCTGGGTGCAATTCTAACATTCCCCATCTCATCAGAACCAGAAGATGTTTCTGACTCTATGGCCACTGACGCTGAAACCGAAACACCTGATACCACCTTGGTCACCCAGAGTGTGCCCTTAGATGGGGGCGTATGTCATGCCCGGCAACGCCAGCGCCGTAAAAAGCATAAAACCAGTGCCGCCTCGTAGCATTAAGACTCTCAGGACTCTCCTCTGCAACCCTCAGGTGTTGCCTAATTCCGCTGATGCACCCTGCATAAAGCCAAACCACTCCCAAGGCCCAATGCTTCTGCATTGTTCCAGTGAACCTTTCACTAAGAAGGAGCTGTCTTCTGTCCCTGCATGCTATAACCTGTTCTTGTCTTGGTTCCCACCATACTGTTCGTAGTTCCTGCTACAGAATCCTCAGAGCCTGCTGTCCTGCATCTCGCAAGATCTACAGATTTACAGAAGGTGCTGCCCTGCATCCCGCAGACTCTCCAAGCATTGCTGCCCTGTACATCGCAGATTCTTCCGCCCTCCTTCCAAGGTGCCAGTCCTGCTTCCGTTCCTGCTTCCAAGGTGCCAGTCCTGCTTCCGCCCTCCTTCCAAGGTGCCAGTCCTGCTTCCACCCTGCTTCCAAGGTGCCAGTCCTGCTTCCAAGGTGCCAGTCCTGCTTCCACCCTCCTTCCAAGGTGCCAGTCCTGCTTCCGTTCCTATTTCCAAGGTGCCAGTCCTGCTTCCGTCCTCCTTCCAAGGTGCCAGTCCTGCTTCCGCCCTCCTTCCAAGGTGCCAGTCCTGCTTCCGTTCCTGCTCCTCCAACCGTTGCTGCCCTGCACCTCGCAGATTCTCCAGCCGTTGCTGCCCTGCACCTCGCAGATTCTCCAGCCGTTGCTGCCCTGCACCTCGCAGATTCTCCAGCCGTTGCTGCCCTGCACCTCGCAGATTCTCCAGCCGTTGCTGCCCTGCACCTCGCAGATTCTCCAGCCGTTGCTGCCCTGCACCTCGCAGATTCTCCAGCCGTTGCTGCCCTGCACCTCGCAGATTCTCCAGCCGTTGCTGCCCTGCACCTCGCAGATTCTCCAGCCGTTGCTGCCCTGCACCTCGCAGATTCTCCAGCCGTTGCTGCCCTGCACCTCGCAGATTCTCCAGCCGTTGCTGCCCTGCACCTCGCAGATTCTCCAGCCGTTGCTGCCCTGCACATCGCAGATTCTCCAGCCTGCCTGCCCTGCATCCCGCAAAATCCACTGCCCTGTTTCCTGTCTCCATATATTTCTCCCTTGTTATAATTTAGTTTAGTCTAGTATAGTTTAGTTTAGTATTGTTCTATCTGTCTTCAGTTGAAATTTATTCTTGTTTGTATAATGTGATCCTTCTTTATTCTTCTGTTGCCTTTTTTGTTTATGTCCTAATAAACCCTCCTTATTTGTACACCTACGATCTCTCAGCCATCATCATTGCACAAAGGGCTCAATTCTACCTCCCTGGACCCAGCTCCTTACACACAGTCATATGGACGATGTGGTGGTAGAACCTCAGTCCTGGCTTTAGAGAACACCTCCTTTAATGCCAGGTAACATTCAGGGACCTCTGTGGACAAAGGAGGGGCTGTGGCAATATTGAGGCTACCAATCACATTAACTGTGCCTAGGCACTTAGACTGACAACTCTGACCCCAACATTTTATGTCTCTCTGGACCCAATCGACTACTGGGTTGTGCTCTGTTAGCCATGGAAACCCAAGGACGACAGGACATGAGGGTGATTCAATGATTTGAAATCTTATAGTCTCCTGGTGCAAAACTCCTATTCTCATACACACATCGACTGTATCGTGAGTGATATGAGGACATGCCAGGGGGTTACCATCTATGGCCTCCACCCTTAGAGGCCTTTCCCTGAGAACCAGTGGTATGAGGTTTTTGGCAGCAAAATTCTTATCCATAAAATTGCCTGAGGCCCCAGAGTCCAAAAACGCCTCAGTCTTGAGGTGAACCCCCTCCCAGGTTAGGGAGACCGGTAACAGAATCCTGGATTTTTTCTTTTCATTATCCACAAAGGAGGCACATAAAGAACCGACAACCTGGGTGTCTCCTGTTCTGAATCCCACTCTGCTATGTTCAACCCTGCCAACCCTGGGTCTCTGAGGACATCGAAGGCGGAAGTGATCTGCCCCTGCACAATAAAAGCAGAGCCCCTTTTCTTTTCTGTGAGCTTTTTCTGCTTCTGAAATACCTGTCCTCCCTATTTGCATGGGTTCAACGACCGGTAATTCAGTTTTTTCATTCTCCGGACCACCTGATGTACTGGGGTGTCTGGGTAACGAGGGTAAAGGAGGCAAGACCCTTCTGGGTCTATCTCTGGTGTGTCTCCTTTCCCTGATTTGATCGTCCATGGCTATACAGAAATCTATCAGGTGGTCCAGACTTTCTGGTAATTTTAAGGGAGCCAGTTCAAACATAAAAGCCTCGTTCAAGCCTTCGGTAAAGGCTAAGGTTAAAACGTCGTTCGGCCAAAGTACTTCAGAAACCAAAGTCTTAAACTCTATGGCATAATCGGCAACCCTCTTATTACCTTGTTTGATATGAAACAAGGACCTACCCGCATTGGTAGCCCTTCTAGAGGGATCAAAGGTACGTTTTAACTCAGAGGAAAAACCCTCATAGTCATAAATGATGGGTTTCTTATTTTCCCACAACGGCGTAGCCCACAATAAAGCTTTTTCTGTTAAATGATTAATCAGATATCCTACTTTGGCTTTATCAGACATACAAGAACCTGGATTGTTCTCAAACAGAATCTCGAGTTGAGTCAAAAACCCCCGACATAGGCTTGGTGTACCATCATAGCGTAGGGGTGCCTTCATACTAAGCCTATGTCCTTCAGGGGAGACCGGACTGACCCTAGGTAACACTGGATCTGGAGGGTTTGTGGTACCTGTATTGGACCGATTTAGCAGGGTTTGCAGAGCGAGAGAAATCTGGTCCATCCTATGGTCCTGTTCCTCTTGTCTGGCTGCGATACGTGCCAGCTGGTTAGAGAGGTCTGCGGGATCCATTGGCCCTGACGTAATGTCACGGATCCCCCTGATTACCAAAAGTGTGGTCCCTTTACGCAGACCGCTCTCTACCCTTCCGATCCTTGAATGGTCGGCGATACTAAACAGACAAATAACCAGACAATATATAAACAAGGGGTAACACCAGACAGAGGTATGGAATAGAGTATTGTCACGAATCTTTCTGACTACTAAGATATAAATCTCTTTATGCAGCTCCCTTTCTACTCTTCCGATCCTTGAATGGTCGGCAAAGCTATAAAGGCAACGAAACAGGTAACAGACAAAGAAAGGGAAATACCAGACAGGGGTACAGACCAGATCACAAGTCCTCCCTAGGACTTTAGTAATAGCAGAGGTAGTCTGATGTGTGCTTAGGGTGCCACATAGACTGACCTCGGTACCAACGTTAAGGGCAGAACCTAGAACAGAGTAAATGCCAATGCCAGGAGTCATACACAGGAGGGTTCGTTTGCCAATGCCAAGGGTCATACACAGGAGGGTTCGTTTGCCAATGCCAAGGGTCATACACAGGAGGGTTCGTTTGCCAATGCCAAGGGTCATACACAGGAGGGTTCGTTTGCCAATGCCAAGGGTCATACACAGGAGGGTTCGTTTGCCAATGCCAAGGGTCATACACAGGAGGGTTCGTTTGCCAATGCCAAGGGTCATACACAGGAGGGTTCGTTTGCCAATGCCAAGGGTCATACACAGGAGGGTTCGTTTGCCAATGCCAAGGGTCATACACAGGAGGGTTCGTTTGCCAATGCCAAGGGTCATACACAGGGTTAACACAGGAGATAGCCAAAATCACACAAGAGCTCTGCGGGAGGTGAATACCACGTCAGGGCACCGGTGTATGGGAGAGACTGGGTTTTAAACCCGGCGGGTCCGCGTCACAGCGCCAGGCCCCGCCCCTTGGCGTCCCACGTGAGCGGGTCCGGAAGCGCTTACATTCGGCGCCTGGCCAGCGAGCAGCGAGGAAGCTGCTGCCAGGCGCCGCATCCCCTGGGTCCCCGTGACAAGGGGTTAAAAAAACGGGAAAAAAGTTTTGCCAAAAAGCTGCTGTTCGGTGTTCTCTGAATAGATTAAACATTGCTTCTCTATGGGGGATTTCACTGCTGTCAAACAGGCACCATACGTGCAGGCAATTCACCAAAATTAGGCAACTGTCTGCTCTCTGAATAGCTAAATGGCCCCGAAATGTCCCCGTACGCTGAATTTCAGTGTCCGGTTACATTTCGGGGCCAGATCGGCTCTTTCTGAATGCTATAACAAAGGCAGGGCAAAGGTATTAATTGCGGCATTGTGTCTCCTAAAATCTGATCTTCCCTAAATGACCATGCTGGACTTGGGTAAGTCAGTTGGTGGTGACGCTCAAACATTTTTCTATGTGTTCATGCCAAGATTTAAATGTGTCTTTTATTGTTATCAATGAATCGCCTGAAAAAGAATCTTAATAAATTTAGCCTTTCCTTGACGGGAGAGCCCTTAATCCAAGTTGTTTTCTTGACAAACTTTCAGCTGAACTAGCCACTAGGGATGAGCTGTTAGGTTCGATCAGTTCGGAGTTCGACTCGAACATTGGCAGTTCGAAAGTTCGCGAACTTCTTATTTTTTGGCGTGTTCGGTTCGAGTTCGGATTTTTTTTTTAAAAAAAGTATAAAAAATGCTTAAAAAAATACTAAAAAATAAAATAAATAAAGAGACTCTTTACTGCAGAATATTATAAGCAACTGTTTATTAGATATTGAATTAAAAAACTACCTAATGTCGTCTAGGGGCAAAGATTCTCACCTCTAAATGACCTGTGCTCTCAAACGGCGTAAACAACAGGTGTTTAATTAGTGTTTGGAAATAACACGTGCTTCTAATTAGCAATTAGAATTTGATACATTGCTCTCAGACTGGGTGTGGCCTGCACATATATGAACAAACACTGTGCTTGTTTTGAATTCTAAGACATGTTCATTTCTACTATATGATCCTATCTGATATGCTGTTTAACCCCTTAAGGACCAGGGCTCTGTAAAGCCAATCATTAATGATGTAGATGTTACGTCATTTGTCATCAAGGGCTTAATAAAATCTTTATCACACTCCTTAGATTTAAACGTAATATTCCAGTATTTGTATGTCATGCACCTCTCCCGAAGGGCCTATGTGAGCATACAATTATTATTGTGTTAGAAATGTCTATCATAAAGCGTACAAGCTAAGTCCCTAGAGTCTCTGACTATCCATTGTCATATATACCTTGCTTTATACATATAAAGCCCCGTTCACACTGTGTGATTTGAAAGTCGCGCGATTTTCCGAGCGATTTTCATATTCAAGACATTGTGCGATAATGTTGCACGATGTCACGCGACGTCGCGGTTTTGTGCGATTTTTGCAAAGCACCACAAATGCAAATCGCAAAATCGCAGATAGCAAATCTCAAAAAAGGTCATGTACCAGCGACATGCTACCGCAACGCGCGACATGTGACATGTGACATGTGACGTCGCGCGGCAAGATGTGAACAGCTCCATTGAAATGCATTGGAGAAGCTACACTGTGCGACGTCGAGCGGATTTTGCTGCGACGTCGTGGCAAAATCCGTGCGATAAATTGCAAAGTGTGAATACATTCCCCCATCTAAAAGGATAGTAGCCAGTCCCTGTGCATTTTAACCCCTTAAGGGTGGCTAGGTGTCTTGTGTGGGTCTCTGATGGCAATGTTTCTATACATCCTACAAATCCGCCACTTCACGGGCAGGTTATGGGGACCTCCTAGGCACGATATTTGAAGGAATTTTTCGTTTTTATTTTTAACCCTTTTTTCATGGAAAACTCACTGTTCCTTTAAAAACGTCTTTTTTAAAACTTTTTGTTCTTGTTTCCTGTCCCCAGGGCACTACCCGGACCCCATACACCTTTTATGGCAAATATCTTGCATATATGCCCTCTTGGAGTGCACTCTAAAAATCTAACTTTTGAGTCCCATTGACTTGCATTGAGTTCGGTTCGTGTTCGTGTTCGAACTCGAACTTTTGAAATTGTACGATTCGAATGCGAACTGAACACGGGGGTGTTTGGCTCATCCCTACTTGCCACTTGGGAATTTATGAGCACTCTTGATAACATATGTGTTTTATATTTCATACTGGGAACAAATCGTCATTTGTACAGCCATTTTTTGTCATAGGCATGACAGAACCTAGTTGTAACGTACCATTTGGTTTTGAGATTTTAGCGTATCCCTGGCAGGAATAATGAACTGGTTACATTGAATATATATAAAAAAGGACAATTTAGAAAATTTGTATAATCATTTATAAAACATCCCGGGTTTTGACCCTCTGAAACAAAGGTCAAATGCAGCAGGAACACAGTGAAACGGCAGTCCCATACTATTTTTCCACTGTGCCAGGGATAAACTCACTTACTGAGGACTGAATCCTTTCTGGAGTTCCCTGCATTTCAAGGTTAAATAGAACCTGGGTGTGGAACACCTGTGACACGGAAGGCTGCTTACCCAAGGGGTGTCAGCCCTTTTCATACAGAATATTATTATTTATTAAGCGCCAACACATTCCGCAGCACTGTACAAAGATGTAATGGGTAAAGGCAGGACATACAGGTCAGTATTCCTGCCAGCAGATACAGCAGGACATGAGGGCCCTATTCCTGTGGGAATTTACAATCTTGATGGGTGAGGGGATTAGAAACAGGAGGGGGGACTGCAGTGATGAGTTAATGCAGGGAGAGGTGAGGACTGTTTTTGGGTCGGCCGGATGTCTTGTTACGGAGTTAGGTGGTAGGCTTCCCTAAACAGAAAGGTCTTTAGAGAGTTTAAATGAAGCCAGAATTGGGGAAACGGGGAGGGTATATATATCAGAAATGCCCTTGATGTTCTGTCGTCCCCAGACCTAAGTATAGTTTACACAGAGATTATATTTAAAAGATAGATATACCTGGAACCACTTTTGTACTTAGTCAGGCCAATCATAAAATCTCTGGTTTTCAGGGCAGTTCTTTTACGCCCAAGGCCGTTGCTTATGCCGGCAACCTTATGTTCTTTGTTACGGTCCTGCTGACTTCATTACCAGCTATTCATGGTGAATTGGTACTATTTAAAGACTTGGTGTGACTGACAATTAATGCCCAGAAGTCAGAGATGTTGAACATCTCCTTGACCAGGTCTCAGAGCGCTTGGGTGTGTCACAACTACCCATTCTGCTGGTGCAAAGACTGTATGAAAAACCTGCTTATATGGATGACAGCTGACCCTTCCAGACTTTACAAAATGAATTTTGCACCTTACGGTCTGCCATCCAGGGGGATCTTTCTGAATAGTGGATGAAACGCATCTCCTGGATAGGCAGGGTCAACGTACTCAAAATGAATATACTCCCCCGAGTGTTCTATATCATGCAGGCCCTACCAATCGCGTTTCCGGCCACTTTATATCCTTACACTCAGAATTCACCAAATTTATCTGGCCTCGAACTTGCCCTCATGTTAAGATACAAACTCTGTATCTCTCAAAGCTGAGCGGTGGTCTGGCATTACCCGACCTCAAACTATACTACTATGCATCTCACCTTGTTCATATACTGGACTGGATGATAATTGAGCCTGATCAATTTTGGCTGGACCATGAAGAGCAGAGTGCGTGCTGACCCCTGTGGATGCTGCCGTGGTTCCTCAGGACCCCCCCTTACTCGATAGCCTGACTGCTGTTCTCCGGTTTCCTCATCACTAAAATATGGCATCATATCAGAGTCCGCTTCGCACTTTCGGCAGCTCCTTCTTCATTGCTCCCCTTGATTTTTATATATAATGTTATATTCCTTATATTGTGTATGTAGAGTATCAACCCATAACCTCCAAACACATTCTCCCACCATAAATAAAAAAAAATAATCCTTGCAAAATGATCTCCCATTCAAATCAGAGTAATTTAATTTATTACTCCAGTTTACAAAGAGCACAAGAAGAAATAAACACTTAGATTAATGCTGCATTTATTATGTAAATTTAGCACAAAAACGCCATTATGCACAATATGACAGATTCATAGGAGACTTTTAATCAATAACAAAGCCTCAGTATTATTTTGATTTGACCTGAAAAATGATCATTACGTGGGCAACCTCTGGACTCATGTAGAGTCATCCTTCAGCTTTCAGGAAAGAAAAAAAACCCTGTGGAGGAAACCTCTGGGGAACTGTGGTGTGAAGAACTGCCCTTCCCTCTGGGAACCATAAACAAGAAAATTAAACAAATATACATCAAAAGTCTACTCCTTTATGCGGAGCCTAACTAAACATTCAGGGCCATATTACGTTCTGAACGCTAAAGCGGGGATGCCTGCAGGTTTCTCCTTAGTATCCCCATTTTAGCGAGATATTACGGTGCAGGCGCTAATCCAGCAGCCTGCACCGTAAAGCAGGGCTAAGCCTTGGGATGCTCGCAGCAGCAGCGCTAAGCGCCATCGTGAGCATCCCCGCTGCGGAGTCCATAGACTCCATTGAGGCATCCACTGCCGGTCACATGACCTGCAGGATCTCGCCTCATGACATCCAGCAGGTCGGCGTAGTGATTCACAGAGGGAGACTGGAGGACTTTTTTTCTCCCAGTCTCTCTCTGCTCTCGGCGGCAAGAAGAAGCGGATCAAGCTGTCATTCTCATCAAAGGATGAGAGGTTAGTATCTGATTTTTTGGGGGGGTTCCGTTGGTGCTGACTGATTCAGAATCTGGTGCTGACAGCTGGTGCTGACAGAAGCAGAATCAGTTAGCACCAGGTCCTAGCTATGGTTAACGTTTGAGTTAACAACAGCAGTACAGTAAGTAGCCTTAGGACTTTGTAATCCTAACACTAATTAACACTGCACTCTCCATGTTAAGCATAGGGAGTGCAAAGTACAGTAAGCTCAAGCTGAAAAGCGCAAGTTCTGAATCGCTAATGGTTTTTTTAACCCGTTAGCATTTGGAATGAAATATGGTCCGCCCGCACTAGGGCTACCACAGATAACAGTAATGCTCACACAGCTGCGCGAAAACGTTAGTGTGATGTATGTAATAAGGCCCCCTCAGTATTCCTAACTGACTTTTTTTAAAGGTGTCCATACAATGAGTCTCAAAAGTGCACAACTCTCCAAAGCAACTAACAGAAAATCTTCCAGAGGCAAAAGAGTAAAGTCTCAGAGTACACCAACAGAATTAGACAAAATCACCCAGGATAACGACACAAAAACTCTCATAGATATGCACACCCAATAGTGATATACTGAAAAATACATATATGCAGATTCAAGGGAATCTTCCCATTCATATATAGTTGTGTTCAAAATTATTCAACCCCCACTGAAATTGAGTGTTTTGGCCAGTTTGACATTGATTTTGATCATTCAGTCATCTTGCTTACAATTAAATCAAAGAGGCACGTGTAGGTCAGACAAATATAACATAACATTTATAATGAAATAACCACAAATGGCTTTTCTGTGCTCACATCATTATCAGTTTTATTCAACCCCCAAGTGACATTCAATCTTAGTACTTAGTACAACATCCTTTTACAGTTATAACCACTTTTAAACGTGAAGCATAGCTTGACACAAGTGTCTTGCAGCGATCTACGGGTATCTTCGCCCATTCGTCATGGGCAAAAGCCTCCAGTTCAGTCACAGTCTTAGGCTTGCGCACTGCAACTGCTTTCTTTAAGTCCCACCAGAGGTTCTCAATCGGATTTAAGTCAGGTGACTGCGATGGCCACTCCAAAATGTTCCAGCCTTTAATCTGCAACCATGCTCTAGTGGACTTGGAGGTATGCTTGGGATCATTGTCCTGTTGAAAGGTCCAACGTCTCCCAAGCCTCAGGTTTGTGACGGACTGCATCACATTGTCATCCAATATCTCCTGGTACTGAAGAGAATTCATGGTACCTTGCACACGCTGACGCTTCCCTGTACCTGCAGAAGCAAACAGCCCCAAAGCATGATTGACCCCCCGCCATGCTTCACAGTAGGCAAGGTGTTCTTTTCTTCATAGGCCTTGTTCTTCCTCCTCCAAACATAGCGTTGATCCATGGGCCCAAACAGTTCTAATTTTGTTTCATCAGTCCACAGAACACTATCCCAAAACTTCTGTGGTTTGTCCACATGACTTTTGGCATACTGCAGTCGACTCTTCTTATTCTTTGGAGACAGCAAGGGGGTGCGCCTGGGAGTTCTGGCATGGAGGCCTTCATTACGCAGTGTGCGCCGTATTGTCTGAGCTGAAACTTCAGTACCCACATCTGACAAATCTTTTCTCAGTTCCTCAGCAGTCACACGGGGACTTTTCTCCACTCTACGCTTCAGGTAGCGCACAGCAGTCGAAGTCAGAATCTTCTTTCTGCCACGACCAGGTAGCGTTTCAACAGTGCCCTTTGCCTTGAATTTGCGAATGATGCTTCCTATGGTCTCTCTTGGTATGTTTAACATCTTTGCAATCTTCTTATAGCCTTTGCCCTTCCTGTGAAGAGTAATCACCTCTTCTCTTGTCTTCCTGGACCATTCTCTTGACTTCACCATGTTTGTAACCACACCAGTAAATGTCTAGAAGGAGCTGAGTATCACAGTCATTTTAAAGCTGCCTAATTGGTGCTTATTATGCTTTATTGCTGCTCCGTGACATCCACAGGTGTTTTCAATACCTGATTGAAAACACTTGAATGAACCTCTGTTCTTCAGAGTGGTAGTCTTTAAGGGGTTGAATAATTGTGTCAATGAAGAATTCACAAAAGAAACATTTACTACTGTATTACAAAACCAGTTGATGTCATTTTAGTTGCATATGGTTCTTTAAAAAGTCCTTGTAGGATTTCATTCTTAATACAATTACAAATGTACACTAAATTCCCTAAAACCCTTTACAGCATTGGGGGTTGAATAATTTTGAACACAACTGTACATAGAGAGAAAAAAAAAGACAAAGAGGTAATCATGCAGTATGTCAGAATACCATATAAAATATAGGCCCCTATTTATGATAAACACTCAATGCAGTCAGAACCTTCTTCTTCTGGCTCCTCGATATGCACATATGACATGTAGCGTCCAACTGTCTCCAGTGATATTCTTACTGGATTCTTTCCTGGCCTGTCCCCCTTCTCTGAATTCCTGGAATCCAGGAGTTAATGTGTCTCACCAGAAATTTTATAAAAGTTCTCCTGGTGTTGGGGACTCCCAAGGGGCTCAAAAGATGAAGACTCCAAAGTGTATTTTCAAACAATAAATATATTTATTACGACTTACAAAAGTTAAATAAAAATGAAACCACATTTTTTTATGACAAATTAAAAGCAATTATGAATAACAAATTTGATACTATAAATTATCGGCAAAAAGATTTATTAAAACGTGTTTTGCTTTGATGGCTTCCTCAGATAGTGGGCCTTAAGAAAATTAGTAATGTTGCAGAATCCTTAAATATGTTTTTATCATTAGGTGTATAAATTGCCTGTAACAAGATGGCACTGTGGAATCCCTGGCGTCTACACAAGAGTAGCTGCCTATGGCGGAGGGCCTGGCTGGGAGAAGAACGGAGAAGACGGAGGGCCCAGGAGAAGAAAACAAGAACGAAGAAGAGAGAAGAAAAGAAGAAGGAAGAAGAGAGGAGCGGGAGGAGCAGAGGACAGGGTCAGAAGACAGCGGAGTGGTGAGCCAGGGCCCAGCTATACCCTCAGGGCCAAGCCAGACCCCAAGGCCCAGCCAAATCCAAGCCAGACCCCAAGGTCCAGACAGATCCCCCAGACCCAAGCCAGACCCCAAGGCCCAGCCAGATCCCAGCCAGACCCCAGCGCCCAGCCAGACCCCTAGGGCCCAGCCAGAACCCAAGCAAGGCCCATCCAGAGCCCAGCCAGACCCCAAGGCCCAGCCAGACCCCAGTGCCCAGCCAGACTACAAGGCCCAGCCAGACCCCAGGGCCCAGCCAGAATCCAGGGCCCAGCCAGGGTCCAGCCAAGGCCCAGCCAGACTCCAGGGTCCAGCCAGACCCCAAGGCCCAGCCAAGGCCCAGCCAAGGCCCAGCCAGACCCCAGCCAAACCCCAGGGCCCAGCCAGACCCCAAGGCCCAGCCAGATCCCCAGAGCCAAGCCTGACCCCAAGGCCCAGCCAGATCCTAGCCATACCCTAAGGCCCAGCCTGACCCCAAGGCCCAGCCAGATCCCAGCCAGGACCTAGGGCCCAGCCAGGCCCCAGGGCCCAGCCATGCCCCAAGTCCCAGCCAGACCTCAGGGCCCAGCCAAACCCCAGGGCCCAACCAGGGTCCAGCCAAGGCCCAGCCAGACCCCAGGGCCCAGCCAGACCCCAAGGCCCAGCAAAGGCCCAGCCAGACCCCAAGGCCCAGCAAAGGCCCAGAGCCCAACCAAGCTCCAGTGCCCAGGCCAGCCCCAGGGCCCAGCCAAGCCCAAAGACCATCATCCAGACAGCACATTACTATGAGTTTTATTGCTGTGGATTCTATGATACGCTCATACACACTGTACATTGCTGTGAGTTTTATTGCTGTTGAGCTCTGTGATGCAGTCATACACACCACACATCACTGTGAGTTTTATCGCTGTGGAGCTTTGTGATACGCTCATACACACCGCACATTACTGTGTTTTGTTACTGTGTAACTGTGTTATTTCCTTTTTTTTGGTTTTGGAAGGGGGCAAATCTATTGCTGAGACGGGAAACATTCTGGATCAAGGAGTTGGATATGCTCTCTCCGAGAGGCTTAAATGAGAGACTATCTTTTGTGCCTTTATTGTAGGATACTGCTTCCTCCTTCTTTAACCCCTTCACTGCTGACGACGTGTGGGACACGTCCTCAGATACTCCCGCTGTATGCTGAGGATGTGTCCCACACGTCATCAGCTTTGCGGGACCCACGGCGGAGATACTCACCTCTCCGTCTGGGGTCCCGTGGCGGTCTGACTTCAGCGTCCTCAGATGCTGAAGTTAAGACCCACCCGACGTCAATGATGTCATTGCGCCATGCGCGATGACGTCATTTCCAGGCGACCCCCCGGCAATGCAGGGAGATCGCCTGAAAGGGAGGGGGGGATCCGTTCGGATCCTTCTCCCTCCCAATCGGGAGGTCCCACAAAGAAAAGCCAGGCACCGCTTAAAAGGGGAGAGTCTCCCCTTTTAAGCAGTGCCTGGCTTTAACCCCTTAGGCACCGGGTCGCACTTCGGCCCCGAAGTGCGGCCTAGCTCCGATGGAGGCTGCCATCTTGGATGGCAGCTCCACCCCTGGGTCCCCTCTCACTGCCTGATGTCCTCACGCATAGTGTGATGATGTCAGATAGCCGGGGAACCCCTAGTTGCCTGGGGATTTCCCAAGGAAATCCCCTGGTGGAGATAGGGGGTTCGTTTGAACAGAACCTTGGCAGCTAGGGGGTCATGGAGGGTGGCATTTGAAAGGCCTGAGCATGGCCTTTCGAATGATATCCAACATGACCAGGTATAAAGTAAAACAAAATTTTAATAAAAAAATAATATTAAAAAATAAAAAAATAATAAAAGAAAAATTAAAACATGTCTTTTTTTGTGTGTTTTTATTAATGCAGCGATATTGTTCACATTTCAATTATAATGTGAACAATGATGCTACACTAATGATTTTTTTCTATGGGGTGCGTTTGCTAAAAATCACGTAATTCCCCCCCAAAAAATTTAATAAGTCCCCATTTCTAATTTTTGTACAAGTGCACCCCATAGAAAATATAACTGCAAATGTTCATGTGATAAAAGGTGAAAAAAACACTTTACAAGCTGCAGATGATTAAAAATTCAAATTTTATTGCATTTTTTGTTATAATATACAGGCAGGACATGACGTATACATATAAAAATGATATATTATGAATCTGCCGAGTCTGCCGGAAAGAACAATATATAATATGTCATGCGTTTAAACATGATGAGCGAAAGCGGTAAAAATGAGCTCAGCACACAGTGGTGAAATGCCTCAGCAGTGAAAGGGTTAAGACCATTTTCATTTTTTCATTTTTCATTTTTTATCTTTTCATTCATTCTTGTATATATTTTTCTCCATAGATTTTTCCTTTTTAGTGATTTTTTTTATGACTGGTTAGGATGTTTTTGATAACATACATATTTTTTGATTTTTCTCGATCTTTTGATATTTTTGGATTCACCTACATTTTGATTTTTTTGCCACCTCCTATATGTTCATCTAAGGGGGAGGATAATTATAGAGTTGAGGTTTGATATCAAATCAGTTTATTATACATACACTATATTGGCAAAAGTATTCGCTCACCCATCCATATGCGAGTCAAGGCAGGTGAGCGAATACTTTTGGCAATATAGTGTATGTATAGTCATCTAACATGTCCCTCTGTAGTGTATTTTGGATTTTGTTATGATTTATTGTGGAATTGATGCACATAGGGATTTGTCACGGTAGGTTGGATTCTAGGATCAATATATTTCCCAATTTTGGGGTGGTCAGTATATATATGGGATTTCTTGTTATTGAGTCAGTATATAGGGTTATAATTAAGCCTTAAGTGAATTGTGAGATCCTTATGGATCTGATGTTGATTATATGATTAATAGGCAAATGGAGGATCAGTCAGATAGAATATAGAAATGGACACCATATATACTTGCCACCTTCTAGATGTGTTGGGTTCTTTTGAGAGTGACAATAGCCTTTAGATTTTTGATCATTGTTTGAACATTGTTTGGCACTTGAATGTGCCATTCTTCCATTGTATAATTCATCGGTAATGTTTATTGCTAGGTTGTTTATGATATCTTTTTTTTTTTTGGTAAAGTGGCCCTTTAGAGATGTAGATTAATTGGGCCTTTAAGAAGCAGGGGTGTTTAGGGATCTCAGTTACCTGTGCAAGTTAATCCAATTAATTCTTTTAACTGGATCTTTTTTTACTGTAGAGGGGATAGCATCATATTGCTATGGTGATCGGTCACGGGGTGGAGACCGGCGCATTGACGTCTTCCTTAGTGGACGGCGTCTGCCTGGCGTGGCGATGGGAGGGGACGGCACACACCGGTGGTGAGTATTGTGTTATTTAAATGTATTTTTGTAATCGTGTTTTCTTATTCCTGATGAAAGTCTGCGGTCAGCAGACTGAAACGTCGAATCCTTATTCAATAATGAATTTTTCTAAGAGACCCAGAGTGCCACCAGCGTATTTTTACGCACAGACTGCTATATTGGCCAGGTGCGGCACCGGGCGTTGGAACCGGTATTCCGAGTGCAGAAACCAGCAGTTCGTATATATATATATATATATAATCATATTTGCACATACTACTACAAATTTCATTATATATACTATTTATTAAACACTATACTATTTCTTTTTCATATTTTTTTTCCATATGCTGTTGGATTTATGTTGGAATAAGAGACAAATTACCACCTCTGTTGGCTATGTACATTTTGTCGTATGGGTGTCCAATCATTTACCTTGGTTTTTCACCATTTAATATTGATTGGCTTATTTGTACCATTCACTTTTTTCTATTTTCACTATGGGATCTTTTTGGAAGTGTTCCTGATCCTGCCGGCTGCATAAGTTGTGGGTTGATATATACTGTGTATAATAGTAAAATAAATTTAAGTGTATTTATCTGTTCATATATTTCATGAATCAAATGCCGGAAGGATGGGGAGTATTATCACCTTGAGGGGATTCCAGGGCAGTTAAAAAACTGTTCCTCTCTGCCTGCCTCATTATGGAGCAATCCCCATCTGCCTAACAATGGCGGGTAAATTCAAAGAAAGGGGAAACTCAGGAGAATGACTGAAGAATTGAAAATTCTAAGTCAAAATAGCCAAGCCGGAAAAATTCTCCCATTTATCTCAGCTATCGGCTATTTGGTCTAGATCGTTCTCTTCTTCTGCCAGTTCTCCTGGTTTGAACCTTTCTCTGAATAACCCTGTGTCAGTTTCCATGGTTCAAGTACAGTCTCTTGCATTCCATTTCCCCCTTTCTTTCCTCCTCTCTGCTTCCCTACTGCTGCTTCTCTAGGCCAGTCCAGTGCCTACCGACCCATCATCCAGTTACCAATTACTGTAGACGCTACTAATATAACATGGTCGGGACTGAGTTCGGTGGAAGTGTGAGGAAACAGTTTCCCGCGAGACTTGAGCAATTCGGTTCAGACTGTATTACTATTCGGTCAAATATGTGCAATTTGGATAATCGGAACAAACAATAATCTGAATCCCTCACTTGCCAAAACAAAACGTTTCTGAAAAGAACAGAATAAATTCAGATCCATTTCAATTTTTCATATGTATCCAAATATAAACAGATCGATTTGAATGACTGGAAATAGATACATATGGTAAAGCTTTACGAGTGTGACTTTTTTAAAGGGCTGTTCTTTTGAATGTGCCATACTCTGACTGTAAATTTGCGACGTGTCTCTTAATTTATTAAATGCTTTCAATATTTACAAAATTTTCCAATTCTGAAATATCGGATAGTCGACTCGTCCGAACTGGCTGCTTCCAAAATGCTTCTGAATTTGGAATAGCGACGAGCCGAAATCTGCCAAATGAGAGTTTTTGGCTGTGCACGTCACGTTCCCGGCTACTTTTATCTGTGTAGCAGCATGTGGAACGCAATCGTTTGTGTGGGAGATTTTGGGGAGTACTTACACTTCCTTTAAAGGACCTGACCCCTGTTCCGATGGTTTAGCTCAGTGGTTCCCAACTCTGGTCGTTGAGTCCCCCTAAAAGGCCAGGTTTGCCAGATATCTGAAGCACAGCACAGGTGATATGATTTGCTGCTCAGTGATTGCAGGATTCAGTCTGCATTTCCCCAAGGTAGTCCATAAAATCTGGCCTGTAAGGGGGACTTGAGGACCAGGGTTGGAAACAACTGATTTTGATGACTTGAGATATTCTACGATTTTACATATAGTCATTTCATTTTTTTTTCCACAGCCTGTCTTCCAGAACATAACAGAAAAAAAATCCCAAACAGCTTCTCAAGACAGGTAATTAGTGCACCATGCGAAAAAATAAATATAAAAAGAATAATTAGGAAGGATAATATCAGTACGATTCATGCTATGCTTTAAGTAGCCGTAATGACAGGACAACTCTTTCACCGTCAGTTGCAGTAATAAGATAGGAAAAAGGGGGTGGAGGGGAAACAGCGTCTCTATAATTAAAGTTTTTATGTGATAAGTATCCACTTTGTGCTGCCTGCGGAAAGATGATAAAAGGTTGAGCATCTATGAGATGAGGATTAGCAGAGCGTTATACTCCAGCTCTAGAATGTGGAGAGTGGCGATTAAGCTCCTGAAAGTACCAACCAGATATGATCTCCTGCGGAACCACTGGAAAAGGTCAAATTCTTGTGTTTTTTTCCCCTCCTCTTCTCATCATCTTGAATGTGTGTTTGGCATTCGTCAACGTTACACAAAGTAACATTCATTCCTGCTAATCCCATCACTGTGGAATGAGATGCAGCACTCAGTAATTATTTTCGCATCCATCCTGCTTTGGGAAGATTACATTATTTGGCGATTGTTGGGTTCGTTCTCTTATATAGAATCAAACACGCAAATTTAACTATACGGAAATGCTCAAAATGCGACACGCAGCACATTTAAGGGAAAATTGTTGGCACGCGGTGGTGTCAGAGTAGCAGTGTCATTCCGTACACATGAGAAAATGTCACCATGGCCATCACTGACAGTTGTGACTGAATTCAGTCTGTTGATGGCATGAGGAGAAGAGAAAGAATTTAATGTAATTTGCTGTGCTCCTAGGGCCACTTGCGTTCCATTCGAATCAACAGTATTAACGAATGCGTCTTTAAGTGGGTATTTGCCCCACTCAACAATGCCAATGTCTCCCCTTCTATTGTAGTCGAGCTGCAAACCCAAGTTGCGACTCAGCTGCTTGAGTAAATCCTGGTATATTTTCGCTTCCTATTCAGAACAGTATAGACCAGTGTTTCCCAAACCTGTCCTCGGGATTCTCGACCAGGCCAGATTTTGCAGATCACCTTGTGGAAATGCAGACTGAATCCTGCAATCACTGAACAGCAAATCATATCACCTGTGCGGTGCTTCAGATACCTGTCAAACCATGCGAGGCGAAGGGTCCTGAGGACAGGTTTGGGAAACACTGGTATAGACAGTACAAATGTATTTGGAGCTGGAGAACAACAAGCGGTTCTAATGATGCTCGCAGTTGCCAATCCAAAAGGAGTACACCTAGATATGTGCACCCCCTTAGCTGGCTGATTACCCTGTAGCAGGGGTCGGACTTGCAATGGGAACTTCATTCTTCTTCTAGTCTTTGTACTTTGTATTTACACCCACACAACTAATACAACTCAGGGTGAAACTGGAGAGTTGCCTCAAACATGTACGACTCCCATAGTGCCACCATGATCATTAGAGAATGGACTATGTAGACTATGAAAGGGTGAATTTATTCACTAAAAAGTAATAATCTTGCAAAAACTTTACAGTGACACTCTGAAACCCACTCTCAATCCTGTTTTGCAGAAAACACTGAGTGAAGCAGAAAAGGTTCCTCTGCACACACAAGTGTCACCAGACAGACAGATTTGATTAACTCACCTGCCAGTCTCCATATTGGTCACCGATGATGTCGGCAAGCTTTGTGTGCTAATATCATCCAGCTTCCGATGTTCACAGTAGCAAGTGATGGGTAGACAGGAGCCGATGGATTGGTTCCCTTCGTGTTTTTTGGTGCTAGTGTCCCTTTAATGGTTGAAACATAAGTAATTTCCATAAACGTGGATATGCTGTTTGGATTTTAGTGGACCTAGTTGTGCAATTTATCAGACATGGATAGTTTGGAGAAGAAATAGACTTCAATGTCCATGATTTATTTTTTTGGGAGAAAGTATTTTACCAGGAAGGATACATTGAGATTTCTCTCATTTTCAAGTATGTCCTGGGTGGCAAGTATGTACCGTTAGGTGTCTTGCCCAAGGACACTTACTGGAGAGGTGCTCTTGCCGGGATTCAAACCTGTGTCTCCACGGTTTTAGAGCAGTGATGTTACCTCTACTCCACCCAGCCAGAGGCATTTGGCATGGAAATGCTCATTTCACAAACAAATGTTCTTCAGACCTCGTTGTATTCTAAACAAAATGGCGATCGTTACCCATACAGTAACAAAACTATGTGTTCTAATTAACGCATTTAGTATGAGACATAACTAGAAATTTTTCAGTTATTTATTTTTTTAATCATTATGGTGTTGTTTTTTTAAAAATAATGTTAATTTTAAGAATTACACCCAGGGTCTCTGTGATGATTAAGAACATAAGGCTGAGGTTTATTTTCTTCTTTAATTTCCATCAAAATCAAAATTGCAAGGCCCATTCCAATCTTCCATATGTGAGGTTAAGATAACGCGATGATCGGGCGTCCCTGGGGCATTGTAATTAGCTGGAACAGATTACAAACAGAAGGAACCAGTAATGATGTGCTCTGTTCTTGTGAGAGAGGTGAAGTCCACATTTTGTATCTTGGGCTGAGAGGCTTAATAATAACTTGTAGTTAATGTGAAAATGCAGCCCACTCAACATACATCAGCTTAATTGTTTGTAATAAGGCGACGCAACTGCACATTTCTTCTGATAATTTATGTTTACGAATAACAAATAAAAGAGAGGAATTTGGAAAGTAAATATTGTAATACAGAATTGTGGAAAATAAACTGAAATTAAATTAAATTAAGGTAGGATAAAGGTCAGAAGGATGATATCGACACCTGCCAAGCACTGTCACTCGCCATGATAAGTAGTAATGTTTTAAGGTGCATGGAAAGTCTCTTTAAGGCAGTGGTTCCCAAACCTTGTCTTCAGGTATTGGGTATTGTAGAGGCCAGGTTTGCCAGATATCTGAAGCACAACATAGGAGATATGATTTGTTGCTCAGTGATTGCAGGATTCAGTCTGCATTTCCCCAAGGATAATGCTTAAAACCTGCCCTGTTAGGGGGACTTGAGGACAGGGTTGAGAACCACTGCTCTAGAGTCTAGACAACATCTGAGAAGACAACAGAGCACTATTCAACCCCTTTTCTATCGTTATCAGCCATTACCAGTTATACTCGAAATTCATTAGCACTGGTTGGATCCTGAGATTGAGTTTTCTTGATCTGGTCTGATTTTGGAGCACTGCAATGGAATTTTGTTTATTGCAAACAAAATTCATATGCAAATGAGCTCCAGAAAGTGCCCCTAGCATTTTACAACATCAGACATGACAGCCAATGTGTTGAATGCTTTTTAAAATCTTGGAGGTCTGTTTTCCCTTCGAGGTAACATGTAGCCCGAGCTATAATGTAAATGTAGCTGTGCTTCTTGGCAAGCAGAGGGAGCCCCCTGTCTGTCATAAAGAGCATACATACAGTGATCATATACAGAGGGACACAACAGCATATTTTCACTGTGTGAAAGTAATTTTCCATAAATCAACTGGGGCTTGCCAGTGGTTTTATGGAAAATCACTTGGTAGTTAGGGAGTTAAATAAAGGACTTTCTTCAGCACTTTATCTAATCCCAGATGTCTAGTACAGTAAAGCAGAAAGTTCATGCTATGATTTCTCATTACTCCTGATCTGTCTAGGTGTCTACCACATAAAAGCCGAGCTAAATCTAAGATAAAACTACCAAAAACTTGCACAAAACTCAAAGGACACTATCAGCTGCCCCTCGCTAAAATGGGGATGCAAATGGGAAAAAACTTTCTTCCCCTTAGCATCCCGGTTTCCCCAGCAGATCGCGGGGCAGGTGCCGAATCCGGCAGCCTGCCACTTAGTGATCGCTAAGCTCGGAGATGCTGGGGCTGCGCTACAACAACGTCCCTAGCATCCGCCCCATGGCGTCCATAAGAATCCATGGAGTATCATGCTGCCGGGTCACACGCGGGAGGCGAGATCCTGCTGGTCGGCGGAGTGATCACGGCGGAAGACAGGGTACTTTCTTTCCCCAGTCTCCCTCTGCTCCCGGTGGCCAGACGCAGCGGATCAGGCTGCCGTTCTCGCTGCGGGAAGAGAGGTGAGTATCTGATTTTTGGGGGGTTGTGAGCTGTAAATAACAGATTCTGCAGCAGCGCAATCCGTTACCTACACCTCTGAGCTGGTGCTAACTTTTTCTTTAGGCCCAAGTGATCCTAACGCTAGTTAATCAGTGCTTTCATTTTGTGCTCCACATGTTAGGTATAGGGAGCGCAAAGTACAGTAACCTCGCACTATGAATCGCAAATTAATGAGTGATAATGTTTTTTTAACCCGTTAGCGATACGAAGGCGATGTGGGCGCAGCTCTTTGACCTAACGCTAACGCTTAAACTAGTGTTAGCTTGAAGGAGGTGATAGAGCCCAAAGTGTGATAAGCAAATTTTAATAAGTTTAATAATGATAATAATACATCAAATAATATATAGAACTTAAGATATATCACTAACAACATTCTGGGTTGTCCTGTCATTTAAGAACGCAAGGTTCAGAGATCATCAATGGCGTTCCATCCCTTGGTAGCGAGAAGGTTGGAACAAGGTGTTCTGTGTGATGTCTGTTTTCTTGCAGTAAACAGAGAAGACCTCAACAGTGAAGGCAGAGAGGCGGGGGGGCCGGCCAAAATCCCTACAGCCAGGTTCCCTAATGTAAACATCCCGACGGCCAACTTCCAGACAGAACAAGTACCAAGTACATACCAAGTTCCCTACACGGCCAACTTCCAGACATCCAAAATCCCAGCGGCTAACCCTAATACTAACACCCTAACCCTTAGGGAGTTAGGTTTAGGGGTTATGGTTATGGTTAGGGTTAGGGCTAGGTTTAGGGGGGTTAGGGCTAGGTTTAGGGGGGTTAGGGTTAGGGCTAGGTTTAGGGGTTAGGGAGTAGGGTTAGTGTTACCCGCTGGGATTTTGGATGTCTGGAAGTTGGCCGTCAGGGAGTTGTCTGTGTAGGGAAGTTGGCCATCGGGATTTTGACATTAGGGAACCTGGTTGTAGGGATTTCGACCCAAACCCGAGAGACGGCCATATACAAAAAAGATCATTCTGTTTTGCTTCTAGAGTACATTGAAAAGGTGTGTTAAGAATAAAGTATGCCTATGGGATGGGTATAAAAAGGTTGGCATGGCAAATGTGCATTTAATTATATAACACAAGCTGTAACATGTTCTAAAGTTATACATACCGTACCTGAACACTGTAAAAAAGAATTATTAATATTGTGTAATTTGTGGGCAAAAGCTTTAAATGACCTACTAATATACATAAAATCATCCTAGAAAATACAATTATGTTTAACATGGTAATGTTGGCCTTACTTGATCATTGTAATTGCTCTTGCAAGTCTTAATAGGACAAAGAGCATTTTGGTGGAGTCAGAGAGCACTATTCCATAGTGAACGCTAATGTTAGCATGCGGATGTGTTAGCATTAGCTCCAGGATAAGTGACTTAACGCATGCCCCCATATTACCTTCCTGACGCTAAACCTGTAAGAAATCACTTAGCGCATCAGTTTTAGCGCTAGCTTGCGTGGACTTAATATGGGGAGCACGATCATTAATTAGCGTTAAAATAAGTGAGGTATTACAAAGTGCTAACGCCAATTACCGCAGTGACGCGCATGCCAAAATATTAGTGACATTTAAAAACTGGCGCTAAATGATTCTGCATTTGCAAAATAATTTAGCACCCCCTAAACCTCCCAATAAATCTAATACTCACCTCTGATCCTGCGGCAAGACGATGGATCTGACGCTTCTTGTCGCCAGGAGTTGAGTGAGACTGGGAACAAACAGTTCCTAGTCTCCATCCGCAATCATTCTGTGCTGATCTTAAAAAGTATGAGTTTTTATTTATACTTTCTACTTGAATTATTGATATTGCCACATCCAAATCCCCCAACTATAAAAGAACGAAGTACAAAACTTATGAATTAACCGCTTCACTCCAAGGGATTTTCCATGCAACCACTGGCAGGATCCAGAGGTTTTATACAAAATCACTTTCCATTACCCACACAGTAAGTATATATAGAGAGAGACATCCCCATGTATATTTTCACTAAAGGTAAATATTTTTGACAGGCAGTGGGCTCCCTCTGCTGGCCAATAAGTGCCGGTACATTTTCATTCCTGCTTGAGTTTTGTGGTTCAGTGCAGGAAAAAACAGATCTCAAAGCTTTCCAACAAATTGGGGGTCATATCCAATGTGTTGAAATTTCAGTGACATGTTCTGAAGCTCATATGCGTAAAAAATCATTTTGCGATAAACAACATTCCTTTGCATTGATCCTGAATCAGACCAGATCGAGTATACTTGATCTCAGGGCACATGCGGGTGCTTTTGAAGATTCAGGATAGTGTACAGGATAAAACCGTTTTTTTCTACACCTATACTCTCCCCAAGCAAAGTTTGTATATGTACTGTATGTCCTCACACCCATGCATTATTAAAATCCTCCAAGGTGGCCGTATCATCCATGTTTTAATGCACACATATACAGGTCTTTTCAAAGAAAGGTGAAACTCAGGAGAATGACTGGAGAAGTGAAAATTCTAGGTTAAAACAGCCAAACCAGAAAAATTCTCCCATTTATTTCACTTTCCAAATCGGCTATTTGGTCTAGATTGTTCTCTTCTCCTGCCAATTCTCCTGATTGTCACCTTTCTTTGAATAGACCTTATATTAATTAAGGCTGATGGGCGTTGCATGATAAATGGCACCCGATAGATCCAAAAGAAAGGCCAGGTGAGCGACAATAATTTCCCTGCTGCAGCATACATGTTTCAGGGCAAGACTTATCCATGTGTCACTTTAAACATTGTCCTAACCCCAACTGCTTACATACTATGAACAACCCCCAGCATGAAATGTTTAAAATTAGGCGATATATTAGTATTAGAATATATATGCAGAAAAAGGATACATATATATCATAATAGAGCCTACTGCAACAGCAGCGACATTGCTGACCAGATCCATTACTATGGTATATAGGGCCAAGAGAACACCTGTGCTGCATTCTTTTCAATTGCCTGTTAATTTTGGACGTGTTTTTTTTTCTTTTTTTGGAGTTAGCACCAGGGTTGAGCAGCAGGTAAACGTTTGTAATTAGCGTTGCTCCAGAAATTAGCGCTGGCACCAAGAGATCTGTTAGCTAGTACTACAAAAGCCCCTGAAATCTCTAGCGCTGTCCATGTTAAGTATAGGACGTGTAAAGTACAATAAGCTTGCGTTGAGAATCGCTATTAGCAACGCGCTAAATGATTTCTCCAGATTATAGCGAGAGGCAACGGATCTGCTGATCAGGCGCTAGACTCATTTAACCTGCAAAATGCTGCCAACGCTAGGGTTAGCTCACGCCAGGTGACAGGGTCCTAAGAAAGTTATATACATCCTAATTCGTAAAACACAATAATGTGTTCATATCTCTATGAATGAATGACTCCGATTAAGGTAATTAACCCTCCGAGTATTCGAAAGGAACCTGAGCGATTCTTGCCTTGGTTCAGCAATTCTGGCACTTGCAGAGTTAATCACTCCTCTTGCCTAAATTTATCCGAAGATTCTTAATCATCCCATGTCTGCATTTAATCATGGCCACACTTAATGAATATTCAGATACGTCTAATTACGAGAGCAAAGATAGGAAGCTGTTCCAGAATATCTCGTGTCAACCAGAAGATGGCCCCACAACACCTTCCATCTCCGGCGGAAACTCGAGCTACCCATCAAATCACTGACATTTTTAAAAATAAGCTCTAAGACTAACGTGATGCTAAATGAACGATTCAGTGGAAAAATTATTTTTCTGAAAGTGGGTCAACTCGGAGATCTGATTTTGTCCTCTCTCCAGGCAAAGTCACGCGACACAGCAAGAGAACAAGGCCATCTTGAAATATTCTTGGATTTAATTAGTTTTATTTCCAGCGCTCTGATTTCTTCGCTATCTCTTAAAACAGATATAATGCTGAATAAAATGCAACGGGTCCTATTACATTCTGCATGCAAAAACGGAAGCGTAACGCGTGAATTTTTGCACGAAGCGTTAAACGTTAACGCGCGTAAATCAACACTGGTATTACAATCCTCGTGCATTTTTTTCATCCGTCAAAAAATAACGAGCGTAAAACGGACGCGCATTAACGCTGCGTGCAGAAATCAGTGTGCGGACCGTTTTTTCACACGATTCAGCCAATCAGAATTAAGAACCACAATTATCTCCCGTTAAGTTTTTGCGTCTGTCCAAGTCAATCTGCGCATATATGCTACATCAATAAAAAAAGCACGCACGACTTCGCAAATTTATTGTTTGGGTATGAGTAGAATGTGTAACTATACTTTGCTGCGTATTTTTTTTTTGGGCTGGTGTATTTGGTTTCGACCAGGTTGATAGAATTTGCCATTAACACCAGCTTTCAGGAGTTGCTAAAGTTATGCGCGCAAAGGCTGTGCGTTACAAACTGCGCATAGATTGTGATACCATCCGCGTACACTACCAGCGCACAAACGCATTTGTGCTCACAATGTTAAGTATAGGATGCGCGAAGTACAGTAAGCTCGCGCAGCGTTCGCGCAGGTTCACTCGCGGTAGATGTATACGCGCGTTTGTTGCGCGGACATTGTAATACGACGTTCTGTGCAAAGGGTTTGCCCCTCGCATTAATGCGTTTTTGCGCACGCGCTGACGTTTGCGCGAAGATTGTAATAGGGTCCAACGTGCGTCTGTTAATTGCGCCTGTAATTACGAGTCATTATGATTGTTGATTGTATATTTGTATTTTTTTTCTCTCGGTTTCTTAGGCTAGGGTCAGACTGAGGCAGTGCGAACGCGCGTGCAGCCGCACTTAATCACGGCCGTAGTAGCAGCAAGTGCCGGGCAATGACGGCCAATATACGAAGTACGGTCGCACAAAAGTCCGGCTGCGCAACGCAAGTGGCAAACAAACGCATTTTTCCGAGAACGTGAAACCACTAGTACTGACGTACAGAGTGCGCTGCGTCCGCTAGCGGCGTGTGTGCGTGATTAGGAGACGTCAGACGCTGCTAATGTCCAGCCAACATAACGTCCAGACCCAAAATGTGTTTTATTGATGATCCGTACAAAATCACGATGAAACTGCGCATCGTATGACCGCTATTGCGTATTCCGTGAAAAAATACGTCCATTCCTTCAACGCACTTTTTCACGGACAACGTGAAAAATGCGTTAGTCTGACCCTAGCCTTAGCAGAGGGTCCGTATATTTCTTGAATTATTAAATGAAAGGAAATAAAAATGTCAACGTTTGTTTTTGGGTTTGAGCACCAATGGGTTGATAACGTTAGTGTAGGAACTTGCCGGATCGGCCATATTTCCCTGAACACGCGTTACTATTTCATGCAGGGGAAGCATATGGAAAGTGCTGCCCTGCAACATGTATAACTCATACCGCAGAAAGGAAATTAAGGCAGGTCACCTGGGTTTCCTTTTCTATATCTTACCTGCAAAATATGGATTATACATGCAGCAGGGTGGCATTTTTCAAGCTCTGCCCATCAGAATGAATAAATTATATGAGTCCAGGGAAAAATGGCCGATCTGGCAACCCTAGTAGAACCCCCCCCCCCCAAAACAATATTTGGAGTCATTAAGGATGCCAGGTCGGCCATATTTTTCCTGGACACATCATTTATTCAAGCTGATGGGTAGGACATGCAGAATGCAACCCTGCTGTATGTGCAATCCATATGCTGCAGGTAAGGAATCAAACAGGGATCCCAGGTGGGCGGCCTCCAATAGATAACATATTCCTCCTTCAGCATATGACTTATACATGTTACATGGCTGAAGCTTGTCCAGGGAAACATGGACGATCTGGCAACCCTAGGAGGGATAGCAAAGCCATGATAAATTAAGCCAATACAGACTGTCTAGGTCGGTAATACTTCCCTTAGCCTCCGTGACAAGTTAATTGGGGAATTTAGCAGCTTTACGATGGTTAAATAAAATGTAAACTCTATCAGGGTTATTCAGAGAGCGGTGAAAAGCAGGAGAATGGCTGGAGAATGGAAAATTCTAGGTCAAAATAGCCGATTTGGAAAGTTAGATGAATGGGAGAATTTTTCTGGTTTAGCTATCTTGACCTAGAATTTTCCATTCTCCAGTCATTCTGCTGCTTTTTCACCGCTCTCTGAATAACCCTGAATCTATACAATGAATTAATAACCTCAGGCTCATATACAGGTCTATTCATTAAAAGGTGAAACTCTGGAGAACATTTGGAGAAGCGAAAATTCTAGGTCAAAATAGCCAATTTGGAAAGTGAGATAAATGGGCGAATTTTTCTGGTTTGGCTATTTTGACCTAGAATTTTCACTTCTCCAAACGTTCTCCAGAGTTTCACTTTTTAGTGAATACACCCTATAGCGTCAGCCATGTTTTACCAGACACACATTGCTATTTCATGCAGACGGGAAATACAGGGTAGGTTAGGGATGCCAGTGCAGCCATGTTTTCCTGGACACACATTACTACTTCATGCAGAGGGCAGCACAGGGAAAAGTGCTGCCCTGCAACATGTATAATTCATATGCTGCAGGAAGGAAATCCAGGCAGTTCACCTGGGTTTCCGTTTTGATTTCTTACCTGCAGCGTATGGATTCTACATCCTGCGGAGTGGCATTTTTCATGCACTGCCCATCAGCATGAATAAATTATAAGTGTCCAGGAAAACATGATCGACCTGGCAACCTTAGGGTAGGTGCTGCCCTTCAACTAGGGTTGCCACATCGGCTATATTTTCCAAGACACATATTACTAATTCATGCACAGGGAGCGCTCAGGGAGTGATCAGCCCTGTAACATGTGTAAATTATGAAGGCAGCTCACTTGAGATTCCTTTGTAATTTCTTACTGGCAGCATATGGATAATACATGCTGCGGGGTGGCATTCGTCATGCACTGCCCAACAGCATGAATAAATTATATGTGTCCTGGAAAATATGGCTGATGTGGCAACCCTACCTTCAACAGGTATAACCCAGTGTTTCCCAAACCTGTCTTAAGGACTCGCTGACAGGCCAGGTTTGCCAGATATCTGACATTCTGAAGCACATGTGATATAATTTGCTGCTCAGTGATTGCAGGATTCTTTCTGCATTTCCCCAAGGCGATCCATAAAATCTGCGTTGTAATGCTTCGACAGGGCCGGCCACACGCTGTAGCGCTCGCACAAATTGCGCACGCTACAGCAGGAGTGCTGCGTCTATTCCCAAAGCCTCCCCATCTAAGCGCTACGAAGCACGTTCGACGAGGCTGCAAAGCGCGATCCTCCATAGGAGGATTGAGCCTTGCAGCGGTGAGCGCACTAACGGCGTTTAGCGAGGTGGCCAGGTGGGCGTCAGATGGGCATCAGAGTGGAAGGAAGGTTCACTTTCACAGACGTTCCTTCCGCTATGCAAAATGCTCATCTGACCCTGGCCTTAATCCTGTCGAATTGCAAACACCAAATCAGGGCATTATGTCTCATTTTCGGTGCAATTCGGCATTCTGTAAATAGAATACACAATAGTCTTCTATGGCCCATTTTTGGTGCTGCTGAATTGCACATATTTTGCTGTCAATTTACCAGTATTTGGCGTATCGACAGCTAAGGCTAGGGTCAGACTGAGGCAGTGCGAACGCGCGTGCAGCCGCACATAATCACGGCCGTGCTAGCAGCAGATGCCGGGCAATGACGGCCAATATACGAAGTACGGTCGCACAAAAGTGCGGCCGCGCAACGCAGGCGGCAAACAAACGCATTTTTTCGAGAACGTGAAACCACTAGTACTGACGTACAGAGTGCGCTGCGTCCGCTAGCGGCGTGTGTGCGTGATTAGGAGACGTCAGACGCTGCTAATGTCCGGCCAACATAACGTCCAGACCCAAAAAGTGTTTTATTGATGATCCGTACAAAATCACGGATGAAACTGCGCATCGTATGACCGCTATTGCGTATTCCGTGAAAAAATAAGTCCATTCGTTCGAACGCACTTTTTCACGGACAACGTGAAAAATGCGTTAGTCTGACCCTAGCCTAAGTGAATAGAAGAATTGGCCCGAAATTGCACGCAAACAAAATAACCAAATATAGTGGTTTGTACTATTTCGATAGCACACTGCTGTAACCCTGCTATAGAAATATGTACAGTATAAATGACATGCACAAAATGTAACACAATTCTCCCACAACAAAACAGCATAATATATTCTTTTAAAAGTATTATGCTAATGACCACTAGGTGGCTGTGTTGAGTTACCTGCTCTCCCATTTTTGGAGGCGCATTCATAACAGTCACATGCGCTATACACATATTTATTTATTTATTTATTTATTTATAAAGGATTTTACCATGAAGGATACATTGAGATTTCTCTCATTTTCAAGTACGTCCTGGGTTCAAGAACATTAAGGCTGGGGTCAGACGAGCGTAGTGTTCACGTCCGTGATTGCGCCTAAAAGTACGTCCGTGATAGCATGAAAGTAAGTCCATTGGAGCCTGACACATGAAGTACGTGCGCACTGAACTGCGGACGCACAACGGCCGCGGCAAACGGACGCAGGTTAGGCAAGAACGTAATACTGCTAGAACGGACGTGCGGAGTGCGCCACGTCCACAACGTCTGCATAGCTTTGTGTGTGAGTGATGGAGCGAGGTCAGACGGACTGCATTTATACGTCCAGCATTTTTGACGGACAGAATGTTTTTTCATTGTAATTTATTTTTCCCTCCTACATCCGTCATAAAATAACTTCAGTGAAAAAACGGACTGTGTGACCACTACTGCGTCATCCGTACTGACGATGTCCGTACTGCACGGACGTACAGTCCGTAGAAATCACGCTCGTCTGACCCCAGCCTAAAATGTTACAGTTGTTACAGAAATACAAAGTAATACAATGCAAGATATTAAAAAAAAACAACACAAATATACAGATTAGGTTAGGGTCAGACGAACGCATTTTTCGCGTCGTCCGTGAAAAAGTGCGTTCGAACGAATGGACGTATTTTTTCACAGAATACGCGATAGCGGTCATACGATGCGCATTTTCGTCCGGGATTTTGTACGGATCATCAATAAAACCCTTTTTGTGTCTGGACGTTATGTTGGCCGGACATTAGCAGCGTCTGACGTCTCCTAATCACGCACACATGCCGCTAGCGGACGCAGCGCACTCTGTACGTCCGTACTAGCGGTTTGACGTTCTCAAAAAAATGCGTTTGTTTGCCGCTTGCTTTGCGTGGCCGTACTTTCTTGCGGCCGTACTTCGTATATTGCCTGTCATTGCCCGTCATTTGCTGCTACTACGGCCGTGATAAAGTGCGGCTGCAAGTGCGTTCGCACTGCGTTCGTCTGACCCTAGCCTTAACAGAAAATAAATATAGTCACTATGTTACATGTTTACAGGTGCATTCTGTATTGAGGTTTGTTAATAGGGAGCTCTTGAGTGACTTTAGACTGTGGGAAGATTTGATGGCATCTGGGAGGTTATTCCATGTTTGTGGAGCTCTGTAGGAAAATGAGGATCGAGCCACTGTCTTTTTGTATTGTGGTATAGCAAGTAAGGTGCTGGTCCTGAATTGGAGTTTATAGGATGAGGGAACTGCTGAGGGAAGCAGTCTATTCAGGTAGGGTGGCAGCTTCCCAGAAAAGCTCTTAAACACCAGGTTGGAAAGGTGAAGGGTGCGTTTAGACTCCAGCGACGGCCAGTTTAGCTCTTTTAACATATCACAATGGTGGGTCATGTAGTTACATTGTAGTGCAAAGCGGCAGCATGAGTTATACAATGTGGCAAGTTTCTGAAGGTGTGTTTGCGGGGCCGCTGCATACACTACATCGCCGTAATCAATAGCCGGCATAAGCCTTTGTTGTACAATCTACTTTCTTACCGCGGGGCTCAGGCAGGATTTGTTTCTGTACAAGGCACCTAGTTTGGGGTAAACATATGGGATATGTAATAATTATTCAATATCCTGTGAGAGTGCATGTCTACAATGACTCAAGTGTATCACACAAGCTGCAAAATTATTTACAGATAATTGCACAACCCAGAGCTCACCACTTGTTTTGTGCTTGTTTTGTTCAAGCTTGTGTTGTCGAATGCACAAACCTGTTTTCTATGCACGGACAAGACTGCTGCTATTTTTCAGTTGCAAATCTGCACTTGCCTGAGTATACAAGATCCTCAGCGATCATGATCAGAGGGTTGCACAACAAAAGTCTGTAATATATAAAGTAATTGGTTTTCATTCATGATATGCTTCCAGATACTATGGATGCTAGTTTCAGAAACCTATAATTCCATTGCAGTGCTCCGGAATCAGACCAGATTGAGAATACTCAATCTCAAGGCTCCAGATGGTGCTTTAGAAAATGTAGTATAACTGATAATGGCTGACAACTATAGAAAAGGGGTTAAATAGTCCTTTATTGTATTCTCGGTTGTTGTCTAGGTCAGTGTGTCCCAGCCCTGGTCCTCAAGTTCCCCCAACAGCCAGGTTTACTAGATATCTGTAGCACAGTATAGGTAATATGATTTGCTGCTCAGTGATTGCAGGATTCAGATTGCATTTCTACAAAGTAATTCCTAAAATCTGGCCTGTTTGGGGGACCTGAAGAATTCAGGAATCAGTGGAAAGGCCATGATCAGGCCTTTCCGATGATACCGGGCATGACCCTCTAGCTGCCATGGATTGGGAGATACAGGGTCCAAATGACTCACCTAGGTCTACTTGGCAGCTAGGGAGTTAACTGGCTAACTGACATCATCACACATATGGCAACGATATCAGTGGGTGGGAGGTATCCAAGATGTCAGCCACCTTCGGGCACAAATTGCTATCCAGCACCTAATGGGTTATGAGAGGCACCGCTGAAAAGGGCAGACTCTGCCCTCTCCAGCGGTGTATCTCTTTTGTTTCTACATGCAGCCATTGGAGAGGGGAACACATCTCCACTTTCAGGTTTCCCCTGCAGGCAGAGGGGGCAACCTGGAAATGACGTCATCTGACATCATCGCAATGGCTGGGCCCATAAAACCATTGGGCTGGCTTCAAGGAAGCCAGACATACATGAGACCCCGGGCAGAGTGGTGAGTATAGGAAGGGAGGGGGGTAAAAGGACCATGATGTACATAGTATAGTATACTAGCATAGTTCCTTTAGGGGAATTTACTATGTACGTCATTGGTCCTTAAGGGGTTAAATATATAAGGCGTAGAAGTAAACAGCACTATTAATTTGAGAGGTTTTCTCCTTACGAGGCACTTTAGGATTTATAATTTTTCTTACAAGGTATTTTTCACATTTCTTTGTTTGTTGTTGGTTTTGCACATTTTTATTTTTTACTCAACCACGAGATCTGACTTGATGCAGCAAGTGGGCTTACGCTTAGAATGGCCATTGTAAGTGGACCAATAATCTCATTTATTGATGGCGTTATAAAGGGTTGAGCACGAATGACTCATTTTTTCATTGTATTCTTTAAGTCATTTTATTATATCAGATTCCAAAAATGTAATTCACGTAAAGAATTTTAAAAGGGACATTGTCAGGTTTTGATTGACTTATCGGAGAAAAGCTTGTATGGCTCTCATAAATCTTTCAGACATCTAATTAGCCAGCTCTCAATCCTCAGTTTGATCACATACCACAACCAACTCCCAGTCTTCAACACTTCCGGTAAACTTGTGCAGTGCTGGGTTTAGGTTATTCTCCCACGTACTACAAAAGTAAATGGAGAAGAGGTTTACGAGAACGCTAAAAAATAGATAATAGAGCAGGGTTCTATTTCTACATCACAAAGTCTGTCTTAGTTAAAATATTCTGTTAATGTAATACAATGTAAGCAGTAGTTTACCAATCTCCCTCTGCATCTCTACAGTTGAGGGGTTATTCAAAGAACACTGCGATTTCACCAAAGAGATCTCTTTACGTGACGCCATGCTAATAAACTAGGTGCCCTGTGCAGAAACAAATCCTGCCTGAGCCCAGCGGTAAGAAAGCAGATAGTACAACAAATGCTTATGCCAGCTATTGAAAACGGAGATGTAGTGTATGCAGCTGCCAAGCAAATGCACCTTCATAAACTTACTACATTGTATAACTCATTCTGCCGCTTTGTGCTACAATGTAAATACATGACCCACCATTGTGACACGTTAAAAGATTTAAACTGGCCGTTGCTGTAATCTAGACGCACCCTTCACCTTTCCAACCTGGTGTTTAAGAGATTTTCTGGGAAGCTACCACCCTTAGTCTATTCATTACTTTCCCCAGCAGTTCCCTCATAATATATAATCCGATCCAGGACCAGCACCTTACTTGCAATTCCACAATACAAAAAGAAAGTGGCTCGATCATCATTTTCTTACAGACAGGGCTCGAGTCGAGCGGGAACGCGCGGGAACGGCGTTCCCGCACTTCTCCCACAGCGGGAACGCTGCGGGAACGCAGCGTTCCCGCTGTGGCCCGAGCCCGAAAGGCTGGAGCAGGCGGCCGCCGTACTTAGCCGGCGGCCACGTGCTTCCTGTTAGAACAGCCGCAGACAGGAAGTGGAGCCGCTCGCCTGGCTGTTTCATCCCAGGCGAGCGGCTCCACTTCCTGTCTGCGGCCGTTCTAACAGGAAGCACGCGGCCGCCGGGCGCAGACGCCGCAGAGAGGTGAGCTGGGGCACTATCCATGAGCTGAGCTGGGGGGCAGTATCCATGAGCTGGGGGACATTTCCATGAGCTGGGGGCAAATCCATCAGCTGGGGGGCATATCCATGAGCTGGGGGGCATATCCATGAGCTGGGGGACATTTCCATGAGCTGGGGGCAAATCCATCAGCTGGGGGCATATCCATGAGCTGGGGCATTTCCATGAGCTGGGGGCATATCCATGAGCTGGGGGGCATATCCATGAGCTGGGGCATTTTCATGAGCTGGGGGGCATATTCATGAGCTGGGGGCAAATCCATGAGCTGGGGGCATATCTATGAGCTGGGGGGCATATCTATGCGCTGGGGGGCATTTCCATGAGCTGGGGGCATTTCCATGAGCTGGGGGGCATTTCCATGAGCTGGGGTCATATCCATGAGCTGGGGGTCATATCCATGAGCTGGGGCAATTTCCATGAGCTGGGGGGCATATTTCCATGAGCTGGGGGGCATTTCCATGAGCTGGGGGCATATCCATGAGCTGGGGGCAAATCCATGAGCTGGGGGGCATATCCATGAGCTGAGGGACATTTCCATGAGCTGGGGGGCAAATCCATCAGCTGGGGGCATATCCATGAGCTGGGGCATTTCCATGAGCTGGGGGCATATCCATGAGCTGGGGGCATATCCATGAGCTGGGGCATTTTCATGAGCTGGGGGGCATATTCATGAGCTGGGGGGCATATCCATGAGCTGGGGGCATATATCCATGAGCTGGGGGGCAAATCCATGAGCTGGGGGCATATCATGAGCTGGGGGCATATCCATGAGCTGGGGGCATTTTCATGAGCTGGGGGGCATTCCATGAGCTGGGGGTCATTTCCATGAGCTGGGGTCATATCCATGAGCTGGGGCATTTCCATGAGCTGGGGGGCATTTCCATGAGCTGGGGGGCATATCCATGAGCTGGGGGGCAAATCCATGAGCTGGGGGGCAAATCCATGAGCTGGGGGCATATCCATGAGCTGGGAGCAATATCCATGAGCTGGGGCAGTATCCATGAGACCTGGGGGCAATATCCATGAGACCGGGGGCAATATCCATGAGACCTGGGGGCAATATCCATGAGACCTGGGGCATTATCCATGAGACCTGGGGGCATTATCCATGAGACCGGGGGGCATTATCCATGAGACCTGGGGGCATTATCCATGAGACCTGGGGGCATTATCCATGAGACCTGGGGGCATTATCCATGAGACCTTGGGGCATTATCCATGAGACCTGGGGGCATTATCCATGAGACCTGGGGGCAATATCCATGAGACCTGGGAGCATATATCCATGATACCTGGGGGCATTATCCATGAGACCTGGGGGCAATATCCATGAGACCTGGGGCAATATCCATGAGACCTGGGGGCAATATCCATGAGACCTGGGGCATTATCCATGAGAGCTGGGGCATTATCCATGAGAGCTGGGGCAATTCTATCCATGTGAACTGGGAAAATATATCCATATAACCAGTGCTGTGTATATAATTCTGGGGGGTCTGTGCCTGGATATATATATATAGATTATATAAAAACGCGTTAGTCCAGTTGCCAAAATCGCGAGTATACCTGTACGTAGTGATACCTTTCACTGATCAGTATAGTTTCCAGTTTACACTCTTGAAAGCTTGTCTTTTAAATGTAAAGTTAAACCAATAAAAATGGTATCACCGGCTCGTCCGGCTATACTCGTGATTATATATATTTTTTCTTCAGGTAATAGGGGTTGTGGAATTCGTGGGTGAGTTCCCTCACTTTTTTTCCCAGGACTTGACCCCTGCTTACAGAGCACCACAATTATGGAATAACCTCCCAGACGCCATCAAATCTTCCCCCAGTCTAAAGTCACTTAAGAGAGCTCTATTAACATATCATGATACAGAATGCACCTGTAAACATGTAACAAAATGACTATATTTCTTACATATTTATTTTCTGTTAATCTGTATATTTGTGTTTTGTTTTTAATATCTTGCATTTATTACTTTGTATTTCTGTAACAACTGTAACAATTCAATGTTCTTGAACCCAGGACATACTTGAAATGAGAGAAATCTCAATGTATCCTTCCTGGTAAAATACTTTATACATAAATAAATAAATAAATGTTTGTGGTTCCATTCAGTGTGCCCATTTGGTTTTGTTTTGTCTATCCCTTTTGTATTTGCTCTGGTGCCATATATTGTCGTTGGCAGACTGTCAATACTGAGAGCATCACCTATATTTTGTGCAGTAAGATTCATATACATATCAGTTTGCTACGTCTACCACCTACCTCGAAGTCCCCCCTTTTCCAGTACCAGTTATCGAAGACTCATTTTCCACATTTATTTGTTTTATTGTGGCTTTAATATGTTTATTTTCTTCATATTTTTTGCATTCTTGTATTTGACAATAAAATTATCCCTTTTTAATAATATCTTTTTGGGGTGCTCACGCTCTGTAAGGGTAGCTAACCATTTATTTCCCTTCCTACTTCTTAGACTTCCCCATCACAAGGCAAGTAAATTAAAAGTCGTTGGGGGCATCCACCATGACACTTCTTACAAGCAAGTACTTGCATTCTCATTTCAAGGCTTATGCTATATAATGGCATCAACGCCTGTGGAGATGCAACTGCTTATCTGAAAAATAAGACAGTTGAGAAGGCTCTATTCTATGAACAGATTTGGGAAAGTGGGTATCGGATAGGTTCAACTCCCATTGAAAATAGTGGGGGAATGGGCAAAAGCCTTGGGATACTCTGAAAATGAAGGAGTTTCAAAACCGTCAGGGTTATTTAGAGAAAGGTGAAAACCAGGAGAATTGGCAGGAGAAGAGAACAATCTAGACCAATAGCCAATTTGGAAAGTGAGATAAATTGGAGAATTTTTCTGGTTTGGCTATTTTGACCTAGAATTTTCACTTCTCCAGTCATTCTCCTGAGTTTCACCTTTCTTTGAATAGACCTGACATTGCGTCTGTCAGATTAAATATGAGAGCATCCCCCAAGTGTTTAAATTGCAATTTGCACAGGCTAAAGGGCCTTGACTTCACTTCCATCCTCTCCCTCTGTATCCAGCCAGGAAGGTATTCTTCAATCAACACAATTTTTGACATATTGTTACTGCTGCTATTTTATTATTTCCCCTCCTTTTTTGATAGTTTAATTCTGTGCTGATTCTCAGTCTGTTCTGCTCCTCCCTGTTGTAAATTCTTTGCGTGCAATGGCCATCTCTCTCTAAACTCTGTATTTCTGATTCACAGCCACACTTATCCTAATTATATAAGCTCCTTAACCGTATCATGCCAAAGCTCTTGGTCTATCATCATGCAGTGTCTGCTATACCCTCTCTGGTAATTATCTCCACACTCCCCCTGCTCCCTTTTGTTTCACTTGCCTTAGTCATTTAGATTGTAAGATCACGGGATGTCTGGCTGAGCACTTGTATAAATGCTGTATTAGTAGGATAATTATCCTACGGGCAGGGCCGTCTGTTTCTTATGTATTTTTATTTATTATGGGTTTCTGCTTCCCCATTGTAAAGCGCTACGGAATCTGTTGGTGCTATGTAAGTAACCTCTTCACTACTGAGATCGAGATATCTCAGGCGTCAAAGGCACCATCCGGTGCCCGATATTGAGATATCTCAATCTGTAGCTCTGCAGCCCAAAAGCAAATTAAATTTGTAAATTTGGGCTGCAGAAGGTGCCCCCAAAGTTTTAACACAGTGGGCATAATATTCAAAGAGCTAAAACTACTTAAAATCTGCAAACTGAATGTCCTGACATGAGACATTCAGCAGCTGATACAGGGAGCATGAGCTGCAACTCCTAATTTGGCAGTAGATGGCACCATCTACTGGCAAAAAATGCTATTACAGTAAGAGATACGCTAAGAATATGCCCAAATATTTCTTACTGTTTAATTAATTAAAAATCATTTTTTAAAAACCCTCTGGTTCCTAACCGTGTTTTTTTTTTTTGGAAAATCACTTGATAGTGAAGGAGTTAAGATGTTAAAGCAAATATAAAACTGTGTATTTCTCCGAGAATGCTTCAGTCATCTGCAGATATCTCTAATGCCACCAGAGGGAGCCAGATCTCTTTATGTTTTCATGAATCGGTTTCTCATAAATAGTGTCTGTTTTTCTAAAACAGAGAAGCCAAAACCGTTTTAGTGCAACTGTGCCATCATAGAGATGTGACACAAAATGTATATGTATTTTTTGTAGCAATAGTTATTCTTGCAATGTGGTTTTAAGAAGCAAATTATGTTGACGTTTCACATCATTTTACGCGCAATTGAATGGTAAAGCTGCCTCGCACCGCCGCTTGATAACAAGGATTCTCTATCAAAGCGACAGAAGCCTTTTAGCAGAAGTGGTTATGATTGCAAGTACATGTTAACTTATGCAAGAAACAGATGTGCTCTCCATGTAAAACTTGTACCATTTGTACTGAAGTGAAACTTAGGAACAAAATTCTTTTAGAGGTGAATATTTATCTTGAAAAAGACTATATGCACTTCAGGGCGTTCAAGGTTTTGCAGACCAAAAAATAAAAGACAAGGGCCCCTATTACAATCCTCGCGCAGCGCATTTGCGTGCGTGCAAATGCGCTTTTGCGCGAGGACAAAAACATTTGCGCGGAACGTCGTATTACGACGTTCGCACAAACGATGCGCTTTAGCGTCTACCGCGATTGACCCTGTGCGAACCCAGCGCGAGCGCAAGTGCGAGCGCGCATCCCATACTTACCATTGTCAGCACGAATGCGTTCGAGCGGATGGTATTACGATCTTCGCGCAACGTCGTACGAACGACGTTTGCGCAATGTATTGTAACGTCATTGAAAACCTGGTGTTAACTTACAATCTGAATGTTCTGGCCAAAACGAAATGAACCTGCACAAAAAAAAATACAGCACAGTACAGTTACACATTCTACACAAACCCAAACAATAAAATTAATAAATTGTTAAATTTTTTATTTTTGTTGCAGCAAATATACGCAGATTGACTTTGACAGGCGGAACAACCGAAACCTAGCAAATGGTGGTTCTTAATTCTGATTGCCCACCGATTCTTGCACGCAAAGGTCATTTGCGCCCGGCTTTGCGCGTCGGATTTGCGCTCGAAAAAACATGAAGGCTGAAAAACTGCGCTCGGATCGTAATACCGCGTTAATTTGCGCGTTTTTTGCATGCGCAAAAAAATTGCGCTGTGCTAGCGCATTTGCGCGAAGATTGTAATAGGGGCCAAAATACATGCAGAATATTCATCTGAGTTAAGGGGTTATTCAGAGAGAGCCAATCTCGCCAATGAAATGTTACCGAACAGGGAATTTCCCCGTCCAGTGACATTTTCGGGGCCATTCAGTTATTAGAGCAGACAGTTCGCCAAATTATGGCAAACTGCCTGCAAATATGGTGCCTGTTTGAAGGCAGTGAAATCCCCATAGAGAAGCAATGGTTAATCTATTCAGAGACCACAGTACAGCAGTGAAAAGTTGCCGAAGTGCCCTGCTGTTCAATGGTTTCATTCGACAGCTTTATTCAGGCGAACCCCATAGGCTTCAATGTTAAAAATATTCCCATTTTTATCCAATATCTAATAAACTGTTTATTATCTTAATCTGCAGTTATTTATCGATATTTTTTTAGGATCTTCTACATTCAGGATTTTTTCAGCAATTTTTTTATTTTTAAAAGTGTTTTTTTCTCTTTTCTGTAATATATATATTATATGTAAATTCCAGTCATTTTCATTCAGTAATTTCTTTTTGCAATTTTCAATTTTGACACTTTCAATTGTATTATTGTATTGTATTATTATTTATTTTTTTTACTCCGTTCGTCAGCTTGATGGCTTTTTCCGACGGCTGGTCTGCACTGTGTTCGGTGGCTCGTCGGCATTTTCCGACGTGTTCGGCATGTTTTTTGCAGCGGTTCCGGTGTGTCTTCGGCAGGTTTTCAGTGGATTTTCGGCTTTGGAAGCAGGTTTCCCTGCACTCCGGGGACCCTGAGGTGAATGCTGAATTCGCCGCAGGGTGGGGAAATTTGATTCCCCGAAGCTCAGGGTAGTGCGGGGAATGAGAGAGCACCGAATTGTCAGCGACATTTTGGTGTTCTCTGAATAACCCCCAACGTTTCCAATGGGCAAACGTGTTTTGCCCATGACAATGTCTCTGTAAATATATGGTACTATCCACTATTCTGGGCTTCCACAGTATATCATGGAATATATCTCTTGCAGATACAGGGGGGGGGGTAACTGTATATTGATATAATTACATATCTTTATCCCGTATTTTATCAACATTTCTAGCCATTATTTTCTAGTTATTTCCCGCTCTATAAAATGTATTTTTTACTTACACGGTGCTCCATATTTTGTCTTCATTGTTTTGTTACAAGCAATGGCTTTTGCCAAGTTCCACTTGATTAAATACACTTGTTAAAAGAAAAAAAAAAAAAGAAACTTTTCATATCCAACATTATTTTTAACGAATAATCAAAGCAAACACCATGCTTCCATTCAATGCAGAGCGGATCCTTTCAATCTCCTCTATGATTTTTATGCACTCTACAATGGTGATTTATTTATGTGATGCATTATTTCGATATATAAAGCCCATCAATCACAGTAGCTTCTAGGACACTCTGCTGTTTGGGAATAAAAACATTCATCAATTGTGAGGGCTAGCATCGTTTATTCCATTCATCTGCTCTCATTTCATTGTTTAACATTATCCCATGGCTGGTTTATCCTGACGGCAGCGTTTGTTGAAGTAAAATGTTTGATGTCTCGTTTTAATGTAAATGGGCCCACGGTCACAAAGTATTTTTATGATCTAAGTGGGAAGTGTAATAACCGTGGTCTCGCAAGGTGCAATTGACATCGAGCCCATCATTGATATGTTACTGAGTGTCTTGTATTTCCTGCTCTGATGTGTTGTGGCTTTTTAAACTGCTCTTTAGATTAGCAAACGTTATTACATATTCTACCGACAAACACATACAAAAGATACAAAAAGCAGGAGCAATCCCTACACTGCCATGTGGTTTACCATAAAACCATTTAGAGGCTAATGGAAGCTCACGGCCACCACAGGTTCCACGCAGCACAGTACGGCTATTAGTCCCCAATTGTTAGTAGCCAAAAAAAAAAGGAATGTGGCCACCCTGCAGGATTTGATATTTAATAGGAGTATAGAAAGAAGTGGTGGCTCCTCTATAGGGCAGATTGGGCAGCGCTCTACCATTTTTTTCTGCAATAAAAAATTAAAAAACTTAACAGAAAAAAATTATGTAGTTTGTTTTTTGTGTCATTCAACATGTGCCTGATAAAGTGTGTTATGTCCCTTTTAAGCAGTGTTATTGTCTCCTCAACTGTTGGTAGGCAGAGTAAAAAAAGGAAAGATATTTTGATTATTTGTCTTTGACCGGTGTCCAGAAATCTGATAAGAGCTCTATGTGAAGTCTTGGCAATCACGGACCACAACCATTATCAAGCCCCCTGCTGCTGGTTATTTGGACTTTGATGGGTGTCAAACAAACCCAACCAAAGCAAACTCCTCTGAGGCTTGAATGTATTTTCTATCTGCTTTACACACCAGGTGCCCGCCTTTAACCCCTTAAAGATAGAAAATGCACAGCCATATTTGCCTTCATGTGCTAAATAGCAATAGTAAGCAGGATTTTTATCTTTCATACACTGAAGTTTTGTATACTCAGAATAAAATAGGTAGGATTAGAGTTATTATTATTAAGTGCCAACACATTCCGCAGCGCTGTACAAAAGATGCAATGGGTAAAGACATGACAATTCTACAATACATGCAGGAGGCAGGTCAGTATTCCTGCCAGCAAATACAGGACATGAGGGCCCTATTCCCGTGGGAATTTACAATCGAGGGGTGAGTTCAGTTTTATTGACAAATAAACTCATTTTTCACTTTTAGATTTTCTTATACTGAATAATGTTTTATGTATACATCTTGTGGCTAATTTCTGGATAACACTTGTAATCTGTGAATTTATGGCCATTTTATTTGCCTCTTTAATAGGAATATGTCTCTATGGTTTATTCCCTATATATGGAATTACATATGTCCACATTTCGGTGCTCTTTGAACAACCCCTATAGGGTGCTAAACCTTTAGGGGCATGTTCTGGAGCCCAATGCAAAACTAAATCCATTGGCAGCAAATTAATTTCACCTTGCAATGTTACATTATAGCCCCAGATAGTGTCAACACAATTTCTGGCTGCTGTGTCTGCTGCTACTGATTGTGTATACATGAACACGGTAATGAAGAAGTTAATAAATGTTCTACGATATCACTCTGTGTAAATAACATACAGCATTTTTTCTCTAAATACATTTTTTTATTGAATTCAAATATCCCTGACATTGTTGAATATTTGTCTTAATTACATATTTATGTTCATATTTATACGTATTTAATATCTGGTAGCTGGAGAGATGGGGGGGTTGAGGGATGGGGGGTGAAGGGGGGATGGTCAGCAGAATTTAGTGTCTAGGGAAGCACATTTTACTGCCTCCTGTTACTAAAACCATTTTTCCAGGTGTAATAAGACGGCAAAACCAGCGCAATTTTTCACTTCACCAACTTTATTGCTTTTTGCCGTTAACAGAAAAGAGGCCTTAAAGAGAAGCGTGATGCAATTGGTTTAACGTTACATTGGATGTACGGTTGAAGCGTGGGTCTGGCTGTAGATCATGCAACACAAAGCATTGTTACAAACGCACTGCACGTTTCCTCTTTACACTAATTTGCTTTCTGTCATGCAAGGTTTTTCTGAGTGATGGGGTGGGAAGATGTTCCAGTGCGCCCAGCTCTTTGCTCCATATTTCACGAACGATAATTTCCTTTCAATTAGATCTCATGTAGAAAATACTATTTCGCTCCTCACTTGCAGTGATCGAAGGCCTAAGGCACAATACTGAATCACAATAGCTGACATTTGTACCAGACTTGCTCCAAGAACGGAAATCATTCTTCAGTGCAGCATAAAGGTAAGCGCCGGCCAATGGTCACCAAAAGGGGAAACCGTCTGCTTGTGCTGTCACCAAGATTCCATGAACCATTATCATATTACAGGTTAGGAATAACTTGCTAAAACTTGCAAAGGAGTTTAGATTAGTGATGAACCGAACACCCCCGTGTTTGGTTCGCATTCGAACTAGAACAATTTCAAAAGTTCGAGTTCGAACTCGAACACGTACCGAACTCAATGCAAGTCAATGGGACTCAAAAGTTCGAAATTTAGAGTGCCCTCCAAGAGGGCATATATGCAAGAAATTTGCCATAAAAGGTGCATGGGGGTCCAGGTAGTGTCCTGGGGGACAGGAAACAAGGACAAAAAGTAAAAATATAAAACGTTTTTAAAGGAACAGTGAGTATTCCATGAAATAAAGGTTAACAATAAAAACAAAAATTCCTTCAAATATCGTGCCTAGGAGGTCCCCATAACCTGCCCATGAAGTGGTGGATTTGTAGGATGTATAGAAACATTTAAAAACAAATGACATTTGAAATGATGGTAAATGGTTTTCCTTTAATCTATTCTTAAACAACTTCTTGGGGCGGCAGTCTGTATTAAAAGAGGAGACATTTTAGGACACGTAGAACAAGTTTAGTGATTTTTTTGGGCTAAATTATGGTGAAACTTATGCAGGCTTTGGATGAAAGTAACAATAGGTGCTTTAAAATTGGGCCTTTAGTGTCGACAACAGTGCCGTCACACCAACCGTAACCCCTCTGTGGTATTGTGGAAGAGTACAGGGTTCGACCCTGCAGCCAAATATTAAAATTATATGAATCTGGTACAGGCGTCAGTGCACCCAAATATTTTGCCTTTGGTGGCAGCAAGTGCCTTCACACCGTAACCCCTTTGTGGTATTGTGGAAGAGTTCAGTGCTGGAGGTTTTGTGAATGCAGAAGACATCCCCGATCTATTCCGTTACGTCAGCATCAGGGGATTGATAGCTGCTGATCCAGGACTGATTCATTTTTATGAATGTCAGCAGGTCTACAGAGTCGGTGGACAGATGCACTCTTTTGTCTGTGACAAAACCTCCAGCAGCACTGAACGTCCTTTCAGAAAGCACGCTGGATGAAGGGCAACCTAGTAGCTGCATAGCATATTGGCTAAGTTCTGGCCAGTGATCCAATCTCAACACGCAGTAAGCCAGTGGATCATCTTCTGTAAAGGTATCCAGGTCTGCCCTTGCCCCTAGGTAGTCCTGCACCATATGGTGAAGACGCTGGCAATGGTTGCCTACATTTGGCGTCCCTGGGCGTCGTGGACTAAAAAAAATTAAAAATGCATCAGGCAAGCGGCCCCGGCCTTCACTGCTCTTCCTCTGATCATCCGCAGCCTCAGAAGCACCTGTGTCATCACTTGGTAACCTACCAGTGCCTGGAAAGGTGTTACACAAGTGTCGCTTTAGAGCGTCCTCAAGTTGTTTCATCCTGTACTCCCTCTGTGCGGGCAGGATGAGCTCTGCAACTTTACCATTGTATCGTGGATCAAGAATACTTGCCAACCAGTAATGATCCCTCTCCTTGATAGCACGAATCCTGGGGTCCTTTAGCAGGCTTTGCAGGATAAGGGAGCCCATGCAGCATAGGTTGGAGGTGGCATTAGCTTCCGAGTCTTCCTGGTCAATGAGGATGACCCCATCGTGCACTTCCTCCTCCCAGCCACGTTCTAGTCTTTGGGTTTCTGGGCACACAAAACCCTCCCTTGAGGAATCCCCACCATCAATGCCCCCACTACTTAAATATTCCTCCTCCTCCTGTCTGATCAGAGGACCCGCAGGAATGCTGTCTACGTAAAGACTGGGGCCTTGAGCGCTAGGGAAGGCCTCCTCTTCCTCCTGCTGCTCTACCTCTAGTGCCACATCTATAATTCCCCGCAGAGTGCGCTCCAGCAGGAACACTAAAGGAATTGTGTCACTGATGTATGCACTGTCCCTGCTCACCATCCTCGTTGCCTCCTCAAATGGTGACAGTACAGTGCATGCATCCTTGATCATCAGCCACTGCGGGGGGGGAACCAAGTTGACCTGAACCTGTCCTTGTGCCATACTCACACAGGTACTCATTGATGGCCCCCTGCTGCTTGTGCAGATGCTGTAGCATTGCTAATGTCGAGTTCCACCTGGTGGGCATGTCACAGATCAGACGGTTTGTGGAAAGGTGGAATTCTCTTTGAATTTCTGCCAGGCAAACACTTGCTGGGAATGACTGTCTGAAGTGGCTGCAGACTTTTCTGGCCTGACTGAGAAGCTCTGCCAGCCCTGGGTACCTGGTTAGGAAATGCTGTACCACTATATTTAGGATGTGTACTAGTCATGGTACATGCGTCAACTTACCCTGGCGTAGGGCGGAGAGAAGGTTGCTGCCATTATCACAGATGACCATTCCCAGCTGAAGCTGGCGTGGTGTTAAGCATCTCTGCACCTGCCCCTGCAGAGCTGACAGAATTCCTGGCCCAGTGTGGCTCCTGTCCCCTAAACAAACTAGCTCAAGCACTGTATGGCATCTTTTTGCTTGAGCCATTGCGTAGCCCCTGCCATGCGTCGTTTTAACTGCCACTTTGCCAGAGACAGAGAAGGAGGAGGAGGACGAGGAAGAGGGAGAGGTGGTGGTGGAGCAGACAGACCTCATACAAGCAGCTTTCTGGTGTGGATGAACAAGCTCCAGCACAGATCCTTGATCCCTCCCAGCTGCAAGCAGAGTTACCCAGTGTGCCGTGAAGGAAATGTAACAGCCTTGTCCATGCTTGCTGGACCACGTGTCTAAAGTCATGTGCACCTTGCTGCTGACTGCCTTTTCCAATGACTCCATAACATTGTGTTCCACGTGCTGGTATAGTGCTAGAATGGCCTTCCATGAAAAGAAATGGCGTTTTGGAACCTGCCATTGTGGTACAGCACATTCAGCAAATTCAAGGAAGGAAGCAGAGCCCACCAGCTGGAAAGGCAGCAGCTGTAATGCGAGTAATTTTGCTAAGCTGGCATTTAGACGCTGTGCTTGGGGATGGTTGGGACAATATTTTTTCTTTCGCTGAAGCAGCTGGGGCAACGTAATCTGACTGCATAAATCTTCAGCTGATGGTATGCTGTCACACTCTGAGGAAGGACCTGGTACACCCATTACTGTAGCATCATCCCTGTCAGTGGAGGTTGTAGGCAATGACATGGCAGGACATATAGTCTGGGTAGAGACAGATGAGGAGGAGGAGGACCTATGCAAAATGTTGTGCAAACGGGATGCGTGGCAGGTGGTCATATGTCGCCTCAAGCACGTGGTACCCAAGCGTGGGATGTCTTTCCCATGCTTGATCCTCATCTGACATAGATTACAAATAACAACGGTGCGGTCTGCTGCACATTTCTTAAAAAACTCCCAGACAGCAGACTTCCTGTACATGTGCTTTTAGATAACAGCGCTCTGCACCTGAGCAGCTGTGACTTCTGATGCCTTGGACTGTCTACGGTTGGTCATAGAGGATGTTGTGCCTCGTGTTTGCTGTGCCTTCTCCTCCTCCTCCTCCTCACTTGACTCCTCCGTTCGATTAGCCGCCCAGGTGGAGTCAGTGACCTCATCATCGTCATCACCCCCCTATCTCCTCGTCACTGGAGCCAACCTCGCAATAGGCTGCAGCTGCTGGGGGAACATGAGTGCCAGTTATTTGTGTGGCACCCCCTTCCTCTAGGTTGATTATACTCCCTTCCTCAACCTCAGAGATTGAATCAGAGCACTGTACTTGCTGCGCATCCTCAAGCAGCATGTCACTGTCATTGTAGTCAAACAATTCAGCTGACTCCTCTGTGTATGTTGGTGAGGCTACGGCAGGAGTAGATGTGGACATGGAGGCTGCATTAGATGCTTTGGCAGCTGAGGTGGACTGTAAAGCACTACAAGCCTGGCTGGCAGAGGACTCGGAGGGTGAGGATGGCCTGATTAGCCAATCCACCAAATCCTCTGTATGTTGCTGCTGCATAAGACGGCCAGCACCAGTTAGAAAGGACAAGCGTGCCCCTGCAGAGGATGCACCACATCCACGACGACCAGAGGCACAGCCTCCCAACACAGAGGCTGCTTGCCCTCTTATCTGTGCCTGGGAGCGTCTGCCTGTCCTTTTTGGTCTTTCTGACATTGGTGAGTGATATATAGATTAAAGATATGCAGAAATCTGATTCAACTGTGTTATCTAGATTAAAGATTTCCAGAACTCTGGTATAACTCAGTGAGACACCCTGATAGCTGGCAGCCAGTGACAAGACACAGATTAAAATTCCCAGAAACCACCTATAAATCAGTGAGACCCCCTGATAGGACCCCCTGATAGCTGGCAACAGTGACAAGACACAGATTACAAGTCTCAGATATATTGTAGAAGTGAGACCCCCCTAATAGCTGCTGGCAGTGAGAACACACAGATTACAACAATTCCCAGATATTTTGTAGAAGTGAGACCCCCACAATAGCTGCTGGCAGTAAGAACACACAGATTACAACAATTCCCAGATATCCTGTAGAAGTGAGACCCCCACAATAGCTGCTGGCAGTGAGAACACACACTAACAGAACAATCTCCTCTCAAAAAACACGTGCTGGGGCTGCGAGGGACGCCTTATATAGTGTGCTGCAGGATTTAGCTCTGTGAGCCCATGATTGGGCAAAATTTGCTCAATCAGGACTCTGAGCAGTGATTGGCATAGTCTTGCACCTGTCTTGCACCTGACCTGTGGTCAGGTGCAAGGCTGTAGCCAATTACAAGCTTCAGGCCAGTGGAAAAGTGCATTGTGGTCCATTGTGGTGCATTGTGGGAGAACATGCGGCGAACACGCGGAAATTTTCGGAATTCGCAAACAGCCGAACGGCTGATGTTCGATGCGAACTCCGAACAGATCGAACCAAACAGCTCATCCCTAGTTTAGATAATTGCTTAACCCCTTCACTACCACTATGAGTTATGCTTCTATGTTTGACAGTCTGATGGGCAAGACTGGGTTTGGTGATGCCAGGAGAAAGTTACCTTCCTGACTGCATTGTGCTCATTGGAGTAGAGGTAACATCACTGTTCTATAACCGTGGAGACACAGGTTTTAATCCATGCAAGAGCACCTCTCCAGTAACTGTCTGTGGGCAAGACATCTAACGGTACGTACTCGCCACCCAGTACATATTTGAAAACTAGAGAAATCTCAATGTATCCTTCCTGGCAAAATACTTTCCCAAAATAAAAAAACTGTATATATTGGTGGAGGAAAGATGATGGTACGAGGCAGTTTTTCAAGGGTTGGGTTCGGCCCCGTGCTTTCAGTGAAGTGAAATCTTAATGCTTCAGCATACCAAGACGACTTGGGCAATGCTATGCTTCCAAATTTTTGGGGAAGGACCTATTGTATTCCAGTATGACTGTGCCCCAGTGCACAAAGAAAGGTCAATAAAGTCATGGTTGGATGAGTTTGTTGTGGACGAACTTGACTGGCGCACAGAGCCCTGACCTCAACCCCATTGAATGCCTTTGGGATGAACTGGAACACAGATTGTGAGCAAGGCCTTCTCATCCAACTTCAGTGCTTGGCCTCATAAATGCTCTACTGGATGAAAAATTCTCAGAGAAACACTCCAAATAATTGTGGAAAGCCTTCCTGGAAGAGTGGAAACTGTTATAGCTGACAAGCCGGGACCAACTCTAAGTAAGGCTGGCATCAGACTATGTGTGCCCCTACTGGCGTGCTTACTGGTGTCCGTTGCATCATTGTGACACTGCAATGGGCGGGTCACACGCTTGTGCACGCCTGTGCACGTGCACAAAATGCGCGCATAACAAGCGTCTGTTATCAAAGCCTCCCCATCGATGTGCTAAGACCGCTTTGCAGCACTGAGCACACTGAGTGCGCTCTGCGAGGTGGCCAGACGGGCGTCGAGTGGAAGGAAGTAACGTTCACTCTCACGGACGTTCCTTCCAGTCCCCAAAGACGCTTGTCTGACACTAGCCTTAATGTCTATGAGGGTTATTCAGAAAGCACTGAAATTTCGGTGCTTTATCGTTCGGAACGCTCCAGTGCGCTTCGGCAATTCCAGTTTGTCGACCCTGTCGGGAATTCAATATTCTATGCAGAGTCCCTGAAGTGCGCCGACCTTGGAGAAAAAAACAAAAACAGATTTCTGCTATTCTTCTAAAAGGTGTTTAACCACTTGGATGCTGAGGACGCGCTCAGCGCGTCCTCAGCATTCCCGCTTGTATGCGGAGGACGCGCTGAGCGCGTCCTCCCATTGGGGTAAGCGTTCGGCCGGGTTCCGGCCGATCGCTGGCCCCCCGGTGCGGGCTGACATCCTGGATGTCAGCCGCGCATCCGGACCACAGCCGTCGGAATTAGGTGTCATCGCGGCAGCGCGATGACACCTAATTCAGGCGCCCCCCCCGCATGTGCGGAGGAGGCGCCTGAAAGGGAGGGGGGAGGTCCTTCGGACCTCTCTCCCTCCGATCGGCGCTCTGCGGGGGTTAACCCAGGCATCATTTGGAAGGGCACAGCCTGCCCTTCCAAATGATGCCTGGCATTAACCCCTGGGGAGCTGGATCGCGAATCGGCGCTGAAAAGCGCCGGTTCGCAATCCTTTCCCGGAGCGGCCGACATCTTGGATGTCGGCCAAGCCTCCGGGAACTCCCCTGAGGACTGGCGTCATCGTGCGTAGCACGATGACGCCAGTCCTGGACTTAACCCTTAACTGCCACCAACGGTGGAGATAGGGAGTTCCAATGAACTCCCTATCTCCCGATCCGTGGCAGTTAGGAGTTAAATTTTGGTATGGTTGGATCGACCAGAGCATGGCCGTTCCAACGATACCAAACATGAAAGTGAAAAATGTTGTAAAAAAAAAACAAAATGAAAAATAAAAATAAAAAAAATTAAAAAAATAAATTATAAAAAAAAAATAAACACTTTTTTTATTTTTTTTGGTTTGTTAATGCAGCAATATTGTTCCCATTTCAATTATAATGTGAACAATGATGCTGCACTAACGATTTTTGTATGCGGTGCGTTTGTTAAAAATAGTGTCATTTTCCCCAAAAAAAAATGTAACGAGACCCCATCTCTAATTTTTTTAACAAGCGCACCCCATACAAAATATAACCGCAATTGCTCGCATGTTAAAATGTGAAAAAAAACACTTTACACATTGTAAATTATTGAAAATACATATTTTATTGCATTTTTTGTTTATATATACAGACATGAACATAACGTATACATATAATAATGACATATTATGAATCTACCGAGTCTGACGAAAAGAACGATATATAATATGTCTGGGTCATAATACTAAAATAAGCCTTCAAAACACGTTTAAACATGATGAGCAAAACCGGTAAAATGACCTCAGCACAGGGGCGGGAAAAGCCTCAGCAGCGAAAGGGTTAAAGCATTGAAAATGCGTGAAAATAATAAGGGCCTATAAAAATAATAAAAAGGTCTATTAGAAAATTTAATAAAAAGCCTTGAAAAAATTGGGAATAACAAATTTCAACTATAAAAATTCCAATAAATAAATAAATAAATAAATGGTTTGCTGAAAATGAATAGAATAAAGTATAAATAAAACGATAATATTTTTTTTACATTGTATCCTTTGTGATTCACATGTGTAAACCTGTCAAACTGAATCACCAAAAATCAGGGTATTTCACTGACATTTCGGTGCAGTTCAGCATTCTCTGAATGGATTAACCATTACTTCTCTATAGGACAATTTCACTGCCGCCAAATAGTGGTGATCTGCGGTGAACTGCACCACATTTCGCGGTCAACTCACCAGTATTTGGTGAAGTGACAGCTTTCTGAGTTGCCGAACTACCATGAAATTGCACCGTAGGCTGAAATTCACTGTTTGATGCCCTTCGGTGGCAAACTCTGCGCTCTTTGAATAACCCTTTCTGTATTTTGAATGTATTGTAATAAAAATCCCCGTTGATGTAATGCTCTGGACGGATCTAGTACTATTGTCCATATAGTGTGGTATCATTTGGGTAAATTTATTTTGAAGTCACATATACAGTTGTGTTCAAAATTATTCAACCCACAATGCTGTAAAGGGTTTTAGGGAATTTAGTGTACATTTGTAATTGTATTCAGAATGAAATCCTACAAGGACTTTTTAAAGAACCATATGCAACTAAAATGACATCAATTGGTTTTGTAATACAGTAGTAAAGGTTTCTTTTGTGAATTCTTCATTGACACAATTATTCAACCCCTTAAAGACTACCACTCTGAAGAACAGAGGTTCATTCAAGTGTTTTCAATCAGGTATTAAAAACACCTGTGGATGTCACGGAGCAGCAATAAAGCATAATAAGCACCAATTAGGCAGCTTTAAAATGACTGTGATACTCAGCTCCTTCTAGACATTTACTGGTGTGGTTACAAACATGAAGTCAAGAGAATGGTCCAGGAAGACAAGAGAAGAGGTGATTACTCTTCACAGGAAGGGCAATGGCTATAAGAAGATTGCAAAGATGTTAAACATACCAAGAGAGACCATAGGAAGCATCATTCGCAAATTCAAGGCAAAGGGAACTGTTGAAACGCTACCTGGTCGTGGCAGAAAGAAGATGCTGACTTCGACTGCTGTGCGCTACCTGAAGCGTAGAGTGGAGAAAAGTCCCTGTGTGACTGCTGAGGAACTGAGAAAAGATTTGTCAGATGTGGGTACTGAAGTTTCAGCTCAGACAATACGGCGCACACTGCGTAATGAAGGCCTCCATGCCAGAACTCCCAGGCGCACCCCCTTGCTGTCTCCAAAGAATAAGAAGAGTCGACTGCAGTATGCCAAAAGTCATGTGGACAAACCACAGAAGTTTTGGGATAGTGTTCTGTGGACTGATGAAACAAAATTAGAACTGTTTGGGCCCATGGATCAACGCTATGTTTGGAGGAGGAAGAACAAGGCATATGAAGAAAAGAACACCTTGCCTACTGTGAAGCATGGCGGGGGGTCAATCATGCTTTGGGCTGTTTTGCTTCTGCAGGTACAGGGAAGCTTCAGCGTGTGCAAGGTACCATGAATTCTCTTCAGTACCAGGAGATATTGGATGACAATGTGATGCAGTCCGTCACAAACCTGAGGCTTGGGAGATGTTGGACCTTTCAACAGGACAATGATCCCAAGCATACCTCCAAGTCCACTAGAGCATGGTTGCAGATTAAAGGCTGGAACATTTTGGAGTGGCCATCGCAGTCACCTGACTTAAATCCGATTGAGAACCTCTGGTGAGATTTAAAGAAAGCAGTTGCAGTGCGCAAGCCTAAGAATGTGACTGAACTGGAGGCTTTTGCCCATGACGAATGGGCGAAGATACCCGTAGATCGCTGCAAGACACTTGTGTCAAGCTATGCTTCACGTTTAAAAGCTGTTATAACTGTAAAAGGATGTTGTACTAAGTACTAAGATTGAATGTCACTTGGGGGTTGAATAAAACTGATAATGATGTGAGCACAGAAAAGACATTTGTGGTTATTTCATTATAAATGTTATGTTATATTTGTCTGACCTACACGTGCCTCTTTATTTAATTGTAAGCAAGATGACTGAATGATCAAAATCAATGTCAAACTGGGCAAAACACTCAATTTCAGTGGGGGTTGAATAATTTTGAACACAACTGTAGCAAATTGAAATCGTCTTATATAGGACATACTGTCCTATATAAGACAATTTCAATTTGCTATACACCAGCTTCCACACCAATTTATGAATTTGAGAGATGACACTGACACGTTAAGCTCTGCGATCGCAGCTGAGTTGCACTTGTCGGCAGCAAGTCATTCTGACTGAACTCTAATGAAATAAAAGTATACACATTGGGCTACATTACAATCCCCGCGTTAAAACGGGGGCGGTAGGGAGAAAAAACTGCACCCGCAGTTTTCCCCTACCGCCCCCGTTTTAACGGGGATTGCAATGCAGACGCAAAAAATGCTGCCTGCATTTGTAGCGGGCACTACGCTGAGCGCAGCCGCGAGCATCCACTCGATGGAGTCCATAGGACTCCATTGAGCCAGACGCCGGCGGTCACATGACCTGTGGATCTAGCCTCGCGAGATCCGGCCGGTCAGCGTAGTGATATGCAGGGGGAGACTGAGGAATTTTTTCCCCCAGTCTCTCCCTTCTTTCGCCGGATGGAGGAGGTGGTCGGAGCCTCGGTCCTCGCCGCAGGACAGGAGGTGAGAATCTGATTCTTTTTTTTTTTCAGGCTGGTGTTAACGGATTCTGCAGAAGCGGAATCCGTTAACACCAAGTCCTGGCTCTGATTAACTTTCCACTAACCAGAACCGGACGTTAATCAGCGTTAGGATTTTGTAATCCAGCACTATTTAACACTTTGCGCTCCACATGTTAAGTATAGGGAGCGCAAAGTACAGTAACCTCACGCTGAAAAGCGCAAGATACCAAACGCAAACGGGTTACTTAAACCGTATGCGTTTGGATTGTAATATGCGGTAGACACCGCGGCGCACACGCAGGTGAGCATTAACGTTAGCACATAGATTGTAATATGGCCCATTATTGGGCCCTATTACATTATTCGCGCTGCGCATTTGTGTGTGCGCAAATGCGCATTTGCGCGACTGCAAAACCATTTGCGCAGAAAGTCGTATTACGACGTTCGCGCAAATGATGCGCGTTAATGTCCGACGTGAGTGACCCTGCGCGAACCCAGCGCAAGCGCAAGTGCGTGCGCGCATCCTATACTTAACATTATGAGCGCAAATGCATTAAGCGGATGGTATTACAATCGATGCGCAACTTCCTACGAACGACGTTTGCGCGCATAATTTTAACTTTTTTGAAAACCTGGTGTTAACTGCAAATCTGAACGTTCTGGCCGGAACAAAATACACAGCACAAAAAAAAAAATTACAGCACAGTACAGTTACACATTCTACACATACTCAGACAATAAAATGTAATAATTTGTCAAAATATTTTTTTGCTGCAGCACACATATATGCAGATTGACTTTGACAGGCGCAACAACCGAACCTTAATTCTGATTGTCTGAATCCTGTGAAAAAACAGTCTGCCCACCGATTCCTGCACGCAACGTTCATTTGCGCACAAATTTGCGCGTCGGATTTGCGCACGGGAAAACTTGAAGGTTGAAAAAATGCTCTCGGATCGTAACACCGCATTAATTTTCACGCGATAACGCATTTTCCGGTGTGCAAAAAATATTGCACTGCGCGAACGCATTTGCGCTGAGATTGTAATAGGGCCCCTTTTCTTTTAGAAAAACTCAATAAGATAAAAAAGGCATCTTCACCACCCAAGGAAATACATATTTTTATTTTTTGCCCGTGAGCACAGACCAAACTAATTTCCCTCCTTTCCCTATCACACCATTAACCTGCAAAGCCTACAAAATGTTACATTATATAGGGCTATTCAAATTGCCAGCACGTCCCTCTTTGACAGTGCAGCCAAAGTCCAAGCGGTAAAATAAAATGTATTAAACACAGGTAGACACTCTGGCCTGGCGGCGATGCATCTGAAACAGTGTCAAATTATTACTCTGCATTTTTGGCATCTTCATATTATTATTTTTTAGTTTGAACATTTCCCTGGACTGGAAGGTCAGATTTAAAACTAATCTGAAAGTGCCCACAACTATTGTCTGTAGAAGATTAAAATTTAACATCAAATCACGAAAATGAAAATTTTATGTTCCAAAACGTCAAGGAGGCTGAACGCTAGGAGGTCTCTTTTTGATTACTGTGCCACAAGCTATTCTATCGCTTCCACCCGAGGTTAGAACTTACTGTTTTCATCAGTCTTGCAGAGTTACGGCCTTTACCGTCACAGTATATCCCATATGATGTATCACCATTCAGGAAGCTGTCAAGAAGTTGATAAAAAGTTACTTAGTCAATTACTCGGGAGGAGGAAATCATTTGCCTGTTGTATGGAAAATAAATCAAATGAATGTCAGGGTCATGATGCGGGGTGTCAGGTGAGAAGTGAACCCAACTGCAGGAGAAACAACGCACAAACAGGCAGATACAAGGAAATCTGTGAGGTTTATTGCAGGTATGAGACACAACAAGCAGAATGCAAGATGCAAGCACATGGGCACGGCTGGATACTGGCAGGAAAACAGGGGCACGGCTGGATACTGGCAGGAAACGGGGCATGGCTGGATACTGGCAGGAAAACAGGGGCATGGCTGGATACTGGCAGGAAAATGGGGCACGGCTAGATACTGGCAGGAAACGAGGCATGGCTGGATACTGGCAGGAAAACGGGGCATGACTGGATACTGGCAGGAAAACAGGGGCATGGCTGGATACTGGCAGAAAAATGGGGCACGGCTAGATACTGGCAGGAAACGGGGCATGGCTGGATACTGGCAGGAAAACAGGGGCACGGCTGGATACTGGCAGGAAAACAGGGGCACGGCTGGATACTGGCAGGAAAACGGGCATGGCTGGATACTGGCAGGAAACAGGGCATGGCTGGATATGGCAGGAAAATGGGGCACGGCTGGATACTGGCAGGAAAACGGGCATGCTGGATACTGGCAGGTACATGGGGGCACGGCTGGATACTGGCAGGAAATGGGGGCATGGCTGGATACTGGCAGGAAAACGGGGGACTGCTGGATACTGGCAGGAAAACAGGGGCACGGCTGGATACTGGCAGGTACATGGGGCACGGCTGGTTACTGGCAGGAAAATGGGCACAGCTGGATACTGGCAGGTACATGGGGGCACGGCTGGATACTGGCAGGAACACGGGGCATGGCTGGATACTGGCAGGAAGATGGGGTCATGGTTGAATATAAATAGAAACACGGGGGCATGGCTGGATAGAGATGGGAAAAAGGGGCGAATGGAAACACAAGCAAGGATACCAACAGAATGAGAGGAGACAGAGTCCTGATAGGATCATGAACTGAACCTCATTACCAAGGCAAGTCCATGGGGGGCAATTCTCTTAATCAGAAGTCCTTGGTTGGCAGGCTGGATGGAGAACAGCTGAGGTTTCCTTTGCGATGGGTAAGCAGAAAACCTGGACTGGATTACAAATTAGGGGCTGGACAGTAAAGGTTTTCCACGTTATGTAACAGAATGTGCAGCTATCGCATGGGTCCTTTCGTGGCCCCACTTGATTTATTGAATTATTTTAGTGCAAAAAGTATAGCAGATGGGTTTTCTTTTGCCTTATTCACATTTACAGTAAGAGAACGAAACCACTCAAAAAACAAATATTGTATAATAAAGTTACAAATACAGAAAAAAACAATCTTTTTCAAAACGTAAGATTTTCCATTTTTCTGTCCTCCAAGAGCCTACAGACTTGTCACACCTGTAATCCACTCAAAGCAACTGTATTTTTAATATTAAGTTTATTGCTCACATATTGCATTATTATCAGTGGCGCTATTGCTGACCCAGGGACATATTCCCCTGTTTATGGTAAAAGTGAGATGGTAAATGAAAAAATCAGTCCAAGATGATATTCTTTACTGTCTCCCTTTAATCATATCTATTTCGCACCAGTTTCTTTATTATCGGCTGGCCGTGGAATGAAACGGAGTTGCAAACCGATACCAGCAGCACCGCATGCTGTTGGTTTTGACTCCTGTAGTCCATAGGACATCCCAGGAGCAGGCTCTGCGTGAGCTCGTATTTGCAGGATCAGGCTGAAGTGTGGACAGACACTGAGAACCATTTGTTCCCGATGTCTCACTGCTTGCAGTGTGAGAAAGTGGTGGAACGCGTCGCCCCCTTCACCGTTAGATGACAGGCAAGGGATTTTTTTGAATGATTCTTAAGTATGTTAAGTGATTTTGGGTTCCTGTGAGCCTCCGCAAATTAAAAGCGATGTAAGTGACCTGGACACTCTACTGCTTGCTGTGTAAGGAAGTGGTGGAACGCACCACGCCCCCCACCGTTAGATGACAGGTAAGGGATTTTTTGGCATGATTCTTTAGTATGTTAAGTGATTTTGGGTCCCTCTGAGTCTCTGCAAATTAAAAGCGATGTAAGTGACCTGGACACTACTGCTTGTAGAGCGTGTAGTGTTTATATGTTTTCTGTACATGAATAAGAAGCACAAGTATCTTTGATGTCGGCCATTAAGGAAAGTGCATTTTGCAGATGTTAAAGGGTCTTTCTAATGCTTTTAAAGTGAGCCTTAATAAGTCTGTTCCGGTAAAAGCATCTTAGCATACGATACCCTTTTCTGCCTGCAAGGAGTAAATCCTTCTTTTTCTTCCACAATCTTCCCGGAGCCTCACTGGTTAAAGGTCTGCAATCCTTACATTGTGGTCAGTGTCCTAGAGGCAGGAAAAGCGGACATGACATCTCGCCTCACATTAAGGGTGATGTCAGACGAGCGCACTATGTGCGCCCGTACTGACGTGCCTCACGGAGTCTCGCGCAGCGTTGTGACACTTCGACGGGGCCGGCCACATGCTGTTGCACACGCACAAATTGCGCGTGCTACAGCAGGCGCGCTGCATCCGTTCAGAAAAGTTCTACAGGTATGTTGCACATAACCACTGATCACTCATTACCCAAGACTTAGCAAAAAAAATAATAATAAATCGAGGAAGCCTATTAGTGTTAAGTGAGTCTGAAATATGATTCTGCAAATAATTAATTCAGTAAATACTTAAAAAAATACAAAACATTTGTCATTTTCACTTTAAATCCCTTATGTCCACACTAGGCATAAACACAGAGGTTCTTACTCTACATAAAGGGACACTCTAGACGCCCTGACCACTTCATCTTTTTAAAGTGGTCAGGCTGTGAGGAGTGACTCCTTCTGCCCATCTACCAGCTTTACCTGCATCCCTGTTAGCCCAATATAGTTGTGTGAAGTGGACGTGTTTCTCTTCCTACACTAGCACCATCAGCAGGGTCATCTTTAATGCGGACCAAAAGAGGCAGTTGCCCTGGGCCTAGTCATTGCTGTGGAGCCGAAGGCAGCTGCCCCTTGAGCCCACAAAAAGCATTGCCCGCTCATGTACATTTCCCCACAGGTGGTTGACATTTTTGATGTCAGCCCTGCCTGCAGGACCTCCCCCAACCCACTAACATCATCGCGCATGGGCTCAATGACTTCAGAGATGGGACTTTTCCCCAGGCGGGAGGAAATTCCCTTTGGAGAAGATACAGGGGTCTTTGGACCAAAGTATCCCCAGAATCCTAGAAATTAGAGGGTCAGGTCCAGAACATGGTCTTTTCAAAGATACCAAACATGACCAAGATTTATGTATAAAAATAATATCAAAATCCTTTTTTTTCTAACAGAGCGCTATTGGTCAATTTTCAATTATAAAGTGAACAATGATGCTGCACTTACTGCACCATCCCATTTCCTATGTTGCCAGCAAGTTTGGAGGTGATGGTATACTGTGTTATTATGCATTGTTCCATAAAACCACTAAAACACTGTGTTTGCAGAATCATTAAGCACCCCCTAAACTCCCCTCCAATCAATCCGATACTCACCTCTCATACCGAGGCGATAACGGTGGCCCGGTTTACTGCTTCTCCTGGCCGCGAGCTGAGTGAGACTAGGGACAAAAAGATCCCAGTGTCCCTCCACAATCAATGCGCGATCTGTCAATAGCAAGATCATGTGGGGCTCACGGCCCGGCACCGCAACCCTCCATGGAGTCCTATGGTCTATGGAAGAGCTACCGCGAGTATCTCAGAGGGTAGCGCTTCGTTCCGGGCCAAGGTGCTGAAGTAGCGTCAGCAGCAGAATCAAGCACACACACAGCCTGAACTGCTTCTTACCCTCTGTGCCCCGAACAAAGCATCAAGCACACACACAAACCGAATTGCTTCTTACCCTCTGTGCCCCTAACCAAGTATCAAGCACAGACACAGACTGAACTGCTTCCTACCCTCTGTGCCCCGAACCAAGCATCAAGCACACTTTCAGACTGGACTGCTTCTTACCCTTTGTGCCCTGAACCAAGCATCAAGGTATCCAGGATCCATCATGTTGCCCAACACTATTTTCCAGACCGCCATAATTTTGCAATTGTACTTTATGTCTGCTTTTATTAATCTCTGGCTGCTTTTAAAGCTCCCTCCATTTCTCTTAGAAAAAACCCCACTGTTCCTCCCTTCCTCCCCCTATGTCGTAAATGGTTAACATTCTGAGCATTTTCACCAAACCTTATTCTCTCTCTACAGCACAGACACACAAACTGAACTGCTTCTTGCCCTCTGCTGTCCCACCCAGCCCTCCCCGTCCACCCTCCCATCCAGGCCGGCCCGGTCCATAATTTCAGATCTCCTTTCCATTTCCAGCTGTCTCCACTTCTCTCTCTAATTACTCTTACTATCAGGGTTATTCAGAGAGAAGTGAAAAGCAAGAGAATGACTGGAGAAGTGAAAATTCTAGGTCAAAATAGCCAAACCAGAAAAATTCTCCCATTTAGCTCATTTTCCAAATTGGCTCTTTGGTCTAGATTGTTCATTCTCCTGGCAATTCTCCTGGTTTTCACCTCTCTCTGAATAACCCTGTATGTCTAGGCTTCTGGTCCTTCTCATGCAAGCCCTGCTAACCATCTTCACGATTACTCTGCTCTCATTTGTTTCACCTATCCCAGTCCCTTAGATTGTAAACTCATGGGATGTCTGGCTGAGTAGTTGGTTAAGTGCTGTACCACCTAGACAGTTATCCTACAGGCATGGTCATCTTTTCATCATGTATAATGTATGTCTCCGTTTTTCGCTCCCCTATTGTAAAGTGCTGCTTTTAATATGCTGGTGCTGTATAAATGCCCGTAACTGTAATCTAATGCTAAAATGGGGATGCTACAGGCGCAGGTTTCCCCATTAGCCTCCCCGTTTTAGCTTTAGTATTGCAATCAAGCCCAGTTTTTCCGTTGGCACTGCATGATCAAGCGATATCTCTATGTAGTCCTATGAACCACAGGAAAGAATAGCAGGCATTGTGCGTGGCATAGTGTCTGGTTTTACCTTAGCAAGCCATAACAATCTCAACAAATTTCATTGTGCTCAAAAGTGAACCCGTGTATGATAATTGCAACTGTTTAATAGCTCACAATGTGTTTATACCTTTGTTACCACTGACCTAGAATAGGCTGCTTTCTTCTGCAAAAACATCCCGGGCTCTATTACATTCTTCGCGCAAACGTTAACGCGTGAGCAAAAACGCATTAACGCGAGGGGCAAAACCCTTTGCGCAGAACGTCGTATTACAACGTCCGTGCAAAAAATGTGCGTTAACGTCTAACTCGGGTGGACCTGCGTGAACCCTTTGCGAGCGTACTGTACTTTGTGCGTCCTATACTTAACATTGTGTGCGCAAATGCGTTTGTTCGCTGGTACGCGGATGGTATTACAATCTACGCACAAATTTTTAACGGACAACGTTTGCACGCATAATTTTAACGTCTTTTAAAAGCTGGTGTTAATGGCAAATCTGAACGTTCTGGCCGAACCCAAATACACCAGCCCAAAAAAAAATAATACAGCAAAGTATAGTTACACATTCTACGCATACCCAAACAATAAAATAGAGAGGTTATGCATGTTTTTTTTATTGCTGCAGCATATATACTCAGATTGATTTTGGCAGGCGCAAAAACTTAACGATAGACAATTGTGGTTCTTATTTCTGATTGGCTGAATCGCGTGAAAAAACAGTCCGCACACCGATTTTTGCGCGCAGCGTTAATGCTCGCGTGTTTTTGCGCGTCTTATTTTTATGAAAATATGCACGAGGATTGTAATGCCAGCGTTAATTTACGCGCGTTAACGTTTAACGCTTCGCTCCCAAATTATCGCGCTGCGCGAGCGTTTTTGCGCAAGGAATGTAATAGGGCCCTATATTGGGCTAAATATTCTTCTCATTTCTTTAAAAGACACAAAACAAGTATAAACTATTAAATATTTATACAATAAATACAAACTTACTTCTAAGGGGAAAAAAGCGCCATTTGCTAGCGGGAAAAAAAAATTCAGCATGCTTAATGTATGTGTTACAACCGGCTTGAAATACAGATAATTGCAGCACAGAGAAGTTTTAGTTAACACACAAACACATTATGAAGAAAAATGTCAAAGCGGTATAAAGCAGGATACATCAGAGCCTTATGAATTCAATAACTCGCAAACGCACAGTGTTCTCACTCATTTTAATTGAAGGTTTAAATTATCATCTTGTCATCTCCTCTCATCATGGATATATCACTGAATGGAAATGCATACATAAACCAGTCTCCAGCGCTAGATTAATACCGTACATCATGCTCTCCAGATTTAATGAAACCTTTTCATATTTTATATGAAAACATTCGTATGCGAAGAGAGTGCTTACTGCTACATAGTATAGAAACAGAGAAGGGGAAAAGATTTAAGATACGCTTCACCGGTGTAACAGTATACGTTAAGAACAGAGAAAACAGGGACACTCTAGGCACTGTGACTACTTGCTGCAAATTGATTGGTTACAGTGACCTGAGTGTCATCCTCCTCATTATCCTGCACAGTGGTCCCAAAGTGGTCATTCACCTGGCCAAGAATGCTGATGATTAGTTCTCCCTGATCTAGTTTAAGGGCAAAAGGCCAGCAGTGAACGGTAGTTTGTTTCCGGCTGGCACAGTTGTCTGGTTGGCTGAGTGTGTGTTCGAGGCTCCGTTCTACCACCGCTAATGTGACAACGGCGACTTCAACACAAGATGCAGCTTGTCAGATCAGGAGCAACGCGGAGGGAAAATAAACCTCAGTAAAGGGTGCTAAGGTTACAAGGTTAGCAGGTGTCTCACTAATATAGGCAGTGAAAAATAGATAGGATGGAGTAAAACTGGCAATGGTAAACCAGAAAAAACAAAAACGTTTTTATTTGAAGTATCGAAAAACTTAAAATATGTTATTTGAAGAATTAGTGGGTGTTTTGACTCATGTTCCCACTTAAGAGGGCTTCCATAATTGGAGTATTGAACCTTGTTCCAATGTTACCTACACACGTATTGCTAATTGCAGCTGGTATTATTGGGTTCAGGTAAGTATCAATAGGATATTAGGCATAATCGTTGATCACATATGAAATATACATGTTCCCCATAGATTGACCAGACCAAGGTTCACCCTCTAACATATTATTGTAGTTAGGGAGAAACCCAATTCACATTGCCTGTCATCATATATCATTCCTGGAAACTTCTCCCTGTCAATGAATCAGTTGAAATGAGAAAAATGGTATACACGTGGTGAAGCTAGAAATCAGCCTAAGTATCAGCTACAACATAGTATTGAAAGGAATTTATAGATATTTTTAATTTCCTGTATATACAGTATATAAATATCCTGTGATTCAAATACGTACCTTAAAGGGACACTCTAGGCAACATGACCACCTAAGCTATTTTAGGTGGTCATGATGCCCGGAGTATTCCCTTGCCTGTCCCTCCTGCCTCCGCTCAGCCGATCGTTAGGAGAGGCTGAAAACAGCTGAGAGAGGCGGAGGACTTTACTCCGCCCTCCCAGTTGTCAGTCAGCAGAGCGGGAATCATATTTCCCGCTTCTGCCGACTTTTGCCGAGTAGGAGACGTCATCGCGCTTTCAGCGCGATGACGTCTCCAACTCACCGCAGAAGCTGGCGGCTCCCTCTGAGGGTTAGTGTTGCGCACATCCTCTTGCGCGCAACACTAATCCTCAGAGGGAGCCGGGAGGAAGCCTGCCGATTGGCCAGCTTATGTGAGAGGCGCGCATGCGCGCTTCTCACGTAAACCAGAAGCCAAGAAGCATGAAGAAGGACGGGAGCGGAAGAGGAGGGAGGTGAGCATAAAAAAAAAAAAAGACGCCGCTGGAAAGAAGAGGATTTTAGGGTAAGTACTACAGTTACAAAAAAAAAAAAAAAAAACGAAAGATTTATTAAGGGAATAGGGATAGGTTAGGATAAAAAAACGGGGGGTGATTTTTTGAGTAGAGTGTCCCTTTAAGTTAATATGCATTAGTTTGAAAAGCGTGCTCTAATACAGATGGGATATGGTTCCCCCCTACCCCCTCCCTTTCTATGGCACATGATCCTGGACTTAGGAATGTTAGGAAAAGTGGGCGAAAGCTGTAAGCCAGAAAAAATGTCTCTGAACCATATATGGTAATAATAAGTGCCTGTGCGCTGACTGTGTTGGTCAAACTCTGACGTGGAAATATATCTGTTTACTGAATGGCTAGAATTGCGTTTGAATTCTAATAAATAGATCTGGCTGAACAAAGACAGACCAGATTTCTTTGAAAGAGCAACACAGTCTTGTGATTGATTTTTTTCAGAGATCTCTGCTATAGCGTGCGCAGCGTATTGCTTAATTTTCTTATATGAGAAGAAACTTGAGGATGTTTTTGGAATTCCTGTTATGGTAATTATAAATAATGATTTGATTAGCTTAATTTATTTTTTAACAAGTAAAGCTCCTTAAGGTGGGTGATCATGAATGCTGCACAGTTAACCATCTAACCCCTCTTCAATAGTATTAGAGGTTATACAAAGACATTCAGGAAAGCTGAATATCATCCAGGGAAATGTCCTATACTCAAAAAAAAGCAGCATTTGCTACTTGTAGTGGGCAAATGAAAACAATTACCAGCTGCTCAAAAAATGTATTTAGCAAGGAACAGTGTTAACCCCTTCCGCTCAGCAACATTGTAATTTAAACATGTAGTTAAAATAAAGAGTGCCGACATTAGGATGCATTTCACTGAGACAGGAGATCAGCTTCCTCAGCTTATCCAGCAAACAAATTGTGGACGGCACTGAGGGAGCCTGACATTTACTTAAATGGTGAGTATTATACTAACTCAAGGGTTAAATTGACAGGGGTGCAGGAGGGTCAGTAGGGTTCTAAGATGAACGGCTCCATTCTTCCAATCCCATTTTTTTAACACTCTTTTTTATTAGTTGAGGCAAGAACATAAGTACAAACAACCTGGGGGCAGTTGTAACAAGACTGGTAGGTAGCAGCTACACAGAGTAACAGTGATCATGGCTTACATCAAAAGTACAGATGAAGAATAACAATCACAGGACATAAACATTGCAAAATACATGAACTTCATTGGATCGGAAGTGCAATACCATAGCAAAATGAACAACCAGTAAAACCCATATCTTTATGATGATAACAGGTCGTGTAGGGGGGTTTCATACACAGACAGGTCATAGTAGAAAGGAAAGTGGGTGAGGTTGGCCCTTCTGGGTCGATTTCCATTAAAATTAGAGGTAGGGAAAGGGGGTGAGAATGATAATCGCCACGTAGCATTTGTAATAGATACTATTGTGTGAAACGGAGTGGAGAAGTCGAGACTGTATAGTGAGAGGGAGATGGTGCATCAGTGGGTCCCATAACTTAAAACATTTTTACACCCTGTCTATATGGAGGCAGGTCTCTATCCAGTCATTTGAAACAGTAGGTACAAGCGAAAATAAGCTTTTTCAAAGCAGAGGGGTGTAGGAGAAAGTCACTGACCCAAGATAGCTTTCTTTCTCACTGCTGATAGAACGCCAAGCAATGTGCTGTTTCTGATCCCATTTTAATCCTAGAGTATCCTTATAATCACCAAGGTCTAAAGACCTGCAACACCCATAGGTCTTTTCCTTAAACACGGCTCCTCTTCATAAAGCTAATTCTACAATACTTGGGAATCTGCAGGTTTACACAAATTGAAATCACTGAAGATTGATGTTTTATAGCTTGAGTGGACAATGACAGGTGTGTATAACACGTAAAGTGGTTAAATACACAATGAAAATTGTGTTATAGTGAGGAAGTGAGCCAATTATGGCATGAGCTGAAAAATGTGTCTGCCACATATCCATCAATCAATGACTGTATTCATCAGCTCCGAAGTGACCGTAATAAAGTCAAACTTATTGGAGAAACATCATGACCCCGACAAAGTTGTGAATCACACTTTATCAAGCCTTAATATTGTCCCGCTCATGATGTTTCTCCAGTAAATTTGCCCTTAACAGTGATTCTGGAGTGCCTGTGTCATCTGCCTTCTGGATAATATTAATTTAGATGACTACGATTTTGCGTCAAAAACTTAAGTTTAGTCCAGTTTTCATCACTGTTTAATATAGCCGACTAAGTTATGATGACTAAAATTCTGACAAAAACCTATTGATATTTTAGTTGACTAATAAAAACTAGACAAAAATGTTAAGGAGGATCTAATTTTAAGTTAGTATTTTGCGTATTCTCTTGACTAGAATGCCATTTACCTTTAGTCATATATTAGTCGATGATTAAAACTATGATAAAAACATACTTGAAAACGAGAGAAATCTCAATGTATCCTTCCTGGTAAAATCCTTTATAAATAAATAAATAAATATTGACATTAGACTAAAACTATGGTGAAAATCTATTGACGCTTTCACCGACTAATAGAATCTAGACAAAAATGTTAAGAAGGAACTAATTGTAGTTTAGTTTTTCTCATAGTCATTTGACTAAAAGATCATTTAGTTTTATTGATATTTTAAGTCAACGACTAAAACTATGATAAAAATCTATTGACATTAAACTAAAACTATGACAAAAGTCTATTGACATTTAGTCAACGAAAAAAAACTAGACATGGAGTTGGTAGGAGGAAAAAAATTGTTATAAACGGACTCATTTTAACTCAAGCAAAATCACTTAACACTAGGGTTTAATTGCAAGCATTTTGAAACAAATACCGTCTCATATGATAATGAGCTTCAATGGAATAGCTCATTCTCCTCTAAGGAACTGCAACAAATCAATGGCTGCTATACAAAGTAAGCAGAGCTTGCGGCTCACCTGTGATAGCTGCTGTGAGGCTGACAGCATGAGCCGTTATGTCTAAAGAGGTTATCCAGAGAGCACCAAAATGTCACCGACATTTTGGTGCTCTCCCGTTCTCCGCACTTCAGTGAGTTAAATTTGACGACCCTGCGTTGAAATCATCATTCGCCAAAGGGTCCTCAAAGTGCAGCGAATCGACCCGCCAAACGCATCCTCAAATTGCCACAAAACCGCTGAATCAATCCCATGACCCACTATGTCGAATGAAACCACTGGGAATTCAGGGCATTTCACTGACATTTCGGGTTTGGTGTTCTCTGAATAGGTTAACTATTACTTCTCTACAGTGGCGTAGCGTGGGTTGTCAGCGCCTGGGGCAAGGCAAGAATTGTGCACCACCCAACCTGTGGACACGGTAACACACCATGGAGAAGAGAGAGGAAGAACAGCGCTAGTACAATGCCCCACTCTTGTGGGAGGTAAAAAAATACACCACAGGCAGGGGATGTGCACCCCAGAAGTGTTGTGGATAAAAAGATGGTACAAAAATGACCTGTAAGACGCTTCTATCCAGTGGGAGCAGATGAAGGTCAAGGCACATATAGAAGAAAAATAGAAAAACACATATATGGTGCAGTATGTCTATACACAGGTATCAGGTGGATATGTGAGAAAAGAAAAAACTCACAAATGATGGAGCCTATAATCTAAGGCTCAATATGATAGCAGTAGGTCTCTTTAGGGATGACCTCGTCCCGTCTTCATAAAAATTCCAGGAGTTTATGCACATGGGTGGTACATGAAACAGAAAAGACACATACCATGGTACAGCATTGTAAACCACAAGAAAGTGTAAGCCAGAAGGTCACAACACTTACGTGGTTGAGAGCCTGTGTAAATCCACTGGCTCTGTATATGCGCCTGGGTGTAAATAGGGATACACCAGGCCCTCTTCACTGGATGAGAAATGACTGGTAAACTCACCACCATGAAGTAAAAAACGATTTAATAAATGAATAAAACAAATAGATAAATCCAAAACGCGTTTCGCCGCTTACGCAGCTTCATCAGTTGGTATCAGAAAGAAAAATATATTTTGACAAGTCTGACAAACACATATTTATAGTAACAGTCATTAAGTTTGCAAGTATCACAGGTGTTTACATAAAACGCCCCTTCCGGTACTCTCTGCGTCCCAGCTTGGTTCCTGCCATTTCCGGGATTCCCTTCCGTAACGCAGTTCCCTGGATATGGGCGGGCGCATGCGCCGTAGGAATCGGCCATCTCTCCTCCTCCTCTCATACGTAGGATGCCGTGGTCACATTCATCTTTAACTGCACAGACGCCGCCTTTAGAAGGAGGCCCTTGAGCCTCATATTATGTCCATCAGGCTGCACGTATATTCCGCAGACCAAGTCCTTATTCTAGGTATGCACATATACCTCAGTTAGATGCGGATTTCACATGTGGGAGAAACATATAGAGGAGAGATGTATGAAGACGCACAATGAGATATATAAGTCAGTACAACGAATATAAGCGAAAATACAAAATAAAACAATCCTAATCAAAGTAAAAAATATAAAAATATATATATATATATAAAAGGCCATGGCATATAATAGATGAATGTGTAATAAAAGGCATAAAAAACATAATGAAATGGATACCACAATGGGCAAAAAAACAAAAAATAATAATAATAATATTTCATCGGACATCTAGAATCAGGCCAATGGAGAAGGCGGCAGGGGCAGAAAAACAGCACGAAACAAAAGTACAGATATAATTATGAAACATTGAATGTAGAAAAAAATATAAATGTAAAGAACAGGACCCAATAACAAAAAGTGTATTACAGGAAATGACAGATTTCGAAATCACTGTTCAGGCCAGCAGGAATCAGAGTACCACACTCAAAAATGAACCTCATTTCTTCTTTAGCCAAAATGAGGTCCAAATCACCCCCTCTCCAGCTTCTCTTAACTTTTTTAAGGATACAGAACTCTAATCCCGCTGGATCTTGCGCGTGTATTTCTTTAAAGTGCAAAGATAGGCTATGCAATTCAAGCCCTTTTCTAATGTTACGAAGATGTTCCCCTATTCTAACGGACAAAGATCGTGATGTCCTCCCAATGTAACTAAGTCCACATGGGCATGTAAGACAATAAATAATGTACTTAGAGGCACAGTTGAGGATACCCCTAATGCGTAAGATTTTACCACCTATAGTCACATTATGGAATCTTTTGACCTTACAGAAATTCTTACACCCCAAACATTTCCCGCACTTATAGAAACCATCCTGGACCCCCAATATACGGGCCCCTGCGCTTCTTCTACTTACATAAGCACTATTTACTACAATGTCCTTGATGTTTTTAGCCCCCCTACAAATAAACCGGGGTTTATCGGGGATGATGTCACGTAAAATAGGGTCCTGCCTAAGAATCTCCCAGTATTGGCGAACTATGTTCCTGATGCCCCTATTACCTACACTATAATCAAAAACAAATGGAACTGCAGAAGAATCCAGAGGTACGGGATCTTTGGGGACTCGATATTCAATAAGGGAACGCCTATCAATAGTCTTGACTTCTTCCACGATGTTTATAACGGTGTCCTTATCATAACCCTTTTCTACAAAGGCGCCGGTCAACCTATCCGCCTGCTGTTGGAATTCTCCTAACTCCGTGCAATTGCGCTTCATTCTGAGTATCTGCCCGCGTGGAACTCCCTCAAGCCAACACGACAGATGTCCACTATTGAGATCAATGAAGCTATTGACATCAGTGGGTTTAAAAAAGGTGCGTGTATGCAACTGCCCTTCCCTGACGTATATCTCCAGATCAAGAAAATTCACAGTGGTAGTACTCCAATTAAATGACAGCTTAACTCCCCAGTCGTTGGCATTCAAGTACTCCATAAACAGTTTAAGGCCACCCTCCGTGCCCCTCCATATGAAAAGGACATCGTCGATGTACCTCCTATAGAGGACGAGGTCAGGCACCCAGCCATGCGGACCATAGACCCACTGGGATTCCCAGTGGGCCATAAACAGGTTTGCATAGCTGGGCGCGAACCTCGCCCCCATAGCCGTGCCCCTCTTCTGTAGAAAAAATTTACCATCAAACGAGAAAAAATTATTCTCAAGGACCATCAGGATGCCCTCCACTGTATAGTCGATTTGCTTCTGAGAAAAATTCCCTGACCCCTCAAGGAAATGGGTAACCGCCTCACATCCCTTATTATGAGGAATTATGGTGTATAGAGACTCCACATCTCCTGTCACGAGCCAGTAACCAGATTGCCACTCTAGTCGCTCCAATTCCTGAAGGACACCAATACTGTCCCTAAAATGGGAAGGGCCCGTAGCCACAATGGGTTGCAATAACCGATCAAGGTACTCAGATATTCTGCTGGAGACCCCGTCAATACCTGCTATAATTGGTCTACCCGGAGGACAGGTGACATTGTGGCTACAAGACTATAGGTGGTAAAATCTTACGCATTAGGGGTATCCTCAACTGTGCCTCTAAGTACATTATTTATTGTCTTACATGCCCATGTGGACTTAGTTACATTGGGAGGACATCACGATCTTTGTCCGTTAGAATAGGGGAACATCTTCGTAACATTAGAAAAGGGCTTGAATTGCATAGCCTATCTTTGCACTTTAAAGAAATACACGCGCAAGATCCAGCGGGATTAGAGTTCTGTATCCTTAAAAAAGTTAAGAGAAGCTGGAGAGGGGGTGATTTGGACCTCATTTTGGCTAAAGAAGAAATGAGGTTCATTTTTGAGTGTGGTACTCTGATTCCTGCTGGCCTGAACAGTGATTTCGAAATCCGTCATTTCCTGTAATACACTTTTTGTTATTGGGTCCTGTTCTTTACATTTATATTTTTTTCTACATTCAATATTTCATAATTATATCTGTACTTTTGTTTCGTGCTGTTTTTCTGCCCCTGCCGCCTTCTCCATTGGCCTGATTCTAGATGTCCGATGAAATATTATTATTATTATTTTTTGTTTTTTTGCCCATTGTGGTATCCATTTCATTATGTTTTTTATGCCTTTTATTACACATTCATCTATTATATGCCATGGCCTTTTATATATATATATATATTTTTATATTTTTTACTTTGATTAGGATTGTTTTATTTTGTATTTTCACTTATATTCGTTGTACTGACTTATATATCTCATTGTGCGTTTTCATACATCTCTCCTCTATATGTTTCTCCCACATGTGAAATCCGCATCTAACTGAGGTATATGTGCATACCTAGAATAAGGACTTGGTCTGCGGAATATACGTGCAGCCTGATGGACATAATATGAGGCTCAAGGGCCTCCTTCTAAAGGCGGCGTCTGTGCAGTTAAAGATGAATGTGACCACGGCATCCTACGTATGAGAGGAGGAGGAGAGATGGCCGATTCCTACGGCGCATGCGCCCGCCCATATCCAGGGAACTGCGTTACGAAAGGGAATCCCGGAAATGGCAGGAACCAAGCTGGGACGCAGAGAGTACCGGAAGGGGCGTTTTATGTAAACACCTGTGAAACTTGCAAACTTAATGACTGTTACTATAAATATGTGTTTGTCAGACTTGTCAAAATATATTTTTCTTTCTGATACCAACTGATGAAGCTGCGTAAGCGGCGAAACGCGTTTTGGATTTATCTATTTGTTTTATTCATTTATTAAATCGTTTTTTACTTCATGGTGGTGAGTTTACCAGTCATTTCTCATCCAGTGAAGAGGGCCTGGTGTATCCCTATTTACACCCAGGCGCATATACAGAGCCAGTGGATTTACACAGGCTCTCAACCACGTAAGTGTTGTGACCTTCTGGCTTACACTTTCTTGTGGTTTACAATGCTGTACCATGGTATGTGTCTTTTCTGTTTCATGTACCACCCATGTGCATAAACTCCTGGATTTTTTATGAAGACGGGACGAGGTCATCCCTAAAGAGACCTACTGCTATCATATTGAGCCTTAGATTATAGGCTCCATCATTTGTGAGTTTTTTCTTTTCTCACATATCCACCTGATACCTGTGTATAGACATACTGCACCATATATGTGTTTTTCTATTTTTCTTCTATATGTGCCTTGACCTTCATCTGCTCCCACTGGATAGAAGCGTCTTACAGGTCATTTTTGTACCATCTTTTTATCCACAACACTTCTGGGGTGCACATCCCCTGCCTGTGGTGTATTTTTTTACCTCCCACAAGAGTGGGGCATTGTACTAGCGCTGTTCTTCCTCTCTCTTCTCCATGTTTTACTGTTTTGGGTTTTTTGGGAAAGACCCTTTGAGAACATAGCTGCTGTATTGCTCCATTATTGTGTTTTTCTTCCCCTCCACTTACTGCCACCCCAGCGCCCCCTTCTTTTGTTTTTAACGATAACACACCATGATTCCCTTCCACCAGTAGAGTATTGACCCCCTTACCCCACAAGCACATGTGTATTAACAAAATACTGATATAATAAAAAAATGAAACAAACATGCCCCCCACGCTATGCCACTGCTACCAGTCACCCTGCCCCAGTATACCCTAGCATAGTTCCACTCTCACACTATAACCAGTCACTCTCTCTCAGTACCCCCAGTCACTCTCAGTACCCCCACTTTCTCCCAATACCCCCAGGCACTCTCTCTCTCCAAGTAACCCCAGTCACTCTCTTTCACTCTTTCTCTCTCCAGGTACCCCCACTTTCTCCCAATACCCCCAGTCACTCTCTCACTCTTTCTCCAGATACCCCACTTTCTCCCAGTACCCCCAGTCACTCCCTCCCAGTATCCCCAGTCACTAGGCTTGTGCACCAATTTTTTTTTCATTCGGTTCGGTTCGTTCGGATTTTGTAAATTTTCGTTTCGACTCGTTTCGGCCGATTTTCGTTTAGTTTAGTTCCGTTTCGTTTTTCGTATCGACTTTTTTTGTGATTTCAGAAATTTTCATGTTTTTCGGAACGTCTGTTCTCCTCGTTTCAAAGTGTCTATTCGTTTTGACATAAACTAATGGTTTTTTCGGATACGATAATTATACGATACGATAATTCTGCCAATACGATAATTCTGCCATTGAGATTTCTCATGTTTTACAAGAAGGATACATTGAGATTTCTCTGGTTTTCCAGGAAGGATACATTGAGATGGGAATGATACAAAATTTAATTACAGAATCAGCGATATAAATACGATGTCCGAAATTACTGAAATGGAACCGAAATCAGGAATGGAGCCAAAATCACGAATGGAACGAAAAAGAATTTTGATTTTACACATTTCTAGTCCATTCGAAAATTCCGAAAAGTTTTCGTTTCGGCACGAAAATTCATTCAGATCTGCTGTTTTCGGATCCGAAAATTTTCAGAAAATCAGCCGAATGCATGAATCGGGAAATTTTGTGAAAATTTCGAATTTCCGAAACCCGAAACGCACATCCCTACCAGTCACTCACTCCCTCCCAGTACCCCCAGTCGCTCACTCTCTCCCAGTACCCCAGTCACTTCCTCCCAGTACCCCCAGTCACTTTCTCCATGTACCCCCGTCACTCTCTCATACTTTCTCAAAGTACCCCCACTTTCTCCCAGTACCCCAGTCACTCTCTCTAGCCAAGTATCCCCAGTCACTCTTTTCCAGTATCCCCAGTCATTCTCTCCCCAAACCTTCAGCCACCCTCTCCCTGTACCCCCAGTACCCCCAGTACCCCCTCACTGTGTGGTGGTCACGCTGCTCTGGTGTTATACAGTGTCGCCTACCTGCGTGGAGTTGTCGGTGGCTGGGGAGGGAGGAGCTGCCCAGTGGGCTTAGTGGAGACCAGATTTTAATTGTGCTGCAGGGCAGGTGCCTCCATCCCTCCTTCCTGTTCAGCGGCTGCAGGGCTGACAGCGGCAGGGGGCGCTGGAACAGGGCTTTAAGGGGGGCTGACAATGTGGTACAGGGTGTTCCGTCGAATAATGCTGCGCTGCATCATGTTAGCATTAAGGAGGAGTAGGGAAAGGACCAGAATTTTCTGTTCTGGTCCTCCCTTCTGGACACTGAGTGCTAGGTCACCGCTGGCGTGGCAAAACTGGCAGAAACCTTGCTGATCCCTGCTGGAAAATATTAGTGGTTCAAATTTCTATTTGGCGAATCACTAGCTTTATAAATAGTGGGGAAATGCACCATTTGGTGCAATTCCGTGGCCAATTCGGTGTTCATTGAAAAACTCTTTAACTGTTCTGGCCATTAGCGATACAACTAACTTGGAATCAGGCTCTGGATGTATTAAGAGATGTATACGTTTGTGACAAGTATCTATTTTTTGCTGGGAACTGCTACTTTCCAACTTCACAGACCTGAAATCACGCAAGTTCTTATTTACTGCAGATTCAATGGTGACATTCATTGTAAACGGAATTGATCATTTTCTTAGTGTTTTCCCAGAATACACGGAGTACCGCCTTTCATTATATAGAATCAGTTAGAGTTATTCTGAGAAAACATGATGCATTGTAAAATGTTCTGTAATTAAGGTTATACAAGAAAATACCATCTGTCTTTCACAGCAGGGTGTCGATAAGCAGATAAATCTACATATGACATGCTTACTACATCAAGCAGCTTCTCTACATCAAGTGAGAGCTTCCCGGAATACAATTACATTATAACAACGTATTTATAACAGCACAATACGGCAAGACGGGTTGTAATTTCATAAATAGATTAGTAGTGTCAATCACATATTATCCTTTGTATAAGCAAAGTTGTGTCACAACTGCTGTTTGCCAAGTCTTCCATATTAGACACAATTTTTAGCACACAGCAAAACCCTACAATCTTCTACAAGTAGTGCATTTCAACTAACACTGTGCAAGTTGGCTGAAAATATACTGGAGTGCATGTTTGTAAACAGATACCTTCAAGCATCAATAAACAAACAAATAACAACTATAATGGAATGTTCTGTTGAAGGGATACACTAAGATAACTATTAGACATGTGCATTCGTTTCGGAAAAATTTGGAATTTGGAACGAAATTCATTAGTTGGTATTTCGGAAGTACTCCGAAATAACGAATCGATAAGATCCGAATTCTAAACTAAACAAAATGGTATCTAACAAATTTAATTCATTATACACTGTGTCATCAAAATAAAAGAAAAATTATAATTTTTTTGTGTTCTGGAATTTGAATCGATATTAACTATCGGATCGATATCGAATTGATATATCAAATATCGAATTGATCTTAAATTAAAATACATACAAGTAATAAGTCAGCAAACAACTTTATGAAACAAATTAATTTCGTTTCACAAGCACCTGTCCCTGTTAAATTGACCCAAATACTAAATCTGTGAGAGCTTAATAGGTAATCCTAAATTGTCTTTTAACAGCAAAATTTGATTAATTGGGGTTTTATTTAGTGATCCAAATATGAATTGATATCACATATTGAATTGATATCAACTTTTGAATTTATCTTAAATTACAAGATAGTCAGCAAACGACTTTATGAAACAAATTAATTTCGTTTCACTGTTTAATTTGACTCAAATACAAAGTCTGTGACACAGCTTAATATTTAACCCTAGATTGTCTTTTAACAGCAAAATTTGAATAATTAAGGTTTTATTTAGTTATCCAAAATTCGAATTGATATAAAATATTGAATTGATATCAATTATCGAATTTGATATCAACTATCGAATTGATATATGAAATTTGAATCAATACCAAATTTTGAATCGATCCAAAATGAAACGAGACAAAATACGAAACAAAATTAGTTCCGAAATTCCAAAAACGAAATTAATTTAAAACGAAATGAAACTAAACAAATTTTTCAGCAGTGCACAAGCCTTGTAAATATTAACACCTTTTTTTTATCTTAAAGCACCCTTGTACATTTTGTAACTCTTACCCTTCTCTTCAGTCCCTTTCCTCTTCCATTCTGACAGTTTCTGCTTCTGTTTAAGCAATGCTGTCATGTATGCTTGCTCAGCATCACGAGATTCCGATGCCTAAGCATTGAGATGCTTTGGCTGGTCTGGAATGCACAGGTTCATCAGCACATATTGATCTTCAGCTTTCCAGGCAAGGGAAGCCTTCCCATTTGGACGCCGGACGGGTAAAAAAAAACAAAAAACAATTGAATGTGTCAAATTTGAAAAAAGAAAAAAATTGCAAAAAAATCACAAAAAATGCCTACAAAATCCTAAAAAAATTATTACTAAAGAGACTTTTTGCTGCAGTTTAAAAAAATAAACAGTTTAATAGATATTGACTAAAAATAGGAATATTTTTAACATTCAAACCTATGGGATTCGCCTGACTAAACCTACCGAATGAAACCACTGAACATCAGGGCATTTCACTGACATTTCACTGCTGTTCGGTGTTCTCTGAATAGGTTAACCATTGTTTCTCTATGGGGATTTCACTGCTGCCAAAGATCACCGTATTTCGTTGGCAATTCGCCAATATTGGGCAATTGCCAGGTTTGGAATAGTCAAAATTGCACCGTATGGGGAAATTCACTGTTCGGAGCAATATCAGGGCCAGTTCGGCTCTCTTTGAATAACCTCGTTGGTTTTGATGCCAAATGATGTCTTTATCGGAGCTGTGCTGTATAAATCGAGTCACTGCTGACGACAATGGCCAAACGATTTCCCCAGTAGTTGAAGAAGTGCATTAATGTAATTTTATGATCCATAAAGCTGACTATTTGAAGATCTACAACTGAATTAGATTTACCGTTTGGACAGTTCAGTCCTGTTTGAGTAGCAAAGATAAGCATTTGGTTATTGTGTGATGTTACAACAACTTTAAGGGTGGATCTGTTTAACAAACTTAGACACAGATGCTGCCCTGCTGCATGAAATCGCATTTCACATGTAGAGCAGATAATTCTCAGATCGTAAATAGCAGAGAAAGTGGTGGATAGCTAATTGAAAGGTACATTTGTTTCCCTTTAATTATCTGTTTGGGCTACTTGACATTTCGATTCTAGTTTATAACTTGAACTCAGTAGGTCCAGCAAATTAAATTTAGACTCAACGCAATCAGATTCTAAGTTGTAAGTTTAATTGCAAACATCCATCTCTGTATACACGGAATGTTCTCTGGAAAAAAGGTTATCGGTTTGATTTGAGGCTTCGTTATGTCTGTAATCAGTCAGCGTGAATATAATTTAATGCATTGTTAATCCATTCCCCCGATAATAAATGAGTTAACAAAGTATAAGTGTGATATCTGTCCGATGTGTAGCAGAACACCATACAACTTCACCCTCATTATTCTTTAAATATATATTTCTACTTTCCAAACCAGGTCAAAAGGGTCTCTGCCTTGGCACAAATCCATCCCTTCACTCAATCTACTGGTCCTGACCCCTCTGCCTACGAGAACAAATCAATAAAGATCAAAAGGGTCATAACAAGAGCCCAATGAAGGTCGATTGTTGAGGGGTTCAATTCAAACTACAGGATTAAACTAAGGGATGTAGTAGAATATGCTTCAAACATGGAACTGTGGTGGTTATTTCTACGTTACTCCTTTCATTCAACACGCAACATGGAATAAATATATATTGATGTTGTTTAGAAAGTGAGGAACATCACTGTCATCACTCAAGAAAATAATCATGATCACCTCTATTCCATTTGAGCTGTTAGGATTATTGAGAGAGTCGCCCAGTATACCAACCCCACTCGTTTATTGTAACGGTTTCCATGCTACTCAAGATGGGCTGCAAACTCCCATTGTGGCTCGACTATTGCGGCAAGTTCCTGTACATTATCTATCCCTATTCTTTGCAAAGAAAGAACTAAATTTAAAGCAGCTGGAAAATAACAAGCAATTTCAAGGTTGCTTGTTATTATTGCTTGCAGCTGCTACTTGAAACCAGATACCGGCTTTCCATAGCTGGTGTTAAGTCATTTTGTATGGTGCATGGTCCCATTTCTCTTACAATTACTGGACATGTCCACATATCTCCTATACACCTGGCCCATTGTGCATTTCAATTGACTCTATCTCTCCTAGGTGCATGGTTTTATTTTCCCTTTCACTTATTATACATAGCTTCATTACTCTTTTATGTATTGTCCCTTTCACCTTTGCCCCTTCTATCCTAGGTGCATGCTATTATATTACATTTCATTTATAGTACATGGGCTCTATCCCTCCTAGGTGCATGCTACTATATTCCATTTCATGCATAGTACTTGGGCTCCTCCCTCCTAGGTGCATGGTCCCATTGCCCCTTTCACTTACTGTACATGGCACATCCCTCTTAGGCACTTGGTCCAACTTTCTCCTATTGCACTCGACTACATCACTCCTATACGCATTGTGCCTGTCAATGGGCTTCATCCCTCCTAGGGTCATACTACTATATTCTGTTTCATTCTTAGAACATGGGATCATCCCTCCTAGGTGCTTAGTTCTATTTTCACTTTAACTTATTGTACATGGAGCCAACTCAACTTTGTGTATGGCTCCATTGTCTCTTTTGCTTGGCACATCCCTTCTAGCCATTGCCCCTTTCACTTACTGTATATGGCCCATTCTGCTTACGTGCTTGGTCTAGTTTCAGTTACACCTATTGTACATGGCCCCCACCCATGTTTCTGGCTGGCCCGATTGCCTCTTTTACTTGGTCCCATCCCTCCTCGGTGCATCGTCCCATTTTCCCATTTATAGTACGTGATCCCATTGTGTCTTTCATTGATTATAGTTGGCCTCACTCCTCCTAGGCGCATGCTACAATTTTCTTTTTAATTTATAGTAGATGGCCATACCCCTCGTAGGTGCGTGATTCCATTGCCGCTTTCACTTATTGAGCATGGCCCCATCCCTCCTAGGTGTGTAATTCCATTGCCGCTTTCACTTATTGAGCAAGGCCCCATCCCTCCTAGGTGTGTGATTCCATTGCCGCTTTCACTTATTGAGCAAGGCCCCATCCCTCCTAGTTGCGTGATTCCATTGCCGCTTTCACTTATTGTGCATGGCGACATCCCTCCTAGTTGCGTGATTCCATTGCTGCTCCATTGCCGCTTTCACTTATTGAGCATGGCGACATCTCTCCTAGATGCGTGATTCCATTGCCGCTTTCACCTATTGTACATGGCCCCCACCCATGTTTCTGGCTGACCCGATTGCCTCTTTTACTTGGTCCCATCCCTCCTCGGTGCATCATCCCATTTTCCCATTTATAGTACGTGATCCCATTGTGTCTTTCATTGATTATAGTTGGCCTCACTCCTCCTAGGCGCATGCTACAATTTTCTTTTTAATTTATAGTAGATGGCCATACCCCTCGTAGGTGCGTGATTTCATTGCCCCGTCACTTATTGTGCATGGCCACATCCCTCCTAGGTGCGTGATTCCATTGCCGCTTTCACTTATTGAGCATGGCCCCATCTCTCCTAGATGTGTGATTCCATTGCCGCTTTCACTTATTGAGCAAGGCCCCATCCCTCTTAGCTGCGAGATTCCATTGCCCCTTTCACTTATTGTGCATGGCCCCATCCCTCCTAGGTGTTTGATTCCATTGCCGATTTCACTTATTGAGCAAGGCCCCATCCCTCCTATGTGCGTGATTCCATTGCCGCTCTCACTTATTGTGCATGGCCCCATCCCTCCTAGGTGTGTGGTCCCATTTTCCACTTTACTTTATGTACACGGCTCAGTCCCTCCTAGTAACATGGTCCCATTTCCACGTACATCACCCATTCCCTCCTTTACCTTTTATCACATAACTGGGTGAATATACGACCCTCTTGAATTCTTTCATAATAGATGTAAATAACCAAAGAACTCATTTCAGAAATGGTGGGAGATTGAGACAGTTGTTAATACGCGATTTAGAAGGATGAGACAATGGGAGAATTCTAATGAATTTCCATTCTTTGAAATCAAATCTTACAAACAAGTCAAAAACCAGGTGAAATGCAAACTGTGGTCTGCTGCCAAATATAACATTTGTTTGTGACAGAAATAGAACAACGGTTTAAATTATTACTGCATAGAAACAGGAGAGGGAGCCCCAAGATCTACTATATGGCAAAATAATACATCAGAAATCCTCTGCTGGTTAGGATGATACGTTTCAATAATCCGAAAAAATGCAAAACATGTTTATGCTGAATAGGATGATTTTCACAACAAAGAGGAAATAATGCAAAGGAGAGAGTAATTTTTAATTGACTAGCTTTTAAAAATATAATATATATATATATATATATATTTTTTAGAAAGTATTTTACCAGGAAGGATACATTGAGATTTCTCTTGTTTTCAAATATGTCCTGGGTGTCGAGTATGTACCGTTAGGCGTCTTGCCGAAGGACACTTACTGGAGAGGTGCTCTTGCCAGGATTGTGCCGGGAGCAGTGATGTTGCCTTTATTCTACCCAGCAAATTGTGATGATTTCAGCCACACTCTATGCACCCTGACCAGTTTCGCTTATTAAAGTGGTCAGGCTGTGTGGTGTGACCCCCTCTCCCCCAGGCCTATTTGGCCAATAGCGTTGTGTGACACGGAAGAATTTCCTGCGCCAACACAGCTGTCACTCAACAGATGGAATTTAGAATATCCCGCCTGCTGGGGACTAGGGATGAGCTGTTCGGGTTCGGACGGTTCGGAGTTCGACCTGAACTTTGGCAGTTCAAAAGTTCGTGAATTTCGAACTTTTTGGGCGTGTTCGGTTCGGGTTCGAAAAAAAAAAGAAATTTTGAAAAAAGTATAGAAAATGCTTAAAAAAATACTAAAACATCTAGAAATAAAGAGACTCTTTACTGCAGAATATTATAAGCAACGGTTTATTAGATATTAAATTAAAAACTAATGTGTACGTGGAAAGATTATCAACTCTAAATGACCTCTGTTCACAAACGGGCATAACACCAGGTGTTTTTAGTCTGGTAATCAATTTGATACATTGTAAAATACACTGAGGGTGGGGTGGTGTCTGCTTCTGATTGAGATTTGAGAATTAATTTCCCTAAAACATCCTAATATGCTGCATTTAACTGGTGTTTGAAAAAAATCTAAAGCAATGTTATTTTTCACCTCGGGATTAAACATTCACAGGGTTATTCAGAGAGCGGTGAAAAGCAGGAGAATAACTGGAGAAGTGAAAATTCTAGGTCAAAATAGCCAAACCAGAAAAAATCTCCCATTTATCTCACTTTCCAAATCGGCTATTTGGTCTAGATTGTTCTCTTCTCTTGCCAGTTCTCCTGGCTTTCACCTCTCTCTCAGGGTTGTTCAGAGAAAGGTGAAAACCAGGAGAATGGCAGGAAAAGAGAACAATCTGGACCAAATAGCCGATTAGGAAAGTGAGATAAGGCTAGGGTCAGACTAACGCATTTTTCGCAGCGACCGTTAAAAAGTGCGTCCGAACGCATTGCCGTATTTTTTCACGGATTGCGCGAAAACGGTCATACGATGCGCATTTTTGTGCGTGATTTTTTACGGATCCAAACCAGGAAACTTTGGGTGTCTGGACGTTATGTTGGCCGGACATGAGCAGGGTCTGACGTCTCCAAATCACGCACACACGCCGCTAGTGGACGCAGCGCACTCTGTACGTCCATACTAGCGGTTCTGCGTTCTCGAAAAAATGCGTTCATTTTTCACTTGCGTTGCGCAGCCTGATTTTCGTGTGACCGTACTTCGTATATTGGCCGTTGAAGAGAATAATGGTCTCCAATTGTCCGTCCTTTAACCCCTAAGACCCTGTCTTAGGCACACCTTGAGTTAACTCTCCTTCTGCGCAGGGAGAGAGAAATCCGTTAAGAAAACACACGAGGCATGTTTTAGTCTGGCATCTCTCTCTGCCTTCCAACGGTTCTTTAACATTTATTTATACCTATGTCAAGGCGTTGGCTCTTTATTTCATTGGTTAACATTTCAAAACATAACATAGTTCATTGGCCAGTTTCAATACAGGTCTGGTGACACATTTCTGGACAGTCCCGTGGCCTCGGCATGTGATTTCTTGAGACATGCTATCTCTTGAGACATGCTATCTCTTGAGACATGCTATCTCTTGAGACATGCTATCTCTCAGCATTTCTTGAGACATCAACATTTCTTCATTCCAGAGACATTTACAAACATATTGGGAAGTGAAACTTAATCCTATAATACTGCTGATGATCAATTTATCTTAAAACTATTTCTTATATTTTAAACCTTAATTTAACTACTTATAGGGTCCTTCTTATAGGTTAGCAGATGGTGGTCTGAGGATTCCTTTTCCTTCAATCCCCTCTTAGAATCATAGTATGATCATACTATTTGATTCTTTCTTTGTTTCATCTATCTACTGTAAATTAGTATGGGTTGGGGAGCGAGACCCTCAATACCCATGTGGATCAATATAGAACCAGGGGAGCTGTACCTGCCACGGAACGGGTAACACATGGCAGTCTCCCAGTGCCTATTTATCTTCCTAACCTACCTTTTTCAGCCAATATCATGTCCAGAGCCATCCGGTTCTGGAACATCATAATGGATGTGGATTGTAGTTGGTCAGCGAGGCCCTGTAAAGCTTCGCGAGTATAATTAACAAATCTCTGCTGGTTATAATATAAATAGTTAATCAATCTACATTCTTATTAATAGTAACAAGAGGTGCTAGGAATGACTCAAACCCTGCCTTTACCTGATCCCTTGCTTTAAATTCATCAGGGACCCCTCTTGGTACTCCTATAACATCAATATAGACATGCGGATCAAGACTACCTTGTGGGCTTGGGACTTCCCTTTTCCTGCGACGTGAGCTAATATTTGGAATTTCCTCAGGATCCGAAACAATATGAAATCCCATTATGGCCTTAGCTAGGGCACATTCACCTGACCATTGAAGGGGCAGACGCGCCCTAATCTTGAGGTCTCCACATATCCAGTAGAGATCCCCAATCAGAAAAACTTGATTCTGTAACTTAATACTGTTGATATTGCTATAATTGGCACAATAACCCTCGGGGAAGAAGGTGAGGTTCCTACCTTTTTCTACTGACCTATAGCAGGTATAGTTCCCTGGGTAAACATGTATCCCTTCTCCTGGTTGTGGGAGGCGTGTTAGTATGGGGTAGCTATTCTTCCAATATTCACATAAACTCTGGCTATCAGTGGTGTTAGTATATAAACTAAGAAAACATTCTTCTTCATCTTGCGGAATATTAAAAGGTATGGTGCCTAGATGTGGCCTAGCAGCACCACACACATAACAATTTGTACGGTTATTGTTTAGGGCACTAAATTTTACCCATTCTAGCCAAACATTTACATTTGAAAATCCTGTTTCCATTACTATGCTGTCTTCATAGATGGGATTGGCTATTGATTTGGTGTTAGGTAGGAGAGGAGGAGGTCTCACTACCTCTCCATATTTCCTGGGTAGGAATGGGTTCTCTTCCTTCTTATAAATGGCCATATCTTGGAGTTTGAACTTGTATCGAGGGAATTTGGTTGTGGCAGTTGCGTATATTCCCATTACATAGACACCCGTGTCGGCCTGCGAAGGGTGTTGTATAGTCAGCGTCAATTGTACTGACTGAGCTCCGCTTCTGATTGAGCACCGCCACCCACCTCTCCCAATTAAAGTCATACGATTTAATAGGCTTTGTCCCTCGGAACTGCGTCGTCGTGCGGCGCTATCTGGTTTATATCCCCATCTGTTAACTACGGCATCAGAGGTACCATATCCCATATTGCCCGTGTCCCACCCCACTGCGCCCCAATAATCACAATTATGTCCCCAGTACTCATCGGTTACACATATATATACAGTTGCCTTGTACAGTATCATACTGCAGTAATGGTGGACAATAAAGAAACAACAGTGGCCAGACAGTGATGGTTTGGGTTGGGGTTCTTTCTGGTAGGGGGTGTGGACAATAGGGTTTGTGATATATGTTCCGAAGGGGGGTAAACATATTATTTCAGTCTTTTTCTTCCCCCACATGCGTCTCCATACTCTTCGAAAAGGATCCTTGGTTGTCATTTTCTCCTTGTTGGAAACCAGGGCTATCTGCCCTCGTGAGTGTCTCTTGTTGAGTCCTTTGTTGAATCCGCTTGACTCGAGAGGGTCCCTTGTTGAATCCGCTTGACTCGAGAGGCGTGAATCCAGACTGGGCTGTCCTCTGTCAGTATAGCTGTGCGGGTTACGGCTACCACCGTGGTCCATAGGCGAAATCCTCTGGTCTTTTTCCTTTCTGTAGCCGCTTTACCAGCACCTTGTCTCCTGGATTAAATGGGTGGGTAGGTTTGTCTGAAAGAAAGGGAGATAAATATAACTTCGTCTCTGGTTGTCTCGAGGGTTGAGATCAGCTGCCTAACATATTCATCCCTTATCTGCTCTAAGTCCCCTATCTCCACTGTTAGCCTACCTGTAGACCATGGTAATGGAAAGGGTCTGCCATAAGTATCTCGAAGGGGGAGTAGCCTGTGTTCCTATTAACCGCCATTCTGATTTCAGCCAGAATGATGGGGAGTACCAATTTCCAATTCTTTAGCTCTTCTGTGGTTGCATATTTTTGTAAAGTACAAAATAATTGGTCCCTATCCATTGTGGGAGGTCGCAAAACCCGGCATTACTAGTTTAGCTATGTCCTGTTGTGCTGCTCGTTTAGCTGCTTGGTCAGCCAGATGATTCCCTTTTGCAATAGGATCTGAGGCTCTGGTGTGTGCTCTAAAATGTAACACCGCTATCTGAGAGGGCATAAGAACGCTTGCTAGGAGGTCCGTGACCAGGGTCGAATGGGAAATCTTCTTGCCATCTGCGGCCACAAATCCCCTCTTTTCCCATATCGTCCCATGGTCATGGACCACACCATAAACCTATTTGGAGTCAGTGTATATCGTGACAGGTCTACCCGCATGGAGCCTGCATGATAAGTGTTGTCATTGGGGCGGGTACAGGAGCCGTCAACAAAGACGACATCTGCGTCCGGAACAGGTGTTGACATGAGATCAAGGCGGGGTGCAGTTTCAGACGCAATGGAGAGAGCACAGTCATGTTCGAGTGGGATGGTATCTGAGGGATTCTTAAGACCCAGTAAAGCGTTTAGGATTGGTGCTGGACCAGAGACACTTGAACTGTATGCTATGTGCAGTGCAGGGTTGCTTAGCAGTGTGACTTCATATCCACTAAAGCGCTGTGACATGTGCCGTGTATGTATGCCCTTAAGTAAAAATAAAACATCATGGGTTGTGTGTAGGTGAGGTTCGTACCCTAATGTGTATTGGCTTGCCATACTAACGGCCATTGCACATGCTGCCAGGGCACGCAAACAGGCCGGCATCCCTTGTACCGTTACTGGCAAAATCTTTGAGAAAAAAAAAAAATACTACGGGGCACAACCGCCCCCATGTTCTTGCGTCAGTACCGCGGCCATGGTTTTACAATTGTCCCTTGCAAACAGATGAAATGAAAGTACATAATCAGGGAGGCCTAGCGCGGGGCTTGTCATCATTGCATTCCTGAGAACCTTAAAAGCATTTAACATTTCATTAGACCATGTTATCATATTGGATTGACCCAACAGGGTGGCTTGTCTCAGAATGTTATCGTAGTAGGAGCAGTCAGGGATCCACTGTCTGCAATAGTTTATCATGCCTAAGAATGACAGCATGTCCTTCTTAGTTTTCAGGTTGACCAGGCCCGTGACAGACTGGACTCTCTTCTGACTGATGCTCCGTTCCCCCTGTCTGAGAACAAACCCTAAATATTCAACTTGCATTTGACACCACTGCATTTTTTTTTATTTTTTTTTTTAAGGGAAACCTTGTGCCCACATTCCTGTAACCAACGAGGAAGTGATTTACCATCCTCCCGGCAGGCCTCCTCTGATGGACTGCATACGAGGAGATCATCCACGTATTGCAGCAGGACAGAACCATGGCTGGGGTGCCAGAATTTCAGAGTGGCCTGCAGTACAATACTGTAGACCACCGGGGCATCAATGTACCCCTGAGATAACCTTTTCCATGTAAATTGGGTGCCTTCAAATGTGAATGCGAACAGCAATGCCGTTTCTGGATGTACAGGGATGCTAAAAAAAAATGCATTCTTCAGGTCAATTACAGAAAAATGTGTATGTGTCACTGATATTGATGACAGAAGTGACGTGACATCTGGGACAATTGGCGCAATTAGAATCACTAGGGAATTAACTGCGCGCAAGTCTTGAACGAACCTGACAGTCCCGTCAGCTTTGTTCACGGGGTTAATTGGGGTACTGAAGGGGAAGACTACAGGTTCCAGGATACCATCCTGTAGAAACTGGTCAATCATAGGACATAGTTCGTCCTCTTTTTCTTTTTGACAATGTTTAAAAATTCTATTAATATCTTCTATTTCTAAGTAACTTATTCCCCACGGTCATAAATGGAAAATGGGTTTTGTTGGTGTTATTCTCATATCTTAGGGCTTATTAATGGCGATCCTTTGTAATATGCGAGTGGCCATAATAACGAAAGGCAGTATATATTCTTCTGCTTTTTTTTTTTCTATTTTCTTTTACTTCCTCTTTTTTTTTTTTTTTCCCGTCTTTGGATGTGGATGGGGCCGAAGGGTTCAAATCCTCCATTACCCCCACCGCACCCAAGACCTCTGTCTCAGTAAAGGGACGGATATATGGATTGTCTATAAGACGGAGGGGGTCGTGGTTCCCAGCTGGCACGGGGTATTTCTTGTTTATTCCGTGGTATACTCTGTTCTATTTTATGCAGTCTGGCGCTGTCAGAGGACAATGGGGTCCCTCTTCTACATTGTTTCACCATTAATCATTGTCCCCCCTCCCCAATTTCATATACTGCATGTCCCACTGAGGGTCTCCCTGATAATAGGGCCATGCCTCGGTGTCGTCGAGACATAATCCTTTCATTATATCCATATAGAATGGGCTGTGGTCTCCCTGTCTGAGGAAAGGATCACAACTCCCACTGCTTCTGTCCATCCCGCTAGATTATCCATCCATGGGTTAATTAAATAGCAATCTGTGCCCCCTACTCGTACTACATAATCTTTACAAAACTCTCCTATTTTCGGTAAGGGATATTCTTTAACCTTGCTACTTAAAATACCCATGGCTAGTTGTACAATTGAATAATCAGGCAGGTAAAATAGAGAAAGAAAGAAAAAAGAGAGGCTCTTCACAGTGCTCGAAAAGAAAAACAATTTAAATTCTTACTATATATATATATATATATATATATATATATATATATATATATATATCTCTATGCCACATGGATCAACAAAAGATGAGCTAATTTAAGGATAAGTAATAAAAACTTATTTAGTGAATCCTCCCCTAATCTCGAGAATCAAACTTCTAATCTTTTACTTTTATTTTGTAGTTATATAATTCCTTCATATCATAAACAAAAATTTATAAACCACAATCCAATAGTATATAAAAACTAGCTTCACAATATATATATCTCCGGTTAGTAACTGCATACATGACCAACATCATCCACCCCATCAGTCAGCAACTAACACACAAATGGCCAACAAAAACCTCTGCTTAATACAACATGCACCTCACAGCAAACAATGTCCAACCAGTCAGCTCTTATATATACATATATATATACACAGTACCATCAGTATACAAAGGGGCAAAAGTCTGCATACTTTACAGATTTTCCTGCCACCCAATTAACTTATCACTCTAATAATATATACTTTAACAATATATACATATATATATATATACATATACATAACGACTTTTCCGCCTCACCTTGCGGATTGTTCGTTATTTTAACTTATACTTAACACTCTAATATTCTTATACTCTAATATTCTTATACTCTATTATTCTTATACTCTATTATTCTTATACTCTATACATTTTATGAGGGTTAACGCAAGGTGTGATCAATTGGACATATAATGTCCCTTCTATTGAGTGTGGTCCCTGACCTACTCCATCTTTAAATAAATGGCCCCTGGCAACGTTTTCTTTTAATTTGTATCCCTGATACACTATAGGACATGGACAACTAACTTTAGTTCGAGATAAACGTTGTCATTGCCCTCGTCCAGACAAGACAATATACTCACCAGGACGAGGGGTGACCGTTCATCTCGGCAGTGCCTCCAGATTGAAGAGAATAATGGTCTCCAATTGTCCGTCCTTTAACCCCTAAGACCCTGTTTTAGGCACACCTTGAGTTAACTCTCCTTCTGCGCAGGGAGAGAGAAATCCGTTAAGAAAACACACGAGGCATGTTTTAGTCTGGCATCTCTCTCTGCCTTCCAACGGTTCTTTGACATTTATTTATACCTATGTCAAGGCGTTGGCTCTTTATTTCATTGGTTAACATTTCAAAACATAACATAGTTCATTGGCCAGTTTCAATACAGGTCTGGTGACACATTTCTGGACAGTCCCGTGGCCTCGGCATGTGATTTCTTGAGACATGCTATCTCTTGAGACATGCTATCTCTTGAGACATGCTATCTCTCAGCATTTCTTGAGACATCAACATTTCTTCATTCCAGAGACATTTACAAACATATTGGGAAGTGAAACTTAATCCTATAATACTGCTGATGATCAATTTATCTTAAAACTATTTCTTATATTTTAAACCTTAATTTAACTACTTATAGGGTCCTTCTTATAGGTTAGCAGATGGTGGTCTGAGGATTCCTTTTCCTTCAGCCGTCATTGCCCGTCATTTGCTGCTAGTGCGGCCGTAATTAAGTGCGCCTAAACGCACGTTAAAAATTCGCTAGTTGACCCTAGCCTAAATGGGAGAATTTTTCTGGTTTGGCTATTTTGACCTAGAATTTTCCATTCTCCAGTCATTCTCCTGCTCTTCATCGCTCTCTGAATAACCCTGTCATTCAATAACCCTGTCAAAGGTGAAACTCAGGAGAATGACTGGAGAATGGAATATTCTAGGTCAAAATAGCCGAACCAGAAAAATTCTCCCATTTATCTCACTTTCCAAATCGGCTTTTTGGTCTAGAAGTTTCCATTCTCCTGCTTTTCACCGCCAAAAAATCAGTAAACTTTTTGTGCGTGTCCGAAAATTTCTTTTCATACAGACTGCCGCCCCAAGCAGTTGTTTATGGATAGATTAAAGGAAAAGCATTTACCGTCATTTGAAATGTCATTTTTTGGCTTTTACATATTTCTATACAGAAATCTAGAAATCCGCCACTTTACGGGCAGGTTATGGGGACCTCCTAGGCACGATATTTGAAGGAATTTTTCATTTTTATTTTTAACCCTTATTTCATGGAAAACTCACTGTCCCTTTAAAAACGTTTTTTTTTTAACCTTTTATGGCAAATATGTAGCATATATGCCCTCTTGGAGGGCACTCCAAAAAACCGAATTTTCAGCCCCATTGACTTGCATGGGGGTTCGGGTTCGGGTTCGGTCCCGAACAAATGGGAAGTTCGGGCTCGAACCTAACTCGGGGAGTGTTCGGCTCATCCCTACTGGGGGCCAACTTGGGGACCAATGATGTCATCATCCTGTCTCCAAGATGGCAGCTGAGGACTGTAGCTGCGCATAAGCCCACAGCGCCAATCCAATTCTGTGCAGGCAATGCATAACTTGTATATGAAAGTAAACAATTACACAAGTTCCTGCTAGATATGCAACTTGCATACCGTACATACAAAAGTTACGTAGGCTACGCAAATTACATAAGAAGCTCCAGACATTTCGGAAGCTCTGAGATGAAGAGCAGGAGCAGTAACGTGCCAAGGGAGAAAAGGTGAGTATTTTTCAGCTAAAATAAAACAAGTAGGGATGTGCGTTTCGGGTTTCGGAACTTCGGAATTTTCACGAAATTTCCCGATTCGTGTTTTCGGATTCGACCGATTTTCCGAATCGCATCGGACCCGAAAACCGACAGATCCGAAAAGTTTTTTGAGCGGAAACGAAATATTTTCGGAGTTTTCGAATGGACTTGAAATGTGTCAAATTGAAATTTATTTTCGCTCTATTCATGATTTCGGTTCCATTCGTGATTTCGGTTCCATTTCGGTAATTCTGGACATCGTATATTTAACTATTATCGGTTATATTGCTGATTCTGTAAATTTTGTATTTGTAAATGCGTATCACTTGTTTTTGTTTCCAATGATCCGATAATTCTGTCGATACGATAATTCCTTCGTAATCGGGTCGGATCCGATTTGTCCGCGGGTCGCGCATGCGCGCGCGTGGATGTCGTAACTTTATTGAGCCAGTTTTTTGACAACTTTTTTGACAGGCCAAAAAATATTGATTTTATTATTTATCCTATCATGGCTGAAAGAGACGAGTGCCATTCGGACACCTCCTCATCTTCTTCCACCCATGAGACACCACCCAGGAAGAAGCGGGCCAGCAACATGGCATTTGAGGAGATGTTGGAGCTGGTCCGCATCTTTGATCGCAAAGATAACAACTGCCGTAAGGGCCCTTACGGCAGGAAGAACAACGTCCGCAAGGACCGTATCCTCGATAAGGTTCGCACCACCATCGTGGAATTGTTTGGCAAAGACCGGACAAAGGACCAGCTCCGAAAACGCTGGTCCGACCTCAAGACGCGCGAGGAGGAGCAGCTGAGGCACATCCGGCGTGTCATAGCCAAACGTAAGTGTCATGTTATATTGTAAAGCGCTGCGCAAACTGTTGGCGCTATATAAATCCTGTATAATAATAATAATGTGCTTGCATGTGCTAATGTGCACAGAAATACGTTGATTTATCTAGTCCTTTTTTCATGCAATGTGATTGTGTATAGCTTTGCGTTTTCACGACTCGTCATACATGCATTTTTGCCATAGCTCTTCTTTTTTGTGATTTTACGTATTCGTGAAAATTGTGACATTTGATGTATGTAGATGAAGTTACAATGCTGGATTTCTTTTGGCACTGTGTGTACTGTAGTGTGCTGGGGGGGAGAGGTTGTTGTGATTGAGTGATGCATACGAGAAGACCCGCAGCTTGGCCAATATTGGTTCCCACCTGCGCATCAACAAAAATGTCTGCGTCTCTGCTAAGTGGTAGGATGGTTCTTCTGAAAGTGCATCCAAACAGAGCCGCGTTCAATACATCCTCAGCAGCTGCTGAATTGTTGCAGCGCAGCAATTCAGTTTGCTGCAGCAGTGTCATTATTGAACGCTTTAGATGCAAATTTCAAAACAAAATGGCGGATTTCTGTTGTTTCTGCAATATCCACAGTTTTATTAGCAGAAACTGAAAGTGAAACTAAAAGCAGTCAGCACAATGCATTTTGTACGCACACAACACAAATAATAGTTTTTATTGAATAAACGTAATGTTTACTTCTGAAAAAAATATATAATTGAACGGTATTATATGTCTATGTGCAGGGGAAATAATAAATATGAGATGGGAGTAGTGGTGGGTCAAGCTGGTAGTGCTAGTGGGTAGTGGAGGGGTGTCGCAATACTTTCGGCAATATATTGTATAGATATACCATTTTCTCCAGTCTGCATTATTTACGTGTTATTTTTTGGATTTGGCAGAAGACAGGAAGAAGGCAGCATCTGCCCCGGTGGGCAACAGTGCCCCAGTGGAGGAGGAGGAGGAGCCACGGGCGACCACCAGCGCTGGTATATACGGTTTTATTTTGCAACGACTTTTGGTCAAAAACAGAAACATTTTTTGTTTACTGTATTTTAATTTAATTTTTTATGTATAGCACAAGAGGAGCAGGAGGAGGAAGAGGAGGAGCAGGAGGAGGAGCAGGAGAAGGAAGAGGAGGAGCAGGGCGATGGAGAGAGGGAGCCGGAGCCGCAGCAGGAGGCCGCGAGTCCAGGTTTTTTTTTTACTGTTGTATTTTGCATCGACTTTTGTTCAAAAATAAATCAGTTTTGTTGTTTACTGTATTTTTTATTTCTTTAATTTCTAAGATATAGCACCGGATGAGATGCTGACAGTGGTGGTGGAGGAGAAGGAGTCGGAGGAGGAGTCAGAGCCTCAGGAGGCCGCCAACACTGGTATATACTACTGTTATATTTTTTCAAGACTTTCAGTCAAAAATAGAAACCTGCTCTACTTACTGTATTTTCCTTCTTTCATTTATTGGATATATAGAAGGAGAAGCCAGACCGGACACGTCCAGCATTAGGATGATAAATAGGATGGCGATTGGAGAGCTACGCCTGGCTGTCACCACCATAGATTCCATCCAGGAATTGCTCCAGGAGTTGCGGGAGCATATTAGCAATGCCGCTGACATCCTGGAGCGGCAGTGAGACCAGCCTCCTCCCCTATGTTTGTTTGTGCCCCTGTTGGGCAGTTTGCCATCCTTGGCATGTTCCCCATGTTGTAAATAAATTTTATATTTTTTCTATATTTTCCTGTTTGTGTGCTTTGCTTTTCCTTACTTAATAAGTTAATATGTATTGCTTGGTTTCCACACTGTTAAAATTATATGTACATAAATTTATTGACATTTCTATGGACCCTTTGTCATAAATTTGTCAACATATTTGTGGCCATGAATGTGACTGTGCACATTCTACACTTCCTGCCTGGCCAAAAAATGTCACACACTAACACAACCTTGTTGTACTGCCTTGAGATTTGATTACCAATGTGGCATGGTTTTGTTAAGCTTATTTTTGTCCACAGTCACATTCATTGTATAACCAAGAATTTATCAAAAAATATTGATGGCAGCACTGCGTGAAGTCTTCTCCGACACAACCCAAAGATCCTCAGTGCGGCTCAGGTCTAGTTTATTTGTCCCTGTTTGCAGCTTCACGCAACACCTCCTCCCAGCTATGAGCTCTCTCTCTCCCACCGCTGCCCGCTAAGACGCTGCCCGCCAACATGGTCACGTCTTTGCAGGAAGACAACAGCGTGGGGGAACGGCAGCTGCCGACAGTCCCCAAGACCTCGTCACAATGACGTCAGTTCTGGAGTTAACCCCTAACTGCGACCAATGGTGGAGATAGGGGGTTCATTGGAACCCCCTATCTCCCGATCCGCGGCAGCTATCGGTTGGTTAATGTTTGGTATCTTTGGATCGACCAGAGCATGGCCTTTCCAACAATACCAAACATGACAATGTTAAAAATTATAAAAAATTAAAATATAAAAAAAAAAACAGGTTTTTTGTTTTGTTTTGTTAATGCAGCAATATTGTTGCCATTTCAATTATAATGTGAACAATGATGCTGCACTAAGGATTTTTGTATGGGGTGCGTTTGTTAAAAAGTGTAATTTTCACCCAAAAAAATATAACATAAGTCCCCATCTCAATTTTTTTTAACAAACGCAACTCATAAAATATAACCGCATACACTCGCATGTTAAAAAACACTTTACACCTTGTAAAACAAACATTGAAAATTCTAATTTTATTGCATTTTTTGTTATAATATACAGACAGGACATGATGCATACATATGATAATGATATATTATGAATCATCTGCCGAGTCTGCCGGAAAGAACGATACATAACATGTTTGGGTCATATTATAAAATAAGGCTTCAAAAAACCGCGTTTAAACAAGAGGAGCGAAACTGTTAAAATTAGCTCAGCAGCAGACCGCAGTGAAATGCCTCAGCAGCAAAAGGGTTAATTTTTTTTTTGTCTGTTTTAAATCAATTTTTTTTTTTTTTTTTTTTTTCGTTTCAGATCATTTTCATCAACTATTTTTCCATTTTAAAACTTTTTTGTTCTGGTTTTTATTTTTAAAGTCAGACCATTCGGGTCAGTTTAGCGTTTTTTTAAATCGTTTTGTTCTTTTTTTTTGTTCCTTGGCTTTCATACCATTTTTTTAATGTGATTAAATAAAGTTGTGAAATGTATATTCATAAGAAAAAAAGGATCTTTATTTAATAAAAAAAAAAACACACGATAGAATCGCCAGAATTATCGTATCGACAGAATGAATTATCGGATCCAAAAACAAACCAAAAATTTATTATAAAAAAATATATAAAGTATAAAAAAGTAAACCATAGTAGTTTACGTCAAAACGAATAGAGTTAGACACTTTGAAACGAGGAGAACAGACGTTCCGAAAAAAATGAAAATTTCCGAAATCACAAAAAGTCGATACAAAAAACGAGCAAAGTGACCCGAAAATACGAAAAATGGTCGATATTCCGAAAAAAAAAATGTACACGAAAAACGAGCCGAATCGAAACAGAAATTGGTCGAAACGAGCCAAATCGAAAATTTTAAACATCCGAACAAATCGAACCGAAAAAAGAAAAAAAAAAAAAAAAAGTGCACAAGCCTAAAAACAAGTATTAAAAAAATACTACTGCTGTCAGCATCTGCACAATTATTTAAGGGGAAAAAGAGGAGGAGTGGGATATTTTATAGAATGTTTCTCTAACTGAAACAAGCAGCTTGTTCTTGAGACACATTGAGCTTTTTTATTAGGGTTCAGATTTAATTAAAGCAGCTGCTTCAGAATGTGCCATTATCCTCCCTGTTTGTCACAAGCTGCTCAGGTGTTTGTTTTTTATTAATTACCTTGATAATGATATGGACTGAATGAGATAATGTCTTGGGAACAGGTTCCTGCAAGGATAAAATTTGATTTTTTTTCCCATGCCTTAAAATTAAAGGGACATTATGGGCATGGAGTGGGGGAAGGGGGCAAACGAAAGGGCATAAACCTACCCGGGTAGTCTTGTTTCTGTTTTTTATGCTTAAAATGTAAACTCAGCTTCAAAGCTTATTTCTTATTTTTATTTCTTATTTTTATTCTTATTATTTCTTATTTCAGATAATTTCTCTGCACCACAGCCTTCTATCTCCATTTTTGGTGGTTGGCATCTAGCTGCATGAAGCTGCTTGAATGCTGACCCCAAGAGGATTGACTTCTTTAATGAAAAGCATTACGAACCGAATGAACCAGCCTACATCTCCTTAAGGCTGGGTTCACACCTAAGCGTTTTACATCGCGTTCCTACGCGCTGTAAAATGCTCAAATAGTGAAATACCATTATTCCCTATGTGGGCATATCACACCTGGCCGTTTCTCAGCGTGCATGAACGCGCTGATAAACGGCCGACGCACAAAGAAGTTCGGGAGCATCTTTGGTGCAGATATCAGCGCGTTCGCGGCCATAGAGATTGACGTGAACGTGCGTTTGCGCGTTTTCCAATTCAAAAACGTCCGTTTTCGCATACTGCGCGTGCGCGTTCTGCACATGCCAGGCACATGGCAGGAAGACACCACACCCCTGGGAAATTCAAACGCCACTGAGTGAAGTTTGAAGATGGATGCTGATGTTGGAGCTGGAGCTGGAGCTGGAGCTGGCGTTGGTCTGGGCGATGCGGAGTTGTTCATCCGTCTGGTGCATGGGAAACCATGCATCTATGACCAGCGGAGGAGCGACTATAAAAACCGCACAGCGAGGCTGCGAGTATGGCAGGAGATCGGGGAGAAGTTGTGGGGGGATTGGAAGACCTGCAGCAACCGGGAACGTGATACCAGAGGTACATAAAACAAGAATACCCATGTGTGACCTAGGGGCAATAAATACCCATGTGTGACCTAGGGGCAATAAATTCCCATGTGTGACCTAGGGGCAATATATACCCATGTGTGACCTAGGGGCAATAAATTCCCATGTGTGACCTAGGGGCAATAAATACCCATGTGGGACCTTGGGGCAATAAATACCCATGTGTGACCTAGGGGCAATAAATTCCCATGTGTGACCTAGGGGCAATAAATACCCATGTCGGACCTTGGGGCAATAAATACCCATGTGTGACCTAGGGGCAATAAATTCCCATGTGTGACCTAGGGGCAGTAAATACCCATGTGTGACCTATGGCAATGAATACCCATGACAACTGCTGTGGCCATGGCTATAAAAACCGGTGAAGCACACAGCGTGTATTTGGTTTTTTTAAAAATACAAAAAGGTCTGAAATCCGTTATATACAAACAAATTTTATTAATTGAAAAATAAACTTTTTAAACGAAGAAACAGGGTTTTTTGCATACAATGGGCAAATACTGCTGCGTCCGAGCTGCTCCCGTACGATCCGATGTCTATGTACGTGAAGCAGTAATTTGCATCGGATACTTATTTAGATTTCAGTAAGGCTTTTGATACTGTTCCGCATAGAAGGCTTATCAATAAATTGCAATCTTTGATCTTGGATTCCATTATTGTTGACTGGATTAGGCAGTGGCTGAGTGACAGACAACAGAGGGTTGTGGTAAATGGAGTTTATTCGGCGCAAGGTCTTGTTACCAGTGGGGTACCTCAGGGGTCAGTACTTGGACCCATTCTCTTTAATATTTTTATTAGTGATATTGCAGAAGGTATTAATGGAAAAGTATGTCTTTTTGCTGATGACACAAAGATTTGCAACAGGGTTGACATTCCTGGAGGGATCAGCCAAATGACAAATGATTTAGGTAAACTAAAAAAATGGTCGGAGTTGTGGCAATTGAGTTTTAATGTGGATAAGTGCAAGATAATGCACCTGGGACGTAAAAACCCAAGGGCTGAATATAGAATATTTGATACAGTCCTAACCTCAACATCTGAGGAAGGGATTTAGGGGTCATTATTTCAGAGGATCTAAGGGTAAGTAGTCAATGTAATAGAGCAGCAGGAAATGCTAGCAGAATGCTTGGTTGTGTAGGGAGAGGTATTAGCAGTAGGAAAAGGAAGTGCTCATGCCACTGTACAGAGCACTGGTGAGACCTCACTTGGAGTACTGTGTGCAGTACTGGAGACCGTATCTCCAGAAGGATATAGACATCTTAGAGAGAGTTCAGAGAAGGGCTACTAAAATGGTGTACGGCTTGAAGGAGAAAAGTTACCAGGAAAGGCTTAATGATCTTAACATGTACAGCTTGGAAAAAAGACGAGACAGAGGAGATATGATAGAAACATTTAAATACGTAAAGGGAATCCACAAGGTAGAGGAAGGGAGTATATTTAAAAGGAAACAAAATAGCAAAACAAGAGGACATAGTCTTAGATTAGAGGGGCAAAGGTTTAAAAGTAACATCAGGAAGCATTATTTTACTGAGAGGGTGGTGGATACATGGAACAGCCTTCCAGTAGAAGTGGTAGAGGCCAAAACAGTAATTGAATTTAAGCAAGCATGGGATAGGCATAAGGCTATCCTAAACAAAAGATAAATCCAGGTAAAGTATCCATGTAATTGGGCAGACTAGATGGGCCGAAAGGTTCTTATCTGCCGACATTTTTCTATGTTTCTATGTTTCTATACCGCAAACTGGACAAAAGAAAAATATTTTTTATAATTTAAATTGAAAATTGCATGTCTTGGCAAAAACGTCTGCAATCACCGTCCACTCCTCTTTGTTGGGTTTCTTCATAACGACATCATGAAGGATATCCCATAGGGCACAGCATGTTTCCCGAATGATGTTGCTAGCTGTTGATTGTCCGATCATGAAGGCATAGTGCAGACTCACCAACGACTGTCCGGTTGCTAAATACCTATGAAATGTAGGAAAAAAACAATTAGTTCATGCTTACATTTTGTTTCAACAGTCAATAACATGAAGGCAAAGTGGAAGAGCATCAAAGATGCTTTCATACGCCACAAGCGTAAGGAGAAGGACTACCGGACTGGAGCGGCTGCCAGTGCGCCATCGCGCTACATTCACGCTGACCAGCTGGAATTCCTCATACCATGCGTGGAAATGCGTAGGTAAGTCAAACCAATAACAATGTTTATTGTTTAGATACAAACAGTGTATATTGTTTTACAGAACATAGTGATATTGTTTTACAGAACATGTAAATAATAATATAATGCACCCACTAATGTATTATTTGCTATTGACAGCACTGACAGCAGCTGGGAGAGGCAGGAGGACGACCATGAGGAGGAGGACACGGCCACCCAAGAACCACAGCCATGCACCTCGTTCCAAACGTCGGAAACCCAACCGTCACTGTCACAGACACAGACAGAGGCACCAACAACTTCTGTGCCAAGGTCTGCCACACCAGCCATGACACCTCCTGTACGGAGACGTACGATTTTGAGGGGCCGTCGTCAGAGGACCCAACGTGAGGACGACCGAGTGATCTGCGTCATGGAGGACCTGGTGCAGAATGTTCAGAAGATGTCATATGAGGCCCATTTCCTCCTCAGCTTGGAGGACAAAATGAAAAGGGTGCCTAGGAGTCAACAGACAGAGGCACGTGATGCCATCACCCGTGCCCTCGACTCCTTCCTTCCACCTGAAGAACGCTCCTCCCAACAACATACACAAGCTAGAACACAAACACCTCTACATACCACACACCTGCACACACACACTCCTCCACCTGCCACCTACTACCCACAAACACCCATGCACCACCCCCCTGAAACATGGTACTCACACACACAGTCCCCTTTCAGATATCCCCCACCCAGCTGTGGAAGGAGGGAGGAGATGCAGGGTGATGAGCATCACTATCAGAATTTATAATCTCTGTATCCCTAGGCACCTTTTTCATATTCTTTACCTTGCTGAGGAGGGAAAATGCCTTGCCCGTTGGCTGTTTTATTTTGTTTGTTTAGGCAATATGTGGCGAACTGCCCTGCCATTACGTGGTTTAATTTGGATAATTTAGAATAATATTTACCTTTTTTTTCTACATATTTGTAGAATAAACCCTTCTTTGTTTAAAGCAACAGTAAAAGTCTCTTTATTTATTTTATTGACCGGCGGCTGCTCTGCGTTCTGATCGACTCGTGCTCGGGTTTCTCCGCTGTGTTCGGCGGGGTTAATCCAGATGTTTTTGCAGGGTTTGGGCAAGCAATTGCCAGGTTATGGGGTGAGTGTTCAGCAGGTTTGCAGCGACTTTTCACCAACACTACATCGGCCCTGTGGCACTTGCTGAAACCACCGCAGGGTAGGTGAAGGGATCGCCGATCTGCTCCGTATTGGATGAAAAGTAACCAAACATGCAGTGACGGCTTGATTCACTTTGAATAACCCCGACAGCACATCGCACTGTATTATGTGTGTAGTGATGTTAGTTGACTTACGTACTCACGCATGAAGATGTCCTGCCGTTGCAAGGTGGGGGACATCAAGTCCAGCAGCTCATCAAAACTATTGTAAAATAAAATAAAAAAACAAAGGGGGAATTAATAGCAAATCAATCATATGGGACACAACAACAATAAAAGCAGGGTACATGTACTAACCTCTTTACCGTGTGTATTGCATAAACCTCTCGTGTGCACGCAGAGTTGCAAACAACGCCCAGACCTGACCTCGTTGTCAGTCTGCAATGGTCGGATGCACCCAGTGGCGTCGCCTGGCCATCGCCTGCCTCCTTCTCCTCAAGCGCAGATATAAAGCTGCGATTGTTGCAATGGTGTGTCTTGGGCAGATCTCCATTTTGCATCTTTGGTTCGTGCACAGGGAGGTCTTTTTCATTGGTCGCCTCCGTAATTAAGACAGTAAATTTCCTATTGGACACCTCCGTAGTCAATCACAAAACGCGCAACAACGCGCGTTTCATTTTTGCAAAATGCTCGTGAAACGCAAGGAAAACGCCGGTGAAAAACGCGCGTTAAAACGCGCGTATTAAAAACGCTTAGGTGTGAACCCAGCCTAAAGGGTTCCTGTAAGGTTAAAAAACGGTTATACCTGCACCCCTCCTGACCCTCCTTGCACCCCACTCTTGGTTCAACACCATAATGAGCATCATAATGGCATCTATTCCAGCTTCAGACTTTCTCTGGATGTGTCATTGTCAAGCGAGCAGCCAGCCGATCTAATGACTGTCAGTGTGAACGCATTGCGAGCCTTTTCTAGAGCCAGGAATGAATCGATTCGAACATCGGCTGTTCGAAAATTCGCAAACTTTGAACTTTTCAGGACGTTCGCAGGAAGTTCAAGAAAAAAAAATTTAAATCCCAAAAAATGCTTAAAAGATCCGAAAAAAATCTAAAAATAAAGAGACTCTTTACTGCAGAATATAATAATAAATGGTTTATTAGATATTGGATTAAAACAGGAATATTTTTAACATTGAAGCCTATGGGACATAAACATTTCCCACTCATTGTTGGTCAAACATTTCCCTCTCCTTGTTGGTCAAACATTTCCCATGGCTTCAAATCACGTTTAAACATGAGCAAAAGCGGTAAAAATTAGCTCAGAGCACAGCGGTGAAATGGCTCAGCACTCAGCAGTGAAAGGGTTAGAAACTTTTTTTAACCTTTTTTTTTATTGTTTCCTGTCCCCCAGGGCAGTACTCGGACCCCCATACACCGTTTATGGCCAATATCTTGCATATATGCCCTCTTGAGGGTACCTTAATTTTCGAACGTTCGAGACCCATGGTGTTCGATTTGTGTTCGAGTTCGCGGTCGAACTTTTTCGGGTGTTCGAGTTAAAATGCGAACCAAACACAGGGGTGTTGTTCAGCCCAGCACTACTGTCAACTAGGGATGAGCCGAACACTTCCCGAGTTCGGTTCGACCCTGAACCCGAACTTCCCATTTGTTTGGGTCCGAACCCGAACCCGAACTCGAACCCAATGCAAGTCAATGGGGCTGAAAATTCGGTTTTTAGAGTGCCCTTCCTACATATTTGCCATAAAAGGTGTATGGGGGTGCGGGTAGTGCCCTGGGGGACAGGAAACAAGAACAAAAAGTTTAAAAAAAAAACGTTTTTAAAGGGACAGTGAGTTTTCCATGAAATAAGGGTTAAAAATAAAAACCAAAAATTCCTTCAAATATCGTGCCTAGGAGGTCCCCATAACCTACCCGTGAAGTGGCGGATTTCTAGGATGTATAGAAACACTTGAAAACAAAAAAATGACGTTTCATATGACGGTAAATGCTTTTCCTTTAATCTATCCATAAACAACTGCTTGGGGCGGCAGTCTGTATGAAAAGAAGAGACATTTTCGTACACGCAGAAAAAGTTTACTGATTTTTTTGGCTAAATTATTGTAAAATATATGCAGGCTTTGGATGAAAGTAACAATAGGTGCTTTAAAATTGGTCCTTTAGCATCCCCAACAGTGCCGTCACACCGTAACCCCTCTGAGGATATGAATCTGATACAGGCGTCAGTGGCAGTGCACCCAAATATTGTGCTTTTGGTGCCAGGCCTGCAAGTACTATCATACAGTAACCCCTCTGTGGTATTGTGGAAGAATGCAGGGGTGGACCTTGCGGTCCTATATTGAAAAGGTTTTGATCTGGTAATGGGCGTCAGTGCACCCAGATATTGTGCCTTTAATGCCAGGCCAGCAAGTATCATCATACAGTAACCCCTCTGTGGTATTGTGGAAGAATGCAGGGGTGGACCATGTGGTCCTATATTGAAAAGTTTTTGATCTGGTAATGGGCGTCAGTGCACCCAGATATTGTGCCTTTAATGCCAGGCCAGCAAGTATCATCATACAGTAACCCCTCTGTGGTATTGTGGAAGAGTGCAGAGGTGGACCATGTGGTCCTATATTGAAAAGTTTTTGATCTGGTAATGGGCGTCAGTGCACCCAGATATTGTGCCTTTGGTGCCAGGCCAGCAAGTATCATCATACAGTAACCCCTCTGTGGTATTGTGGAAGAGTGCAGGGTTGGACCCTGCTGTTCAAAAAATTAAAATTATATAAATCTGGCACAGGCGTCAGTGCAGCCAAATATTGTGCCTTTCATGGCAGCAAGTGCATTCACACCGTAACCTTTTTGTGGTATTGTGGAAGAGTTCAGTGCTGGAGGTTTTGTGCATGCAGAAGACATACCCAATCTATTCCGTTACTTCGGCATCAGGGGATTGATAGCTGCTGATCCAGGACTGATTCATTTTTATAAATGTCAGCCAGTCTACAGAGTCGGTGGACAGACGCACTCTTTTGTCTGTGACAAAACCTCCAGCGGCACTGAACGTCCTTTCGGAAAGCACGCTAGATGAAGGGCAACCTAGTAGCTGTATAGCATATTGGCTAAGTTCTGGCCAGTGATCCAATCTCAACACACAGTAAGCCAGTGGATCATCTGCTGGAAAGGTATCCAGGTCTGCCCTTGCCCCTAGGTAGTCCTGCACCATATGGTGAAGATGCTGGCAATGGGTGCCTACATTTGACGTCCCTGGGCGTCGAGGACTAAACATTTTTTAAAAAGGCATCAGTCAAGCGGCCCTGGCCTTCACCACAATTCCTCTGATCACCCGCAGCCTCAGAAGCACGTGTGTCAGCAGCACGTGGTAATCTACCAGTGCCTGGAAAGGTGTTACACAAGTGTCGCTTTAGAGCGTCCTCAAGTTTTTTCATCCTGTGCTCCCTCTGTGCGGGCAGGATGAGCTCTGCAACTTTCCCCTTGTATCGTGGATCAAGAAGGGTTGCCAACCAGTAATGATCCCTCTCCTTGATAGCACGAATCCTGGGGTCCTTTAGCAGGCTTTGCATCATTAGGGAGCCCATGCAGCGTAGGTAGGAGGTGGCATTAGCTTCCGAGTCTTCCTGGTCAATGAGGATGACCGTATCGTGCACTTCCTCCTCCCAGCCACACACTAGCCCTTCTGTTTCAGGGCACACAAACCCTCCCTTGAGGAATCCCCACCTTCAATGCCCCCACTACTTAAATATTCCTCCTCATCCTCCTCCTGTCTGATCTGAGTAGGAGCCGCTGGAATGCTGTCTGCGGAAAGACTGGGGCCTTGAGAGCTAGGGAAGGCCTCCTCTTCCTCCTGCTGCTCTGCCTCTAGAGCCACATCTATAATTCCCCGCAGAGTGTGCTCCAGCAGGAACACTAAAGGAATTGTGTCACTGATGCATGCACTGTCCCTGCTCACCATCCTCGTTGCCTCCTCAAATGGTGACAGTACAGTGCACGCATCCTTGATCATCAGCCACTGCGGGGGGGAAAAAAAACAAGTTGACCGGAACCTTTCCTTGTGCCATACTCACACAGGTACTCGTTGATGGCCCTCTGCTGCTTGTGCAGACGCTGCAGCATTTCTAATGTTGAGTTCCACCTGGTGGGCATGTCACAGATCAGACGGTTTGTGGGAAGGTGGATCTCTCTTTGAATTTCTGCCAGGCGAACGCTTGCTGGGAATGACCGTCTGAAGTGGCTGCAGACTTTTCTGGCCTGGATGAGAAGCTCTGTCAGCCCTGGGTACTTGGTTAGGAAACACTGTACCACCAGATTTAGGACGTGTGCTAGGCATGGTACATGCGTCAATTTACCCTTGCGTAGGGCGGAGAGAAGGTTGCTGCCATTATCACAGACGATCATTCCCAGCTCAAGCTGGCGTGGTGTTAACCATCTCTGCACCTGCCCCTGCAGAGCTGACAAAATTTCTGACCCAGTGTGGCTCCTGTCCCCTAAACAAACCAGCTCAAGCACAGTATGGCATCTTTTTGCTTGAGCCATTGCGTAGACCCTGTCAGGCGTCGGTTTAACTGCCATTTCGCCAGAGACAAAGAAGGAGGAGGAGGAGGAGGAAGAGGTGGTGGTGGTGGAGCAGACAGTCCTCATACAAGCAGCTTTCTGGAGACATGGTGGATGAACAAACTCCAGCACAGAGCCCCGTCTTGGATCCCTCCCAGCTGCAATCAGAGTTACCCAGTGTGCCGTGAAGGAAATGTAACGACCCTGTCCATGCTTGCTGGACCACGTGTCTAAAGTCATGTGCACCTTGCTGCTGACTGCCTTTGCCAATGACTCGATAACATTGTCTTCCACGTACTGGTATAGTGCTGGAATGGCCTTGCGTGAAAAGTAATGGCGTTTTGGAACCTGCCACTGTGGTGCAGCACATTCAGCAAATTCACGGAAGGGAGCAGAGTCCACCAGCTGGAAAGGCAGCAGCTGCAATGCGAGTAATTTTGCTAAGCTGGCATTTAGACGCTGTGCTTGGGGATGGTTGGGACTATATTCTTTCTTTCGCTGCAGCAGCTGCGGCAACGTAATCTGACTGCATACATCTTCAGCTACTGGGATGATGTCACATTGTGAGGAAGGACCTGGTACATCCATTACTGTAGCATCATCCCTGTCAGTGGAGGTTGTAGGCAATGACATGGAAGGACATACAGTGGGGGTAGAGACAGATGAGGAGGAGGAGGACCTACGCAAAGTTTTGCGCCAACGGGATGTGTGGCACTTATTCATATGTCGCCTCAAGCACGTGGTACCCAAGTGTCCGGTATCTTTCCCACGCTTAAGCCTCATCTGACATAGATTACAAATAGCAATGCTGCGCTCTACTGCACATTTCTTAAAGAACTCCCAGACAACAGAGTTCCTGCATGTGTTCTTTGAGACAACAGCACTCTGCACCGGAGCAGCTCTGACATGTGATGCCTTGGACTGGCTAGTGCTACGGTTGGTCACAGAGGATGTTGTGCCTCGTGTTTGCTGTGCCTCCTCCTCCCCCTCTTCCTCACTTAATTCCTCTGTTCGATCTGGCACCCAGGTGGAGTCAGTGACCTCATCATCATTGTCATCATCACCCCCTATCTCCTCGTCACTGGAGCCAACATATTGAAAACTTTTGCCATGTGTTGCACAACTTCTATCCAAGATCTAGGCATATTATAAATATCATTATGAGTACAAACGGACACTAATAATCTATTCACACCATCAATAGTCACACCAAAACAATGTAACTGTCTGCGTCCATAAATAGGAAAGGATATTCAAAATAAAATTTTAAGAAAAGCAGGCTGTCTTCTCGATTCTAGAAAAATTGTAATCACCACATGAAGTGTGTTACAACAGATAATGGGTACTATCCAGTATGGTGATTTGCTGGATAGTACCCATTATCTGTTGTAACACACTTCATGTGGTGATTACAATTTTTCTAGAATCGAGAAGACAGCCTGCTTTTCTTAAAATTTTATTTAAGAAAAGCAGGCTGTCTTCTCGATTCTAGAAAAATTGTAATCACCACATGAAGTGTGTTACAACAGATAATGGGTACTATCCAGCAAATCACCATACTGGATAGTACCCATTATCTGTTGTAACACACTTCATGTGGTGATTACAATTTTTCTAGAATCGAGAAGACAGCCTGCTTTTCTTAAAATTTTATTTTGAATATCCTTTCCTATTTATGGACGCAGACAGTTACATTGTTTTGGTGTGACTATTGATGGTGTGAATAGATTATTAGTGTCCGTTTGTACTCATAATGATATTTATAATATGCCTAGATCTTGGATATAAGTTGTGCAACGCATGGCAAAAGTTTTCAATATGACCAGACTTTGGACTTTACATCGCAAAACACATGCTGCGATTGACAGCCCCTCTTTGGATTTTCGTCAAGAGGCGATAGAACGCATAGTAGAACGCGCAACCATCGAGAACCCATGCGCAATATTGCGCCGAATACGATCGGGACACAGAGGATCCGAAATGAGGCTAGAAACACATTGATTGCCAGTTACGAATCGAAGCGCGGAGGATCCGAAACGAAGCTATAAACGCACATTCATTGTCAATCACTAATTAAAGCGAAGCGCGTAATATCCGAAACGAGGTTAGAAACGCACGCTGATTGCCAATTACGAATCGAAGTGCGGAATATCCGAAACGAGGCTTGATACGCACGCTGATTGACAACTACGAATCGAAGCGCGGAATATCCGAAACGAGGCTAGATACGCACGCTTATTGTCAATTACGAAGCGAAGCGTGGAAGATCCGTAACGAGGTTAGAAATGCACGCTGATTGCCAATTATGAATTCATACGAGATAAGTCGTTTATTTTCTTAATTATTTAGGGTATATAAACATGCATGTTAGTTCTGTATTGTATAGACCAGCTGATGAAGCTGTGTGTCGACGGCGAAACGCGTCCTGGCTTATTTTCTTGATTTTATTTTGTTTTAACCATTTATTAAATTTTAGAAGAACCGTTGCAGCATGTTTTTTTTTTTTTATTGGGTTTGACCTACGAAACCCATGTGCCTTCGTTCTAGAGCTGGGAATAGCTCCACCAAATGTGAGTTTTCACCTTTATCTGTTACAATACGATTGCAAGTCAGATATACACAAGATTGTATCTTCTTCTTCTCTCCTATACCTTATGGATGCAATGAGTGAACAACGTTAAGGAGTGGGTTACCTGAGAAGTTATTTGAAGATAATCAACCCAAAGGCAACGATCCACTCAGAGCCAGTGTATGGGCTCTTCGTTTGTGAGTTGAACAACTACATAAAGACCTACACTTTGTACTTGTTGACACTATACTGCACTTAGAGTTGCGATTTTTTGTGTTTATATCTCCACATGTAATAACGATAACATCGATGACGTCACGTGAGAAACCTATCCGAATTCCCTAGCGTCCATTTCGCGCAGACCAGATACGTATTGTTCCTAATATATACAGAACTCTGATTCAACTCTGGTATAAAGATTTAAAGAACTCTGGTATAACTCAGTGAGACACACTGATAGCTGGCAGCCAGTGACAAGAGACAGATCACCTCAATTCACAAATGTTTTGTAGAAATTTGTGACCCCAAAATACTTGCTGGCAGTGGCAAGAGACAGATCACCTCAATTCACAAATGTTTTAAAGAAATTAGTGAGCCCCAAAATACAACGTGGTACTGGATGTGTGACGAGACACAGATCACCTCAATTCCCAAATGTTTTGTAGAAATTAGTGAGCCCCAAAATAATGCGTGGTACTGGTTGTGTGACAAGAGACAGATCACCTCAATTCACAAATGTTTTGTAGAAATTAGTGAGCCCCGAAATACAGCGTGGTACTGGATGTGTGACGAGACACAGATCACCTCAATTCACAAATGTTTTGTAGAAATTAGTGAGCCCCAAAATACAGCGTGGTACTGTTTGTGTGACGTGACACAGATCACCTCAATTCCCAGATGTTTTGTAGAAATTTGTGACCCCCAAAATACTTGCTGGCAGTGACAAGACACAGATCACCTCAATTCCCAAATGTTTTGTAGAAATTTGTGACCCCCAAAATACTGCGTGGTACTGGCTGTGTGACAAGACACAGATCACCTCAATTCACAAATGTTTTAAAGAAATTAGTGAGCCCCAAAAAGATTTGCTGGCACAGTGACAAGACCCAGAAGATCACCTCAATTCACAAATGTTTTAAAGAAAGTTGTAAACTCCAAAAAAACTTGCTGGCACAGTGACAAGACACACATCACATAAATTCTCTGATATTTGGTAGAAATGAGACCCAAAAAGACTTGATGGCACAGTGACAAGACCCAGAAGATCACCTCAATTCACAAATGTTTTAAAGAAAGTTGTAAACCCCAAAAAAACTTGTTGGCACAGTGACAAGACACACATCACTTAAATTCCCTGATATTTGGTAGAAATGAGACCCCCAGACCCCCCCAGTAGCGTGGTAGACCGGCAGTAACAAGACACAACTATCTCCTTTGAAATCTCCTCTGAAATGCGTGCAGAATCGGCGCGTGGAAACGTTATATAGTGTGCTGTGGGACTTAGCTCTGTGAGCCCATGATTGGGCAAAATTTGCCCAATCAGGACTCTGAGCGGTGATTGGCATAGTGTTGAACCAGTCTTGCACCAGACCTGTGGTCAGGTGCAAGGCTGTAGCCAATTACGAGCTCCAGGCCAGTGGGAAAATGCATTGTGGTCCATTGTGGTCGAACATGCGGCGAACACCCGGAAATGTTCGGTGTTCACGATCTCATCGAACAGGCCAAGTTCGGGTCGAACCCCGAACCGTCCGAACCCGAACCGCTCATCCTTACTGTCTACTATATTTCTTCAATTGCTTATCATAAAAACTGTGACAAACAACACAACTGTAAAAAGTTATTTTTGAACCATATCTCAGGAGCAGCGTGTTATTGTGCTGATAGCTTGCAACATTTCATTGTTAAGTTCTGAAGAAACTGGCTGTTACAGGACATAACAAAACCTGCAAAGCAGCCACCTATACATATACTGACAACATGCATTAAATGGAACCTTCAGCATAGCCTCCTGACAGTTTTGATAATGGCTGCAATTCCAGCAGGCGGGAGCACGCACGACTTTCCACTTGACTGGGGATTGAAAGTTGCTTGTTATATAACTTACCCAGAGTAAACATGACACCAAGTTCTAAAATTCCTGTTCTCGCAGAGCATGTTCTGCTGACAGGTCCAAAAACAGGTTTTAAGTGAATGACACTGTATTCAGCATTTTGCCACTACTTGGATACATGATCTGTGATGACACTGCTGTACAGAAAAAAGCAGCAGAGACAACAGCCGCGCTCGGTAACCCAAACGCGAAGACTAAGAACGCTGATGGAAATTAAGTGTCACCCAGGAGACTGCTGGTATTAAGGAGAAAATTAATGAAAAGATTGCAATTTTTAACTTCTTATACTTGAGTCCTAGTTATGTTTCAAAGAACCTAAAACATACACACTGAAAAGAAGAAATCTAGGGCACTATTCCCTAAGGAATGCTAACGGTAGCGTTCAGAGGAGTAAGTGTCACCGCCAGGATAAGTGACTTTAACCCATGCCCCCCCATATTACCTTCTTAATGCTACACCCGTGAGAAATCAGTTTGCACTAGCTTGTGCAAGCTTGCTGTACTTTGCACACCCTATACTTAACCCCTTCCCACTGCAAGAATTTCTTTGCTGTCCATACGGCGGGTGGGCCTTGAAGATGCAGGGCATACAGGTATGCCCCGCTGACTTCAATGGGCTTACTCGGCCCCTCCCTGCAGCTGGCTCACACCGTGCGTTATAAGCTGCAGAGAGATGGCCTGAACTCAGGCCGTCCCCCTGCAGCCAATGATGTGCCCGCAGCTGTACCTGTACGCCTTGCCGCCGTTAACCCCTGCCTGATGGGCAACGCCCACCTGTTGTGAAGGGGTTAACATGGGGAGTACAATCATTAAATAGCTTTTCGATATGTAAGGTACTACAAATTCCTAGCACTAATTACCGGAGAGACGTGCCAGGCAAATTTTTAGCTACATATAAAAGCTGGCACTAAATGATTCCACATTTGCAAAATCATTTAGCACCCCCTAAAACACCCCATATATCCGATACTTACCTCTCATCTTGAGGCGAGAACGATGGCCCAATTTGCTGCTTCTGGCTGCCATGTCCCTTCACGATCACTCTGCAGCCCTGCGTTAATTTGCCGGAGTGAGATCATGCAGGGATCGCAGCCGGAAAGCGCAACCCTCCATGTAGACCTATGGACTCCAGGAGGCGGTACTCGCAGCGGCGCAGAAGCTGAATTTAAACCTAATGGTTGGACTCTCTGGATGGAGCTGTAGAAGGGTGGTTGTGCAGTGCTACACTATTGGCCTTCACTGGCTGGCTTGTCCATTCAGTCAGGCACACAGAGTCAACAGAGGCCTGTCCAGTAGGGTGGATCAACTTTAATAGACAAGAACTCCTTGCTCCTATATATTTTTAAATAAATGTACACACATAAATAGGGAGTGGTTCTCTGTCAGATGAACACCGGGGATAATTATGTGGCCTTTAATATGTCTTGGGAATGGCAGAAACATCATGGGATCTGGATTTGATATGATTTAATAGTTACCATTTAAAACAGTCCTGCATCGACGCAAATCAGAGATTACTAAACATAATAAAATAAGATTTATTTCAGTCAATGATTCTTCACTATACCTTGACTAGTCTCTTTTATAGACAGTCAATGGAAGGGCCAGACCAGCCCTTGCAAAGATCCACTGGCAAATCCTGACCAGAACTATGACCAGATTCCATACGAAAACATATGCTTTGCATGCCATTCGGAAATACCATATGCTTTACCTTACAATTAAAGTGTTTTAATATCCTTGTATCAAGATGTTTCCATTATAAAGATGTTCAGGTTATAAAACCCAAGGTTCCCGCTAGAGGTGTGCATTCGTTTCGTAACGAATTGAAATTCATAACAAATTTCATTAACTTGTATTTCGCAAGTACCTTCGAAATAACGAATTGATTTGTTCGAAAAGAAAATGAAACAAAATGGTATATAATGAATTTAATTAGAATCAATAACAAATATCAAATTGATATGTCAACTATCGAATTGATCTTAACTTGCAATACATACAAGTCAAGTACTACAGCAACTGTCACACAAAGCACCCCTGTACCTGTCCATTGGCCTTTGGTACTGAATCTCTTGTCAGCACCACCGGGCAATGGTCAGCTCAACATTTAACCCTAGCTTGCCTTTTAATAGCAAAATTTGATTAATTGGGGTTTATTTAGCGATCCAAAATTCAAATCGATATCAACTACTGAATTGAAATATCAACTACCGAATTGATCTTAACCTACATTACATACAAGCACTCCTGCACACAACTATACAAAACAAAATTTGAATCGATAACAACTATCGATCTTAACTCAATATCAAACGAAACGAAACAAAATTACAAAACAAAACAAAATAGGAGATGAAACGAAATTAATTTAAAACGAAATGAAACTAATTTTAATACAAGGACTCAGAGGCTCCTATTGCAGTCTCTTTTCTTGCTTTTAATAATAGCCGCAAGTGAAATGTCGAAAAAAATACAACAGACATAAACTGAAACATTTTTCTAACAGTGGTATCTTCTAACCCCCCTTTCCCAGAGGTATAGTCCATAGTTCCTTCAAACCTATATATAGGACTGTCTTCCCGCCTTTTCTCCCTCTTTTGTTGTGGCTAGGAAAGATAAGTATTCAATTTATTCCTCTGAGAGTTAAATTGCTTTATTTATTGTAAATCTGTCTTTGTTCATTTTCCGTTCGCCTGGCTTTAACCAAGGCATTCAGAGTGGTGTGCGGGGGTTGGCTGTTTGCTCGCGGTGAGGGGCGGGCCGCCAATCCCTCTTAGGTTGCATGTACTTTACAGCGTGAAGTGATTTTTTCACTCTGTACGGCTTAGTGCGGCTGCGGTCATTTCGGAGGGCGGGGCGCATGCGCGAGACCTCCGCACGCTTTCATCTGCCACCTCACTAGCTCTCACACTGCCTCAGACATGCCGCGCGGCCAGAGCGAACAGTGTGCAGATTCAAAGAGCTCCTCGCCAGCAAGAGATTCCGAATTGGAAGATAGCTCCATACACATGGCAGATATGTATAAAAAGGCAGACACTACCCCTCCAGGTTCTGTTATTACTGGCCTGATTCCCTGGCTGCCCCCAGGTCCCTTGAACCTCTGATACAAATATTGATTGAATCTGCTGTAATTAAAGCGGTTTCTGCCTTATCCGATTCCTTTGCCAAATCTATAAAAGATGCTTTAGTGGAGGTTAAATGTAGCTCCGTCCCGGAAAAAACGGGTGATGATTCGGGCACATCCCTCACTACTGTGACACCCGTTGATCCTCCCTTGGTCACCGCCATGGGGAAACAGCCCACTGATTCTAAAAAACGCAGGGCTGGAGGGGCTGGCATCCCTGCAACACTGCCCAGGACTGTCATGCCGGAGGCACAAGCTTCTAAAAATCGCACTAAAAAGACGCATCATATTGAGAGTGAACCCCCTAAAAGGGCTAAGTCCTCTGTCTCCTCTAGAGCCGTTGCTCGTCCAAGCTCTTCCAGTGTTCAAAATATTCCCTCAGATGAGGAGGATCAGAGAGATGATGCTATTGATGTAAATGCCTCAGATGAGGACTTTAATGACACCATTGCAATTCCCAAATCAGACCCTTCTGGTACCATTTACGATCCATTAGGTAATCCTATGTTTTCGCCTGAGGATTTATCCCATCCCAGATCGTCCGAGTGGACGCCTATTCCTCATGTGGAAGCGTGGGTAGATGCTAGAGTGCGCACAGCTCTAGATAAAGCCACTAGAAATAAAGTGAAGTCTGAGTGCCCCTGACCCTCTACTGCGGGGAAAACATGCATGACGCCCGAAGTTGAGCCCAAATTTATTAAATTTGTAGAAAATAAGGGATGGTCCCAAAAATGGGGTATTGACTTGGCTTTTAGGACCTGCCAAGATAAATTATTGGACACTACGGGTCCATTAGTTAAGTTATTGGATGTAGCAGAACAAGCTAAGCTAGCTGACGCAACTTTAGATCCCTACGACGTTTCTAACTGGGCTCAAAGGGCCCTTAGCTTTTTAGGAAACACTAACACAGCTTTAGCCTCCGAGCGGAGGAAATGTATTTTATTGAAGATGGATACACAACTCGCTGGGGTTGCAGACAATGAATTGGGGGCCAAGGCCCAAGGTTCCTTATTCGGAAAAGGATTTCTTAGAGATATGTCCGAATATTCGGGAGCGTTCAAGACTATGGAGAAAGTCACTACGTCAATCAAAAAAGTGTTTACCACCGGAGTTTTTGCGAGGGCTGGCAGGGTCAGGGGTCGCGCTGCCGGCCGTACATGAGCAGGCTTATCCCACCCATTTGCAGGCTCCGTTTCCTATGATGCTTCCAAATCGGAAACAAGAGTGGCTCAATTCTACCCGACTAGAGCACGTCCCTGGCGTAACAGGGGATACAGAAGTTACCGTGGAGGTCGAGGATTCCGGTATTTAAGAGCTCCAGGTACGGGATCTTGTTATTCCTCATACATCAATCCCGGTGGGGGGTTGATTGTCTGCTTGTCTTCCTCAATGGCGCAAAATCACTTTTGTGGGTACTACGCGCGATTCAAGGTTTTCTTATAGATTTCGTTTCAGAACCCAGTCATGTATCTCTTCCTCCACCGCTGGTATTTTCAGCAGAGGATGCAGCGTTGGTGGAAGAGGAGATAACAGATCTATTAAGGAAGGAAGCCATAGAACAGGCTCCTCCAGGGGACATGAAGCTCATGGGCAACCTCTTCCTAGTTCCCAAGAAGGGAGGCGGGAGGCGCCCGGTCCTCAATTTGAAAAGTTTAAATTTACATATAAAGTACAATCATTTTCAGATGGAGGGTTTACATCTCCTGAAAGATGTGCTCAGACCAGAAGACTGGTTGGCGAAAATAGATTTGAAAGACGCCTATTTGATGGTTCCAATGGCAGAGGAGTCCAGGGGGTTCCTCTGCTTCCGTTGGAACTCGATAACATGGCGCTTTTGTTCCCTACCATTCGGCCTCTCTTCAGCGCCTTAGTGCTTCACCAAGCTGTTGAAGCCGGTTGTCAGTCGTCTTCGGTGACAGGGTGTGCGTATGATTATATATCTGGACGACATCCTGTTGATGGAGGAGTCAGAGTCGCTTCTGAAGAATCACATCAATCAGACGATACTCTTACTCCAGGGTCTAGGTTTCCTAGTAAATTTGGAAAAATCCATCCTTCGTCCAGTGCGTTCTCTGGAATTCCTGGGTTTTATACTTTGTCCAGAATTAATGACCTTGTTCCTTCTGAATCAGAAATGCAGGTCCATCCTGAGAGAGGTTCAGACTCTTCTGTCCAGTGTATCACCAACGTTGAGGGATTCATCCCGTATAATCGGGATACTGGCAGCCACGAGGCTAGCTATTCACCCTGCTCCACTGCATTATCGGTAGACTTGTGCACTGATTTATTTTTCGGTTCGATTCGGTTCGTTCGTATTTTGTAAATTTTCGTTTCGGTTCGTTTCGGCCGATTTCCGTTTCGGTTAGTTTCTTTTTCGTTTTGTTTTTCATATTGACTTTTTTTCGTAATTTCAGAAATTTTCGTGTTTTTTCGAACTTCTGTTCTCCTTGTTCAAAGTGTCTATTCGTTTTGACGTAAACTGATGTTTTTTTGGATCCGATATTTCTGTCGATACGATAATTCTGGCATTGAGATTTCTCATGTTTTACATGAAGGATACATTGAGATTTCTCTGGTTTCCCGGGAAGGATACATTGAGATTTCTCTGGTTTTACAAGAAGGATACATTGAGATTTCTCTGGTTTCACAAGAAGGATACATTGAGATTTCTCTGGTTTTCCAGGAAGGATACATTGAGATTTCTCTGGTTTTACAAGAAGGATACATTGAGATGGGAATGATACAAAATTACAGAATCAGCGATATAACCAAAAAATACGTTGTCCGAAATTACTGAAATGGAACCGAAATCAGGAATGGAGCCGAAATTACGAATGGAACGAAAATGATTTTCGGTTTTACACATTTCTAGTCCATTCGAAAACTCCAAACAAATGTTCGTTTCGTTTCGTAAATTTGTCGGATCTGCCGTTTTCGGATCTGAAAATTTTAGGAAAATCGGCCGAATCCGAATGCACGAATCGGGAAATTTCGTGAAAATTCCGAAATTCCGAAACCCGAAACGCACATCCCTAATTATCGGGCCCTCCAACGCCTGATGGCCCATTTCCTAAGGCAGGGACTCGATTATGCAGATCAAGTGACTCTATCGATAGGGACACGTCAGGATCTCCGATGGTGGATTGCAAACCTCCGATTCTGCAATGGCAGACCTATAGTGGCGCCTCCTCCTACTATGGTTATAGATTCAGATGCGTGTCTGACGGGTTGGGGCGCCAGGTGCGGAGATACGATGACAGGTGGCCCCTGGTCCGAGCAACATGCTCTCATTCACATCAACGGACTACAGCTATTAGCGTGATTATTCGCTATTCAGAGTTTCCTCAAAGGGGAAACTTGTTCATCGGTGCTTCTCCGCATGGACAATTTTCCCGCCGTCCGTTATATCAATTCTCTAGGGGGTCCCAGATCCGCTCTCCTGACGGCAATGGCGACCCGTCTATGGGATTGATGTTTTCTACACGAGTTATCAGTGCAGGCACAGTTCATTCCGGGTGTCTCGAATCTCCTAGCAGATTGGAGCTCGAAGCACACGGAGGACTCATGAGATTGGCATTTGCAATCGTCGATCTTTTGGATTATTGCAGATCTTTGGGGTCCCTTCCAGATCGACCTGTTTGCATCTCGCCTAACCAGCCAGCTGCCCAACTTTTACAGTTGGTGTCCGGATTCCATGGCTCTCACCACGGATGCGTTTCTGCAGAATTGGGCAATGTCTCGTCCTTATGCGTTTCCCCCGTTTCAGTTAGTGCTGCGGACGTTATGCCAAGTTCGGGTTCAGGAAGCAGAGCTGGTTCTCGAGGCACCATTATGGCCCAACCAGCCGTGGTTTCCCCTGTTCTTGGAACTGCTGGCAGATGTCCCGCGGTTACTTCCGGATCTCCCGGATTTGATAGTGGACATACGAGGTCGTCCTCACCCGTTGTTGGCACAAGGCACCTGCCCGCTCTTGGCCTCCCTGGTATCGGGACGTCAGGGGCGGCCAGAGGCATTTCGGACCGGGCTGGTGTCCTCCTTCGGGCGGCATGGGCTCCACGCACTTTGTCCGGTTACGACTCGGCCTGGGCTCAGTGGTCACATTGGTGTGGTACACGGGATCTGGATCCCTTTCAAGCCCCTCTGAACACTATAATTAATTTTCTATCAGAATGTTTCGATAGCGGTAATGCTTATAGAATCATTAACGTGTTCCGCTCCGCTTTGTCGGCTTATCATATTGGTTTCCAAGGGATTCCGGTGGGTAAACATCCCTTAGTCTGTCGTTTATTGAGGGGCATCCGACTTTCACATCCTCCGCTCCCTAGGTATTCAGAGACATGGGATGTTGTCTGTTACGTTTTCTGGTTTCATGGCCTTCTAATGAGAATTTGTCCCTCAAACAGTTGTCGGCAAAATTGGTAGCTCTCCACTGCCTCGTGTCATGTAAAAGAATAGGGAATGTCAGGGCTCTAGATTTCCAGGTTCGGTAATTTGTCCCGGAAGGGGTGTGCTTCGATGTGTCTCGTCGAACTAAGACGTCGCTTACATCTGTTTTTTACCCAGCATTCCCTTCTCAGCCTGCTCTTTGCCCGGTGCAATGTCTTCAGGTCTACGAAGCGCGTACAGTTTCGCTGCTCAGTGACTGGGTGTCTTCTCTGGTTATTTCTTTAAGGTCCCCCCATAACACGGTCGGTTCCACGACTTTGGCGCGTTGGCTGAAATGGTTGTTAGAATTGGCTGGGGTAGACATTTCGGTATTCGGGGCTCATTCCATGCGCAGTGCGTCAGCTTCGTCGGCTGTGAGGGCGGGCTGTCATTTGGAGGATCTGCTCAGATCCGCGGATTGGTCTCGCGAGACCACTTTTCGGACCTTTTACTTCAAACCGATCGTTCATTGGTCGTCCGCTCTCATGGACAAGCTTTGAACTTGCAATAGGAGCCTATGAGTCCTTGTATTAAAATTATTGAATTTAGCTAACTTATGAAGATAAGTTACAATTTTAATAAAGGAATCAGAGGCGAGTATTGCCCACCCTGCCCTCCCGGGGCGGACTCCAGGGTTGTTTGTACGCATGATATACTTCATGCACCGGTATCTCACCCTCTGATTTTGTTTCAGCCCAGTGACATGTGTTCCTGTCTCTTCCTCTGGATGTCTAGGTTTGATTCAAGAGATGGCTGAATCGCATTCTGTTTCATGTTCTTCGTTTGATTCCATTTCGTTGGCAAAAAAGAGGGAGAAAAGGCGGGAAGAGAGTCCTATATATATATAGGCTTGAAGGAACTATGGACTATACCTCTGGGAAAGGGGGGTTAGAAGATACCACTGTTAGAAAAATGTTTCAGTTTATGTCTGTTGTATTTTTTTTCGACATTTCACTTGCGGCTATTATTAAAAGCAAGAAAAGAGACTGCAATACTCGCCTCTGAGACCATTATTAAAATTCGAACTTATCTTCATAACTTAGCTAAATTCAATAATTTTCCAGACGTGCACACCACTAGTTCCCGCCATACAGGATAGTCAGATTTCTTTAGCAATGTGACTCGTGACAAGGTTACCGATTGAAGCATGACATTTCTGGGGTCCTCTTACGTAACGACCTCTCACCGTGTCTCCCTCCCAGAATCTAATAAAATGATATGCAAGAGATTTAATGCATGCACATAGAGATGATAATCTAAACATGTGTCTGTGTGTGTCATTCTCTGCGCCCCGATATCGGCCAAGGCAATTCGCAGAAGCCAAGGTGGACAGATTCGCTGGAGCCCAAGAAACGGTGGCATAGAGGTTCCCCTTAATAGGTAGATTGCCTATGCATACAGTTCGGATACAGTAGTTATCCTATTCTATCAGGCAGCAATAGAGCATTTATCTACAAAGCCTACATAAAAACCTGGCGTAGATGAATGATTTTTATCAATTTTATGGGTTGCCAAATGGTCTAATTAACATAAACCTAAGGAAGGATTTTCATCATCCTGCAGTATAATCTTACACTTTTAATACAGCTATACCAGAAAGTGCAGTAAGTGCCGGGGAAACAGCTTGCCAGTTGCCATAGCATGGAACTGCTCCAACGCTCTACAATTACAAGCGGAAAAAAAGATATTTAAAGAGTTCCATTTCTGTTCAATATCGCATCTCTAGCTCCTTAATGTGCAACAAAAAGCAGGAGGAAGAAACTTTTCTTTTACATTTTAAATGCACATTACCAGACATTAAAGCAATTTTCTAGCGGAGAATCTGGCATCATCTTTTCCTTGAAGAATACTACATCTTTGATAATAAAATTCTTGAAAGATGCCTTTTCTCCAAAATCCAATTTTCATTTTTTTTTCTGGAAGCTCTCTCTTCAGGCAGAATTTCAATGTTATTAAAGAAATACAAGTTGCTTTGTCCTTGGCTCCTTTTTTATTGCAATATCTGCATGACACAATGATGAAACACAATTTAAAAAAAAAAGAAAAGAATGCAGTAATGGTTATTCAAAAGAACACTTTTTAGCAAAGTTCTATACTTCGGGGGAAACCAATAGTATTTTTCTGTGGGACTGTGAATATTACTTGATAGTCATTTTTTTTTATTGAGGATTGTCATTGCATTCTAACGCCTTTTTAACTGCATTGTAGGTAGTGCTTGGTGACCTTGGTCAAACTGTGTTGAGTAGACAAAAAAAACACAGGGGTTTAACCAAAAAAAAAATGAATTGTTGGAACTCTCCAAGATTTCTGTTCCCCAATTTATCGTTGACATGTCACACTTGACCCCCCCATTCCACACTCATATTTGAATCACATTGAACATCAGAGTTTAAATATGTTGTTAAAGGGCGACTACCACCAAAAAATTAAATGTCCTTATTTTATGTTGTTGATTTCTTACATGTACTTAGTTTTTCTCTTGTATCTTTAGTTAAGGTAAATATTTTACTTTGTCACTGGGTGCATCATTGTGTGATCTCTTGTGTTGTTAACTTCCCCCCCCGTATCTTTCCATCACTTGCTCCTCACTGTGTGGCTTTGGCCGTAGAATTGAGTCTATGGGTCGATCACTGACTCACATCATTGTAATATGTGGGATGTATTCAAAGGACATCACCAGGCAGGTAGATTACAATTCTTTTAAGCTCCTTGTTTTATCTCATTCAGCTGCCATCTCTTATCTCAGCCTCAAGAACAATAGACCTCCTGCAACCTTAACTGTTAAACTGTCACTGTAGATTAAATAAAAAAGGGCAGTAAAGAGAAGCATTTGCACAGATTTTGGTAAATGTTGCATCATTGGACCAGTCCAGAAAATGGATACAGAAGTTAAAGAAAACCCTGATTTTATTTTCCTTTTTACATGCAATTACTTCAAACAAAGAAATAAAAAAAACATCAGTATGTCTTTTATAAGGTGTTTTTTCTTGTAATGCACAAGTAATCTAGTTACATATTATATAAATGTTAATGTCCTTTTAAGCGGTTCTTAATGGAATCATTATTATTATTGAAATATATATATATACGTATTAAGTATTTCACTTGTAGTGGAGGGCAAAAAAAGTGAAATTAAGGGAACCAGTATTCAGCATTCACCACAGGGTCCCCAGAGTGCAGGGAAAAGCCTCTGAAAAGCCTCCAAAATCCCACTGAACTCCCGCCGAAAAAACACATCCGATACCATCTGAAATATCGGATGACTCATGATGCCGCAAAATAACGCGCCGAACATGTCCGGAAAATGCCACCAAGCCACTGCACAGAGCAGCTGCCAGAAAATGCTGACTAGCTGACGAATGGGTTAAAAAAAAGTGTCAAAATTTAAATGCTGTTTGCAAAAAATTACTGAATGAAAATGTCTGGAATTACATATAAGGTCCTATGAATGATAATAAAAAGGTCTGTTACAGAAAAAAGAAAAAACACTTTAAAAAAAGGAAAACATTTGTGTCGAAAAAATGTTGAATTTTGTTGCAGTATGTTGCATATTGGGCCACGCTTCAGACTGGGTTTTTTGCCTTCTTTTGGATCAACAGCAGTAGGTGATGTGTGAGAGGCTGAACCCGATGGACGCATGTTTTTTTTCAGTCTATGTAACTATGTAACTATGTAACTATGTAAACGGAATTGCGGTTGTCCCTTTTTTAGAACAATTTTTGATCTTTTAAAGAAGAAAAAGAAGAAAATCCAATTCAGCTACTCGTAAACATACCTTGGGATTGCACTTAAACCAAGATGAATGGGAAGCTTTGAAATTCATCTCTTTATCAAAATCTCAACTGTCAATGAAAGGTCCCATTTCGACTTAAATCCTTATTTTATTCAAAATGTATTTAGAGAACAGACAAACTTTTCCTCCAAGTTAAATTCTGCTGAATCCCTTGAAAACCTGGAAAAAACATTAATATTGAGATCCCTTTTAACCAGTGTTAATTTTAGTCGCATTTTAGTCACCTGAATTTTTTCCATTTTAGACTAGTTTTAGTTAACTAAATATCATAAAGCTTTAGTTGACTAAAACTACAGTAAATTTAGTCTAGTAAAATAAAACTAGACTAAAAATAAAACAATTCAAATCACTAAAATTTTACTAAAATTAAATGGCATTTTAGTCAAAAGACTACGGCTAAAATTAAATCAAAATTTGCTGTCAAAATTAACACTACATCACACTTTAACTAAACCCATTAGATTTTAATAGACTAAATTTACTGTAGTTGTAGTCGACTAAGGCTAGGGTGAGACGAACGCATTTTTCACGTCATCCGTGAAAAAGTGCGTTCGAACGAATGGACATATTTTTTCACGGAATACGCGATAGCGGTCATACGATGCGCATTTTCGTCCGTGATTTTGTACGGATCATCAATAAAACCCTTTTTGCGCCTGGACGTTATGTTGGCCGGACATTAACAGCGTCTGACGTCTCCTAATCACGCACACATGCCGCTAGCGGACGCAGCGCACTCTGTACGTCAGTACTAGCGGTATCACATTCTCGAAAAAATGCATTTGTTTGTCGCTTGCGTTGCGCGGTCATACTTCGTATATTGCCCGTCATTTGCTGCTACTACGGCTGTGATAAAGTGCGGCTGCACGCGCGTTCACACTGCGTTCGTCTGACCCCAGCCTAAAATCTTATGATAATTAAGACAGAGGCGGATCCAGACACAGGTTTCGGGGGGGCATTCTACCTGTTTTGGCCAAGAGCTGGTGTTGGGTTCGCAGTGACAGGCAGAGAGGCGCCTAATCGCAAGCTGTGCTCGTTACACTCACTCTCCCCAGAACATTGCACACGGTCTGTCCTCATGTGGCTTATGAACCCTGCGAACTCTTTCCATACGAGGGGCCCAGGGTACCCCCCTCCCAGCACATACCCCTTGAAGCTATGCAGTGTAGGGTAACCAGGGGCAGATCCAGACACAGGTTTTGGGGGGGCATTCTACCAGTTTTGGCCAAGAGCTGGTGTTGGGTTCGCAATGACAGACAGAGACACGCCTAATCGCAAGCTGTGCTCGTTACACACACTCTCCCAGAACATCGCATAGGGTCTGTCCTCATGTGGCTCATGAGCCCTGCGAAACCTTTCCATATGAGGGGCCCAGGGTACCCCCTCCCAGCACATACCCCTTGAAGCTATGCAGTGTAGGGTAACCCAGGTGTGGGTTGCCCAGTGCACCCTTTCCATGCTGGCAGGACACACGTGGCACCTCATCTGCGCAGCCATGCAAACCCTTTCCATACCATGGGCCCTGGGTACCCCCAGCTCACATGTAATATATTGCCCCAGCTCACACATGGATATATTTGCCCCAGCTCACATGGATATATTTGCCCCAGCTCACATGGGAATATTTGCCCCCAGCTCACACACAGATATATTGCCACCAGCTCACATGGATATATTGCCCCACCTCACATGGATATATTGCCCCAGCTCACACATTTATATATTGTCCCTAGCTCACACATGGATATATTGCCCCACCTCACATGGATATATTGCCCCAGGCTCAGCTCACATGGATATATTGCCCCAGGCTCAGCTCAAATAGATATATTGCCCCAGCTCACATGGATATATTGACCCCAGCTCACACATGGGTATATTGCCCCCAGCTCACACATGGATATATTGCCCCCAGCTCACACATTGATATATTGCCCCCACCTCACATGGATATATTGCCCCAGGCTTAGCTCACATGGATATATTGCCCCCAGCTCTCACCTCCTCTGCCAGGCCCCTCCGCTCCGAATACCCGCCGGCCGCTGACTGTTTTTCTCCCTACGAGCAGCCGCAGGCATGCAGCTTGGCCGCTCAACTGGGAACCACCTGTCCAGCGCAGCTGCGTTCTCGCAAGATCCCGGAGTTCACGTGAACTCTGCGATCTCGTGAGATCGCGAGATCGTGGTTGCGCTGGTCAGGTGCTTGCCAGGCGAGTGGCCAAGCTACATGCTGGTGGCCGCTCATAGAGACGAAAGAGTGGGCGGGTCGGTAATATTTTCTGGGGGGGAGCAATTGCCCTGTTGCCCCCCCCTGGATCCGCCCATGAATTAAGATGATAATGTAGCTAAAACAGAAAAAAAATCAGATGACTAAAATGCGACTTATTCAAAGAGAATTGAAAAGTCACCGCACGTTCTGTGACTTTTCCTTCCCTGCACTTCAGGACGATTCGGCGATCCTATTTCGCCGACCCTGCGGTGTATTCAGCAAGCACCGCAGGGCCCCCAAAGTGCAGGGAAAACCCACCGCAAACCTGCAGAACACTCGCCACAAACCTGCCGAACACTAACCGAACACTCACCGAAACCCGCAGAAAACAGCTGGATTAACCCCGCCGAACACACCGGAGAAACCCAACTAGCCGCCGATCACAGCGCAGAGCAGCCGCCGGAAAAACCCAACACGCAGACGAATGAGGTGAAAAAAAAAAACAGTACGCTTGAAAGTTTGAGAATTGAAACGCTGTTTTCAAAAAACTACTGAACAGAAATGTCTGGAATTTACACATAAGATCCAATGAATGATAATAAAAAGGTCTGTTACAGAAAAATGAAATAAACAGTTTTTTTTTTAAAAAAAGACGGAAAAAAATGTTGACAAAAAATTCCCCAAAAATGCCTAAAAGATCGTAAAAAATCTATAAATAAAGAGACTTTTTAGTGCAAAATAAAATAATAAACAGTTTATTAGATATTGAACTAAAACGGGAATATTTTTAACATTGAAGCCTATGGGAATCGCCTGAATAAATCTGTCGAATGAAGCCACCGAACAGCAGGGCATTTCGGGAACTTTTCACTGCTGTTTTGTGTTCCCTGAATAGACAAAACATTGCTTCTCTATGGGGATTTCACTGCCCTCGAACAGGCAACGTACCTGCAGGCAATGTGCCAACATTTGGCGAATTGCCTGCTCTCTGAATGGCCGAATGGACAGGAAATATAGCTGTATGCTGAAATTCAGATGTTCGGTTACATTTCAGGGCCAAATCGGCTCTCTATGAATTACCCTGTATATTTATTTAACACTGATAAAAACCTGGAAAAACATTAATACTGAGATGGAATAATTTATATTTGTATAATTAATTTCTATTCAACTCTTTATCAAAATTTCAGCTGATATTAAAGGGTCCCTTTTCGGCTTAAATCCTTATTTTATTCTATAACGAAACCATATCGCAATTATAAATGTACTGTCACCAGTCAAAACGTATTTAGAGAAAAGCCAAAATTTTCCTCCAAGTTAAATTCTACTGAATCCCTTGAATTTCTCAATTCTGTCTCAATTCATAATTTAGGGAACACCTAGAGAGGCTGTATAGGTTAAATCGGACTCACTGGCTGCAGACTAGGCAATCTGATATCAGACTTGGCAAAACGAAACTTCTTGTGTTTTCAAATTCATGCTCACTTGGTTATTTATTTATTTTTTTGAGAAAGTATTTTACCAGGAAGGATACATCGAGATTTCTCTCATTTTCAAGTATGTCCTGGGTGGCGATTATGTCCCGTTGGGTGTCTTGCCCAAGGACACTTACTGGAGAGGTGCTCTGGCTGGGATTTGAACATGTGTCTCCACGGTTATAGAGCAGTGATGTTACCTTTACTCCATCCAGCCGATATAATCACCTATAACAGAACGGAGTTATTCCAGCCAGTTTCTACCTTTATAGAAAACAAATATGCCTGGGAAAACCTGGAAAAACATTAATACCGAGATTGAATAATTTATATTGCTATAATTTATTTCTATTCATCTCTTTATCAAATTCTCAACTGATATTAAAAGTTCCCATTTCAGCTTAAATCCTTATTTTATTCTATAGTGTAAAAATATTGCAATTATAACTGTACTGTCATCTGGATGGAGAAGAGATAACATCACTGCTCTATAACCGTGGAGACCCAGGTTCGTATTCTTGCTAGAGCACCTCTCCAGTAAGTATCATTGGTCACGAGTCACGACACCTAACGGTGCATACCTATCACACAATATTGGCTGTGGAGTCCAGTGGCAATGTCTCTAACCTTCGACCAAGAAGAAGCAAGTCAAAATCCCATTCAGCACATCTCTCCAATACAACTATGGAGAAGCAAGTCTCAACTTAATAGGAAGCAGGTTCAACCTAACCACCAGGTCGCTGATCTACAATCATGGAAAGACGATTCGATCCTACTCAGAAGACGCCACCAACGAGTGTCCTTGGGCAAGACACCTAACGATATCGATGCGCCTACCTCACAAAATACTTGTACTTCTCATAGTTTATACGTTTCCATGGGAACAGGGTTCCCCTGAAGCAGATCATATCATCCACGTGTGGTATTCTAATGTATCAACTCCTTGTACACTGATCCCGTAAAGAGCTGCGGAATATATGGCGCTATATAAAGGATAATATAAAAATATCATATATTTTTTCTGTAGAAACCATTAACATGAGACATTCCCACATCGAGTTGTCTTTTAGAAATCAGTGGACAGGAAATATCTTTGTACTCCATGGACTCTCGGTAGTTTCCCTTTGTGATCGAGTCTACAGGTGCTCCTCTTCAGAAAGGGTTATTTTGTCAGAGGTCAAAGAGGTTCCGACACACAAAAGGGTTAAAAATACCAGACATCCATCCAACTATCAAGCATCGGTACATACTGAGAGTACTTATATGCCAGGCTGTATAAGTATGATCTTGCAAACAGGGGTTGGATTAATTTGTGATCGCGGACAGGAACGTGACAGACTGTAAAATAACGGCACCCCTTCATATCATAAACCTTTATGTTACTGTATAGTGGCATTTCGGATGATCTGCCTGAACGAATCCTGTTCTTTTCTTGGTTGCTCCACAAATACATTTTATACTGGTTTGAAGTATTACTTGTAAATCGCAAACTGGAAAGGAGTGACTGCAACTGCTATGAAAATCAAAAGAACTGCCAAGACATAAAGTGGTTTTATACTATTACCGCTATTAAGGGCCACACTGTTAAACCCCTGATCACTGATTTTCATCACACCAAAATACCAATTACAGCCAAAGTGTTCAGCCTTTCAAGACAAGGAATGAAGCCAATCACATCTTCAGAATTACATAACTCTAATATCAAAGACTTCTCTTACGTAAAACGTTGAAGGTAATGGCCCTGACGTGACTTGGGACCTAGAGCTTCTGCTAAAATACAGCTCATGTCTGACGGAAATATATTTTATGTATTTTGTTTATTTTTATGAAAAAAGCAAGACCCCAGTAGCTATCATGCGAAACTCCAAAAGAAGACTCCAAAAAAGCAGGGTGGAGCTACACATAGACATGCGCAGGTGGTGTGTCTGGTGTGCCCAGGCACACCCTAATGTTGGGTGAAGAGGTCCTCTTTCACCTTCTACATTGACATTTTAGATACCCCTTATTTGGTTCACGATGGATAACATTAAAAAAACTGACTTTGATTACAGGCTTGTTATTGTTAATGGAAAATGTGTATTTTGAGCAAAGTTTTCTAAATAGAAGTTTTAAATTAATAAATGTTCCATTGGTGCACACCCTAATGTAACGAACTGCAGACGCCAATGGAGCTACGTATAAGTATTGAACATCAGCACAGGTAACACGAAGAAATTATGATCTTGGGATTCGTGGATCAATGGTAAGACTTAAGCCTTGAACTAGTAAGAGCTTCAGGAGGATGTATGTCACAAGTAAGTAAGTGCAGTCATTACGTTAGGTCACTTTTTAAGGTGGTCAGGTTGTGTGGAGTGCCCACCTCCCTCCATCCCTCCCAGTCACACACAAGTCATCAGGCAACCGGGATATTGATTTACCCATCTGCTGGTCACCGAACAGATCACCAATGATGTCAGTACAGTCAGCCTGCTGATATCATCCTCTCTCAGAGTGAGGCTTTGAGAGAAGGTAACATTTCCGCATTTTGGGAAGCCCTGAGCTGAAGGAGGAGCAGTACGTGCCGAAGGAGAAAAGGTGTTTAGTGCTGCCACGAATATCCAGGGGGTTAGCGCTGCATTGCGAGGCAGGCTCCTAAATCAGCACCTGCCTCGTAATATGGTGCTAAAATGTGCAGGCGTGGGTTTTCCACCTTAGTGTCCACGTTTTAGTGCCAACTTCGTAATAGGGCCAAGCCGGATTAACATAGGGGTTGATGGAGCAGCAGCTCCAGGCCCATGCCCCAGAATAGGTCCAGAGAAAGGATAACTATGTCTGTATTGTTGGGCATTTGGACCCCCTATATCTCCAGCTCCACAGCAGCTACAGGGTCATGTGAGATATCACTGGAAAGACCAGAGCATGACCTCTCCAATAATATCAAACATTACCAGGTTTTATAATAAAATAATAAACATTTGTTTATTTTTTCTTTCTAACACAGCAATATTTTTCCATTCTCAATTATAAAGGAAACAATGATGCTGCACTAACTCACCATGTCATTTCTCATGTCACCAACAAGTGTGAAGGTGATGGTACAATCGGATATTATGCATTGTTACATCAAAAAACCTAAACTGCCGCACTGCAATGAAGTGCACTAGGGTGGGTTTTGGAACCCTGTGTCACTAATGTTTACACCTCACAAGGTCAAGTGAGGTGTCATTGGACAGGTCAGAGTCTGGCCTTTGCATTGATACCAAACATGACACTATAAAATCGAAAATAAAAAAACTATTTTTATTTTTTTATTTTTTTTCAAAGCAATGGCATTGCCCATTTGTCACGCATAAAATGAGCAATACCACTGCCATTACTCACCTTATCATTTCCGATTTTTTTATTTTTTGGCTAAAATTGTGTATTTTCTCATAAAAATGCTGTAACAGGTTCCCATTTCAATATTTTTTAACAAGAATTCCCTATAGAATATATAACCACAAAGGTTTGGACGATACAATGTGAAAACATAATTTTACACGCTGTATATGATTGAAATATGAATGGAAAATTATTCACACAGTATCTGCTTCGTTAACCCTTTCGCTGCTGAGGCATTTCACCCCTGTGTGCTGAGCAAATTTTTCGCTCATCATGTTTAAACGCAATTTGAAGTCACATTTTATTATACAACCCAGACAAATTATATATCGTTCTTTCCGGCAGACTCGGCAGATTCATAATATATCATTATTATATGTATGTACATCATGTCCTGCCTGAATATTAAAAAAAATTGCAATAATTGGAATTTTCAATAATCTACAGTGTGTAAAGGTTTTTTTTTTTCACGTTTTATCACATGAGCATTTGCAGTTATATTTTCTATGGGGTGCTCTTCTTAAAAAAAATTGAAATGGGGACTCGTTACATTTTTTTGGGAGAAATTACGTGATTTATAGCAAACACCCTCATAGAAAAAATCGTTGGTGCAGCATCATTGTTCACAATATAATTGAAATGGGAACAATATTGGTACATTAATAAAAAAAAATTAAAAAAAATGTTTATTTTTTTTAATGTTTTTATTTTTTTAATTTCATTTTTATTTTAATTTTTTTTGTTTACATATAACATGGTCATGTTTGGTATCATTGGAAACGCCATATTCTGCTCGTTCCAATGATGATAATCCCTACCTGCCACGGATCGGGAGATAGGGGGTTTATTGGACACTCAGCGTGTCCTCCGCAGCCAAGTGCTGATGCGGCAGGACGCGCCGAGTGCATCCTCCACATCGAAGTGTTTAACCCGCTAACGCCTCAGGACGTTCCATGACATCCTGTGGCGGGCGGGTTTTGAAGACGTGAAGCGTACATGTACACCCCGCTGTCTTCAATGGGACCGCCTCGGCCCCTCCCCGAAGTCTGCACGCTCTGACTCGTGGCGCGCGTCATTGACTGCAGAGGATGGCCTGAAATCAAGCCATCCCCTGCAGCCAATGACGCGCACTGCAGGCCGGCTGCGGGGAGGGCTCAAAATTAGTGCTGCGCAAAGGCACCTGTCGGCGAGGCATACCTGTACGCCTCGCCGGCGAAATCAACCCCTTGAGGGTGCCACCACCCCTGCGTCCTTAAGGGGTTAAATAAACCCGTACGTGTGCTATTAAATAACCTAAAATATGTTTTCATTTCACTAAATTCCAAAAAAAGCCACCAAAATATTCAGCTTCAGTCCCATAGAGTTCTTATTCCAGCCCCGAATAGGGCCGTAGTCTATGGAGTTGCTAAATTTACAACAGCTTTGGTTACGTTAACACCAGTTTGTAATACTGCCCTTAGTATTTATGTAAATATATTTTTATATACCATTTGATTGATGTATCTAATTTCATTCATGATTCATTACTAAAGCAATATATTGTTCATGGAACCTGGCGACATTAAATGATGATGAGTTACAGGAATAGACTGAATATCTAAAATTAGGGGTGTAATAGTGCAAAAATATATTTCCAATACTTGTTTAAAAATACAAAACACACACATGCTTATATACATGTGGGAAATTTAATTATAGGACGCCACCGTCCACTATTATAAAGAATTCCACTGTAAAATTGTCATCTTATGCTGTAGGACGCAGACAGGGTTTAATAAATGAGTTCCATATATAATGTCAGCAGTCCTTGGACTGAAACAAGGTAAAGATTGATAGTTTTCTCTGTAAGAATTATAGCCGCTGCACAGGATGAAGAAAAACCTAGGTGAGCATGGATACAATCATGCATTATATGATGGCTAGTTTAGCCTTGGTAAAAGTATGTGAACCTATAGAAAATTTAAAATGACATTTATATGTGACATTTGCATATTAATCTGAATTATTTTATTTAAGGATCTATTCACAAAGCCACCTAATTGCGTGAAATATCGGTGCTTTGCTAAAATTTGCTGCATTTTGTTGATTCCATTTCCCTGAAAATACAGTGAAGTCCCTATTTAGCGAATGGTCTTCTTATTCCGCCAAAAAAAATGTAGTCGCCGAAGCTGTTATCGGACGTTGGCGAAAACCACGAATTGCACCGATAACCGTTGAATTACAATGGGCGAATTCCGACGAACTTCAAAAAAAAAAAAGTTAAGTTGTTATTCAGAGAGAGCTGATCTGGCCCCGAAATGTCACCGAACAGGGAATTTCCCTATGCGGTGACATTTCGGTACCATTCGGCTATTCATAGAGCAGGCAGTTCGCCAAATTTTGCCGCACTGCCAGCCAGTACGGTGCCTGTTTTAACGCAGTGAAATCCCCCATAGAGAAGCAATAGTTAATCTATTCAGAGAACACTGAACAGCAGAGAAAAGTTGCCGAGGTGCCCTACTGCTCGGTGGTTTCAATTGTCAGGTTTATTTAGGGGAATCCCATAGGCTTTAATGTTAAAATATTCCCGTTTCTATTCAATATCTAATAAATCATTTATTATTTTAATCTGCAGCAAAAAGTCTCTTTATTTATCGATTATTTAGGATCTTTTAGGTATTTTTCGGGATTTAATCGACAATATTTTTTTTCCGTTCTTTTTTAACCGTATTTTCTTTTTTCTATAACAGACCTTTTTATTATCATTCATAGGATCTTGTACGTAAATTCCAGGCATTTCCGTTCAGTAGCTTTTTTGCAAACAGCGTTTCAATAATTTTCACTTTCAGTCGTATTGCTTTTTTCTTTTTTACCATGTTCGTCAGCTTGTCGGCTTTTTCCGGTGGCTGGTCTGCACTAGGGATGAGCCGAACACCCCCGTGTTCGGTTCGCATTCGAACGCAAACAATTTCAAAAGTTCGAGTTCGAACGCGAACACGAAGCAAACTCAATGAAAGTCAATGGGACTCGAAAGTTCGAATTTTAGAGTGCCCTCCAAGAGGGCATATATGCAAGATATTTGCCATAAAAGGTGTATGGGGGTCCGGGTAGTGCCCTGGGGGACAGGAAACAAGGAAAAAAAAGTAAAAAAAAAAGTTTTTAAAGGAACAGTGAGTTTTCCATGAAATAAGGGTTAAAAATAAAAACGAAAAATTCCTTCAAATATCGTGCCTAGGAGGTCCCCATAACCTGCCCATGAAGTGGCGGATTTGTAGGATGTATAGAAACATTTAAAAACAAAAAAATGAAATTTCAAATGACGGAAAAATGGTTTTCCTTTAATCTAGTCATAAACAACTGTTTGGGGCGGCAGTCTGTATGAAAAGAGGAGACATTTTAGGACACGCAGAACAAGTTTAGTGATTTTTTGGCTAAATTATGGTGAAACTTATGCAGGCTTTGGACGAAAGTAACAATAGGTGCTTTAAAATTGGGCCTTTAGTGTCGGCAACAGTACCGTCACACCGTAACCCCTCTGTGGTATTGTGGAAGAGTGCAGGGTTGGACCCTGCAGTCCAATATTAAAATGATATGAATCTGGTAATATAGGCGACAGTGGCAGTGCACCCAAATATTGTGCCTTTGGTGGCAGCAAGTGCCTTCACACAGTAAGTAACCCCTCTGTGGTATTGTGGAAGAGTGCAGGGTTGGACCCTGCGGTCCAATATTAAAATGATATGAATATGGTACAGGCGTCAGTGCACCCAAATATTGTGCCTTTGGTGGCAGCAAGTGCCTTCACATCGTAAGTAACCCCTCTGTGGTATTGTGGAAGAGTGCAGTGGTGGAGGTTTTGGTAATGCAGAAGAGATCCCCGATCTATTCAGTTACATCAGCAGCAGTGTAATACAAGTCTGGATATATATATTTATAAGAATATAGAAATATATGTTATCTATATATATATATCATACCTGCCCTTACCTTCCCCTATAAATTTGCTAACAATATGCACACAAAAAAAAAAACACTGCCTGACACCCCGTGCAGCCCACATGCCACCCCCCTCTACCTGGCTGAATGTATCTAATATATATAATTAAATACATTCAGCCAGGGAGAGAAAGAAAAAAAAGGTTTTATTTATGTTCCCAGGGACATTTAAAAATGTCCTCGGATTTTATTTTTTTTAGAAATGTGTCGCCTTACCTTAGCCTGGTGGTCAGTGGGGGCTCCCTTGATCCTGGTTGTGGGGGGGGTCTGCCGTGGCCGCAGGTGCAGTGGCTCCCTCTCCGCGCTGCCTGTCTCTGCCACATGCACCTGCTCTGTCATCGCATGCTCCTCAAGGGGATCCTTGGGAGGCACCTGCAGGCTGCCCTCTACAGTGCCTGATTAGAGGACTGTGTCTGCCTAATGTTTTAGTAACAAGAATGTTTTATCCCATAGGCTTCAATGTTAAAAATATTCCCGTTTTAATTCAATATCTAATAAACTGTTGCTTATAAAATTCTGCAGTAAAGAGTCTCTTTATTTCTATATTTTTTAGTATTTTAAGCATTTTTATTTTTTTATACTTTTTTTTTTAAAAAAAAAAAATTGAACTTTTGGCGAACGTCCCAAAAAGTTTGAAGTTCGTAAACTTTCGAACGGCCGATGTTCGATGCGAACTCCGAACAGATCGAACCGAACAGCTCATCCCTAGTCTGCGCTAGGGATGAGCCGAACACAATTTCAAAAGTTCGAGTTCAGACGCGAACACGAACCGAACTCAATGCAAGTCAATATGGACTCGAACGTTAGATTTTTAGAGTGGTCTCCAAGAGGGCATATATGCAAGATATTTGTCATAAAAGGTGTATGGGGGTCCGGGTAGTGCCCTGGGGGACAGGAAACGAGCACAAAAAGTTTAAAAAAATACGTTTTTAAAGGAACAGTGATTTTTCCATGAAATAAAGGTTGAGAATAAAAATGAAAAATTCCTTCAAATATCGTGCCTAGACGGTCCCCATAAGCTGCCCGTGAAGTGATGGTTTTGTCGGATGTATAGAAACATTTAAAAAGAAAAAAAATTACATTTCAAATGACGGTAAATGTTTTTCCTTTACTCTATTCATAAACAACTGCTTAGGGCGGCAGCCTGTATGAAAAGAGGAGACGTTTTAGGACACGCAGAACAAGTTTTGTGATATTTTGGCTAAATTATGGTGAAACTTATGCAGGCTTTGGATGAAAGTAACAACAGGTGCATTAAAATTGGACCTTTGGTGCCAGCTAGTGCCTTCACAATGTAACCCCTCTGAGGTATTGTGGAAGAGTGCAGGGGTGGACTCTGCATTCAAATATTAAAATGATTGGAATCTGGTACACGCGTCAGTGCACCCAAATATTAGGACTTTGGTGCCAGCTAGTGCCTTCACACCGTAACCCCTCTGAGGTATTGTGGAGGAGTGCAGGGGTGGACTCTGCATTCAAATATTAAAATGATATGAATCTGGTACATGCGTCAAGGGCAGTGCACCCAAATATTGGGCCTTTGGTGCCAGCTAGTGTCTTCATGCCGTAACCCCTCTGAGGTATTGTGGAAGAGTGCAGTGGTGAAGGTTTTGGGAATGCAGAAGAGATCCCCGATCTATTTAGTTACATCAGCATCAGGGGAGGGATACCTGCTGATCCAGGACTGATTCATTTTTATAAATGTCAGCCGGTCTACAGAGTCGGTGGGCAGACGCACTCTTTTGTCTGTGACAAAACCTCCAGGGGCACTGAACGTCCTTTCAGAAAGCACGCTAGATGAAGGGCAGCCTAGTAGCTGCATAGCATATTGGCTAAATTCTGGCCAGTGATCCAATCTCAACACCCAGTAAGCCAGTGGATCATCTGCTGTTAAGGTATCCAGGTCTGCCCTTGCCCCTAGATAGTCCTGCACTATATGGTGAAGACGCTGGCAATGGGTGCCTACGTTTGACGTCCCTGGGCGTCGTGAACTAAAAAAATTGGAAAAGGCATCAGTCAAGCGACCCCCTTCACCGCTCTTCCTCTGATAAACAGCAGCCTCAAAAGCACCTGTGTCATCAGTTGGTAACCTACCAGTGTCTGGAAGGTGTTACACAAGTGTCGCTTTAGAGCGTCCTCAAGTTGTTTCATCCTGTGCTCCCTCTGTGAGGGCAGGATGAGCTCTGCAACCTTACCCTTGTATCGTGGGTCAAGAAGGGTTGCAAACCAGTAATGATCCCTCTCCTTGATAGCACGAATACTGGGGTCCTTTATCAGGCTTTGCAGGATAAGGGAGCCCATGCAGCATAGGTTGGAGGTGGCATTAGCTTCAGAGTGTTGCTAGTCACTGAGGATGACCGTATCGTGCACTACCTCCTCCCAGCCACTTACTAGTCCTTGGGTTTCTGGGGGAACCTACTAACTATCCCTATAAAAAGTTATTTTCTTTGTTGTTTTTTGTCTTCATGCTTCAACCCTTCAGCCTTTCTGTTGCCAAACCTGAACTGTATTACATTACTTGAACAATTAAACCTGAAAAGTTGTCCTATTATCTCTATCCACTGCCTCTTGCAATTATCCCATCCATGCTAAGACTGAATAATGATTTATTTTTTCTCGGTCTTGAAAAACATTTCATGAATGTGACTCTTTAGGATCAGAACAGAAATAGCTTAACCACCGCCGACCAGGAGGAAAAGTAATCAAATTTCTCGGATTCTTGCTTTTTAATTAATTTAACTGGCATGAATATAATGTAATCACACCATTTATTAGGCTTTTAGAATCCTTACTTTGTGCACAGTTTAATTCTGCACCATAAGATGAAGTCTAAACGACGGTTACTTACCAACCTCAGAATATGACAAAAAACTGAGAAAAACCTGCGTGCGCATTAACTTGGAGATTTTTTTTTCTTTATCAGAAATAATTTAAAGACTTAAACAACCAGGACTGGAGAGGGAACCAGAGTGAGAGTGCTGGAGTTCAGGGTTGAAGTCCATCCAGGCCCATTAAAGAGATGACCACGTTGAATGCGCATCATAGATTTTTGACAGGGAGGTTTTCAGCACATCCGGTTTAACGAGCGATACTATTACCCATGTTACACCGTATGGCCCTCCCCGTCATGCCATCAAAAAGCTGCGATGGTACGCAACCTCTTGGTGCTCTGAAACGCTCTGTATTGATTCTTTTGCTCTTGGCAGCCCGCGCCTTGATACCCGCCTTATGGCGCACTACTCGTCTGCCTTCCATTCGAGATTGGATCAGCAGAGTGGAGGACCTTCGATCCATCGATCACCTGGACGCTGATCTAAGAGGGACACTGGACGGGCTTGCTATGAAATGGTTCTATTGGGAACGTTATACTGCTTCTCTTCGACTGGACCCTGTTGTAGACTCAGCGAACTGATCCCATCTCATAGAGAGTCTTTATGTGACTCTCCCTGTGCTTGTTAGTTTATGATTTCTGTCTTGTTGCATGTTGTTTTTGTGTAGTAATGTTGGGTAATATGTCTCCCTTCCCTCCTATTGTTTTTTCTCCCTCCCCCTTTTTTTTCTCTTGTTTTCTCTTTCTCTTTTTCTCTTTCCTTCTCTTCTATTCATGTCCTTCCTTCCCTTTCTTTACGTTACTTTTTTTTCTCTCTGGCATTTCGTCTACTCTCCTTTAACCTTGTTCTTACAACATTGGAGAACCATAGTATTCGGAAAGGCCTCATAGAGGCTTTACTCCTCGAATTGGATGGAGATATGCTCTACTAACTTCTCCCATACCTACGCTTATTTTCGCAGATTTTTTCTTTTTCCATGGAATGCCAACGTATTTGATGACTTTTTCTGTATTTCCTTTTTTTTTTCGTCATTACCTTTGCCTTTTGTTTTTCTGAAATGTTCTATTTTCTCCTTTTTTGTATCATTTATATTCTTAATAAAAACATTGAATTTAAAAAAACAAAACCTGCGATGGACGTCGGGAGGAGGGGGTCACACAGACACTCATTGCGCTCGTGTGACCACAGCCTTATCAGGCTGGGAAATATAGTTCCAAAACATCTGGAGGGCCATGATTGCCGACCACTGACCTTGGGAATAGAAACCAGCTTACATCTAGCCCCAAACTATGTTAAAGGCTGCGGTTGGGTTTAAAATAAAAAAAGGAAGCCTTGCTCATATACCATCAAGAGTAAGAAAATAAACACTGGACCAATTTTAATTTTTCAATGTGACGCATGGAAACGTGGATGATATTAAACGGAGTGCTCTGTATCTTGTTTGTTGTATTTATTGGTCTCAGTAGAACCCTTATACTAAAAGCATATTAACCCCTTACCACTGGACGGGTTGTACCCAGCAGATGGGTCTAAATGCCGATCGGGCGTACTAGTGCGCCCTTGCTCTCTGGCTTGTGTTCAGACCGTCCAGCAGCAGTGACTGACGTTCGTCCCGTCAGACTGATCGTCGGGGCCCTAACACCATGTTGTGCTACCTGCAACATGAATAACGAGTTACTGGGCATCGCTCATTATTCCCCAGCTTATACTACATCTGTGCTTCCTATAGAAATTATAGGAATTGGAAATGTGCAAAAACCTGGTGGCCAAGGGGAGACGGAACATAAGTATTCAATGTGCATTTCCCTTTAAAAAATATAACAGATATATTTTTTAAAAAATTAGCATTTTTTTTATAAATCCTCTAACTTCTTCTACAAATATCTCAAATCTTCATGAACAAATAAACCCGAGAGAAAAAAAACAAAGGAAAAATATTTATAAAAACTGTTTATGCAATCACGTGTCTGTGAATGCATGCATGCAAATACTATCTCCTTATCATTTTTATGGCTCAATATCTCTTAGTATGTATGGTAATATGATTACCTAATAAGGACGTTGTACACAGATTTATATCGGTGACTGAGAGGCTGCAGATTGAAACCAGACGAGGATCATAGTTCTTAGTGATTGTCTAAGGCACTGCTTCTGTCTCTGTATTGTTGTAATGAGCATGTCATTTTGATGATCCTCTGATAGAAAATCTGCACTGCTATAACGTCTACTGCAGGATATTTAAGGCTGATATCAGAAATGTTGTTCTTACCTGTAATTTGCAGCTCATTTGGAAAATTGTGTAGCTGCTCACGGTCTTCTTGAACGTGGCATGATGTGTTTATAGCTGCATTACAGTGATGAAGGTGAGGGTCACAAGAAAATCACTTGTCTGAAAGAATCCCGAAAAATGCCTAAAAAAATCCTAACAAATTAAACATTTTGCTGCAAATGAAAAAAATAAATGGTTTAATAGATATTTAATAAAAAGGGGAATATTTTTAACATTGAAGCCTATGGGATTCGCCTGATTAAACCTCCCGAAGGAAACCACCGAACATCAGGGCATTTCTCTGACATTTCTCTGCTGTTTGGTGTTCTCTGGATAGATTAACCATTGCTTCTCTATAGGGATTTCATTACTGCCAAAGATCACCATATTTCCTTGGCAATTCGCCATTATTTTTAATAGCCGAATGGCTCCGTCCAGGGAAATTCATTGTTCGGTGCAATTTTGGGGCTAGTTCGGCCTCTGCATAAACCTGATAAATCATTTCAAGTGCCTCTGTCATGGACAAAACTACTTTTGTCCATTCGACAGGGCATCCCTACCTTTAATTAGTATATTTTGTTGTTGACCTATATAATGGAAAAAAAATTAGATATTAACGTTTGCTGTGCCCCACACAACCTGTGCAGCAGACTTGAACTTGCGTCTCGGGTAGAATAAGCCGTTAAACAATTAAGCAGAGCGCTCGAGCCGCACTACTTTATAGCTGGGCACTCTACTAAAAAAAAAAGGCAACAGAGGGCCTAACAAGTCTTCCAATATACAATCAGGTACTTATCAGGGTAATTCAAAAAGAATTGAAAAAGTCACCGCATGTTCGGTGACTTTTCGTTCTCTTCAATTCAGTTCGATTTGGCGATCCCATTTCGGCAACCCTGCGGTGTATTCAGCAAGCACCACAGGGTCCCTGAATTGCAGGGAAAAGTCGCCGCAAACCCGCCGAAAACTCACCGCAAAACGAGGTCAAACGCACACCGAAACTGCAAAAACATCTGGATTAACCCGCCGAAAATGCCGGAAAAACCCAAGCAGGAGCCGATCACATGCAGCACAGCTACCGGAAAAAGCAAACACCGCAGACGAATGGAGTGAATAAATTAAGAAAACTGTTCACTTGAATGTTTGAAAAGTGAAACACTGTTTGCAAAAAAACTACTGAGCGAAAATGTCTGAAATTTACATATGAGGTCCAGGGAATGATAATAAAAAGGGCTGTTACAGAAAAAATAAGTAAAGTTAAAAAAAAATCTGAAATTTTCTTTTAAAAAAAGAAATCCCGAAAAATGCTTAAAATATCCTAAAAAAATCTATAAATAAAGAGACTCTTTACTGCTGAATATTATAATCAACGGTTTATTAGATAGTGAATTAAAACGGGAATATTTTTAACATTGAAGCCTATGGGATTCGCCTGAATAAACCTGTCGAATGAAACCACTGAACAGCAGGGCATTTCGGGAACCTTTCACTGCTGGTTTTTGTTCTCTGAACAGCCGAAGCATTGCTTCTCTATGGGGATTTCACTGCCCTTGAACAGGCACCGTATGTGCAGGCAATTCGCCAAGATTTGGCGAATTGCCTGCTCTCTGGATAGCCGAATGGCCAGGAAAGGTAAACGTACGCTGAATTTCAGCGTTCGGTTACCTATCTCCAGCAATTCAGATCTCTTTTGAATAACCCTGTATGAGTTCTCCAGGAGCAATCATCTCTTTAATTAATCACTGAGAAGGGAATAAAGCAATGGAAATAGAGATGATCTCGTCAAGGGCCAATTAGCACCCATTGGCAATTAGGACAAACACTGCACTCTCCTACTTATCACCTACTTATGTAGCTTACCTTGATTTAGGTTATTTATGTTGATTATGGTTGTTTGTTGACGCATGTTAATATTACAAAAAGGGAATGACTTCGACACTGACAGTTAACTAGAAATTGTAACCCTGCACTATTTTCTGTTATTTTCTCGCCCCAAAGTAAATGTTTATTAAAACAAATATGTTGGAATTTTCTAAAGTAAGATTGCACTGCGTCGCCCAGAGCTTCATGTGCATTCTGTGCCATAACTGCAATTATTTAAATAGAGTCTATCAAATATTAATTCCTTCCTACTAACATATCATTTGGTGTTAATTAAGCATATTAGCAAATTGTTTGTAATTCATTTCAAGAAGTATATTAGCTAATTTCTAATTATTTCCATTTAATGGCCTTTAAAATGAAGCAAACACTGCAAATATGTTTAATTGCATACTTTTAGCAAGAGATATGCAAATCCACGCTAAACTGTTTTAATGGAACACTTTGAAGTTCGGGTCATAACATTAATATTCTGGCAATTGTGTTTACTGTTGGCTAACATTACTATAGACTGCACCTTTATTTTTAATTCTGAAGGATTCTGTGATATATCTCACCTGGGAGATCAAGTCTGTATGGATGTAGGATGAGCCAATTGTTTGTAGTAGACAAGAAATGTAGACTCTGTGCCAGCCACAACTATATTGCAATGCAAGTGATACAAGAGCCTGTGCCTCTTTTGAAACGTCAAAAGTCTAAAGCTTGCCCACTCAAGGGGCTTTAGTGAAACTCACCCTTTATACCCCAGTGCTGGTAAAATACTTTATAAATAAAATAAATAAGTATGGCTGAAAGAGACAACTCAGATTCAGTTACGGTCCGTGATTGTCAAGCCAGATTTATGGACACTGGCCAAAGACAAATAATTACGTTACCTTTCTTTCTTTTTATTTACTCTGCCTAGCAACAGTTGGGGGGGACAATGACTCTGCTTAAAGGGATATAATACATTTTATCAATCAGGCACATGTTAAAGGAGACAAATAACAACAGAAAAAAATTATACAGCTTAATTTTTTAACTTTTGTTATTGCAAAAAAAAAAATGATAACGCGCTGCCCGATCTGACCCTATGGAGGAGCCACCAATGCTTTGATTCCTATGGCTAAACCTATCCTAGGTCTCCCATGGGAATGTTGACCATATCCTTTAAATAAGGAAACTCAACGTCTGGTCCCCCAGATGCTGATGTCCTACAGTTCCCAAAATTCTTGGATTGCAATAGACATCCAGAGAATCATGGGAATTATAGTTTAAAAACATCTGGTCGAGTGGGCAGAGTTTGAGATTCCTGCTGTAAATTGTATATGCATATCTCTAGCTTTTCATTATCCTTCATTCAGATGTTTTCATTGAGGGTACACTCCAGGCACAGTAACCACTCAATATAATTTGAGTGACCACAGTGGCCTGAGTGCCCTTTCACACTTCTTTCACACTGCGGAGTGTGCTATGCAGTACCCATGGCAGGTGGGACTTAATGCCACAGGACAGCATAGCATGCCCCGCTGAATTGAGCATTCCCCCTGCAGCCAATGATTTGCACGGTGTGTTGGCTGGGGAGGCGGGCCCCAGCAGAGTTAAGACCCTCCCACTTGACACCACCCACGCAACAGGAAGGGGTTAGTAGATTGGGACTCTTTGGGACTGATTTCCAGTCACTGGCTCTTTTTGCAATCAGATTAAAATTCATTGGATTGGCTGGACGCCTACTCGAGGGTCCACCTTCCTGCTGTTACAGGACATTTGCAGCTCTAGAGCAGTGGTTCCCAACCGCGATCCTCAAGTCCCCTAACAAGTCAGATTTTAAGGATTACCTCTGGGAAATACAAACTGAATCCTGCAATCACTGAGCAGAAAATCATATCACCTGTGCTGTGCTTCACATATCTGGAAAACCTGACCTATTAAGGGGTACTTGAGGACCACGGTTGGGAACCACTGCTCTAGATGAAGCTGCAATATGTCATTACCCGTGCAGCAACGAGGGAGTCTGGTGTTGGACTAAAGGTACTTTTTAACATTACTCTTTGGTTAAAACAGGAGAGTTAAGTGTTGAGGGGTTCAGGAGTGGTTAATGTTTAACCCCGCCACCCACCGTCCCATATTAATCAAAGAGCATCCTTTAATGTAACTGCACATAGTGTCCGCAAAGGCTCTCTCTTTGAAATCTGTTGGAGAGTGGCTTTCACCTATAGCAGTGTTTCCCTTCGCTGGACCGGGTTTCCAAGATATCTGAAGCACAACACAGGTGATATGATTTCCTACTCCATAATTGCAGGATTGAGTCTGCATTTCCCCAAGACAATCCTGAAAATCTGCCTGTTTGGGGGATCCTGAGGACCAGGGTTGGGAACCACTTACCTAAACCAACTGGTACCACTCTACATACCTACACCCGCTGGCATTATAGGCTTTCTTTCTATCAGAGAACCCACCCCAAGCCACAGATACCCCCTTGGTCACATCACTATCATTGAGACTGTAACTCTTAAAATGTTTGCAAACTAATGAAGCTTCTCATTAAAGGTCCAACGCTAGGGCAGCGTCAACAGACCTCTCTTTGAATTTGATGAAAGAACTTGTGTCCGGACATAGGAACATGTTATAAGCTTTCCTTCTGAAGTCCCTCACTGGAAAAATGCACATAAATCTTAAAATTTCTTGATAAACAGGTGAAGTGACTTTGGTTTTCAAAAACACAGTGTACCAACACCAGCAGATGACATTGCACCCCAAATCCTCACAGACTGTGGAAACTTAACACTGGACTTCAATGAACTTGGGCTATGAGCTTCTCCACTCTTTCTCCAGACTCTAGGACCTTGGTTTTCAAATGAAATACAAAACTTGGTCTCAACTGAAAAGAGAACTTTGGACCACTGGGCATCAGGCCAGCTCTTCTTCTCCTTAGCCCAGATAAGACGTCTCTGACGTTATCTGTGGTTCAGGAGTAGCTTAACAAGAGGAATACGACAACTGTAGCCAAATTCTTTGACATGTCTGTGTGCGGTGGCTTTTGATGCCTTGACCCCAGCTTTGGTCCATTCCTTGTGAAGTTCCCCCAAATTCTTGAATTGATTTTGCTTCACAAGTCTGTCAAGGCTGTGATTCTCTCGGTTGGTTGGGCATCTTTTTCTTCTACACTTTTTCCTTCTACTCAACTTTCTGTTAACATGCTTGGATACAGCACTCTGTGAACAGGCAGCTTCTTTGGCAATGAATGTTTGTGCCTTACCCTCCTTGTGAAGGGTGTCAATGATTGTCTTCTGGACAACTGTCAGGTCAGCTGTCTTCCAAGATTGTGTAGCCTAGTGAACCAAACTGAGAGACCTTTGCAGGTGTTTTGAGTTGATTAGCTAATTGGCATGTCAACATATTCAAATTTTTTGGGATCGTGAATTGGTGGGTTTTTGTTACCTGTGAGCCAAATCATCACAATTAAAAGAACCAAAGACTTAAACTACTTCAGACTGTGCGCATTGAATTTATTTAATACACAACTTTCACAATTTGAGTTGAATTAATGAAATAAATGAACTTTTCCACAACATTCTAATTTATTGAGATGCACCTGTATGTGCATGAGACAGGGACTTAAAATCTCTTACACAGAATTTGTTTGTCTCACGTTAAATAATGTAAAAATAATAATTTTGGATGTGTGTTATGTAACAATTAAATAACAGCGTATATGTAAAGAACCAGATGTACATATGAAGATTTGATGATGCGTTAGGAGTTTAATCCGTTTTTATATTCTGCTTCCGTAGCAACCTGTTAAATCCATATTTGTTTGTTGAATGAAGAGCTGGAAGCAATTTAGAATTTGAATAATCAAGTGCAGTACTAATCTCTTAACTGATTCCCTTGGGGGGCTTTCTCTCCACACACAGTCGAGCAAATTGCAAAGAAGCTTTGTGATGCCACACAATGCTTTGTGATTTGTGCGGTACATTAGTGTTATCTTGTATCTCAAATGACACTGATCAAAAAACCCTGTACCACATTATAATTTACAGCTAAAATTCTTTATTTTTTATTGTCACTGTGTTTCTGTAGAGTAGTGAGATGGCGCATCGAGCGTTCAGCCCACAGGTCAGCATTGATGGATTAAAACGTGCGTTGTTTAATGACACTTTATGGTAGGGGTCAATAACCACTAGCCTCCAGATGTTTTTCGAATTACAGTACCCATGAGGCTCTGCCAACCTTATGCGGATTATTCAGAGAGCACCAAAATGTCACCAACATTTTGGTGCTCTCTCGTTCCCCGCACTTCCCTGCACTTCGGGAAATCGAAGTTCCCCAGTCCCTGCGGTGAATTCAGCATTCAACGCAAGGTCCCCGGAGTGCAGGGAGAACCCGCCGCAAACCCGTCACACACCCACCGAACACCCGCCGAAATCCTACTGCAAAAAACATGCCGAACACATCGGAAAAAGCCGATGAGCCGCTGATCACAGCGCATACCAGCCGCCGGGAAAAGCCGACAAGCTGACAAATGGGGTAAAAAAACCACACAAAAAAAATATGATAGAAAGTGTCAAAATTGAAACGCTGTTTGCTAAAAAACTACAGAACGAAAATGCCTGGAATTTACATATAAGGTCATAAGAATGATAATAAAAAGGTCTGTTACAGAAAAAAGAAACGATTTTTTTAAAAAAGCGGAAAAATATTTTGCAGAAAAAAATCACGAAAAATGCCTAGAAGATCCTAAAAAATCTATAAATAGACTTTTTGCTGCAGAATAAAATAATAAACAGTTTAATAGATATTGAATAAAAACGGGGATATTTTTAACATTGAAGTCTACGGGATACACCTGAATAAACCTGCCGAATGAAAACACTGAGCAGCAGGGCACTTCGGCAATTTTTCTAAGCTGTTCAGTGTTCTCTGAATAGATTAACCATTGCTTCTCTATCAGGGATTTCACTGCCGTCAAACAGGCAGGTTTGAACGGCCGTCAAACAGTTACTTGCTGGCAGTTTGCCAAAATTTGGCGAACTGCCTGCTCTCTGAATAGCCGAATGGCCCCGAAATTGCACCGTATGGGGAAATTTCCAGTTCGGTGCCATTTAGGGCCAGATCGTCTCTCTCCAAATAACCCCTCAAGAGTAGCTGAGCGTAATGGTTCTTAGATTGTGAGCTCTCGAGCAGGGTCCTCCCTTCTTCTGTTCCGCGTGTGTAACATGTATGTATATTTGTTATTCTGTCTCTCCCATTGTACAGAGCTAAGGAATTTGTTTGTGCTTTATAAATACTTGTAACTGTAAGTAGTTCCACAACATCTGGGGTCAAAGACTGCTGACCCCTGCTTTATGGTAGATTTGGGGGGAGTCAACAGAGGTTATTTAATTTTCTAGCCCATTATTAAAGGGACACTCTATGCAGCCTGACCACTTTAGCTAAACAAAATGTACAGGATGCATGGAGTTACCCCTCTCCAGCCTCGTTTTGCAAATACGGCTGTGTGAAGCGGAGGAGTTTCCTCCGCCCACACAGCTGTCATTTGGCAGACAGGATTTAAATTACCAGCCTGCCAGGGACCAACTCAGAGGCCGATGATGTCACCATACTGTGCGTGCTGACATCACTCTCTGAACACCCGCATTACCCGAGGACTGGTGCTGCACGCACATGTGGCCACACAATAGATGCTTAGACCTTGTGGCGCTACAAATCCCGTGGATGACGGGTGACCCCTGCTTCTAAAAAATCTGGAAATTTACATTCTTTTTTATTCTGTGTGCTGAATAGGTTACCTCATATAACAGTGAACTTGAACTCTATCAACCCATGTGTTAAATTTTAATTTGCGCCTGAAGCTCAAAACGCCATTTAGGTATGTTAGAAAATGACTACAGTGCACTTTCTGAAGGCCTGAAGCACCTAAGGCGTAGGGCCCTTAAGTTGCCTCTGATGCTAGGACTCAGGGAGGATTTTTCTAGAAGGTTTTGCAGCGCGTGAGGAGATTGAGCGGGAGTGGTGGGGGAGGAGTAGCCAGGAGGGTACTTAAGGCGCGTGTGGAAAGGCTCTGTGCGTCTTTTACTCCTGAGGTAGAGCGGTTAAAATCCCCACCCTCCCACCCTGTTTTATTTAATTCCAGGTTGGGTTGGTTTTTTCGTTAGTATAGTATTTTTGTTGGGCTCCTTTTGTCACGGCGGGGGCTTGTAGGCAGTGCTGGCTAGGGGTTCCTTTTTAGTTATAATAACTTTGGTCAGATGGTTGGGAGTTGGGACGTTTTTGTGGTTGGTTGGTTTGGAGGTGTGTGGGGGTTGTGGGGAGTCCTCTTTCAGCACTGGGTTATTGTTTTAATTTTGTTATGGGAATGGTTATGTCATGGTGGTGGGTTATTGTGTGTAGTTTTTAGCTGTGGCCTATATATAATAAATATATATATTATTCCACAGTTATGTGTTTGTGTATTTTTTGAGTATTTATTGTCTCCCTGCGTCCGAACCGGTCATCAGTAGGCGACTTATTAGACTCGTCCAGCTATAAAGTAAAGAAGGTGCAAAAAAATATTTTAACAATCGCTGCATTTTTGCAGTTTAGAAAACCAAAAAAAAATTAAAAAATATGTTACAAAAAAGTCTTTGTGAGTCTATAGCCTTGACTACGTGAGGTTGATTTTAAATCAGCTGCCAGATTACACTCAATGAGTCATCACTAACTTGTTGAATTAAAGGTCACCTATGTTGCAATTCACAACCAAGGAACTATTGATTATATAAAGCAATCTCCACATCACACAGTGCAGCCAATTACCCGCCTTTATTCTTTAGAAATGTCCAAGGGCTCTGCAAATCAATTTTGCTAACTTAAGGGACTTTTCATGTACTCATAAAGTGCCTTATGTGTTTCAACATAAATAGCTTGGTCAGACGGTATTAAAGGGAGACGGTCATATAAACACAATAACATGGAGCTGTATAGAGCGCAGCCAATAAATCGATAGATTGTGCTGTCCTTGTCAGGACCCCTGTGGCATTTTGTAAATATCAGGTAAAGTTTCTAATGTTATTGTATCAATTTAATTTATATTGTATCAGTGGTGATGGATATGTGTGCATCTCTGTGCTGTCCCCTCGAGTAATCTTGAGGCCATCTTAAAAATTGGAAAATTAAATTAAAGGAACACTCAATAAAAATGTAACCCTCTCCCCTTGTTTCCGCTTTAAGAATTGGGCAGATGCTGCTGACGGCTTCTGTTCAATTATTTTTTTTAGTTTAGGTGTAAACATACACTTTTTCTCCTGCTGAGCCGGGCTGCTCTTTCTCTTCAGCTCAGGGCTTCTGAAATGCAGAAGTCCCTGCAGCTTCTAACACAATTGGCATAGTGTATGTAACATGCATAGCGCACGCTATGTCACGGAACTTGCGTGAAATTCATATGCAAGCTACACAGCACCTGCAGAGAATGATGTACTGGTGTGTTATGCATAAAAAGCTTCCTCAGTTGGTGCTACTGTAAAGTAGCACCAGCTGAGGAAGCTTTTTATGCGAAACGCGTTTGGTATACAGTAGTTTTTACTACTAAAAAAATCACCTTATTTTACACCTATCCCGGGTCCTGGATGCTTATATTCGCCGAGGAGGTGGCTGAGGCTGAAAGGTGATCCGGTGCACCTTCTGAAGTCACCGGCTGTCTCTAAATCTGGTGTCTGATCAATGAGACACCAGCAAATGTGAGTACAACATCCTTCTCCTTTTTTTGCACTCAATTTTATACAATTTTGCTCTATGTGAGTCGTTTTATATTACGTGATCAAACTGCGGCGAATTTCAATGTTCTCTGAATAACCCCTAAAATTATGAAACGGTGTTATTAAATATACTGCATTTGTTTATGTAATCTACAAGCAACTTAGTAAATTTGTGTCAAACTAATTACATATTTTTGTATTTGTCGGATTTGTGGTTTGTAGATGGAGTTCACAATGTGTAGTAGCAGTGGGGCACATCCGTTGTGTATTGGCACTGCACATTTTTTGTTGTTTATATAGGATAGGGGATCACACTTTGATTGGGGTGGCCCTGGCTGCAAGTTAAGAATCCAGGAACATGTGATTAGAGGTAAGAGGATCTCAGGAGAACAGTCAGTCAGAAGGGACTGAAGCAAAGGAGCACTGATGGATTGGAGGCCTGGAAATTTATAGAATGGATCCCCTGTTCAATGTCTATTGAGTTCTTTTTTGCTGCCTTGATATATGAAAAAAAATCACTAATCACCTAAAAAGGGAGACCAGGTACCAGGCGGTAAATAAGGTGTTTGTAAGGTTATGCGGCATCGCCGCCATAAAAGGGCCTGAAACAGTGCTGCATCCTGATTCAGGCAGCACCTTTTCTGTGATATCCTCATACCCCTAGTTTACCCTTGCTACAGATCAATACTATGAAACACATGGCTAATTAAGCATTGGCTGCACCTAATAAAAGATTACTCCTCCCAACAGCCAGTGCTCAATCATTGTAGTCTTTCATCTCCTAGAGAAAGGTCCTACATGTTGCTGCTCCTCAGACCCTGTTTCCTAACTTGCTACTAAGAACTTTCCTGCTTTATCTATACTGTTGCCGAACATTGCTTGTCCATGGACTACCCATCTGATCGCCGTCTGTGAAATTACCTGAGATTCTACTGTCTTTACCCATGCTGAACCTTGCCTGACCCTGGACTACCCATCTTACTGCTGCCTGCCTACAGACCCTTTGCCTAATCTTAATACTGTCTATAGGATCTATTTCCAGCAAGATGACTCCACACTCTCCGGTGAGTATGCAATACCGCTCATTGGGCTCACAAACCTGCTTAGCAGGTACCACCCCGAAACCAGCTCCTGACAGTGTTACAGAGTGCTTCTATAGGTAGAGATGGCTGTTTCCACAGGATAATGGATCAAAAAAGATAAAACCAGAAATAAAAGTGGTCTTGGTAACCCAGCGAAGGCATTCATTTTGAAATGTGGTCATGCAGAATCCTTAGTTTCTACTTTATTCATAACTTTTGAAGCATCACTTAGCCTGTAACATTCTGAAGACATTTCCCGGGCACCGATATCAGCTAGTAGTACTTGATGCCAACTGGACATGGCATGGGACCACCCGTATGCTGTGGAGCACGGCTGCGTGATTGCTGCATGGAGGAGTCATAGGACCCATCGAGGAGGAGCAATGAGGTCCAGTTGCCAGGATGGAGGGTTGGTGAGAACTGGGAATCTTTGAGGGTCTGTCCACCATCATGGATAACATGCCAAATAAGACCTGGTTAGACTATCAGGGTTATTCAGAAAGAGCCGATCTGGCCCTGAAATGTAACCGGACACTGAAATTCAGCGTACGGGGACATTTCGGGGACATTTGGCTATTCAGAGAGCAGGCAGTTCGCCAAATTTTTGCCAATTGCCAGCACATACGGTGCCTGTTTGTTGCCTGTTTGAGGGCAGTGAAATCCCCATAGAGAAGCAATGGTTTGTCTATTCAGAGAACAAAAACCAGCAGTGAAAAGTTGCCGAAATGCCCTGCTGTTAAGGCTGGCGGCACACGAGCGTTTCTCCAAGAGAGGAGGATCGCACTTTGTATCCCCTTCAGCGTCCGTCTAACTTTTTGACGGGGAGTGATTTTTTACATCCTGTGGTTGGCCCTCCCCGTCACAACGGCACAGATGCAGGGAAGTGCGGGCGCACGAAAGCATAAGTGCGCTCGTGTGCCGCCAGTCTCAGTGGTTTCATTCGACAGGTATATTCCGGCGAATCCCATAGGCTTCAATGTTTAAAATATTCCTGTTTTAATTCAATATCTAATAAACTGTTTATTATTTTATTCTGCAGTAAAAAGTCTCTTTATTTAAAGTTTTTTAAAGATCTTTTAAGCATTTTTCGGGATTTTTTCCGGCAACATTTTTTTTTTTTTTTTTAAATCGTTTTTCTTTTTTCCGTAACAGCCCTTTTTATTATCATTCATTGGATCTTATATGTAAATTCCATACATTTTCGTTCAGTAGTTTATTTGCAAACAGCGTTTCAATTTTGCAACTTTCAAGCGCACTGTTTTTTGTTTTTTCTGCTTGTCGGATTCTTCCGGTGGCTGCTCTGCACTGTGATCGGCTGCTCACCGGGTTTTTCTGGTGTGTTCGGTGGGGTTTTTGCACCGGTTTCTGTGGGTTTTCGGTGAGTGTTCGGCGAGTGTTCCGCGGTTTGCGGCAGGTTTTCCCTGCACTACGGGGGCCCTGCGGTGCTTGTTGACTACACCGCAGGGTCGGCGAACTAGAATGGCCGATGTGCCCTGAAGTGTAGGGACCGAAAGGTCACCAAACATGCGGTGGCATTTCGAATCTCTCTGAATAACCCTGTATATTATTAACACCTGAGCTCAAAATCTAAACTACATTTTTATAATGCAGAAATTCCATTATTTTTGATGGTTCTTTTGAGAGTATTTTTTTTATATCTGCTGACAACCCACTGATTACCTGCTCTCTGTTTCTGTTCTGAAAAATGGAAATAATTTCCCAGTTCTTAATGCTTTCTTGACAGTGTAAAGGAAAGGGATGGAAATCATTACATCTTATTTCCACCATATGCCAATGTTCTATAATTAGTGCACTTCGCACTGCTAGAGCAATATTTAACGTTTATGCATGCAAGAATAATCAGAAAAAACACAGTCAATATATGGACAGACGTACCTGGGGCTTAATGTGCAGGTGGCAGTAACATCCTTTATCTCACAATCATAAATTACCGGCCAAGCATGTGGCAAAACAATGGACATGGAGTCACTGACGTTCTGTAAATCAGAAGCATTATATTCATGCAAGACATTGGGCTAGGCAAGGAGGGGAGAATAACCGTGCGGGTTCTGATTCTGATTAGATGAAGAATGGGAAATGTGAGTGTTTTAGTTGCGGCATTTAAAAGTTAAACAGATATACCAACTAGGGATGAGCTGTTCGGGTTCGGATAGTTCGGAGTTTGGCCCGAACTTTGTCAGTTCGAAAGTTCGCAAACTTCGAACTTTTTGGGTGTGTACGGTTCGAGTTCGAAAAAAAAAAAAGAAATTTTGAAAAAAGTATAGAAAATGCTTAAAAAAATACTAAAAAATCTAGAAGTAAAGAGACTCTTTACTGCAGAATATTATAAGCAACGGTTTATTAGATATTGAATTAAAAACTAATGTGTACGTGGAAAGATTATCAACTCTAAATGACCTCTGTTCACAAACGGGCATAACACCAGGTGTTTTTAGTCTGGTAATCAATTTGATACATTGTACCCTATACTGAGGGGGTGGGGTGGTGTCTGCTTCTGATTGAGATTTGAGAATTAATTTCCCTCCTAAAACATCCTAATATGCTGCATTTAACTGGTGTTTGAAAAAAATTCAAAATAACATCTAAAGCAATGTTATTTTTCACTTCGGGATTAAACATTCACAGGGTTATTCAGAGAGCGGTGAAAAGCAGGAGAATAACTGGAGAAGTGAAAATTCTAGGTCAAAATAGCCAAACCAGAAAAATTCTCCCATTTAACTCACTTTCCAAATTGGCTATTTGGTCTAGATTGTTCTCTTCTCCTGCCAGTTCTCCTGGCTTTCACCTCTCTCTCAGGGTTGTTCAGAGAAAGGTGAAAACCAGGAGAATGGCAGGAAAAGAGAACAATCTGGACCAAATAGCCGATTTGGAAAGTGAGATAAGGCTAGGGTCAGACTAACGCATTTTTCACAGCGACCGAAAGTGCGTCCGAACGCATTGCCGTATTTTTTTTCACGGAATGCCTGAAAACGGTCATACGATGCGCATTTTTGTGCGTGATTTTTTACGGATCCAAACCAGGAAACTTTGGGTGTCTCGACGTTATGTTGGCCGGACATGAGCAGGGTCTGACGTCTCCAAATCATGCACACACGCCGCTAGTGGACGCAGCGCACTCTGTATGTCCGTGCGTTCATTTTCCACTTGCGTTGCGCAGCCGGACTTTCGTGCGACCGTACTTCGTATATTGGCCGTCATTGCCCGTCATTTGCTGCTAGTGCGGCCATGATTAAGTGCGCCTAAACGCACGTTAAAAATTCGCTAGTCTGACCCTAGCCTAAATGGGAGCATTTTTCTGGTTTGGCTATTTTGACCTAGAATTTTACATTCTCCAGTCATTCTCCTGCTCTCCACCGCTCTCTGAATAACCCTGACAGGGTTATTCAGAGAAAGGTGAATCTCAGGAGAATGACTGAAGAGAAAATTCCAGGTCAAAATAGCCAAACCAGAAAAATTCTCCCATTTATCTCACTTTCCAAATCGGCTATTTGGTCTAGAATTTTCCATTCTCCAGTCATTTTCCTGCTTTTCACTGCCAAAAAATCAGTAAACTTTTTCTGCGTGTCCGAAAATGTCTCCTCTTTTCATACAGACTGCCGCCCCAAGCAGTTGTTTATGGATAGATTAAAGGAAAAGCATTTACTGTCATTTGAAATGTCATCTTTTGGTTTTTACATATTTCTATACATCCTAGAAATCTGCCACTTCACTGGCAGGTTATGGGGACCTCCTAGGCACGATATTTGAAGGAATTTTTCGTTTTTATTTTTAACCCTTATTTCATGGAAAACTCACTGTCCCTTTTAAAAACTTTTTTTAACATTTTGTCCTTGTTTCCTGTCCCCCAGGGCACTACCCGGACCCCCATACACCTTTTATGGCAAATATCTAGCATATATGCCCTCTTGGAGGGCACTCTAAAAATCAAATTTTCAGCCCCATTGACTTGCATTGAGTTCGGGTTCGGGTTCGGATCCGAACATTTAGAAAGTTCGGGTTCGGGTCCTAACCGAACTCGGGGAGTGTTCGGCTCATCCCTAGTACCAACCATGATGACAACTTATGCTCCTCGTACAAGTCGTGAAGGGTTATTCTATCAGGGTTATTCAAAGAGATTCGAAAAGTCACCGCACGTTCGGTGACTTTTCGTTCTCTTCAATACGGTTCCTTTTGCTGATCCCATTTCGGTGACCCTGCGGTGAATTCTGCAAACACCACAGGGTCTCCGAATTGCAGGGAAAAGCTAACATAAACCCGACAAAAACGAACCGCAAAACCCAGCGAATGCACGCCGAAAACCCTCAAAAACATCTGGATTAACCTGCCGAAAACCACGGAAAAAGCCGAGCAGGAGCCGATCACACGCAGCGAAGCTGCCGTAAAAAGCCGAGACCGCAGAGTTAAGTGAATAAATTAGAAAAACAGTTTGCTTGAATGTTTGAAAAGTGAAACACTGTTTGCAAAGAAACTACTGAGCGAAAATGTCTGAAATTTACATATGAGGTCCAGGGAATGATAATAAAAAGGGCTGTTACAAAAAAAATAAGTAAACTTAAAAAAAAAAAAATCTGACTTTTAAAAAAAAAAAAAAAAATCTGAAAAATGCTTAAAATATCCTAAAACATCTATAAATAAAGAGACTCTTTACTGCAGAATTTTAGAATTTCGCCAACGAAAATGTATGGAATTTACGTATAAGATCCAATGATTGATAATAAAAAGGGCTGTTACAGAAAAAAGAAAAAACGATTTAAAAAAAAAACGGAAAAAAATGTTGCCGAAAAAATACCGAAAAATGCTTAAAAGATCTTTAAAAATCTTTAATAAAGGGGCGGAGCCGAACGGCGTGGTTGATGGCCGCGGTTCCTGTGAGCTCCGTGCGGTAAAAGAGAAGCCTGCAGAATTTGAGGATTTCTGCACATCCTACAGGACTCCCTCACTCACCCGGAGGACAGTGAGCCAGCGGGGACTGATCTGGGCCGTCTCTTTCTGCCCAGACGCCCGGCGGAGCGGAAACTCGGCCCATCTCCCTTTTGAGGCCTAGAGGCGGCGGCCATTGTGGAAGCCTCGAGGGGTGATCGGAGCCGAAGACGGAGGGAAAAGGAAGGAAGGGAGACGCACCCGAACGGAGCTTTCCCCCCTCACCCCGACGCTCGGCCTGAGAGGCGGCCGCCTTACTACTCCTGAGCCAGGTGAGAGCGTTGCCCCCCGGGAAGGGTTGCGCACCCGTCTCCCACCTGCGGCCTGCCCAGCGGAGCCAAGGAGAGGTCATCTATGACGGGCGGGGGCTCCCTCAAGGCGCAACTCGTTGTCGGCCGTACCGCCGCTCCATAAGACATTGCCGGTTGGGGACACGTGGGGCGGCCTTCACCGATCGGACGGACGCCAACAGTGGAGGGTAGCCTTGCTCCCCCTTCGCTCTGCCGCCGAGAGATCCTCCTTATTGCGGCCACCATCAGGCCAGCTCATCATCAGGGCAGCTCCTTGGGACCCACGAGATCCCCCCCCTCTGAGGACATCGGACCTTCACTGCGGGTGGAGCGGGGCAGAGAGGAGAGAGGAAAGGGTGCAGCGACCATCTGTAAAGTTTCCTTTTCTTTTTCTACTTAATATCTCTACCCTATCATAAGTCCCCCAGGCGAATAGCACGGTTCACCCTCCCACTACTATACAAGAAGAAGAGAGGGGGGAAAGCGAAGGACAAGCATTCTGCCTAGGACACTGAACAACATTGCATTGAGAGGGCTCCCAGAGGACCTTTTTTTTTTTTTTTTTTTCTCTCTCTTCCTCGTTTGAATTCACTGGACCACTATACCTGCTCCAGTCTCCTACAAAGACTTCAGGAGGTCCCTATTATAAGTGAGAGTTTCTCTAAAGCACCTTCTCTTAAGGAACTGAGCCCTGCTGGGCAGCACGGATGACAACCTGAAGCTGTAGCGCCAAGCCCTAGAGACTCCCTTGAAGCTCCCTAAGCGACCTATTGAGTTACGGACTCCCTACGCGACCTCCCTCGTCATGCCCGGAACTAAATCTGGACGTAACCCGGGTCAAAAGGATATTTCCCGGTGCTTCACCCCGGCTCGCGCTGCAACCTCTGCATCTCCAAAGATGGCGACGCCGGCCGAGGAGTCGGCAACTCAAGATGCACCGTGCACGCGCAGGGACATACAAGATTTGCGCCAACTCCTTCTGACTATTAAAGATGACCTACAAGCTGATCTAAGGGCTGGGATTGACGGTCTGAGAGCGGACCTGGGGACCCTTGGGGCGCGCACGACGGCCCTCGAGCAGCGGGTGGACGAAGCCCGGGCAGCGGACACAGAGGTGCGAGCGGATCTGGGGGTCCTTCAAAACAAATACGAACTCCTACAGGAGGCGGTTGAGGATATGGATAATCGGTCCCGCCGCTCCAACCTTAGGCTCCGTAATATTCCTGAGACGGTGGTGAATCTCCGGGACTTCCTTCATCGCTACTTCCAGGCGCTCCTGCCCGAAACACCCGAGGAGGAACTGTTACTTGACAGGGCCCACAGAGCCTTACGCCCGAAACCATCGGAGACAGACCCTCCTAGAGACGTGATACTTAGATGCCATTACTACACCACCAAAGAAGCTATACTCCAGGCGGTGCGCAACGCTGCTCCGACCCTCGACGACGTCACTCCTCACTTCTACAATGACCTAGCTCCATCCACGCTCCAGAAGCGCCGGGCTCTTAAGCCCCTCACGGATCTTCTCCGCCAGAGAGATGTCAGATACCGCTGGGGGTTCCCATTCCGCCTTCTCATCCCTCACAACGGTACTTTCTTGTCTCTCCGTTCCCCCGCGGATAGCTCGACTGTCTTGGAGACGCTGGGCATCCCGGACCCCGGACCTCTTTGAGCAGGGAGAGGCCAGGGGAAGGCCGAGGAGACAGGATCGGAGGCGCTCACCGGTGCGTTAGCCTACAGGACGCTGCTGACATTATCCCTCCGCGCCCCTACACCGCATGAGAGAGACCATCTCATCTTCTCCACGGGACTTTAAGTACTGAGGTTTACTTTGCCCCTCCATACGCCTTTCTGGGATTCCACGGGGTGGGTCAAGAGAACTGGAGGGAAGGCCAGAGACTTGGGGTGAGCCCACACCTGTCGGGTTCTTTCAGGGTAGATCTCCGAACTGAGGTAGATATCCTGTCGAGAGCTGGATGATCCCTGGTGGACGCCTCTGGGGCTCAGGGGGCCTTTGCAACTCCTGGACCTGGCTGCTGTGGGATTGGGGGTGGGGGGTTTGGTGGACGAGCTGCACCTGGATATTGATTCACCTGATGACTGGGAGGGTTGGCTGGGTGAGGGTTTTTCAAAGGTTTAGAAGCTGTATGTTAGGTCTTGGTCCTCCCTTAGGGAGTTTACGGGCTGGCGGCCTTCTCCTTGCTGTCGCTCTCGCCCCCGAGTGCGTACCTAGTGGTCGGTACAATCCACCACCAGACACATCTTTTTCGGTGTCTTCTATCCTCCCCCTTTTACTTTTTTTTTTTTTTTTTTCTCTTCTCGTCCTTTCTCTTCCTTTTTCTTCTCTCTCACCTCTCATTACATCGCTCCCAACTGATTGCTTCCTCATGGTTGAGGGGGGGGTGAGGCGCGGGCCCGCCTCACGGTACTTTCTCACAATGTGAAGGGTCTACTGTCCCCGAATAAGCGACGAGGGGCCACTAGATATTACCGGAAACTTCGCGCAGATGTGGTCCTCCTACAGGAGACACACTTTACCAGGGACAGAGTCCCGGGATATTGGGGAGAGGGATACACCGAGCACTATCACTCCGCTGGTAGCACCCGCAAGACAGGAGTCTCGATACTGATGAGAGGCAGCCTCCATTTCCACCTTACCCAGCAGGAGTCCGCAATGGATGGTAGATACCTGCGGGTGACCGGGACGATTGGAGGCAAGCCAGTCACTTTTGTTAGCGTCTATGCTCCTTCCCCCCCTGAGGGACCTTTTTGGAGGGCATTGGAGGAGCGACTTGCGCAGCTACCGAATAGGGGGGTCTTTGTAGGAGGAGATTTTAATGCGGTTATGGACCCCTACCTAGATCGGAGCCAGACGGCTATCAGCCGCGCTCCTATTCGCCGCTCCAAGACCTTCCGGGGCGTAGTCCAGACGGCCAACTTGTACGATTCTTGGCGGTTGCTTCACCCTAGAGACCGAGACTACTCCTTTTATTCGAATCCCCATGACTCATATTCCAGATTAGACTATGTTTTTTGCAGCAGGGACAACATTACGGCTCTAGTCTCTTCCACCATTCACGAAATCTCGTGGTCTGACCATGCTGCAGTCGAGATTGCTTTATTGGGTTGGGGGGCATCGGGCTCAGTGGGAGGATGGAGGTTTAATGCCTCCCTCTTCCTTGACCCTGGTTTGAAAGAAGCCATGAACCTTGACTTGACGGCCTTCTTTGAACGCAACTTCACCCCAGGCATGGCTACCACCACAGTGTGGGAGGCGCACAAGGCGTTCATGCGCGGCAAACTAATCGCTATAGCGTCTCGCCGCAAGCGAGAAAGGGCAGCTGAGACGGTTTCACTTACAACTAAGGTGGGCGACTTGGAGCGTGAACATAAAAGGACTGGGGACGCCACCCTGTTGAGGGAGTTGCTGGAGGCCAGGGGGAGCCTCAACATGTTGTTGTCTCGTCAGGTCCAGGCGGCTCTTCAGTGGACGGGTCGGAAGTTTTTCGAGAAGAGTAACAAACCAGACACTCTTCTGGCCCGTAGGCTGAAACAGCAAACCCGGGAGCGTACTGTGCGAGCGGTGCGCCTTGGCTCTGGCGAGATGACCTCTGATCCCCGGGACATTTCAGGGGCCTTCTGCTCTTACTACGCATCCCTCTATAACGGCAATACTGCAACGCCAGGACCAGCAAGGGAGGCACATATCCGGGAATTTCTCAGTCGTACCACTCTGCCCTCCTTCAGCCACCAGCAGCGTAGGGACATGGCAGCCCCCATCTCGGCAGAGGAAGTGGCAGAGGTGATTAAACACTTACACTCCTCTAAGTCCCCGGGCCCAGACGGATTCTCGGTCCCTTATTACAAGGGATTGAGCCCGGTCCTACTTCAGCCCCTGACCAGTCTGTTTAACACCTACATGAAGGGAAAGGAGGTCCCGTCTTCTGACATGCTCCTGGCCCGCATTGTGGTTATCCCCAAGCCAGGCAAGGACCCAGCGGTTTGCCCTAGCTATAGGCCCATCTCCCTGATTAACGTGGACATGAAGATCTACGCTAAGATTCTAGCTAACAGAATAGGTCGCTATATCGCCGAGGTTGTCCATCCTGATCAGGTGGGCTTTGTCCCCGGAAGAGAGGCCCCGGATAATATCAGAAGGGCACTTAATCTGATCCGGGTTGCTACAACCTCGGGGAAAGGCTCTTTTCTCCTTTCTTTAGATGCCGAAAAGGCCTTTGACAGGGTGGACTGGAACTACTTATGGGCAACACTGACCTCCTTTGGAATACGGGGAGACCTTTTGACGGCAATACAGGCTTTATATGCGGGCCCTAGGGCACAGGTTGACACGGGAGGGTTCCTCTCGACCCCCTTCCGTATTTTAAACGGGACCCGACAGGGATGTCCCTTGTCGCCGCTCCTATTCGCCCTCTCTATAGAACCACTGGCAGCATATATTAGGGACCACCCTGATATCCGGGGTATGGAAGTGAGGGGAAAGCCGTATAAGCTGTCTCTCTTCGCTGATGATGTCCTCTTATCCCTGACCTCGCCTATCACCACCCTCCCCAATCTGCTGAGGGCCCTGAAGGATTACGGAAGGGTCTCGGGCTATAAACTTAACGCGGATAAGAGCGAGGTGCTTGACCTTACCCTGGCGGAGGAGGAGAGGGCGGTGATTCGCGATCAGTTTCCTTTTCGATGGTGTGGCTCGTCTATGGGCTCCCTGGGGACCCAGCTGACTCCTACTTGGAGCCAGCTGTACACGGCAAACTATGGAGTATTGCTTCCCACCCTTCACGCATTGCTGGCGGCATGGTCACATTTACACCTTTCGCTCTTTGGTCGGATATACGCGGTCAAGATGACCCTGCTCCCGAAGTTGTTATACCTCTTCAGAACACTGACAATTCCTATTTGCAGGGCGGATCTGACTTTTCTTCAGTCGGCTATCCACTCTTTTATTTGGGGAGGTCGACGAGGCCGGTTACCTAAAAACCTTATGTTTCAATCCAGGCGACGGGGTGGCATGGGAGTCCCACATCTCTACTCTTACTACAAGGCAGCCCAATTTGCGATGCTCTCCATGATTAACCTAAGGAGCGGGGCCCCGCTCTGGACTATCCTTGAACAAGATATGGGGGGACCACAGCCATTGCGCACGCTTCAATGGGCCCAGAAAGCCACTTCCCGGATACTCCACAATAGCCCCACGCTGCAGCATTCGCTGCGCCTCTGGAACCTCTGTAGAGAAGGGGATGGTCTGTCCCCCCCGGCTCGGGCCTCCAACCTTTATTTTATAATCCAAAGTTCCCGGAGGGCAATCCTCCTGGGGCGTTCGGGTGGTGGATCAGGTCCGATATCACAGAGTTGAGAGACCTGACTTTGCAGGGCCGCCCGGTCACCCTTGGTTATCTAAGGGAGTCGAAAGCGCTACCCCCCTCGGAGACATTCAGAGCCATCCAACTGTTATACTTTGTCAGAGGCACTCTCAGGGAGACGCCTGACCGCAGACTGACCCTTTACGAGACCTGCTGTCGACGGCAACATAGAGGACGAGGCCTGATATCCTCGCTCTACTCTCTCATCCTTGAAGCGACCTTCCCGCAGGACGCATCCTTCATTACAAGGTGGGAGGAAGATCTAGGAAGCTCTCTGGAGGGCGACGAGTGGGCAGACATTATTGATAGAACCTCCCGGGTTACAATCTGCACCGCAGTTCGCGAGAACTGTTACAAGGTCATGGCAAGGTGGTACATACACCCGCAGCGCCTCGCAAAGATGTACCCGGGGACGCCGTCGACTTGTTTCAGGGGCTGTGACGAAGAGGGGACGTATATGCATGCATGGTGGGACTGTGGCATGGTCAGCACTATTTGGACGGAGGTGTTTGGTGATTTGAGCAGGGCACTAGGGACACACTTACGTCCGGATCCCTGGACGGCACTCCTTAACCGTCCGCACCCTGAGGCACGCCTTACACGAGGCGAACATTCTCTGGTCTCTAGGGTGTGCGCCGCGGTACGCATCTGTTTGGCTAGGACCTGGAAGGGCCCCCCTCCCCCGCGCCAGATGATAGAGGCCAAAATTTGGCATATGATTACAATGGAACGCCTGACGGCGGTGGTACTGGACAGAATGGCCCACTTTGAGGCAGTCTGGACGCCATGGCTGACGGTGTTCGCCTCCCCGGCTTCTGCTCGCATTGCTTTTTCAGGTTAGACGTAGTTCCGGCGGGGGCGGGCCTGTAGCTGCACCCCCTCTCTCCTCACCTGTTCTCTTCTTTCTCTCCTTTCTTCTCTTTTCCCTTTTTCTTTACTGTCGCCTGGGGGCATCTTCGTGAGGCCTTCCCCTCTTTACTGATAGTACATCCAGCCAAGGGCGCTTCTTTTCCTTTCCTTTTAGCGCTCCCCCTCTTTTTTTTTTCTCTCCCTTTTTAAAGAAGCTTCTCTCACGTTCTTTATGTTTCGACGTTAACAGTTGTAGTTCAGTTTACTTATTGATCTTTTGATGCTAGTATAATTGGAATGGAAGCGGGCTGTAACGTTGGCAATCAGACATACTGTGATGACCGGTCTCCTATCCGCACTGTATTTGACTCAAGATCTTCCAGTATTTACGCTTATTTTACTGTATTGTCTATTCTCCCTCAATTAAAAAATAAAAAATTTTTGAATTTAAAAAAAAAAATCTTTAATAAAAACGGACTCTTTACTGCAGAATAAAATAATAAACAGTTTATTAGATATTGAATTAAAACGGGAATATTTTTAACATTGAAGCCTATGGGATTCTCCTGAATAAACTTGCCGAATTAAACCACCGAATGGCAGGGCATTTCGGGAACCTTTCACTGCTGGTTTGTGTTCTCTGAATAGCCGAAGCAGTGCTTTTTCATGGGGTTTTCACTGCCCTCGAACAGGCACCGAACAGGCACCGTATGTTCAGGCAATTCGCCAGGATTTGGCGAATTGCCTGATCTCTGGATAGCCGAATGGCCAAGAAAGGTAACCGAACGCTGATTTTCAACGTTCGGCTACCTTTCTCAAGCAATTCGGATCTCTTTGAATAACACTGTATAAGTCACCGAATAGCACCGAACAGTGCAATTTCGTGGCACTTCGTGTATTCACAAAGCTGTCAAATATTGGCGAATTGCCAACAAAATACGGTGCAGTTCACTGCAATTCGGCGACCTTCGGCAGCAGTGAAATTGTCCCATAGAGAAGTAACGGTTAAACTATTCAGAAAACAGCAAACTGAACCGATATGTTGATGAAATGCCCAGACTTTCAGTGATTCAGTTCGACAGGTTTAAACAGGCGAATCCCATTGAATTCAATGTAAAAGAAATTACCATTTTTATTCAACCGTTTATTCTTTTCATTTTCAGCAAAAAAACCTTTTTATTTATTTACTTTTTAGAATCTTTTAGGTTTTTTTCTGGATTTTTTTAGGCAAAATTTTTGATTCCCATTTTTTTTTAAAGGGCCTTTTTTTTATTCTGTAACAGACCGTTTTTTTTATAGGTCCTCTTTTTTAGTATTTTCATGCATTTTTATTGTTTTGGGCTAGGGTCAGACTGAGGCAGTGCGAACGCGCGTGCAGGCGCACTTAATCACGGCCGTGCTAGCAGCAAATGACGGGCAATGACGGCCAATATATGAAGTACGGTCGCACAAAAGTCCGGCTGCGCAACGCAAGTGGCAAACGAACGCATTTTGTCGAGAACGTAAAACCGCTAGTACGGTTGTACAGAGTGCGCTGCGTCCGCTAGCGGCGTGTTTGCGTGATTTGGAGATGTCAGACACTGCTAATGTCCGGCCTACATAACGTCCAGATGCAAAAAGGGTTTTATTGATGATCCGTACAAAATCACGGACGCAAATGCGCATAGTATGACCGCTATCGCGTACTCCGTGAAAAAATGCGTCCATTCGTTCGAACGCACTTTTTCACAGACAACGTAAAAATGCGTTCGTCTGACCCTAGCCTTAAACACCTTTTTTAAAATAGATTTAGGTTTTTTTTCGCCAGTTCGGCGGCAAATCAGCTTTTTTATGGCGGCGTCCAGCAGATCGTCGGTCTGTTTGGTGGTGGCATTCGGCAGGTTAATTGGCATTGTTTGACGGATCCCTTCGGCACACTTCGGGAACCCTGCAGCAAATGCTGAATTCACTGCAGGGGCGGCGAACTGAAATTGCCGAAGCACACCTAAGTGCGCTGAATGACAGAGCATTGAAATTTCGCTGAAATTTCTGTGCGCTCCGAATAACCCCTATGGTGTTTTTTCTTACACAAACTCAGCCCTATTCCAAATCCATTGGTGGCGGTAGTTGTGGTCATGGCAAATACGGTTATTGCAAACAAAACCATTTTTATGTATTCAATTCCTAGGATATACTGTAACTATCAATCGGATCAATCAGGCTTTCGTCCAAATCACTCAACTACAACCGCCCTTTTAAAAGTCTGCAATGATATCCAGGCTGGGATGGAACAAGGAAACCTAACTGGAGCCATCTTCCTTGATTTTGCCTAGGCCTTTGACACGGTAGATCATGGCATCTTGTTAGAAAAACTTAAAAACTCTGGCATTGGTGATCGCAGGCTAACCTGGTTTCAATCATATGTATCCGACCGATCACAATATGTGTCAATTTCTGGCAGCTCCTCCCTCCCGCTCCCAGTCACTTGCGGTGTACCCCAAGGCTCAATACTAGGCCCCCTGCTATTCACAATATTCATAAATGATCTGCCCAACGTCTGCAAAGCCTCAACTGTACAAATGTACGCAGACGACACTGTGATCTATACCAGCAAACCAAATCTCCGGCAGCTGGAAGCCGTGCTGCAAGAACAATTCATAGAGGTAGAAAAGTGGATCAAAAACAACAAACTTTTTTTAAATACTGACAAAACTGTAGCGATGCTCTTTGGAACAGCACCTAAACTACACAAATTGCAAAATCCCCATCTATGTGTTGGGACAAAATCAAATGTCACGCTGACCACAGTCACTTCTCTTAAATATCTAGGTATGTGGTTGGACCCTAATCTATCCTTTGGCCCTCACATCGAAAAACTCTCATCTAAACTTTACCCCAAACTAGGTGCCCTGTACAGAAACAAATCCTGCCTGAGTCCCGCGGTAAGGCTAGGGACAGATGAGCGCATTTTCTGCGGCCACCGTCAAAATGTACGTCGATGCGTGCGCACGCATTTTTTCACGGAATACGCTTAAGTGGTCAGACGACCACAGTCGCACAGTCGCAGGTACTCACCAACGCAATTCTAGGGAAATCCGGCTGTTTGAACGTTATGTAGGCCGCACACTAGCAGCGTCTGACGTCTCCTAATCACGCACACACGCTGCCATGCGGCCGCAGCGCACTCTGTACGTCTGTAGCAGCGGTTTCACGTTCTGAGAAAAATGCGTTCATTTGCCGGTTGCGTGGTGTCGGCGCACTTTTGTACGCACGTACTGCGTATATTGGCCGTCATTGGCCGTTATGTGCTGCTACTGCCGCCGTGATTTAGTGCGCCTGCACGCGCGTTCCGACTGCCCCACTCTGACCCTAGCCTTAGAAAGCAGATTGTACAGCAAATGCTTATGCCGGCTATTGATTACGGAGATGTAGTGTATGCAACCGCCCCGCAAACACACCTTCATAAACTTACTACATTGTATAACTCATTCTGCCGCTTTGCGCTACAATGTAACTACATGACCCACCATTGTGACATGTTAAAAGAGCTAAACTGGCCATCGCTGGAATCCAGACGCACCCTTCACCTTTCCAGCCTGGTGTTTAAGAGCATCTCTGGGAAGCTGCCACCCTACCTGAATAGACTGCTTCCCCCAGCAGCTCCCTCATCCTATAACCTCCGATCCAGGACCAGCACCTTACTTGCTATACCACAATACAAAAAGACAGTGGCTCGGTCCTCATTTTCCTACAGAGCACCACAATTATGGAATAACCTCCCAGACACCATCAAATCTTCCCCCAGTCTTAAGTCACTCATAAGCTCCTTACTAACATACCTTAATACAGAATGCACCTGTAAACATGTAACCTAGTGACTATATTTCCTACATATTTTTCTGTTAATCTGTATATTTGTGTTGTTTTTTTTTTTTTTTAATATCTTGCATTGTATTCCTTTGTATTTCTGTAACTGTAACACTTCAATGTTCTTGAACCCAGGACATTCTTGAAAACGAGAGAAATCTCAATGTATCCTTCCTGGTAAAATCCTTTATAAATAAATAAATAAATAAATAAAAACTAGTATTACTAGCAGTAATCTGCCAGCAGTGTCCTTTGGGAATCTTTTTTTGTGGCTCGAGATCAAAAAATTGAAGCAGTGTCTGCTCCTCTTCAGTTCCTCTCCCTTCCCCTCCTGGCACCCTCTTCTGTTTCCCATCCATGCCCTGTCCAAGTCATCCCTCACACACTCAACAATCTCATCCATACTCTCATTCATGCAATGTCTGATAGTAAGAACATTTTTTTCTACCACAAGGAACCCGAAACCTGTTCAAGAAACCACATCAATGGCATGTTAGTCTTACATCTTTTATGGTGCTTTTCCAGACCCTTACAAGCATCACTCCGGTTGAATATTACAATCTACTGGGACAATCAATCCTTCTCTGTGTTCATAAATCAATTCATTCATTAAAGAAGGCATTAAAACTAATTGATATTCAGGGTTAACCTTTTAAAAACAGATAATAACTTCATAAAAATGGTTCTCATACTCATGATCCTTAAAACACAGAGGGCCCTATTACAATCTGGGCGTTAAAACACGGGCGCAAGGGAGGAAACACTGCACCTGCAGTTTTCCCCCTTGCGCCCGCTTTTTAACGCCAGATTACAATGCAGGCGCAAAAAAATGCTCCCTGCATTGTAGCACCCCGTTAAAAATCAGGATGCTCGCGGCAGCGCTGAGCGCAGCCGCAAGCATCCACTCGCTGGAGTCCATAGGACTCCATTGAGTTCCTCTCTGCCGGTCATGCATCGCGAGATCCGGCCGGTCGGCGTAGGGATACGCAGGGAGAGACGGGGGGACTTTTTCCCCCTGTCTTTCCCTGCTCCCGTCGGCAAGAGGAGGCGGTCGGAGCTGCGGTCCTCGCCGTGGGACACAGGGTAAGAATGTGATTTTTTTTTTTTTTTACTTTTTTAAGCTGGTGTTAACGGATTCTGCACCAGCGGAATCAGTTAACACCAGGTCCTGGCTCTGGTTAACTTTTTTCGTTGACCAGAGCCAGGCGTTAATCAGCGCTGGGACATTATAATCCAGCGCTGATTAACGCTTTACGCTCCCCGTGTTAAAATTAGGGAGCGCAAAGTGCAGTGACCTCGTGCTGAGAAGTGCAAGGTACCAAATGCAAACGGGTTTTTTAACCCGTTTGCGTTTGGATCATAATAGCCTGCTAATACTGCAACTAACGGTAGTGCTCACGCAGGTGAGCGCTACCGTTAGGTATGTAATACGGGCCAGAGTGCGTTCTGGCTAATTAATTCCTTCCAACACAAAACGACGATGCAATCTATAAAATTATTGACAGTGTGAGATATCTGTAATAAGTCGACCATTCCATTCAATATAACTAATCTATCACAGCTTGAGGTCTACCTGAGTTCTGCATACCGAATGTAATGGTATGGCTAATAGCTATAGCTTTGCTATGGTAATGTACAGACAATGCTGTGCATCTCCCCATCATTGATACTATCGGGGTTAATCAACTGGAATTTGGGGATCTCTCTTTTCCTGCACTTCGGGGAATCAAATCCCCTGACCCTGCGGTGAATTCAGCATTCAACGCAGGGTCCCCAAAGTACAGGGAAAAGCCGCAAAAAACTTGCAAAACCGCCAAAATGATCAGATCCGATATCTTCGGTGGGCACTGGCGGCTTATCAGATCAGATCCGATTTGATAAGTTGCTGAGATGCGTCTAAAATTATTGTATCTGATCCGATAAGGCTAGGGTCAGACGAGCGTGATTTCTACGGATTGTACGTCTGTGCACACGGACGTACGTCAGTACGGAAGACGCAGTAGTGGCCACACAGTCCGTTTATTCAGTGATGTATATTTTGACGGATGTAGGCGGGAAAATAAAATAAAAAGCAAAACCATTTTGTCCGTGAAAAATGCTGGACGTATAAATGCAGTCCGTCTGACCATGTTCCATCACTCACACACAAAGCTATGCAGACGTTGCGGCGCAGTTTACTTTGTGCGGCCGTTCTAGGGGTTGTACATTCTTGCCTGCCTTGCGACCGTGGGCCGCGGCTGTTGTGCGTCAGCAGTTCAGTGCGGACGTACTTCGTGTGTGGGGCTCCAATGGGCTTTCTGTCATGCTATCACGGACGTACTTTTAGGCGCAATCACGGACGTGAACACTACGCTCGTCTGACCCCAGCCTTAATTGTCGGATTCCATAAGCCGCTGCAAACGTGCTGAACGCATTCAGAAAAAGCTGACGATCCACAGCGCTGACCAGTCGCTGGAAAAAACTGACAAACCGACGAACAGGGAGAAAAAAAAAATGATTGAAAGTGCCAAATTTGAAACGTTGTTTACAAAAAAACTACAGGACAGAAATGTCTGAAAATAACATATAAGATCCTATGAATAATAATAAAAAGGTCTGTTACAGAAAAAAATGCTGTTAGAAAAAGAAAAAGAAAAATTGGCGAGAAATTGCCAGAAAATGCCAGAAAAATCCAAACCTGTCGAATGAAACCACCGAACATCAGGGTATTTCAACAACTTTTCACTGCTGTTCGGCGTTCTGTGAATAGATTAACAATTGCTTCTCTATGGGGGATTTCACTGCCATCGAACAGGCACCGTATTTTGCTGGCAATTCGCCAAAATTTTGCGCATTGCCTGCTTTGTGAATATCCGAATGGCCACGAAAATGCACCGTACGGGGAAATTCACTGTTTTGTGCATTTCCGTGGCAAGTTCGGATCACTGAGAATAACCCCTAGGTTGCCCACTGATGACCGGTCGTCCGCAAGGAGATAAATACTCAACACAATAATAACTCCAACTACTTTGTACTGTGGAATGATATATATTTATTATCGACCACAGCTACAACCCCACCAAATATAAAAATAATATATAAAATAAACATATATTAACCACTTGGCTGCTAAGGACGCGCTCAGCGTGTCCAGCCATGTGATTCTCCTGTGCTATGGACGCGCTGAGCGTGTCCTAGCACAGGAGACAGCAATTGGCTGGATAGCTTCCCCCCATTCCCATCTTGGATGTCAGCCCGGCACTCCGGGACCCCGGCGGGGACAATAGATGTCATCGCACTAGCGCAATGACATCTATTACAGGAGCCCCCCCGCGAGTGCGGGGAAGGTGACTGAAAGGGAGGGGGCGGTCTATGGACCTCTCTCCCTCCCCTTCTGTAAGGGGCAGCGGTCAAAGGCAGGCACCGTTTGGAAGGGCACAGTCTGCCATCCAAACAGCGGCTGGCTTTAACCCCTTGGGGGGCGGATCACAATTCGGCGCCAAAAAGCCCCGGATCGCGATCCTCTCCCGGAGCTGGCCAACATCTTGGATGTCGGCCAAGCTTCCGGGATCTCCCCTTGACGACTGGCGTCATCCTGCATAGTGCGATTACGTCAGTTCTGGAGTTAACCCCTGGCTGCCACCAATAGTGGAGATAGGGGGTTCCAATGAACCCCCTATCTCCCGATCTGTGGCAGCTAGGGGTTAAAATGTTAAAAGTTAAGAAGAAAAAAAAAATGAAAATAAAAAATATTAATAAATAAATAAAAAAAAATAAACTTTTTTTTTGTTTTGTTTTGTAAATGCAGCAATATTGTTCCCATTTCAATTATAATGTGAACAATGATGCTGCACTAACGATGTTTGTATGGGGTGCGTTTACTAAAAATCTTGTCATTTTCCCCCAAACAAAATGTAACGATTCCCCCATTTCTAATTTTTTTAACAAGCGCAACTCATAGAAAATATAAACCGCAAACACTTGCATGTTAAATGTGAAAAAAAACACTTTACACGTTGTAAATTATTGAAAATTCTAATTTTATTGAATTTTGTGTTATAATATACAGACAGGACATGATGTATGCATATAATAATGATATATTATGAATCTGCCGAGTCTGCTGGAAAGAACAATATATAATATGTCTGGGTCATATAATAAAATAAGGCTTCAAAAGGCGTTTAAACATGATGAGCGAAACAGGTAAAAATTAGCTTAGCACACAGGCGTGAAATGGCACAGCAGCGAAAGGGTTAACATCTAAACAGTAAAATAACAGACAGCGCTGAAAGGGTACTCCACACTTCCACCATACCTCTCCTAAACCAAAACCAACTTAACTCCGTTCCCATCTCCCATACATCTAATCTGCCAAATTCCACTTTATATCAAGAAACCCTACCTCAGCACTGCCTACCAACCCCCGCTGTGACAAAAGGTGGGAAATAAAAAATCAGGTAACCTAACACAACCCCAACATAAACCCTATCTAAAGGGAGGGAGGGTGGGGATCTTGCTTTCCTGGTGTAGCGCTCACTCCTGGAGGAGCCGCTGAATTTAACCTCGGGTTAGTCTCTCCGCACTAGGGAATAAATATACACCAGCACTGTTGTGGATTTTATAGATTATATACTTTACTGTTCTCAATAAAGCGGCATATATAATGTAAGCACGGTATATAGAAAACAGGATTTCGTAATGCGAGAAACGCGCAGCGGTAAAAGAAACGTTTAACCCCTTCGTTTCTGGAGTGTAAGTCCCGTGAGGGTAATGTCCCAAGAAAAGGTGTGTGTGTGTGTGAGCTCAGGTACCCGGGTACTATATTCGACTGGCCAGTGAATGGATTTAGCAAATCTTCGACTAGTCACGTTGGGGCCCTCTAGATTTAAACAATACTGCAGTGTGCTTTGTTAAACTTTGACTGTGGCCTGGAAGGCCTCACACCCATCCGCCAGACAATCTGTTCCGCTGCCCGATCAAGGATGTCTCTCCGCTGGATTTTTCTGGAACTCTGTGCCACCGGATCCGCTTCTCCTGCTTGCCCGTTTTCTGCAAAAAGATCTACGGCCTACCGCCTGCACTCCCAGTGGATCATCGCGGTCTCCTTGCTCGGGGTCCAAACCGGAACTCTGTGTCTGTGCAAAACCTCTCAGCGGTGGATTACTAGGTCTCTGGCAAGTCACTGTATCGATCCCCAGCGTCGGCAAGGCAGCGCCTGCTCTCCGGCCTGGTCACAATCGCTCACAGTCTCACGTGCGTCTTACTCTGTTCACCGCATGACTCACACTGGCTCTCCTTCGCACGAGGCTGCGGATGTCCTTTCCTCTTTCCCCCACCCACTTCCTGTCTCCGCCGCAAAGCATGATGGAAAACGTAGTCTCATTGTGTCCAGTATACTTTACATTGCGCTTGTCTCCCTCTGGTGGCCAAACCCGAGCAATACAGCAACAGAGTTTTTAAACAGCGCTACACTGGTTACCTCAGGAAAAAGGCGCAGAGCCACTGAGCATACGCTTTTAATCTGCTCCTGTAACCCCGCCCCTATTCTTCCCGCTCTAACTGCTTCTTTAGCTGGAAATACTCCTTGCGTGCTGGCATCAGGGGCAACTTAAGAGCCCTCCACCTGAGTTGTTTCAGGCCTTCATTATGTATTCTTTGCTCGCTCAATAATAATCTATTTCCTGCTACTTTTCTTTTACAGAAGTACAGTATGTCTCCCTGGCCGGCAGGGGCGGACTGGGCCGGGGGGCAGGGGGACAGTCGTCCCCTGTGCCGCCCCAATGTACCTCTGTGAGATATGTTTTTTGGGGTTTTTTTATTCGTGTCTCGCGGGCCGTGGCCACGCAGAAGCGTTAGCGCTGGCTGCGCCCCCAACGTGATGCCTCCGCAGCCTCCTCCATGCTAGCGTGCCATGCACTAGCTGAAGAGGAGGGCGCGGTCGACACTCAGTGGCGTCAGGGGAGCCCTCAGCCTGCGGACGGATGCTGCGTGTTGCACAGCATCTAAACTGCGTGGAGGAGGGAGCTCCACGTAAGCCAGCCCAGCCCAGCTGCTTCCCAGGAGTGACCAGGCTGACAGAGACGGAGTGAGTCCCGGCCCAGAGCATCTATTTGGAATACAGTCGCTGGTGAGTGATCTGCTGGCTGCTGCTGACCCACAGCTGGGCCCTGGGGAGACAATAGATTGAGGGTCTGCCTGCTGTGTGGGACAATAAATTGAGGGACCTGCCTGCTATGAGGGACAATAAATTGAGGGACCTGCCTGCTATGAGGGACAATAAATTGAGGGATCTGCCTGCTATGGGGACAATAAATTGAGGGACCTGCCTGCTATGAGGGACAATAAATTGAGGGATCTGCCTGCTGTGGGGACAATAAATTGATGGGCCTACCATGGGGTTGTAAAAAAAGAATGGGATCGGCCCAATGTTATTTATTACTAAATTTGCTTCCCGTGTTTTTTTTATTATTATTTAAACAAAATATTTGCTGCGCTACGGGCCTCTGGGTTGTACTTGTCCCCTGGGCCAAAAGTTGCCAGTCAGCCCCTGCTGGCCGGGTATACTCTGTTGCGCAGCATGGGATGGTGCTAAGAACAAACATACCCAACAAGGTGAAATAAATATTTAACTTTTTTTTTTTTTTGCTGAACCACTTATATATGTCAATTCTACATATAAACAGTTCACCCTGTTGATAAATGTTAACTTCTTCCAGTTGACAGGTCTAATTTAACACTCTCACAAATGCAATAAATCACTGCAATGTAGCTCCACTAAATATTTAATACAAACATTTGTTTTTGTGGTTGGGCTCTGCGATTTAGCTCTTTTGTGTGAAAAAAAAATGATGACTTGGCCCGTTCACGCTACGAACCGCTAAAACACAGTATTAGTTTATGAGATATATTGATTCACAACTCTAGGTGTAAGGTCTTAACCAGATGGATCAGAATGGGATGAGAGCAACAACTTTCATCGTTATACCTGCTACGTCTTTGGATTAATATACTACACTGTTATGAATTGTTGTATTTCTTCTTTTTCGTCTTTGGGGGTTACTTGGTGACACATGAGTATTGTTTTACTGATTGACTTATTTTTCACTATAAAACACAGGAAGCTATATATGTGCACGTATAACTTGCACTAGATGTTGAATGCACTGTATTATATTTTAATGCTTAGCTATACTTTTTTGTAAAATCTCCGTTTTATAAACAATTTTGGGCCCTATTACATTCTTCGCGCAAAAATGCATTAACGCGAGGGGCAAAAACCTCTGTGCTGAACATCGTATTACGACGTTCGCTCACAAAATGCGCGTTAACGTCTAACGCGAGTTACCCTGCGCGAACCCTATGCGAGAGCAATTTAGTGCGCGCATCCTATACTTAACATTGTGAGCGCAAATGCGTTTGTGCGCTGGTACGCGCATGGTATTACAATCTTAGGGCAAAATTTAACGGACAACGTTTGAGCGCATAATTTTAACGTGTTTGAAAAGCTGTTGGTAACGGCAAATTGTAACAACCTGACCGTACCAAACTGCCGATTCACAACGGAGAACGTCGATGCGCACGTTTTTTTTACTAGATCCGTCAAAAATGATGGCCACTACCTTGTCTTCCGTCAGAACGTACGTCTGTTGTGCGCAGTCCGCACACAATGATGGACTCACGTTAAAAAGTACATTGCGCTCACACATTTTTGCGCGTCGGTTTTACGAGTGCAATTTTGGATGAAAAAATGCGCGAGGAATGTAATTTCCACAGTGATTTTTGTGCGGTAACGTTTAACGCTTCGTGCAAAAAAATACGCGTTTAGCGTGCGTTTTTGCTTTAAGAATGTAATAGGGCCCTTAGGTTGTGAGTCTGAGCACTTGTATTGGAAGGAAGGTCTGTCCCTTAAAAACCCATTTTGGAGGACAGAGAAAGTATTCTAAGGTTTTCCTACATAAACCTGCTGATGCTGTGCTATGAGCCTATGTATTGGCTCATGGAAATGTGAGTGGTATCTCTGTTGGAGAAGACAGACCGGTGATGTCAGGGTGGCACTGGCGCGGGCCATGGTGGGACCCAAGGTTCAGGGGGTCTGAGCCTGGTGTGTAGGGAACCCCGCTGATTGTACCTGGATTAGGCAGATGCAGTATGTACAAGTGGGTAAGGCAGGCAAGCGGTCAGTAGACAAGCTGAAGTCAGAGGGTTGGTACGGGGCGGGTAGACGGTGGGCAAAGCAGAGGGTCTGGTAAACGATAAACAAGAGAGATAGAGGAACACAATTAATGAGGCTGGTAGCAAACTTTAATACTGAGGCAAGGTATTGGGTAGGGAGTGGTTCTTTATGGACAGACAGGGATGTGGTTGTGTGTGTTCTTGGGTGTTTTAACTGTGTATTTGCTGGATTTTGGTTACTGAATCCAGGTTACAGGGCAGCACTCTTCATGGAGCTGGTTCAGGGTTCAGCATGCGGGCTCGATCCCTGACAGGTGAATTTATCTGATCCAGAAAAGAAAAACAGAGAAATTCGGTTTATATACAGCTCAGGAGATTGTGAGTGACCCATTACCCTCTGCTTAAAACACATTTATACAGTTTAGATATTACATACTACACTATCAGGGTTATTCAGAGAGCACCAAAATTTTGGTGCTCTCCCATTCGCCGCCTTCGGCGAGTTCAATTCGCCAACCCTGCAGTGATTTCAGTAATCATCGCTGGGTCCCTCAAGTGCAAAGAATCGACCTGTAATACAAAAGTGCAGCAAGACGGACGTGATAACTGCACTCGTATGACCCCAGCCTAATTTATTCACTCCATTCGTCTGCGGTGTCTGCGTTTTCCGGCGGCTGCGCTTCGTGTGATCGGCTCCTGCTTGCGTTTTTCCGGCGTTTTTGGCAGGGTTAATCCAGATGTTTTTGCGGGTTTTTGATGTGCCTTCAGTAGGTTTTGCGGTGAGTTTTCGGCGGGTTTGCGGTGACTTTTCCCTGCAATTCAGGGACCCTGTGGTGCTTGCTGAATACACCACAGGGTCGCCAAAATGGGATCGCCAAATCGCACCGAATTGAAGAGAACGAAAAGTCACCGAACGTGAGGTGACATTTCGGATCTCTTTGAATAACCCTGTGTATGTCAATACATTCTATTATGATACATTCATTAAACCCTTTTGTTAGCCTCCCCAATAGCAGCCACCAAATACATTATGTTCTGTTAGAGGACACCGTATCACAAACATTTGCAGTATTTTAACCCTTTCGGGTTAGAAATGAAGGTTTAAGTGTCACTTCTGGTATCCCGGGAGTTACATCGTGTACTGGTTTTAACTAGCTTCCTGGCATTTCTCAGGAATTTCAATTGCGAAGCATAGATTCCAGGAAAACGCATTATCTAAATGCAAAACATCGAGGACAGTTACCATGACCCACTTTAACAGTTTTGCCCGAGGCTGTGGGTCTCAGAAGAACATTCACTAGTGTTAACCTCTAAATTAAATTCACCTTCATTTCCATAAGTGCACTATGAATCAAGGCCACATATATCACTGACACAGAGGGTGATAGATCTGCAGAAAGACAAATAGATGAATATGCATGATGTAGCCACGAGCCATATATATATCTGACTTTAAACCCATATGTGAATTGGGGATTTATATTCCCAGCTGCACTGCTAGATAGATACACAGCCAGATAAAATAGATGGATTGATCGAGCTTTAATAATAATCCTGCTGCAAATTAAACATATAAACATAATATATCTAAAATTTATAGTTAATATTTGCAACAAATATATGAAAGCGAGTAATGTACCACTCTATCTTAGAACCAGAGATCAGTATTGAGGTATTTTTGTAGGTGGTGGGGTCTGTCGGCAAGCTGTGGATGGGAGCCAAAGACCAGACCCCCAAGGGTAGGACGTGGTTGGGGTTTAAGCCGCTGTGGGCAGCAGCTGCAGGAATCAAAGCTGTGATTTATGCAGCCACAGCCAAGTTTTAACTATAGCAATGTGAGTTAGGGAACGTTTTCATTCACTTTACCATTTAGGCTACTGTCAGACGTCAGTCTGAGCGCACGCTGCGTGTGTGCATAACGGACGGACGTACTGACGGAAGATACTGTAGACACCACACAGTCTGTTTTTTTTTTACGGATGTTGAGAAAAAGGGAAATATGGGAATCAAAATTAATTAAAATTAAATGACAGGTACAGTCAGCCAGACCAAAAAAACTTCTGAGCGTCAACGTGATGGACATCGCAAATGTGCTGCGTCTGATGTCGCGTCATCACGCACACATGCCGCTACGCGGACGCGGCGCACTCTGGGCGTCCGTCGAAGCGCTTTTACGTAAAGGCCTAAATTGCGTCCGTTGCCACCTGCGTGGTGCAAGCGCACTTCGGTGCGCACATACTTCTTGTGTCGGTCTTTATTGATCACAAATCAATGCTACGACGGACATTAAACTGTGCGGCGACACGGACGTGATGACTGCTTTCCTCTGACGCTAGCCTAACAAGCATCGCAGACCAGAAACGGGCCGACAGCCCTTTTGAGTCTCACCAGAGACCACCTGCATCCCCATTGGTCAATCCGGGCCAGCCTAAATATTAATAATGTAAAGTAGTGATTGACACCGGAACTCTCTGCTATCTCTGTCCACTCACTGGCTGTTGTAATGCGGCAATAAAATTTGCTGAACATTATGTTATTGCGATAGTTGGGGCTGCTTCTTCCACTTCTTTTAAAGTAGTATAGGGTGACAGGATGGAGGTCTAAATGAGATTTTATTTTCTCTCATGAGTTCATGGGACAATACCACCAAAAAATTATTGTGTTTATTATTATTATTATTGTTATTATTATTATTGTGTTTATGTGATGTTGCTGATATCTTACATGTGCTTTGCTTTTCTCTTGTATTAGTTAAGTAAATATTTGACTCTATATATGTCACTGTGGGCATCCATCATGTGATATTTTGTGTTGCAAACCGCCCCCCCCCCAGTATCTTTACCTGGCTTGCTCCTCACTCTGTGGCATTGGCCATAGAATGGAGTCTATGGGTCAATCACTGACTCAAATCATTGTGTTGTGTGGGATGTATTGAAAAGACATCAGCAGGGGGTAGATTAGAAGTCTTTTAAGCTCCCTGTTTTATTTCATTCAGCTGCCATCTCTTATCTTGAGTAGCCCTGACAACACAATTCACCCTTGCTGCCTTATATAAACATGCCCTCCTCCACCTCAATAAGTGGTAAATACTGTATTCCAGTGTTTCTCAACTCCGGTCTTCAAGTCCCCAAACAAGGCATATTTTAAGGATCACCTTGGGGAAATACAGACTGAATCCTGCAATCACTGAGCAGCAAATCATATCACCTGTGCTGTGCTTCACATATCTGGCAAACCTGGCCTGTTATGGGGACCTGAGGACCAGAGTTGAGAAACACTGCTGTATAGGATAAAGCAAAGCCACAAAGTAAAATGTTTGCACAGATTTCGTTAAATGTTGCATCATGTGAAACAAAAAACAGAATGGAAACAAGAGATATAAAACCTGATTGTATTTTTCCTTTTTATAAGCAATTTTTTCAAGGAAAAGAAAAGAAGCATGTGTTTTTATAAGGTGCTTTTGTTCGTAATGTACAAGTAATCTAGTTACATCAATCCTGCATTTAAAAGATATTGAAGAGAGGATACATTTAAGGGGTTATTCAGAGAGAGCCGATATGGCCCCGACATGGGACCGTACAGGGAATTTCAGCATACAGTGACATTTCGGGGCCATTTGGCTATTCAGAGAGCAGGCAGTTCGCCAAATATTGGCGAACTGCCAGCAAGTACGGTGCCTGTTCGAAGGCAGATAAATCCCCCATAGAGAAGCAATGGTTAATCTATTCAGAGAACACTGAACATCAGAGAAAAGTTGCTGAAGTGCCCTGCTGTTCAGTGTTTTCATTCGGCAGGTTTATTCACGCGAATCCCATAGGCTTCAATGTTAAAAATATTCCCGTTTTTTTATGCAATATCTAATAAACCATTTATTATTTTAATCTGAAGTAAAAAGTCTTTATTTATTGATTTTTTTAGGATCTTTTAAGCATTTTTCAGGATTTATGCGGCAAATTATTTTCCGTCTTCTTAATAGCTGTTTTTCTTTTTTCTGTAACAGACCTTTTTATTATCATTCATAGGACCTTATATGTTAATTTCAGACATTTTCGTTCAGTAGTTGTTTTGCAAACAATGTTTTAATCTTGATACTTTCAATCATATATTTTTTTTTACCCGTCTGGCCGCTTGTCTAGTTTCTCCTGCGGCTGGTCGGCCCTCTGTTCAGCAGCTCGTCGACTGCGTTTGGCGGCCATCCGGAGGGGGGGTTTGCGGTGGATTCCAGCTGGTTGGCGGTGGCAGGCAACGGGTGTGCGGTGGGTTAGTGACAGCGTTCTGCGGCTGATTCCCTACACTCCGGAGACCCTGTGGTGAATGTTGAATTCACCGCAGGGTGGGGACATTTGATTCCCCGAAGTGCAGGGAACGAAAGAGTACCATAGACATTTCGGTGTTCTCTGAATAACCCCCTTAGTTTTGAATTGCATTTAAATGAATAAAAAGGGTCAGTGTGTCTCCCACAAATCTCCAATAGTTGAGCCCAGGCACTACTTAACAACAGTGGACTGAAAGGATAGGAGCCCTTGCTCCACGGCTCCAAACTTCAATATAGCATAAAAAATTCCAAAAGTCCACGTATTAAGTCAAAAGGGGATTTATTCCAGCACCGAGAAGGACGACGTTTCGAACAAAACTGGTCTTTGTCAAGCCACAAATCTCCGTTAGCCACATGCTGTGCTTGTGATTGTTTTGTCTTTTCTGTTATGATTTTTTTTTTACTTGATTTCAGTCTTGATCAACATGAAGGGCTTTTTTTCTGGATTTATTTTTTTCATTCTCTGAATAAAAGCACATTATAGGAGATACAAAGCAAGAAATTATTTCACGTGTCACTTTATCGCACCGAGAATAGGTAAAACAAGTTTTTTTAATTAGCATTGGGACTATCTGGTTTTCCTTACTCGTTTTTTGGTCAGAAATCATCTTGCCGCATTAGATACATCATTCGTTTAACCTAGAGCATCTATTCACTTGCAATGAAACAAAAACTGCTGTTATGTCGTTTGAATACTAATGCCATCCGGAGCGCCGGCAGGAATTCTTCATACTTTCTTCAGATGAGACAAAGGGAAATTCTGCAAAGTTCTAAAAATGTTCCATCATTCTTATATTTTATACTTTTATTTTACATTCTCTTGGTAATTCAGTAAACAAGGTTGGACGAAAAAGGCAACGGTGCCCTTATGGGAACTTCTACAACAAAATTCTGTCTTCTACCTTTCCGTGGCAATTCCCGTGAAAACATTTACTCCTGCAGGAGCAGAGCAGAACAACATTTTGCCAGTACATTTCACAGAACAAAATCTGTACGGGGATGCTTTGCTCTGAATGACATTACAAAGGTTTAAAACAACCACCAATAGATCTGAAATCCTCTTAAAAGTGCCTGGGATGCCAAATGTTCGTAGAAATTAAAAAGAGTGTTAAAAAGAATAGAATTGGCACATTAACCCTTTCACTGCTAAGGCCGAGTGGGGAACGTCCTCATTGACTCCTAAGGAAAGATAGGGGTGGAGATAGGGGGTTCATTTGAACCCCGATATCTCCCGACTGTTGTCAGCTAGCAGGGTCATTTTTGGTATCATTAGAAAGGCCAGAGCATGGCTTTTCCAATGATACCAAACATGACCATGTTTCAAGAAAAACAAATAATAATAAAAATTAGAAAAACATGTTTTTTAAGACGTGAAATGGCTCAGCAGTGAAGGGGTTAACTTATTTTTTTAGTTTAAATAGTGTGGTTTCATTATTTTTACGACCTACTATTTTACATTATATTATAAGGGATACTTTTTTTTCATACTGTCACTAAAGATACTTGATTGTGATTGGACAGAAAAATGTCGAGACGCGAGAAAACTCTATTGATGTTTTGTTGCTCCGGCGACGGATAATCTAAAAATATTAACTGCAAGTATTTTTTTCACTATATAGATGTATTTTATACAATCAAAGGGCATAAAAGCAATGAGCAATAACGCTCAATAAGTCTCAGTCTAGTGAAAGGAAGCAGTAGAACAAATCAATATTAGAAGTCCAACGTACAGATAATATAAAATATAATAGCATTCCTGGCATTCTTTACGGAGTTAGATAATAGTCTTGAGAAAACCAGAAGTCCATCTAATAAAACAGTGATTTTTCAAGCATTGCCACTGTGCTGTTTCACTCTGGTTTGCTGTGAATGGTCCTCAGATGTGCGTCAGGGATTAACTGTGTGATGGCATAGCATGGTGTGCGAGCAGGGCCGGTCCAAGACAATGTGTTGCCTGGATCCACGGATGAAATTGTGCCCCCTCAAAACAAACAAAATATGCACCGTGTATTAGCGTATCATAGAGTTCCACAGCAATAAAACTCACACTCATACACACAGCACGTTACTGTATCAGAGCTGCACAGCAATAAAACTCACAGTAATGTGCAGTACATGTGAGTGTATCACAGATCTCCACAAAAATAAAACTCACAGTAATGTGCAGTGCGTGTGAGTGTATCACAGAGCTCCACAAGAATAAAACAGTTATGTATGGTGCGCCTAGTTGAGGCCCAAAATGCTGCCCCTGGCAAAGTGCTGCCTGGAGCCGTGGCTCCATCCGGCCTTATGGATGTGTGCGAGTGACAGGAGAGTGACAAAACGTGAGTGTAATGCAAGGGTCAGCAACCTCAACCCTCCAGATATTTTGCAACTACATTTTCTTTGATGCTTTGCCAAGCTATTGAGTATCTGAGCAACATGGGAGATGTCGTTCCAAAACATCTGGAAGGGCCAAGGTTGCCGAACACTGGTGAAATGGCACAAAAGGGAGATTTATTATTGAATAGAACATTACATAGAAGCTTAACATCATAATCATTTTTTTTTAAATGATAAAGTATATCCTGAAAAACTGCTGGTGTGCCCTGACAATGCTTTCCTCCTTATCAGCGTACCATGAGATGAAAAGGTTTAAAACCACAACCGTAGAGACCGTGGGGAGTATCAGGCTCAGTGTAGCTGAACATCTGAAGGAAAACAAAAGGCAACACACAGCGTGAAAGAAAAGAACATGGGAAGAAGGGTGATTGGCCCCTATATGTACACATCCTGCAATAACTAATAATGTGAAAAAGCAGTAAAAAAAATCAAGGTAAAAATATTTTACCTAGACGTCTACACAATACTTTTTTTTCTGTTTCAGATGCATTCGTTAAAATCATTAATTTGTTTTGGTGCATTTGTTATGTTGACATTATTCGTATTTTGGAAAGGTTGGTTATTCGTTAATTCGTATTGCTAATTAAATTTGTACCACCCCCATGGTGATGACATGACCATCCTAGCCTTCATTGGACAACTGTCTGTCACATGATCAAAAATACTGTCTGTAAAACAAGTCAACCAAAGGTTAAAACATGATCTGATTGGCCACAGACTGAAGACTGATGCAGAACGGTGGTTGACCAAGCGCTGTTAACTTTTTCAAACAAAGTAATGCAATAATGGGTTCAGGTTGCTGTCAATCATTCCACCTGAGTGAAATGTCATAACCAATAAATTTGTTTTAACAAATCAAACAAATCGATTGGTTATACATTGTTTTATTTAGTTTCTATTGCGCTTCGTACAAAATCAATTTGTTATTTTGGAATTACTTTCGAAATACAAATTAACAGAATACCGGATGAATTGCTATTCGTTACTAAATGAAACGCACACCTCTAAATTTAACCAGCTGGTCATGTACTATGGCAAATACAATGTTTTCCACCAGCGATAAAAAGGAAATTTCCATTTTGGATCCTTATTCCTTCAACCTATACATATGTGTATGCCATGGTTGAGAGTGATGCCTTCTTCCAGATAGTTGGGTATGTGATCTTGTGGCAAAAAGCAGATGCATAGCACAGAAGATATGTATGATATTATACCTTTAGTATAATTTAGGAGACATGGGGTCACTTGTAATTATACATATAATACAGAGAATTAAATTCCAAAATTTCTTCATGATGGGAGAAAGCCATTAAATGTGGAAAAACAGGTGCTAACCTCATCACAACGTTTCATGGATTAAAGACAGGGGGGTGGAAATAATTTCTAGACAAATGTTTATACACTATTTCCTGATATCTAGAGTGGCAAGAAAAAGTATGTGAACCCTTTGGGATTACGTGGAGTTTTGCATGAATTGGTCATAAAATGTGCTCTGATCTTCATCTAAGTCACAACAATTTGAAAAACACAGTCTGCTTAAAATAATACAACACAAACATTAAATGCTTTCATGTGTTTATTGAACATAACATGTAAACATTCACAGTGCAGGGTGGAAAAAGTATGTGAACCCCTAGCCTAATGACTTCTCCAAGAGCTAATTGGAGCCAGGAGTGAGCCAACCTTGAGTCCAATCAGTGTGATATTATTGGATGTGTTTCTGAAAGCTGTCCTGCCCTTTAAAAACACACCCCATTTTTGGGTTTACTGGTTTCAAGAAGCACTGCCTGATGTGAACCATGCCTCGCATGAAAAGAGCTCTCAGAAGACCTAATATCAATAATTATTGACTTGCATGAAGCTGGAAAGGGTTACAAAAGTATTTCCAAAACAAAAGCCTGGATGTTCATGTGCCCACGGTAAGACAGACGGTCTACAAATGGAGAAAGTTCAGCACTGTTGCTACTCTCCCTAGGCGTGGTCGTCCTGTAAAGATGACTGCAAGAGCACAGCACAGAATGCTTAATGAGGTAAAGAAGAATCCTAGAGTGTCAGCTAAAGAATTACAGAAATCCCTGGCACATGCTAACATTTTTGTTGACACATCTACAATAAGGACAACAATAAACAAGAATGGAGTACATGGGATGACACCATGGAGGAAGCCATTGCTGTCCAAAAAGAATATTGCAGCACGTTTGACGTTTTCAAAAGAGCACCTGGATGTTCCACAGCACTACTGGCAAAATATTCTGTGGACAGATGAAACCAAAATTGAGTTGTTTGGAAAAAACACACAACACTATGTGTGGAGAAAAAAAGGCACAGCAAACCAACATCAAAACCTCATCCCCACTGTAAAACATGGCAGAGGGAGCATCTTGGTTTGGGGCTGCTTTGCTGCCTCAGGGCCTGGACGGATTGTTGTCATTGATAGAAGAATGAATTCCAGAGTTTATCAAGACATTTTGCAGGAAAACGTAAGACCATCTGTCCGCCAACTGGAGCTCCGCAGAGGATGGGCGATGCAACAGGACAATGACCCAAAGCATACAAGTAATTCAACAAAAGAATGGCTTCAACAAAACAAAATACGCCTTCTGGAGTGGCCCAGTCAGAGTCCTGACCTCAACCTGATTGAAATGCTGTGGTATGACCTTAAGAGAGCGATTCACACCAGACATCCCAAGAATATTGCTACACTGAAACAGTTTTGTGAAGAGGAGTGGTCCAACATTACTCCAGATCGTTGTGCAGGTCTGATCTGCAACTACAGGAAACGTTTGGTTAAGGTTATTGCTGCCAAAGTTACTAATTGCTACCAGTTATTAAGTACAAAGGTTCACATACTTTTTCCACCCTGCACTGTGAATGTTTACATGTTCTGTTCAACAAAAACATGAAAACATATAATGTTTGTGTTGTATTATTTTAAGCAGACTGTGTTTTTCAAATTGTTGTGACTTAGATGAAGATCAGAGCACATTTTATGACCAATTCATGCAAAACTTCACATAATCCCAAAGGGTTCACATACTTTTTCTTGCCACTGTATTGTCAATAATGCATTAGTATGTCTTCAGGAAGATAGTAGACCATTTATAGAACTATGAGTTAATTTTTTGCAGTGGTTGCCCACTCACACTGTTTGATGGGAGTGAGTCCCATGTTAAAACAGTCTGCTCCTTCCAAGACCAGTGGCGTAGCGTGGGGGGCTGGGGGGGCGGTGGCCCCAGGCGCAGTTTTCTTAGGGGAGCACAATTTCAAAATAAATTTGCGCCCCTAAAAGTTCAGGCCCAGACTGACCCGCCGGGCCCTCGGGCGCCGCCCAAGCGCCCGCGGGTTGAGGGGGCCCAGATGCCGTGCAGCGGGAGTGCCTGCCCGGTCCTGAACAGTGTGAGTCCGTGACCGTGTTGAAGGGGAGGCAGCTGCATGCGGGCGCAGGTCACGTGGTCCTGCTAATCAGGTGGTACTGAGTCTGTACCACCTGACTGGCCGGACCACGTGACCTGCGCACGCACGCAGCCGCCTCCCCTTCAACACGGACTCTCACGCTGTTCAGGACCGGGCAGGCACTCCCGCTGCACGGCATCTGGGCCCCAACCCCTGCTGGATCCGGAGCTGGGGCAATATCCATGTGTGAGCTGGCTGCCGCTGGGGCAATATCCAGGTGAGAGCTGGCAGGGGCAATATCCATGTGTGAGCTGGGGCAATATCCATGTGTGAGCTGGGGCAATATCCATGTGTGAGATGGGGCAATATCCATGTGTGAGCTGGCTGGGGCAATATCCATGTGAGAGCTGGGGCAATATCCATGTGAGAGCTGGGGCAATATCCATGTGTGAGCTGGGGCAATATCCATGTGAGAGCTGGGGCAATATCCATGTGAGAGCTGGGGCAATATCCATGTGAGAGCTGGCTGGGGCAATATCCATGTGAGAGCTGGCTGGGGCAATATCCATGTGTGAGCTGGCTGGGGCAATATCCATGTGTGAGCTAGCTGGGGCAATATACATGTGAGAGCTGGCTGGGGCAATATCCATGTGAGAGCTGGCGGGGGCAATATCCATGTGAGGCTTGGGGCAATATCCATGTGAGAGCTGGCTGGGACAATATCCATGTGTGAGCTGGGGCAATATCCATATGTGAGCTGGGACAATATCCATGTGTGAGCTGGGGCAATATCCATGTGTGAGCTGGGGCAATATCCATGTGAGAGCTGGGGCAATATCCATGTGAGAGCTGGCTGGGGCAATATCCATGTGAGAGCTGGGGCAATATCTATGTGAGGCTTGGGGCAATATCCATGTGAGGCTTGGGGCAATATCTATGTGAGAGCTGGGGCAATATCCATGTGAGAGCTGGCTGGGGCAATATCCATGTGAGAGCTGGGGCAATATCCATGTGAGAGCTGGGGCAATATCCATGTGAGAGCTGGCTGGGGCAATATCCATGTGAGGCTTGGGGCAATCTACATGTGAGCTGGGGACATTCTGTGTATATGTATCTGGGGGGATATATACTTGTGAGCTGGGGGCATTTTTATATGAGGTCTGTTCTTATTGGAAAGTGGTCATATGACATAAAATAAATGTGTCGGTATCGGTGAGTACTTTTAAAAAACATCGGTACTCGTACTCAGTGTTAAAAAAAAGTGGTATCGGTGCAACCCTAGTTTTCATTTGTAGTTTTTTGTTTAATCACCTGCAATAGTGATTCAAAGGCAAGTGTGGTGTTTGTTTATGCTGGAATAAAAAGACCTTTAATTTTCACAACTTCAAGTCTGCGGCTGTTTATACCCTAGCCTAGAGTACCATGTTATTTGGCTGGAACCAAGTATCCCGAGTGGTTGTTGTATCACAGTTAAGGGGTTCAATGCCCTAATGGTGGAAAGGAATCAGGGCATGATAACGTGTCCACAGGTTGGGGGGGGCGCACAATTCTTGGCTGGCCCCGGGCGCTGACAACCCACGCTACGCCACTGTCCAAGACTTTTAGGAAATGCTAAATCCGATGCCAATGATATTGATGAGGAACAAGGTCGGGGCAACATTGAAAGGTTTATATATGATTGGATCTGGTTCCCTTCTAGAATTGTGTTGGCTGACAGGCACATGTCATCAGCATGCGGTGCGTAGATCGCAGGTATGGGAAAGTGTAATCATCTCAATGATGTTGAGGGCAAGAGGTGTCTATCGCTTAGTTTACTATGTTGAGCTGACAAAAAGGTTTGTTGTGTTCAAGAATTGAAAGGTAAGCATTTTTCATGTTTAATTTTTTTCATTTTGCACAGGTTCGAATCCCGTCAAGAGCACCTCTCCAGTAAGTGTCCTTGGGCAAGACACCTAACGGTACTACATACTTGCCTACCACACAATGGCCCCTATTACATTCGTAGCACAATTTCGTTCGCAAAAATTTTTGAGCGCATTCGTCCAGCGTTATCGCGCGGAAATTAACGGTGGTATTACGATCCGAATGCATTTTCTCATCCGTCCAAAAATAACGTTCTTAAAAACGACGAGCAAAACGAAGAGTAATACGCGCGCAGTAACGTAGTGTACGGAAATCAGTGTGCGGACTGTTTTTTTCGCGGGATTCAGCCAATCAGAATTAAGAACCTTAATTGACATCAATTTACCTTAATTGACTCACTTAAGTTTTTGCGCCTGTCAAAGTATATCTGAGTATATATGCTGCTGCAATAAAAAAACACGCACAAATTCACAATTTTATTGTTTGGGTATGTGTAGAATGTGTAACTAAACTGTGCTGTATTTTTTTTTCGTGCTGGTGTTTTTCGTTTCAGCCAGAACGTTCCGATTTGCAGTTACCACCAGCTTTTCAAAGACGTTAAAATTATGCGCGCAAACGTTGTTCGTAAAAAGATGTGCATCGATTGTAATACCATCAGCGTACCAGCACACGAACGAATTTGCACTCACAATGTTAAGTATGGGACGCGCACAGTTCAACACGCTCACGCAGGTCCATCTGCGTTAAACGATAATGCGCATCGTTTGCGCAAACGTTGTAATACGAAGTTCAGCGCAAAGGGTTTTACCCCTCGCGTAAATGCGCATTTGCGCACGCAAAACCAAATGCGCGAGGAATGTAATGGGGCCAATATCGGCTGTGGAGTCCAGTGGTAACGTCTCTACCATTCAACCATGGAGAAGGAAATCAAAATACCATTCAGCACATCCCTCCAATACAACTGTGGAGAATTCTTGACTTTACGAGAAGCAGGTTCAACCAAACCACTAGGTCGCTGCTCTACAATCATGGAAAGATGACGGATCCCACTCAGAAGACGCCACCAGCGAGTGTCTTTGGGCAAGACACCCAACGATATGGATACGCCTACCTCACAAAATACTTGCACATCTCATTGATTGTAAGGTCCCTTGGGAACAGGGTACCCCTGAATCGGATTATCCTCCATGGGTAGTATTCCAATGTATCAACCCTTTGTACACTGATCTTGTAAAGCGCTGCGGAATTTGTGGCGCTATTTAAAGAAAGGATAATAATAATTATTATTTTTTTTACATTATATTATAAGAGAAATGTGTCGTATTTTTTATTCCCACTAAAGATACTTTTTGGACAATGGGGTCGAAAAGCTCCACGAAGCATAAGCTGCAAGCCTCGGTTATACAATGTTGTCAAATGGATTACTGATGATCAGATTGTTAACTGATTACAGTGGCAAGAAACGTATGTGAACCCTTTGGGATTACGTGGAGTTTTGCATGAATTGGTCATAAAATGTGCTCTGATCTTCATCTAAGTCACAACAATTTGAAAAACACAGTCTGCTTAAAATAATACAACACAAACATTATATGTTTTCATGTTTTTACTGAACAGAACATGTAAAAATTCACAGTGCAGGGTGGAAAAAGTATGTGAACCTTTGGACTTAATAACTGGTTGACCCTCCTTTGGCAGCAATAACCTCAACCAAACGTTTCCTGTAGTTGCAGATCAGACCTGCTGTCAGGATCCATGCCTGCTATTTGCTGCTTAATCTGTGCTTGCAGCACATCCATGAAAAGTGCTGCCCAGTCTCAGCTCTCGCTGACCAGAACCTTCACAGTTAAACACAGAACACACACACCCCTGTGTCTGCAATAAAGGTTCTCTCTGCCCCTCCCTCTGGACTTCAGCATTATCTACCATCCCTTGACCTGAAAGGACCTATGATTACCTATTATCTATGTGTACCAGTCCTCTGCTTTGCCCACCGACTCTGCATCCTCTCTACCAGGCCTTGAACCTCAGACCGTCTCCTGACTACGATTCTTGCCTAGCCTTTTTGACTCCACGCTACCCCGCAAGGTACTGTCTGTCTATGACCCCTGAATTCACTGCATAATGGGCTTAATACAACCAGACTGGGACCCCACCAGCGCTGAGCCTGACAGAATGCTGAAGTCACACACCATGGAGCCCGCAGTGATTCTGTCAGCCCTGAAGGGCTTCGAGTTTCAGCTACTGGGGTTATTGGAGGATATATGGCACTTTAAAGACTCTGTAAATAACCTGTCTATGGAGGTGCGTGTCCCACTGGGGAAAAGACGCCCGCTAACGGCAGAGGAACGTGCCTGGACAAAAACACAGAATCTCTGTATGTACTGTGGGGATTCCTTGCATTTCCTGGTAAACTACCCCGTGAGACCTCAAAGAAGGCCAGCTCCCGTGCCCGAGCCGGCTACAGTTCCACGGCAAACCCCAATCAAAATGACTGCACCTGTATCCAAGCCTGCTCCTAGTAAAGCTCATGTTCCTGTGGCTGAACCCTGGCCCAGGCCTGAAACTAGAAGAGCTCCTGCTCCAGTGGCTAAATCCCGGTCCAGGCCTGCTACCAGAGAACCTCCAGCACCCATACGTACACCCGTACCCAGAAAGAAGCTACCCTGTATGCTTGCTGACCCTAGGTGTATGGAGTTCAAGACTACCAGACCAAGTGAGGAGGAAGATCTGGTGATACCAATGGAAACTGAAAACACTGACCATGGAACCTGTGTATCCCATACCTATGGAGCAAGATCCCACCGTGCCTGTGGCATCTGATCCAGCCATGGAGATTATGAGTATCCAGGCTCCAGGTGTGAAGTCCATGTCCAGACAGCACCTCCTGGGTAGTACTGCTACTCCCATCACTGCTACAGGTAACAGTTCACCTGCTTCTGTGTCTGTTTTCCCTTCAGCTTTGGTTCACGTTCAACCTGTGGAGAAAATACCAGTTGCAACCACTTCTGCCACGGTGTATCAAATGCCCAGACAAGACCCGCCACCACCATCACCGTGCCACTCTTTGCATGAATCAGAGTCTGCTGATGAATGGTCCTCTATCAACTCAGACAGCGAGGTGGAGACAGCCCCAGTGAACTCATGCCATCATAGATCCCCGACGCCAGACTGCAAGAAGTGCCCAAGGGCCTCCGGGTGGTCCTGCCAGAAGTATCGGCGCTGCCATTCACCAGCCAAGTCTCAGACGAAAAGCTGCAGTTCCTTGCTATGATCCAGAGTGGGAATCCAGCGATGAGGATCTGGAAAACCTACCTTCACTGCAAGACCTATTGCTGGCATTTGAGAAAAATAATGGCTATATTGGCACGGCTATTGTCAACTCCAACTCCGTCTCCAGTACTGCCCGACACTCACCTATGGCGTATCCTTTATTCTGTGGCACTGTATTTTCTACCCTGGCTATCCAGCCCCCTCAGAGGGCTCCATGTTTCTGTACTGCTGACCCTGGTATCCTGGACTCCACTCCCTCAATAACTATTCAAGAAATTGAGTCTGGGGATCCTGCGACCCTCGTTGAGAAAGAGCCTGCAACCCCAGTAACTGCAGCGGAGCTCGCACCCCTGGCACTACCAACGGAGCCTGCACCCCAGGTACCTGCAGCGGAATCTGCACCCCAAGTGACTTCAGTCGAGACCCCCAAAGTCATTACTGTAGAAGATTTGTGTTATTGTCTCCTCCGTGACCAGCCTTACTAACCAGGTTAGTGTCCTCACTGAATTAGTGAAGGTTATTCAGCTTCACCAGCTACGGTATGCTGCCATCCTTGAGTCACCCCTGGAATCCACCCCTTCCATCATACCTGTGCCAGCTTTCAATCTGGATATTCCCTCAGGGACATCCGAATATCCCAGAAGGGTTACAGGAATATCTAAAGTGGACACCCCCATCAGTCATACCCGCAAGAGACCAATCACCACCACATCCCTGGGTATGCATAATCCTCCTGTAGTCTCTGACATTCCTGTATCCACAGATTCAGAAGAAATACCCATCCTGGAAAACCTTACCAGTGAGCCATCTACTGTCCACCCCTGTGAAGGTACTCTGAAGCCCTCCAAAACCAAAGCAAGGAGACATCAGAGGAAGGCCAGTACCCTGGCTACTGAAAAAACTGAGGATCCGGTACCTTCTGGTGATGAACTTATATGAATTTTTATTTTGATTCTTGCAGGTCGTCAAGCCCGTTTGCGTCCAGAGGTCGCTCCTTAGGGGGGCGATATGTCAGGATCCATGCCTGCTATTTGCTGCTTAATCCATGCTTGCAGCACATCCATGAAAAGTGCTGCCCAGTCTCAGCTCTCACTTACCAGAACCTTCACAGTTAAACACAGAACACACACACCACACCCTTGTGTCTGCAATAAAGGTTCTTTCTGCCCCTCCCTCTGGACTTCAGCATTCTCTACCATCCCTTGACCTGAAAGGACCTATGATTACCTATTCTCTATGTGTACCAGACCTCTGCTTTTGCCCATCGACTCTGCATCCTCTCTACCAGCCCTTGAACCTCAGACCGTCTCCTGACTACGATTCTTGCCTAGCCCTTTTGACTCCACGCTACCCCGCAAGGTACTGTCTGTCTATAACCTGTGAATTCACTGCATAATGGGCTTAATACAACCAGACTGGGACCCCACCAGCGCTGAGCCTGACACCTGCACAACGATCTGGAGTAATTTTGGACCATTCCTCTTCACAAAACTGTTTCAGTGTAGCAATATTCTTGGGATGTCTGGTGTGAATTGCTCTCTTAAGGTCATGCCACAGCATTTCAATCGGGTTGCGGTCAGGACTCTGACTGGGCCACTCCAGAAGGCATATTTGTTTTGTTTTGTTGAAGCCATTCTTTTGTTTGTGTCACGGTCCACTAGGTACCTATATTGCACAGCCTTTGTCCTGGAATGCTTTTGTATTGGGTTCCAATCCGGGGTTTACCTCAGCCCAGTGCCATGTCCAGGCTCCTGGAAATCCAGCCTGGGTTTTCCCGTCCAGCCAAGGAGTTCCAGCTGAGGCCCATCTATGATTTAACCTCCTTAAAAGGCAGAGAGACTGAGCCAGCAGTGGTTCTGCATTGTACTCCCTGACTGAGGTCATCTGGATGTGTGCAAACCTGCTCCTGCTTATCCTGTGTATCCAGTATCCATCTGTTGTTCCTGGATACATCTCTGTCTGTGCAAGGGACTCTCAGCGATCTCCACTTGTGGATTACTGTTCATCTCCGTCTCTGACCTTTTGATCAAGGTACCACTGTCCGCTGTCCAGACTTATCCTTGGTGGGCCCTGTCTGAAGTCTGGGACTGCATTGCCCACAATCCTCAGACTCTCCAGTCAAGAACTCTCCCTGGACTTTATATAATTTCTTTCAAGTGCCTGCAGTTAAGGCAAATTTATGTTTCATTAAAGAATATTCATTGCGTGATTCCTGTCTGGCCTCCCCTCTGTGTCGCCGCCTGCTGGACTCATACCAGAACCGCACACGCCATGTGACAGTTGGATTACTTGTATGCTTTGCGTCATTGTCCTGTTGCATCACCCATCCTCTGTGAAGCTTCAGTTGGCGGCGGACAGATGGTCTTGCGTTTTCCTGCAAAATGTCTTGATAAACTCTGGAATAAATTTTTCCATCAATGACAACAATCCGTCCAGGCCCTGAGGCAGCAAAGCAGCCCCAAACCATGATGCTCCCTCCGCCATGTTTTACAGTGGGGATGAGGTTTTGATGTTGGTGTGCTGTGCCTTTTTTTTCTCCACACATAGTGTTGTGTGTTTTTTCCAAACGACTCAATTTTGGTTTCATCTATCCACAGAATATTTTGCCAGTAGTGCTGTTGATCATCCAGGTGCTCTTTTGCAAACTTCAAACGTGCTGCAATTTTCTTTTTGGACAGCAATGGCTTCCTCCGTGGTGTCATCCCATGTACTCCATTCTTGTTTATTGTTTTCCTTATTGTAGATGTGTCAACAAAAATGTTAGCATGTGCCAGAGATTTCTGTAAGTCTTTAGCTGACACTCTAGGATTCTTCTTTACCTCATTAAGCATTCTACGCTGTGCTCTTGCAGTCATCTTTACAGGACGACCACGCCTAGGGAGAGTAGCAACAGTGCTGAACTTTCTCCATTTGTAGACCGTCTGTCTTACCGTGGACACATGAACATCAAGGCTTTTGGAGATACTTTTGTAACCCTTTCCAGCTTCATGCAAGTCAACAATTCTTGATCGTAGGTCTTCTGAGAGCTCTTTTCTGCGAGGCATGGTTCACATCAGGCAGTGCTTCTTGAAACCAGAAAACCCAAAACTGGTGTGTGTTTTTAAAGGGCAGGACAGCTTTCAGAAACACATCCAATAATATCACACTGATTGGACTCAAGGTTGGCTCCCTCCTGGCTCCAATTAGCCCTTGGAGAAGTCATTAGGCTAGGGGTTCACATACTTTTTCCACCCTGCATTGTGAATGTTTACATGTTATGTTCAATAAACACATGAAAGCATATAATGTTTGTGTTGTATTATTTTAAGCAGATTGTGTTTTTCAAATTGTTGTGACTTACATGAAGATCAGAGCACATTTTATGACCAATTCATGCAAAACTCCACGTAATCCCAAAGGGTTCACATACTTTTTCTTGCCACTGTACATGACCAAATTGAGTTTTTGATACCTTTCAGGAGCTCTTTGTGATGAGCACGGAAAGCTATTTTAGACTTAGCTTGTGGAGAGAGCAGATAGTAAACCTGCCATGTCGGTCTTATTAATCAATAAATCTTATAAAATTTAGAAACATCAGTAGATGCTATTAGTTTCCCTGATATTTCATGGTGTTAGTCTAGCCATGCTAGCAAAGGAAGATTTTCTGTAGGAGTCAGATGGTTCCATAACTGAAAGGGGAACAGTTTTCAAAAGAAAACATGCCAGTATACTCACACTTTCGCCAACACTACTCTTCTCCAACCTGCTTATATTGTTATCATTTATCCTATTTTCTGAACAGTATTCCAGGTTTTTAGTTTACATTTCAAAGGTGCAAAGAAAGCATTAAATCGTAGCCTGATTTGTAAGATAACAGTTCCAGGAGTGTTTCCTCGAGGCAACTAGCCCCTTCACTACCAATTGATTGTCCAAAAAAAACATGGTCGATCTTGGCAGTAAAGGGGCTAGAGAAGGTGCCTAGTTAGGAGGGGGAGAAGCCCAAACACTTTAAGAAAATGTTATTTTTTGGGCCTATGTGACTCTGTGTGAGAAATGCAAATCTGCACCAAATGAGACGATGTGAAACCGGTCACATACGTTTTAGTGTTTTATGTCATCTTTTCTAATGTCATCTTTATCACGTGTATGAACCTTTTGCGCTAGACATCTCCAGGAGATTTTTTTTTCTGATGTTGCTAATGGAAAAGGAATGTAAATTTAAACATTTCGCACAATGTCTTTTATTTCCTGCATCGACATATTGAGGGAGAAAAAGTTGTAAAAGAAAATCGCTGTTTTTGGTTTTTTTTTTACCAACAAGAGCAAAATTCACTGTAATAACTGAGATGTTTGTTACATTTTATTTTTAATGCATAGAAATTTACATCATTAAAGATAAAATTGGAGACTGACACTTGTTGCCTCAATTCAGTGATTCTGGAAGGTGAGTAACTTCAGATATGCAGTATGAGACAAACAGGGTTATTCAAAGAGATCCGAATTGCTTGAGAAAGATAACCGAACGCTGAAAATCAGCGTTCAGTTACCTTTCTTGGCCATTCGGCTATCCAGAGAGCTGGCGAATTGCCTGCACATATGGTGCCTGTTCGGTGCCTATTCGAGGGCAGTGAAATCCCCATGAAAAGCACTGCTTCGGCTATTCAGAGAACACAAACCAGCAGTGAAAGGTTCCCCTAATGCCCTGTCATTCGGTGGTTTAATTCGGCAAGTTTATTCAGGAGAATCCCATAGGCTTCAACGTTAAAAATATTCCCGTTTTAATTCAATATCTAATAAACCGTTCAATATAAGATTCTGCAGTAAAGAGTCTCTTTATTTATAGATTTTTTTTTAGGATATTTTAAGCATTTTTCTGGATTTTTTATTTTTAAGTTTACTTATTTTTTTCTGTAACTGCCCTCTTTATTATCATTCCCTGGATCTTATATGTAAATTTCAGACATTTTCGCTCAGTAGTTTCTTTGCAAACAGCGTTTCACTTTTCAATCATTCATGCAAACTGTTTTCCTAATTTATTCACTGCCTCTTCTGCTGTGTCGGAGGCTGCGATCGGCTCCTGTTCGGGTTTTTCTGTGGCTTTCGTCAGGTTAATCCAGATGTTTTTGTGGGTTTTCGGCGTGCATTCGCTGGGTTTTGCGGTTAGTTTTCGTCAGGTTTGCGGCAGCTTTTCCTTGCAATTCGGGGACCCTGTGGTGCTTGCTGAATACATTGCAGGGTCACCGAAATGGGATCGGCAAAATAAACCGAATTGAAGAGAACGAAAAGTCACCGAACGTGCAGTGACTTTTCGAATCTCTTTGAATAACCCTGAAAATGTGTTCTCAGGGCTTTCCTGAGCTTTCCTAGGTGCCTGAGTAAAGTGTGGACATAGGAGTTCATCCGTGGAGGGTTGTGCAGCCAGCCTGCTTTTGCGGGATCATGCTGGGCCAGGGAGTGATTCAAAGAGGGAGACTGGGGACTATTTGTCCCCAGTCTCACTCTGCTCCTGGCAGACAGAAGTGGCGGATTGGGCCACCGTTTGCGCCGTGGGATGAGAGGCGAGTATCTGATATTTTTGGGGGGGGTTTCAACCGGTGGTGACTGACTCAGCAGAAGTGGAATCAGTCAGCCCCAGCTGCAAGCTATGGTTAACTTTTTAGCTACCGCAACGGTGCGGTAATTAGAGGTAGTACTTTGCAATCCTAACGCTAATTACTGATTGCGCTCCCCATGTTGAGCATAGGGAGCATAAAATAAAGTAAGTTTGCGCAATCCCTGATACACTACTGGATTTTTTTAACCCGTTAGCGTTCGGAATGTAATATGGGAGGCTTGGATCAAAGGCATTTAACCTAGTGCTATCGCTAGCGATAAGAATGTGTTAGTGCCCAAAGCATGCAGAGTGTGCTGCCATTTATAACTTGCTGAATGTGATAGAAATTCGCACATTGAAGCAGTGCTGCGTACGTCCTGCTGCACACAATAATCCAAACAAGAAAGTTCAAGGTGCTGTCATGAAAAACTCTTTATTTTACATGTATTCATTGATTTATATATTGCACATTTATAAGTGCTTCACTATGTATCAGAAATGATGTCCATTTCTTGACTCTAAAGGTTTGACTTAAGTGCATGGAATCATATCCCAGTAGGTGAAAGAGAAGGTGCTGTGCAATGCCGCAGGTTTCATAAGAAGCAGCCACCCATAATGCAGTCGAATGAGCACACTAATGTATATACAATAAAAATACATTCTAATAATAATGTTGCATGTGCTGAAAAAAAATATTTTAAGACAGTATGATCTGGATATGATGTGGATATTGTGCTATCCAACGATTTAGAAATCCTTTTGAAAAAAATGGAGGGCTCTAACGCTAACGCTCACATAAATGAGGGTTAGCGCTAGGTTAATTGAGGTGATAGCGATCGGGAGGTGATCTAGCCATAACGCTAACGGGTTAAAAAAATCCATTAGCGCATCAGTATTAGTGCATTTTCGCACCAGCAATTGCGCTCCTTATCAGCAGAGAATAGTTAGCGTTAGGATCACAAAGTCCTAATGCCGATTACTAACAGCTGACGCCAACTAAATACGTTTGCTACATCTAAGGCTAAGGTCAGACGAACGCATTTTTCACGTGCGTTTAGCCGCACGAAATCACGGCCGTGCTAGCGGCAAATGACGTCCAATGCCGGGGAACACACGAAGTACGGCCGCACGAAAGTTCGTCCGCGCAACGCAAGTGGCCAACGAACGCATTTTTTCTAGAACGTCAAACAGCTACTACTGACTTACAGAGTGCGCTGCGTCCGCATAGCGGCGTGTGTGTGTGTGATTAGGAGACGTCAGACGCTGCTAATGTCCGGCTAACATAATGTCCAGACACAAAAAGTGTTTTATTGATGATCCGTAAAAAATCACGGATGAAAAGGCGCATCGTATGACCGCTATCGCGTATTCCGTGAAAAAATACGTCCATTCGTTCGAACGCACTTTTTCCCGGACAACGTGAAAAATGCGTTCGTCTGACCCTAGCCTTAGAGCTTCTGCAGAATCAGTTATCACCAGCTGGACCCCCCCCCCCCGCCACAATAAATCAAATACCTCTCATCCCACGGTAAGAACGGCGACCTGATCAGCTACTTCTCCTAGTCTGCCTCCACGATCACTACGCCGACCTGCAGGATCTCACAAGAGGCGAGATCCCATCCTGCAGTTCATGTGACGCATCAGTCGAAGCCTCAATGGAGGTAATGGACTCCATGGAGGGGATACTCGTGGTGGGGCTTAGCGCTGCCTCGAGTATCCCCAGACTTAGCGCTGCATTATGGGAATTGCTGCTGGATTAGCACCTGTCCGATAATATGAAGCTAAAACGAGGATGCTAGGTAGAAACCTGCATTAAAATGTGTGTATGTAATAAAGAAGGTCCTATAAAAATAATAAAATGGTCTGTTACAGAATTAAAAGAAACGCCTTTGGAATCAAAAATTTCACCAAAAAAAATACAAAAATATATTCCAATAAATAAATTTAAAAAAAGTCCTTTTGCTGAAAATTAAAAGAATAAACGGTTGAATAAAAAAACGATAATATTTATTTTTACATTGAATGCTATAGGATTCGCCTATTTAAACAGCACCATATTTTGCGGACAGTTTGCCAGTATTTGGCGAATTGCCAGCTTTCTGAATAGACTGAACTGCCACGAAATTGCAACGTGCGGTTAAATTCACCGTTCGGGACAATTCGGTGGCAAGTTCGTTTCTTTTTGAATAACCCCTTATGGTTAAATATCTTGCTATAATTGCACCTGTTTGTATCCCGACAGAAATATTTTGAGGTGAAGAATTATTCTAAAATGTTTTGCGGAAGGGACTTTATTGCAGGAAAGAACATTCAGTGTTCAGAAAATTTCTTTCACGCAGGGCAGGAATTCATAATTTATTAAACAAGAGGAATGAGAAGTCATGTTGTACATAACACATTGGAAGGAAGAAAGCAACCTGATCATGTAAAAGAGTTTTAACAGAATATGTAAGATGTTATAAATTCTTTTAAGGTTTTTTTCAAAAACATTTACCCCTGCGGCTCCTTTTCCTCTTTATCTTCTAACGACGTTTTCTAAGGTGACATTGTAGGGATGCTGCACCTTTTCTGTCTCTCGGCTTCATTTGCCAAACTGCTTATACACATTGATCTACTAATAATAAAAGAGGAAATGGACCATTTAACTTATTATATAGACACATAATACATTGTGTTATCATTGTCATCATTTTCTGTGCGTACCATGCTACAAGGATATAAAGCATGACAGATAATGAAGAAATATTCAAATTCGGATGGAAAGGTCACTGCACAGGTCATACAAAAAACCGCTGCCAACAAAATATAAATCACAAAAAATCAAAATTACAATTATCTATGAAGTGTGAACATATTACGTACAGCTGTACAATGGGCAAGAACACATGATATATATTATCTTATCAATGTCAGCTTTTTGTTATGGCTGATTAGGTGGCCGACTCTTTCTCAAACCTCTCCTCGGGACCCTCAACCAGGCAAGATTTTGCAGATCACCTTGGAGAAATGCAGACTGAATCCTGCAATCACTGAGCAGAAAATCATATCCCCCTCAAAAATCCTGCAAACCTGGTGAGGCGGAGGGTCCTGAAGACGGGTTTGGGAAACACTGGTTTAGAGGATAGGAACCTAATATCAGGTACAAGTAAGCGGACACAGCTAAGTCCTTACTCAAATGAGGAAAGGAAGTCCATGGCCAAAAGGAGATGGAATTAGGGACTGTGTCCGTCAGTAGCCAGGAGATCCGATCAGGTATCAGGGTTTGGTAGGAAGCTGAAGACAGTAGCAGGGAGTTCAGACAGGTAGCAGGGACAGGTACGAAGTAGAGGTCAGTAGCTGGGAGTTTACAGAGCTGGCAGAGTCAGGAAAGAAGCCAAGGTTGGCAACCAGTAGTTCAGAAACAGGACAGTAAGCCTAGTCTGGAGCAGAGAAGAGGTCAGGTAGGCGAGGAATGCACTGGATAATGGGGTAGAAAGATAGCAGAAAAGATAACACAAGTATACACTAGAAGACTGGGTTACAGGCTCTGGGACAACTGAATAACCAAGCACTGCAGCAATGGAATGCTGGATATATTGAGGAACAGGTTTTTGAGAAGGACCTCCATTACTGTAGTTGTTAATCCTCATGCCTCAGCATCCAATAGGGATGCTGGTACTCCAGGCATCATTACAGTGACTTCTTGCATCAAGGTGTCATCTCCATACCCTTGGTGCCTAGATGTCACCGGTGCATCAATGCTCTCTGTTAGTGAGTGACATCATTCTGGGCAGCATGGTGTGGTGGTAAGACATCTTGCATCATTGTGCTGCATCTCTGGTGTCAGATGGGAATCTCTGTGAGTCAAGAAGGTGATCACTAGAATACATGGGCGGCCACCAGGACGACCCGAGGATGTATAGAGACAGGGCAGAGGGTCCCTGAGGGGTTTGAAACTTATATATTTAACTTATTTATCTTATTTTACTATCTATTTGAATCAATTTTATCCAAATACTGTTCTAATCATTTAGGGAAATGTATTTCCTTCGTTTTACACTGTGGTAAAGGTGTAAGTGCAGCTACCAGTAGGTGCTGAAGTTTGTAAAACATTTCCTTTCTTGTTTTGATTTTTAAAAACACTGCATTTTATAGAAGTCTATAAAAATAGAGGGTTATTAAAAGTGCTAATTTGTTCCCTTGATTTCCCCAAAGTACAGGGGAAATCCGCTGAACGCATCTGAAAAAAGTTCCCCTGCAAAACCGCCGAAAAAAAACACGAACGCATCTGAAAAAAGCTGACGATCCACCGACCAGCTGCTGGAAAGAGCCGACAAGCTGACGAACGGGGTAAAAAAACAAACAAAACACTGCCACTTTTAAAAGCTGTTTGCAAAAAAACTACTGGACGAAATGTCTGTAATTAACATATAAGGTCATTTGAATAATAATAAAAAGATCTGTTACAGAAAAAGATGCTATTTAATAGAAATCTGAAAATAAATTCTGATGTCTGATGTACAGGACATGAGAGTGAAGTACAGGATGTTCTATTCTTCTTATCTCTCCTACTATAGGGGCTATTCAAAGAGAGCTGAGCTTGCCCCAAAATTGCACCGAACAGTGAACTTCCCCGTACGGTGCAATTTTGGAGCCATTCGGCTATTCAAAAACTGGCAGTTCGACAAATATTGGTCTCTTTATTTATTTATTTATTTTACCCAACAAGCACATGTATTGTATCTTATTTAAAAAATGAAACACACATGCTCCCCCATGCTACGCCACTGCTACCAGTCACCCTGTCCCAGTATACCCTAGCATAGTTCCACTCTCACACTATACCCAGTCACTCTCTCCCAGTACCCCAGTCACTCTCTATCCCAGTATCCCCAGTCACTCTCTCCCAGTACCCCCCAGTCATTCGCAAGTACTCCCAGTCACTCTTTCTCTCTCCAAGTACCTCCACTTTCTCCCAGTACCCCAGTCATTCTCTCCCCAAACGTCCAGTCACACTCTCCCAGTACCACCGTCACTCTTTCTATCCAAGTACCCCCAGTCACTCTCTCCCAGTATCCCCAGTCATTCTCTTCCTGAACCTCCAATCACCCTCTTCTTGTACCCTAGTACACCCTCACTGTGTGTTGGTAACGCTGCTCTGGTGTCACACAGTGTTGCCTGCCTACGTAGAGTTGCAGGTGGCCGGGGGGAGCTGTCCAGGGGGCTTAGGGGGACCTTAGGGCGCCTCCCTCCCTCCTTCCTGTTCAGCGGCTGCAGGGCTGCCAGCGGCGGGGGGCTGGCACAGGGCTTCAAGGGGGCTAACAAACGTGGTACAAGGTGTTCCGGCAAATAATGCTGCGCTGCTTCACGTGACTCATGTCAATGTTAAGGAGGAGTCAGGACAGGACCAGAATTTTTTCTTATGGTCCTCCCTTCCGGACGCTGAGTGCTAAGTCACCACCTGTGCCGCAAAAATGGCGGCTACCCGTGCAAGGACCTTTCACGGGATCCCTGCTGGAAAATATTAGTGGTTTAAACTTCTTTTGAAATTTTGCTCCCCTAAGAAAATTGCGCCTGGGGCGACCGCCCCCAAGGCCCCCCCACGCTACGCCACTGCCTGCGGTGAATGCTGAATTCACCTCAAGGTGGGGAAATTTGATTCCTCGAATTGCGGGGAACGAGAGAACACTGAAATGTCGGCGACATTTCGTTGCTCTCTGAATAACCCCCATATTTTTCCAGTTCTGTGAAAATGTCATGTAAAAATAGCTTTTTTTTTAAATATGTGCATGACATCTTTGTTCTGTTCCAGCAGCAGAGCGGATTGGCTATTTTTTAATATTATTATATTATCAGTTTCAGCAGAAGCAAAGCATCAGTAGGAATAGTTTTTGCTACCTGCAGTCTTTCAATTCTCCTGTGTTTGGCCTCCTGTCACTGTCCATTCCATTATACAATTTTGTGACCCACTTTAAAATGCCTATTTAAGTGCTTTGCGGAAATGTCTTTTTTTTTCTTTTTTTCTGTTCTCTTTATCACTCTGTTCTAGTAATTTCTCATTTACTGTATTTGATCAGAATAATAACCCTGTAATTTTCTGATGTCATCGAAGAATGGAAAATAATTTTTGGTCCCTTTTCATTCTTTTTTAGAAACACAATAATTCTGTTATTTTGCATTGGTTGTAGATGTCTTGTTATCTTGTTGTGCTATTGTATTGTCTTTGAAAATTATTAGAAATGAAATTTAAAAAAAAGGGAACAGTAGAAAATAAAAAAACACTCTCCTTTACTGTTACAGTATTCAATGAATGTCCACGGGGAAGATTTATCAAAAATTCTCTGTCAATTGGTCTTCAAATATTCGGTCAGTTGATGGAATTTGTCACAGCTGGCAGTCAGTTTCTACCTGGCGCTGTGAATTAACCAATTACACCCCCACTGTTTCCGTCAGACTCCTGGTCAGATTTAATCTGGTCCTTTATATCTCTCTCTACGTGGTGGTGTTCCAGATATGAATCTTCCATGGATTATTCCATGTAGTTTGCACACATATGGTTAAACAGTAATTGTTGCACATATTGTACATGTGATTTATTTGAGCAAGGAGAGATGCAGACCTTCCAATTTTGGCAAATCTGAGATTAGGCAGATGGGAGAGTGGTCAAAAAGAATCATGGTTGTGATTCAATCTGAGACACTGACAATGGGTATGCCCCTACATGTCTTCCTGGCGTACATGCATACCAGTTGAGCAGCCTGGTTGAGCAGCCAATCAAGGAGATTCATACATGATCACTGCATTGGCATTCTTATATGGGATCACCAAACCTTGAATTCAACTATTTCAGCACCTTGAAGCCAATAGAGCTCATGTCTGTTCTTCATTGCCTGATACTGATAGAAAGTTACTGTTTGACCATATTACAAGTAGAGCTCTCCACTGATAGGACTCTATGAGAATTATGCTTGATGAAAAGGACCAGACAGACCGATGAAGATCACTTCTGTTCTTCATCACCTGATCCTGCTAGAAGGTTACTGTTTGGCCATAATACTAGTAGAGCTCCCCACTGATAGGACTCTATGAGACTTATGCTTGATGAAAAGGACCAAACAAGACCGATGAAGATCACTTCTGTTCTTCATAGCCTGATACTGCTAGAAGGTTACTGTTACAAGTAGAGCTCACCCACTGATAGGACTCTATGAGACTTATGCTTGATGAAAAGGACCAGACAAGACCGATGAAGATCACTTGTGCTCTTCATCGTCTGACACTGCTGAAATGTTATTGTTTGGCCATATTACAAGTAGAGCTCCCCACTGACAGGACTCAATGAGACTTATGCTTGATGAAAAGGACCAGACAAGACCGATGAAGATTACTACTGTTCTTCATCGCCTGATACTGCTAGAAGGTTACTGTTTGGCCATATTACAAGTAGAGCTGAAAGGACAAGTAGAGCTCTCCACTGAAAGGACTCTATGAGACTTATGCTTGAAGAAAAGGACCAGACAAGACCGATGATGATCACTTGTGCTCTTCATCGTCTGACACTGCTGAAATGTTATTGTTTGGCCATATTACAAGTAGAGCTCCCCACTGACAGGACTCAATGAGACTTATGCTTGATGAAAAGGACCAGACAAGACCGATGAAGATTACTACTGTTCTTCATCGTCTGATACTGCTGGAATGTTATTGTTTGGCCATATTAGAAGTAGATCTCCCCACTGACAGGACCCAATGAGACTTAGGCATGATGGAAAGGACCAGAGAAGACCGATGGAGATCATCTCTTTTTCTTCATCGTGGGATGAGAGGTCCTTTGTGTTTTCTTTCACTTATTTTTTTTTCTCCCTTGTATTAAGCAATTTTGCCTTTGTATAATCAGTTAACTCAAGCTTTTGGGAGCTAGTAACTTGTTTCCCTACAGCTGCCAGGAGAATAAGAAGAAACTCGGAAACACTCATTATTCCGACGCCCCTGCTGTTTTATCCCACCTTGAAAATGATTGTCCTTCTTCTTTCTCGATTGGGTTTTCCAAAATGTTTGAGTCCAGAAAAAGTTATTCCGACGCCTTGTGTTCTTTGAGCGGAAAAGCATAAGAGCAAAGTATGAATTGCTGTTGTCGATGCCGTTTCATGTCTTCTTATCTAATTGAGAATGAGATCACCGTCTTTTGCCATTGAGATAAAAGCATTAGGGAAATTCAGAAAAATTAAGTTACATTATTGCACAGCAGACATTGTTGTGAAGCAATAATTGACACGCAGTGAAAAATAGCAAATGATGAGTCACTGTTCGGAATCTGTTCCCACCAGCTCCATACAAGTATCCAAGCACCATTTACATTCTGCACATAATCATCGTGAAATACCAGTTTTCTTGAAATAATAATTAAAAGCAACAGACCAGAAGTGTGGTGAGTAATCGGCACAATTAATGTTGTTACAAGAATTGCAAATCAAATTAATGACAAGTCATTTGTTAATATTTTCTCTCGACAAATATTTTGCGCAGGACAATTTCTGTGTTTTTGGTCAATACTTGAAGAGAAAAAATAAAAAGGCCCCTGGTATTAATAGCAGTAAAAAAGAAAAAGATTTACTATTTGTTCTCTGGATACTGGCATGGAGTGGAAATAAAGTTAGATGTGTAGCTTTGTAAAGGATGAGTACTTTAGTAGAAAACAGAAAAATGTCAAATAAATATTCTCAAGGATCTCCCTCAGCTAAAATTCTACTGGAGATTTATCACTGGGGAAATTTGTTGTAAAGAATAAAAAAAAAAAAGAATGGTTTGCCAAACACACTCAGTAGTTTCAATGACATGCCAAGCAGTAAGGTTTTGTATTACCGTAAAGCAGGGATGATCAAACTCAAGCACCCCAGATGTTCTTGAACTACAACTCCAAGAAATCTCTGACTGCATTAGATGGATGGAGAAGCATGGGAGTTGTAGTTCATGGTCATCTGGGGGGCCGGAGTTTGGACATCCCGGCCTTAAAAAGACACGCTACGTGCCCTAACCTAACCACTATAGTTTTTTTTAAGTGGTCAGGCTGTGTGTCGTGCCCCAACCCCTTCTCACCCCACCCTCCAGTGCCGTTCTGTAGATATCGGTGTGTGAAGTTATGTCTGCCCACACAGGCATGACCAGGCAGATGGGATTTGAACATCCCGCCTGTCGACCATCATAATTGTCACTGATTATGTCAGCATGCTGTGCGTGTTGACATCATCCTGTCTCCGAACGAGACGTTCTGAGAGACAGGAACCAATGAACTGATTCTGTGTGACCGAACCAAAACATCTGTCTGTTCAGGTGCTACGGAACTTGCGTACAAAAACACACAAGTTCCAAGTGATGTGCAATTTGTGTACGTATGCAAATTGAGTTAGATACTTGTAGGGCTTCCGCATTTTGGAAGCCCTGGGCTGACCAAGAGGAGCAGCCCACAACAAGAGAGAAAAGGAGAGTATACTTAGCGAAACTAAAACATATATATATACATATATAATTGGGTAGATGCCGTCAGCAGTATCTTCCCAATATTTTAAGGGTAAAATAAGGAGGATGGGCAGGGGTTTGTTACATTTTTCATACGGTGTGCCTTTAATTCTTTCACTACTATGTGGTTTTCCGTTAAACTTCAATGAGGAAATAGTGATTTTTAGGAATATGACCCAAAGCCGACACATTGGGCAGGTCCCCATCTGCATCAACATGAAATGCAGTCTTGCACTTTATATGTAGCAGATCTTGCAGTTACACTTTATACTCTATATTCAGTGGTGGAAGGTCACATTTGTAATTGGTGGGTGCCAGACTGGAATCATGAACGTTTTTAATCATGAATAGGAATATGTCTATAAGGCACTACTAACTCCAAAATATGCGGATGATCCCATATATAGGGAATAAACCTTATAGACATATTCCTATTAATGAGGCCAAAAATATGGCCACAAATTCAATGATTACAAGTGTAATCCAGAAAATAGCACGGCGATGTCATTTCAGGTGCCCTCCTGGCGCCTGCAGGAGAGAATCTGAAAGATGAGGGTGGAAGTTCTTTGGACGTCTCTCCCTCCCTATGGTTCAATCAAACAAAAAAGAAAGACATCGCTGGATAGGGCAGAGTCTGCCCTTTCCAGTGGTGCCTCTCTTTAACCCCTTAGGCACTGGATTGAGATATAATAAAATAGGACTTCAAATCACGTTAAAACATGATGAGCATGAAATGGTCAAAATGAGCTCAGCGCACAGAGGTGAAATGGCTCAGCAGTGAAGGAGTTAAAAAGGAAAAACATGTAAAAATTTGATATTTCTAATTTCAAGACAAAATTTAGAAACTATTATTTGTCAGTTGCAGATTTTGCGGATTAAGGTTCGAAAAAGTGTGTTTTTTCCATTTTTTTTCATCATATTTCAGAATTGTATTAAAGTAAGTTATAAGATATGATGGAAACAATGATATCTTTAGAAAGTCCATTTAATGGCGAGAAAAATGGTATATAATATGTGTGGGTTTCATAAAGGAGTAAGAGGAAGATTAGACCTAAACACAAACAGTGCAGAAACGTAAAAACAGCAGTGGGCACTTTCAGACAGACAGAGGTAATATCGTCTGGTCACTATGGGGTTAAAAAATCCTTTAAGCACAGTATTTCCCCTTTTATATTTACTGGTCTTTTCAGTAACATTATAAGTTCCTAGTCGCTAGTTACTGTGTGTGAGGCAATTAATAGAAAACAGTTTTTCCTTTTTGCCGCAGGCTAAATGCTTTATGATGCGAGCTCCATAATTCAACAGCGCCTCAACTGCTGGCAATCTCGAAAAATAGAGAAATAGTGCTGACCCTGTACTCATGATTATCAGTTCCTATCTTTAATGATAGTAAATGGAAATCATTCCTAGTATATAAATGCATTAGCTAAATATCAACTTGCCAGTTGCTTCTTTTGCGCATATCACCTGTACCACCGATAAACTGAGTATTACAGGTCTATTCACTAAAAGTGAAATCTAGAGAAAACCATATACTGTAAATTCAGGTTGACAACGTACACAGTAGTAGGTAGATACACAGATTAGGTACCAAATGCCAAAGTTTAATGATTTTTAAAAATATATATATATATAAATAATGTCTTTTTATTTAAAAAGGCATTTAATAGATACAGACAGACAAAAGTAGAGGAGACATGCGTGTTGTGAAAGAATACAATGTAGGCAATAAGTAGATAACATTCTCACGTATCATAATGTGGGGAAGGTTTTTACTCTGAGGACACTAGGACACTGCACCAAAATACCATTGAAATACCCTGATTTTCGGTGATTCAGTTTGACAGGTTTAAACAGGCGAATCCCATAGGATTGAATGTAAAAAAAAAAATTGTTTTTAATTTTTTGTTATTGAACAGTTTATTCTGTTCATTTTCAGGAAAAAAGCCTTTTTTATAAAAAATTTGGAATTGTTTTGTAGTTTTTGTATTTTTTATTCAAAATTTAGAATTCTCAATTTGTAAAAAAACAGAACGTTTTATTATTTTTATAGGACCTTTTTTTATTATTATTTCCACACATTTTAATGCATTTTTACTGGTTTAAACACCAATTAACCCTTTCGCTGCTGAGGCTTTTCCCGCCCCTGTGCTGAGGTCATTTTTACCGGTTTTGCTCATCATGTTTAAACGTGTTTTGAAGGCTTATTTTAGTATATGACCCAGACATATTATATATCGTTCTTTCCGTCAGACTCGGTAGATTCATAATATGTCATTATTATATGTATACGTTATGTCATGTCTGTATATTATAACAAAAAATGCAATAAAATATGTATTTTCAATAATTTACAATGTGTAAAGTGTTTTTTTTCACATTTTAACATGCGACCAATTGCGGTTATATTTTGTATGGGGTGCGCTTGTTAAAAAAATTAGAGATGGGGTCTCGTTACATTTTTTTTTGGGTAAAATTACTCTATTTTTAACAAACGCACCGCATACAAAAATCGTTAGTGCAGCATCATTGTTCACATTATAATTGAAATGGGAACAATATTGCTGCATTAACAAACCAAAAAAAAGAAAAAAAAAGTGTTTATTTTTTTTTTTATAATTTTTTTTTAAAAAAAAATTTATTTTTATTTTTCATTTTTATTTTTTTTGACAAACTTTTTCACTTTCATGTTTGGTATCGTTGGAACGGCCATGCTCTGGCTGATCCAACCATACCAAACATTAACCCCTAACTGCCACGGATCGGGAGATAGGGAGTTCATTGGAACTCCCTATCTCCACAGTTGGTGGCAGTTAGGGGTTAAGTCCAGGACTGGCGTCATCGTGCTACGCACGATGACGCCAGTCCTCAGGGGGAGTTCCCAGAGGCTTTGCCGACATCCAAGATGTCGGCCAGCTCCGGAAAGGATCGCGAACCGGCGCTTTTCAGCGCCGATTCGCGATCCAGCTCCCCAGGGGTTAATGCCAGGCACCATTTGGAAGGGCAGGCTGTGCCCTTCCAAATGATGCCTGGGTTAACCCGCGCAGAGCCGCCGATCGGGAGGGAGAGAGGTCCGAAGGACCTCCCCCCTCCCTTTCAGGCGCCTCCTCCGCACATGCGGGGGGGGGCCTGAATTAGGTGTCATCGCGCTGCCGCGATGACACCTAATTCCGGCGGCTGCGGTCCCGGATGCCGGGCTGACATCGAGGATGTCAGCCCGCACCGGGGGGGCCAGTGATCGGCCGGAACCCGGCCGAACGCTGACCCCAATGGGAGGACGCGCTCAGCGCGTCCTCCGCACAGCAGCGGGAATGCTGAGGACGCGCTGAGCGCGTCCTCAGCATTGAAGTGGTTAAAAGAATAGCAGAACTCTGTAGTTTTCTTTTTGCAGATTGGCGGTCTGCGGCGGTCTGATCAGTAGTCTGATTGGCAGTCGGTGGCCGTCTTTCATAGGTTTGACAGTGACATGCGTCACTTTGGACTCGAAGTACATGGGCTTAGAAATGTATTTGGGAGGTGGGAGCCTGATGTTTTATATTGTTTCTCGGCTCTTTCCTTTGTTAAAATCACCCTGTATCTACAATTCTAGATACGAGGTGTTTGTGTTTCCTGTGTACCTCCTCTCTGTATAGTGTGACCTCTGTACACAATAGAGAGAGCAGGTACTAATACATTCTCTCTCTATAAGAAATTCCTTTTGTTTCCCCTTCTTTCTCCCTCCCCCTTCTCCTCCTAGGAAATCCCATTGTCCATTATTTGAAGGTCCTGTGCAGTTATTTGATCTGTGATGTTATGTTTGGTCGTATGCAAAGGTGGTTGGTCCCTGACTGTATCTGTGTGTCTCTGTGAATAGTCAATTCTATTCTGACCAAACTTGAAGTCACGACTCATGTTTTTGGGGTAGCAGCCATCATCTGCTGGCTGTGCCCACGAAAGGCTCCAGGTCTACAGCTTCGGCTTATTTCTGGGGATGCTAGCCAGGCTCTCTACATGCACCTGTCCTTAAGCAGCAGCTAAGGTACTGGAGAAAGGCGTGAGAGTCATGAGAAAAACTTGGGTGTCCAGCGAGGAAGCGGCATTTGGCAGATGTGACCCTGTCCGGGCACAGAGATCTGTTACAGATAGGATTCAATGTAAAAAAATATCATTGTTTTTAATTTTTTTTGATATTCAACAGTATATTCTATTCATTTTCAGCAAAAAGTTTTTTTAATTATTATTTGTCATTTTTTGTAGGTTTTGTATTTTTCTGCGGCGGTCTGATCGGCAGTCAGTGGCCGTCTTTGGCAGCTCCACATTCGCCACACTTTGGGGACCCTGCGGTGAATAGTAAATTCACCGGAGGGTCAGTGAAATGGAAAAAAAAGTGCACCGAACGATAAAGCACCGAAATTTCACTGAAATTTCGGTGCTTTCTGAATAACCCTACTCTTTTTTTTTTTTTTGAGAAAGTATTTTACCAGGAAAGATACATTGAGATTTCTCGCATTTTCAAGTATGTCCTGGGTGGCGAGTATGTACCATCTTGCCGATGGACACTTACTGAAAAGGTGCTCTTGCCGGGATAATATCCCAAAACAAATGGTGTTAAACATGCTGTAATAAATAGGTAAAATTGGGTGGATTCTATGCTGGTTTATATTTTTATAATCTATTTCTTCCCATGCGTTTTGCGCATAGCTGTAGTTTAAGGTTTATTAGCTTTCAATTCAGCATACACAGCCCAGTATGTCTGGGCACACAAGTGACAAGCTGTCATCCATTAAACCAAGGTGATAGAGGCAATCAAAAGGATTCTTAGGAGATGGAACCTCAGAACTTGAAAGGTCTATTTATCAATGATCTTTTTCTTCCTTACAACTTGGAAGCTAACTCTGAAATAGATTTTTATTTTTCTGGGACTCTGCCGATCTGCCTTTAGCCACTGGTAGTACCTAACTCTCATTTTTGAGCTCAAAGACTAAAACCAAAAATATAAGCTATTTGCTTTTCTTTATGAGGGAACCTTGGGAGTTATTGATGTTTGCTGTAATACATGCTTTAATAAAGAAGAGATTAAAGCAGGTAATGGGAAATCTTGAATTTAGTGGGGGTTTTGTTCAAGAGTGCTACTCCTCTTGTTGGTAATAAAAGTTGCTGGACTTGTCACTTTATTTGCTTGATAGTGCTCTCTTTTGAAATGATAACTAAGGGCTCAATTTAATTGCGTAAGACGTTTCTGTTGAAAAAAATATTGGTGAAAATATTTCTATAGCATTTTTATTTGAGACATGCAGAATACCATCTCTGAATGCACAACACATCGGACCTTGAAGCAGATGGCTACAGCAGCAGCAGACCAAACCGGGTGCCACTCCTGTCAGCTAAGAACAGGAAACTGAGGTTACTATTCGCACAGGCTCACCAAAATTGGGCAATAGAATATCGAAAAACTTTGCTGTTCTGATGAGTCCCGATTTCAGCTGCGACATTCAGATGATAGGGTCAGAATTTTGTGTAAACAACATGAAAGCATGGATCCATCCTGCCTTGTATCAACAGTTCAGGCTGGTGGTGTAATGGCATGGGGGATATTTTCTTGGCACACTTTGGGCTCCTTAGTGCCAATTGAGCATTGTTTACACACCACAGTCTACCTGAGTATTGTTGCTGACCATGTCCATCCCTTTATGACCACAGTGTACCCAACCTCTGATGGCTACTTGCAGCAGGATAATGCACCATGTCACAAAGCTCAAATCATCTCACACTAGTTTCTTGAACAGGACAATGAGTTCACTGTACTCCAATGGCCTCTACAGTCCCCAGATCTCATTCCAATAGAGCACCTATGGGATGGGGCGGAACGTAAAATTTGCATCATGGACTTGCAGCTGACAAATCTGCAGCAACTACCTGATGCCATCATGTCAATATGGACCAAAATCTCTGAGGAATGCTTCCAAAACCTTATTGAATCTATGCCATGAAGAATTAAGGCAGTTCTGAAGGCAAAAGGGGGTCTGACCCGGTACTAGCAAGGTGTACCTAATAAAGTGGCCTGTTACTGTACATATATATGTATATTGTTCACACACAACATAACAACATAAGAAAAAACAAGCACGCGTTTTACAAAGACTTTAACAGAAAGATTATATAACATTTTGTACAGCAAGTCCCAGAAGAGCAGAGACATAAAACATCAGAGTATTAAGCATTTGTCACTGCAGTCTAAGTGAAAGCAGTTGAACTGTTGCACAGAGAATAGAAGTCGTCCCAGGATCTCAGTGAGTCAGAAAATCAGCTTTATAAATCTCGAATTGAGAGGCTTGCAGGAATAGACATAGGTACGGAATCTTTTGGTCTTCACTGTCAGCTGCTAACCCTTTTTTTTTCGTTCTCAACTTCCAAACAATCCCCAAAGAATGTCATGAGAGATTTAAAAGAGGTTGTGGGTATAATTAATTAGACTTTCTCACAGTCAGAACTGTCATTTCTTAAGACTTAGGAAATTGAATTCAAAAGCCCTGCGTGTAATGGAATACGTAAGTTATTCTATCTGTGAAACGCGTTGCATTTTTTATAGTTTTGCCGGTTTTGTTAAATTAAAAGGTTGCCGACACATTCGCTTTTTTCCCCCGAAAAATAATTTGCGTTTGATCATGTTTGAGGCTAGGGTCAGACTGAGGCAGTGCGAACGCGCGTTCTGGCGCACTTAATCACGGCCGTACTAGCAGCAGATGACGGGCAATGACGGCCAATATACGAAGTACGGTCGCACAAAAGTCCGGCTGCGCAACGCAAGTGGAAAATGAACGCATTTTTTCGAGAACGTTAAACCACTAGTACTGACGTACAGAGTGCGCTGCGTCCGCTAGAGGCGTGTGTGTGTGTGATTAGGAGACGTCAGACGCTGCTAATGTCCGGCCAACATAACGTCCAGACACAAAAAGTGTTTTATTGATGATCCTACAAAATCACGGATGAAACTGCGCATCGTATGACCGCTATTGCGTATTCCGTGAAAAAATACGTCCATTCTTCGAACGCACATTTTCACGGACAACGTGAAAAATGCGTTAGTCTGACCCTAGCCTTAAACATCCTTTTGAGGTTATAATATCGCTTTAATTTAGACGTTAAAATGTGTGATGATGTTAGCCCCGTACCTTGTTTGATGAGGTTTAATTGTTTATTACAATAGCGCATCTGCTTATGTTTTAGCATCTTTGATATTTATCTTCTTAATACCTTGGACTTTACTCAACATCACAAATCTTTACCCACAAAACATATCTATATATATAAATGCAAAAGTCCTGGCTGACTGACTGACTGACTGACTCATCAACGCCCAGCTGAAACCGTTTAACCTAGGAATGTGAAATTTTGATGGTGCACTGTTTTTATGATGTAGGTACCCATTAAGGAAGGATTTTTTGAAAAACTCTGCCCCTAAGGGGCTGAAAAAGGGGGTTGAATATTTTAAACAGGATACCTATAGCTCAAAAGCAGAAGATGCTACAGACGTGAAAACCGGTATTTAGATTCTTCTTGAAAAATAAAAAAACACGTATTTTACAGTTTTTCAAAAATTCAACTGGGGAAAGGGGGTTGCATATTTTAAATATTTTAAACACGATACCTATATTTTAAAAACAGAAGATGGTACAGACGTGAAAATCATTATTTAGATTCATCTTGACAAATAAAAAAAACACGTATTTTACCATTTTTGGAAAATTCCTTGGGGGGGCAAAAAGGGGGGTTGAATACTTTTATCAGTATACCTAGATTTCAAAAACAGAAGATGTTACAGGTGTGAAATTTGGTATTTACAATCTTTGTAAAAAAACAAACCTGTTTTTTGCCATTTTCCACAAATCCAATTGGGGGGGTCGGGGGAAAGGGGTCTGAATATTTTTATCATTATACCTATATTTCAAAAACCAAAGATGTTGCAGATGTGAAATTTGGTATTTACAATCTTCTTGAAAAATAAAAACAGGTGTTTTACCATTTTCCAAAAATTCCAAGTGGGGTGGTGAAAAAAAGGGGGCTGAGTACTTTTAAACAGGATACCTATATCGCAAAAACAGAAGATGTTACATACATGAAAATTGGTATTTAGATTCGTCTTGAGAAACAAAAAAACACCTATTTTATTTACCATATTCCAAAAATTCAGTGGGAGGGGGGAAAAAAGGGGAGGTTGAATACTTTTATCAGTATATCTATATTTCAAAAACCAAAGATGTTACAGGTGTGAAATTTGCTATTTACAATCTTCGTGAAAACAAAAAAACATGTGTTTTGCCATTTTCCACAAATCCAAATAAGGGGGGGTCGAGGGAAAGGGGTCTGAATACTTTTATCAGTATATCTATAGTTCAAAAACCAAGAAGTTACAGGTGTGAAGTTTGGTAATTACAATCTTTTGAAAATAAAGAAACACGTGTTTTACCATTTTCCAAAAATCCAAGTGGGGGGGTAAAAAAAAGGGGGGTAAATACTTTTAAACAGGATACCTACATCTCAAAAACAGAAGATGTTACAGACTTGAAAATTGGTATTTAGATTTATCTTGAGAAACCAAAAAACACCTATTTTACCATTTTCCAAAAATCCAGTGGGAGGGGAAAAAGGAGGTTGAATACTTTTATCAGTATACCTATATTTCCAAAAACCAAAGATGTTACAGGTGTGAAATCTGGCACTTACAATCTTCTTGAAAAATAAAAAAACACATGTTTTACCATTTTCCAAGAATCCCACATGGTGGGTGAAAAAAGGGGGGTGAATACTTTTCAACAGGATACCTATATCTCAAAAGCAGAAGATGTTACAGACGTGAAAATTGGTATTTAGATTTGTCTTGAAAATAAAACAACACGTATTTTACCATTTTCCAAAAATCCAGTGGGGGGGCAAAAAGGGGGATGAATACCTTTATCACTATACCTATATTTCAAAAACCAATGATGTTACAGGTGTGAAATTCGATATTTACAATCTTCGTGCAAAAAAAAACATGTTTTACCATTTTCTGAAAATCCAGTTTTCCAAGGGGGTGGGGGAAAGGGATGTGAATACTTTTATCAGTATACCTATATTTAAAAAAACAAAGATGTTATAGGTGTGAAATTTGGAACTTACATTCTTCTTGAAAAATAAAAAAACACGTGTTTTACAATTTTCCAAAAATCCCAAATGGGGGGGAAAGGGGGGTTCTACCAAAAAAACCTCAAGTTTCTTTTAAAAAACTATTTTAACAAATCCTAAAATCCACGCGAGTGAAGCCGCGGGCAAAATCTAGTTCTTAATAAAAATAATAGCAGCTGTTTGAAGATATAACATAGTAGAAGAAACCAATAAATTAGTGTAGCGCTGTATTTAAACTCTTACTGTGGCAGTACCTATTTTTGGCCACTGGAGGGAGACAAGCGCTATCAGAGACACTGAACAGTGGGACTACATTTCCCGGTGTGCTTTGCAAAGAGACAGGAAGTGGGTGGGACACAGACGCTGTACATCCTGAGCCTCGTGGAGAGCGCGCCAGGGAGTGCAAGGAAGAGGACGCAGTGCTGCAGAGCGAAACCGTGACCAGGCCGGAGCGCGAGTGTGGCCTATCAGGAATCGAGTGGGGGTTATCCTGCCTTGACAGAAGGAGCCTTACCCACCGGCCATCACCACCAAGTGTTTATCCAGACAAGCTGAGGACCCCGAGTGAGGAGTACCGCGAGTCCAACGGATGGGAGAGCAGGCGGTAGCTGGACCAGTCCGGGCCGGAGCACAGGGAGCCTGAATATCGATCCAATAGCCGGTATCCCAGCGCGGAGACAAGCGGAGAGACGTCCTGGGTCAGCGGAGCCTTGGTGATCAGCGGATGGGTGAGAGGCCTCCAAGGCCGTTTCTACAAAGCTCAAGCACGCTGTTGTTTATTTCTGAAACCCACAGGGCCCCAACTTGACTAGTCGAAGACATCGCTTAAAAGATTCACTGGCCAGTTGAATAGTACCCGGGTACCCTAACACACACATACACTCACAAATCGGGACTTAACCTGTTCGGGACTCACTCCCTAAGATCCGAAAAAGGGGAAAAGATTTGCATCTATTTTTGTTTTCCGCTGCGCGTTTCTCGTAATTACGAAATATTGTATTTTCTGCTCGGTCGTGTATTTTTCCAGAAATACGAAGCCTTGCACTTTTTTTTTCCCGCTGCGCGTTTACCGCAATACGAAATACTGTAAATATATCTAAAAACACTGTGTATTATTATATGCCTTTTACTTCAGTAAATTATATAAATTATAAAATCCACAACGGTGCTGGAGTATATTTATTCCCTAGTGCGGGGAGACTGACCCGTGGTTCATTTTCAGCGGCTCCTCCGGGAGTGAGCGCTACATTAGCAACAAACCATCAACTCAGAATATCCTTAAGGACAACTGTAGCATAAGAAAATCTGGGATAAGAGTGGCTGGTACTGTTGGCTTGTTTAATTACCACCTCATAGGAGATGACAGCTTTCAACATACAGTATGCGTTTATTTTAAGTAAGTTTATTTATTTATTTTTGATTTCGCATATTTCTTTTCCATTTTTTTGTATATTTTTTCTTTTCCATGTTTGTTTTTTTATTAACTTCTCATGTCCCTACTCATGATGACAATAAAAGCCAAGTTTTTAATATTTATTCCATTCCAATTCAACCATTTTTAAAGCTATAGAATCTTTCAATAACTCGACAGCAAGAGAAAACACACTGAAGACATGACTGTATCTAACTGTATCTAACTTCTTCATATTGTGTCACCGTTTTAAGGTGTTATTCAGAGAGAGAGACGATCTGGCCCCGAAATGGCACCGAACAGTGAATTTCCCCGGAGCAATTTCGTGGCTATTCAGAAAGCAGGCAGTTTGCCAAATTTTGGAGAATTGCCAGCAAAATACGGTGCTTGTTCAGTGTCGGTGATATCCCCATAGAGAAACAATGGTTCATCTATTCATAGAACAAAAACCAGCAGTGAAAGGTTGTCGAAATGCCCTGATGTTCGGTGGTTTCATTCAGCAGGTTTATTCAGGCGAATCTCATAGGCTCCAATGTAAAAAATATTCCCGTTTTTACTCAATATCTATTAAACCATTTACTATTTTAATCTGCAGCAAAAAGATCTCTATTTTTTTTAAAGATTTTTAGGCATTTCTGGGGATTTTTTTGCAATTTTTTTTAAATAGCTTTTTTTCTTTTTTCTGTAACAGACATTTTTATTATAATATTAAAATTATTATAATATTAATATTAAAAAAAACGATTGAAGGTGTCTCATTTGAAACGCCATTTGCAAAAAAATAATGGACAAAAATGTCTGGAATTAACATATAAGGTCATATGAATAATATATTATTCATAGTACCTTATATGTTAATTCCAGACATTTTTGTTCATTATTTTTTTGGAAATGGCGTTTCAAATGAGACACCTTCAATTGTTTGTTTTTTACCCCCTTCATCAGCCTTTTGGCTTTTTCCGACGGCTGGTCGTCACTGTGTTTGGCGGCTTTTTTCGGACGTGGATTGGCGGGATTGCGGCGGCTTATGGGATTGGATCGGAATGGGTAGCATTTATGACATTATAGCTCAGGATTAAGCCCGGTGTGGGCGAAACGCGTCGAGCTATGTTTTTTTGTTGGTTTTAACAGTCACTTGTTTCTGGTTGGTCCGAATCTATGGCTGATTTATGTGGATGATCCCGGCTCCATTTTTATTGTTTTAAACGCCTTTTAAAAAATAGCAGGTCCGCCCCCCAGTTCAGGGGGGGTGTGGTGCTCGGTGGCTGTTCGATTTTTTTTCGGCGGCATTCTGCAAATCAACGGCCGTCTTTGGCGGCGTTCGACTGTCAGTTCAACGGTTTTCGGCGGCCCGTCAGTAGTTTTCGGTGGCGTGCGGCAGTCAGATCAGCGACTCATCGACTGTCTTCAGCGGTTGGCGGCAGGCTTCACTGGCTCCTTGTTCGGCGTACTTTGGGGATCCTGCGGTGAATAGTGAGTGACTTCACTTGCATGCAGACAATGATAATTATGTCATATTTGCACGTGCTCAAGGTAGATATAAATACTGAGGGTTATGCACAAGTGTTGAGAGAGTTAGCACTGAATTCAACGCAAACGCTTAATGTCTTACTGTGCATGGTAACAGTTACCAATGCTATGTTTCCTGCTGGATACAGAAGCAGAAAATGGAGCTACATCATGCTTTTTTTCTGCAGAGGAGACAATTTTTGACATTTACATTAAGAAGAGTAAGTTGTCATACTTTGATCTTAAACAATGCTTGTCTGTTTTTCAGGTGTCTATTTAACACTAAAAAAAGAAGCGAACAGACGTCGAGGCTTAAATTATTCGGAGCTTTCTGTAAAATGGAAACGCGGCATCTTTTATTATTAGTTTAATGTAGTATTATCCATTAGGTAACGTTAATGTCATTGTGCTATTGCATTTTTACATTTCTTTGCTCAAACTGCTGAAAGATAGCAAAGCAATTTTTTTTGTTTAGTGTGTTTTAGATAAATGCATCATCCTTGAAATAACTGTATAGACGAGTAGATAAAGTGCGCTTACAAATAAATGGGGGTCGCTATAGGAGTCCACCAAGATAATCTTCCCAGTATCTCGAAAAAACAGTATATATGTCATAGGGCAGCGCACCTCCCAAGTCTCAAAATATAGAACCAGGCTTGTGCAGGATAGGAGATTGTTCTTAAGTTATATCTTGTATATACCTCAAAGAAAACATAAATAATGCATCGCATAGTATAATACTGTGTATACTGTAAATAGATATAGTGCTAGATGAAAGAACACTTACATTCTCAGAAAGCTTCCAGCCCTCATATGATGGCTCCTTAGGTTGTTGGTGGGCCAACCTAACTGCCCATGTACTCCCGATTTGGAGGTACTCCCTTGCTGGATTCCTGCAACAGGAAAAAGGGGCTCCAGGAAGCCGTGTCTCCAGAGTCCTGCAGTGTATACCTTTGCAGGCATGGGTGGAAAGGCTCAATACAAAATTTATTAGCCAAATAGAGTAAAAACAATAAAACAAATATAAAACAGCAATTAAACATACCGGGCCCTATTACATTCTTCACGCAAAAACACACGTGCAACACGTGAATTTTTGCGGCAAGCGTTAACCGTTAACGCGCGTAAATCAACGCTGGTATTACAATCCTCGGGCATTTTTTCATCCGGCAAAAAATAACGCTCGTAAACGGATGCGCAAAAACGCGCACGCAGTAACGTTGCGTGCAGAAATCAGTGTGCGGACTGTTTTTTTTCACGCGATTCAGCCAATCAGAATTAAGAAACACAATTGTCTCACGTTATTAAGTTTTGCGCCTGTCAAAGTCAATCTGCGCATATATGCTGTATTAAAAAAAAATGCATGCACAACTTCTCAAGTGTATTGGTTTGGTATGAGTAGAATGTGTAACTATACTTTGCTGCGTATTTTTTTTGGGCTGATGTATTTGGGTTCGGCAGGTTGATAGAATTTGCCATTAACACCAGCTTTCAGGAGTTGCTAAAATTATGCGCACAAAGGCTGTGCGTTACAAACTGCGCATAGATTGTAATACCATCCTCGTACCAGCGCACAAACGCATTTGTTTGTATAGGACGCGCAAAGTACAGTAAGCTCGCGCAGCGTTCGCACAGGTTCACCCGCGGTAGACGTATACTCGCGTTTGTTGTGCTGACATTGTAATACGACGTTCAGCGCAAAGGGTTTTGCTCCTCACGTTATTGAGTTTTTGCGCGCGCGCAAACGTATGCGCGAAGATTGTATTAGGGCCTACCACCAAGTACTCGAGCAAATGCCGGTATCGGCAGTGATTCCGATATTAGTATAGGTATCGGTGCATCCCTAATTATTATTATTATTGTTATCATAATAATTCCATAAAACCCATTGTATGTATACAATTCATTTAAAATTTAGGTGTTGAGTGGTGGGATAAATGCGAGTTGACAGCACTTAATGGGGGCCACAAATTTTGGTGATGCCCACATTTTTTTTTTGGACCTGATACCTGTTGCAGGGAAATTTTTGAAGGTAAGAGTGGGTGACTGTCATTACAATGGACAAATATTCTTTCCAAGAATGGGTGGATAGGGGGGGGGGATACAACTAAATATAAAATCATGTGCCTATGTTAAAATCTGCAACAGGTCAAGCACTTTTCAGAAGATGTAGGGAGGCTCAGTGATAGATCAACAGAAAGCATCTAAAACTGCAGTACTTGTTCTGTTATTTTAAAAGTACTTGATCTCTCTTTATATATGTTAGCACAGACTGTATCATAAAATGTGGCCTCCGGATCCTTTGCCCCAATTTCAATGTACATCAGGAGCTGTGATATATCCAGTCAACTCACAACATTTACCCTTTGAGCATATTTTGCGAATAGAACTTGGATTTTACATCGTATAGAGCCAAAGTGTACAAAGGATTTACAATGTTCAACAGGTTTTCATTAAGTGTATTCTAGAACACTTACCGTTAATAAAAATGACATTAATGCAGTTCAAGCTTTTAGTTGTAGAAGGCATTCTTGGCAGGTAACGTGAATTCTCCATCTTAAACATTTTCTTATCCCTTCTCGGCATGCAGGAGCTGGTTTCACTTCCTAAATTATTAAAAATAAATGATTTCTAATCTTCCAGTGCCAAATTAAAAACTGTCCATGTGGAATCTCCATGCTGATAGCAATTAGTCAGCAAAAAAGTGAACCTCGGACTACGTCATGGCATCTCAATATAAGTTAAAAATGAAAAAGGCCGTATTGATTTAGCCATCCCAAATGCTAAGGGGTACTATTCCCTAGTTTGCACTAACATGAGGACCTTATAAAGTGTCTCCATGGTAGCATGATGTTCCGGCACAAACGTAACCTCAGCACCTTGCTCTGGAACATAGTGCTAACCGCTGGGATACTTGCGATAGTGCTTCCACGCCACTGTGAGTATCACCTCCTGGAGTCCATAGGAAGCCATTCCTAGATGATAGATCGGTTTCCAATAGATGCCATATTCCTGTCACATTCCTCCTGGATATATACTGTAAATGTTTAAACCCTATATGCAGCACAACTATCCTATTATTATTCTTTATTTATATAGCGTCAGCATTTTACGCAGCGCTGAACAATGGGCACGATATAGACAGGGTTACAATACATTGAGACTGAATAACATTTGATAAACCGGTACAGGAGAAAATGAAGGCCCTATTCCCGTGGGAACTCACAATCTAGAAGGGTTGGGGGTGGAAACAGGAGGAGAAGACTGCAAGGTGAGAGTGATAGACTGGTTGGGGCAGTGAGGTGTATCAGTGAGTCGGTTGGTAGGCTTGCCTGAATAGGAATGTCTTAAGGGAGCGTTTGAAGGAGGATAAACTAGGGGAAAGTCTGACAGTGCGAGGGAGAGCTTTGCATAGAATGGGGGCTGTGCGTGAGAAATTCTGCAGTCTATCATGGGAAGAGGTGATGCGGGGGGAAGCTAGGGGCAGGTCACTGTTTGACCTTAGGGAGCGGGCTGGGGTGTTTCTGGTGATTAGTGAGGACAGGTAGTGAGGAGCTGAGTAAGTGAGAGCTTAGTAGGTAAGGATAAGGATTTTCAATCCTTTGAATGGTCAGTGCATTTACCTATTAGCAGAAACGGAAGAGTACGTAACCAGTACAACAGAACAGGGGTTAATACAATAGGGAACATCAGAAGGAATGTCAAGAGTAGTATACCAGAAAGGGTTATCAGGAATGCCAAGGATTGTATACCAGATTGAGTTATCAGGAATGCCAGGGGTCGTATTACTAGAGTAGAGTGTCAGTCAAGTAACAGAGGTTGTATTGTCAAATTGGATAGTCAAAGGAATGCCAGGCGTTAAGAGCTGGGAGGAGAGTCACATAAGCCAATTCGGTACACAAAAATAACAATCAGAAAAGATGTGAGCACTGAGAGGAGTGAGAACCACATCATGGCACCAGACCTAGCTCAGGCTACTGTTTTTAAAACCCGGCAGGTGCCGCAACATAACGCTGCGCCCCAACCATGATCCTATTACATGACTGCGCCCGTTCGCTTCTTCACTCGGCTGCCGGTCAGTGAGCAGCGTGGAAGGTGCTGCCGGGCTATATAGCCGGAGTGGGACGTGACAATTCCATGGCATACCATTATGTGGCCCAGCCTGCTTTAAGAGTTTGCAGCTATTTGATTTAGGTCAGGATTCAGTGAATTAGTGGATAATTGTACATTGAGCCTGCTGACACTGATAGATGACTGTGGAATGTAATACGCAGAGCATTTATTGAGAGTGAAAATTAAAAAATACATTTTTAAACAGTTTTCATAAAATATAGAGAAGATGTGACACAAGACAAAAATACTGCTATGCTATATTTTTTCTCTCTCATTCTTTCTCTCTGTTTCTTTATTTTAACCCCTTCACTACCAAGATCGAATTTGAATTGTGAAAGCCCCTGCATGGGTTCCGAGATCGAGATAAGTCTTATTGTGGAGCAATGCAACTTAATTTGACATTGGCATTTGACATTTGTCTCCATGTTCTGGTGACCAAGGTGAAGTTCACTAGGAAACCTTATGGCTTTCAAATACGGATTTCTTGTGATTTCATTTTATTTCCCTGAAGTGAAACTCTTGTGATAATTTTTACTTTAGTCCCAGGTCAATTTATGCCTTCTGGTCACTGAGAGGTTAAAGGCAGCAGCCACTAATATTTCTAGTGGTTTACAACCCTGGTCCTCAAGTGCCCTTAACCCTTTTACACTCATAATCGAATTATCTCGATTTTGCATTGTAATGTATTGAAAAGCACTCATTATCACACAAAAGACCATTTTCACACCTTTTTGAAGCAAGATTAAGGTCTCCCCTGTGAAGAAGCAAAATCCTGTGTTTTAGGACTCTCCACCCAGCCTGGAGAGACATAAAACCATTTGTAGATAGCAGCCCTAAACCTCACTGTAACAAAAAGTTCAAATAGATTACTGCTGCAATACAGATGCCAGGGAGAGAGGAGAATATAGGGAGAGCTGTTTGGTCACTCACTGCTGTACAGGGATAGGATTCAGGGGTTTATAATGATGGACAATCCCTGTAGAGTACAGATAGAAGGTGTTGCTGTAATCTCCATATACTAATGGAGTAATAATAATAATAATCTTATTATGATCAATACATATCCCCAAAAGCAGGATAACTGACCATTTTTATTATTTATCTTTATCACAGTTACTGTATGTAGCACAAAGGTCTTTTCTGCCTGAATGCAGACCCTGTTTGAAATTGTGTAAGATAAAGGACACCATCTAGTGCTCAGAATCTCACATTTCAACAATATTTATATAAACTATTTCATGAAAAATTAAAAATGAGCAAATTAACATTATTTTCATTTTTTAATTATCTCAGCAAAACAGTTGCTGTGCGGAACCTCTATTTTACCCTATAGTTAATCGTTAATCTCACATCCCATGCTTCGAATAAATGTTATGCTAACATTTTTTCAACAGAAATCACTTGGTAGTGAAGGGGTTAACAGAAGAAATTTTATGGACTACTTTGGGGAAATGCAGACTGAATCCTGCAATCACTGAGCAGCAAATCATATCACCTGTGCTGTGCTTCAGATATCCTGCAAACCTGGCCTGTTAGCGGTAGTTGAGGAGCAGCTTTTGGAAACACTGACATAAATTAAAGGCAAAAGTATCCTGCAGGTAGTTTGGAGTGTCAGTGACTCTTCCCAGAGCCCTGAAACTCAAAGGACAAGTCACTTTATGAATTTATTTTTGGAGACTAGAAAGTACTTAATACCCGTGTCCTTCTGCTAGTGTCAAGCGTTGACAATGTATCGTCTTGTTCTCTCAACCGTAAGACCAGAGGTAAGTAAGGATACTTTTTTAGCTCTTTTTCTTTTGTTGTACAAATGCAAAATCACTTAAAAGTGGGAGACCTGACATATTTTTCTAAATACACAGGGTTATTCAAAGAGAATCGAAAAGCCACCGCACGTTCGGTGACTTCTCGTTCTCTTCAATTCGGTGCCATTTGGGGATCCCATTTTGGCGACCCTGCGGTGTATTTGTTGGTTATGTATGAAAGAGGCACTGGAGTCTTGTGAATCTGCAGTAGAGAACTTTACTTTGTGCATATAGCAATAAAACAACTTATAACAGATTAGTCACTGGATATATATCAGGATGCTTCATCATCACACAGCTAGAAAGAAGAAGAAGGAAGTAAAGCAGAGACAATAGAGACTTATTTCCTGTGAACATATACCAATGAGTTTAGAACACATTTAACCTGTACTAACAGCGCCACCTGCAGTCCATAGTATAATATATGCTGTTGTATCTCCAACACCCCTTCTCAACAGCATGTGCATAATCATACAACATTCAGCTTCTTTTGAAGAAAACAATAACGTTCCTTTGGCAACGGTTTGGTGAGTGCATCTGCAGTCATCTCTTCTGATGGGCAATACTGAATATCGATAAGTCCTTGCTCTTGTGTGTCCCTGAGCAGATGATATTTTACGTCTATGTGCTTGGTTCTAGGGTTGATCCTTTCTGATTGTGTCAACTTTATACATCCCTGGTTGTCTTCAAAGATGGGTATCGGTTTAGACATATCCAGTCCCATGTCTAATAGAAGTTGACGAATCCAAATTGCTTCTTGACATGCATGTGCTGCTGCTATGTATTCTGCTTCAGTTGAAGAGAGTGCAACAGTCGCTTGTTTTCGACTAGACCAGCTGATGGTTCCTTCTCCGTACTGGAAGATGTAACCAGTAGTAGATTTGCGGTCTGTGATATCTCCGCCCAGTCAGCATCTACATATCCAATTAAGTTTGCATTGGGTGTTGCTGGCAGTCGCAGTTTCATATGAATTGTTCCTTTTAGATACTGTATCACCCTTTTTACGGCATTCCAATCACGTTGACAGGGTGTTGAAACTTTTCTACAGAGTATACTCAATGCTGCGGCAATGTCTGGTCTTGTCACAGTTGCAATGTATAACAATTTTCCAATTGCTTTGCGGTACTTCTCATTGTTAGGTAACAAGTTTTCCATTCCATTGTCTTTCTGATAAGCTGGTTCCATAGGCGTTTTCACCTCTTTTGCATCTTGCATGTGAAACTCTGCTAGAATATCTGTAATTTTCTGACTTTGGTGAAGAAGATAACTTCCGTCTTCTTCTTTCTCGATTTGAATTCCTAAATAGTGAGCAATGTTCCCAAGCTCTTTAATCTCAAAGTTTTGTTTCAATGTGCTAGTTATTTGATCATAATCCCCTTCTTGTTCAAAACAAATTATGATGTCATCAACATAAATTAGTAGGTAGATCCATTTTGTGTCTTGATTCTTTGAATACAGGCATGGATCAGCGTTACTTCTTGAAAATCCTTCTGTTGTGAGTACTTCGTTCACTTTTTCATTCCACATTCTTGCTGCTTGTTTGAGACCATAGATGCTCTTTTGCAGTTTACACACAAGGTTCTGTCCTGTATTAAACCATGGTGGCTGCTCCATGTAGAGTTCCTCTTTGATATCTCCATATAGAAAAGCTGTTTTGACATCCAGGTGCTTCACTTGCATTTGTTTTTCAGCTGCAATGCTGAGGAATGTTCTAATGGTTGTGTGCTTTACCACTGGAGCAAATGTTTCATCATAATCTTCTCCATATTTCTGGGAATATCCCTTGGCGACTACTCTTGCCTTGTATCGTGAATGTTTCCTTCTGCGTCGTACTTCACTTTAAAAATCCATTTACTTCCTATAGTTTTGTGACCGGGAGGGAGCTCTGTGAGAGTCCAGGTTTCATTTTTCTGAAGTGATTTTAGTTCTTCTTCAGCCGCCTTTCTCCACTGATTGGCTTCCCCTTTTGGTAGTTTATCTATGTCTTCCCAAGATGTTGGTTCAAATGTCTCATGTGTCTTAACAGTGTATGACAGCTTGCCGGTGGGATCCCTTTTGTTGTCCGAGTAGATCTTCTGATTTCTGGTTGTTCTGTCGGTTCTACTGGATTGTGAACAGTTAAGTCATCAATTGTGAGTTCCACTTCTTGGTCTGACTCCTGCGCAGTTTCCTTTTGGTCAGCATCTCTTGCTATTTCAATCGGCACCTTTTCTTCGTGTTTTTCGGGAGTCATTATTTCTGATGTTTGGCTTTCATCAAAATAAACACTGCGGCTTACTGTGACCTTGTTGGTCTTTGGATTAAGGATTCTGTATCCCTTACTTTGTTCACTGTAGCCTATTAGAATGCCTTCTATGGCTCTGTTCTCCCACTTGGAGCGTTTTTCACTTGGAATGTAAACGTATGCTTTGCAACCAAACACTCTAATATGACCTATACTAGGTTTTGATCTGTTCCACATTTCATAAGGGGTACTTTCAATAGCTTTAGATATGATTCCACTTCTTTACCCATATATTCCCCTCCATTGTCCGTGCGTATTATTCCGGGTTTCCTTTGAAATTTGTTGCTAGTCATCGCTACAAATTCTTGAAGTTTATCAGTTGTCTCACTTTTGTGTTTCATCAGATATGTCGTTGTGTACCTGGAATAGTCATCAATGAAGGTTATTAAATATTTGTTGCCGCTGGTGTCGGGGTTTTCATTGGTCCACACACGTCACTGTGTATAAGTTCCATGGGTTTAGTGGTTTTTCTTTGACTGGCTTGTGGAAGTGGTGTACGTGTGGCCTTTGCTTTGATGCAACACGTGCACTTCATCAACTTTGGACAAGGTATCATTATCATGTCTTCTGATAATTCTCTCTTAGAAAGTTCCTTTATAGCTTCTGAGTTTCGATGCCGCAATCGTCTGTGCCATAGATGGATGCACTTGTCATGTGGATTATGAGTGACTGTTTTGACTTGAACACGTTCAGTGACGATTTTGTATAGGTGTTCATTCAACCTTCCTTTTGCAACGATTTCTTTTCTGTTTCGAATTGTGCATTCATTACCTCGGAATTGTACTGTAAGTCCATTGTTAGCGAGGTTTTTTACTGATAGGAGGCTTCCTTCTAGACTTGGAACATACAGAACGTTCTTTACAAGGATGCTTCGGTTACCTCCTGATGGTGTGATGCAGTTCAGAAATCCTTGACCTTTACCTTCTGATGTAATACTTTTCCCATTTGCTAGGAAGACTTTGTCTTTTGTATTAAAATTAATTTCTGTGAAGAAGATCGCATCACTGGTCATGTGACTTGTTGCTCCTGAGTCAATGTACCATCCATGCGGGGTAGTATTCTGAGTTACTTTAAAACTTGCACTCCACGCTGTGTCTTTGCTTTCCTGTGTGGCTGCTTTAGCTCTTTCTTTTGTGAATGTCTCTCTCCTTCGCTGTTCTGCTTTCCAGATTGAACAATTATATTTCAAATGACCTGTCCTTTTTCAGCGAAAACACACTCTGGTCTCTTTGTTTTGTTTTGTGTTTTCATTCACCTTTAGAGCTACTTCTGTTTTGTCATTCTCTTCACCACGTATATTTTCCTTCTTTCTGTTGTATTCATCAATTAATTTCCCTTTAGCATATTCCAGTGTTAGTTCTTCCTCTGGTCTGGTTTCTAGAGCGTTTATCAGGGCACTATATGATTCTGGAAGGCTGCATAATAGTAATGCCACTACATGATTGTCTTTTATTTCTTCTCCAATTGCACGTAATTGCTCCACAATTTCCAGCATAGCGTTCACATGTTCACACATTTCCTGGCCTTTTTCCAGCCTCATCTTATACAGTTTACGTAGCAGATATAGTTTACTGTTTAAGTTTGAACGCTCGTGCAGTTTCTGTAGCGCAGTCCACATACCTTTAGCTGTGTTTTCTTTTCTTATATGGATTAGTTGATCATCCTCCACTAACAGGCTTATAACTGCTTTTGCTTGCCTGTTTCCTTTGTCCCATTCTTCTGGGTTGTCAGTGGGTCTGATTGTATCCAGCACCTGCCACAGATCATCTTTGGATAACAGCATTTCCAGCTTAAACTTCCACAGCTGATAATTGGTATTGTTTAGCTTTGCTATTGCATATTTCACATCTGAGCCACTTGCCATCTTTCAGTATATTGGATGCAGCTCCTTTCCTCACACACAGCAGGTATTTGGATGATAGCTGCAGCACTTACTGATTTGTAGTTTCGTTTTCAGTGTCTGGGCCCATAACCTGTTGGTTATGTATGAAAGAGGCACTGGAGTCTTGTGAATCTGCAGTAGAGAACTTTACTTTGTGCATATAGCAATAAAACAACTTATAACAGATTAGTCACTGGATATATATCAGGATGCTTCATCATCACACAGCTAGAAAGGAAGAAGGAAGTAAAGCAGAGACAATAGAGACTTATTTCCTGTGAACATATACCAACGAGTTTAGAACACATTTAACCTGTACTAACAGCGCCACCTGCAGTCCATAGTATAATATATGCTGTTGTATCTCCAACAGTATTCAGCAAGCACCACAGGGCCGTCGTAGTGCGAGGAAAAGCCACCGCAAACCCGCCGAACACTCAATGCAAAACCCAGGAGAATGCACACCGAAACCTGCTAAAAACATCTGGATTAACCCCCCCGAAGACGCCAGAGAAACCTGAGCAGGAGCCGATCACAGCGCAGAGCAGCCACTGGAAAAACCCGACACCGCAGACGAATAGAGTGAGAAGAAAAAAGTACGCTTGAATGTTTGAAAAGTAAAACGCTGTTTGCAGAGAAACTACTGAGCTAAAATGTCTGAAATTTACATATAAGATCCAATGAATGATAATAAAAAGGGCTGTTACAGAAAAAGGAAAACCGATAAAAAAAAACCGAGAAACCTTTTTGCAAAAAAAATCCCAAAAAATGTCTAAAAGATCCTAAAAAATCTGTAAATAAAGAGACTTTTTACTGCAGAATATTATAATAAACGGTTTATTAGATATTGGTTTAAAACAGGAATATTTTTAACATTGAAGCCTATGGGATTCGCCTGAATAAACTTGTCGAATGAAACCACCGAACAGCAGGGCAATTCGGCAACTTTCCATTGCTGGTTTTTGTTCTCTGAATAGACAAAGCTATGGGGATTTCACTGCCCTCGAACAGGCACCGTATGTGCAGGCAATTCGCCAACATTTGGCAAAATGCCTGCTCTCTGAATAGCCGAATGGCCAAGAAAGGTAACCGAACGCTGAATTTCAGCGTTCGATTACCTTTCGGCAGCCATTCGGATCTCTTTGAATAACCCACACAGTCTCGAGGTGAGAATAACAAGCGACTGTGATACCTTTTGTTTTTCAATCTTGTTTTGTTTCATATTCATGTAATTATCCGTTCTATTATATTTAGTTCTATAAAAGAATTATAACTGTAATGAAGTTTTTGACTTTCCTCTTCAAACAAATTGAATAACTTTTCCATTGTCAATGAAAAACATGGTTTTAAGAAGTACACGATACATTATTCTGATAATAATACCATAATAAAATCATCGTTTTATCTGAAGCGCAGCAAAAAGTTTGTGTTTAAGTACTACAGTAACAAATATGCTACAGTTATTAGGATTATTATTTAGAATCTGTGTTTTCAAACTGACATACACCAGTGTATAAAACATCTAAATCCTAACTGTTTAAAGTACTTCAGAAACCTTGAAAACACTCAACAACCAGTACCTCCTTCTGCTCTCAGAACGTCGGGGCACTTCAATGCTCTGTAAAACACTTCTCCTCAGTATGAACCTCTGTTAATTACCAATCTGAAAACTCTCAACGCACCATTTTAGAATTTAAACATTTTGAGTTAAATCCATCGGGATTTGTAAATTTAAAATAATATGTTACATTGTGTTTTGACGCAATAATTATTAAAAAATCACAACATGCCTCATCAAAAATCATGCATATGGGCAGTTGGGATGAAGGATAATCATGAGGCTAAATAGAAGGTTTTAATACTCTGAAAAACGAGGAAACATACAGGGTTATTCAAAGAGCTCCGAATTGCTTGAGAAAGGTAACCGAACGCTGAAAATCAGCGTTCGGTTACCTTTCTTGGCCATTCGGCTATCCAGAGAGCAGGCAATTCGCCAAATCCTAGCGAATTGCCTGAACATACGGTGCCTGTTCGAGGGCAGTGAAATCCCCATAAAAAAGCACTGCTTCGGCTATTCAGAGAACACAAACCAGCAGTGAAAGGTTCCCGAAATGCCCTGCCATTCGGTGGTTTCATTCGACAGGTTTATTCAGGCGAATCCCATAGGCTTCAATGTTAAAAATATTCCCGTTTTAATTCAATATCTAATAAACCGTTCATTATAAAATTCTGCAGTAAAGAGTCTCTTTATTTATAGATTTTTTAGGATATTTTAAGCATTTTTCTTAATTTTTTTTTTAAAAGTCCGAGTTTTTTTTTTTTTTTTAACCCTTTCGCTGCTGAGGCTTTTCCCGCCCCTATGCTGAGGTCATTTTTACCTGTTTTGCGCATCATGTTTAAACGTGTTTTGAAGGCTTATTTTAGTATATGACCCAGACATATTATATATCGTTCTTTCCGTCAGACTCGGTAGATTCATAATATGTCATTATTATATGTATACGTTATGTCTTGTCTGTATATTATAACAAAAAATGCAATAAAATATGTATTTTCAATAATTTACAGTGTGTAAAGTGTTTTTTTCCACATTTTAACATGCGAGCAATTGCGGTTATATTTTGTATGGGGTGCGCTTGTTAAAATAATTAGAGATGGGGTCTCGTTACATTTTTTTTTGGGGAAAATGACACTATTTTTAACAAACGCACCGCATACAAAAATCGTTAGTGCAGCATCATTGTTCACATTATAATTGAAATGGGAACAATATTGCTGCATTAACAAACCAAAAAAAATAAAAAAAAAGTGTTTTTTTTTTTTTTTTTCATTTTTTTTTTTTTTTTAACAAAATTTTTCACTTTCATGTTTGGTATCGTTGGAACGGCCATGCTCTGGCCGATCCAACGATACCAAAATTTAACCCCTAGCTGCCACGGATCGGGAGATAGGGAGTTCATTGGAACTCCCTATCTCCACAGTTGGTGGCAGTTAGGGGTTAACTCTAGGACTGGCGTCATTGTGCTACGCACGATGACGCCAGTCCTCTGGGGGAGTTCCCGGAGGCTTGGCCGACATCCAAGATGTCGGCCAGCTCCGGGAAAGGATCGCAAACCGGCGCTTTTCAGCGCCGATTCGCGATCCAGCTCCCCAGGGGTTAATGCCAGGCACCATTTGGAAGGGCAGGCTGTGCCCTTCCAAATGATGCCTGGGTTAACCCCCGCAGAGCCGCCGATCGGGAGGGAGAGAGGTCCGAAGGACCTCCCCCCCCTCCCTTTCAGGCGCCTCCTCCGCACATGCGGGGGGGCGCCTGAATTAGGTGTCATCGCGCCCCCGCGATGACACCTAATTCTGGTGGCTGCTGGTCGGATGCCGGGCTGACATCCAGGATGTCAGCCCGCACCGGAGGGGCCAGCGATCGGCCGGAACCCGGCCGAACGCTGACCCCAATGGGAGGACGCGCTCAGCGTGTCCTCAGCACACCAGCGGGACTGCTGAGGACGTGCTGAGCGCGTCCTCAGCAGCGAAGTGGTTAAAGTTTTCTTCTTTTTTCTGTAACAGCCCTTTTTACTATCATTCCCTGGACCTCATATGTAAATTTCAGACATTTTCGCTCAGTAGTTTCTTTGCAAACAGCGTTTCACTTTCACACATTCATACAAACTGTTTTGCTAATTTATTCACTGCCTCTTCTGCTGTGTCGAAGGCTGCGATCGGCTCCTGTTCGGGTTTTTCTGTGGTTTTCGGCAGGTTAATCCAGATGTTTTTGAGGGTTTTCGGCGTGCATTCGGTGGGTTTTGCGGTTCGTTTTCGTCGGGTTTGCGGCAGCTTTTCCCTGCAATTCGGGGACCCTGTGGTGCTTGCTGAATACACCGCAGGTCACCGAAATGGGATCGGCAAAACAAACAGAATTGAAGAGAACGAAAAGTCACTGAACGTGCGGTGACTTTTCGAATCTCTTTGAATAACCCTGATAGAAGACAGAATGAATCTATTTATGCTGGATCGTATTTCAGTAGTGAGTACTTTGGTTCAACCAACGGTTCTATTTCACATTATGTTTAACAACTCGCAAGAACACAAATAGCTGAAATGGACTACAAATGTGACTTTCCCAAGACTCATCGATGGACGGACAAGCGAAGACTAACCTGTCTGGTCCGAATTGCCAGTGAAATACGGTGCTGTGCGCCTCAGATCATCGTAATTTGGTGACTTTTGGCGACAGTGAAATCGTCCCATAGGGAAGTAATGGTTACTCTACTCAGAGAATGCCGAACTGCACCGTAATGTTGGCGAAATGCTCAGATCAGTGGTTCAGTTCAACAGGTTTAAACAGGTGAATCTCATAGGATTCAATGCAAAAAATATTAGCGTTTTTATTATTTTTTTTATTCAACCGTTTATTCTTTTCATTTGCAGAATAAAGCCTTTTGATTTATTTATGTTTTAGAATTTTTTAGATATTTTTCTGGATTTTTTTTATTCAAAATGTTTGATTCCCATTTTTTTTAAAAGCGTTTTCTTATTCTGTAACAGACCATTTTAATATAATTTTATAGGACCTTTTATATTATTTCTATGCGTTTTCATGCATTTTTGTTGGTTTAAACATCTTTTAAAAAAAATCACAGTTTTTTTTTACCCCCGGTTTGGCGGCATTCGGCGGCTGTTCGGCTATTTTCAGTGGCTTCCAGTGGTATTTGGCAGTTAGTTCCACAATTGTTTTTTGTAGCATGCGTCGGTCAGTTTGGATCATCGGTGGTCTTTGGTCACTCCTTGTTCGTCGTACTTTTGGGGACCCTGCAGTGATTAGTGAATTCATGCAGGGTCGGCGAACTGAAATCTCTGAACACAAAAGTGTGCCGAACGAAAGAGCTTCGAAATTTCATGGAGACTTCAGTGCTCTTTGAATAACCCCTTAAATCCGATTCTTCTTCTATACACTCATAGTGAATTAGAGGCTTTCACGAACAGGCCAAGGGATTCTCATCTGTTTCAAGAACAGCAGAAACTCCCTCCCCTCACTGTGAACAGAGGATCACAGAGATGAACAGCTGAATAAATAGGATTAAATCTTTTTGTTTTGGAGTTGATATTAGAAGAGTTGGATTTAGAGCTATTGATCGGTGGCCTTTTCTACCCTCTCAAGACCGCCGATATCAACAGCAGCACTTAAACTGGTCTAAAATGGTGAATGTTCTTTCTACATGTATGTCCCTACTATGTGGACATACTCCACTACTATTATTTATTTGGTATTTTTACATATGCAACAATCAGCAATTGAAAAATTTAGGTACTGTATACATTGAATAGAGTGCTTATCACAATTTTTGCATTAATTTGTACATTTTGATTTGTTTCAAAGTCCTCGATTTACGGTTTAAAATATAGATCGTACCTCTGGCTTTGATACATTTATGAATCAAGATCTGGGCTCCTGGCTCTGTCTTAATGTATATCAGTAACATGAATCTAAACCAAACAGAAATCAAATGGTTAATACTTGAAAATCTGTAGAGAGCAGCACCTCGAAATGAATTCATTAAACGGAGGTTTGCAGAGACGGATGTTCAGAGCTGTTTGGTTTTCAGGAGTATTTTTAGACAGTGTTCTTGAAACTAAATTATAATCTGCGATCTGCCACTATGAGCCGATGGATAGCACTGCCAGCTTTGATGTTGGATAATGTTTTGGCAGTCATTAAACACAATGGGCCCTAGTTAATTGAAGGGGTATTAGGGACAAGATGGATTTAATGCGAGTGTGGTTTGTCCTCCTTTTTTTTTCTTCTTTTTTTTCTATCCAGTTCTTTGAACGCATGCTTTCTAAATTAAGCAACACAGAAAGATTGTGTAAAAATAGGGGGGGGGGAATAAAAACAGCATTTCTGTTTTGCAATTAGCGAATATGTGAATTTCTTTCTTAAAATGAACCTACAAGCTCAGTAAAATTCAGACATGAAAGAGTCTAATAAATTGCTGGTCTACATTCCATTGATAACCTGATAGCTGTGCCTCAATAGTGCATTGAGGTTGTCAATTATATGCTCTATGTTGTCAATAAGAATAAAAAAGTAAAAAAAAAATAGAACCAGGTGACTATAAACAAACTACACCACTGTTTCCATAATCTGTAATCGATACAGGCTTCGGTAGATTCAATATATCTAAAAAAACACAGAACACATCTGTAATGGAACCCTGTTTTACTGCTTGCTTTTGACCTGTGTTTTATTTATTCGAAAGCTAACCGAAGCAATAACTTAGGCGATATGCTCCATCTTACTGTACATCAGTGTGTTATTACTTGGTTATTCAATACTGTTTGTAGCTATGTAAGCATGTTGGTTCTCTGATGTATAATTCTCTTGTGGTTACATCTTCAGGACCAAATAGAAAGGATGATGCAGTGTTGAGAAAGCACAATGAAATGATGCAATGATGAGAAAAGTGTGGGGAGGAGACAGGCGGCACCAGGGGTGTTCCCTGTTAGTGTGGTTTATTTTCCTGCCAAAAGCTTTGAATAAAGCTGTGGATGGCAGCTACCTTCCCTTAGGGAAGCAACCTTGTTAGGACCACCTGAGCAACGCATTATAATCACTGCTCCGCACCAGAAGAGCAGACCTTCGGAAACTTTGACCACACAGCAACATGTACGGGTGAGTTCTTCTCAGAGCTTGGAGTCCTGTTCCAACATCTCATAGTGCTTTCTGTATTTATATATACTTTCAAGAATCACTTTTGAAGGATTGCAAAAACTCACAATAGGAAGAGCATTATGATACCCTGCTTGAGTATAGTGCACCCAATTGCTGACTACCCCTCCCTCTGGAAAACAGGTAAGCTGCTCCACACTTAGATTAATATATGTGAATCATGCCTTATGTAACGGGTTTTTGCGTAGTCCCACAAATACCCCTGTGGTCTTTTACCTCAGTTACCTTCAAGCGCTCTGCAAGCCGATCCTGAGCCTCCGCTACCTGGGAGTTGGGGTACATGACTGCGGCAGTGCCTCCACCCAACTGGACATCCAGGCTTTGGGTGTGAGATCCAGTTGGGAACATATTTAAACAAGCAATAAATCAACACAGAGCTGTCTATTATAGAAGTTTGTATTGCACAGCAAAACTCTATGCAAAAATAAATGTAACGGTGTAAATAAACATAATGCAGTGGAATAAGTAAATAACGCAAGAGTCAGTATGAGTTTACCCACCCACAAACAATACTGAGGCCCATCCTAGTCTTTTCCCTAATGGTACCATAGGTAGGTGGTGCACATTGTTGGGGCCCAGAATAATTGTAATCCACTTTTTTTGTAATATGCTGGGGTGTTCCAGGGTTCAGAGAAGTCAGACTGCTGCTTTAGTAACCAGTGTCAGAGTGCCTTGTTGTAAAACCAAGGGGAGAGGTTTCAGCTTACCACTCCAGTCTGCAATCAGATTTTGTCCAGGAAGGGGAGAAGCTGCTCCACTGGGATTCCTTCTTTCTGCAGAACAATCACTGCCAGGAACAGTTCTGTGCTTTGATCTGGATACAGAGTCTGCTGGGAGCCTTTATGCAGGATGCTTCAGCACTGGACACAATACCACAAATCTCAGCCAAGATCATCTTCCAGCTTCCTCTCTCTTGCTTCCTCTCTAGCAGCCCTGCCTCCACACACAAAACCATAGAGCCACACAGTCTTGAATCTCCAGAGCAAAAAGAAGGTCGCCATCTGCTGGTTACTACATAGAAACTGCAGGGTAGTAGAATTACTGTACTCCAGGGGTTACACTTAAAAGATCCAAATTAAAAGCATTACATAAAAACAAAGGTGTTTGGGAAATCTCTCACGGTTTGGAAGCATAAAGTGAATGCAGTTTTTGAGCCTCTCAAATTATTATAAGAAAGGAGAGAATGCAATTGAGTTACAGAGACACAAAGGGAGGTGAGAGAGGTGTGGCTTAAGGACTTTGGGTGACAGAGGGGTGGCTTAAGCCCTTTGGGGTAAGTTGGATGAGGCAGAAACGTCTTGGGGTGAGAAGAATAGGGCAGAATGATAATTGAGCCAAGAAACTAAAGTGGTAAGAAAGATGAGAAAATTATTAAAAGGGATGAGTCAGAGGCCCAATAAAATCTTCTGCTGTACGCCTGTGAAGCCCATAATCCAGTAGTGGTGGAAACAATTAAGTTCTGTTCTCTAGTTGTCCAGCAGATAGAATGGTCCCGGCCACACTGTTGACTGCAAAATTGGCTTTTACTTAACTCGATTTTACATGGTAATGCATTGAAAAGCACTCATTAGCATATCAAAAAAACACTTTCACACCTTTTTAGAGCCAGATTAATGATTCCCCTGTGGAGAAAAGAAATCCTTTGTTTTATGTCTCTCCAAGCACCCTAGAGAGACATACAGTTGTGTTCAAAATTATTCAACCCCCACTGAAATTGAGTGTTTTGGCCAGTTTGACATTGATTTTGATCATTCGATCATCTTGCTTACAATTAAATCAAAGAGGCACGTGTAGGCCAGACAAATATATCATAACATTTATAATGAAATAACCACAAATGTCTTTTCTGTGCTCACATCATTATCAGTTTTATTCAACCCCCAAGTGACATTCAATCTTAGTACTTAGTACAACATCCTTTTAAAGTTATAACAGCTTTTAAACGTGAAGCATAGCTTGACACAAGTGTCTTGCAGCGATCTACGGGTATCTTCGCCCATTCGTCATGGGCAAAAGCCTCCAGTTCAGTCACATTCTTAGGCTTGCGCACTGCAACTGCTTTCTTTAAGTCCCACCAGAGGTTCTCAATCGGATTTAAGTCAGGTGACTGCGATGGCCACTCCAAAATGTTCCAGCCTTTAATCTGCAACCATGCTCTAGTGGACTTGGAGGTATGCTTGGGATCATTGTCCTGTTGAAAGGTCCAACGTCTCCCAAGCCTCAGGTTTGTGATGGACTGCATCACATTGTCATCCAATATCTCCTGGTACTGAAGAGAATTCATGGTACCTTGCACACGCTGAAGCTTCCCTGTACCTGCAGAAGCAAAACAGCCCCAAAGCGTGATTGACCCCCCGCCATGCTTCACAGTAGGCAAGGTGTTCTTTTCTTCAAAGGCCTTGTTCTTCCTCCTCCAAACATAGCGTTGATCCATGGGCCCAAACAGTTCTAATTTTGTTTCATCAATCCACAGAACAATATCCCAAAACTTCTGTGATTTGTCCACATGACTTTTGGCATACTGCAGTCGACTCTTCTTATTCTTTGGAGACAGCAAGGGGGTGCACCTGGGAGTTCTGGCATGGAGGCCTTCATTACGCAGTGTGCGCCGTATTGTCTGAGCTGAAACTTCAGTACCCACATCTGACAAAGCTTTTCTCAGTTCCTCAGCAGTCACACGGGGACTTTTCTCCACTCTACGCTTCAGGTAGCGCACAGCAGTCAAAGTCAGCATCTTCTTTCTGCCACGACCAGGTAGCGTTTCAACAGTGCCCTTTGCCTTGAATTTGCGAATGATGCTTCCTATGGTCTCTCTTGGTATGTTTAACATCTTTGCAATCTTCTTATAGCCATTACCCTTCCTGTGAAGAGTAATCACCTCTTCTCTTGTCTTCCTGGACCATTCTCTTGACTTCACCATGTTTGTAACCACACCAGTAAATGTCTAGAAGGAGCTGAGTATCACAGTCATTTTAAAGCTGCCTAATTGGTGCTTATTATGCTTTATTGCTGCTCCGTGACATCCACCGGTGTTTTCAATACCTGATTGAAAACACTTGAATGAACCTCTGTTCTTCAGAGTGGTAGTCTTTAAGGGGTTGAATAATTGTGTCAATGAAGAATTCACAAAAGAAACATTTACTACTGTATTACAAAACCAATTGATGTCATTTTAGTTGCATATGGTTCTTTAAAAAGTCCTTGTAGGATTTCATTCTGAATACAATTACAAATGTACAATAAATTCCCGAAAACCCTTTACAGCATTGGGGGTTGAATAATTTTGAAAACAACTGTAAAACCAGCTGTAAATAGCTGCCCTAAATCTCACTGTACCAAAAAGTACAAACCGATTACTGATGCATTCCAGCAGCTTGGGAGAGGGCAGAATACAGGGAGAGCTGTGGGGTCACTCAGTGCTGTATAGGGTTAAGATTCAAGTGGTTATAATGGCTGAAAATCCCTGCACAATACAGACACAAGGTGTTGCTGTAAATTCCATATACTGGCATTATGCCACATACAAATAATATTTTTATATTCCATTGATATTTTTTGGAAGCTGCATCGCTAATAACCTCATTATGATCACTACAAATCCCCATAAGCAGGAGATCTGAACATTTTTATTATTTATGTTTTCACAGTTATTGTATCTGACACAAAGGCCATTTCTCCCTGTATGATAATAATGCCGACCCCGTTTGAAATAGTGTAATATAAGGGACACCATCTTTAGCTTAAAATCTTTAATTTCAACAATATTTCTGTAAAGGAGAAATTAATACATGAAAAATTTTAAATGAGCAAATTAACATTATTTTAATATTTTTTAACTAGCTCAGAACAACAATCTTCATGCAAAACGTCTATTTTATCCTAAATTTAATTGTAAACGTCACAACCCATGTTTCAAATAAAGATTATGATAAAAAAAATTCAACAAAAATCGCTTGGTAGTGAAGGACGAGGTGAAGAGGTATGTCGCCAAATTTCAGTTGACTAAACCAGCTTTCTCAAGCATTCTTTAGTTGTGTCAATATTTTTGCAGCTCTAATCTCCTCTGTGGCAAGGGCAGCAATTCCTATGCTTTAAGTTGTTATGGTGATTAAAGTTTCCTTTAAAATGTAAAATATTGCTGTGGAATAGGGATGAGCCGAACACCCCTGTGTTCAGTTCACATTCGAACTCGAACAATTTCAAAAGTTCGAGTTCGGACGCGAACACAATTCGAACTCAATGCACGTCAAATGGACTCGAACGTTCGCTTTTTAGAGTGCCCTCCAAAGAGGGCATATATGCAAGATATTTCCCATAAAGGGTGTATGGGGGTCCGGGTAGTGCCCTGGGGGACAGGAAATAAGGGCAAAAAGTAAAAAAAAAAAAGTTTTTAAAGGAACAGTGATTTTTCCATGAAATAAAGGTTGAGAATAAAAACGAAAAATTCCTTCAAATATTGTGCCTAAGAGGTCCCCATAACCTGCCCGTGAAGTGGCGAATTTGTAGGATGTATAGAAACATTTAAAAAAAAAAAAAATGACATTTCAAATGACGGTAAATATTTTTCCTTTAATCTATTAATAAACAACTGCTTGGGGCGGCAGCCTGTATGAAAAGAGGAGACGTTTTAGGACACGCAGAACAAGTTTCGTGATTTTTTGGCTAAATTATGGTGAAACTTATGCAGGCTTTGGATGAAAGTAACAACAGGTGCATTAAAATTGGACCTTTCGTGCCAGCTAGTGCCTTCACACCGTAACCCCTCTGAGGTATTGTGGAAGAGTGCAGGGTGGACCCTGCAGTCAAATATTAAAATGATATGAATCTGGTACACGCGTCAGTGTCAGTGCACCCAAATATTGGGCCTTTGGTGCCAGCTAGTGCCTTCACACCGTAACCCCTCTGAGGTATTGTGGAAGAGCGCAGGGGTGGACTCTGCATTCAAATATTAAAATGATTGGAATTTGGTACATGCGTCAGTGCACCCAAATATTGGGCCTTTGGTGCCAGTTAGTGCCTTCACACTGTAACCCTTCTGAGGTATTGTGGAAGAATGCAGGGGTGGACTCTGCATTCAAATATTGAAGTGATATGAATCTGGTACACGCATCAGTGCACCCAAATGTTGGGCCTTTGGTGCCAGCTAGTGCCTTCACACCGTAACCCCTCTGAGGTATTGTGGAAGAACTCTGGTATAACTCAGTGATACACCCTGATAACTGGCAGTACCAAGACACAGATTCAAATTTGCAGAACTCTGGTATAACTCAGTGATACACCCTGTCCCTGATAGCTGGCAGTGCCAAGACAGAGATTAAAATTTCCAGAAGTATGCTATGCTTCAGTGATACGCCCTTATAGCTGGCAGTGCCAAGACACAGATTCAAATTTGCAGAACTCTGGTATAACTTAGTGATACACCCTGATAGCTGGCAAGACACAGATTCAAATTTGCAGAACGTTGGTATAACTCAGTGATACACCCTGATAGCTGGCAAGACACAGATTCAAATTTGCAGAACTCTGGTATAACTCAGTGATACACCCTGATAGCTGGCAAGACACTGATTCAAGTTTGCAGAACTCTGCTATAGAAACATAGAAACATAGAAAAATGTTGGCAGATAAGAACCTTTCGGCCCATCTAGTCTGCCCAATTACATAGATACTTTACCTGGATTTATCTTTTGTTTAGGATAGCCTTATGCCTATCCCATGCTTGCTTAAATTCAATTACTGTTTTGGCCTCTACCACTTCAACTGGAAGGCTGTTCCATGTATACACCACCCTCTCAGTAAAATAATGCTTTCTGATGTTACTTTTAAACCTTTGCCCCTCTAATCTAAGACTATGTCCTCTTGTTTTGCTACTTTGTTTCCTTTTAAATATACTCCCTTCCTCTACCTTGTGGATTCCCTTTACGTATTTAAATGTTTCTATCATATCTCCTCTGTCTCGTCTTTTTTCCAAGCTGTAAATGTTAAGATCATTAAGCCTTTCCTGGTAACTTTTCTCCTTCAAGCCGTACACTATTTTAGTAGCCCTTCTCTGAACTCTCTCTAAGATGTCTATAATATCCTTCTGGAGATACGGTCTCCAGTACTGCACACAGTGCTCCAAGTGAGGTCTCACCAGTGCTCTGTACAGTGGCATGAGCACTTCCCTTTTCCTACTGCTAATACCTCTCCCTACACAACCAAGCATTCTGCTAGCATTTCCTGCTGCTCTATTACATTGACTACTTACCCTTAGATCCTCTGAAATAATAACCCCTAAATCCCTTTCCTCATATGTTGAGGTTAGGACTGTATCAAATATTCTATATTCAGCCCTTGGGTTTTTACGTCCCAGGTGCATTATCTTGCACTTATCCACATTAAAACTCAATTGCCACAGCTCCGACCATTTTTTTAGTTTACCTAAATCATTTGTCATTTGGCTGATCCCTCCAGGAACGTCAACCCTGTTGCAAATCTTTGTGTCATCTGCAAAAAGACATACTTTTCCATTAATACCTTCTGCAATATCACTAATAAAAATATTAAAGAGAATGGGTCCAAGTACTGAACCCTGAGGTACCCCACTGGTAACAAGACCTTGCGCCGAATAAACTCCATTTACCACAACCCTCTGTTGCCTGTCACTCAGCCACTGCCTAATCCATTCAACAATATTGGAATCCAAGCTCAAAGATTGCAATTTATTGATAAGCCTTCTATGCGGAACAGTATCAAAAGCCTTACTGAAATCTAAATAAGCAATGTCTACTGCACCGCCTGTGTCTATTATTCTTGTTACCCAATCAAAAAAATCAATAAGATTAGTTTGGCATGATCTCCCTGAGGTAAACCCATGTTGTTTCTGATCCTGTAATCTATCAGGGTTATTCAAAGAGATTCGAAAAGTCACCGCACGTTCGGTGACTTTTCGTTCTCTTCAATTCGGTTCCTTTTGCCGATCCCATTTCGGTGACCCTGCGGTGTATTCAGCAAACACCACAGGGTCCCTGAATTGCAGGGAAAAGCTGCCGCAAACCCAACGAAAACGAACCACAAAACCCAGCGAATGCACGCCGAAAACCCACAAAAACATCTGGATTAACCTGCCGAGAACCACGGAAAAACCCAAGCAGGAGCCGATCACCCACAGCGAAGCCGCCGGAAAAAGCCGAGAAAGTGGAGACCGCAGACAGAGCGAAGTGAATAAATTAGGAAAACAGTTTGTATGAATGTTTGAAAAGTGAAACACTGTTTGCAAATAAACTACTGAGCGAAAATGTCTGAAATTTGCATATGAGGTCCAGGGAATGATAGTAAAGAGGGCTGTTACAGAAAAAATAAGTAAACTAAAAAAAAAAAAAATCGGACTTTTAAAAAAAAAAGAAAAATTTAGAAAAATGCTTAAAATATCCTAAAAAATCTATAAATAAAGAGACTCTTTACTGCAGAATTTTATAATGAACGGTTTATTAGATATTGAATTAAAACGGGAATATTTTTAACATTGAAGCCTATGGGATTCTCCAGAATAAATTTGCCGCATGAAACCACCGAATGGCAGGGCATTAGGGGAACCTTTCACTGCTGGTTTGTGTTCTCTGAATAGCCAAAGCAGTGCTTTTCATGGGGTTTTCACTGCCCTCGAACAGGCACCGAACAGGCACCGTATGTTCAGGCAATTCGCCAGGATTTGGCGAATTGTCTGCTCTCTGGATAGCCGAATGGCCAAGAAAGGTAACCGAACGCTGATTTTCAGCGTTCGGTTACCTTTCTCAAGCAATTCGGATCTCTTTGAATAACCCTGTATGTGTTTTTAGATGTTCAACAATCCTTTCCTTTAACATGGTTTACATTAATTTCCCCACTACTGACGTAAGACTAACTGGCCTATAGTTCCCCGATTCCTCCCTATAACTCAGTGATACACCCTTATAGCTGGCAGTGCCAAGACACAGATTCAAATTTGCAGAACTCTGGTATAACTCAGTGATACACCCTGATAACTGGTAGTGCCAACACACAGATTCCAATTTCCAGAAATCTGCTATAACCCAGTGATACAGCCTGTCCCTGATAGCTGTCAGTGCCAACACACAGATTCCAATTTCCAGAAGTCTGCTATAACTCAGTGATACAGCCTGATATGCAACAATCTCCTCTCCTCTCTGATTCACTCCTGCAACAAACACACGCTGGGGCTGCGGGGAAGCCTTATATAGTGTGCTGCGGGACTTAGCTCTGTGAGCCCATGATTGGGCAAAATTTGCCCAATCAGGACTCTGAGCCCTGATTGGCATAGTCTTGCACCTGACCTGTGGTCAGGTGCAAAGCTGTCGCCAATTACAAGCTTCAGGCCAGTGGAAAAGTGCATTGTGGTCCATTGTGTGCGAACACACGGAAATGTTCGAAGTTGGCCGAACGGGCAATGTTCGAATCAAACTCATGTTCGAATCGAACAGAACGCCCATCCCTACTGCAGTACATGCATTCAACCTTTTATATTCAATCAGTTCAAGCAGCCATGGTATTTTTAGTTCTCTTGCTAATTATTGTGATTGTCTTTTTGTGACAAACGTATAGTGCTGCTGTTTGTGTCAGAGCAGGAGAATACTCTGCAGTTACATTGTATCATGTGGTGGTATTGCCCAAGATCTCGTGCTGGTTTTTCCCCATGAAAATAAATTATTTAGGATTATAAATAAACCATTTCTCAGCTTGTTTATGTTCCTCCATTATTTTGGATACTTTTTCCTGAAATAACTTGTCACTTGGTGCAAGGCTTTAATTGAATCTGTGATGTTACTGGGCTACTGCTTTTTTTCCCTATTCAATTACTTTCTTTAATGAGAGAACAACACGTTTATTACATTGAAAGCTGTATAATTTCCTTGACACAATCACTATTCACAGATGAATTTAAGTTCTCCTACACTCGCTGCTGGCAGACTGACATACAGAGATTTGCAGAATTAACTGGCTGTGAACTCAATTAAAATATACTGTATATAAACACTAGGTAATAAAATATTAGAAAAAGGTCTCCTTATCAGTGAGTACTTATTTGCCAAAATTAGGTCTTAAAGGTGGAATGGAAGAACATTTTGAATTGGAGAATTATTCCAACTTGAGAGGTTATACAGAGAGAGCTGATCTGGCCCCGAAATGTCACCAAACAGGGAATTTCCCTGTATGGTGACATTTCGGGGCCATTCAGCTATTCGGAGAGCAGGCAGTTGGCAAAATTTTGATACATTTTATTATATATATAATATGTTTGTTTCAGTGCTATTGTGCATAGGATGTACCTCTCAGGACCTCATGTGTCCTCATCCTTGAAAGTGGAAATAAAACCACACAAGAGAATATGGGAATTATGGCCATAAAGCAGATGGAGATGAGTAGAGGTTGTCACATAATTAGTTGTGTTTGGCAACATTGGATGTGGAGTGCCTGGAACTAAATACTGCCATTAGACCCCCCTGGAGAGGTCAGGCTATCAGCAGTTAAACTAAGCCCCAGGCAAGGACCCACATAAATACTGCCACTGGATGTGTCTTTTATAACCATGGTTGATTGACATAGACAAGGCAAAGAGGCAAATACCATATGTAAACACAAACTTGGACACCACTGCTACAGTTAGCGCCCTGTCTGAATCTAGGTTGTTCCCACAAACACAAAATATATATATATACACAACAGTTGTGGTGGAGGACAAAAAGTGAGATAAAAAGCCTTCACACATCATATGTGTGTTTATTATTGCAGAAGCCACTTGCACATCACAGCAATTCGATGAATTGCATCCCAGAGCTCCTGTGCCACATTCCCCATATGCAGCAAGGAATTCTGGGTAGGATATGTAAATGACATCAGTCTCACTTTTATGCATCCTAGATCTGTTATTACACAGAACCCTAAAATCAATGCAATGCCACAAATTCGATAGGCCGTGTTAGTCCAGATGCCAAAATCACGAGTATAGCAGTACGTAGTAATACCTTTTTTATTGGACTAACGTAACATTTAAAAGACAATCTTTCGAGAGTATAACCTCTCTTCCTCAGGTCTGGAAGCTTACTGATCAGTTCCTAGAATTAAACATTAGGACATAAAGGGTCACATGGGTGGGGGGTAGATGACGTAAAGAGTGAGAGTCAAATGGTATGTTCAAAATGGGAAAATGAACGCATGAGGGATCTTGGGCCCATAATAAAACAACAGAGATAAGATATACAACTTGAATGGAAAAGAGAAAAAAAAACCACACACATATATATATATATATATACAAAACAGCAAAAGGTTGCACTCAACCTCAAATCTAAGCGGGTGCATCTAATAAATATAATGCAGATACAGTCAAGTAAGTTAGGACCTGTCAACGATGGGGTATATTGGCATCTGTGACAGGCTTACGCAAGCTATGATCATACTTTGTTAACTGAATCCCCATCATTTTACCTCAGTCAGGTTTTTTGAATTTTTGAAATGTTTTGTTTTTTTCTTGCCCAAAATGGTGGATGAAGGTGGTCATTGAAATGGAGTGCTCTTTTTTGGTGTGTTGTAGTGTTCATAGTCAAAGATGCACCTGCTCATGTTGCTAGTTTAGGTTGAGTGCAACCCACCCTGTGGTTTGCTTTGCATATATGGAGAGCTGACTACTTTCCTGGGTATGCACCCCTCCCTGCTCACAGGTGTGTCCCACCGTGACATCCTATAAAGGCTGGTGCCTGCTGGGAAGCTCTAAGGTGAGTTGATTCTGTAAATGCAGATACAGTCAAGTAAGTTAGGACCTGTCAACGATGGGGTATATTGGCGTCTGTGACAGGCTTACGCAAGCTATGATCATACTTTGTTAACTGAATCCCCATCATTTTACCTCAGTCAGGTTTTTTGAATTTTTGAAATGTTTTGTTTTTTTCATGCACAAAATGGTGGATGAAGGTGGTCATTGAAATGGAGTGCTCTTTTTTGGTGTGTTGTAGTGTTCATAGTCAAAGATGCACCTGCTCATGTTGCTAGTTTAGGTTGAGTGCAACCCACCCTGTGGTTTGCTTTGCATATATGGAGAGCTGACTACTTTCCTGGGTATGCACCCCTCCCTGCTCACAGGTGTGTCCCACCGTGACATCCTATAAAGGCTGGTGCCTGCTGGGAAGCTCTAAGGTGAGTTGATTCTGTAAATGCAGATACAGTCAAGTAAGTTAGGACCTGTCAACGATGGGGTATATTGGCGTCTGTGACAGGCTTACGCAAGCTATGATCATACTTTGTTAACTGAATCCCCATCATTTTACCTCAGTCAGGTTTTTTGAATTTTTGAAATGTTTTGTTTTTTTCATGCACAAAATGGTGGATGAAGGTGGTCATTGAAATGGAGTGCTCTTTTTTGGTGTGTTCTAATATATATATATATATATAAGTGTTCTCCTCCTGGTGAGCTGTGTTTTATTTTGTCTTGAGAAGCACCCACCCTCTGTGTTTAGTAAAGGTTGAGTGCTGCCCTCCTGGTGTATTCTGTATGAAAAGACTGACAGTCCATGGAAAGCACCCCTCCCTGTCCCAAGTGCTCCATCTTCAGGGTCTACTTAACATTGAATCTCAGGGAGCTCCAAAAAGTATTCTGTCATCAGAAAGTGAGTTGATCCCATAATAGCAGTCATTAAATTGTGTACAGTAGGCCCTGTCAAAGGCGGGATTCATTGACGCTGTGACAAGCTTAAGCAATTTATGGCTATATATCTGCCATATGGCTATATATCTGTGGTATACATGATCCAGTGCACGGCGTGTGATAAGCTATGCTATATTGCTATATAAGCATGTGCTATATTGGTGAAACTAGCCTTAAACTAAATCTCAGGATGAACCAGCACAGACACTCCACCAAGAACCACCAGGAAAATACATATTGTACCCCGGTGGGACATCACTTCAATCTAACAGGCCACTCCATCTAAAACCTCCAAATTTAAATCCTCAAAGGACATTTTAAAGACCATTGTGAACGCAAAACATATGAAGTGAAAATGATCACATATTTTAACACTATAAAAGATGGACTCAATGTGGATTCTAGGTTTTTAACCCATTATCATAACATCACATAACAATCAAAATTCTGCCTGATGTTTTGTTTTTTCTTGGTTTCTCTTTTTTTTTGTCTCTGTCAGCCTTCACTGTTTTGTGTTTTTTTTTTCCTTTTTTCATTTAAGTTGTATGATCTTATCTCTGTTGTTTTATTATGGGTCCAAGATCCCTCATGTGTTTATTTTCCCATTTTGAACATACCATTTGACTCTCACTTTTTACGATATCTAAATCCCCCACCCATGTGACCCTTACAGGGTTATTCAAAGAGCTCCGAATTGCTTGAGAAAGGTAACCGAACGCTGAAAATCAGCGTTCGGTTACCTTTCCTGGCCATTCGGCTATCCAGAGAGCAGGCAATTCGCTAAATCCTAGCGAATTGCCTGAACATACGGTGCCTGTTCGAGGGCAGTGAAAACCCCATGAAAAGCATTGCTTTGGCTATTCAGAGAACACAAACCAGCAGTGAAAGGTTCCCCTAATGCCCTGCCATTCGGTGGTTTCATGCGGCAAATTTATTCAGGAGAATCCCATAGGCTTCAATGTTAAAAATATTCCAGTTTTAATTCAATATCTAATAAACCGTTGATTATAAAATTCTGCAGTAAAGAGTCTCTTTTATTTATAGATTTTTTTAGGATATTTTAAGCATTTTTTTTTTAAGTCCAATTTTTTTTTTTTAAGTTTTCTTCTTTTTTCTGTAACAGTCCTCTTATCATTCCCTGGACCTTATATGCAAATTTTAGACATTTTCACTCAGTAGTTTCTTTTACACATTCATACAAACTGTTTTGCTAATTTATTCACTGCCTCTTCTGCTGTGTCGAAGGCTGCGATCGGCTCCTGTTCGGGTTTTTCTGTGGTTTTCGGCAGGTTAATCCAGATGTTTTTGAGGGTTTTCGGCGTGCATTCGGTGGGTTTTGCGGTTCGTTTTCATCGGGTTTGCAGCAGCTTTTCCCTGCAATTCGGAGACCCTGTGGTGCTTGCTGAATACACCGCAGGGTCACCGAAATGGGATCGGAATAACCCTGTTAATGTCTTAATGTTCAATTCTAGGAACTGATCAGTATAGCTTCCAGACCTGAGGAAGAGAGGAATCCTCTCGAAAGCTTGTCTTTTAAATGTAACATTAGTCCAATAAAAAAGGTATCACTACATACTGCTATACTCGTGATTTATTTATATATACACACACGACTTTTTACAAGGATTTTTAACCCTAAACTCTGTTGAAAATGGTGGAAATTTGGTCGCAATGTGAACCAAATTTACACCATTTTCAACAGAGCTTAGAGTTACAAACCTTGTAAAAAGTCTTGAATGGGTTAAGAGCTGCTGTAATCCTGAAAGGGGTAAGTGTTGGAAGGTTTGACGGGTTAAAATCTAGAAACATCTTTAAATGTTTAAATGTATAAAGCTGCTGTTGTCTTTTGAGTGTGTTGACTGGAGTGCTCTCTTCCTGCTTTGTTGTATTACATTAGGGATTATTCAGAGAGAGCCGATCTCGCCCTGAAATGTCACTGAACAGGGAATTTCCCCGTACGGTGCCATTTTGGGGCCATTCGCCTATTCAGAGAGCAGGCAGTTTGCCAAATTTTGGCGCAGTCAGCAAGTATGGTGCCTGTTCGAAGGCATTGAAATTCCCCATAGAGAAGCAATGGTTAATCTAATCAGAGAACACCAAACAGCAGAGAAAAGTTGCCGAAGTAAGTACCCGGTTTTCATTCGGCAGGTTTATTCAGGCAAACCCCATAGGCTTCAAATGTTAAAATTATTCCCATTCTTATCCAATATCTAATAAAGCGTTTAATATTTTAATCGACAGTAAAGAGTCACTTTATTTATTTATTGATTTTTTTAGGATCTTTTAGGCAATTTTCATGATTTTTTTAAGCAAATTTTTTTTTCGTTTTTTTTTTAAAAGCAGTTTTTCATTTTTCTGTAACATACCTTTTTATTATCATTCATAGGGCCTTATATGTAAATTCCAGACATTTTCGTTCAGTAGGTTTTTTTGCTAACAGCGTTTCAATTTTGAAACTTTCAATCAAATTTTTTTGTTGGTTTTTTCTTTCACCCCGTTCTTCAGCTTGTCGGCTTTTTACGGCAGCTGCTCTGCGCTGTGATCAGAGGCTCGTCGGCTTTTTCCGACTTGTTTTTTGCGATTGGTCCAGCAGGTTTTCAGTTGGTTTTCGGCAGGTGTTCGACGGGATTGCGGCGGGTTTTCCCTGCACTCCAGGGACCCTGCGCTGAATTCAGATTTTTTTAAGACTGAGTACGAGTACCGATACTTTTTTCAAGTACTCACTGATACCGAGTACTGATACTTTTAATTAATGTCATGTGATCGCTTTTCAATAAGAACAGACCTCATAAAATGCCACCTGCTCATACCTACACACATATATATATATTGCCCCCAGCTCAAATATATATTGCCCCCAGTTCATACATATATATATTGCCCCCAGTTCAAATATATATGGCCCCCAGCTCACACATTTATATTGTCCCAGCTCTCAAATATATTGCCCCAGTTCACATATATTTTGCCCCAGCTCACATATAGATTGCCCCAGCTCACATATATTTTGCCCCCCAGCTCACATATATTTTGCCCCAGCTCTCAAATAGTTTGCCCCAGCTCTCAAATAGTTTGCCCCAGCTCACATATATTTTGCCCCCAGCTCACATATATTTTGCCCCCAGCTCACATATAGATTGCCCCAGCTCTCAAATATAGATTGCCCCAGCTCTCAAATATAGATTGCCCCAGCTCATCTATCTTGGCCCCAGCGGTCTCTCCCGCTCTGCCAGGCTCCTCCGAGCATTCTTCCTCCATCGTGCAGCCAATGGCAAAGGTTGCAGCCGGCCGCTCGTTGGGAACCATGCACATGCTGCGGTCTCGCAAGATCCCAGAGTTCACGTGATCTCGTGAACTCCGTGATCTCGTGAGATCGCGGCTGGTGGATCCCAGGTGCGCCGTTGGTCTACAACCCTTTGCCGGCGGACGCTTGAAGGAGGAAGAGCGCTCAGAGGGGCCTGGCAGAGTGCTGTTCCTGCACTGCCCCATCGACGCCAGCCGGCAAGCCAGCGCTGGCTTCCGGTATCAGTTTAGGTATCGGGGGCATCTGCATGAGTACCAATTACTCGTGCAGATCCCGGTATCGTGCATCCCTAATATATATCCCCTTCATTTTACCTGTGGTTTATTTCCACAGAAAATGATGGAAGAAGGTGGTCAATAATATGGAGTGCTCTTTTATGGTGTTATATATATATATATATATATATAATTCATTTCTTCAGTCATGTGCTTTATTTCTGAAATAAGCCATTTTCAAGACAGAAATTATATACTTTCTATTTATCTGTTTTCATTTGGATTTATCCCAAGGATTCCCATTCTCCTCCATCCAGTTTGGAACAAAGACCTTGCCAAATGGTTTTGCGTTATACAACGGATAACGTACTGTTCTAGCTCAGCATATCTGTATGATGTATTTACGACGCCTGGCATACCAGCATTTCCACACCTCCCATTTCTTTTGTCTATGTGAAATATTACACCTTTCATCTCTTCGTAAAAGGTTATTAAACTGACTTATTGGTTATGTATCACCTTTGTTCAGACATCTAACTTCAGGATCCAGGAAACACTTGTTTGCCAGTATTAAATTTGTGTTTAGGCTGTAATCTGTTGAATTTATCACCCACGATACACCTGTTTATGCTTTTTTTTAATAGAGCTGGATTATTGATTTTTCAGACCGCTTTGGCTTGGGCAAATCTAGATTTTCAGTCTTTTGTTCGGTGCTCCCTTTGTTCAGACAGGTGCTGCTCCAGCTCCTCTGTGTGTTTGCACAAAGCTATGAATAAAAGAAAAACAAATTCAGTATTCCTGGCCTTACTATATGCCGCCTCAGGACAGGATTACTGTGTTTGGGGGGTTTTCTGGAAGTACTTTTTTAAAAAGGTTTATTAATAGTCTTCCTCGGGTTATTCTTGTTTTACTATTTTAAATCATATTCCCAATAGAGTTGCACAATGCATACATAGTTCTACTTCTTATCATCATATTCAAATAATCTCATGGCTCCCTGTATTCATCGACACTAAAGTCTTTCATTGCCAAAAAGACAAACGCTGATGAAACAGAATTCTCTTGTTTGCAATCTAGAATCAGTACTATAATACTAGATAAAGAGTCAAGGCGCAATCTCTGAGGTTAGAGCCGCAATCTTCCATGGGCTGTTCATTCCAAGCTCCGCCAAGGGGATCTGCAAACCCCTAAGAGAGTTGGAGCGTTGTGTAAATTCTTCTCCAGCACATTATCCCAAAGATTCTCAATGAGGGTTAAGGTCTGGACTGTGTGGTGACCAATCCTTGTGTGAAAATGATGTCTCATGCTCCCTGAACCACTCTTGCACAATTTGAGCCAGGTGAATCCTGGCATTGCCATCCTGGAACATGCCCGCTGTGCCATCAGCGAAGAAAAAAAACATTGATGGAAAAACTAGCTCTTTCAGTAGCTTCAGGGAGTCACATGACCTCATTTTTTTTGGAGGACACATAATGTTGCTGAACCTAGATACAACCAATTGAAGCAACCCCTGTTATTGACAGGCTTGTATGGTAGGTGGTGAGGGTTTTTTTTGGACCGGCCTCTCAACATTGATGCAATTTTTCAACAAAGATAATGTGCCCACATACACAGCCAGAATAGTTAAGTCTTGGTTTGAGGAGCCCCAACATGAAGTTCATCATCATTAGGGATGGGCTGCCGGTTCGAATTGGTTCGAAGTTCGATCCGAACATCAGCTGTTCAAATGTTCGCGAACTTCGAACTTTTCGGGACGTTTGCGGAAAGTTCGAGGGGGGGGGTTTTTCCAAAAAATTCTTGAAAGAGCCTAAAAAATCGAAAAATATAGACATCTTAGAGAGTTCAGAGAAGGGCTACTAAAATGATGTACGGCTTGAAGGAGAAAAGTTACCAGGAAAGGCTTAATGATCTTAACATGTACAGCTTGGAAAAAAGACGAGACAGAGGAGATATGATAGAAACATTTAAATACGTAAAGGGAATCCACGAGGTAGAGGAAGGGAGTATATTTAAAAGGAAACAAAATAGCAAAACAAGAGGACATAGTCTTAGAGTAGAGGGCCAAAGGTTTAAAAGTAACATCAGGAAGCATTATTTTACTGAGAGGGTGGTGGATACATGGAACAGTCTTCCAGTTGAAGTGGTAGAGGCCAAAACAGTGATTGAATTTAAGCAGGCATGGGATAGGCATAAGGCTATCCTAAACAAAAGATAAATCCAGGTAAAGTATCCATGTAATTGGGCAGACTAGATGGGCCGAAAGGTTCTTATCTGCCGACATTTTCTATGTTTCTATGTTTCTTTACTGCAGAATATAATAATAAATGGTTTATTAGATATTGAATTAAAACGGGAATATTTTTAACATTGAAGCTTATGGGATTCATAATCATTTCCCACTCATTGTTGGTCAAACATTTCCCACTCCTTGCTGGTCAAACATTTCCCACTCCTTGCTGGTCAAACATTTCCCCTTAGCGGTAAAAATTAGCTCAGTGCACAGTGGTGAAATGGCTCAGCACTCAGAAGTGTGTAACAAACACAAGACAGATTTATTCTTAAACTGTATCAGCTGCAGGGTGTGAAATTCTAGCACTTCAAAGTGTATAAGGACAATATGTGGAAGATCAAGGGGAGCCTTGAACTCTGTTTCCCGTGTTGGCACAGACTCGTGTGATTGTATGGATAGAAACTAAATTATTGATCCTAGGTTCCATTCCCATGCCACCATAAAAGTTCTTGGGCTGACACAAAAACAATTTACCTTCTATAGATGAAACGGACCGGTTTACACAGCATATATGGGGTACAAAGCATGATTTTGCAGTGATCTGTCAAAACTACTACAATGCATTTCTGTTTTCATGTAGCTGTTTAAGGAACATACCTTAATTCCAGTGTTTGTAGCATCTTTTACAGCTTCTAACAGCTTGTCATACTTTGGATTGAATGTGGTGGTGAATGCGTAGTCAATTATACGTTGCTGCGTATTTTTTTAGGGCTGGTGTATTTGGGTTCGGCCAGGATGATCAGATTTGCCATTAACACCAGCTTTTCAAAGACGTTAAAATTATGAGCACAAATGTTGTCCGTTAAATTTTGTGCGTGGATTGTAATACCATCCACGTACCAGCGCACAAACGCATTTGCGCTCACAATGTTAAGTATAGGACGCGCACAGTTAATTTCGCTCACGCAGGTCCATCCGCGTTAAACGTTAACGCGCATTTTTTGCGCGGCCGTTGTAATACGACGTTCAGCGCAAAGGGTGTTGCCCCTCGCGTTAATGCGTTTTTGCGCAAGCGCAAAATTGTGCGCGAAGAATGTAATAGGGCCCTTAGTATTAATGACATTTTGCCCAACCTCTGGATGTGCATGAGCTACTGTACATATATACAATCTCACTAATATTGCAACTTGGAAGACCATGAATTTCCTGGGAGATCCAGCTCTTACATATCGCCGAGGTTCAAGAGATATTACCGAGATAACAGAAAATCAATCAATGGATGGCATTTATGCATCATGAGCTCATTTTGAGTTCCTATTTGGAATTATGTATCAAAGCATACGGCTGCATCTCTCTACCAGCAATATACACCCCATGAAACCCGCAGTAGATCAGAATGGTAATTGTCATACCTTCTGGAGATAAAATATCTTTCACTGTATGACACAATGAAAAAAACTATTCAGAAAGAACGCATTATCCTGCCCACGGTGCGATTCTTCTTTTATGTGACAATGGGCCTGAATATAACAATCAATACTCCCTGTAGGTTTATACATTATTAATATATGCCCTGTCCAGATGTCAGTCAAGCTCTGCACCAACAAACTGATATAGGATCAGGGCACCCTCTTAGAGCTGTCTTTTGAACGAGAAAATGAGAGGTTCTCTGGAAGAAAAGAAAATATATATGATATTGATTACTCATCATTATGCAATTAATTTCACAGACTATAAACATATTGATTGCAATGTCAATAGGATAATTAGAACATTAGGGGCCCTATTACATTCTTCGCGCACAATTGTGCACGCCCGCAAAAACGCATTAACGCGAGGTGCAAAACCCTTTGGGCTGAACGTCGTATTACGACGTTCGCGCACAACATGCGCTTTAACGTCTAACGCGAGTGACCCTGCGCGAACCCTTTGCGAGCGCAATTTAGTGCGCTCATCCTATACTTAACATTGTGAGCGCAAATGCGTTTGTGCACTGGTGCGCGCATGGTATTACAATCTTAGCGCAAAATTTAATGGACAACGTTTGCGCGCATAATTTTAACTTCTTTGAAAATCTGGTGGTAATGGCAAATTGTAACAACCTGACCGTACCAAACTACGGATTCAGAACGGAGAACGTTGATGCTTTTTTTTTCCTGGATCCGTCAAAAATGACAGCCACTACCTTGTCTTTCGTCAGAACGTACGTCACAACGTGTTGTGCGCGGTCCACACAAAATGCGTTCGTCTGACGGACTCGAGTTAAAAATTACATTGCGCTCACTGATTTCTGAGTACCTTTGCGCGCATTTTTGCGCGTTGGTTTTACGAGTGCAATTTCCCGACGGATGAAAAAATGTGCGAGGAATGTAACTCCAGCGGTTATTTTCGTGCGTTAACGTTTAACGCTGCACGCAAAAAAACAAGCGTTTAGCATGCGTTTTTGCGTTAAGAATGTAATAGGGCCCTAGACCTCCTGCAAGACTGTAAATTTAATACATTGTTAAAAAAAAATCACGAAACTTGAGCAATTCCCTTTGAATGGCAGAGGTTGAGAAATGGAGCATGGCGAAGTCCCTGTAAATGATAAGGGTGGCCTTGTGACACTGAAGCTTCCGCATGGACTTGGAATAGTGCATTCGGCCACATTTTCTGACCGTTTATTGATTTTTAGTGTATTGAAGGCCTGAAGCACCTAAGGCGTAGGGCCCTTAAGTTGCCTCTGATGCCAGGACGCAGGGAGGATTTTTCTAGAAGGGTTTGCAGCGTGTGTGGAGATTGAGCGGGAGTGGTGTGGGAGGAGTCACCAGGAGGGTACTTAAGGTGCATGTAGAGAGGCTCTGCGCACCTTTTTCTCCTGAGGGAGAGCTGTGAAAATCTGAGCTGCGTCAGAGAGCGGTGTTTTTCGGCTTTTTGCCTTTAAAAATTGTCTTTGTGGTTGGTGGAAAGAGGTGAACTGGAGTCGCTATTGGAGGAAGTGCGGGAGGCGGCTCGGCATCGTGGTGTGGAGTGGGCCAGAAGAAGCATGTCAGAAGTGCTGGCGGCAGAGTCTGAAGTGGGAGCTCAGCCTGTCAGGATTTCGAGGCCTCCGGAGTGGTTCAGTCCGGGAGGCGAATCCAGTGGTGAATCGGCGGCTGAGAGGTTGAGATTGGAGGCTGTGAGAGGCCGAGGACGGTTGGTTCAGTGGATGTTGGCTGGTGGTGACACAGTTGGGAATGAGGCTGGGGTGAGTGCTTCCAGACGTGTGGGAGGTAGGAGCTCGAGGCCGGTATCGGGGGCTAAGGATCCTTCTGGTCGGAGGGGTGGTGTGGTGAGTGCTACAAGGAGAGAAGGAGTGCAGAGGTCGAGGAGTTCCTGGGGTAGAAAAAGAGTTCGGTGGTCCACCAGGGGTGCCAGAGGTGGAGCGATGGCCATCTCAGGGACGGATGTTTCGGCGGTAAGGCAGTTGGTGGATGGGGGTGTGGACGGTGGTTTGGCACAGGGTGATGGTGTGCGGGATGAGGTCACTCAGGAGCTCGAAGTAAATTGGTGTTCAGATGGTGAAGCTGATGGGCCTCCGGAATTTGGTGTGGGGGAGCGATATAATGATTCTGGTACTTCAGGTTCTCAGGCTCATCGCACAAATATTTTCTTGTCCACAGTTCCTATGGTTCGGGAGAGGAGTCCGCAGCCGGTTGGTAGTTTCCAGGCTGGTGGAGTCGGTGGAGTTGGAGTGAGGGGTTAGAAAATTGTGGCACAGGAGGTTCCAGGAAGTTCGGGTGGACCTCGTGTGGCAACAGGTAATGGAAATGGTGGTGATATGAGTTCTTTCATGGCTTTTTTACAGGGGGCCTTTGAGGCTTGGTCGGTTTCACCAGGGGGTGTGAACCAGGGAGTGGATTTGGCTCAAGCATGGAAGGGTGCAGGTGGGCCAGTTGGGAGAGCTGGTGGAGCTCTTGGTGGTGAAGCTATGGCTTCAAGAGGACCGAGTGGCGTGTTGGGTTCACTCAGTGGGAGCTCTTGGTGGTGAAGCTATGGCTCAAGAGGACCGAGTGGCGTGTTGGGTTCACTCGGGAGTCCACAGGGGTGGCGGATGTGGCCAGGAGGAATTATTATTATTATTATTCTTTATTTATAAAGCGCCAGCATATTCCGCAGCGCTGTACAATAAGCACAGTATAGACAGGGTTACAATACATTGAACAACATTTGACAAACAGTACAGGAGGAGATGAGGGCCCTATTCCCGTAGGAACTCACAATCTAGGAGGGTTGGGGTTGGAAACAGGAGGAGAGGACTGTAAGGTGAGAGTGATTGATGGTTGTGTCAGTGAGTTGGGTGGTAGGCTTCCCTAAATAGGAATGTTTTAAGGAGCGTTTGAAGGAAGAGAAGTTAGGGGAAAGTCTGACAGTACGAGGGAGAGCGTTCCAGAGAGTGGGGGCTGCGCGTGAGAAATCCTGCAGTCTATCATGGGAAGAGGTGATGCGGGGAGAAGCTAGGCGCAGGTCACTGTTTGACCTTAGGGAGCGGGCTGGGGTGTATTTGGTGATTAGTGAGGACAGGTAGTGGGGCGCTGAGTTAGTGAGGGTTTTGTAGGTAAGGATAAGGATTTTGAACTTAATTCTGCAGTGGATGGGGAACCAGTGAAGGGACTCGCAGAGGGGAGCGGCAGAGACAGAGCTGCGGGTGAGGTGAATTAGCCTGGCAGAGGCGTTCAGGATGGATTGTAGGGGGGAGAGGCGGGACAGAGGGAGGCCAGATAAGAGATTATTGCAATAGTCGAGTCGGGAGATTACCAGGGCGTGTATGAGTTGTTTAGTGGTGACAGCGGTAAGAAATGGCCGAATTCTGGAAATATTACGCAGTTGGTATCGGCAGGAGGAGGAAAGAGACTGGATGTGGGGGATGAAGGAAAGAGCAGAGTCAAGTGTAACTCCAAGACAGCGAACTTGGTTTGATGGGGAGATGGTGATACCCTCCACCGTGATAGAGAAGTCAGGAGGTGGGGAGGCATTGGAGGGAGGAATAAGGTGGAGCTCAGTCTTTGACATGTTGATCTTTAGGTGGTGGGAGGCCATCCAGGAGGAGATGCCAGATAAACAGTCACTGACTTTTGAGAGGACATGGGGAGAGAGATCAGGGGTAGAGAGGTAGATCTGAGTGTCATCAGCATAGAGGTGGTAATTAAAGCCAAAGCTGTTGATGATTTTGCCCAGGGAGGAGGTGTAGAGGAATGCTTACGTGTCATGATATAGAGGAATGCTTACGTGTCATTTTCTGGTCCTTTGGGGTTTCATTTGAAACAGGAGGTTAAGGAAGGCATATGGCGGGGTGAGTATGTGGAGCTTTTTTCCCTGCTTCCTTTGGATGAGGTGACTGGGGTTAAAGATGATTCATCTAAGGACGGTTTAAAGGAAGAAGAGGAAAGGAAAAAGAGGTATCGGAGGATTCCTAGGTCGTTTGGGAATTGGCTCTGGGCTTTTTGTATTTTGGCAAGTGTGGTTGGGGAGAAGAGCCCACAGCACTGTTCGGCTCTTTTTTTGTTATGTGGATGGCATTTGGGAGGCTTATCGGACTTATGGTGGTTGGGTGTGGTGGAAATACGATGAGCAGTTTAGGCAACGTTTGGAGGCTCACCCAGGGATGGGGTGGGATCAGACGGACATAACGCTGTGGTTGCGTTTGATTGGGGCTCAGAAGGCTTTGCCCTTTCCAGGGGGAGCTGGTGGGGGAGGGGTCAGTTCTCCACCGGCAGGTGTTAAAAAGGGATCGTGCTGGCAGTTTAACGAGGGTCAGTGCAAGATTGGTAATGGGTGCAGGTTCAAGCACGAATGTTCAAATTGTGGAGGATTGCATTCATTGTCCAGATGTTTTAAGAGGGCAAGACAGGGAGGTCTGCCTTTTGGAGGGTCTGGAGAGGGGGGCTTCCCCAGTGAAACTCGATGCGATGTTACCATGGCTAAGGCTTTACGGAAGACGTAGGGATGCAGAGTTTCTGCTAGACAGTTTTGGTGATGGTTTTCGGATTCCTTTTGTGGTAAGGCCAGGGGGTGGCAAGTTAAGAAATTTAAAGTCGGCTAGAGTGTATCCGGATGTAGTTCGGGAGAAGGTGTTTAAGGAGATTGGGGCTGGTAGGATGGCAGGTCCATTCTCGTCTCCTCTGGTGCAGGATTTGAGGATATCCCCTTTGGGGTTGTGCCGAAGCGGAAGGCAGGGGAGTTTCGCTTGATTCATCATTTATCCTATCCGTGGGGAGGATTGGTGAATGATGATATTGGGGAGGAGTTGGCCTCGTGTCATATGTGTTATTTGATTCCGTGGTTAATTTGGTTTGGAATTCAGGAAAGGGGGCTTTGATGGCTAAGGTGGATATTGAGTCGGCTTTTTGGTTATTACCTATTCATCCCGAGTGTCATCATCTTCTGGGGATTTGGTTTGAAGGCGAATTTTATGTGGATCTATGTTTGCCTATGGGTTGTTCCATTTCCTGTTCCTTTTTCGAGTGTTTCAGTACATTTTTGGAATGGGTGGGCCGTGAAGTGGCAGGGTCGGATAAGTTGACACGTTATCTGGATGATTTTTTGTGCGTGGGTAGGGAAGGGACAGGAGAGTGTCTGCACATTCTTCGGTCTTTTCAGTGGGTGGCACATCGATTTGGTGTTCCTATGGCTTCTGATAAAACGGAAGGTCTGGCGTCAGTCATCTCTTTCTTGGGAATTGAGATTGATTCGGTTAAGGGTGAGTGTCATCTACCTGTGGGGAACGTGGTGGAAGCATTGAGGCATGTGGAGGGGGCCCTGTCGGTTAGGAAATTGCAGTTGAGAGAGCTGCAATCGCTGATTGGTCGTTTGAATTTTGCGTGCAGGGTTATTCCGGTTGGAAGAGTCTTTTTACGTGGATTGGCTTTGGCGACACGGGGTATTCGGGAAGGTCATCATTTTGTTAGAATATCTGTGCCATGAAGAAAGATTTGGAAGTGTGGAGATCCTTTTTGGTTTTGTTTAATGGGGTGGCCATATTCCCTTCGAAAGAGGTTTTGGCAAAGGAACTGGAATTTTTCACGGACGCCTCTGGAGGAGTCACCAGGAGGGTACTTAAGGCACGTGTGGAGAGTCTCTGCGTGCCTTTTTCTCCTGAGGGAGAGCTGTGAAAATCTTTGTGTGTGGGTCTCTATTGATCATAATTGTATGCTACCACGGACGTTAAAATGTGCGGCAAAACGGACGTGAACACTGCACTCGTCTGACCCGAGCCTAAGGGGTGCTCAACCTCCACACTTATCAACGTTTCTGCTGATTATTCTAATGATGGCAGCATTATTCAATATTTTTAAATCAACACATTATCAAGCTTATGTTATATTCATTTCTTAACCCCTTCACTCCCAACTTCGAGTTATCTCGATTTTGCATTGTAATATTTTGAAAAGCACTCATTAGCATATCTAAACCCAATTTCCACACTTTATGCAGGATTAGTGTGCCCCCTGTGGAAAAATGTATTCCACTGTTTTATCTATCTCCAAGCACCCTGCGGAGAGATAAAACAAGCTGCATATAGCAGCCCCAAACCTCACTAACAAATAGTTCAAACACATTTCTGTCGTATTGTAACAGCCAGGGTTTTTGGCAGAATACAGGGAGAGCTCTGGAGTCACTCACTGATGTACAGGAAAGTCAGAGGGTTATAATGATTGAAAATCCCCGTACAGTACAGATACAAGGTGTTGCTGTAATTTACATATACAGGCATTATGCCACATACAGATAATATTTTTATATTGTGCTGGTATTTTTTGGAAGCTGCATTGCTAATAATCTCATTCTGATCAATACAAACCCCCATAAGCAGGAGATCTCACCGTTTTTATTATTTATCTTTATAACAGTTACAGTATTTGACAAAAAGGCCATTTCGGCCTGTATGCTGATAATGCAGACCCCGTGTGATATTGTGTAAGGGTAAAGGACACCATCGAGAGTTCAGAATCTTTCATTCCAAAAATGTTTTTGTAATGGAAACGAATATAAGAAAAATTAAAAATGAGCGAATTCACATTATTTAAATTTTTTAACCTCCCTGGCGGTCTGCTTATGACATTATTTTTTATGTCAAAGAGGTAAATTTTTTGGATAGGATTTATTTATTTAATTAATTTTAAAAAATTGTATCTCCCGCTGGGTCCCTCCCCCCTGCGTCCCATCGCTCGCAGGGAAGGGAACCCGGAAGCAGGACGCCGCGATCAGCCGGAAGAGACTGCGGGATGACATCGAGGGAACGCAGGGACAAGGTATGTACCAGCCCAAGTGTGGCTTGGGGTTACCATTTTCGGTACTGAAGTTTAACCCCAAGCCAGACTCAGGAATACCGCCAGGGAGGTTAACTATCTCAGAACATCAATCTCTTTGCAGAATTTCTATTTTGCTTAATTTTTAATTATTAGCTTTGCATCCCACGTTTCTAATAAATGTTGTGATAAAAAGAAAATCAGCAAAAATCCCTTGGTAATGAAGGGGTTAATAGCTAGGCAATGCTTTCTAAGTAATATAATTTGATAAAGCCAATATCCCAAGTGAAATTGAAAATGCTGATTTTATTTATACTTTTAATTAATAATTAAAAATATAATGCATGTGGCATTATAAAATTAACATGGATATATTTTTTTTAGATTACTGCAAAAAAATCTCTTTAACGGCATATTTAGGTGCCTGAGGCATCGCTGTGCAACGATACGCATGCTAGGGGTCTCCGATTTGAAATTTCCATTACTGCTTCGAGTGGCTGGCTGAGATTGATTAGAATTGCGAACAGCAACTGCTTACGGCCTGCAATTAGCCATCAGGGCATAACAGATGCTGTGTTTCCTCTAGTGGAACCTTGGAAGGTTAGCATCGTGGTCATTTGCTTTGTATTTTATGAGTTTTATGTACATGGTGAAATATATTTGTTTTGCGCTCGAAGTGATCTGATTGTTTTATCAAACAGGAAATGTTCGTTTCTGCAAATGTTTTCTGTCTGCTTGAGGCTAAAGCGGGCCCATATCTGAATAAATCACTTTCTCATTCCTGTCCTGTCCTTCGCTTTCAGCCACGAGCCAGAATAAATGTAATTCCCCCCCCCTAGTAAATAAAATAAAGACACTCCGAGGGTCGGAAGGAAATTTAAACTGCCGGAACGATTTTTGAGAAAAAATCAAATCAAATCAGATGTTTCTTAAACACAAATGCTTATTCATTAAAGCAGGGATTTCAGGAGCTGACAGGAGGATGAGAACATTATATGATAAAATATCCATGCTGGGATAATAACTGCGATGGAAAATGGCTCAGTTTCTGCTATTGTTGACCTTAGATTTGCAATTCTGAAATGAAATACTCACATTTATTTGTTGCTGGATGATAGTGATAGTTTTAACCCCTTCACTACCAAGCGGTTTTCCTTAAAACCACTGGCAAGTGCTATTGGCCAAAGGGGGGATTACATTTATCCTGGCTCTCGGCTGGATACAAAGAACAACAGAGGAATGACAACGTTTTGTGGAAAACCACTTTAAACTAAGGCTTAACTCTCTAGCGCAACACCACACACTCACGCACCCACACTCACACTCTCTCGAAATAGACTGTAATTACTTTACAGTATATTTACACCTGTACATAGTTAACCCCTTCCTGCCGCAGGATGTTCTATGCCGTCCTGCCGGCGGGAGGGCTTTGAAGACGCAGGACGTACAAGTGTGCTCCGCTGTCTTCATTGGGGCTGCCTTGGCCCCTCCCAGCAGCCTGCGTGCGCCGAGCGTCATTGGCCGCACAGGAAGGCCTGATATCAAAGCCATCCCCTGCAGTCAATGATGCTCCTGCGCGTCGGCTACGGGCCGGGTTTTAAATCAGTGCCGCGCGACGGCACCTGTCGGCGAGGTATACCTGTACGCCTCGCAGGTGAAAGCCACCCCTTAAGGGCACCAGCCGCGCATCCTTAAGGGGTCAAATAGTTACATAGACTTAAAAAAGACATGCGTCCATCAGGTTCAGCCCTTCACACATCACACCTACTGCTGTTGAAAACATACTTACAAAAATGAAAATAAATGCTTGCCCAGCCTCCAAACAGCTGCCCTGGGCCCGGACCTCGGTAACCTATGCAAGAAAACACCCCTGAATAGGACCTGGTGTCTGTTATACGCCAAACTGACAGCCATAGGTGAGCAGAAGAGAAGAGAGTGTCTGTTGGCTGAACTGGTCCTTCTTGTAAGTTTTTTATGTTTCCACATATATTTTTAGGATGTTCTTTATTTATTTCTTCATGAGAAATAACATGGAAAGTAACTGTAAGTATTTACAGTTAGTAATTAATGTTTTACGAGTGCACACAGCATAATGACAGGGTTTGTTTATGCCTATTGGGAAGACAGCCATAGACTCTAAGACCCATAGCACCCTTGGGGCTAGATTACATACCGATCGCTAACTGAAGCGTTAACGTCAGGATAAGAGACACTACATTACAACCCATTGTAGTGGCTGGATGGAGTAGGCAACGTCACTGGTCTATAACTGTGGAGACCCAGGTTCGAATCTTGACCAATGCACCTCTCCAGTAAGTGTCCTTGGGCAAGACACCGAACGGTACATACTTGCCTACCACACAGTATCGGAAAGATGACTTGATCCCACTCAGAAGACCCCACCAGCAAGTGTCCTTGGGCAAGACACCTAACGGTGCATAATTGCCTTCCTTTGATATCTCACTACCCGTGTATGGCTCCTGGCTTCCCCTAACCATGATACTTACCACCCGCACCGACCTATTGCTCATTTCCTGGAATTCCCTTCAGCCTGGTGACTCTGATTATACGCCTCGGACTCTGCGCTCATCACTCCCAGCCTACCCAGATTCTACCTATAGAGCTCCAGGCTAACCTGAAACCATACAATATTAGACCGTGTGACTTTTTTTTTTTGGCAAGGCAGTGTTTGTACTGGACCTCTGAAATAAAGGATATTGGGACCACAATGCAGCTCTCTGAAAGTTGCTGCTTTAAGCCCTGACCTAGCTAACCTAGGCTAGAATGCACCTCTGCCAGTGAAAGCAAAAGCATGCAGTTCTTAATTGTAATACACTATGGGCCCTATCACCTCCTGCAAGCTAACACTAGTGTGAGCGTTTACTTACAAGAGGTGATAGCGAATCGGAGGTGAATCGGAATCGGGCCCAACGCTAACGGGTTAAATAACCCATTAGCGAATCATAATTAGTGATTCATTGCGAAACTTACTGTACTTTGCGCTCTCTATAACTAATATGGGGAGCGCAAAGTACAAACACAGAGTAACTAGCGTTAGGATCACTTGGTCCTAACGCTAGTTACTAAGAGCTGGCGCTAACTGTAAAAGTTAACACCAGCTCAGAGGTGTAGCTAACTGATTCCACTTCTACGGAATCAGTTAGTTGCAGCTCAATACCCTCCAAAATTGAAATTTCTCTTATCCCGCAGCGAGAACGGCAGCCCGATCCGCTGCTTCTGGCTACCGGGAGCAGAGGGAGACTGGGGGTAAAAGTCCCCAGTCTCCCTCTGGGATCACTCCGTCGACCAGCAAGGTTTCGTGAGAGGCGAGATCCTGCCATTCATGTGACCCGACAGGAGAAGCCTCTTTGGAGTCCTATGGACTCCATGAAGCGGATACTTGGGACTGCCCTTTAACGCTACCCCTAACATCTGCGAGCCTAGCGGCCACTACGGGGCATGCTGCTGGACTTAGCACCTGCCCTGCGATCTGATCGTGAAACCGGGACGCAAAGAGGAAATTAGCGATCACTAGTTTTTCCCCTTTGAGTCCCAGTTTTAGGGATTGGCACATGATAGTGCCTTAAGGATTCGAAGAAAAGTATTCAAATTTCCATGTATGTTTTAGCAGTGGATATATGTTTTATCAACTTCCTCTTTTAATGAGTTATGCTCTTTGCATCTGCTCGAAGCCTGCGTTAACTAGAGATCATATGCATTATTTCTGGGTGAAAGTATATAATTATGAAATGAATCTGAAACGCGCCGCAGCTCACTCACGCATGCAGCACGCTTATAACCGTGACCTCTAAAAGATAAGGTTAGTAAAGATTAACTGTAAACTTTCCTGGGGATTACGCTAATGCAGAAGTCCGATATCATCTATAATATGAGTATTTATGCAAAGTGTTTGATGATATGTTAAGGGGGAGTGATATGATTAAAAAAAGCATCTTAACAAAGTTGCGAGTGGATCAGGATTGTGATTGTTAGAGATGATTAACTGCGTTCTAGCCATATGATTCCCACAAGAGCTCAAAGAATACTTAACTTTCATTTAACCACATGAAGTGTCTTCAAAATGTGAACTGAAATAATAAATAATAATAAGGAGAAGTGGTCCACTCACATAAGAGAAGACTGGAGAGAGGGGGGGGTGGATGGACAAAAAGACCAATGGACTCTAGAGCCAGGGCCACACGAGAAGGGAGGGAACGTCCGTGAGAATGGAAGTTCTTTCCACTCGGACGCCAGTTAGTACGCTCAGTCCTATGAGGCGCAAGCCTCCTATGGAGGATTGCGCTATGTAGACGCGTCCAACGTCTGCTGTAGTTACAGATACTTATATGGTGCTAACAGAATCCGCAGCACTTTACAATGAGGGAGTACAAACATGAGACATAATAAAAACAAATAAGGAACAGACAGCACTGCCCGTGGGATAATTGCTCTACTGATACAGCACTTTATACAAGTGCTCAGCCAGACATCCCGTGAGCTTACAATCTAAAAGGACAAAGGTAAGTGAAACAAAAGGGGAGCAGGAGGAGTGTGGAGCCGGTGGCCAGAAAGAGTATGGCAGGGATTGCATGACCAGAAGCTTGGACTAAAAGGTTAATTAGAGAAAAGTGGCAGCAGCTGTAAGAGAAGTAATGAGTTTTGGCCCAGGACTGGGTGGGAGGGTCGTTGGGGCGGGCGGGAGGGACTGCAGAGTGCAGATGCAGAGCTTGTGGAGCGGGTGATGGCTGTGTGTGGTGAGCTGTAGAAAGAAAGAGACAGATTTATGAGGAGTGAGCTCTGTATGCAAGGCGTTTATGATATGGAGTGGATGGGGGAAGAAAAGTGATGAGAGTGTATTGAAAACAGTGTAGCGTTTTGACGGGGAAGATTTCAGCACACCCGTTGCACAATTTGATACTAGCACACACGTTACACAGTGTGGCCCTCCCAGTTAAGCCATCACAATGCTATGACGTATGTTTGGGGGATCGGTCACTCTATGCACTTAGCGTTCTTATGTGACCCCAGCCTAAGGCATCAATGATTCTTCTCCAGCCTTTGTGGTCCTCCTGAGTGAGCCAGTTGAGTCCTTGCCAGGTTTTGCCTTTTGTCTTCTACTCCTCCACAATCCTTCCCCAACTGCCGAATCATCTTCCTCTTTTTCTCTCTCTGTCCAGCATTGATCTGTCATGTTTCGTCGCTCCAGCCCTGTCCCCCTGCCCTCTGTATTCATTATACCTGTTTTTCCCATGTGTTTTTGTAGTTGCTTTTCCTGGATAGCAGACCAGTGGATAATGGCTTCTTGTCTGATCAGCTCACCTGCCTATTTATTTAAAGCAATGGGCCCATATCCCATTGCTCTGTCATTTTGTTCCAGTTTGCCTGTTTCCAGTCTGCTGTGTTTTGAGCTCCTTGCTGTGTATTTCCAGTCCTAGTCTGTATATTTTGATTTATGCTTTTGGTTCTGTTTTCCTCTGTTGGTCTGTATCTCTTGTCGCTGTGTACTCTAGTTCATGTCTAGCTATTCCTGTGTATTTAGTTCATGGTGATCTCCCTTGCTGTGTTTTGGGTTTCTGTTCTTGTTATACGTCATACTGATTACCTGGTTTTGACCCTTTTGCCTGACTGACTTTCCTCCCGGTTCAGGATCCCTGGCTTATGTATTTTGTACTCTGGTTCTGACTCCTGGCTTTTTCCTCTTGACTACGTTCTTGCTTAATCCTTTAATTTACCGTTAATTTGGCCAGCCATCAGAAATTTCGGGGCCCCTTACTGACCCTCAGAATAGGGCCCCCCCATGATCCCGTCTCCCCATAGGAAATCAATTTTTACTGTGAATCGTGATCACATTACAGAGTGTAAGTCCCAATATCGTAAAATCACACATATTGCTCGCACAACAGCACATTTAACATAAAAAATATCTATCTGGTTCAAATAATTTAAGACAGTAAAAAAATCAAATTGTTATTAAAAAAATATGAATCAAGATCAGATTACAGTGTTGCTCCCAATACCCTCCAATCACATAAAATGTGTATTAGTGCAAACAATGTAGCATAAAAGTATAATTATATTATTCCTGGATAAGCATATCACAGAGCAACACAGCAACATAACTCACAGTAATGTGAACTGCGTATGAGCATATCAGAGCACCACAGCAATAGAACTCTCAAGGTAAATGCAGTGAGTATGACCGTACACAGAATCCACAGCAATAGACCTCCAACAGTAAAGGCAGTGAGTATGAACGTACACAGGATCCACGGCAACATACCTCCAACGGTAAAGGCAGTGAATATGAACGTACACAGGATCCACAGCAATAGACCTCTAACGGTAAAGGCAATGAGTATGAACGTACACAGGAATCCACAGCAATAGACCTCTAACAGTAAAGGCAGTGAGTATGAACGTACACAGAATCCACAGCAATAGACCTCCAACAGTAAAGGCAGTGAATATGAAAGTACACAGGATCCACAGCAATATACCTCCAACAGTAAAGGCAGTGAATATGAACGTACACAGGATCCACAGCAGTAGACCTCTAACGGTAAAGACAATGAGTATGAACATACACAGGAATCCACAGCAATAGACCTCTAACAGTAAAGGCAATGGGCCACATTATATACTTGGTGCTAACATTTGCACTCACCTGAGTGAGCATTAACGTTAGCCCAAGTATTTAACGCATATTTCAATCCAAACGCTAATGGGTTAAGTAACCCGTTTGTGTTTGGTACCTTGTGATTTTCAGTGCGAGTTTACTGTATTTTTGTGCTCCCTTTACTTAACATGGGGAACGCAAAGTGTTAATCAGCGTTAGGATTACAAAGTCCTAGCGCTGATTAACGTCCGGCTGAAGTTAACAAAAAGTTAACCAGAGCCAGGACTTGGTGTTAACGGATTCCGCTTCTGCAGAATCCGTTAACACCAGCCAAAAAAATAAAAAAGTGAGCAGATACTCACCTCCTGTCCCGCGGCGAGGACCGCGGCTCTGTCCGCCTCAGTCCGGCAGGAGCAGGGAAAAACTGGGGGAAAAAGTCCCCCAGTCTCCCCCTGCATATCACTACGCTGACTGGCCGGATCTCGCAAGGCGAGATCCGGCTGGTCATGTGACCGCCGGCGTCTGCTTCAATGAAGTCCTATGGACTCCATTGAGAGGATGCGCTTAACGCTGCCGCGTGCATCCCGGGGGTTAACGCACGGTAACAATGCATGCAGTATTTTTTGCCCCTGTATTGTAATCTAGCGTTAAAACGCGGGCACAGGGGGGAAAATTGCAGGCGCAATTTTTCCTCCCTTGCGCCCGCGTTTTAACTCTAGGAATGTAATGTAGCCTAATGAGTATAAACGTACACATAATCCACATCACAGACCTCTAAAGGTAAAAGCAGTGAGCCTCTGGATGAATGGATAGAGGGATGGATGGATAGACAGTGGGATGGACAGACTTGCATGGATGGATATATAGACAGACAGGGATGGATGGAGGGATGGATGGACAGATAGACAGTGGGATGTATGGATAGACAGATAAGGATGGATGGATTGACAGACAGGGTGTCCTTTGTCACCCTCCCCAGCCCCCTGTGTTCCCCCTATCACCCCCCCAGCCCACAGTGTACAGTATGTCACCTCTCAAGCCCCCTCCTCTACCCTTCCCAGTGCAGCTCCTGTTACCTGCCTCTGCCCAGATCCAGCATGTGCATGGTGCCAGGGCAGCTCCTCAGCCTGGCTTCTCTCCTTCTCCCATCCAAAGGCACGTGCTTGTGGTGGTGCTGTGTGAAGAAGGAGCAGGGCAGGCAGTGTGCAGATTCCAGAGCCAGGGGAAGCAAGGGGCAGCCATGATGGTGGGAGGGCTGCTCCCCCATCTCTCCCAGACCCACGGCTGTTACATGGAGGGGCAGGGATTGTGCCGACCAGGGGTGGAGTTTCGCTGCACAGCGTTGATCTCTCCCCACAGAGAAACAGCGCTGCTGAGCACAGAAAGGCTGGCCCTGAGTGGTGTCACCCTCCAAGAGGGTGTCACCCAGTGTGAGCCCGGGGCCCCCTCCCCACGTGACACGTGATCAGAGGGGGCCCAGTGGCCATCTTGGATTCTTTGCTCACACAGCATCCAGGCCAAAGTAGGCCGCAGTACCTCCTCCAGAGGCCTGCGGCCTAAAGTAATCAAAGCTACCGTAAAGTAATCAAAGCTACCGAGGGCGGACCCCCCCCAGTCGGCCAGGTCCCTTACTGCAGCATGGGGCATAATGCCCTGATGGCGGCCCTGCCTGTATGTAATATGCCGTTAAAAATATAAGCACAGTGCTTGAGACCAGTGGCGGAAGTACCAGGGTCACAGCGGTCGCAGTTCCGACCGGGCCCTGGCCTTCCGCCACTGGAGGGGGGCCCAGCACCGCCACCAGATTCCGGTAAAAAGCGCCGGAATCTGTGACCACGCGCTGGCCGTCCCTCTCCCTACGCGAGCGGCCGCTGACATGCAGCTTGGCCGCTCACGTGGGAGAGAAACCACCTGACCAGCGCACGAGACCTCGCGCTGATCAGGTGGTTTCCGGCGAGCGGCCAAGCTGGATGTTTCCAGCGGCCGCTCGCCAAGGAAGGAGAAGACGCCGGAGAAGACGCCGACGGAGCCTGCCCTGGGCCTGGGGCCCCCTGAGCAGGTAAGAGCTAGGCTGGGGGCAGTATATCCATGAGCTGGTGGGGCAGAGCTGGGGCAATATATCCATGAGCTGGGGGGCAGAGCTGGGGCAATATATCCATGAGCTGGGGGTCAGAGCTGGGGCAATATATCCATGAGCTGGGGGGCAGAGCTGGGGCAATATATCCATGAGCTGGGGGGCAGAGCTGGGGCAATATATCCATGAGCTGGGGGGCAGAGCTGGGGGCAATATATCCATGAGCTGGGGGTCAGAGCTGGGGCAATATATCCATGAGCTGGGGGGCAGAGCTGGGGCAATATATCCATGAGCTGGGGGGCAGAGCTGGGGCAATATATCCATGAGCTGGGGGGCAGAGCTGGGGCAATATATCCATGAGCTGGGGGTCAGAGCTGGGGCAGTATATCCATGAGCTGGGGGGGCAGAGCTGGGGCAATATATCCATGAGCTGGGGATCAGAGCTGGGGCAGTATATCCATGAGCTGGGGGTCAGAGCTGGGGCAGTATATTCATGAGCTGGGGGTCAGAGCTGGGGCAATATATCCATGAGCTGGGGGTCAGAGCTGGGACAGTATATCCATGAGCTGGGGGTCAGAGCTGGGGCAGTATATCCATGAGCTGGGGGGCAGAGCTGGGGCAGTATATCCATGAGCTGGGGGGCAGAGCTGGGGCAGTATATCCATGAGCTGGGGGTCAGAGCTGGGGCAGTATATCCATGAGCTGGGGGGCAGAGCTGGGGCAGTATATCCATGAGCTGGGGGGCAGAGCTGGGGCAGTATATCCATGAGCTGGGGCAGTATATCCATGTGCTGGGGCAGTATATACATGTGCTGGGGCAGTATATCCATGTGCTGGGGCAGTATATCCATGAGCTGGGGCAGTATATCCATGTGCTGGGGCAGTATATCCATGTGCTGGGGCAGTATATCCATGTGCTGGGGCAGTATATCCATGTGCTGGGGCAGTATATCCATGAGCTGGGGCAGCATATCCATGTGTTGGGGCAGTATTTCCATGAGCTGGGGCAGTATATCCATGAGCTGGGGCAGTATATCCATGAGCTGGGGCAGTATTTCCATGTGTTGGGGCAGTATATCCATGTGTTGGGGCAGTATATCCATGAGCTGGGGGCAAATATATCCATGTGTGAGCTGGGGCAATATATCCATGTGTGGTCTTGGGGCAATATATGTCCATGTGAGCTGGGGGCAATATATGTCCATGTGAGCTGGGGGCAATACTATCTGTTTTATATTGCAGAAAAAAAAAAAGTAAAAATATGGATCTTTTTTGGGGGGGTTGGGGGGCCCTTCATGGATTCTTGCACCGGGGCCCTCAGGTTTCTAGTTACGCCACTGCTTGAGACGTTCTGCTAAACGACTGAAGCGTTGTGCTTTGCAGTAACATTGGAATACGGCTCACAATGTATAAGGTCTAAAGAGAATCAGAAAACCAATGTATTAATTTAATACGTGTTTACCATTTCAACCCATTCACACCCAAAATTGAGTTATCTAGATTTTGCATTGCAATGCAGTGAAAAGCACTCATTAGCATATCAAAAGACATATTTCACACCTTTTTAAAGCCATATTAGTGTGTCTCCTGTGGAGAAATGAAATCCTTTGTTTTATGTCTCTCCAAGCAACCCGGAGAGACTTAAAACCGGCTGTAAATAGCATCCCTAAACCTCACTGTAACAAAAGTTCAAACAGATTACTGCTGCATTGTAGCAGCCTGAGGGAGGGCAGAATACAAGGAGAGCTGTGGGGTCACTCACTGCTGTATAGGGTTAACATTCAGGGGGTTATAATGACTGAAATCACTGTACGGTACAGATACAAAAAAGTTACTGTAATTTCCATATACAGGCATTATGTCATATAAAGATATCATTTTTATATTCTATTGGTATTTTTTTGGAAGCTGCATTGCTAATAACCTCAATATAATCACCACAAATCCCCATAAGCAGGAGATCCCACCATTTTTAAAATTTTTCTTTATCACAGTTACTGTATCTAACACAAAGGCCATTTCTGCCTGTATGATAATAATGCAGACCCCGTTTGAAATTGTGTAAGATAAAGGACACCATCTAGAGCTCAGAATCTTAAATTTTTAACAATCTTTCTGTAAAGGATAAACGAATACATGAAAAATTAAAAAGGAGCCAATAAACATTATTTCATTTTTTTTAACTTTGTTGGAATAACAATTTCTGTGCGAACCATCTATTTCACCCTGTATTTAATTGTTAACGTCACATCCCATGTTTCAAATAAATGTTATGATAACATTTATTTAAACAGAAATCGCTAGGTAGTGAAGGGGTTAATAGGAATGGTTACGATCATTTTTACCTATACATAAACATGCTGTAAACGAAACCTATGTAGAGATTTTCATCCTACTGTTTGCTGTTGACTGAATATATTTTGATGCACTCACTGACCTGTTTCGTCCATCTGGCAGGATACAATGTCTGCAGTTATTTATTTATTATTTTTTTGATGGGTTACACGTGCACGCTTTTGAAACCACACACGCAGTATACTTTATTAAACTCACTGTCCGACCAAAAGAACATAATATTCTTTAACATATTAAACTAAGATTTTATGAAAATTGGAAAAGGTAAACATAATTTATTGTAAAAAAACCTGAGCTGCTGAATATTTTGTAATCTGCCTTCCGGGTGTACTCAAACATTGTGCAAACATTCTCTGATTTTTGTCTCATAGATTACAAAAAAACATAACAACCTTTACCTTCATCATATTAGTTTTTTTTTTCTTAATTAACCACTTCGCTGCGGAGGACGTGCTCTGCGCGTCCTCCCGCAGGAAGCGTTGGCTGCGGAAGACGCGCTGAGCGCGTCCTCCCTTTGCAGCCAGCGATCGGCCGGATTCCGACCGATCTCTGTGCCCCCCGGTGCGGGCTGACATCCTTGATGTCAGCTCGGCACTCCGAGACCGCCGCGGGCACAATAGATGTCATTGCGGCGGAGCGATGACATCTATTTCAGGCCCCCCCCGCGAGTGCGGAGAAGTTGCCTGAAAGGAAGGGGTGAGGTCCTTTGGACCTCTCTCCCTCCCGATCGCCGGGGACCACAGTTTAAAGTCAGGCATGGTTTGGTAGGGCACAGCCTGACCTTCCAAACGGTACCTGGCATTAACCCCTTGGGGGCCGGATCACGATTCGGTGCCGAAAAGCGCCGGATCGTGATCCTTTCCCGGGGCTGGCCGACATCTTGGATGTCGGCCAAGCTTCCAGGAACTCCCTTGACAACTGGCGTCATTGTGCATAGTGCGATGATGTCAGTCCTGGAGCGCTTGCTGCCACCAATGGTGGAGATAGGGGGTTCCAATGAACCTCCTATCTCCCGATCCGTGGCAGCTAGGGGTTAATGTCTGATATCGTTGGATCGGCCAGAGCATGGCCTTTCCAACGATACCAAACATGACCATGGTAAAAGTTGTAAGAAGAATAAAATAAAAAATAAACAAGGTTTTTTTTTATTTGTTTTGTTAATGCAGCAATATTGTTCCCATTTAATTTATAATGTGAACAATGATGCTGCACTAACAATTTTTGTATGGGGTGCGTTTGTAAAAAATTGTGTGATTTTCCCCAAAAAAAATGTAACGAGACCCCATTTCTAATTTTTTTAACAAGCGCAACCCATAGAAAATATAACCGCAAACGCTCGCTTGTTAAATTGTGAAAAAAAAAACACTTTACACGTAAATTATTGAAAATTTTAATTTTATTGCATTTTTTGTTATAATATACAGACAGGACATGACGCATACATATAATAATGATATATTATGAATCTGCCGAGTCTGACGGAAAGAACGATATATAATATATCTGGGTCATATAATAAAATATGGCTTCAAAACGCGTTTAAACATGATGAGCGAAACCGGTAAAAATTAGCTCAGCACACAGGCGCGGAATGCCTCAGCAGCGAAAGGGTTAAAAAAAATCAAGGAGAACGCTAATTGATAAAGCATTGTAGTATCTCAAGATAAAAAGAATGGGCTGTGAGAAAAGATCATTCAGAAGAAATGATTTTCCGTTGCCTGGACAGAATTATAATGCCTTTGGTCCAGACAGTGAATTATTAACATAGGCTTCTGCTTTCTTTGAATTTTATTAATACTTATACTCTGTTGCCATGAGGTTCATGTAAATTTTAAACACTCATGGAAGAAATCATTACAGAGTACAGACACAATACAAAAACATGTTTTTATGCACTGGCTGTGGTTCTTCCTGTCTGATGGATGGCTCTGCTGATATGTGTTAAGCTACATATCTTGGCTGGGTATTTATTTATTTAGTTATTGGCATCATTTACATAGCACCAACAGTTTCCACAGTGCTTTACAATAACCAAAGGGATAAAGATACATATAAACGGACATAGGAAGGAAACAAGAGGTGTAAAGTAGGGATGTGCGTTTCGGGTTTCGGAATTTCGGAATTTTCACGAAATTTCCCGATTTGTGCATTCGAATTCGGACGATTTTCCGAAAATTTTCAGATCCGAAAACGGCAGATCTGAAAATTTTTTAGAGCCGAAACGAAAACTTTTCGGAATTTTCGAATGGAGTAGAAATGTGTAAAATCGAAATTCATTTTTGTTCAATTCGTGATTTCGGCTCCATTCCTGATTTCGGTTCCATTTCAGTAATTTCGGACATCGTATTTATATCGCTGATTCTGTAATTAAATTTTGTGTCATTCCCATCTCGATGTATCCTTCCTGGAAAACCAGAGAAATCTCAATGTATCCTTCTTGTAAAACATGAGAAATCTCAATGTATCCTTCTTGTAAAACATGAGAAATCTCAATCTATCCTTCCCGGGAAACCAGAGAAATCTCAATGTATCCTTCCCGGGAAACCAGAGAAATCTCAATGTATCCTTCTTCTAAAACATGAGAAATCTCAATGTAACCTTCTTGTAAAACATGAGAAATCTCAATGTATCCTTCCCAGGAAACCAGAGAAATCTCAATGTATCCTTCCTGGAAATCCAGAGAAATCTCAATGTATCCTTCTTGTAAAACATGAGAAATCTCAATGGCAGAATTATCGTATCGGCAGAATTATCGTATCGTATAAATATCGTATCAGAAAAAACATTTGTTTACGTCAAAATGAATAGACACTTTGAAACGAGGAGAACAGACATTCCGAAAAACACGAAAATTTCCGAAATCACGAAAAAAAAGTCGATACGAAAAACGAACCGAACCGAAATGGAAATCGGCCGAAACGAGTCGAAATGAAAATTTACAAAATCCAAACGAACCGAACCGAATCGAACCGAAAAAAAATCGGTGCACAAGCCTAGTGTAGAGGGCCCTGCTCATAGTTTACAGTCTAGAGGGACTGGGGTTGGGAAGACAAGTGTAATTTTACTGGACGGCAGGAGCATTGGTGCCAGTGGTTCAGGAATGTTGGGGCCATAGAAGCAGCTTCAATCATGTGTGAGTAGGTGAGCAGAGGGATGAGTTGCATCAGTGATGTGGTACGCTAATCTGAATAGATGGGTTTTGAGGGATTTCCTGAAGGCCCGAAGATCAGGGGCTTGCTCTCTGAAATCAAATGTATGAATCTTGATTGGCTGAGTCACTGAGTCAGGGTCGGAGAAAGCTCATCGTTGATACTACAAATCTTGGCCTGTACCCCAGATGTAAGCATTTAACTTTGAATGTGAATTGGCTATATGCCAAGTTAGAAGTAGACATAACCAATGCTCTGGAAAGTGGAAAACAAAAGCTTCAACCTTCGGTGAGGTCCCCTTGTTCCCTGCAGCGTTTGGCCTAACAAGTTTGGAAATTAGTGACTGGGAAGAACATCTGCCTTCTGTTGATGGTCTTCTGGACGACGTTGTGGTCCTCAGCCGCATCCCCAACCGCAACATCCCTGTGGTAGGGCCAAAACGCATTGTTGCTTAACCCTTTCACTGCTGAGCCATTTCACGCCTGTGTGCTGAGGTCATTTTTACCGGTTTTCGCATCATCATGTTTAAACGCGTTTTTAAACCATATTTTATTATATGACCCAGACATATTATATATCGTTCTTTCCGGCAGACTCGGCAGATTAATAATATATCATTATTATATGTATACGTCATGTCCTGTTTGTATATTATAACAAAAAATGCAATAAAATTTTAATTTTCAATAATTTACAACGTGTAAAGTGTTTTTTTCACATTTTAACATGCGAGCGTTTGCGGTTATATTTTCTATCGGTTGCGCTTGTTAAACATATTAGAAATGGGGACTCATTACATTTTTTTGGGGAAAAATCACACGATTTTTAACAAACGCACTCCACACAAAAATCGTTAGTTCAGCATCATTGTTCACATTATAATTGAAATGGGAACAATATTACTGCATTAACAAAAATAAAACAAACAAAAAAACTTTTTTTTTTAATTTTATTTTTTATATTCGTTTATTTTCATTTTTTCCCCGTAACTTTTAACATGGTCATGTTTGGTAACGTTGGAAAGGCCATGCTCTGGCTGATCCAACGATACCAAACATTAACCGCTGCCACAGATCGGGAGATAGGGGGTTTCAATGTGTGGTGTAGTTGTGCTGGCTGCCAAAGGGGGGAAGTGGGTGTTTCTTTTGGCGGTTGGCTGTTGACAGTTGGTCATCCATTTTGTCTCCCAGTTGAGGCTGACTAGTGACGCAGCCAGTTGCTGTTATAGGAAACCTGTATGCTTAGTTGTTAATAAACCTATTAATGAAAAGCCAAGACGTCTCGTATTATCCAGAACACTACAGTGGCGACGAGGATGTTGGATCTGCATGATGGCGCTGATTGGCACTCTGCATGATTTTAATCCAGACACTGACTCTTGGATCTCTTGGGTGGAAAGGTTTGAACAGTATCTCACTGCTAATGGCATTTTGGAGACAAAACAGGTAGCCGTGTTCCTCACAGTGATTGGAGTGAAGGTGTACGACACACTCAGAGATCTCTTGTATCCAGAGAAACCTGCAAGCAAGCCGTTAGCTGTGTTCATTGCTTTACTGCGGGCCCACTATCAGCCACAGCCAATTGAAATCGCTGAAAGATGGAAGTTTTATAAAAGACATCAGGAACTTGGAGAAAGTGTCTCCTCCTTTGTCTCCGCTCTCAGGAAGTTGGCAAGTAGTATTTAGTTACAGCCCTCAGAGACCAGTTTGTGATGGGGTTACAGTGTGAAGCTATGATTAAGAGACTTCTTAACGAGAAAGAGCTGACCTTACACAAAGCTATGGATATCGCTAGCATCATGGAAAAGGTCACCAAAGAAGCTGATGTTTTGCATAGGAAGCAAAAGACTGAGAAAGAGGTGGAAATATTCCATACAGATACCAGGGAGCGGTACAAGCGGAATAAACAGTACAATTCCTTACGTCAAAGGACGCGCATTGAGAGCCCCAAAATGGATGTTATCGATGTGGGATGACTTCACATGAATCTCACTCATGTCGTTTCCGCAATGCAGTTTGTCACTCCTGTGGAAATAAAGGGCATGTTCAAAGGGACTGTAAGAAAGGGACGGTGCATGAAGGGAAGCCGCATAAATTGCTTCAGGAGAGAGCATATCAAATCCAGCTCCTCGGATGACTCAGACGGCCACATTCCCATTCAAACAGTAAAACTTTATAAAATGGATTAAGCTTATTCAGCCATTTCTGTTCCAGTGAAGATTGAAGGGAAATATTTGACCATGGACCTGGACACGGGGGCGGCTGTTTCTGTGATTACTGAGCAAGACTGGCGGAGATTAAAAGTAAATGTTCCAGTGATAAAGACTGCTGTTCGTCTACAGACTTATTCAAAGGAAGTGTTAACCCCTCTGGGCAGTGTACATGTGAGAGTGCAGTTAAAAGAACCCTCGGAAAAGCTGACGTTATATGTTATGAAGGCTGAGGGTCCCCCACTATTTGGAAGAGTATGGATTCATACATTGGGAATGCCAGACATAAAGTATAATGCTTGCCACGCCTTACAGACATTACCTGCGGTTTCAGCTTGGATACAGGACTTGCAGAGGAAGTTTGCCCCAGTTTTTGATGATACTTTGGGAACTGTTAAGGGACGGCAAATGTCCCTAAATATAAGGGAAAATGCGGTTCCAAAATCTTTTAAGGCATGAACTGTACATTTTGCACTTAAATCTGGTGTTGAAGCGGAATTGCGTCTAGAGAACCTTCGGATCATTTCCAGAGTGCGCTGCAGTGAATGGGCCTCCCCGATTGTGCCTGTGCGTAAAAAGAATGGAGACATTCGTGTATGTGGGGATTTCCGTATGGCTGTTAATTCTCAACTTGCTGTAGATAAATATCCACTTCCAAAGATTGAGGAAATTTTTGCGACTTTGGCTGGGGGACAGCAGTTCACCAAGCTGGATCTCAACATGCATACCTGCAGTTACCAGTGCATCCAGAATCCAGGCCTTACCTCACCATCAATACTCATAAGGGGTTGTTCCAGTATAACAGAATGGAATTTGGGATAGCACCAGCAATTTGGCAGCGTACAATGGATGAATTGCTTGCTGGAGTGCCGGGGACACAATGTCTGCTGGATGACATGCTGATCACTGGCCGAACGGAGAGGGAGCACCGGCAGAATGTACAAGACGTGCTCCAGATACTAATGGATAATGGACTCAAGGTTAATATAAACAAATGTGAGTTCTTGAAAGATCACCTGGAATTTTGTGGTCACGTTATTGATAAAACTGGACTTCACACCACTGATGAGAAAGTGAAGGCATTGGTAGGGGCACCCATACCAAGGAATATAACGCAGCTGCGCTCATATTTAGGGCTGCTGAACTATTACAATAAATTTTTGCTAATTTAGCCCATGCCTTGTTTCCGCTGCATAGGCTTTTGGAAAAACAACAAAAATGGAAATGGACAGAGCCCTGCACGGCTGCTTTTAAAGCTTCAAAGGAACTAATACGCATTAGACATGTGCATTCGTTTTAGTACTAAAACGATTTAGTCAGAATTTTGGGATAATTTAGTTTTAGTATGACTCAAGAGAAACGAAACTGCTCAGTACAAAAAAACGAAAGAAACTAAAATAAAATGCACTACATTTTAGTTTCAGTCCTTTTTGTGATATTACATGAGTGAAGGAGACCAGCAATGAAGAGCGCAACATCTGAAGTTCTGCACCCTCCACATGCCAATGCAGTAGGATGTTCTATACAGAGAGGGGCATTAATTAATTCACCAAATACACCCCAGCCCACTCCCTAAGGTCAAACAGTGACCTGCGCCTAGCTTCTCCCCGCATCACCTCTTCCCATGATAGACTGCAGGATTTCTCACGCGCAGCCCCCACTCTCTGGAACGCTCTCCCTCGTACTGTCAGACTTTCCCCTAACTTCTCTTCCTTCAAACGCTCCCTTAAAACGTTCCTATTTAGGGAAGCCTACACCCAACTCACTGACACAACCATCAATCACTCTCACCTTACCTCCTGTTTCCAACCCCAACCCTCCAGATTGTGAGTTCCTACGGAATAGGGCCCTCATCTCCTCCTGTACTGTTTTTCAAATGTTGTTCAATGTATTGTAACCCTGTCTATACTGTGCTTATTGTACAGCGCTGCGGAATATGCTGGCGCTTTATAAATAAAGAATAATAATAAAGAATAATAATAATTAATGCAGGAGGATGTTCTATACATTATACAGAGAAAGGTATAATTGAGGAGGATGTTCTATACAGAGTGGGACATTAATTAGTTCAGGAGGATGTTCTATATATTATACAGAGAGGGGTATTAATTAATGCAGGTGGATGTTGTATACATTGTACAGAGAGGGGTATTAATTAATGCAGGAGGATGTTCTAAACATTATACAGAGAGGATCCTTTTTTTTCAGCCCTTTAAATCCAGTGGCTGTGAGCGCTGAGATCGGCTGCTTGTTACATTATCTCTCAGTACAATGTATCAGGCTCAGTTGTTACAGTAACTGACTAACAGCGCTCAGAGTTTCAGTAAAAGAAGGAAATATTGTTTTAACCTCTTATATATAAAAATATTATTTACTAGTTTTACCGAAACTCTGAGCGCTATGATGAGCAGCAGTCAGTTACTGTAATAGCTTTGCCTGACACGGGGCAGTTTTACAATGTTGGTGCTAACTTAACCAGAGCTGTTGTAAACTGAAAACCTCCATAGGCTATAATGGCTCTGGGAAGTTTACAACAGCTCTGGTTATGTTAGCACCAACTATGTAATATGGCCCACATTGTGCTGAGAGTGAGAGATACTGTAACAAGCAGCGATCTCAGCCCTCTGAGGAGCCACTACAATAGTAATTGTATCCATTGGTTTTTGGATGAATGAAATTAGTTTTCATACTAAAGAACTGAAAACGAATTTCTTTAGTAACTAAATAAATTGCATTTTAGGACTAATCCATTAGTTCAAAACGAAATTTTGTGCTGTGCACATGTCTAATACGCATCTCCCGAGTCTTGATTCACTACGATTTGTCCAAACCATTGAGTATTGCCTGTGATGCTTCTCCTATGGACTGTGGGTTGTGCTGTCCCATTCCATGCCTGATGGTACAGATCGACCTGTAGCTTTTGCTTCTCGCTCCCTCACCCCAGCTGAGCGCAATTATTCACAAATTGACAAGGAGGCTTTAGCGATAATCTGGGCACTGAAGAAGTTTGACTTTTATATTTATGGCCGTTCTTTTACGCTGTTGACCGATTTTAAGTCGCTATTGGCAATATTCAATCCTACAAAGAGTATTTCTCAGTAGGGATGGGCTGCCGGTTCGAATCAGTTCAATGTTCGCATCGAACATCGGCTGTTCGAAAGTTTGCGAACTTCGAACTTTTCAGGCCATTCGCAAAAAGTTCGAACTTTTTTTTTTTTTTTAAAAATGCTTAAAAAATCATAAAAAAATCTAAAGATAAAGTGACTCTTTACTGCAGAATATTATAAGCAATGGTTAATTAGATATTGAATTAAAATGGAAATGTTTTTAACATTGAAGCATATGGGATAAAACAATCTTGTTGCTAAAACATCAGGCAGGCCCTCTAATCAGGCACTGTATAGGGCAGCCCGCCGGCCTCCCAAGGATCCCTTGAGGAGCATGCGGCCGCCGGATGACAGAGCTGCGACTGTGCGGGCAGGCCGGCCGGGTGCATGTGGCAGAGAGGTGGCACAGGGAGGGAGCCACTGCACCTGCGGCCACGGCAGACCCCCCCCCCACAACCAGGATCCAGGGAGCCTCCACTGACTGACCACCAGGCTAAGGTAAGGTGACACATTTCTAAAAAAAATTAATTCCGAGGACATTTTTAAATGTCCCAAGGAACATAAAATAAAACTTTTTTTTTCTCTTTCTATTACTCACCTGATTCCTGGATCCACCAACAAGCGCAGCCTCCCGTCTCCCACGCCGTTAGACGCTGCATACACCGGCTCTCTGTGAAGCTTCTGAGAAGATACACTATTAGTGTAGAGGGAGCGATGCAAAATGCGCAGCCGGCTTCCTCGCTACACTAATAGCGTATCTTATCAGAAGCTGCACACAGCTCGCCGGTTAAAGCTAGCTTCAGACTGTAGAGGTGCTGCGCGGCAGTGTGAGGATTCATATGCTGCATTAATTATTCTTCTTACAAATTTGGTTACTTAACACATTTGCGTTTGGATTGTAATATTGTGACATCCAGGGCCCCGGGTGGCGATCGGGGGGCCCCCAGACGCATGGTGCCGCCAGCTGGCCGAATGCCAGGAGCTCCAGTGGCACCCGGTGCAGCTTTGAGTGATCAGGGGGCAGGGCGCGGCATGATGACGAGGAGCCGCCGGGACCTTTAAATCAGGAGCACGCGCTTACATCTCACCTTGCCATGGAGTTTTATTCCCGCATCGCTAGCTTACCGAATCAGTTTGTATACTTGTTACTTACCCTGCTTGTTCTGAGGACCTGATCTGTTGCCGGCTTTGCCTGCCATTTGACTATTCTCTCTGAGTACTCCCTGCCTGTTCTGTTTGCCTCCTGTTGCTACTGGTGTGCGCCGATTCTCGCCATATACAGTAGCGCAGTACAAGTGCCTAAACGTTCCATCCTAAGGATCGGAGGGTTAGAGGTCTGTTACCAGGGATCCTACCAGGTCTGTCCTGGGGAATCGTTACAAATATGCGGTGAACGCCACAGCAACGTTAATGCTCACGCAAGTGAGCGTTAAGATCGTGATTTATCCCACTCGTTGTTGCTCAAACATTTCCCATGGCTTCAAATCGCATATAAACATGAGCAAAAGTGGTAAAAATTAGCTCAGCGCACAGCGATGAAATGGCTCAAAAATTTTTTTGGGTTAAAAACGTTTTTAAAAATTTGTTTCCTGTCCCCCAGGGCAGTACCCGGACCCCCATACACCTTTTATGACCAATATCTTGCATATATGCACCCTTGGAGGGCACCTTCATTTTCGAACATTCGAGCCCCATTGACTTGCATTGCGTTCGAAACGTGTTCACATTCGAATTCGAACTTTTTCAAATGTTCGAGTTCGAATGCGAACCGAACACGGGGGTGTTCAGCCCATCCCTATTTCTCAGACCACCGCCGCTCGTCTCTAAAGGTATGCCTTACTGCTGGGGGCTTATCAGTATGAAATCCAATACAGGCCTCATGATAAACATACAATGCAGATGCGTTTTCACGCCTTCCTCTTCCACTCTCCACCAATTATGTTCGGGATTCACCACCTTCCATTTACTTTAGCAAAACACTTACTGCTGTTGAAATAGCCCAAGAGACCAGTAAGGATGCTGATCTTCAAGAAGTTTTGTCTTATGTACAACATGGTTGGCCATTTCAAACCTCTCAACGTCTCCGACCTTTTCACTCCAGGAATCTTGAGCTGTCGGTCAGAGAGGGATGCTTGCTATGGGGAGAGCGGGTAATTGTTCCTCCAGCCTTGCAGAAACCCTAAGATACTAGTATCTGATAATGGGCCACAGTTATTAGCTCAGAAATTTAAAAGTTTCATTAAGGATCATGGTATTCAACATCTCTGTACAGCTCCGTATCATCCGGCTACCAATGGTCTAGCTGAAAGATTTGTCCAGACTCTGAAAGGATTTTTAAGGAGCACTGTGACAGACCACAAAAGCTTACCTCAACAACTCCAACAATTCTTGTTGCAGTACAGGAACACAACTCACCCAACCACCGGCCAGCTACCAGCAGTTCTGATGTTTGGCAGACCACTCAGGACAAAGTTAGACTTATTGCAATCGGACAAGAAGGGTCAAACGGACATCTCACAGGAAAAACGTCATGCACAGAAACAGCAGGAAAAGATGAAGCATGGAAAGAGTTCACGCACATACAATATAGGGGATCCAGTCTGGATACGGATGTATAGAGGGCCAAACCGTTGGTCTCCGGCAGTTATTTCAAAGGTTTTAGGATTCCTCACCTATGAGGTTAGCACGTTCAATGGTCTGCACACTAAGAGACATTCAGCCCAGTTACGGCCCAGATCTGTTATTGACAAACAACTGAATGACCAGGCTGAAGATTCGAAAGACAAGGATATGTGGATGGGGGTCTGGCATGATAATGGAGATGTATTTTCACAAGAAGAGGATTGTGCCCTTTCGAGGGAAGAAATAGATGGTGATCGTCTCAGTGAAGCAGATTCCACTTCACGTGATCTGGCTGGAAATGTCAGTTTAGCCAGGCATCCTCCAGAACACTGGCAAGCTCCAGACCCATTGAGGGATTTCCATCGGAGGAGTAAAAGCTTGCAGAACCACAGATACTATGTGAACCGAAAGCACAGATTACAGAATGGAAGTCAGGAGGGTCTGGAAGATACATAGACTTGTACTGGACATTTTTGGCTTTGTTTTGTTTTGTGTGTTTTTTTTGTTGTTCTTTTTCTTTTAAGAAAATAGAGAAGGTGTGGTGTAGTTGTGCTGGCTGCCAATGGGGGGAAGTGGGTGTTTCTTTTGGCGGTTGGCTGTTGACAGTTGGTCATTCATTTTGTCTGCCAGTTGAGGCTGACTAGTGACGCAGCCAGTTGCTGTTATAGGAAACCAGCAATGACATCTATTGGTGCCCACGTGCCGGTCCCGGATGCTGGGCTGACAAGAATGTCAGCCCGCACTGGGGGGCACAGCGATCGTCCGGAATCCGGCTGATCACTGGCTGCAAAGGGAGGACGCGCTCAGCACGTCCTCCGCAGCCAACGCTACCTGCGGGTGGATGCGCTGAGCGCGTCCTCCGTAGCGAAGCGGTTAAAGCACACACCTGATCAGACCTCTACAAACTAAAGAATAAGTTATTTGTATCTCACTCTTGCACCACAGAAAAACAAAGTGGATTGGGCACCCAGGATGGAACACTAAGAAACTTTATTGCATGGAAATGGAAACCATCAAAACGTTCGGTCTCAGGCACAAGTGTTTTTCAGTGCCTGAGACGAAACGTTGCTATGGCATCCATGCAATAAATCTCCTTTGTGATTTCGATGTGACCAGTGACTTGGACCTTTAGGTACGGGTGCACCTCTCGTGCAGGGATGACGTCCTTGTCAATTAGCACTGGCCACCCTTTTTGGGCGAGAGCAGGATGATTTGCATATGGAGCATTCATCTCTGTAATGGCACAAGCAAGCTAAAACCTTGTGAGACCTGAGCGGACACCCACCGTAGAGCAGGCCACTAGTGCTGTTGCTCATTCTCAGGACCCTCACAAACCCCCCTTTCCTATATATCTGGCAAATCTGGCCTGTTAGGGGGTCCTGAGGACAGGTTTGAGAAACACTGCTCTAGAGTATGTCTATTGAATGGGCTCATACCATGCTACCACCCTTGCCAGATTAGTTGCTGTATCGGGTGGCCCAATGGTTACCTCTTTATTGGTGGGATCAAACCACTTGACCTCCAAAAAACATATTTTATTTTGTCAATTCTTCCAGCTACAAATTTGCTGATGGTCTCTCTTAGTTCGAGTACATGCTGTAAGTTCCTGAACTACCCAAACCAGACTTGGCATTATTCCTTTTTTTTCTTGATAACCACCCAGTTAAGTATCTCCTGAGTAGGACCAGACATGATCTTGGCTGTCTCCCTTTCGAAGACTGAGTCCCAACACCTTGATTGCTGTGTTTTGTGTACATCAAGCTTTTGCTCTCCTGTCCTCCTGTCTGGTTGCACTTCAGTTATATTTTATTATTTCCTTTTGAAAAGCTGGGGCCAAACATCTCCTGCATTATTTCAGATTACTTAATGTTCTCCTATGGGGGTTAATACATTTTCACGGTACGGTTTAAGACTGCAAAGTTTCTTTCATTATATTTGCAATGCAACAGAACAACCTTTACATAAGCTCTAGGAAAAGGGGAGACGTGGATCCATATGCCGTATGTTACAAAGTGACAAATTAAATTTACTAAGCTACTCAATACAGAATAAAACTCTGGAATGTATATAAGGAGCAGGAACATAGGGGAAATGGAACTGCAACATCTGTCTATAATGTCAATATTTTCTTATTATAATTGTGTGTACATCCAGTAATTGGAAATAACATTCAAAAACAATGTAACGCTTGACGTTTGCTATCAGGGTTCTGGGGGATTTGGTTACTGTCTAGGTGTGCAAGGATTATTCTAGTCTATAAGCAAGACAAGAAATTATGAATTCTTCCAACTCCTAGCAAAACACTTTACTAACGTTATCAGGGTTATTCAGAGAGCGTGAAAAGCAGGAGAATGACTGGAGAATGAAAAATTCTAGGTCAAAATAGACGATTTGGAAAGTGAGATGAAAGGGAGAATTTTTCTGGTTTGGCTATTTTGACCTAGAATTTTTCATTCTCTAGTCATTCTCCAGTCATTCTCCTGCTTTTCATGCTCTCTGAATAACCCTGTATGTGTCTCAGATAGTATCACCACTGTGTCACTGTGCCGGGTGGTTGGGAACTTCACAAAAGGCTATTGTTTACAGTGCTGTACCATACACAAGGAGAAAGTACAGAACCAGGTGATGTCACTAGGTGATGTTTACTGGATCTGCGGTGACATGCGGATCCGCTCGCGCCTGGCGGGTAAATGGGAAGGTGAGTGTACTCTGGTTAAAGTCATCATGCCCCTCCACATCCTGCCCTTTGTTGACTTCTCCCCATCCACCCCAGGCCCGGACTAACGAGACGTAAAAGGGATATGAAACATGTACCTGGGAGTTTCGATCCACATGTCTATATAGATACTATAGGAGTCCCGAGGGGGGTGCCAAATGAGCTCAAGGCTAGAGACCAGGTAAAGGCGGGATTCGAGTCATTAATCCCCTTGGTAACCATCAACAAAAATGTAGATTGGATTAACTACATCTATTACAATCAGCAGAGATTCGTAAACTATGCCCGAGATGCCCTCCAGGGTTTAGCCGACCAGCTGGGCCCAACCTGACCTTCCAGAACCGGGTGGCTTTGGATATGATCCTACCAGAGAAGGAGGGGTTGCAAGATGTTGAAGGGGACCAGCTCCTGTTGCACCTACATCTCCGATAACACGGGCCCTGATGGGAAAGTTACTAAAGCCCTAAAAAAACTTTAACACCTGTCCGAGGAACTGAATAAAAACTCTGGTATTACTAATCCATGGGATCGGTATTTTAGCTGGATGAGTGGCTGGCAAAGAATCCTTGCACAAATAGGGATTGTTATCCTGGTAGTGTTGGTTCTGTTGGCAGTGATTGTGTGCTGTGTTTTATCCTGTATCAAAAGGGCCATAGAGAAAACTGTGGATTCCACCGCACCCATAATGTTTAATGGCGAGGGTGAAGAGAGGGGGAAACCATATACTCCCCTACATTCCATGCCCCGCCCAGGGAGCTATCAGGACATTGCACCCCCATTTTAGGGACAGCATCTGACTTCTCTATGTGCAAAGCCTGTGGCAAGGGGGGCGATGGACCAGCCATCGCTCATGTAACGTGCAGCACAAAAGAGTTCCGAGGCACATTGAGACAGATGAGCTAGCATTATCAGTAGTGTATTTTGGCCTAGGCCAGGGGTCAGAAACCTTGGCTCTACAGATGTTTTGGAACTACATCTCCCATGATGCTCAGCTACTCATTAGATTGGCTGAGTCTTATGGGAAATGTAGTTTCAAAACATCTTTAGAGCCAAGCTTGCTGATCCCTGGCCTAGGCCAACAAGGCCTAGGCCTAGGGCGGCAGTTTCCAGGGGGCGGCGGCCCGCACTGGTGGCCCCACGCCTAAAAATAATTATTATTTTTTTTATTTTACTTTTGCAAAGTATTTTGCCAGGAAGGATACATTGAGATTTCACAAATTTTCAAGTATGCCCTGGGTAGGCAAGGCTTAGGCATTCACTTTCCAGGGGGCAGCAAAAAACCTCACCACTAAGGCTAGGGTCAGACGAAAGCATTTTTCCCCGCGAACGTGAAAAAGTGCGTCCGAACGCATTGACGTATTTTTTCACGGAATGCGCAAAAACGGGCAGACGACGCGCATTTGCGGGCGTTATTTTGTACAGATCGTCAATAAAACTCTTTTTGCGTCTGGACGTTATGTTGGCTGGACATTAACAGCGTCTGACATCTCCTAATCACGCACACACGCCGCTATGCCGCAGCTGCGCACTCAGTACGTCAGTACTAGCGGTTCAGCGTTCTCAGAAAAATTCGTTCAAATTCCACTTGCGTTTGCATGGCCGGACTTTTGTGCGGCCGTACATCGTATATTGGCCGTCATTGCCCGTCATCTGCTGCTAGTGCGGCCGTAATTATGTGCGCCAGAACGCACGTTAAAAGTGCGCTGGTCTGACCCCAGCCTAAATGGGTTACTAACAGAGCACCGAAATGACGCCAACATTTTGGTGTTCTGTACTTCCCTGCACTTCGGGGAATAAAATTTCTCCACCCTGCAGTGAATTCACCATTCACCGCAGGGTCCCCAAAGTGCATGGGGTCGGCCGCTGAAAGCTGCCACCGCAAACCCATGGCCTGCTGTTTTCAAAAGAACTACTGAACGAAAATGTCTGGAATTTACATATAAGATCCTATGATTGATAATAAAAAGTTCTGTCACAGAAAAAAGAAAAACCGCTATTAAAAAAGGGGGGGGGAAATTTTGCTGAAAAATTACTAGAAGGTACTAAAAAAAAAATCAATAAAGACTTTTTACTGCAGATTAAAATAATAAATGGTTTATTAGATATTGCATAAAAACGGGAATATTTTTAACATTGAAACCTATGGGGTTCGCCTGAATAAACCTGCTGATTGAAACCACCGAACATCAGGGCATTTCACTGCCATTTCTCTGCTGTTTGGTGTTCTCTGAATAGATTAACCATTACTTCTCTATGGGGATTTGCAATGCCTTCAAACAGCACCGTACTTGCTGGCAGTTCGCCAAACTTGTGTGTGAGCATATTACAGAGCAGTGGTGTACTTAGGGGAGTGGCGGAGGGCGGGCCACCCCAGGTACCAGTGATTATTTGGGTGTCATTAGGGGGTACTAGGAGGTGCCACTGTCACTGTGTGTCAGCTTTGAGCTGTGTTCTCAAACAACGAGCAGTGGAGCAGGGCATTTACATACGGAATAAAATTGAATAGAATACAAATCCCCCTCTCCTCCCTCCATAGCTCCTCCCTTGCCCCGCAGCAGCTCTAGGAGAGGGGAGGGGGATGTGATTTGTGTGCAGAGAGAGAAGATGACAGTAAACGGCAGGTAAAGGGGGGGTATCAGCAGAATATGAAGCCCTGTCTGCTTACTGCTGTTTAAAGTGGACCTTTCCTTAACCAGCACTGCAGTGATAGAAATTTGTCATTGAGCTGCCTGGCTCCTGGTGAAGCTGCGTGCGTGCAGGTCACGCGGTCCGGCCAGCCAGGTGGTACTGAGTCTCAGTAGCACCTGACTGGCTGAACCACGTGACACGCACGCAGCTGCCTGCCCTTTCGTTAACACGGACTCTCACTCTATTCTGGACTGAACACCCACCGGGAAGGGAATCAAAGCCACGGTGCACCCTCTGGCAGTGGCAACCCACTGCTGACAAGATGGCTCCACGCACAGGCACAGCCGAGATCCTAACGTGGCCTGGAGGGAGTCCGTACACTGCTGAGTCCATACACAGTCCCTGCTGACTCTGCACACAGCCCTACCACGGACGGAGGCCGGTAAATATAGAATAAATAATTGCTGTGTGCTCATATTCACTCGGTTTGCTGGGAGTCTTATTGCAGTGGATTCTGATGCACTCATACACACCGCTCATTGCATTGCTGTGAGTTTTATTGCTGTGAATTCTGATACGCTGACACACACACCGCACATTGCATTGCTGGGAGTTTCATTGCTGTGGATTCTGATACAATCATACACACCGCACATTGAATTGCTGGGAGTTTCATTGCTGTGGATTCTGAAACAATCATACACACTGCACATTGCATTGCTGGGAGTTTTATTGCTGTGGATTCTGTGATACACACTGCATATTACTGGGAGTTTTATTGCTGTGCAGTTCTGATATGCTCATACACAGTGCCCATTTCTGTGGGTTTTATTGCTGTGCAGCTCTGTGATACACTCATATGCAGTGCACATTTCTGTGGATTTTATTGTTCAACCAATTAGAGCGACTGTGATCCAGTATACTTGACATGCGTGGCTGTTCTTTGTAAAAATGCTTGAATTTAAACATTTCATAATTTTATTTATCTCAATAGATACATTTGAAATGGTATACAAAATATACAAGTAGGCAGTTGGTATCCACTTTTAATGAAAAGGCGGAGCTCTAAGAGGAAAAGGTGGAGCTTAAAGAGGAAGGGTGGGGATTAACCAGGAAGAGGTGTGCCCTTGACAGGAAGGGGTGCCTCAAATTTAAATTAGGGGGTGCAAGAGTTTAGTCAGGCCTAGGGTAGCACAAAACCTAAATACACCACTGAGCATTATATAGGAAAAGAAAGGTGCATTTTTAGGGCGGACTGTTATGGATAAGTATATGCTTTTATTATATAAAAATGGCTTACAAAAATGCTCCTTTATTTCTTGTTAGTATGTCTTTAACCACTTCGCTGCGGTGGACGCGCTCAGCGCGTCCAACCGCATGTCACGTTCCATGCGGTGGACGCGCTGAGCGCGTCCAGCCTTTGGGGTCAGCGTTCGGCCAGGTTCCGGCCGATCGCTGGCCCCCCCGGTGCGGGCTGACATCCTCGATGTCAGCCCAGCATCCGGAACCTCCGCCGGGCTAATTAGGTGTAATCGCGGGGGCGCGATGACACCTAATTCAGGCGCCCCCCCAATGTGCGGAGGAGGCGCCTGAAAGGGAGGGGGAGAGGTCCTTCGGACCTCTCTCCCTCCTGATCGGCGGCATTGCGGGGGTTAACCCAGGCACCATTTGGAAGGGCACAGCCTGCCCTTCCAAATGGTACCTGGCATTAACCCCTGGGGAGCCGGATCACGGTGGAGATAGGGAGTTCCAATGAACTCCCTATCTCCCGATCCGTGGCAGCTAGGGGTTAAAGTTTGTTATTGTTGGATCGGCCAGAGCATGGCCGTTCCAACGATACCAAACACGAAAGTGAAAAAGTTTGTAAAAAAAAAAAAAAATAAAAATTAAAATAAAAATAAAAAAATATTTAAAAAAAAAATTATAAAAAAAAAATAAACAAGTTTTTTTTCTTTTTTTTGGTTTGTTAATGCAGCAATATTGTTCCCATTTCAATTATAATGTGAACAATGATGCTGCACTAACGATTTTTGTATGCGGTGCGTTTGTTAAAAATCGTGTAATTTTCCCCAAAAAAAATGTAACGAGACCCCATCTCTAATTTTTTTAAAAAGCGCACCCCATACAAATTATAACCGCAATTGCTCGCATGTTAAAATGTGAAAAAAAACACTTTACACATTGTAAATTATTGAAAAATCATATTTTATTGCATTTTTTGTTATAATATACAGACAGGTCAGGACGTATACATATAATAATGACATATTCAGAATCTGCCGAGTCTGACGGAAAGAACGATATATAATATGTCTGGGTCATATACTAAAATAAGCCTTCAAAACACGTTTAAACATGATGAGCAAAACCAGTAAAAATGACCTCAGCACAGGGGCGGGAAAAGCCTCAGCAGCGAAAGGGTTAAGAGAACACCTGTTTATCAATATAATATTCTCGCTTAACTCATGCCACTACAGCTGGTAAATAGGCTTGTGCACCGATTTTTTTTTCGGTTCGATTTGTTCGGATGTTTAAACTTTTCGATTCGGCTCGTTTCGACCGATTTCTGTTTCGATTCGGTTCGGTTCGGATTAGGGATGTGCTTTTCGGGTTTCGGAATTTCGGATTTTTTTTTTTTCGGATGCGGCCGAATTTCCGAAAATTTTTAGATCCGAAAATGGCAGATCCGAAAAGTTTTCCGGGCCGAAACGAAATATTTTTGGAATTTTCGAATGGACTTGAAATGTGTCAAATCGAAATTTATTGCTTTGAAACGAGGAGAACAGACGTTCCGAAAAAACGAAAATTTCCGAAATTACGAAAAGTCGATACAAAAAACGAGCAAAGTGACACGAAAATACGAAAAACGGTCGATATTACGAAAACATGTACAATTCGGAAAAACGAAAATTTCCGAAATTACGAAAAGTTGATACAAAAACGAGCAAAGTGACACGAAAATACGAAAAATGGTCGATATTCCGAAAAAAAATGTACACGAAAAACGAGTCGAGCCGAACCGAATCGAAACAGAAATCGGTCGAAACGAGCCGAATCGAAGAAATTTAAAAATACGAAAAATCAAACCGAATCGAACCGAAAAAAAATCGGTGCACAAGCCTAGTTCGGATCGTTTTTCGTGTACATTTTTTTTCCGAATATCGACCATTTTTCGTATTTTCGTGTCACTTTGCTCGTTTTTTGTATCGACTTTTCGGAAATTTCGGAAATTTTCGTTTTTTCGGAACATCTGTTCTCCTCGTTTCAAAGTGTCTACGATAATTCTGGCGATTCTATCGTGTTTTTTTTTATTAAATAAAGATCCTTTTTTTCTTATGAATAATTGAATATACATTTCACAACTTTATTTAATCATATTAAAATGGTATGAAAGCCAAGGAACAAAAAAAATGAACAAAACGATTTAAAAAACGCTAAACTGACCCGAATGCCACAAGAAACAAGTGATACGCATTTACAAATACAAAATTTACAGAATCAGCGATATAACCGATAATAGTTAAATATACGATATCCAGAATTACCGAAATGGAACCGAAATCACGAATGGAACCGAAATCATGAATAAAGCGAAAATAAATTTCGATTTGACACATTTCAAGTCCATTCGAAAATTCCGAAAATTTTTCATTTCGGCTCGGAAAACTTTTCGGATCTGCCATTTTCGGATCTAAAAATTTTCGGAAATTCGGCCACATCCGAAAACACGAATCGGGAAATTTCGTGAAAATTCCGAAATTCCGAAACCCGAAATGCACATCCCTACTGGTGAACCACAATTCCCAGTTCCTCATTCCGTACGTAGAAGAGGTTGAGAACTCACTGTGCCCCAGAAGTTTCCAACAGCTGTCGAGAATAACAAGAAGTACTTTGAGATATTGTAACCCAAAAATATATCTGTTTTTGCATATATGAGATATTGTAACCCAAAAATATATCTGTTATTGCATGTATGTGCATTTTATGTGTTCAATGGTTATACAGGGTTATTCAAAGAGCTCCGAATTGCTTGAGAAAGGTTACCGAACGCTGAAAATCAGCGTTTGGCTACCTTTCTTGGCCATTCGGCTATCCAGAGAGCAGGCAATTCGCCAAATCCTGGCGAATTGCCTGCATATACGGTGCCTGTTCGGTGCCTGTTCGAGGACAGTGAAAACCCCATGAAAAGCACTGCTTCGGCTATTCAGAGAACACAAACCAGCATTGAAAGGTTCCCCTAATGCCCTGCCATTCGGTGGTTTAATTCGGCAAATTTATTCTGGAGAATCCCATAGGCTTCAATGTTAAAAATATTCCCGTTTTAATCCAATATCTAATAAACCGTTCATTATAAAATTCTGCAGTAAAGAGTCTCTTTATTTATAGATTTTCTTAGGATATTGTAATCATTTTTCTGAATTATTATAATTTTTTTTAAAAGTCCGATTTTTTATTTTTTTTAAGTTTACTTAGTTTTTCTGTAACAGCCCTCTTTATTTTCATTCCCTGGACCTCATATGCAAATTTCAGACATTTTCGCTCAGTAGTTTCTTTGCAAACAGCGTTTCACTTTCAAACATTCACACAAAACTGTTTTGCTAATTTATTCACTGCCTCGTCTGCGGTCTCGGCTTTTTCCGGCGGCTTCGCTGCGTGTGATCGGCTCCTGCTCGGGTTTTTCGACGGGTTAATCCAGATGTTTTTGAGGGTTTTCAGCGTGCATTCGCTGGGTTTTGCGGTTAGTTTTCGTTGGGTTTGCGGTAGCTTTTCCCTGAAATTCGGGGACCCTGTGGTGTTTGCTGAATACACCGCAGGGTCACCGAAATGGGATCGGCAAAACAAACCGAATTGAAGAGAACGAAAAGTCACCGAATGTGCGGTGACTTTTCGAATCTCTTTGAATTACCCTGATAGTTTCCACCCACGAAGATATCTAAAGTCCCGGGCTAACATCCTACTCACTACTGGCTTTTTCAGCATATAAGCGTGTGTTGAACTAACAATAAAGGAGAGGTTACCCTGACTAGGGGTCATATTACATTCTCTGCGCAAATGCGCTCCCGCAGCGCAAATTTTTTTGCGCGCATTGTCCAGCGTTATCGCGGGAAAATTAACGTGATATTAGGATCCAAACGCATTTTCTCATCCGTCAAAAAATAACGTTAGTAAAAAAAATGAGCAAAACGAAGTATAATACGCGCGCAGTATCGTTGTGCATGTAAATCAGTGCGCGGACTGTTTTTTTCGCGGGATTCAGCCAATCAGAATTAAGAACCTTAATTGACATCAATTTACCTTAACCCCTTAGTGACCGGGCGGTTTTACACAAATCCGTCCTTTAGTGACCGCTGCTGTTTTTACGTTGCTGCGCTGTTTGTGTTTACGTCAAATTTTCCTCTTACTCGTTTATGCAACCCACACATATTTTACACTGTTTTTCTCGTCATTAAATGGACTTTATAAAGATACCATTTTTTCATCATTTCATATAATTTACTATAAAAAACATTGTGAAATATGACAAAAAAATTGAAAAAACACCACTTTTTCGAACTTTGACCCCCAAAATTTCTTATGTATCAACAACCGTCAAAAAAATTTAATTCCTTAGTAGTTTCTAAATTTAGTTCTGAGTTTAGCAATACCCAATGTTTACAAATTCCTCGCTTTGCTCCTTATCTTATGCAACAATAAGTGAAAGTAGCACTTTGCCATTTACAAAGGGTTTACTTTTAATAGTAGTCATAGTGACATTGTAACACTGATATCTGTCACTAATTCCTGAATAACCCTCAACATATACATATTTTTTTAAAGTACACAAATCAAGGTATTAAACTTGGGGTATTTTGACTCTTTCCATGCAAACCATTTTACCACAAATCTATGCCAAAGTTTGAGAAGAAAAAAGTTTTGGTGATTTTTTTTTTTGAATGCAATTTAAGAATACATGTACTGTGAACTTTAAGGTTTACTGCCAAAAAGCACCCCAAAATATGTTCAGCAACATCTTCTGAGTAAATTGATACCACCCATGTATAGGTATGTCGGGTCATTTGGGGGCTAATAGGCCTTATTTGGGGGGTACGCATTTCAGTTTTCCAACTTGGAATTTTCACATTTCGTCATCATGCACCCATGTCCTATTTGGGACATTTTTGAAGCCGGCAAAAGTAATTTACCCCAATCAATCCATATATTTTTAGAAAGGGCACACCTTAGGGTACTTCAAAGAGTTGTATTTTAACACTTTCCATGCACTAGCTCTTTGTTAAACTTTCAGGTAGTCACTTTTTGTGTTATTTTTCACACAGATTGTACTTTAGGCATGAATTGTCAAATCCAGTTATGGGTTACTGCCAAAAAACACCCCAAAATATGTTCAGCAACATCTTCTGAGTAAATTGATACCACCCATGTATAGGTGTGTTGGGTTATTTGGGGGCTAATAGGCTTTATTTGGGGGGTGCGCATTTCAGTTTTCCAACTTGGAATTTTCACATTTCGTCATCATGCACCCATGTCCTATTTGGGACATTTTTGAAGCCGGCCAAAGTAATTTACACCCATCAAACCATATATTTTTAGAAAGGGCACACCCTAGGGTACTTCAAAGAGTTGTATTTTAACACTTTCCATGCACTAGCTCTTTGTCAAACTTTCAGGTATTCACTTTTTGTGATATTTTTTCACACACATTGTACTTTAGGCATGAATTGTCAAATCCAGTTATGGGTTACTGCCAAAAAACACCCCAAAATATGTTCAGCAACATCTTCTGAGTAAAGTGATACCACCCATATATAGATTTGTTCTGTTGTTTTTGGGTGCTACGCCAATCTTTTGACATGTGCTTGTCATTTTTCTAATTTGACATATCTTCTTTGCTTATCTTCTTTTTAGGGGCCTTTTTACATACCCCAATTTTATGAACGTGCATATATTTGGTAAGCTAACACCCCAAAGTATTGTAAATGGAGTGTTTTTATGCCATGGATGCAACCGTTTGCTCCAAACAAATTGGATACTGTTTGGTGGTCATTTTTGATTTTCACACCCACATCAGTTTTGGACTGTGATTTAGGAGACACCGTTGTCGGTTACTGCATGAAAACTCTCCAGGTTGTTTTCTGCAAGGTCTCCTGAGTACACCCATGCCCCCCATGCATAGGTTTGCCAGGATTTTGGGAAGGTTCAAATACAATTTTTATGACTTTGTCATTGGAGTTCAAATTGAGATTATTTCTTCAGCTAGGCCTATCTTTGGTTTTGGGTCTACCGCATACCCCAGTTTGAATTATTGCCACAAAATTGTTTATATTTGTTATGTTGACACCCCAAGGTATTGCATATGGAGTGCTTTGATGCCATGGATGCAACGGTTTTAGCCCAAAACATTTGAGAAGGTGTGTGGCGGTAATTTTTCAATTTTCAGATTTTTACTCCCACGTTAGATTTGGACTGTGATTTAGGAGACACTGTTGTTGGTTACTGCATGAAAACTCTCCAGGTTGTTTTCTGCAAGGTCTCCTGAGTACACCCATGCCCCCCATGCATAGGTGTGCAAAGATTTTGGCAAAATACAGCACCAATTGTAGAACATAAAAATGTAGGAATAAAATGTAAAAGTCTGGTGCAGTAAAAGAAAAAAAAAAACTAAACTGAACTAACTAACTAGACTGTAAGAAAAAAAAACCCACAGATCACGCACAGTGTGATACATCTTGAAACAGTCCCCAAGACACAGACTGGGTTGTCCAGGGCATTCTGGGCAGTAAAAGATTGTGTCTCTCCTCTGCCCCCTCTTGAAACACACCCTGCATCTTTTTTGGGGTTTCTGTTTGCCCTCAGTAGGGGGGATTTTATAAATAAAATGTGTAGCCCCAACTCTGTCCCCCCTCACCGCCCGGGGAGCAGGTGCATCCTGGTACAAAAACCCCGAAATGACCTGGAGCTGAAACTGTAAAAAGGACAGCGTCACTCCGGGGTTTGTGGGTTGCAATTTGTGGGTTGCAATTGTGGGTTGCAATTTGCATCAGGTAAATTGCAACCTTTTTGTACCAGGCCCTTGACTTCCGCATAATCTGGTAGGGCTGGAGCAGCTGATCTGCCAGATCAACCCCACCCATATGCCGGTTATAGGCTTTGATGCACACTGGTTTCCTGATGCGCTCAGCTCTGCCACGTACAGAGACCTCCACAGACCTCTCAGTGTGGATGGTGGATAGAAGGTATACATCCTTCTTGTCTCTGTACTTGACCGCCAACAGCTCCTCTTGGCGCAGAGCTGAGGTCTCCGCCCTTTTTAACCGGGTGCGGACAAGCTGTGCTGGGAAACCTACGCGGTTCTTGCGAACAGTACCGCATGCTGCTGTATCAAAACAATACAGCAGCTTGAACAAAGGGACACTCGTATAAAAATTATCAACATACAAGTGGTACCCTTTGTTCATCAGGGGAAAAAGTAGGTCCCACACAATCTTGCCACTGGTTCTCATGTGTTCTGGGCAACCTGGAGGGTCAAGGCTACTATCCTTTCCCTCGTACACCCGGAAGGCCTGAGTATACCCACTCTCGCTGTCACAGAGCTTATACACCTTCACTCCATACCTGGAGCGTTTGGAAGGAATATACTGCTTGAATCCCAGCCTTCCCTTGTATTTCATTAGGGATTCATCCACGCAGATATTCCTTCCAGGTGTATAAGCCTCTGCAAACCTGGCGGCGAAGTGGGTAATCAGGGGGCGGATTTTATACAGCCTGTCAAACTGGGGATGCTCTCTAGGAGGGCACAGGCTGTTGTCACTGAAGTGCATGAAACGCAAAATGTTTTCATACCTTCTACGTGACATTGATTGGGGTAAATGGGGGTAGAGCAGATGGGGCTACTGCTCCAGTAGGAGCGAATTGAGGGTTTCTTTATGATGCCCATCAGCATAGTAAGTGCCCAGAATTTCAGAAATTCTGGCACATCTAGCGGGGTCCATTGCTGCCTTGCCAAGTAGGAGTCTGGCTTCGCAGCACAATGCTGATGGGCATACAGATTTGATTGGGCAACAATGTGGCCCAACAAATCATCCCCCATAAACACCTGCAAAAACTGTGTGGCGGTAAATCCTGCAACATCAATATTGATGCCAGGATTTGCCGTGAAAGGAGGGATATCTGGCCTCTGGCGATGAGGCACTACCCACTCCTCAGCTGGAGCTGTGCGTCTCCTGCTGGCAGGTGGTGGCCCAGGATCTGCATCAGAAACATCACTAGATACATCAGCCAGCGTAGATGATGTATCTAGCGATGTCTCTGAGCAGTTAGCGGGGTCAAAATCTGGGTCGGAGTCCGACACAGATGCCTCAGATTCTGACGCCAGGATGGCATATGCCTCCTCGGCGCTGTACACCCGCTCAGACATTATATATAATAGATTATAAAATTTTATAATTATTATATATATATATATAAGCTGATTATTGCTTCTCAAAAGAACCGTTGGGTTTCACAAGAAAATACAAATAAACACCTAAATCTCTAAATCCCTCTAAACCTGCCTCAATTGTTCTAAATCTCCCTAAAATCTCTCTAAATCTGCCTCAATTTTTCTAATCTCACTAAATCTACCTAAAATCTCTAACCTGTCAAATCTGATCTCTCTCTCTCGCTCACCAAAACACAAGTGAGGAGAGGGAGGGAGAATCACAGAGGTCACGGCCATTATTTACAAAATATTGACCTGACCTGACAAATTAGAAATTTTATTTTGATTTTTTATAACTTTTAATTGGATGTTGCTAGCCTGCCTCTCTGATGAGGCAGGCTAGGAACATCCCACACAGCCCCAAGATGACCCTGCCCTTAGAAGGGCAGCGCCATCTTGGCTGTCACTTTTATTTTATTTTATTCATTTTTATTTATTTATTTTTCTTTTTTTACACTTTGTTTACACATTTTTTAGTCTGCTGGGTGCCTTGATCCCTCGAGGCACCCAGCAGAGCACCTGATCACTCATGTGATCTTTTTTGTACTGAGTGCCACGATACCTCGTGGCACTCAGTACTTCCTGCCGCTACCAGAAGTGATCGCTCGGGGGGAGCGATCACAGACGAACCGGCGGCAGGTAACTATATTGCAAGGATGCCTCGATATCGAGGCATCCCTGCAATATACTCAGAGCAGCTGGAAGCGATACCGATCGCTTCCAGCGCTCTGTAGAAGTGCGGGGCACCTTTCCGGTCAAACCGGATGTTGATCGCTCCCGGGGAGCGATCACAAGGGGCCCCGGCACTTCTGTCCGCCATTGCACAGATGCCTGGACTCCCAGGCAGCGTGCAATGGCCCTGGAGCTGCTGGAAGCGATCCGATCGCTTCCAGCGCTCTCTAGAAGTGCGGGGCACCTTTCCGGTCAAACCGGATGTTGATCGCTCCTGGGGAGCGATCACAAGGGGCCTGGCAGTTCTAACCGCCATTGCACGGATGCCTGGACTCCCAGGCAGCCTGCAATGGCGTTTGAGCTGCTGGAAGCGATCCGATCGCTTCCAGCGCTCAAAAGACCGCAGGACGTACCATGTACGTCAGCGGGTCTAAAAGAGATGGTACATCCGCGGTCACTAAGGGGTTAATTGACTAACTAATGTTTTTGCGCCTGTCAAAATAAATCTGAGTATACATGCTGCAGCAATAAAAAAAATGCACGAATTCACAATTCTTTTCTTTGGGTATGTGTAGAATGTGTAACTATACTGTGCTATATTTTTTTTTCCGTGCTGGTGTATTTTGTTTCGGCCAGAACATTCAGATTTGCAGTTAACACCAGGTTTTCAAAGACGTTAAAATTATGTGCGCAAACGTCGTTCGTAGGAAGTTGCGCATCTATTGAAATACCATCCGCTTAACGCATTTGCGCTCACAATGTTAAGTATATGACACGCACAGTTCATCACGCTCGCGCAAGTCCATCCTCGTCAAACGATAACGTGCATCGTTTGTGCGAACGTTGAAATACGACATTCTGCGCAAATGGTTTTGTCCTCAGGCAAATGCGCATTTGTGTGCGCGCAAAACCGATGCGCGAGGAATGTATTATGGCCCTAGGTTGGGAGAACTACATAGACAACTATCCAGCCATCTGTGTCATTCTTTCAGTGCGCACGTAACTTGGTCGAACTTCTCGAAATAATTCGGACAGCAGCAGACATTAATGAGGACACTTTTGTCATCCAAAACACTACGATTAATGCTCATATCCCAAACTCTACTGCTCCCTCGTACATCCTTGTTTTCTTACACCAGTAGCAAACATACACTGTCTGGCTTGAGAAAAGTTGCCAAGCCAACCAAAGCATTACGATGTACCTCTTCAATAAATGCCACTTTGCATTTATCGGTGTGTTCCGGCACCCTCCTTTTCTACTGAATAGCAAAAAAAAGTTACAGGGCCCTATTACATTCCTTGTGCAAAAAGCTTGCGCAGCGCGTTAATTCTTGCGCGCAGCGGTAAACGTTAAAGCGCGATAATTAACGCTGGTATTACAATCCGCGCGCATTTTTTCATCCGTCGGGAAATTGCGCGCGTAAAACCGATGTGCAAAAATACGCGCAAAGCACTTTGTGCGTAGAAATCAGTGAGCGCAATGTCATTTGTAACGCAATTCCGTCAGACAAGCGCATTTTGTGCGGACTGCGCACAAAATAATTTACGTTCTGATGGAAATGGCCGTCATTTTTGATGGACATAGTAAAATAAAAAAGCGTGCGCATTGACGTTCTCCGCAGTTTGGTACGGTTAGGTTGTTACAATTTGCCATTACCACCAGCTTTTCAAAGACTGTAAAATTATGCGCAAACGTTGTCCGTTAAATTTTGCACTAAGATTGTAATACCATGCGCGCACCAGCGCACAAACGCATTTGCGCTCACAATGTTAAGTATAGGATGCGCGCACTAGATTGCACTTGCAAAGGGTTTGCGCAGGGTCACTTGCATTAGACGTTAACGCTCATTTTTGTGCGCAAATGTCGTAAAATGGTTTTGCCCCTCGCAGTAATGCATTTTTGCGCTCGCACAAAATTTTGCGCGATGAATGTAATAGGGCCCATAGTGTAATATTTTGTTGGACCACCTTTTGCATTAATTCTGGCACGCATTCACCGTGGCATCGTTTCGATAAGCTCATGCAATATCATAACATTTGTTTTAGTCCAGAGTTGTGTTAATTTGCAAAGATCTTGTACTGATGATGGGAGAGTCCCAGCACTGTGTAAAGTCTTCTCCAGCGCATTATCCCAAAGATTCTCAATGAGGTTAAGGTCTGGACTGTGCGGTGGCCAATCCATGTGTGAAAATGATGCCTCATGCTTCCTGAACCACTCTTGCAAAATTTGAGCCTGATGAATCCTGGCATTGCCATCTTGGAATATGCTCACTGTGCCATCATTGGTGAAAAAACCTGCTCATTCAGTATATTTAGGGAGTCACATGACCTCATTTTTTGCCAGCTGAAACATATTGATCACTGCAGTAATTATCCAATAGAAGGTCACACTTATTTGCTTAGTTAAATTCAGGCGGTGACTTTTTTTGGACGATGAGAAACAAGGGTAAAAAAACACAAAGCACTTACAGGTCTACTCACAGAAAGGTGGAACTCAGAAGAATGACTGGAGAAGTGAAACTTCTAGGTGAAAATAGCCAAAACAGAGAAAATCTCCTATTTGGTCTAGATTGTTCTCTTCTCCTGCCAATTCTCCGGAGTTCCACCTTTCTATCAAAAACCCTGTATGTCAACGAGCAGTCACCATAAACCTAGACAATAACATATATCTGAACGTTTATCGTACGGTCTATAGATACATCAGTTGCTCTTTAATAATGAGGCAAAAGGTGGCCAAACTAGCTGCTTGTTGACATGAGACATGTAAGGCATTCTGGTTCTGGGTAGTCCCTATGAGTGGAATTACTGACAGATGGTATATAGATGGTAAGGATCAGTGTGAGCTAAACCCTGTTACCTTCTAGTTGTGATGAGATATTTTACATGGTTTGATATACATCAAATCAATATTAAAACTTACAGGGTTATTCAGAGAAAGGTGAAACTCTGGAGAACTTTTAGTGAGAGAAAAGGGTGTGTGTGAGGATTCTGAGGACGAGCAACAGCACTAGTGGCTGCTCTACGGTGGGTGCCCACTCAGGTCTCACAAGGTTTTAGCTTGCATGTGCCATTACAAGGATGAATGCTCCATATGCAAATCAGTCTGCTCTCACCCAATGAGGGTGGCCAGTACTGACTGCCAAGGACGTCATCCCTGCACGAGAGGTGCAGCAACCCCCGACGATCGTTCGGCCTTGTTAGGCCTTGTCAGGAGGGTATAGCTGACACCCCTCTAGGCACTTCAAGCAAGGGGTCCAGTGTCTAGGGCAGCGGAACCATTAGACACCACACCTGATCTCTCCACTATCTGCCTGAGCCACAGCTCCCTCAACTCACTAGGAAAAAGATCGTCGGGGGTTGCTGCATCTTTCGTGCAGGGATGACGTCCTTGGCAGTCAGCACTGGCCACCCTTTTGGGTGAGAGCAGGCTATGGAGCATTCATCCCTGTAATGGCACAAGCAAGCTAAAACCTTGTGAGACCTGAGCGGGCACCCACCATAGAGCAGGCCACTAGTGCTGTTGCTCGTCCTCATGATCCTCACACCACCCTTTCTCTCACTTTAAGTATACAGGGTCATCCAGACGTGGACCCCTTGCTTGATGTGCCTAGAGGGGTGTCAGCTATACCCTCCTGACGAGGCCTAACAAGGCCGAAATGATCGTCGGGGGTTGCTGCACCTCTCGTGCAGGGATGACATCCTTGGCAGTCAGTACTGGCCACCCTCATTGGGTGAGAGCAGACTGATTTGCAAAAGGAGCATTCATCCCTGTAATGGCACAAGCAAGCTAAAACCTTGTGAGACCTGAGCGGACACCCACTGTAAAGCAGGCCACTAGTGCTGTTGCTCATCCTCCTTCCATCCTGGTTGGGCAGAAGGGGGGTCTGCCGTGGCTCCCTCCCTGGAGTCCCTGCGCCACCTCTCTGCCACATGCACCCGGCTGGCCAGCCCGCACAGTCGCAACTCTGTAATCTTGCGGCCGCATCCTCCTCAAGTCAAGGGGTCCTTTGGAGGGAGGCTCTGGCGGGCTGCCCTCTACATTGCCTGATTTAGAGGGCCTCGTCTACCTGATGTTTTAGCAACAAGAATGTTTTATCCCATAGGCTTCAATGTTAAAAATATTCCCGTTTTAATGCAATATCTAATAAATCATTGCTTATAATATTCTGTAGTAAAGAGTCTCTTTATTTTTAGATTTTTTACGATTTTTTAAGCTTTTTTTTTTTAAAAAATCTAATTTTTTTTTAACTTTTGTCAAACACCCCAAAAAGTTCGAAGTTCGCGAACTTTCGAACTACCAAAGTTCGAATCGATCTCCGAACCGACCGAACCGAACAGCTCATCCCTAGTGTTTAATTGCATATCATGTTATTGCAGAGAGTGAGACCATAATGAAGCTTGGATTTGTGTTGTACAAATGGACTACAGAAAACAAACTACTGGTCTCAGTTTGTATCGATCACTAAAGTAAAGAACCAGAAAGTCTTACTGTCTAATTGGATGATGGCATGAGCTGATTATTCTATTTAGTCGTTCAATTAAGAGTCATAACGAGGATAGATTGCTGTGTATAATTAGCTCATACTTGATTTACCCACCCTCCCCCAACTAATCTGGAACTAACAGATATTAACAAGGGCACATAATCTCCCTAATTCCTGGCCATACACAGAGACTCTGTACACACCAATCTGCTGCATTAACTGTTTCAAGGACAAAGGGTCATGTTTGCGCATATCAAAAAGTTATCAAATTCTCATTAAATCCCATATACCCACGCTAAACACAAAAGCTGCCGTTGTTAATGGCTAATTTTATGTGTTTATAGCTATTTTCTGCATTTTGGGAAGGGGTTGTATTCGCTGCTGTCAACATCAAAGGGGTTATTCAGAGAAAGTCGATCTGGGCCCGAAATGTAACCGGACGATGAAATTTAGTGTACAGTGACATTTCAGGGCCATTTAGCTATTCAGAGAGCAGGCAATTCGCCCTCTTCGAGGGCAGTGAAATCCCCCATAGAGAAGCAATGGTTCATCTATTCAGAGAACACAGAACAGCTGAGGAATGTCAGTGAAATGCCCTGCTGTTGGGTTTTTTCATTCGGCAGGTTTATTCAGGCGAATCCCATAGGCTTCAATGTTAAAAATATTCCCGTTTTAGTTCAATATCTAATAAACCGTTTATTATTTTATTCTGCAGCAAAAAGTCTATTTCTAGATTTTTTTTAGGATCTATTAGGCATTTTTCAGGATTTTTTCTGCAAACTTTTTTCCCTTTTTTTGGAATCGTTTTTTTCATTTTTCCTTAACAGACCTTTTTATTATCATTCATAGGATCTTATATGTAAATTCCAGAAAATTTAGTTAAGTAGTTTTTTTGCAAACAGTGTTTCACTTTTGAAACGTTCAACTTTTTTTTTTTTAACCCCTCAGTTTGTTGGGATTTTCCGGCGGCTGCTCTGCACTGTGATTGGCGGCTCGTCTGCTTTTTCGGCGTGGTTTCTCCAGTGGTTCCGGCAGGTTTTTGGTGGGTTTTCAGCGAAATTGCAGTGGGCTTGCGGGCGGGTTTTCCCTGCACTCCTGGAGGGCCCTGTGGTGCTTGCTGAATACACAGCAGGTTGGGGAACTTTGATTCCCCGAAGTGGAGGGAAGCACGGGAACGAGAGTGTTTCCTGGGGGGTCAGGGCGCCCAGTAGCATCGCTGGCTGGTCGGTTGCCAGTAGTGAGCTGGCAGAATGGCATCTGAGGGGGCGGGGCTTAGCATAATGAGGAGCCACCAGCCTTTAAAGCAGGGTGAGAGGATCTGCTCCTCGCCCTGATGTGGAGTAAAGTTCCCGCATCACCTCCTTTTGCATATTGCTAACTGATACTGTTACCGAATTCTTGCTTTTACGAGGACCCTGTATTGTTGACTGACCCGGCTATCCTATTGACCATTCTCTCACTGTATCCGCTTTGTAAACTTGTCTGTGTGCTATTCAGGTACCTGGTTAATTGTTTGTACCGCCCTGAGGTCTCTATTGTTTGTTTGTTCTGGTGTGAGCCCTAATCACAACCAAGGAGTCCAGTTGTGTCTGTTCTGTCTGCTTATTGAGACTAAATCATTGCTCTAGTGGCCTGTTGTATGTACCTCCTGCTTGCAGCCTAAACTCCTAGTTTGTTCATTGTGTGACTGCCCTGCAGACTGCACAGCTCACCTACCTCGCTAAGTATCTGTGTATACTGAGTCGCTATACAGAATCCAATCTCTGATTGTAGGCCTGCCCTGCAGGCTACTGAACTCAGTGAGTGCCTACTCTGTATAGCTGAGAACATACAGAATCCAATCTCTGATTGTAGGCCTGTCCTGCAGGCTACTGAACTAAGTAGTTCCTACTCTGTATGGTTCAAAACAAAAAATAAGGTGTTGCCTCTGCTGTATGTATTTCTTGTATCACGTCATTGTATCCTTTTATTTTGAGTTTTTGTGTTTGCACTAAGCGGTCTTTTGGTCTCTAAACAAATTGAGCTTAGGTGCTTCTTAGGCCTGTCCATTTACTCCCTGGCTTGGGAGATCAAGTCATATTGTTATTGCTTCCTGTACCTGAGAAATCTGTCCAAAAGGATCCAAAATACGCTATTCGAGGTGAGTACCATAGCTCACCGTTACAGAGAGGGCACCAAAATGTTGGCGACATTTCGGTGCTCTCTAAATAACCCTGAACATTTTCTTATTACCTCAAGAGTTAATTGGTGCCGGTTAAAAAATGAATCCAACTATCTTCGAGCTTTAATGATATCACACTGACACATTGTCACCTCGTGGCCGCTGAGAATATTACCGGACTAAAAAAGTTTTGATTCGAAAATATAGTATAAACTTTAAAAAATGGTCTATTTTCAAAAGAAGGAACAGAATCTGTTGCCAAAAAATGAAGTGAATTTGATAGAATAGTAGTGAAGCTTGCAAAGAAAATTGGAGAGGAATCTGTTGGTTAGAGTTAGGGTTTAGGTCAGGGTCGCCATGAGGATGGTACATGCAGTATGGAGCCTGGCTTTAGTGTTCAGTTTCACGGGGACCAGACCCCTGCCAAACCTGTAGCACTTAGCTGCTGCTGGGTCCTCTGATTCTTCGGGGTGTATGTAATGACTTTATGCAGAATCCCTGGTGGTCCAGTGGTGGGTGACACAGTTAATCAGTTTCCCTGATCATTTAAAGGGAGAGCAATGCACATGCAGACTGCTTGATCTCTTTGTCATATTGCCTTCGCTCAGTAAGAGCCATGCTGATACATATCACTGAGGTCCAGTGCAATGGAACGATCAGACAGTCTGCGCCGACCAAGGTACATAATGAGGTGCTCTCCCACCAGACCACCAGGGACAGTGTTTAACTCCGTTGCCCAACCACAAGGCATCAAATGTCTTGATGTTCTCATTTAAGCTAACACTTTGATGGTCATTTAAGCAAGCATAAACCATCTGTGTTTTTGTTTAGTGTGGGTATTTAAAATTTTGCAATTTTTTTATGTTTTTTTCTATTACCCTGCCACGCACGAGTAGTGGGCTTTGAGCATGGGACTGATTTTTTTTTCATGTTTATATCTCTTAAAGATTCCTTCATCTAAATCAGAGAGCTCCCAGCCTCGCAAAAACTCTCAGATGCATCACATTAATTATTTCAATCAGTGCGATGCCAGCAATGCACAGATACACTGTAATCCACCTTTAATTTACAACATGTTTACTCGCTCAGCACTGGAGGCTATGTAATCACAAATGTACATACTGTAAACAATCTACATTAATCCTTAATGATGTGAGTTTCTTAATCCTCCGACTAATGTATAATTAGAATCGAGTCATTTATGTCAAAACAGAACCTGACTAATTTTAGAACAAAGAGCGACATTTGAAATTGTCTGAATAATTTAATTTGATTATCAGGCAATTGTCATTTCCTACATAAACCAGGTGCATATATTGTTAACACTATAAATTAATGTAAAACAAAATTTAACCCGTGACGTACGAGATATTTTTATATTTGGGGCAAATTGGGAAGTATGTATACTGTATATACAGATAGAGTGCAAAGAAAGAAAGTTCCCATTCTATCCCTTGGGCTTTTTAAATGCCAACACATCAAAGTGTAGAAGGCTTTAATTTACAGCAGTGGCTCCAACCTCAAGTGCCCCTAACAGGCCAGGTTTGCCAGATATCTGAAGTACAGCACAGGTGACATGATTTGCTGCTCAGTGACTGCAGGATTCAGTCTGCTTTTCCCCAAGGAAATCCAAAAAAACCTGGCCTGTTAGGAGTGCATGAGGGTCAGGGTTGGGAATCACAGATTTACAGTAAGGAGTAGCAAAATCCAGGCTGCAAGCAAAGCTTTGATATCATAACAGCTCGAACTATTAAATGTTACATCCAGGACCGGATTTATAATTAGGCAGAGTAGGCATGTGCTCTGTAAAAAAAAAAAAGGGGGGGATTACCATTTACAATCATATAGACCTCAGTATCTCTGGATTCCTACAGGCCGGAGGGACAAATAAGATATCATTGGAAAGAGCAGAGTGTGACCTTTCCACTGATACCAAACATGACCAGGTGTATGTAAAACTAAAACTTGCACAGAAAAAGCAGGACTCCCAGCTGCAAAAGGTGTGTCTTTATTAGAGGGAGTCAAAGTTACCCCACTAAAGAAATGGAGATAGTCGGGTGCTCTACCACGTGATGGCGGCAAAGGCAAGCAATGACGTCATCCACAGGCGTCCCGATCCTCCTAAACTGGGAGCCCTCTGCACCAGCGCCAAGTCACAGGGGGGCGCCGAAACCCCTCAAAGTCATGCACAAAGAAAAAGCAGGACTCCCAGCTGCCAAAGGTGTATCCCATTGGCAGTGACTCCGGGCTCTCCATTGCTATAGTAGGGTAGCTTTGTCTCACTCTAATAAAGACGCACCTTTGTCAGCTTGGAGTCCTGCTTTTTCTTTGTGCATGTATATCTAAAATCATCATGTCCTGCTCTTTGAAGTTTTACATCTTTTAAATTTCCTCATCCACCATTTTTAAAATAAAGATAATGAAAACTTAACAGGTTTTTTATTTTATTTTTTTAATAATATTAATCACATATATTGAGGCGATGTTCTTCCTACCAGGATGGTGCTTGTGTGTTTTGATAAAAATATTCCTGGCAATATTCTCTGATCAGCCGATCAGAGATCTTGAATTACTGTTGGAAACCGGCAGCACTTGTTGTTATGGTTACTGAAGACCTTATCCATACTGCCTGCACGATGTGGTTCTGCTACTCCTTGACCTCACTGGAATTAAGGAATTGCCTTTGTGCCTGCTGGGTTGCATGGTTGAGGGAAGAGTTAAGACTGCTGTTGGTGTCTGAAAGGATTGTGTGTCAAGTGTTTGATTTGTAGATTGATTTACATAGACTGTAGAACCTTCTTTGAAAATAACTATCTGGCCAAAAGATGGAGTGGTGATGATTCCCTATTGTCTGGCTCTGTTTGTAAAGTTAAAACTCCCATTGTTTGATTGCAAAATAACTTTCTGGACTCTCTGACCTCCTGTCAGACTCAGGACACTGTTTCACTGAGCTCCACAGCAATAAAACTCCCAGTAGAAGGTTTTTCCATGCCTCCAGTTCATTTTAGCAGCCTCCATGCCTCCAGTTCATTTTAGCAGCCCCCTCATGCACTTTCCTTTTCTGCTAGCGCCAAACACACACACACACACACACACACACACTAAATACATCCCTGGCACTGTCTAGTGGTCTCTGCCCTGCGTATCTCCCCTCTACCAGAGGCGCGTTCAATACCTCAGCCACTGCAAGTGCTAAGTTAGCAACTTGCCATTGAACGCCGTTCAGCCGCTCAGCGCTCATCACTGCTAACTTAGCACTTGCAGCGACTCGAGGAGATGCTGCGAGTAGCTGAGTGTGACGTATTAAAGATGGCCGCCGCCATGAAGCAAGTAAAAATTCCATACGGCAATGTTAATTTTGAGGTTTTTGTTCACCAAAGCACAAAATATCTATTTATTATTTACCCCATGCACATAGACATATATTACGGTTCAATTATATATTTTTTTCAGAAGTAACCATTACGTTTATTCAATAAAAACTATCATTTGTGGTGTGTGCATACAAAACGGAATTGTGCTGACTGCTTTTAGTTATTTCAAAGATGGCCTCAGTCTCAGTTTCTGCTAATAAAACTGCGGATATTGCAGAAACTACAGAAATCGGCCATTTTGTTTTGCAATTCGCATCCAAAGCGTTCAGAGTCACTGCTGCAGCAAACTGAATTGCTGCGCTGCATCAATTCAACAGCTGCTGAGGTATTGAACGGGCCTCAGAGGCGCGTTCAATACCTCAGCCGCTGCAAGTGCTAAGGCTAGGGTCAGAGTGGGGCAGTCGGAACGCGCGTGCAGGCGCACTAAATCACGGCGGCAGTAGCAGCACATAACGGCCAATGACGGCCAATATACGCAGTACGTGCGTACGAAAGTGCGCCGACACCACGCAACCAGCAAATGAACGCATTTTTATCAGAACGTGAAACCGCTGCTACTGACGTACAAAGTGCGCTGCGGCCGCATAGCAGCGTGTGTGCGTGATTAGGAGATGTCAGACGCTGCTAGTGTGCGGCCAACATAACGTTCAAACAGCCGGATTTCCCTAGACTTCTTTTCACCCCATCGTCATGAAATACGTCCAGAATTGCGCATCGTCTGACCACTTAAGCGTATTCCGTGAAAAAATGCGTGCGCACGCATCGACGTACATTTTGACGGTGGCTGCAGAAAATGCGCTCATCTGTCCCTAGCCTTAGTTAGCAACTTGCCATTGAACGCCGTTCTGATGCTCAGCGCTCAGCACTGCTAACTTAGCACTTGCAGCGACCCGAGGAGATGCTGAGAGTAGCTGAGTGTGACATATTAAAGATGGCCGCCGCCATGAAGCAAGTAACAATTCAGTACGAAAATGTTATTTTTGAAGTTTTTGTTCACAAAAGCAAAAACATTTATTTATTATTTACCCCATGCACATAGACATATATTACAGCTCAATTATATTTTGTTTCAGAAGTAAACATAACGTTTATTCAATAAAAACTATAATTTGTGGTGTGTGCATACAAAACGGAATTGTGCTGACTGCTTTTCTTTATCATATATACCTCAACTGTTGTCCGAGTCATACGAAAAACAATCTGAATCTTTCATTAAGAAATCGTCGGCCATTTTACTTCGAAATTCGCATCCAAAGCGTTCAATGACACTGTTTCAGGAAACTGAATTGCTGCGCTGCATCAATTCAACAGCTGCTGAGGTATTGAACGGGGCTCTGTTGAATCTTCATTGAGATACAAAGGCAGAGCTCCAGTTGCTGCAGGGAAGGGGGGGTGGCAGGGGCCAGAAGGTCACAGCTTAAGGACTGCTGACGTACTATGTATGTCCTGCCCACAGGTCTCCCTTAGACCCGCGGACGTACATAGTACGTCAGCGGCACCTAACCCCCCTCACGCCCGATACTTACCTCCCTCGCTGGATCCCTCGCAGATCTGGCAGGGAGGAAGCCTGCCCATGTGATTTACATGGGCCGGCGAGCTCGATGACGTCACCACGTTGCGTGGTGACGTCATCAGCAGGCGCCCCATTGAAATCAATGGAGGGGAGGGTGGGCTCCTTTGGAGACCTCTATCTCCCCAACCATTGAAGCTAGAGAGATGTAAGTTGCTGGAGAGTCTCCCCTTTTCAGCAATGTACTGCATTAACAGTTTCGCTGCCGGATCGCGATTCGGCGCTAATCGGCGCCAAAACGCGATTCGAACCTGGAGGGGGGCTGACATCTTGGATGTCAGCCAAGCCTCCAGGCCCCCCCACCCACTGACAACCTCACCATATGTGTAAGGATGTCAGTGGGCCAGTTAACCCTCTAGCTGCCATGTAGAGATAGGGGGATCCTTTGGATCCCCTTATCTCCAGATCCGTGGCAGCTAGATGGTCATATTTGACATCATTGGAAAGGCCTGATCATGGCCTTTCCAATGATAACAAACATGACCAGGTTTGGTTTAAAAATAAAATTAAAATTTTAAAAAATAATGTGTTTTTTTTAAAGTTTTTTTTGCCTGGGGGGGTTTAGTTAAATAGGACCTAGGCTGTAATCTAAAAATAATTAGCACAAAATGGTCAGAATGGGCACAGCGCATATAGGTGAACTGGCTCAGCAGTGAAGGGGTTAAAATGGAAAAACATGTAACAATTGGGTATTTCTAGTCTCGGGACAAAATTTTGAAACTATTTAGCGGGGGTCTTTTTTGGTGGTTGTAGATTTTGGGGATTAAATTACGAAAAAGTGTGTTTTTACAATTTTTTCATCATATTTGATTTTTTTTGTCTTAAATTATTCAAAATTATGGAAATAATGGTATTTCTATAAAGTCCATTTAATGGCGGGAAAACCGGTGTATAATATGTGTGGGTTGAATAAACGAGTAAGAGGAAAATTTGACCTAAACATGAACAGCGCAGAAACGTAAAAACAGCAGCGGTCACTAAAGGACGGATTTGTGTAAAACCGCCCGGTCATTAAGGGGTTAAACATCAGGTTGGAAAGGTGAAGGGTGCGTTTAGACTCCAGCGATGGCCAGTTTAGCTTTTTTAACATGTCACAGTCGTGGGTCATGTAGTTACATTGTAATGCAAAGCGGCAGAATGAGTTATACAATGTAGTAAGTTTCTGAAGGTGTGTTTGCGGGGCGGCTGCATACACTACATCTCCGTAATCAATAGCCGGCATAAGCATTTGTTGTACAATCTGCTTTCTTACCGTGGGGCCCAGGCAGGATTTGTTTCTGTGCAGGGCACCTAGTTTGGGGTAAAGTTTATATGAGAGTTTATCGATGTGGGGGCCAAAGGATAGATTAGGGTCCAACCACATACCTAGATATTTGAGAGAAGTGACTGTGGTCAGCGTGCCATTTGATTTTGTCCCAACACATAAATGGGGATTTTGCAATTTGTGTAGTTTAGGTTTTGTTCCAAAGAGCATCGTTACAGTTTTGTCAGTATTTAAAAAAAGTTTGTTGTGTTTGATCCACTTTTCTACCTCCTGTGAATTGTTCTTGCAGCACGGCCTCCAGCTGCCGGAGATTTGGTTTGCTGGTTTATATTACGGTGTCATCTGCGTACATATGTACAGTTGAGGCTTTGCAGACGTTGGACAGATCATTTATGAATATTGTGAATAGCAGGGGGCCTAGTATTGAGCCTTGGGGTACACCGCAAGTGACTGGGAGGGGGAGGGAGGAGCTTCCAGAAATTGACACATATTGTGATCGGTCAGATACATATGATTGAAACCAGGTTAGTGTGCGATCACCAATGCCAGAGTTTTTAAGTTTTTTCTAACAAGATGCCATGGTCTACTGTGTCAAAGGCCTAGGCAAAATCAAGGAAGATGGCTCCAGTTAGGTTTCCTTGTTCCATCCCAGCTTGGATATCATTGCAGACTTTTAAAAGGGCGGTTGTAGTTGAGTGATTTTGCCTGCAGAAAAAAAGCACTTCTTTTCATAGATCAGATAAATTTTATGTCACCTTTATTCTTGGGATGGATCCAGAATGCTTACAGCAGGCACAGGACAGAGCAACTGCGGGACTCCGGTCGGCCCTGCTGCCTCTCCCAACAAGTAAGCACATGGTCCCTGCACTTCATCACATGTGCGTGAGTGAGAGCACATGGCTGATGGGAGGAGGCGGATCTGGCTGAGTGGGGAGGAGGAGACGTCACCAAACCACCCTCACACAATCAGAGACTGGTGGATTGGTGCTGCTGGGTAGACATGTGCACAGCACAAAATTTCGTTTTGAACTAATGGATTAGTCCTAAAATGAAATTTATTTAGTTACTAAAGAAATTCGTTTTCAGTTCTTTAGTATAAAACTAATTTCATTCATCCGAAAACCAATGGATACAATTACTATTGTAGCGGCTCCTCAGAGGGCTGAGATCGCTGCTTGTTACAGTATCTCTCACTCTCAGCACAATGTGGGCCATATTACATAGTTGGTGCTAACTTAACCAGAGCTGTTGTAAACTTCCCAGAGCCATTATAGCCTATGGAGGTTTTCAGTTTACAACAGCTCTGGTTAAGTTAGCACCAACATTGTAATACTGCCCCGTGTCAGGCAAAGCTGTTACAGTAACTGACTGCTGCTCATCACAGCGCTCAGTTTCAGTAAAACGAGTAAATAATATTTTTATATATAAGAGGTTAGAACAAAATTATTTCCTTGTTTTACTGAAACTCTGAGCGCTGTTACAGTCAGTTACTGTAACAACTGAGCCTGATACATTGTACTGAGAGATAATGTAACAAGCTGCCGATCTCAGCGCTCACAGCCACTGGATTTAAAGGGCTGAAAAAAAAGGATCCTCTCTGTATAATGTTTAGAACATCCTCCTGCATTAATTAATACCCCTCTCTGTATAATGTATACAACATCCACCTGCATTAATACCCCTCTCTGTATAATATATAGAACATCCTCCTGAATTAATTAATGTCCCTCTCTGTATAGAACATCCTCAATTTATACCTTTCTCTGTATAATGTATATAACATCCTCCTGCATTAATGCCCCTCTCTGTATAATGTATAGAACATCCTCCTGCATTAATTAGTGCCCCTCTCTGTATAGAACATCCTACTGCATTGGGATGTGGAGGGTGCAGAACTTTGGATGTTGCGCTCTTCATTGCTGGTCTCCTTCACTCATCAATGTAATATCACAAAAAGGACTGAAACTAAAATGTAGTGCATTTTATTTTAGTTTCTTTCATTTTTTGTACTGAGCAGTTTCGTTTCTCTTGAGTCATACTAAAACTAAATTATCCCAAATTTCTGACTAAATCGTTTTAGTACTAAAACGAATGCACATGTCTACTGCTGGGTGTCTCTCGCTCACACACAGACTGCCTGCGAGTGAACATTCAAGTAAGCAGCACAGGCTCAGCAGCTTCTCATGTAGTAGTGATCCGGTTGGTCCGGAGCACTGCTGCATGTGTATGGGGGACACAGGTATACACAAAGGGGAATTTCCACTCTCCCCCTCACTTAATTTCCACTCGGTAAATGCGAACAGAAATTTTGACATATACACACACACACGTCAGAGAGGATTAGAGTATGAGATTGTATGTATATATATATATATATATATATATATATATATACTGTGATGCTTGGGGGGCCCACAGAGCACGTGCACAACGTCTTTCACAAACAGAACAGCTTTATTCACCCTTTCAGGGCAGCCAAAGTGGTTAACATAAAAAGTACACGCTTGTGTTCACCGAAATTAAAGCAAAGTCCTGATCTTCAGTACAAATAAGCAGAAAATAATGGTGGCTCACCAATGTTAAACAGTCCCAAACCTGGGGAATCCTTTCCCCGAAATGTAGAAGCCTCTCCAGCAAGGCACAGCACTACTCCTGCTCTTGGAACACACACAGCACACAGCTTCCACTGATTACTCTCTTTCTCCTTAACTCCCACAATGCTCTCTGGGAGTTATCAAGCTTTTAAACTCCTTCCTGGACAGAAGGTTAACCCTGTGCCAGAGGTGTAACTAGAAACCTCAGGGCCCAGGTGCAGGAACCATGACGGGCCCCCCCCTCTAGGCAAAAATATATTTTGTCCCCCCTCCCGTCAACATGCATTGGTCCCCTCCAGGTCCACAATGTTGACTCCAGACAATCAGTTTCCCATTTTTTTCAGGTCCACTATGACCTCTTCAGTCCATCTCATTTTTAATGTAATGTGTATCTCACAGAGCTCCGCAGCATAAAACAAACAGTAATGTGCGGTGTGTATGAGCATATCACAGAGCTCCACAGCAATAAAACAAACAGTAATGTGCAATGTACATGAGCGTATCACAAAGCTCCACAGCAATATGCAGTGTGTATGCACATATCACAGAGCTCCACAGCAATACAACGCACAGTAATGTGCAGTGTGTATGAGTGTACCACAGACGTTTACAGCAACAAAACTCACAGTAATTTGTGGTGTGTATGAGCGTATCATAGAGCTCTAAAGTAAAACTCACAAATAAGTATAAAATAAATTTAAAAAAAATATATATATACATATACAAGCGCCCAGGCAGGGGGCAGTGTGGACCCCCCGGACTCAATGCCCAGGTATGGTGGCACCCTCTGCACCACTGGTAGTTACGCCCTTGCCTGTGGCCGCCCTTAAAGGGACCACAACCTGAATAGAGGTGACACATAACGCCCCTCCAGGACCCAGCCTCGCCGTCCTCCACAATATATACACACACACACACACACACACACACTTATGATAAAGGGTATAGAAGGGAGACAATAGTACAGGCACTGAACAGAAGGGGAACTAGAGGAAAATATATTACAGAGAGAGAGGGAGCTATGTAATTATGTAATAGAGAGATTATATATGCAGGTTGCAGGTATTAGTACTAAGGCTAGGGTCAGACGAACGCATTTTTCACGTGCGTTTAGCCGCACGAAATCACGGCCGTGCTAGCAGCAAATGACGTCCAATGCCGGGGAACATACGACGAACGGCCGCACGAAAGTTCGTCCGTGCAACGCAAGTGGCCAACGAACGCATTTTTTCGAGAACGTCAAACCGCTACTACTGACGTACAGAGTGCGCTGCGTCCGCATAGCGGCGTGTGTGTGTGATTAGGAGAAGTCAGACGCTGCTAATGTCCGGCTAACATAACGTCCAGACACAAAAAGTGTTTTATTGATGATTCGTACAAAATCACGGACGAAACGGCGCATCGTATGACCACTATTGCGTATTCCGGGAAAAAATACGTACGTTCGTTCGAACGCACTTTTTCACGGGCAACGTGAAAAATGCGTTCGTCTGACCCTAGCCTAACAGAGGAAAGTAGAATATTAATAACGTGAAACTATACATAAGAAGGGATAAAGAGATAATACTGAGTATACTATTATATATACAGTATATGCAACAAGAATAGAAAAGGAAATAATCTTTAAAGTAATACGGTTAGAACTTTGTCTTCAGAGTGCACTCTGTTCAAGAATCTTGATTTAGGTTGCCTGGATTTTCAAGGCTCCCTGGTACAGTTTTCAATAAATCTGTTTATCTGGCTTTGTTTGCAAAAAAAGGTGTTACTACTCCAGTGGACGGTAAAACAGCTTCTTGTGGATGACTTGATTGATGCAGCAGGGGCTTCTTGGCTAGGATCAGCAAAGGCACTGTTTGGCATAGTTGGGGGGAGAGATAAGGCTGGTGTTGGAGTTTGAAAGGCTTGTGTGTCAGGTGTTGAGTCTGTAACTTTTTCTTCATCTACATTTTCACGGACTATCTGACCTTCTTGTCCGTAAAATGGGGTGGTGTTGATTCCCAACTGTCTCCGTTTTATTAAAAACTTATATCTGCTGTTGCTCGATTGCGTGCTAAAAAATGAAGTGGTTTCTTTGATCTTATTCTGTCCATAATCTCTCTGGATGCCACAGTTTGATGTTTTGAAGGAGAATTCAGTCACTTTGTTAGAAGATTGTGGCTTGAAAATTCCTGGCGCCTGGCTAAGACCAGTGTTTTATGGCCTCCTGGCACAGTACTCATCAATCCTGAAGCTCCTGTTTTAGAATAAGGTGTTACTAATCCATTGGATGGTAAAACTGCTCCATGACCTAATGGAGGCCTTGAGGCAGTAGTTGATTCCTGAGTAGGTTCACCCATGGCATTGTTTGGCATGGTTGGGGGAAGAGCTAGCCTAGGACTGGTGTAGGAGTTTGAAAGGCTTGAGTGTCAGGTGTTCAAACTATAACTTTTTCTTCATCTACTTTTCCACAGACTATCTGACCTTCTTGTCCGTAAGATGGGGTGGTGTTGATTCCCAACTGTCTCCGTTTTATTAAAAACTTATATCTGCTGTTGCTCGATTGCGTGCTAAAAAATGAAGTGGTTTCTTTGATCTTATTCTGTCCATAATCTCTCTGGATGCCACAGTTTGATGTTTTGAAGGAGAATTCAGTCACTTTGTTAGAAGATTGTGGCTTGAAAATTCCTGGCGCCTGGCTAAGACCAGTGTTTTATGGCCTCCTGGCACAGTACTCATCAATCCTGAAGCTCCTGTTTTAGAATAAGGTGTTACTAATCCATTGGATGGTAAAACTGCTCCATGACCTAATGGAGGACTTGAGGCAGTAGTTGATTCCTGAGTAGGTTCACCCATGGCATTGTTTGGCATGGTTGGGGGAAGAGCTAGCCTAGGACTGGTGTAGGAGTTTGAAAGGCTTGAGTGTCAGGTGTTCAAACTATAACTTTTTCTTCATCTACTTTTCCACAGACTATCTGACCTTCTTGTCCGTAAGATGGGGTGGTGTTGAACCCCAACTGTCTCCGTCTTATTAAAAAATTATATCTGCTGTTGCTGGATTGCATCCTAACAGGAGAAATGCTGTCTTTGATCTTTTTGAGTTTGAAAGGCTTGAGTGTCAGGTGATTGGTCTGTAGTTAGAGCTTCAATTACATCTACATGGACTGTGGGGACGTCTTCTTGAACAGAAGGGGCTGCAGGTGTAACAGACATTAGAGGCAGCTTAAAATTCATAGCGCCAGTGGTCACAACTGAAGAAGAATCAGCTCCATTGAAAGTTGTGATAGTGGTATTGGCATGGGCAACCATTATTGGAGAGCTGGCTACCTCTGATGGTATGGGTGAAGTTAGGACGGAACTCACTATGCTCGGTGGAGTAGAGGTAACATCACTGCTCTGCATGGAGAGAGCCTGTGGAGTCATGGGTTCGATCCCAGTGAGCACCTCTCCAGTAAGTGTCCTTGGGCAAGACACCTAACGGTATATACGCGACACCCAGGACATACTTGAAAACGAGAGAAATCTCAATGTATCCTTCCTGATAAAATCCTTTCTCAAAAAAAAGTGTGGAAGGTGTGTCATAAAGTTTGCTAATGGCTGGTGTTGGATATGTGGAAAACAAAGCGACAATGACTGGGTTAGATGGAGCTTTGATGTCACCAGGAATTTCATGTTCCTGTCCTCCATTCGTTCCACAGTGAATTGGCAGACTTGGTTGTTGATGGGTAGAAGTTTCAGGTTGAGATCTTTCAGGCTGAATCATATCGGGAGTGCTGGAAGTGACAGGCGTCTGGATTTGCTGAGAACTGCTCTTCATCTTCATCATGTCTGAGTCACGCTGCAGGTCTCCTCTGATGTTATTCAAACCTTGTTATACAACAATACAAAATGTTACACACTGACCTCCCATCAATTATGAGCGACTAGACTAACAGTCAATGACAACTCTTACAAAAACAAGAATTTTGCAAGCCTATTGCTTGGCATTTGGTCCTCCTTTTAACCCCTTCACTACCATGACTCACTATATCCAATGATCAACTCTCATGCAAGAGCCTAACATTGAGTAATCTCGTTCTGCTCATACTCTGGAGCAGAGCAAAGGAATATTGTTTATTGCAAACACAATTCATTATCATTTGGACTTCAGAATGTGCACACAGACCTTCACCACCTCGGACATGTCATCCAACGTGCTGAAGCTGTTTGAACTGCTAAGGCTTTCGGTTTTCTTTCACAGAAAGAGCGAGCGTCACCTATACTTTTACACATGTAGTAGCACTTTGTGGCCAGCAGGGGACCCCCTCTGCCTGTCAAATAAGCTACATGTTTCTAATTTGTATGTACTGTATTAGCGACACATATACATTGATATTTCAAACTATGAAACCTGCACTGGTTTCTAAACTAGAAGGGCAGTTTTACACCTGAGACCTAATGGGCTTGACCCTAGACAAAAACTGAAAGCAAGTGAATATCATGATCGCAACTGCATTTATCTCTGAGATCAAAGAAAAGAAGAAATACTAAAATAACTAAACTTTATTAAATTGCTTTGAAAGAGAACTGTCAAATCCTACCACACATTTTCCAAAAATAAAGAAAAATGGGAGAAAAACACAAAAAATATCACGTAAGACACACCAAGAAAACATGTAAACAGTGAATTCTAAACAAGGCCGAAGCAGACGTATCATCCAATAGCTAATATGCGATGAGGTGGAAGGGACAGAGGCTAAATGCTCATCAGATTTGGATTTATTATAGTGGAAAGTGAATATCCTAGTTATTCATATCATTTGCAGAGTACATCAGTTAATCGCCTCCTCAGATACAATCATAACGTCTGCAGACTCGCATGAAAACACATCAGTTCCCTGCTGCTTCTAAAATATCAAGTCCTAGGAGAGGATCTACTAAATAGTCATCTGACAGAAATTACTCCAGTCTTGCTATAAGCTCCTTTAAAGAACAAAGCGATTCAAAGTCTCCTGAGAGACAAACCTATAGTTTAGAGACATACACATGCATTGCTACACTTACTGTGAAAGAAAGTGATTTTCCATAAATCCACTGGGTACCTCATGTGGTTCTATGAAAAATCAGCTGGTAGTGAAGGGGTTAAGCACTTGTTTTCCTGTTTGTGACGTTACTTAACTTAAAATCCATGTTGTCCTTCTCATCATTTAACAGTTCCTGTAAGTGTCTAAGTGTTAGTGAGAAGCCCTCTGCCTGAAAGAAACTCTTTACTGTCTCTAAACTGGATCCAATATGGATTTTGTTAACCCCTTAAGGACCAAGGGTCTTTAAAGTCAATGCATTCATGACGTAATAGTTACGTTATTGGTCCTTAAGGGTTTAAAGGAACATTCATTTTACACTGTTTGCAATGGAACGTTGGTTTCCATAAATCCACCAGGTCCTGGAAGTGTTTTTATAGAAAACAACTTTGTAATAAGGGATCAAGTCCAATGGGAACACGTGGGAAAGCAGTTCCTCCACTATTTTTGGAGAGGGAATAGAGTGCCCATAGGTCCCATACTTAAAAAATCCTGTATTCTGTTGTTTAAAGAGACACTACCTAAGCTGTAACTAAATAACTTGTGCATTACAAATAACACCACCTTTTAAAACACATTATAAAACACAAGCTGCTAATTTAGCTTTTCTTTGTTTGAAGTAACTGCAAGTAAAAAAAAGGCAAAATAAATATATGCTTTTTATCTCCTGTTTCCATTTAGTGGATGTTTCCCATGATGCAACATTTACCAAAATCTATGTAACTGTTTTACTTTGTGGCTGTACTTTATCTCATACAGTATTTAACAGTTAATGAAGTGGGGGAAGGAATGCTTAGATAAGGCAGCATGGGGTATATTGCAATTTAGGCTACTCAAGATAAGAGCTGTCAGCGAAATTTGATAAAACAGGGAGCTTAAAAGACTTGTAAGATACCCCCTGATGATGTCCTTTGAATACATCCCACATAATATAATCATTTTAGTCAGTGATCGACCCATAGACTATGGCCAAAGTCAGAGTGCACTCTGCGTGCGTGCATAACGGACAGACGTACTGACCGAAGATACTGTAGACACCACACGGTCCGTTTTTCTTGACGGACGTAGAAATAAAAAGGGAAATATGGGAAACAAAATTAATATGAAAAATGATAAGAATTGGTACATGGTATGAAAAGCCATTTTGTTCGGTGCACACATACTTCTTGTGTGGGTCTCTATTGATCATGATTCTATGATACTATGGACGTTAAACTGTGCGGCAACACGGACGTGATCACTGCGTTCGTCTGACGCCGGCCTAAATGTCACATACATTTCGGTGCTCTCTCATTCGCTGCACTTTGGCGACTTGGATTCGCTGACTCTGCTTTGAATTCAGCATTCCCTGCAAGGTCCCCAAAGTACAACGAATCGACCTGCCGAATGCATCCTCAAACCGACACAAAACAGCCGAATCGATTAAAACAAAAAATCGCTGCACAGCTGCCGAAGCTATTTGAAAGACCACTGAATGCAGCTGCAAACCTGCTGAAAAATGCAAACGACAGGCTGAACACACTACTGAATTGATCCTCAAACCACCGACGACCCGTCAAACAGAATCCTGAGATATAACGTCAACCTGCCACTGAACTGGGGTAAAAAAAAATTGTGTTTTTAAAACTAATCTAGTACATGGAAATGCGTGGGGATAATATAGAAGGTCCTATGAATAACAATAAAAAGGTCTGTTAAAGAATAAAAATAGAAACGCCATGTAAAAAAAATCCTGAAAAATGTATAAAAAATGCTAAATAAATAAATAAATAGAGCCTTTTGCTGAAAATTAAAAGAAAAAACGGTTGACATATATAAGAAGAACAGGGAATTTCTTTTTGCATTGAAACCTATGGGATTCGCCTGATTAAAGCTGTCAAATTAAATCACCGAAAATCTGGCCATTTCACAGACATTTGGCGGCTGTTCACTAATCTCTGAATAGATTAAGCCAGGGGCGTAACTACCAGGGGTGCAGAGGGTGCCACTGCAACCGGGCCCTTGAGTCCGGGGGGGCCACACTCGCATGCCTGCACCTGGGGGCTTGCCTATATTATATATAATTCTTTAAATTTATTTTATACTTATTTGTGAGTTTTACATTGGAGCTCTGTGATACGCTCATATACACCCAGGGCCGGCCCGACAATGGTGCAGAGCAGAGCAGCGGCGCCAGGCGGCAGAAATTCGGGGTGGCAAATTTTAGCCACCGGCGCGCTGCACTATTTATTTTTTATCGGCGACAGCATCTAGTTTTGCAGGCCGCCGAACAGTAAATGGAGCCCAGCAGCCTGACGAGGATCTGCCCACATGCACGCCGTAATCCTGCACTTCCATTTCCTGGCATAGCTGGCCAGCTGGGTCTAGAATGGAAGCGCGGGATTACTGTAGTGAGTGTGTGAGGGGTTCCTCCAGACTGCGGCAGCAATTTCTCTCCTCTCGCCGGGTCCCGGCCGGGTATGTGACGCTGGGCACTGCTGGGTATGTGACGCTGGGCATGTGACGTTGGGCACTGCTGGGCATGTGAAGCTGGGCACTGCTGGGTATGTGACGCTGGGCACTGCTTGGTATGTGACGCTGGGCATGTGACGCTGGGCTCTGTTGGGCATGTGAAGCTGGGCACTGCTGGGTATGTGACGATCGGCATGTGAAGCTGGGCACTGCTGGATATGTGACGCTGGGCATGTGATGCTGGGCTCTGTTGGGCATGTGAAGCTGGGCACTGATGGGTATGTGACGCTGGACTCTGCTGGGCATGTGAAGCTGGGCACTGTTCGGTATGTGACGCTGGGCACTGCTGGGTATGTGACGCTGGGCTCTGTTGGGCATGTAAAGCTGGGCACTGCTGTTTTTATTCAACCGTTTACTTTTTTCATCTGCAGCAAAAACCTGAAGGGGAGGGGGGGTCCCTCGGACCTCTCCCCCTCCCCATCCGTGTGGGCCAGCGAGTAAAGGCAGGCACCGCTTGGAAGGGCACAGCCTGCCCTTCCAAGCGGCGGCTGTCTTTAACCCGTAGGGGGCTGGATCGTGATATGGTGCTAACATGTGCCATATCGCGGTCCCCTCCCGGAGCTGGTCGATATCTTGGATGTCGGCCAAGCATCCAGGATATCTCCCTAATGACTGGCGTCATCGCGCATAGCGTTATGGCGCCAGTCCCACAATTAATCCCTTGCTGCCACCTATGGTGGAGATAGGGGGTTCCAATTAACCCCCTATCTCCTGATTCGTGACAGCTAGGGGTTAATGTTTGATACCATTGGAACGGCCAGAGCATGGCCTTTCCAATGATACCAAACATGACCATGTACAGTTTAAAAAAAAAATAAAAAGAAATAATAATAATAATAAAAAAAAATTTAAAAAACTTTTTTGTTTTTGTTTTGTTTTATTAATTCAGCAAAATTGTTCCCAGTTCAATTATAATGTGAACAATGATGCTGCATTAACAATTTTTTCTATGGGGGGTGTTTGCCAAAAAACACGTAATTTCCCCCCAAAAAAAGTAACCATTCCGCGTTTCTAGTTTTTTTAACAAGCACAACCTATAGAAAATATAACCGCAAACAGTCACATGTTAAAATCTGAAAAAAAACCCACTTTACACTTTGTAAATTATTGAAAATTCAAATTTTATTGCATTTTATGTTATAATATAGAGACAGGACATAATGTATACATATAATAATGATATATTATGAATTGCCCGAGTCTCCCGGAAAGAACAATATATATTATGTCTGGCCATATAATAAAATGTGACTTCAAATAGCATTTAAACATGATGAGCGAAACCGGTAAACATGAGCTCAGCACAGAGGTGTGAAAAGGCTCAGCAGCGAAAGGGTTGTCATCGCGACGGCCAAAGCCCATAAATACGTGGGTCAGGTTTCAAGCATGCCAGACCATCGCAGGACCCCGGCCGAAGAGGTGAGTATAGGGACGGAGGGGGTGGGTTAAAGGACTGTGACGTACATAGTACGTCCTTGGTCCTTAACGGGAATTTTCCCCAGGACGTACTATGTACGTCAGTGGTCCTTAAGGGGTTAAAAAATCTGTCTTTATTAGGGTTTTTTGCTTCAGATGAAAAAAGTAAACGGTTGAATAAAAACAACAATATTTTTTTTACATTGAATCCTATGGGCTGTCGACTTCTCTATGGGGCAATTTCTCTGCCGCCGCACAGCGGTTTAACTATACAATACATCTTTTTCATGTAACTTGTACCAGATCGCCCGATAAATCCCATTCAAATGGGAAATATTGATAGTCTGTTGTAGTTGCAAAAAATCATCTGAAGTCGTCCGATGGAAGTCAGAGGCAATGGAAGAGGCTGATTCACCTCCATGTTGTGGGATCGTCCGGATGACTTCGAATTAGGGATGTGCGTTTCGGGTTTCGGAATTTCGGAATTTTCACGAAATTTCCCGATTCGTGTTTTCGGATGCGGCCGAATTTCCGAAAAATTTTATATCCGAAAATGGCAGATCCGAAAAGTTTTCCGAGCCGAAACTAAATATTTTCAGAATTTTCGAATGGACTTTAAATGTGTCAAATCGAAATTTATTGCTTTGAAACGAGAACAGACGTTCCGAAAAAACGAAAATTTCCGAAATTACGAAAAGTCGATACAAAAAACGAGCAAAGTGACCCGAAAATACGAAAAACGGACGAAATTCCAAAAACATGTACAATTCCGAAAAACGAAAATTTCCGAAATTACGAAAAGTCGATACAAAAACCGAGCGAAGTGACACGAAAATACGAAAAATGGTCGATATTACAAAAAAAAATGTACACGAAAAACGAATCGAGCTGAACCGAATCGAAACAGAAATCGGTCGAAACGAGCCGAATCGAAAAGTTTAAAAATCCGAAAAATCGAACCGAATCGAACCGAAAAAAAAATCGGTGCACAAGCCTACTTCGAATGATTGCACCATCGCACAAATATGGACCCAGTGGACGGCCAGCCTAAAACTCAATGGAAAGTTATTGTTTAATATGTATACAGGTGATTTCCTTTTTTTTTTCTTCAGAGCTCACTCATAAGATGTTCCTCTTCTGAAATTGCAAGATATTTTTTTTAAATGTCATGAAGATTATTAAATAAAGCTGCAACATAGTCAAATCTCCATTGTGTTTCTTTACAGATGCTGCAGATCCTCTTCAATCTGTTAAACTCCTGTCATTAATTCCATTCTGCAGGATAGATCAGGGCTGTCAAACTCCGGTCCACCATCACATGTTTCTGAATTACAATGTCCTTGATTCCCTGGCCATCTATCACATTCAAAGAATTCTGGGACTTGTAGGCATCAGCATCTCGGGGGCTGGAGTTTGATATCCCTGGGATAGAGACCACCCGCCCCAAGTTGGACATCAAGACCTCCACAGAACAGAGACTTGGAGGAGATACGGACCCTCCTTAGCACACTATACAACAAATTAATGTGAATTGATCTCAAAATGAACTACAATGACAACCATCCACAACCTGGTTGTCCCATGTAATTTTGCTCATTACAAGGTACAACAACATAAAATGACATCACTAACAATCAGTAGCTGGAACATTCAGGGTCTGAATGCTTCAGCTTTTGGATCCAAAGTAAATGATCCAGACTTCAAACATAGACTGCACAACGTGGACATACAAATCCTGCTGGAAACATGGAGCCGGGCACAGGATGACCCACAAACACCTGTTGACTACAGAGTATTTTCCGTGCCCGCCCAGAAGGATAAAAGCATCAAACAGAGTCGCCATTCAGGAGGAATATTAATCTGGTATAAGGAGGAGCTACACGAGAACATCAAAGCAATCAAGAAAGGAGAGAGCCACATCTGGATAAAAATACGTAGCTCCATCCTCACCTCTCAGTCAGACATCTTCCTATGTGCAGCTTACATTGCACCACCAGAGTCTCCATACTCCAAAACAGACACCTATGAGGTTGTACAGAGTGAGGCCACCCACTTCCAGTCCCTAGGACACGTGCTTCTCTATGGAGACCTCAACGCCAGGACAGGAAGAGAAAAGGACTATGTGACCTCAGAAGGGAACACATACATTTTGGGAGTCGCAAACTACTTTCAGGAGTCAATACAGACGCATAGAAACAGCTATGACAATACAACCAACAAGAATGGAAGGAAACTGCTGAATGAGTCTCGGGCTATACATCCTTAACGGCTTCACCAAGGTAGACTCTCTGGGAAGGTATACATTAAGCTCCCATGTAAGAAACAGTGTGGTAGACTATGCAAGCACAGATATGAACTCCACTCACATCAACGCCTTCACCGTCACCCCACAAACACACCTGTCAGACCACAGCCAACTACTGCTTTATATTAAATCCTCAAACAAACCATCCTCAAAACCCCATCAGAGTGGACTGTACAACCTCCCACCATCATTCAAATGGACCAGACAGTCTACCATAGCCTACAGAGAGGTCATCAACAGACCCAACATCAAAGATCAGCTAACAGACTTTCAAAAGCATACCTATGTACTAAGTCCCCAGGGGGTGAACCGAGCAGCAAAGGACCTCCACAGCATACTACAAACCATCACAGAGACCTCCAACATTAAAAAAGTCAACTTCAAGAAATCATCCAATAAACAACCCAATAAATGGTTTGACAAAGAATGCAGAACACTAAGAAACAACCTACGAACAGTCTCAAATAAAAAACACAGAGACCCCGACAACATCAACCTGAGGATCACTCATGGTGTCCTGCAGAAAAACTATAAACAAATCCTCAAAAAGAAAAAACAAAACTTCATCTCCAAAAACCTTCAACAACTGGAAGAGGCTCTTCAGGAAAACTCTTTCTGGGAAACCTGGAATCAAATTGGCTCAGGATCCAAGAAAAACCACCTCCACATCCAAAATGACAACATCTGGCTCAACTACTTAAAGAGCCTGTACAAAGACATTCCCAAAGAGGAGCTAACTGGGGAACAGGAACACATCATCAGAAGACTACATGAACTGGAGGAAAAAAACAAGGATTTCCAAAACCCGTTAGATACACCCATTACACCCCAAGAAGTAGCAGAAAAAAGACAAGATCTGTGAAGTAAAACAGCCAGCTGGATGGATGGAATTCTTCCAGAGATGATTAAACACTGCTCTCCAGAAGTACACGCCGCAATATGTAAAGTTTTCAACCTGGTCCTGAGCGTTGGATTCTACCCTCAAGTATGGAACCAAGGCCTCATAACACCCATCCTTAAGAGTGGAGACCAATATGATCGAGCCAACTACAGAGGGATATACATCAGCAGCACGCTGGGAAAACTGTTCAATAGCATCCAGAACAAAAGAATCCTCAGCTTCCAGACACAGCATAATGTCCTCAACAGAAGCCAAGCGGGGTTCATGCCAAACTATTGCACTACAGATCACATCTACACCTTGCACAGTCTTATCAAGGACCATGTCCACAATACAAAACATGGGAAAATATTTGCCTGCTTTGTGGACTTTAAGAAGGCCTTTGACTCAGTGTGGCACCCAGGCCTGTTCTTCAAACTTCTGGAGAGTGGAATAGGAGGGAAAACATATGACGTCATCAAGAGCTCATATAATGAGAACATCTGCAGCATTAAGGTGAATGGGAAGAGAACAGAGCACTTCCGGCAGGCTCGTGGAGTCAGACAAGGCTGCAGCTTAAGTCCAACCCTCTTTAACATCTACATCAACGGACTGGCTGAAGCTCTAGAATCCTCCTCAGCACCAGGACTAACTCTACATGACACCGAGGTGAAGTTCCTGTTGTATGCAGATGACCTCCTATTACTGTCACCAACAGAAAGAGGTCTACAAGACAGCCTGGAAGTGCTGGAAAAATACAGTGCGGCATGGGCACTACCCATCAACCAAAAGAAAACAAAGGTCATGGTTTTTCAAAGTAAGAACGCAAAAACCAAGAGTTCCTCTTTCACATTTAATGACTGCACTCTTGATGAAGTCAACAGCTACACATACCTCAGCCTAGAAACAAACCGATCGGGAAGTTTCAAACCAGCCATAGAGGCCCTAAGAGACAAGGCGTGTAGAACCTTCTATGCCATCAGGAGAAAACTCTACAAACTAAAACAGCCTGTAAGAGTCTGGCTTAAAATCTTTGATAGCGTCATCACTCCAATCCTTCTTTATGGCAGTGAAGTATGAAGCCCCATCACCTACCCAGACCAACCCAAATGGGACACCAGCACAACAGAAATATTCCATCTAGAATTCTGCAAGCACCTCCTCCAAGTCCATCGGAGCACCTCTAACAATGCTTGCCGGGCCGAGCTGGGCAGACTCCCCTTACTTCTTGCAGTACTGAAGAGGGCGCTATCATACTGGGACCACCTAAACATCAGCAGCCTCAACTCATACCACCATAAAGCCCTACTGGCCAACAAGGACCACCCCAAACCATGTGGGCTGCAACAACTCATATCCAACAACTGATCATCCAAAGCCCCCATGAGTGCAACCTGACAAAATATGAAATGAAGGCCCTAATTAATGATTCCAGGGAAAACTATATCAGAGAATGGAGACATGATATAGCAAACTCCCAGAAACTCACCATTTACCAATCCTTACAGAGGGAATACAAACTGGCCCCATACCTGGAGGTACTACAGTACAAGACCCTAAGGACAGACAAATCCTGAGCCAGTACAGACTGAGTGCCCACAGCCTGGAAATCCAATCAGGGCGGCATAGACAGACCTACAAGCACAGGGAGAATAGACTGAACCAGCATTGTGACCAGGAGGCCCTGGAAGATGAGGTCCACTTCCTCCTACAGTGCCCCAAGTACTGAGCACTCACAGAAACTCCCTTCCAGAGACTCTCCGCTCTCATCCAGGACTTCACCTCTATAGAAGAGACAAGGAAACTCCACATCATTTTGGGAGAAGAGGAGCCGGCGGTGAAATTATCTGCCCAATACGTCACAGAATGTCACAGACTGAGAGGAACATGAGAGATCCTGGACTTATAAATCCCCAACACGGACTCGCCCCCTTCACATTATCCCTTACCCCTGATAATGTCCATGGACTTCCCCATTCCCCCCCATATATGTCCCATTGCACCCCCCCTCCACACCATATAACCTCCCCATATGCTTTGGCAATGCTAAAATGTATTTGGTCCTGCCAATAAAGCTTATTTTGATTTGATTATAATGAATAACTATATAGACTAGCTCTTTCCTGTGGATGGGTTTTCGGTGCTTAATAAAACTAGTGCTGAGGTCCTGCAAAGGCAATAAATCTCTTATCCTGACAGGTCCAGCAATACTGCTAAGAAAATAAATGATCCATCTTCCTGCTTCCATTGCCTGTTTATATCTACACTAAACTGAAGTTAGCAGGGGCATTTAGAACTTTTTAACCCTTTAAGTGCTAAAAACATTTGGCCACTATTACTGTTTGCAGCACATGGTGCAGACCTGTTTTAAGTAGTATACAAGACAAACCATTATTAACCCTATCAGACAACATTCCAGTAAAGGGTTAATAATGGCAGTTATAAATGTTTCATATGCCTGTGAAGAGGGACACAGATAAACGGTAAAAAAATAAAGACACCTTTTAGAAAAGGAAAATAATGCATGGGAATAATGTATAAGGTCCTATGAATAATAATAGAAAGGTCTGTTACAGAAAAAATGAAAAAAAAAAAGATAAATTTCACTGAAAAATGCCTAAAAAGATGTATTAATAGACTTTCTGCTGCAAGTGGAAAGAGTAAATGGTTTAAAAAATATTTAGTAAAACTGGGAATGTTATTTACATTGAAACCTATAGGATTCGCCTGCTTAAACCTGTTGAGCAAAACCACCGACAATCTGTTTTTTTCACCAACTTTTCGGCGTTCTCTCAATAGATTAACCATTGCTTCTCTATGGGGATTTCACTGCCTTCGAACAAGCACCATATTTTTCTGGCAATTTTTGCAGCTTTTTGAATACCCAAATTGCCATGAAATTCACCGGTGCAATTCGGTGGCAACTTCGGCTCTCTTTAAAAAAAAACCTTTAGACTATGCACAGTGTTTGTCTGCTGGTGTAAAGTTGAGGGAGAACACATGGGAAAGCAGTACCTCCAGTATTTTTGCAAAATAGAACAAGTTCCCATTGGTTCCATACACTATACACAGTGGCGTAGCGTGGGTTGTCAGTGCCAGCCAAGAATTGTGCGCCCCCACCTGTGGACACGTTATCGATACTGCCCCAGCTCTCACATGGATTTGCCCCAGCTCATGGATTTGCCCCAGCTCATGGATTTGCCCAGCTCATGCATTTGCCCCCAGCTCATGGATTTGCCCAGCTCATGGATTTGCCCCCAGATCATGGATTTGCCCAGCTCATGGATTTGCCCCAGCTCATAGATTTGCCCCAGCTCACACATGGATTTGCCCCCAGCTCACACATGGATTTGCCCCCAGCTCATGGATTTGCCCAGCTCATGGATTTGCCCCAGCTCATGGATTTGCCCCAGCTCATGGATTTGCCCCAGCTCACACATGGATTTGCCCCCAGCTCACACATGGATTTGCCCCCAGCTCATGGATTTGCCCAGCTCATGGATTTGCCCCCAGCTCACACATGGATTTGCCCAGCTCATGGATTTGCCCCCAGCTCATGGATTTGCCCCCAGCTCATGGATTTTCCCCCAGGTCATGGATTTGCCCCCAGCTCATGGATTTGCCCAGCTCATGGATTTGCCCCCAGCTCATGGATTTGCCCAGCTCATGGATTTGCCCCCAGGTCATGGATTTGCCCAGCTCATGGATTTGCCCCCAGCTCATGGATTTGCCCAGCTCAAGGATTTGCCCCTAGCTCATGGATTTGCCCAGCTCATGGATTTGCCCCAGCTCATGGATTTGCCCCCAGCTCATGGATTTGCCCCCAGCTCACACATGGATTTGCCCCCAGCTCATGGATTTGCCCTCAGCTCATGGATTTGCCCAGCTCATGGATTTGCCCCCAGCTCACACATGGATTTGCCCCCAGCTCCTGGATTTGCCCAGCTCCTGGATTTGCCCCCAGGTCATGGATTTGCCCAGCTCATGGATTTGCCCCAGCTCATGGATTTGCCCCAGCTCATGGATTTGCCCCCAGCTCATGGATTTGCCCCAGCTCATGGATTTGCCCAGCTCATGGATTTGCCCCCAGCTCATGGATTTGCCCAGCTCATGGATTTGCCCCAGCTCATGGATTTGCCCCCAGCTCATGGATTTGCCCAGCTCATGGATTTGCCCAGCTCATGGATTTGCCCCCAGCTCATGGATTTGCCCCAGCTCATGGATTTGCCCAGCTCTCACCTGGATATTGCTCCAGCTCCGGCAGGGGTTGAGGGGACCCAGATGCCGGGCAGCGCGGGAGTGCCTGCCCGGTCCTGAAGAGTCCGTCCTGTTGAAGGTGATGCGGCTGCGTGGCGTGCGTGCGCAGGTCACGCGGTCCGGCCAGTCAGGTGGTACAGAGACTCAGTACCACCTGATTAGCCGGACCACGTGACCGCCGGCGCCTGCACGCAGCCGCTTCCCTTTAACAGGACGGACTCTTCAGGACCGGGCAGGCACTCCGGCGCTGCCCGGCATCTGGGTCCCCTCAACCCCGGGCCAGTTTTAGGGGCGCAAATGCGCCCCTAACAAAACTGCGCCCGGGGCCACGGCCCCCCCAGCCCCCCCACGCTACGCCACTGACTATACAGGTGTTCTGTCATATCTTTCCCTGCTAAGTTACATATATATATAGGGTATAGCATATGCTTTTGCTAATATCCACGTTTATACATAAATATATCAGATTTGAGTGTGTGTTCAAGATAATTGCTAATTGCGGGACAAATCTAGGTGAGTTCCCTCACTTCTTTTTATAGGACTTGACCACTGCTCTGCAGACACGCCACTCATAGTCCTGTGACTCCGGGCAGCATGACACACTCACACACACACACACACACACACAGTGGCAGCACAGAGGCTCCCAGCATATGCCAATGTCTGCTGAAGCGTATGGGAGCTAGCAGCATGTGGTGTTTGTGAAGATGTATCCCGTCATCTAGCCCATAGCATCATATTATCTCAGAGTACATCATTTATGCTTTATTTCACCGCTTCGCTGCGGAGGACGCGCTCAGCGCGTCCAGCCGCAGGTAGCGTTGGCTCCCTTTGCAGCAAGCGATCGGCTGGATTACAGCCGATCGCTGTGACATCCTTGACATCCCAGCCAGCCATGTGACATCCCAGCCAGCATCCGGGACCGCCGCGTGCACTAAAAGTGGTCATCGCAGCGGCGCGATGACATCTATTGCAGGCGCCTCCCCACGAGTGCCGGAAGGTGCCTGAAAGGGAGGGGGGAGGTCCTTTGGACCTCTCTCCCTCCCCTTCCATTCGGGGCAGCAATCAAAGTCAGGAACAGTTTGGAAGGGCACAGCCTGCCCTTCCAAACGGTGGCTGGCTTTAACCCCTTGGGGACCGGATCGCTATTCGGCGCCAGATAGCGATTCTCTCCCGGAGCTGGCCGACATCTTGGATGTCGGCCAAGCTTCCGGGATCTCCCCCTGGTGACTGGCGTCATCGTGCATAGTGCGATGACGTCAGTTCTGGAGTTAACCCCTAGCTGCCACCAATCTGTGGAAGTTAGGGGTTAATGTTTGGTATCGTTGGATCGGCCAGAGCATGGCCTTTCCAACGATACCAAACATGACCATGTTAAAGGTTAAGAGAAAAATAAACAAAATAAAAATGAAAGTAAAAAATAAATAATAAAAAAATAAAAAGTTTTTTTGTTATTGTTAATGCAGAAATATTGTTCCCATTTCAATTATAATGTGAACAATGATGCTGCACTAACGATTTTTGTATGGGGTGCGTTTGTTAAAAATTGCGTGATTTTCCCCCCAAAAAAAATGTAACAAGTCCCCTTTTCTAATTTTTTAACAAGCGCAACCCATAGAAAATATAACCGCAAATGCTCGCATGTTAAAATGGGGGAAAAAACACTTTACACGTTGTAAATTATTGAAAATTAAAATTATATTGCATTGTTTGTTATAATATTCAGACAAGACATGACGTATACATATAATAATGATATATTATCAATCTGCCGAGTCTGCCGGAAAGAACGATATATAATATATCTGGGTCGTATAATAAAATATGGCTTCAAAATGCGTTTAAACATGATGAGCGAAACCGGTAAAAATGACCTCAGCACACAGGCGTGAAATGGCTCAGCAGCGAAAGGGTTAAAATAAATCAATGAATACGGAAATAGATCTTCAAACAAATCTAAAAAAAAATCTGTGTTAGTTGGGCACATTTTATTTATTCTGAACACAACACACCACGCTTGCTGAAAAAGACCAACGATTCATCAATTCACTTTTTTTTGTAACAATAAAATTACGACACAAATCAGTTAACATGTTCAGAACCTCTCCGATCTTCTCAGTGATGTTTACCAAAGGGATTATGACTGTTCCCTCTTGGCTTATTTCACAAAAGCAAACCTATTTACATAGGTATTTAATCTATATTTCAAGGGCATCTTCAAAATGTATTTTGTCAATATGCCTGGTAGGGTTTCCCCGCTGGATACACATGTATTTCCAGGTGTCAAGAACAATATGCAGATAATGTGCTGGGGCAGAACAAGACTATAAGCCATGAGTTTGATGATTTTTCCCTACAGACATGGGGAATGAGCAGAGAATGTTAACTACGTAAGGAACAAGGCTCGGAATGCAGGAACGTTCAAACAGCGCAATAGGTCGCATTAACACGAGTATGGGAAGGTAATCATTAGACAAAATGAACATTCTTCGCTCTAACGTTAGCGCTCACCTGTGTGAGCGTTAACGTTAGCTCTGGTTGCCCTAGCCCGGGCGCACCATATTACAATCCAGACGCTAACGGGTTAAAAAACCCATTAGCGATTGATATCTTGCGCTTTTCAGCGAGAGGTTACTGTACTTTGCGCTCCCTATACTTAACATGGGGAGTGTAAAGAGTTAATTAGCGTTAGTATTACAATATACTAATGCTAATTACCATCCAACTGTGGTTAACCCGAAAGTTAACCACAGCCTGGACCTGGTGCTAACAGATTCTGCTTCTGCAGAATCCGTCAGCACCAGCAGAAAATACCCCAAATGAATCAGATACTCACTTTCATCACACGGCAAGGACCGCGTCTCTAACTGCCTCCTCTGTCAGCCACCAGGGAGCAGGGAGAGACTGGGTGAAAATGTCCCCCAGTCTTCCTCTGTGGATCACTATGCTGACCTGTCGGATCTCGCGAGGCTGGATCCAGCAGGTCATGTGACTGGCAGAGCAGAAACTCTATGGAGTCCTATGGACTCCATGGAGGGGATGCTCGCAGCAGCGCTTAGCATTGCCGCGTGCATCCCACAGTTTAGCGCTGGATTACGATGCAGGCAGCTTTTTTATCATGCTAAAACGAGGACGCAAAGGAGAACCTGCAGGCTCAGGTGTTTCTCCCTAGCTTCCCCGTTTTAGCACAACTAATGTATTAGTGCCCAGAATATATACAGCTGTAAATTACTAGTACCACATAGATTGGAGGGGGCATGTCAACATATGACAGGAGGATATTCTCAGAAATATACTGGGTTCTTAATGAAGAAAAAAAATATATATTTTAGGTTTATTCTTTAAAAATGTCAGCACCGAAATGGGCAGTTCAAAGTCATCTACCAGTGACTTTATAAAGGTTACCCTATTCACGGCTTGTAATGTTTTAAAGTATTGCATGCGTTGGTTCCTCCTTATATTAAAACCCCTCCTCCATTCTAAAACTAGCATATAATGGGTTACATGTCAAGTGTATCATAAACCTGAATACTTTTTTTAGTTAAACCACACTATACTGTGAACAGTAAGGTGTAAACTTGACACTGGAGTTGGGGTTACAGTTAGTATTAGAGTTACTATGTGCGCTTGTTTTAGGGTTAGGGTTAACTTTAAACCCAACCCTAACACCTGACCCTAGGCAACAGGTTCCGCTACTTCTTTAGGTGCAAACGTCTAAAGAGGAACGGGAAGAATCTGTTGCCAAAAAAGGAAAGGAAAATGGAGCAGAATCGTTTGGTTATGGTTTGGGGTTTGGGTTAATGTTAACACTGTACCAAAAACTAGGGATGTGCGTTTCGGGTTTCGGAATTTCGGAAATTTCACGAAATTTTCCGATTCGGGTCTTTCGATGCGGCCGAAATTCCGAAATTTTTTAGATCCGAAAAAGTCGAATCCGAACTGTTTTCCGAGCCGAATCGAAAAATTTTCGGAATTTTCGAATGGACTTGAAATGTGTCAAATCGAAATCTATTGCTTTGAAACGAGAACAGACTTTCCGAAAAAACGAAAAATTTACCAAATCGAAAATTTTTCGGAATTTTCCAATGGACTTGAAATGTGTCAAATCGAAATCTATTGCTTTGAAACGAGAAAAGACTTTCCGAAAAAAACGAAAAATTTGCCAAATCGAAAATTTTTCGGAATTTTCGAATGGACTTGAAATGTGTCAAATGGAAATCTATTGCTTTGAAACGAGAGCAGACTTTCCGAAAAAAACGAAAAATTTGCCAAATCGAAAATTTTTCGGAATTTTCCAATGGACTTGAAATGTGTCAAATCGAAATTTATTTTCCCTCTATTCATGATTTCAGCTCCATTCGGGATTTCGGTTCCATTTTGGTAAGTCTGGACATCGTATATTTAACTAGTATCGGTTATATCGCTGATTCTGTAATTTTTTTTATTGTTTCCAATGATCCGATAAGAATTTTCGTATTTGGGGCAGATCCGATTCGTCCGCGGGTCGCGCATGCGCGCGCGCGCGGATGTCGTAACTTTATTGAGCCAGTTTTATTGACAACTTTTTGAACAAAATATTGTTTTTATTATTCATCATCATGGCCGCTGCAAGAGATGAGTGCCGTACAAGCACCTCATCATCTCTCATGATGAACCACCCGCACCCAGGAAGAAACGGGCCACCAATATGGCGTTTGAAGAGATGTTGGAGCTGGTACGGATCTTTGATAGTAAAGATTATGATTGCAGTAAGGGACCTTACCGCAGGAAGTCTAACGCCAGGAAGGATCGTATCTTAGAGAAGCTACGCACCACCATTTTGGAGTTGTTTGGGAAGGACAGGACGAAGGACCAGCTCAGGAAACGCTGGTCTGATTTGAAAGTACGCGAGCAGGAGCAGCTGAGACGCATCCGCCGCGTCATAGCGAAACGTAAGTGTCATGTTATATTGTAAAGCGCTGCACAAACTGTTGGCGCTATATAAATCCTGTATAATAATAATAATGTGCTTACATGTGCTAATGTGCACAGAAATACGTTGATTTATCTAGTCCTTTTTTCATGCAATGTGATTGTGTATAGCTTTGCGTTTTCACAACTCGTCATACATGCATTTTTGCCATAGCTCTTCCTTTTTGTGATTTTACGTATTCGTGAAAATTGTGACATTTGATGTATGTAGATGAAGTTACAATGCTGGATTTCTTTTGGCACTGTGTGTGTACTGTAGTGTGCTGGGGGGGGGGTTGTTGTGATTGAGTGATGCATACGAGATGACCCGCAGCTTGCCCAATATTGGCTCCCACCTGCACATCAATAAAAATCTCTGCGTCTCTGCTAAGTGATAGGATGGGACATGTAGTTCTTCTGAAAGTGCATCCAAACAGAGCTGCGTTCAATACATCCTCAGCAGCTGCTGAATTGTTGCAGCGCAGCGATTCAGTTTGCTGCAGCAGTGTCATTGAATGCTTTAGATGCAAATTTCAAAACAAAATGGTGGATTTCTGTTGTTGTTTCTGCAATATCCAGTTTTATTCACAGAAACTGAAAGTGAAACTGAGGCTGAGGCCTTCTATAAAATAACTAAAAGCAGTCGGCACAATGTGCTTTGTACGCACACAACACAAATAATAGTTTTTATTGAATAAACGTAATGTTTACTTCTGAAAAAAATATATAAATGAACGGTAATATATGTCTGTGCAGAGGAAATAAATAAATATTTTGTGACTTTAGAACTATGAGATGGGAGTAGTGGTGGGTCAAGCTGGTAGTGGGGTAGTGGAGGGGTGTCGCAATACTTTCGGCAATATATTGTATAGATATACCATTTTTTCCAGTCTTCATTATTTACGTGTTATTTTTTGGATTTGGCAGAAGACAGGAAGAAGAAGGCCGCAGAATCTGCCCGGGCGGGGACCCGTGCCCAGTGGAGGAGGAGGAGGAGCCACGGGCGTCCACCAGCGCTGGTATATACTGTTTTATTTTGCAACGACTTTTGGTCAAAAACAGAAACATTTTTTGTTTACTGTATTTTAATTTAATTTTTTATGTATAGCACAAGAGGAGCAGGAGGAGGAAGAGGAGGAAGAGGAGGACCAGGAGGAGGGCGAAGGAGAGAGGCAGCCGGAGCAGCAGGAGGCCGCCAGTCCAGGTTTTTTTTTTTTACTGTTGTATTTTGCATCGACTTTTGTTCAAAAATAAATCAGTTTTGTTGTTTACTGTATTTTTTATTTCTTTAATTTCTTACATATAGCACCGGATATGCTGACGGTGGTGGTGGGGGAGGAGTCAGAGGAGTCGGAGCCTCAGGAGGCCGCCAGCTCTGGTATATACTACTGTTATATTTTTTCAAGACTTTCAGTCAAAAATAGAAACCTGCTTTACTTACTGTATTTTCCTTCTTTCATTTATTGGATATATAGAAGGAGAAGCCAGACGCCGATGGGAGGCGATCGGCGAGCTTCGCCTGGCAGCTCGCTCCATCAACGCCCTACAGGAACTGCTCCAGGAACTGCGGGAGCACATAAACAATGCCGCAGACCTCCTGGAGCAGCAGTGAGACCAGTGGCAGCCTCCTCCAGAATGTGCCTCAGCTGCTCCTGCTCGCGTGCCTTGAGGTCGGACCAGCGTTTTCGGAGATGGTCCTTCGTCCAGTCCTTCCCGAACAGCTCCAGGATGGTGGTGCGTAGCTTTTCAAGGATACGATCCTTGCGGGTGTTATTCTTCCTGCCGTAAGGGCCCTAACAGCAATCATAATCTTTGCAATCCAAGATGCGGACCAGCTCCAACATCTCCTCAAATGCCAGTAACTTGTTGGGCAGTTTGCCATCCTTGGCATGTTCCCTTCCTTATGTTTATATGTTGTAAATAAATTTTCTATTTTTTCACTCTTTTCCTGTTTGTGTGCGTTGCTTTTCCTTACTTAATAAGTTAATATGTATTGCTTGGTTTCCACACTGTTAAAATTATATGTACATAAATGTATTGACATTTCTATGGACCCTTTGTCATAAATTTGTCAACATATTTGTGGCCATGAATGTGACTGCACATTGTACACTTCCTGCCTGGCAAAAAATGTCACACACTAACACAACCTTGTTGTACGGCCTTGAGATTTGATTACCAACGTGGCCTGGTTTTTTGTTAAGCTTAGGCGATGTCACAACAACACGGATTTTTGTCCACAGTCACATTCATTGTATAACCAAGAATTTATCAAAAAATATTGATGGCAGCACTGCGTGAAGTCTTCTCCGACACAACCCAAAGATCCTTAGTGCGGCTCAGGTCTAGTTTATTTGTCCCTGTTTGCAGCTTCACACAACACCTCCTCCCAGCTATGAGCTCTCTCTCTCCCACCGCTGCCCGCTAAGACGCTGCCCGCCAACATGGTCACGTCTTTGCAGGAAGACAACAGCGTGGGGGAACAGCAGCTGCTGACAGTCCCAAGACCTCGTCACAATGACATCAGTTTTGGAGTTAACCCCTAACTGTGACCAATGGTGGAGATAGGGGGTTCATTGGAACCCCTATCTCCCGATCCGCGGCAGCTATCGGTTGGTTAATGTTTGGTATCTTTGGATCGACCAGAGTATGGCCTTTCCAACAATACCAAACATGACAATGTTAAAAATTTTAAAAAATTTAAATAAAAAAAAAAAAAATACAGGTTTTTTGTTTTGTTTTGCTAATGCAGCAATATTGTTGCCATTTCAATTATAATGTGAACAATGATGCTGCACTAAGGATTTTTGTATGGGGTGCGTTTGTTAAAAATAGTGTAATTGTCACCCAAAAAAATATAACAAGTCCCCTTTTCAATTTTTTTTAACAAACGCAACTCATAAAATATAACCGCAAACACTCGCATGTTAAAATGTGAAAAAAACACTTTACACCTTGTAAAACAAACATTGAAAATTCTAATTTTATTGCATTTTTTGTTATAATATACAGACAGGACATGACGCATACTTATGATAATGATATATTATGAATCATCTGCCGAGTCTGCCGGAAAGAACGATATATAACATGTCTGGGTCATATTATACAAGAAGGCTTCAAAACGCATTTAAACAAGAGGAGCGAAACTGTTAAAAATTAGCTCAGCAGCAGAAGCAGTGCCGCACACAGGCGTGAAGGGAAGCCGTGAAATGCCTCAGCAGCGAAAGGGTTAATTTATATTTTTGTCTGTTTTAAATCATTTTATTTTATTATTTTTTTTCATTTCAGATCATTTTGATCAACTATTTTTCTGTTTTAAAACATTTTTGTTCTGGTTTTTATTTTTAAAGTCAGACCATTCGGGTCAGTTTACCGTTTTTTAAATCGTTTTGTTCTTTTTTTTTTGTTCCTTGGCTTTCATACCATTTTTTTAATGTGATTAAATAAATAAAGTTGTGAAATGTATATTCAAAAGAAAAAAAGGATCTTTATTTAATTAAAAAAAAACACGATAGAATTGCCAGAATTATCGTTTCGACAGAATGAATTATCGGATCCGAAAAACAAACCAAAAAGTTATTATAAAAAAATATATAAAGTATAAAAAAGTAAACCATAGTACTTTACATCAAAACGAATAGAGTTAGACACTTTGAAACGAGGAGTACAGACGTTCCGGAAAAAAAAAAAAATTCCGAAATCACGAAAAGTCGATACAAAAAAACGAGCAAAGTGACCCGAAAATACGAAAAATGGTCGATATTCCAAAAAAATGTACACAATCGAAAGTTTTAAACATCAGAACAAATCGAACCTAATCGAACCGAAAAAAAAATCGGTGCACAAGCCTATTAATATCTGACATCCCGATGTGAAACATCAGGACTTTTGCATTAGATTTCGACCATCTTTATTTTTTTAACTTCTGGATAGTCGAAAATCGAAATCTATCCAAAAAGTCCCAATGTTTCACATCATTCTGAACTTTGGATAGAGTAAGTCCGTGGGCGTGCGGCCGTTAAATGTATATACCAGTGGCGTCGCTACGTGGGGGCGGGGGGGTGCGGCCCGCACCAGGTGACACCCGCCTTTAGGGTGACACGTCACCCTAAGGGTGGGTGCCTCACCCTCCGCCGCGTTGCGTTTTTCGCTCCCTGCGAGCGTCCGAAGCATGCAGCTTCGGCGCTCGCCTGGAGGAAACACGTCACCAGCCAATCGCAGCTGGTCACGTGGCTCCCCCTGGCGAGCGCCCAAGCTCCGCGCCGCCGGACGCTCTGAGGGAGCGAAAAAGGCGGCGGAGGTGAGCTGGGGCCATTATCATGAGGTGCTGGGGCATTCCATGTGCTGGGGCAAATCCATGAGGAGCTGGGGCATATCCATGAGGAGCTGGGGCATTCCATGTGCTGGGGCATATCCAGGAGGAGCTGGGGCATATCCACGAGGAGCTGGGGCAAATCCATGTGTGAGCTGGGGCATATCCACGAGGAGCTGGGGCATGTCCACGAGGAGCTGGGGCATGTCCACGAGGAGCTGGGGCATGTCCACGAGGAGCTGGGGCATATCCACGAGGTGCTGGGGCAATATCCATGAGGAGCTGGGGCATATCCATGAGGATGTCGGATGTCGGCCAAGCTTCCGGGAACTCCCCCTCAGGACTGGCGTCATCGTGCATAGCACGATGACGCCAGTCCTGGAGTTAACCCCTAGCTGCCACCAATGGTGGAGATAGGGGGTTCATTTTGGAACCCCCTATCTCCCGATCCGTGAAAGCTAGGGGTTAAAGTTTGGTATTGTTGGATCGGCCAGAGCATGGCCGTTCCAACGATACCAAACATGAATGTGAAAAACGTTTGTAAAAAAATTAAAAATAAAAAAATATTTTAAAAAATTTATAAAAAAAATAAACAATTTTTTTTTCTTTTTTTTGGTTTGTTAATGCAGCAATATTGTTCCCATTTCAATTATAATGTGAACAATGATGCTGCACTAACGATTTTTGTATGCGGTGCGTTTGTTAAAAATTTTGTAATTTTCCCCAAAAAAAAATGTAACGAGACCCCATCTCTATTTTTTTTAACAAGCGCACCCCATACAAAATACAACCGCAATTGCTCGCGCGTTAAAATGTGAAAAAAAAACACTTTACACGTTGTAAATTATTGAAAAATCATATTTTATTGCATTTTTTGTTATAATATACAGACAGGTCATGACGTATACATATAATAATGACATATTATGAATCTGCCGAGTCTGACGGAAAGTACGATATATAATATGTCTGGGTCATATACTAAAATAAGCCTTCAAAACACGTTTAAACATGATGAGCAAAACCGGTAAAAATGAACTCAGCACAGAGGTGTGAAATGCCTCAGCAGCGAAAGGGTTAATTAAAAAAACACGATAGAATCGCCAGAATTATCGTATCGACAGAATGAATTATCGGATCTGAAAAACAAACCAAAAATTTATTATAAAAAATATATAAAGTAGTATTAAAAAAGTAAACCATAGTAGTTTTCATCAAAACGAATAGAGTTAGACAGCTTTGAAACGAGAACAGACGTTCCGAAAAAACGAAAAGTTCCGAAAAACGAAAAATGGGCGATATGCCGAAAACCATGTACAATTCCGAAAAACGAAAAGTTCCGAAAAACGAAAAATGGGCGATATGCCGAAAACCATGTACAATTCCGAAAAACGAAAATTTCCGAAATAACGAAAAGTCGATACAGAAACCTAGTGAAGTGACCCGAAAATACGAAAAATGGTCGATATTCCGAAAAATAAATGTACCCGAAAACCGAATCGAGCCGAACCGAATCGAAACAGAAAGCAGTCGAAACGAGCCGAATCGAAAAGTTTAAAAATTCGAAAAATCGAATCGAATCGAATCGAAAAAAAAATCGGTGCACATCCCTACCAAAAACTGCCTGGAAGATGACAGTTTTGTTTTACCCTGAAAAAAAGATAATACACAGTGATTGTAAAAGGAAGACCTTATCTTGTTTATAAGTCAATAACGCAGCAATTAGCTTCAATACAAGCTAGTCATTTAATGTACGGATACGGTGACCATATACCCTGAGGTATATACCCAGAGGGCCTGTTTATTCTATTCTCTAAAATAGAGCTTTCCATCTTCCCACTGCAGGTATCCCAGGGCAAACTTGTGGCTGCTGCAGGATATGACATGTAAAAAAACTTGCACTTTAAAAATGTTCCATTGCATTCGAATGCTAGAGAAAAAATTGTATTTGATGCAAACTGCATCACCCTATAATATCACCATTTTACTGATGCCAGTAATGGGGACAATTGGCACTGGAGTTCATGTTTGGGTTAGGGTTACTTTTTCTGTTTTTTTAGGGTATGGGTTAAGCCTAACCCTAACCTTAGGGACCAGATTCTATTCAAAAGAAGGAGCAGAATCTGTTGCCGAAAATGGAAAAAGAAAATGGAGCATAAATTAATGGTTAGGCAATAGGGTTAGAGTTAACCATAACAATAGTATGGTACTAATTGTTTGGTATTGAACAAGACGTCTGAAGAAGACACTGGTATATCTAATCCTTTAACCAAGTATTATTTCCCTACTTGCATACGGAAACGGAAACACACAGATTTCTGTCCGAAACTCCAGGACCAGAACCAGCCCGTTATTTATCCGTCCCTTCTCCATTTCAGAAACACGCCAGGTGACTTACAGTCACCTTCCAGGCTACCCAACTTGTAACCCAGAGAGATTCCCAGGTGAAGCCAAGATTTGCCACAGACGACCAGGAAGACTTGATCCTTGGTAAAAGCAGGAATGAATGGCTTTATTTTCCAGACAGACAGAATGTTAATACAGTTTGCACAATCTATGTTTGCTATCTGGGAGGGGTCTAACTAGAAGAACTATACCACTCTGCTGTCTGAGTACCACCTTCCTCCCAAGTGATAAGTTTATCTGTCCAGCACAATCAGAGGAGGATAAACTAATAAAAACTCACAACTCTAAGAACTGCTAAACAGAAACATGCTTTTAAAACAAATCACATACAGCATAGCAATGCCCAAATGCTCCATGAATAGTCTTTGCCATAATCACCCATAGTCTAGCATCCGCTCTTCTGCAAAGGACAGACAGTCTATATGTAGTGCGGGCAATGCTGTGAGTGCCCGCGCCAGCCAGTTTCATACACTTGGGGCTCTATTACATTCTTCGCGCACTTTTTTGCACGCGTGCAAAAGCACATTAACGCAAGCGGCAAGACCCTTCACGCTGAACGTTGTATTACGACGTTCGCGCATACGATGTGCGTTAACGTCTAATGCGAGTAACCCTGTGCGAAACGCAACTTAACATTGTGAGCGCAAATGCGTTCGTGCGCTGGTACGCGGCTGGTATTACAATCGATGCGCAATACCCAAACAATAAAATTGAGAGGCTGTGCGTGTTTTTTTAATTGCTGCAGCATATATTCTCAGATTGATTTTGGCAGGCGCAAAAACTGAACGGGAGACAATTGTGGTTCTTAATTCTGAATGGCTAAATCGCGTGAAAAAACAGTCTGCCCACCGATTTCTGTGCGCAGCGTTAATTTGCGTTCGTTTTCACGCGTATTATTTGCGCAATATTTTTGGACAGATGACAAAATGTGCTCGGATCGTAATACCAGCGTTAAAAATTGTGCTGTGGGTACGAATTTACGCGGAGGATGTAATAGAGCCCTTGGAATCCAAGTCCCTCAAAAGGTGGCGGAGGCGTCCATCACACTCATGAGATCGGCTACGTAGTGAAACGGTAACATCTCTGCTCTACAAACATGTAGAAGTATGTTTGTATCTCAATCAGAGCAACGGGCCAGCATGTCTCACCTCTTAAACCATGGAGAAGAAGGTTCAAATCATCTTAAGAACACCTGACCAGCATGTCTCACCTCTACTACCACGGAGAAGAAGTTTCAAATTCTGATAAGAGTATCTGACCAGCATATCTCTCCTACACAACCGTGGAGAATGAGGTTTGAATCCTTATCAGATCACCTGACAAGCACTTCTCTACAACCACAAAGAAGCAGAATTGCATTCCTGATCAGAACAACTGACCAGAAAACCTCTCCTCTGCAACCGTGGAGATGCAGGTTCGAATTCCGATCAGAACACCTGACCAGCATGTCTCTCGTATACAAACATAGAGAAGCAGATTCAGGTCCTGTTCAGAAACCATCACCAGCAAGTGTCCTTGGGCAAGTCACCTAATAATATGTACGCGCCTATATATACCTTTTATATTGCATGAATACTGTATTATCCTTATGAAGCTATATATATGCTGATCTAATGTATCACCCCTTGTTTACATATCTTGTACAGAATACGTTGGCACGATGTAAATAAAGTTTAATAGTCCACATTAAACTGTGGGACTAACATGTCTAAACCCCTGCAAGGACAGAATCTTTGCACTATAATCACTCCAACAAGCTGAAGTGGTTACGGTGCATGGAGTTTCTTTCGAGATCATTTTACTCCCAATGCAATTACGGTCACATCACCAGCACCACTGAGGGTTTTATTTATCCAGATTGCCTGAAATCTTGATCACAATTTTCATCAATTACTCCACGTTCTCATGATATCTGACCTAGATAAAAAGTCATTTATTTGCAAATTAGAAATTTGTGCCGCACTGAGAACATTTTATAATATATTTATATATATATATATATACATGAAACTGACAACCAATACAGTTCAGTTTATCGTTATATTTTTATGAATGAGGGAATATTATTCAACAAAAAAATTATAAATAAAAAAATCATATAAGGCCCTAGTCTAAGCGAGCTCTTAAGAAAACGGCCACACTCCTTAAAGGGAACTCTATTAAATATAATATAAATATAATGATATATATTAATTATAGGGTTTCCTTTTTGCCCTTAACTCATTGGCAGAGGCTGCTGACAGCCTCTGCCCAATAATGATTTTAATGTTTTTTTTATTTTCTGGTTTATTTTTTACTCAACTTACTTTTGTCCCTCCCCCGCACACAGCTCCTCCTCTTCGGCTCAGGGAATCCCGAACCCTGATGTTACTGAAGCTTTCGAATGCAATTTATGCTCCTATGCCACTTGCACGGTGAAGGAAATGCAAATAGTGCAACGCAACGGGACTTGTGCACTTCACGTAAGTAACCTGTGTAGCGCCAGTGCAGAACGAAGGATCGGCGCAGCTCCGATCCATTGGTTTCCTCTCTAAGACCGCTCGCTACCGATCTGGTGACTGGCAGCTGGAAAATTCAAAAATCCCGGCTGATGATGATGATGGTTGGGAAGGAGGAAAGTCCTCTGCTTCACCCAGCTTTTGCAAAAAATTGGGACAGTTGGGAGAAAGGGGGACAGGGGGGTCACTCATTACATCCTGACCACTTTACACCATTAAGTGGTCAGGATCAGTAGAGTGTCACTTTAATCCCATAAGGACCAATGACGTAACTGTTCCGTCATAAATGCATTGACTTTAAAGACCTTTGGTCCTTAAGGGGTTAATCATGATGGCTAGCCCAGCCAAGATGCAATCTTCATTCATGGCCAAAGTTAATTTTGACAGCAAATTTTAATTTAGTTTTAGTCATACAGGATTATTCAAAGAGATTCGAAAAGTCACCGCACGTTCGGTGACTTTTCGTTCTCTTCAATTCGGTTCCTTTTGCCGATCCCATTTCGGTGACCCTGCGGTGTATTCAGCAAACACCACAGGGTCCCCAAATTGCAGGGAAAGGCTGCCGCAAACCTGACGAAAACTCACCACAAAACCCAGCGAATGCACGCCGAAAACTCTCAAAAACATCTGGATTAACCTGCCGAAAACCACAGAAAAACCGGAACAGGAGCCGATCGCAGCCTTCGACACAGCAGAAGAGGCAGTGAATAAATTAGGAAAACAGTTTGTATGAATGTGTGAAAGTGAAACGCTGTTTGCAAAGAAACTACTGAGCGAAAATGTCTGGAATTTACATATGAGGTCCAGGGAATGATAATAAAGAGGGCTGTTACAGAACAATTAACCCTTTCGCTGCTGAGGCTTTTCCCGCCCCTGTGCTGAGGTCATTTTTACCTGTTTTGCGCATCATGTTTAAACGTGTTTTGAAGGCTTATTTTAGTATATGACCCAGACATATTATATATCGTTCTTTCCGTCAGACTCAGTAGATTCATAATATGTCATTATTATATGTATACGTTATGTCATGTCTGTATATTATAACAAAAAATGCAATAAAATATGTATTTTCAATAATTTACAACGTGTAAAGTGTTTTTTTCACATTTTAACATGCGAGCAATTGCGGTTATATTTTGTATGGGGTGCGCTTGTTAAAAAAATTAGAGATGGGGTCTCGTTACATTTTTTTTTGGGGAAAATGACACTATTTTTAACAAACGCACCGCATACAAAAATCGTTAGTGCAGCATCATTGTTCACATTATAATTGAAATGGGAACAATATTGCTGCATTAACAAACCCAAAAAAATTAAAAAAAAAGTGTTTATTTTTTTTTATTTTTTATTTTTTTAATTTTTTTTAATTTTTATTTTTCATTTTTTTTTTTTTTTACAAAATTTTACACTTTCATGTTTGGTATCGTTGGAACGGCCATGCTCTGGCCGATCCAACCATACCAAAATTTAACCCCTAACTGCCACGGATCGGGAGATAGGGAGTTCATTGGAACTCCCTATCTCCACAGTTGGTGGCAGTTAGGGGTTAAGTCTAGGACTGGAGTTCCCGGAGGCTTGGCCGACATCCAAGATGTCGGCCAGCTCCGGGAAAGGATCGCGAACCGGCGCTTTTCAGCGCCGATTCGCGATCCAGCTCCCCAGGGGTTAATGCCAGGCATCATTTGGAAGGGCAGGCTGTGCCCTTCCAAATGATGCCTGGGTTAAGCCCCTGTGCGCCGCCGATCGGGAGGGAGAGAGGTCCGAAGGACCTCCCCCCCCTCCCTTTCAGGCGCCTCCTCCGCACATGCGGGGGGGGCGCCTGAATTAGGTGTCATCGCGCCCCCGCGATGACACCTAATTCTGGCGGCTGGTGGTCCGGATGCCGTGCTGACATCCAGGATGTCAGCCCGCACCGGAGGGGCCAGCGATCGGCCGGAACCCGGCCGAACGCTGACCCCAATGTGAGGACGCGCTCAGCGCGTCTTCAGCACACCAGCGGGAATGCTGAGGACGCGCTGAGCGCGTCCTTAGCATTCAAGTGGTTAAGTAAACTTAAAAAAAATCAAAAAAAATCAGACTTTTAAAAAAAAAAATGAAAAATACTTAGAATATCCTAAAAAATCTATAAATAAAGAGGCTCTTTACTGCAGAATATTATAATGAACGGTTTATTAGATATTGAATTAAAACGGGAATATTTTTAACATTGAAGCCTATGGGATTCTCCTGAATAAATTTGCCGAATTAAACCACCGAATGGCAGGGCATTAGGGGAACCTTTCACTGCTGGTTTGTGCTCTCTGAATAGCCGAAGCAGTGCTTTTCATGGGGTTTTCACTGCCCTCAAACAGGCACCAAACAGGCACCGTATGTGCAGGCAATTCGCTAGGTTTTGGCGAATTGCCTGCTCTCTGGATAGCCGAATGGCCAGGAAGGGTAACCGAACGCTGATTTTCAGCGTTCGGCTACCTTTCTCAAGCAATTCGGAGCTCTTTGAATTACCCTGATAGTCTTCTGACAAAATTTCATTTAGTTTTAGTCATATTTTAGTCTGAATTGTTTTAGTTTTAGTCTAGTTTTAGTCTAAAAACTAATGGATTTAAAGTGTATTGTACATCATTAAGGCATTTCTCTAGAATTTACGCACTCATTATATAATCCTGGAGTAAACCTCTTATCTGAATATAGAAAAGTCATAATTTCTCTGTTACTGGACATAACCTCTGATTGGTTCTCTTCCAGATAGTCCCTCCGTAACATTTTAGTCTAGTTTTTAGAAGTCGACTAAAATGTCAATGGATTTTTGTTATAGTTTTAGTCAACCCAAAATTAGTTTTTTATTTAGTTTTAGTCTAATTTTAGTCACAAAAACATGAAGTCGACTAAAGGTGTTCTTCAAAGAGAGCTGAACTGGCCTCGAAATTACACCGAAAAGTCAATTTCCCTGTACGGTGCAATTTAGTGGCCATTTGGCTATTCAAAAAGCTGGCAGTTTGCTAAATATTGGCAATTTGCCAGCGAAATACGATGATCTTTGGTGGCAGTGGAATCAACATAGAGTAGTAATGATAAATCTATTCAGAGAACACCGAAGAGCACCAAAATGTCAGTGAAATGCCCTGATTTTCGCTGGTTTGATTTGACAGGTTAAAACAGGCGAATCCCATAATTTTCAATGTAAAATATATTCCCTGTTTTTCTTAAATATTTATTAAACTGTTTATTATTTTTATTTGCAGCAAAAAAGGCTCATTATTTATTTATTAGGATATTTTTGGGATTTTTTCTCGACAATTTTTTTTTCCAGATTTTTTAAAAATTACTTTTTTTTTCCCTGTTACAGACCTTTTCATTATTATTCATGGGACCTTATATGTTTATTTCCAGGCATTGCAAACAGCTTTTAGAAGTTGCGGGGTTTTATTTTTTTACCCGTTCGTTGAATTCACCACAGGGTCAGCAAATTTGACTCCCCGAACTGCGGGGAAAGGGAGAGCACTGAAATATCATTGACATTTTGGCGCTCTCTGAATGACCCCTTAACTCTTTAATATTAGTTGATGAAGTTAACACTGTTCTTGGCTCAGTTCTTCTGCTAGATTACTATAAATTAACACTTCTTATACTTAGGGCTGTGCATGGCTGAAAAATTTGTTTAGTTTAGTTTCGTTTCATTACGTTTTTAAATAATTTTGTTTTCGGAATTTCGTAACTTATTTAGTTTCGTTTCGGATCGATTTGAAATTTCATATATCAATTTGGTAGTTTATATCAATTCAAATTTTGGATCACTAGATAAAGCCCCAATTAATCGAATTTTGCTGTTAAAAGAAAAGCTAGGGTTAAATTTTAAGATGTGTCACAGATTTAGTATTTGAGTCAAATTAAACAGTGAAACAAAATTTATTTGTTTTATAAAGTCCTTTGCTGACTATTACTTGTATTGTAAGTTAAGATCAATTCGATAGTTGATATCAATTTGGTAGTTCATTTCAAATTCAATAGTTGATATCGATTGTTCAAATTTTTCTTTCATGATGATAAATTCGTTATATACCGTTTCGTTTCATTTTAAATGCGTATCGTATCGCTTCGTTATTCAGAAGTACTTCCTAATACGAATTATCAAATTTCGTTCCAAATCCTGAATTTTTCCGAAACGAATGTACATTTCTACTTGGTATAGGAAGTGCTAATTTGGGGACAGCTCGAAGAATAATAAGCATTTTCTAAAATAGATTTTTCTAGAAATTCTTTAGTCTCCAAGTCGGTATTTGTTTTATTTTTCTTCTCTTTACAGCAGAAAAGATTTACTTTAAAAAAATCTGCATTTTATAATGACCTGGCTGTCACATTGTCTGGCAATATGTACGACTAATTAGAAAGCTTTCAGGAGAACAATCATATTTTCTCGTGGGAAGGTAATGGCTTGCTATGATTGATAGAATTGTATTTTATTTAGGAATTGCATAAAAAAAATACAATAAGGTTGAAAAATTATCTTAATATCGTTTTATACTTACAGTGTGCAGATTTTGACAGTGAATGCAAAGCGCGAAGAACACGCTACAGTAAGGAAATGGATAATGGAAAAAAAATATGAAAAACCGAATGATTTCACCAAAGGACAAGAAAAAATAAATTCTGGACAAAGTTTTAATTGTTTCTCAACTTTAGTCATCCTACGGCGTGGCTGAAAAACACCTTCAAATCCTAGAACATATTAGCTCGTGTTATTCATGTTGCCAGGGATACTTAACATCAACCTGTCAAAGAGGAAAAAGTACTTTTCACTTGCCGGCTCATTAAAGGGGGATTGGATTGTGATATAATGTAGACTTAAAGAAATCCCACCCGGTATGCATACAATAAGCATTTTAGCAATGGAAACCATTTCATTATGTTCTGCCTCAAAGGAGTTAACCCTTTTTTTCCAGGAGCTTGTAGACTAAGCTCTCTGTGATCCTGATCTTATGTATTCACAGCAAGGGTTGGGAATTTTTCATCACTGGGGGTTATTCAGAGAGCACCGAAATGTCGCCGACATTTCAGTGCTCTCTCGTTCCCCGCACTTCCCTGCACTTTGGGGAATCAAAGTTCCCCACCCTGTGGTGAATTCAGCATTCACCGCAGGGTCCCCAGAGTGCAGAGAAAACCCGCCAAAATCCCACCGAAAACCCGCTGGAAAAAACACGCTGAACACATCGGAAAGAGCCGACGAGCCATCGAACACAGCGCAGACCAGCCGCCGGAAAAAGTTTGCTGACTTTCAACCCCTTCAATACAAAGTGACTTTCCATAAAACCACTGGCAAGTCCCAGTTTTTCTTTCCATTGCCCAAACAGTAAATATATACAGAGGTATCACAGTGTATTTGATCACTGTAGGCAAGCCCAGCTTACAGAAGACAGACCCTAGTGGTGGCCAAAAAGCGCTACTACATTTATATTATTCCTTGGGCTCCAATTTTCTGTGAAGGAAAGACAGATCTCAAAGTTTTTCAACACAGCAGCTGTCATGTCTTGTAAGTTTAAATTTTAGGGGCATGCTGTGTAAATCATATGCAAAAGAATTTTGTTTGTAATAAATTAAGTTCCTAAAGAATCAGACCATTTCGAGTATACTCGATCTCGGGGCTCCTGCAAGAGCTTTAGAAGAAAAAAATAAAGGGTCTAAAAAATGTTTAAATTTGAGTACTTTTTAAAGAAACTTAGAGATAAGAAAAAGTTAAAGCTGAATCAAAGAAGACGTTATTTTTAAAATATGCGGATAAACCTTGAAGAATGGAATGGAAAGCATTTAAATTTGCATAAAAAGCAGGATCCATTCGCAGTGAACAAGGAGAAAATGGCCTTCGGATAGTAAGTACATTCACTGTTGATTCACTATTTGTGAAGGTCTTTAGGGTTTCATCAGATGAAATATTCAATGAAACCGTTATTTATATTATTCAAGGTTGAGATTTGCTTGGGTGTCTCAAGGTTTGGTCACCTTGAGGGATTTTTTGTTCTCATTATTACTAATATTCAGTTTTTATTTTGGTAGAAACGACCATGAAATATGTAAATATAAAAAAACATGTTGACATCAAACTACACATTTTAATGATATGATTGATACAACACCGGTATATTGTTTTCCTATAGTTAATAAGCTTTTCCTGATCACAGTCTTGCAGTTAGAATGTTTATAATGTTTGTTTTGCAAGGTATAACACTCGTTTTTCACTCTTCTATCCCTCTGCAAGACACCTGCTTCACAATACAGAGGATTTTGCACAGGCAAATGTGTGCATCCACTAATCTTTAGCTTGACAGAGGTTTAACGGTATAAGCAGCCTACTAACTTATGTTCGCAGATAATTAGCGGTCACAACAATCCACTAATTATACATCACAGGATCTGAAAGCTGAGATTAAGTGTTATGTTCCATATCAGGCTCAGAGTGTCCCATGGAAATTGTACGTGGTTCTTGATAATGCGGTGGTGTCACGAGCAAGGCTCCTATTAATAACAATTAATGAGGGAGGAGAAAAAAAAAGTCAAGGCATGATTTAACTCTTTAAGTGCTACGGCGTGGTTTTTTTTCTTAAACATTGTGCATGCAGGAACTCAGGCAAATTTTGAGTATTTTTGCCATTACACTATAACGTCCGGTTCACTTTCCTTCTGATATTCCCATCAGGAATAACATGACCGCCTATGCATGGTACCTTCACCCATGCCTCTTCCATCCCCAATAAAACACTGAACAATTGATTCATTGGAAAAGGCATAGGTCACAGCTTTATTATTATAGCACCAAATTTTATAATAATAAGAAGGGATTTTCTGAACATCTGAAACTTATCTCTGTAAACATGACCCAACCGCTTGATGCGGAAGGCAGTTTCCACTTAATACCAACCACGAGCTCGTCATCCTGCAGAGCCTGCACCCTGCAGAAATCATCTCCCCCAGTGCCTCACCCTTAGGCGGCTTGTCCGTTGTCGTTCCGTTAGCAAGTATTCCTGCAGCTGTGACTTCATCAAGGAGCCCCCACACCCAGGGCGGGCGCCCGGGCAACTTATTCTTTCTTCCAGGCTGTCAGGTAGCAAGAGACAGAGCCCTCCCCTTACCCTGCTTTAAGTATCCTATTTTGAAATAGGGATGGGCTGCCGGTTCGAATCGGTTCGAAGTTCGAATCGAACATCGGCTGTTCGAAAGTTCACGAACTTTGAACTTTTCGGGACGTTCGCGTAAAGTTCAGGGAAAACATTTTTTCAAAAAAATTCCAAAAAATGCTTGAAAGATCATAAAAAAAAACAAAATCGAAAAATAAAGAGACTCTTTACTGCAGAATATAATAATAAATGGTTTATTAGATATTGAATTAAACGGGATTATTTTTAACATTGAAGCCTATGGGATTCATAAACATTTCCCACTCATTGTTGGTCAAACATTTCCCACTCCTTGTTGGTCAAACATTTCCCATGGCTTCAAATTGCATTTAAACATGAGCAAACGCGGTAAACATGAGCACAGCGGTGAAATGGCTCAGCACTCAGCAGTGAAAGGGTTAAAAATAATAAATAAATAAAAAATTCATAGTTTCCTGTCCCCCAGGGCAGTACCCGGACCCCCATACACCTTTTACGGCAAATATCTTGCATATATGCCCTCTTGGAGGGGACCTTGACTTTCGAACGTTTGAGCCCCATTGACTTGCATGGTGTTCGAATTGTGTTCGAGTTCTCGGTCAAACTTTTTCGGGTGTTCGAGTTCGAATGTGAACCGAACACAGGGGTGTTCGACCCATCACTACTTTGAAACATTGTAGCAGTGCTCCCACTCTCACCCAATCCTGATTCTGACTGTCTGACCAATGCCCGCTGTCATGTTCCCCTCCCCCTTAATAGTCCGGAGGAAGCCTTTCCAAGACATATACAAGGAACGATTCCCTTTCACTTGAGCCCAACTTGCATGACGGGTTTCTATAAACCTACAGCCTATTTACATTTATCTGTAAACTGATCTGTAAACACCCCCAGACCGGGTGAGAGAAATGGTGGCGGGTCAAAATCCTGCTCTCTCCCACCTGCACCTACCAGCATCTCCCTCCACCCCCATCCCTCTCCTTCTCCTCCTTCGAGACACACTGCATCCGCCTGTTCTCTCCTTTGGCCCTCAGGGTGGCAGTCATCTACCGCCCACCGGGACCAACCTCCCAGTTCTTTGACCACTTTGCTACCTGGCTTTCTCACTTCCTGTCTTCTAATCTTCCATGCCTAATTCTCGGGGACTTCAACATTCCCATTGATGATCCTTCCGCCCCTGCTGCCTCCAAACTTCTTTCACTCACATCCTCCCTTGGACTCACACAATCCTCCCTCCTCCCTACCCACCGCGATGGTCACGCTATTGACCTTGTCTTTTCCAACCTCTGCTCCATTTCTGAGTTCAACTGTCGCCCTTTCCCCATCTCTGACCACCACCTTCTCTCTTTCAACCTATCAGGACTTCCTAAACACCCTGCCCCCCCACCCCGCACACACACTCACAGAAATCTACAAGCTGTGGATCCCCATCAATTCTCCAATCTACTTCACCACCTCCCTCACACCTCATCCTTCACCTGCCTTGATGCTGCCACTAATCACTACAACACTACTCTTATCTCTGCTCTAGACAGTCTTGATCCTCTTCGACTTTGTAAGGCCCCACGCCGCCAGCTTCAGCCCTGGCACACCCTCCAGACACACCACCTGCAAAGATGCTCCTGCACTGCAGAGCATGCCTGGAGGAAATCCCGCTCTGAAGCTAATTTTGTTCACTTCAAGTTTATTCTCCGGTCATACACCTCTGCCTTCCACTTGGCCAAACAATCCTTCTTCTCATCTCTTATATCTACGCTGTCCTCCAACCCTAAACGGCTCTGGTCCACCTTCAACACGCTCCTCTACCCACCTGCACCTCCCCCCTCAGCTGCCTTCAGCGCTCAAGACCTGGCAGACTACTTCCTCAGTAAAACTCTAACTATCAGAAGCAACATCCCAACACGAGATAGTTATCTGCCACCTCCACTCTCAGAGGTCCCCTCTGCCACCCACTGTCGCTTCCTCCCAGCCACTGAGGAGGAAGTCAATTCCTTATTGTCCTCCTCACATCTCACCACGTGCCCGCTCGACCCCATTCCCTCACATCTAATTCCTCCCCTCTCCTCCTCCCTCACCCCTGCTCTCATACACATCTTCAACCTATCTCTCTCCACTGGCTCCTTCCCATCCGCCTTCAAACACGTGCTAGTTACCCCTTTACTAAAGAAACCATCCCTCAATCCCAACTCTCCATCCAACTGCCGCCCTGTATCCCTGCTTCCCTTCACATCAAAGCTCTTAGAAAAACTAGTCTTCTACCGCCTCTCCCTCTTCCTGTCCTCCAATTCCCTACTTGACCCCCTGCAATCTGGCTTCCGTCCCCTACACTCAACTGAAACTGCCCTCACCAAAGTCACCAACGACCTCCTAACTGCTAAAAAACACGGCCACTATTCTATTCTCATCCTGCTTGACCTCTCGGCTGCTTTTGACACTGTTGACCACCCCCTCCTTCTACAGACCCTCAACTCTCTGGGTCTCGGTAACACTGCACTCGCTTGGGTTGACTCCTATTTATCCAACAGGTCCTTCTGTGTGTCCTTTGCTGGTAACTCATCCTCTTCATTGCCTCTATCTGTTGGTGTACCTCAAGGCTCTGTCCTTGGTCCTCTGCTCTTTTCCATCTACACCTCCTCCCTGGGCAAAATCATCAACAGCTTTGGCTTTAATTACCACCTCTACGCTGATGACACTCAGATCTACCTCTCTACCCCTGATCTCTCTCCCCCTGTCCTTTCCAAAGTCAGTGACTGCTTATCTGGCATCTCCTCCTGGATGGCCTCCCACCACCTAAAGATCAACATGTCAAAGACTGAGCTCCTACTTATTCCCTCCAATGCCTCCCCACCTCCTGACTTCTCTATCACGGTGGAGGTATCACCATCTCCCCATCAAACCAAGTGCGCTGTCTTGGAGTTACACTTGACTCTGCTCTTTCCTTCATCCCCCACATCAAGTCTCTTTCCTCCTCCTGCCGATACCAACTGCGTAATATTTCCAGAATTCGGCCATTTCTTACCGCTGTCACCACAAAACAACTCATACACGCCCTGGTAATCTCCCGACTCGACTATTGCAATAATCTCTTATCTGGTCTCCCTCTGTCCCGCCTCTCCCCCCTACAATCCATCCTGAACGCCTCCGCCAGGCTAATTCACCTCACCCGCCGCTCTGTCTCTGCCGCTCCCCTCTGGGGCGCAGCTGGGGCCTGACAGAGATAAAGACCGGGTTATTCCGCCTCATAAGAGGAAGACCCAGTGCTTCACCAGAATAACCCACGCTGATACCAAGTGAGCGAGAGGACCCCGAGTTAGGAGCACCGCAGATCGATTGGACAGGGAGTGCAGGCGGTGAGCTGGACATCTTGCGGCAGTTACAGAAAAGCAAGACAGCGGATCCGGTAACCCATAAAATCCCAGTCAAAATCGAGCGGAGAGACGTCCTGGGTAGAGCAGAGCACCAAGTATCGGGCGGATGGGTGAGAGGCCTTCCAGGCCGTTGTGAAAATAGAAAGCACGCTGCTGTTTGTTTCAAAACCCACAGGGCCCCAACTTGACTAGTCGAAGATACCTCATAAATAATTCACTGGCCAGTTGAATATTGTACCCGGGTACCATCACACACACACACACCTACATTCTTGGGACATAACCTGTACGGGACTCACTCCCCAACCACAAAGGGGGTTAAAGATAGATTTTTCCTTTCTTTCCCGCTGCGCGTTTCTCGAATTGCGAAGCCTTGTATTTCTTTTCCGCTGCGCGTTTCTCGAATTACGAAGCCTTGTATTTCTTTTCCGCTGCGCGTTTCCCGCATTACGAAGTACTGTAAATATATCTACGTATACCGTGTTATTCATTATATGCCATTTATTCTAGTAACCTATATAATTTAAAAAATCCACGACGGTGCTGGAGTATATTTATTCCCTAGTGCGGGGAGACTGACCCGAGGTTCAATTTCAGCGGCTCCTCCGGGAGTGAGCGCTACAATCTAATAAACCGTTCATTATAAAATTCTGCAGCAAAAAGTCTCTTTATTTATAGATTTTTAGGATACTTTAACCCTTTCGCTGCTGAGGCTTTTCCCGCCCCTGTGCTGAGGTCATTTTTACCGGTTTTGCTCATCATGTTTAAACGCGTTTTGAAGGCTTATTTTAGTATATGACCCAGACATATTATATATCGTTCTTTCCGTCAGACTCGGCAGATTCATAATATGTCATTATTATATGTATACGTCATGACCTGTCTGTATATTATAACAAAAAATGCAATAAAATATGATTTTTCAATAATTTGCAATGTGTAAAGTGTTTTTTTTTTCACATTTTAAGATGCGAGCAATTGCGGTTATATTTTGTATGGGGTGCGCTTGTTAAAAAAATTAGAGATGGGGTCTCGTTACATTTTTTTTGGGGAAAATTACACGATTTTTAACAAACGCACCGCATACAAAAATCGTTAGTGCAGCATCATTGTTCACATTATAATTGAAATGGGAACAATATTGCTGCATTAACAAACCAAAAAAAAGAAAAAAAACTTATTTTTTTTTTTATAATTTCTTTTTTAAATATTTTTTTATTTTTATTTTTAATTTTTTTTTTTTTTACTAACTTTTTTCACATTCGAGTTTGGTATCGTTGGAACGGCCATGTTCTGGCCGATCCAACCATACCAAACTTTAACCCTTAGCTGCCACGGATCGGGAGATAGGAGTTCATTGGAACTCCCTATCTCCACCATTGGTGGCAGCTAGGGGTTAACTCTAGGACTGGCGTCATCGTGCTATGCACGATGACGCCAGTCCTCAGGGGGAGTCCCCGGAGGCTTGGCCGACATCCAATGTCGGTCAAGCCTCCGGGGACTCCCCCTGAGGACTGGCGTCATCGTGCATAGCACGATGACGCCAGTCCTAGAGTTAACCCCTAGCTGCCACCAATGGTGGAGATAGGGAGTTCCAATGAACTCCCTATCTCCCGATCCGTGGCAGCTAGGGGTTAAAGTTTGGTATGGTTGGATCGGCCAGAGCATGGCCGTTCCAACGATACCAAACTCGAATGTGAAAAAGTTAGTAAAAAAAATAAATAAATAAAAATAAAAATAAAAAAATATTTAAAAAAGAAATTATAAAAAAAAATAAACAAGTTTTTTTTCTTTTTTTGGTTTGTTAATGCAGCAATATTGTTCCCATTTCAATTATAATGTGAACAATGATGCTGCACTAACGATTTTTGTATGTGGTGCGTTTGTTAAAAAATTTTCAGCGCCGATTCGTGATCCGGCTCCCCAGGGGTTAATGCCAGGTACCATTTGGAAGGGCAGGCTGTGCCCTTCCAAATGGTGCCTGGGTTAACCCCTGCAATGCCACCGATCGGGAGGGAGAGAGGTCCGAAGGACCTCCCCCCCTCCCTTTCAGGCGCCTCCTCCGCACATGCGGGGGGGGCGCCTGAATTAGGTGTCATCGCGCAGCCGCGATGACACCTAATTAGCCCGGCGGCGGTTCCGGATGCTGGGCTGACATCGAGGATGTCAGCCCACACTGGGGGGGCCAGCGATCGTCCGGAACCCGGCCGAACGCTGACCCCAAAGGCTGGACGCGCTCAGCGCGTCCTCCGCATGCAACGTGTTATGCGGTTGGACGCGCTGAGTGCGTCCACCGCAGCGAAGGGGTTAAGCATTTTTCTGAATTTTTTTTCAAAAGTTTGATTTTTTTTTTTTTTTAAGTTTACTTATTTTTTCTGTAACAGCCCTTTTTATTATCATTTCCTGGACCTCCTGTGTAAATTTCAGACATTTTCGCTCTGTAGTTTCTTTTCAAACAGCGTTTCATTTTCACAGATTCACACAAACTATTTTGCTAATTTATTCACCTCCCTCGTCTGCGGTCTCAGCTGCTTCGGCTGTGTGCGATCGGCTCCTGCTCGGGCTTTTTACGTGGTTTTCGGCAGGTTAATCCAGATGTTTTTGGGACTTTTCTGCGTGCATTCGGTGGGTTTTGCGGTTAGTCTTCGTCAGGTTTGCGGCAGCTTTTCCCTGCAATTCGGGGACCCTGTGATGCTTGCTGAATACACCGCAGGGTCACCGAAATGGGATCGGCAAAGGGAACCGAATTGAAGAGAACGAAAAGTCACCGAACGTGCGGTGACTTTTCGAATCTCTTTGAATAACCCTGCTCTTGTCCAGCTCGTGAAAATTCCAAAAACAGTGGCGTGAATATAAAATCTTAAAAGACACGTACACGCTGCATATACAAAATAAAAATATATATACAAGTTTTCACGTGGTATATATAACATAATGCTACGTGTTCTAATATAATAAAAAATACAAATAATAATAAATATGAAATTTTTAAAAAAAATACTTATGTTGTCAACAGGATTAAGAACGTTGAAGCATCAAATGGTAATTTTTACTTGATGTAATCGCAAAGAGAACAAAAAAATATAAAATAAACACAATGGTGCAGAATCTCCAGGCATGGTGAGTTGTAATAGGTATAACAAGAAAAAAAGTGTCATCTGCGCTTATTCCGTTATAGGAATAAGCGTAGATGACCCTTTTTTCTTGTTATACCTATTACAACCCACCATTCTTGGAGAAACAAAACACAATTAGAGGTTTTGGTTTACTCGAATGGCCATTTGAGTGTAAGCTCACATGCCAAACGTCAAGCCACCTCCAGTGAAGGTGAGTCCTAACCAATGAACCACAGACTGCTGTGTAGCGAACCATAAACTCTCACGCTGCTTTTCAGTCATGAGGTAGACTGGTGAGCTTTTATTTATGCCCTCCCAGAAATAAATCCACCTTGGGATCAAAAAACAAAGTCATGGAACGGAATTAGCTGCAAAGATTACCTGGCTGGAAGTGCAATCAAATATACATAGTACAGGAGGAGCGGCGTTGCGCCTACTCCCTGATGGGGCGGCTGCAACCACCAAATGTATCCAGCCCAGCAAAATGTATAAAACATAGCAAGAACAAAAGGTGTCCTCTGCACTTATTCCTATAACACCATGTGAAACAAAACACAATTAGAGGCTTTGGTTTCTTTTAATGGCCATTTGAGTGTAAGCTAACCTGCCGAACGTCAAGGCACCTCTAGTGAAGGCAATGAACCACAGGCTGCTGTGCGGCGAACCATAAACTCTCACGCTGCTTTTCAGTCATGAGGAAGACTGGTGAGCTTTTATTTATGCCCTCCCAGAAACAAATCCACCTTGGGATCAAAAAACAAAGTCATGGAACAGAATTAGCTGCAAAGCTTACCTGGCTGGAAGTGCAATCAAATATGCATAGAACAGGAGGAGCGGCGTTGCGCCTACTCCCTGATGGGGCGGCTGCAACCACCAAATGTATCCAGCCCAGCAAAATGTATAAAACATAACAAGAACAAAAGGTGTCATCTGCACTTATTCCTATAACACCATGTGAAACAAAACACAATTAGAGGCTTTGGTTTCTTTTAATGGCCATTTGAGTATAAGCTAACCTGCCGAACGTCAAGGCACCTCTAGTGAAGGCAATGAACCTCAGGCTGCTGTGCAGCGAACCATAAACTCTCATGCTGCTTTTCAGTCATTCCCATTGGGGAATAGCCACGACCCTGCTCCTCCACTATGTATATTTGATTGTACCTCCAGCCAGATCATCTTTGCAGCTAATTCCGTTCCGTGACTTTGTTTTTTGATCCCATGGTGGATTTGTTTCTGGGAGGGCATAAATAAATGCCCACCAGTCTTCCTCATGACTGGAAAGCAGCATGAGAGTTTATGGTTCGCTACATAGCAGCCTGTGGTTCATTGGTTAGGACTCACCGTCACTAGAGCTGCCTTGATGTTCGGCAGGTGAGCATACACTCAAATGGCCATTCGAGTAAACCAAAGCCTCTAATTGTGTTTTGTTTCAAACGGTGTTATAGGAATAAGCGCAGATGCCACCTTTTTTCTAGTTATGTTTTATACATGTGCTGGGCTGGATACATTTGGTGGTTGCAGCTGCTCAATTAGAGAATAGGCGCGACCCTGCCCCTCCTGTACTAAGTAATAGGTTTAAAACCATTCACATATTACAGAGCCTAAAGGGAACCTGGCTCTGAGTATCTTTACTTTTGGTCAACTGAAGGGTGGCACAATCCTTTTTAATTGCTAGCTGCTGTCTGATAAAAAAAAAAGACCAGACACCACTGTGGGTACAAGGTCATAACGTATGCAAATGGTAAAATAAATTGTATAGCATATATATAAATTGGGCAGTAGTTCAATACACATATATTTTATCTTATTTTCACAAATACATTTTTATGATAGTTTTTCTCCTTTTTATTACACTCACAGTGTTATTCACGGAGATCCGAACTTGCCCCGAAAATGCACCGACCAGCGATCTTCCCTGTACATTGCATTTTCTTTTCCATTCAGCTATTCACAAAGCAAAATTTTAGAGAAGCAATGGTTAATCTATTCACAGACACCGAACAGCAGAGAAAAGTTGTCGTAATGCACTGGTGTTTGTGTTTTCATCCGACAGGTTTATTCAGACGAATCCCATAGGTTTCAATGTGAAAAATATTCTTGTTTTTATTCAGTATCTAATAAAGCGTTTTTTTTTTTTTTAATCTGCAGTAAAAAGTCTCTTTATTTATTTTTTAGGATCTTTTAGGCATTTTTTCGGGATTTTTTCAGCAATTTTTTTCCCGTTTTTTTTTTTATGTCGTTTTTTTCTTTTTTCTGTAACAGACCTTTTTATTATCATACATAGGACCTTATATGTAAATTCCAGGCATTGTCGTTCAGTATCTTTTTCTTTGCAAACAGCGATTTTGATACTTTTGACACTTTCGATCGTCTTGTTTATTTGTTTTTTTTACCCCATTCGTCGGCTTTTTCCAGCAGCTGGTCGGCGCTGTGTTCGGCGGATGGTCGGCTTTTTCCAGATGTGTTTTTTTGCGGCACTTCCAAGTGATCCGATTCTTTGAATGGTATCGGTTGCATTTTTTGTGGGATTTGGGGCATTTGTTTGGTGGATTTTTGGCGGTTTTTCGGCAGATTTTCGAGCAACTTCCCTGCACTCCGGGGACTCTGCAGTGAATGCTGAATTCAACGCAGAGTGGGGAAATTTGATTCCCCGAAGTTGGTGACATTCCGGTGCTCTGTGAATAACCCCTTCAGAGTATCAGGATATTCCCCAGAGTATCCTGGTATGTTTCAGAGATGTATTGTGTGGTCTGCCAATGATTTGCTACCCTATTTGTTGCAATACAGGTGCAGTACTTCCCTTTTTAGTATTTTTCACTGTGATTTGTGCTTTTTTCTTTTTACTGTCATAATTGGAATAGAAGGAATATATTCCAGGGAAGCGCATGACATCTTATTGTTTACTATTTTAATTCGGATACAGTGTATCAAATGTATACAAACAAAAATGTTAATCATAATGCTTAATTAAGCTTTTATTGGATGATGGATTTTTTTTCATCCTGGCCAAATGTTTCCTTTCGTGCAGATAGAGCTGTCTCATCCTGACCCAGCTATATTTTATTTTAAGTCGGCCTGTCACTTGTGGGATTTTAATAAGATTAAAATCTTTGTTATAATTACATTTTGAAACCTTGTGAAAGCAAAGTAGTAGGTTATGCTGAGTATGGATTTGCGATGGTTGTGAAAAGCTCATCAAGCCTTTCTGACAAGCAAACCGTAAGTGAATCCATATAGAATGGTGCAAGAAAGTACAGAGAAAGAGGTCAATACAGGAGGATGAGATGTATTGTAATTGTTATTATCACCATGAACATGCTGAGAAACATATGCTGCAGAGCCTTACTTTACAGAATTAGTTTATTCAGCAGCAAGAAAACAAGCTCGGGTTGAGCATCCCATATCCAAAACGCTTGGGACCATGGATTTCCGATTCTTCTCGTTTTTGGAATCTTTCCAGGATTCTGCACAGCTAGAGGGAAGCAAGGGATGTGACTGGAGTGCCATGAGAGAAAAGGTGTGTAGCACCATCAAGGGACATGCTGGGGCACACTGGATGGTGCCAGCGGGCATCATGCTGAACGCACTATCAGGGTTATTCAAAGAGAGAGGATCTGCCCCCCAAAATGCACCAAACAGTGAATTTCCGCGTACGGTGTAATTTCGGAGCCATTTGGATATTCAAAATCTGGCAATTCGCCAAATATTGGCGAATTGCCAGTGAAATACGGTAATCTTTGGCAGCAGTGATATCCCCATAGAGAAGCAGTGGTTAATCGATTCAGAGAACTCCAAACAGCAGGGAAATTTCAGTGAAATGCCTTTATGTTTGGTGGTTTCATTCGGCAGGTTTAATCAGGTGAATCCCATAGGTTTCAATGTTAAAAGTATTCCTGTTTTTATTAAATATATATTAAACCATTTATTCTTTTGATTTGCGGCAAAAAGTCTCTTTATTTACTTATTTTTGCGATTTATTTTTTTTTAGGCATTTTTCGGGATTTTTTTGGCAAATGTTTTTTTTCTGTTTTTATAAATAACCTTTTTTTTCAGTAACATAACTTTTTATTATTATTCCTAGAACCTTATATATTCATTAAATATTTGTGAAGTATTTTTTTGCAAACAGCTTTTCAAAGATAAAGTGTATTTTTGAGGGTTTTTTTTAAACCCTGTTTGTAGGCTTGTCCTTGTCGGCTTTTTCCCATTGCTGGTCGGCGCTGTGTTCAGCGGATCGTCTGGTTTTTTTATGCGTTTGGCAGGTTTGCGGCGGATCATCGGGTGTGTTCGTCGGGTTTGCTGTGTATTATCAAATCGGATCCAATGTTTTCCCAGCAGGTTGCGGAAGCTTAACGGATCCAATGTTTTTAGAGGTTTTGCAGCAGTTTTTACTTTCGATTCGGCGGCTTTTCCCTGCACTTCAGGGACCCTGCGGCAAATGCTGAATTTGCTTCAAAGTCTGGGAATTTTATTCCCCGAAATGCGGTGAATGAAAGAACGCTCTTTGAAAAACCCCTCATGTGCCTGTTGGCATTGCTGAGCGTGTCTCTGGAGGAAAATGCTGGCACTGAGGACCACACTGGCATGCTGGGAGAGACGAGAGTATGGCTACAACGTAGGAGGAGGTGAGTAAGGGTGGCTGCAGGACAATGGTTTTCAGCCTTCTTTTCCAGTGTTCACAATCCGGTGGTGGGTTTTCAACCTGTAAGTGTAGCTTTAAAAACAGTAGGGACTCCTTGGTTCTTCTTCCTGCCATGTTGGCAGCAAGGAAAAAGTGTGATAATCATTCATGTGTTGAGGTCTTCAATTAAAATACAGTGACCTTTCTGGGAATGGTGCAGGAGGCAAGAGATATACATGCTCAATGACAGAAGAAGGGAAGGGTAATCTTACTGCAATGGGTCTCTTACAGATGTTCTGTGGAAGGTGTCAAAGATCTAGAAGCATTCTGAACCCTCAGGTCGTAGTCCTAAAGTTACTTTTACCCTAGGATTGTTATCATGGAACCAGATTCGTTATTTGTTTCCCCCCTATGCTTTTACTTAAAATGGATTAGTCCACTCTCCCTGTCTAACTCACATAGTTAGTTTGCTCCAGCCCCATTTCCTGCCTCAGCAAGCTGCCAAGCCCCCAGTGTACCATAAAGGCATGTGAGTTAAGATCCTGTTCTGTATTGGTAATTGCATTTTGTTTTTATCTTCTCCCCATTACAAAGCATATCAACAGAAGCTCTCTCTTCCCACAACACACCTTTTATTTGCAGTTACTTTCCCAATAAAGTGAAGAAAATATAAAGTACTTTGTGCGCTTTCAAAAGGAGATTAGTTAAAGCTATATGAGTTCAATCATGTCCTGCATGTGACATTCACTTCTTGCATGTGACCCTGGGGTTTGAAAATAATTTTAGTAGAGGGTATTTTTTAACTATTCCATGATTATCATAGTAGCAATTCTAAAAGATTGTTGGGACCAGTAAGTAAGAATTGTAACTGGAGCCCCTGGCGTGAGACAAGGTGGGCCCTTTGCAGGAGATGTTAAGCCCTTGAGGCAGGTTTGCTGCGGGTGCATTGATGCAGAATACAGCACACATATATAACCCCTGATCTGGGGCAAGGTCCTTATACTGGCCTTCTAATGCTATGCAGGATACAGGGCAAGGAATAAATAACACAATAACAACAGGGGTTAACAAGAGACAACAAGACAATATGCCCAGCAGCAACAGGGACCCTGAACTTGGATGAGGCACTTGCAATGGCCTCTAGGGATGTGCGTTTCGGGTTTCAGAATTTCGGAATTTTCACAAAATTTCCCGATTCGTGTTTTCGAGCCGGCCGATTTTTCGAAAATTTTTAGATCCGAAAATGGCAGATCCGAAAAGTTTTCCGAGCCAAAACGAAATATTTTCGGAATTTTCGAATGGACTTGAAATGTGTCAAATCGAAATTTATTTTCGCTCTATTCATGATTTCGGTTCCATTCGTGATTTCAGTTCCATTTCGGTAATTCTGGACATCGTATATTTAACTATTATCGGTTATATCGCTGATTCTGTAAATTTTGTATTTGTAAATGCGTATCACTTGTTTTTTTTGTTTACAATGATCCGATAATTCTGTTGATACGAAAATTCCTTCGGAATCGGGTCGGATCCGATTCGTCTGCGGGTCACGCATGCGCGCGCGCGCGGATGTCGTAACTTTATTGAGCCATTTTTGTAGAGAGTTTTGACAATTGCCAAAAAATATAGAAATTATTTATCATGGCTGAAGGAAGAGACAGAGAGTCCCATTCGGACACCTCCTCATCTGCTTCCACCCCAGAGACACCCAGGAAGAAGCGGGCCAGCAACATGGCATTTGACGAGATGCTGGAGCTGGTCCGCATCTTTGATCTTAAAGATTATGACTGCCGTAAGGGCCCTTACGGCAGAAAGAATAACGCGCGCAAGGACCGTATCCTAGATAAGCTATGCACCACCATCGCGGAATTATTTGGGAAAGACCGGACGAAGGACCAGCTCCGAAAACGCTGGTCCGACCTCAAGGTGCGCGAGCAGGGGCAGCTGAGGCACATCCGGCGTGTCATAGCCAAACGTAAGTGTCATGTTATATTGTAAAGCGCTGCGCAAACTGTTGGCGCTATATAAATCCTGTATAATAATAATAATGTGCTTGCATGTGCTAATGTGCACAGAAATATGTTGATTTATCTAGTCCTTTTTCATGCAATGTGATTGTGTATAGCTTTGCGTTTTCACAACTCGTCATACATGCATTTTTGCCATAGCGCTTCCTTTTTGTGATTTTACGTATTCGTGAAAATTGTGACATTTGATGTATGGAGATGAAGTTACAATGCTGGATTTCTTTTGGCACTGTGTGTAGTCTGTAGTGTGCTGGGGGGGGTTGTTGTGATTGATTGATGCATACGAGAAGACCCGAAGCTTGCCCAATATTGGCTCCCATCTGCGCATCAATAAAAATCTCTGCGTCTCTGCTAAGTGGTAGGATGGGACATGTAGTTCTGAAAGTGCATCCAAACAGAGCCGCCTTCAATACATCCTCAGCAGCTGCTGAATTGTTGCAGCGCAGCAATTCAGTTTGCTGCAGCAGTGTCATTATTGAACGCTTTAGATGCAAATTTCAAAACAAAATGGCGGATTTCTGTTGTTTCTGCTATATCCACAGTTTTATTAGCAGAAACTGAAAGTGAAACTGAGACTGAGGCATCTATAAAATAACTAAAAGCAGTCAGCACAATGCGTTTTGTACGCACACAACACAAATAATAGTTTTTATTGAATAAACGTAATGTTTACTTCTGAAAAAAATATATAATTGAACGATAATATATGTCTATGTGCAGAGGAAATAAATAAATATTTTGTGACTTTAGACCTATGAGATGGGAGTAGTGGTGTGTCAAGCTGGTAGTGCTAGTGGGTAGTGGAGGGGTGTCGCAATACTTTCGGCAATATATTGTATAGATATACCATTTTTTCCAGTCTGCATTATTTACGTGTTATTTTTTGGATTTGGCAGAAGACAGGAAGAAGGTAGCATCTGCCCCGGCGGGCACCAGTGCCCCAGTGGAGGAGGAGTCACGGGCGACCACCAGTGCTGGTATATACTGTTTTATTTTGCAACGACTTTTGGACAAAAACAGAAACATTTTTTGTTTACTGTATTTTAATTAAATTTTTTTATGTATAGCACAAGAGGAGCAGGAGGAGGAAGAGGAGGAGCCGGAGGAGGAGTCAGAGCCTCAGGAGGCCGCCAGCACTGGTATATGCTACTGTTATAGTTTTTCAAGACTTTCAGTCAAAAATAGAAACCTGCTTTACTTACTGTATTTTCCTTCTTTCATTTATTGGATATATAGAAGGAGAAGCCAGACCGGACACATCCAGCATTAGGCAAATTAACCGGATGGCGATCGGCGAGCTACGCCTGGCTGTAACAACTATAGATTCCATCCAGGAACTGCTCCAGGAACTGCGGGAGCACATAAGCAATGCCGCTGACATCCTGGAGCGGCAGTGAGACCAGCCTCCTCCCGAAATTGCGCAGCGCTTTACAATATAACATGACACTTACGTTTGGCTATGACGCGACGGATGTGCCTCAGCTGCTCCTGCTCGCGTGCTTTGAGGTCGGACCAGCGTTTTTGGAGCTGGTCCTTCGTCCGGTCCTTCCCGAACAGCTCCAGGATGGTGGTGCGTAGCTTGTCAAGGATACGATCCTTGCGGGTGTTATTCTTCCTGCCGTAAGGGCCCTTACGGCAGTCATAATCTTTGTAATCAAGATGCGGACCAGCTCCAACATCTCCTCAAATGCCAGTAATTATCTCAAGTGAACCAATATTCTGAACAAGATGTTTGCCTGGCTTACAATGGCGGCCATCTTCCAGTCTATTTCCACTACACTATGTTTGTTTGTGCCCCTGTTGGGTAGTTTGCCATCCTTGGCATGTTCCCTTCCCTTCCCCATGTTGTAAATAAATTTTCTATTTTTTCTATATTTTCCTGTTTGTGTGCGTTGCTTTTCCTTACTTAATAAGTTAATATGTATTGCTTGGTTTCCACACTGTTAAAATTATATGTACATAAATTTATTGACATTTCTATGGACCCTTTGTCATAAATTTGTCAACATATTTGTGGCCATGAATGTGACTGTGCACATTCTACACTTCCTGCCTGGCCAAAAAATGTCACACACTAACACAACCTTGTTGTACTGCCTTGAGATTTGATTACCGACGTGGCCTGGTTTTGTTAAGCTTAGGCGATGTCACAACAACACGGATTTTTGTCCACAGTCACATTCATTGTATAACCAAGAATTTATCAAAAAATATTGATGGCAGCACTGCGTGAAGTCTTCTCCGACACAACCCAAAGATCCTCAGTGCGGCTCAGGTTTAGTTTATTTGTCCCTGTTTGCAGCTTCACGCAACACCTCCTCCCAGCTATGAGCTCTCTCTCTCCCACTGCAACATGGTCACGTCTTTGCAGGAAGACAACAGCGTGGGGGAACGGCAGCTGCCGACAGTCCCAAGACCTTGTCACAATGACGTCAGTTCTGGAGTCAACCCCTAACTGCGACCAATGGTGGAGATAGGGGGTTCCTTGGAACCCCCTATCTCCCGATCCGCAGCAGCTATCGGTTGGTTAATGTTTGGTATCTTTGGATCGACCAGAGCATGGCCTTTCCAACAATACAAACATGAAAATGTTAAAAATTATAAAAAATTAAAATATAAAAAAAAATAAACAGGTTTTTTGTTTTGTTTTGTTAATGCAGCAATATTGTTCCCATTTCAATTATAATGTGAACAATGATGCTGCACTAAGGATTTTTGTATGGGGTGCGTTTGTTAAAAATAGTGTAATTTTCACCCAAAAAATATAACAAGTCCCCTTTTCAATTTTTTTTAACAAACGCAACTCATAAAATATAACCGCAAACACTCGCATGTTAAAATGTGAAAAAACACTTTACACCTTGTAAAACAAACATTGAAAATTCTAATTTTATTGCATTTTTTGTTATAATATACAGACAGGACATGACGCATACATATGATAATGATATATTATGAATCATCTGCCGAGTCTGCCGGAAAGAACGATATATAACATGTCTGGGTCATATTATAAAATAAGGCTTCAAAAAAACACGTTTAAACAAGAGGAGCGAAACTGTTAAAAATTAGCTCAGCAGCAGACCGCAGTGCCGCACACAGGCGTGAAGGGAAGCCGTGAAATGCCTCAGCAGCGAAAGGGTTAATTTTTTTTTGTCTGTTTTAAATAATTTTTTTTTTTTTTTTTTTCGTTTCAGATCATTTTGATCAACTATTTTTCCGTTTTAAAACCTTTTTGTTCTGGTTTTTATTTTTAAAGTCAGACCATTCGGGTCAGTTTAGCGTTTTTTAAATCGTTTTGTTCATTTTTTTTGTTCCTTGGCTTTCATACCATTTTTTAATGTGATTAAATAAAGTTGTGAAATGTATATTCATAAGAAAAAAAGGATCTTTATTTAATTTAAAAAAAACACGATAGAATCGCCAGAATTATCGTATCGACAGAATGAATTATCGGATCCGAAAAACAAACCAAAAATTTATTATAAAAAAATATATAAAGTATAAAAAAGTAAACCATAGTAGTTTACATCAAAACGAATAGAGTTAGACAGCTTTGAAACGAGGAGAACAGACGTTCCGAGAAAACGAAAATTTCCGAAATCCTGAAAAGTCGATACAAAAAACGAGCAAAGTGACACGAAAATACGAAAAATGGTCGAGGAGAACAGACGTTCCGAAAAAACAAAAAGTCCCGAAATCACGAAAAGTCGATACAAAAAACGAGCAAAGTGACACGAAAATACGAAAAATGGTCGATATTCGGAAAAAAAAATGTACACGAAAAACGAGTCGAGCCGAACCGAATCGAAACAGAAATCGGCCGAAACGAGCCGAATCGAAAAGTTTAAACATCCGAACAAATCGAACCGAAAAAAAAATCGGTGCACAAGCCTAATGGCCTCTAAAACTGACTGATAGAATGCTGCTAGGTAAATACAGAGAGACAGGGGAGAACAGGACAGAAAGAACATATAATAGAATAGTCATAGAATGCAAGAAGTTCTAAATGCTAGAGAAGAGTGTGAGCCGTATGCCAGTTACCAAGAGCCAGGAGATCAGGTTAAATAAGCAGAGGTCGGTACACAGGATATCAATAATACAGAGCGCAGGGAGCAGACAAAAGAATAGTCAGAGCCAAGCCTAGAACATACACCGAATAACACAGATAGCAGAGCTACAAGTAACAAGACTCTCAGGAACTGGACCCATGCAAGAGCAGGGAGCTATTGCACTGCTGCAATATATATATATATATCATTACAGGACTCAGTAAACAGGACAAGTGATCCCAGGCCAGATGAGCAACATAGGAATCCAGGAGCGGCACGGTGTGGAATGGCTAACCCAGACAAGGAAGAGCTGGCCTGGATCATTCTCACCACCAAGGGGCCTGGCTTGAAGGTAGAAATGGGACAAGATTCATGGAAGAACTTGAAAATACTCCAAAACCTCACCTAAAATTTTTGAAACTGATCAAGTATCTTAATGGGTGAGATAAAAGGCCAGGTCTCAGGGTAATGTGCAGAATCATGGAATTTGCTGATATAAGAGAAGATGCCCAGTTCGATAAATCAATGAGGTTCACCACCGTCTATATCAATAAATCAATTAAGGGGGAATCAAATCACCTTTGTTATCCAGCAGAGAAATCCAACTGATGTGCGTTAGATTATCATGAGAAGCGGTCAGTTAAATGGAAATGTTACAACGCGATAGATGAGGCTAAAGAAGTAACCTTCATCAGTATATATTTTTTTTTGTAAATCCAGAAGAAATGGAAACTAGCTTGTCGAATGTGAATGGAAATCTCCAAGGAAACGGTAAAACTGGCTAAGTGTAAATGTGGGTATAAGAGTAAGAGCCAAACAGCAGATAAGTGAAAGACTGATTTTAGATCACAAAGGAATATTGGGCTGGAAATGATTGGATTTAGAAACCAATTTGTGTCCTTCATACGTCACAACAGTAAAATAAAGCTGAGATGTCCAAGAGAAAGCTCTACTATTCTGCTCCGGCTAAATTGGTTCAAGCAGTTCGTCCCCCAGGGAAAAGAATCAATTATACCATCAATGTGCTCAGATAACCACACATGCACACAATTAACTTCTGTGCTCAAGTCTAAACTTTATTTTGTTTTCAAGTCGAACAAAAGCCTTTGATAGAACAATCAAAAAACTATTAAGGCACAAATTTGACTTTAGTAAGTAAGAATTTATGATAAAAGCTCCATTGGTCACATCATCCCCCATAGAATGTTTCAGCTGATTACACCAATTCTACACATTTCTCCAGTATTTTATTTTATATATAAAAAATAATACACCGCCCCAGGTTTTACTCACTGGTTATTTTTCCCATTTAGAGAAAATAAATGTAAAGCAATGAAGAAGTCATTGCTTGGAAACCAATAATGTAGGATGTAGACGAGTTATCCTGGGAACACTCTGTCCATTAGTTACATTATTACCAGGGGTCAAATCGAGCGACTACACTTGGGAATGCATTTCGTTCACTATTTTTCCAGAGTTTTCATGCTGCTTTTATTTATTTATTGAATCAAGTATATCCTGCTCTTTACTTCATCCTCCACATCCAGTCTCTTTCTTCCTCCTGTCGCTACCAACTACATAATATTTCCAGAATTCAGCCATTTCTTACCATTGACGCCACAAAGCAACTCATCCACGCTCTTGTAATTTCCCAATTTGACTATTGTAAGAATCTTCTAGCTGGCCTCCCTCTCTCCTGCCTCTCCCCCTTCAATCCATTCTGGATGCTTCTGCCAGGCTCATCCACCCCACCCTCTGCTCTGCCTCTGCTGCTTCTCTCTGCGAGTCCCTTCACTGGCTCCCCATTCACTGCAGAATTAAATTCAAAATCCTTACCCCCTGACCTAAAAGCTCTCACTAACTCAGCGCCCCACTACCTGTCCTCACTAATCACCAAATACACCCCAGGCCGCTCCCTAAGATCAAACAGTGACCTGCGCCTAGCTTCTCCCCGCATCACCTCTTCCCATGATAGACTGCAGGATTTCTCACATGCAGCCCCATCCTCTGACACACTCTCCCTTGTACTGTTAGACATTCCCCTAGTTTCTCTTCCTTCAAACGCTCCCTTAAGACCTTCCTATTTAGGCCCCGTTCACACCAGGGTGTTTTACAGCGCATTCCCATGCGCTGTAAAATGCCTAAACACGGAAATCCCATAATTTCCTATGGGGCCCGTTCACACCTGGGCCTTTTACAGCACGTAGGCACACGCTGTAAAACGTCCTACGCCCAAAGAAGTACAGGAGCTTCTTTGGGGCGTATTGCAGCGCGTTCGCAGGCATAGACTGCAGCGTGAACGCGCTGCAATGCGCGTTCGAGCTTTTTTCACATTTGCGCGATACGCGCGTCAAAAAACGCACGTATTATGCGCATCAAAAAATGCAGAGGTGTGAACACAGCCTTAGGGAATCAATGTCAATGTATTGTAACCCTGTCTATAATGTACCCATTGTAAGGCGCTGCGGAATATGCTGGTGCCTCTATATATATATAAAGAATAATAATAATCCTTATTACATTCCAAAAGTCTCTTTATATATCTCTTTTTTTAGGTTTTTTTTAGGCTTTTTTCGGCAATATTTTAAAAATGCCATTTTGTTTTTATATATACCGTAACAGGCCTATTTATTATTATTCATAGGACCTTATATATTATTTCCAGGCATTTTCGTGTAGTGTTTTTTTTGCAAACACCTTTTAAAAGTTGTGTCCCCCCCGTTCGTCGGCTTGTCGTTTTTTTCTGGTGACTGGTCGACACTGTTCAATGGGTCACTGGCTGTTTTCAGATTGATTCGACAGATGGTCAGATGCATTTTGTGGTTTTTCGGATCGACTTGGTGGTTTTTCGGATCGATTCTACGGGTTTTCGGCGGTTTTGCGACGGTTTTGCGGATGCATTCGGCGACTCGTTCGCTGCACTTCATGGACCCTGCAGTGAATGCTGAATTCACTGCAGGGTTGGCGAATCGGAATAACTGAAGTGCGGGGAACGGGAGAAAACAGAAATGTCGGCGACATTTCGGTGCTCTCTGAATAACCCTGTTAAAATACCTGTTCTGACACTGCGCACCATTTCTAAACCTTATTAAACTGTTCCAGATTATCAAAAATATTTGAAGTCTTTTTCCATATAGCTGACATGACCGTGATAATCAATGATGATATCGTTATCATCATTTTGCAAACTGACACAGAGGATCTGTTCGGTAGGTCACCGAAAGATTAATATTAGGGTCTCTAGGTCAGCCAATTTAATACATCACCAGATATTTTATGATTATCGCTCCACCTTTTAATGAGCCAGGTGCTCGTATAATAATTTGATTTTAAATGGCATATAACCAGTTAATTGTTACAGATTTTTTTTTGGAGCGTCTAATGTGAAGGTTATTGAAACAGCTGCATCATAATTCAAAATTAATCTACTAATGGTTTGGTCTGTAATGATGCCAATATCAATTATGTAGCACAGCTGTGATACAACAGAAATCTTTCTGTAGTCTAATGTCTTGAACACGCAGTCTGGATATTGCACAGAAGCATTCTTCCATGATAAGGGAAGGAACATTTCTTTTGTATGAATTACGCTAGACTAGGTTCCGAAAAAAAAAATGTGTCTCTTTTATTAGAAAATCCATTGCTTTCTACTCCCCAAGAACAAAGATGCATGTCCCATGGATTTACATTACCACAAGTCATTATATCGTCCTTTCATCCGTGTTGTAGAGTTCCACGTGACTTGAAATTTGACGATATTTTAATAGATGCTGTAATTTTACGAGAGATTCTGCAGATGCATTTTCACTCAGAAAACAAACATTTTCTGTCTTCTTGCTGTGACCAAAACCCCAGATGTCAAGTTTTTATAGTCGCAATCGTTGAGAAAAGGCCACTAGATGAGGTCAATCAATTTAATGATGCATGGAACCTATTGCCACCTATCACCTGTTCGGGTTGTTCATTGGTCAAGTTGGATAAAAACCGAAGCTTCAGTACTCTTTTGATGTGAGACCTTCAGGGGGAAGAGCCCATTCGGTGCGGAGCCTTGTCTTTAATCTCCACAATAAGGAATGAGGATTAGATCCATGAATATTATGATCTTTTCTTAAAAAGAAATACTAAAAGAATATATAAAAGCCCGACGCGTTTCGTCTATTTCTAGACTTCCTCCAGGGTAAGTGCAATATGTAGTAAAACAAAATCAGATAAAACCGTATATGTAATATATGTATGGTTTTATCGGATTTTGTTTTACTACATGTTGCACTTGCCTTTGAGGAAGTCTAGAAATAGACGAAACGCGTCAGGCTTTTATATATTCATTATTTATTTTTAATAAAAGATCATAATATTCATGGATCTAATCATCATTCCTCATTGTGGAGATTAAAGACAAGGCTCCGCACCGAATGGGCTCTTCCCCCTGAAGGTCTTGCATCAAAAGAGTACTGAAGCCTCGGTTTTTATCCCATTTCTACCTTTGTGGAGTGGCGGACCATCTCCTGGGAGTTGACTTCAGTAGCAAGACTGAAAGCTGAGTATAAACCCATTCTCCATATATTGTCACCTTGTTTTTGTATATTGCTTGTTGGTCAAACCTCCAATAATGTTGCCAAAAATTCTTAAGACCCCCTCCCAGGTTACTCCCAAATGGTGATATCATACTTTTGTAATTCTTTGTGCTCTGACGTACGTTGTTTGGTGTTTGTTTTGGCTTTGACTCCTTATTCAATGGTCATAGTTTCCGGATCCCAAACTTGGCTAGTTTTTAAGATTGTGAATTTCTGTTGCACCTTACCTGTTTCCTACCTGCAGGTTTAACTCCTCTTCCAGCTTATTTGAAGAAATTTCAAGTCGAACAAGAAATTCTATGCAGAGTTTGTATGAGATCTCATCAAAAGCTGGATCTATCAGATCATAAAGTACACTGCTCGGTGCCAATATAGCACTGGTCTATAGGCATTGTGTTTTTGGGGGGCAATACTTTGCACAATTGGTTTTCTGTAGGGATTTTACCAAACTGGCTACCATGCCTGAATGGTTGCAGGCATTGACTGGATGCTATGAGCAGGGAAATGGTTTGTAGGACGTCTCTCTCCAATCACCTCACGCAACCAATTATCTAAGTCATACACTAAGAGAAATAGAGTATCCGCATGACTGCTTGGCATACCTGATGTATCAGATGCATTTAAATGCCCTGCATCAAAGAAGACAAGGCTTTGTGGGATGCCTCAGGTGTGACTGCCCAGTCAATTGCAGTAGGTGCCTATATCAGCAATAAGATACCCAAGCCTTTCCATGGGCATCCTCTTTGCTGCGTGCACACTGGAGATTACAGAGCCACCAGTTGCTGAATGTAATTGCTGGACGCACAGCATCCATTAGTTCAAATAAATGTATCCCTATGGAAGGACTCTGCTCTCCAAAGCAAAAATAAATATAAAAAGTCTAGGAGAGAGCATGCTCATTCCAGATTTGTGTGCAATTGAGCCCTGGTCAAACATTTGTATCTGCTTTGCACTAGCCCCCTTTACCACCGGAGGCTCTGCATTGTCTACTTCTCTCTTTCTGATGTTCTAGGCCTGATACTGCCTAGTTTTGGTGCTATTTGAGTTAAAAGGGTTCACACCTGATGCCTGGGTACACAGGCGAGCAACCACTTAGGGCGACAAGAAGTAGCAACTGACCCAAACCCACAAGGCATTTGCATTGGTGTTTTTCACTGCATATTGCCTTGTTCGAGCACATGTTGGATTATCTGTTGCCGGACGTTTTCCCTTTTATGTGCTAATGCACGTTTGCGGCTTGTCCTTGACACAACTCTCATTCTTGGTATATGTTTTGTGGACTCTGCTATCCCTACCTTGTTGCCACTTGTGGTCCCTAATCCCTACCTAATCTTAAAATGGGGACGCTAAGAGGGAAAACCTTTCCCCAGTAGCATCCCCATTTTAGGGTTAGATTCCAGGACAGACGCTACCTCTGAACCTTGATCCGGAATACAGAGCTACCCTCAGTGATACTCGCAGTAGCGCTTCTGTGCCGCCACGAGTATCACTTCCTGGAGTCCATAGGACTCCATGGAGGGTTACGCTTCCAGGCCGTGAGCCCTGCGCGATCTCGCTCTTGAGAGATCGCACAGCATTGTGGAGTGATCGCAGAGGGAGATTGGGGGCTATTTGTCCCCAGCATCGCTCTGCTTCCAGCGACAAGAAGCAGCGGATCGAGCCTCCGTTCTTGCCGCAGGATGAGAGGTGAGTAATGGATTTATTGGGGCAGTTTTAGAGGATGGTAAATGAATTCGCAAAAGCAGAATCATTTAGCACCAGCTTTTAGGTGTCACAAAGTTTTTGATTTGGGTATCGGTGCAGTAATTAGCGCTTGCACTTTGTAATACCTTACTTATCCTAACACTAATTACTGATTGTCTCAATGTATCCTTCCTGGTAAAATCCTTTGTAAATGAATGAAATGAATGAATTGTGCTCCCATTGTTAAGTATAGGATTAGCAAAGTACAGTAAACTCGCGGAATCTAGCGCAATCACAAATGTGCAAACACATTTTTCACGGGTTTAACGTCAGGTATGTAATATTGGGGCTTGCATTAAAATCACTTATCCTAGCTTTAACGCTTACTCGTCCGAACGCTACAGTTAGCGTTCACTATGGAATAGAACCATTTGTCTTTTGTGTTTATCCGGGAAAATTCATATAAATATCAGATTTTTGTAAAAAAAACATATAATAAACCGTATCTGGCACTTCAAGCAGGGTTAGGGGTAGGTGTAGAGATACAGTGAATGTCAGGTATAGGGTTAGAGGTTGGTGTATGATAGGTAAGGTATAGGGTAGGTGAAGTCTTATGACTAGGTTTTAAATTTTGTGTAAAGTTTAGTGTTTTTTAAGGTGTAGGTTTGTTTGGGATATAATTAAAATATTCAGGGCCCTATTACATTCTTCGCACACAACGCAAAAACGCATTAACGCGAGGGGCAAAACCATTTGCGCTGAACGTCGTATTATGACGTTCGCACACAAAATGCTCGTTATCGTCTAACGCGAGTGACCCTGCGCAAACCCTTTGCGAGCGTAGTTTAGTGCGCGCATCCTATACTGAACATTGTGAGCGCAAATGCGTTTGTGCGCTGGTACGCGCATGTAATTACAATCTTAGCGCAAAATTTAACGGACAACGTTTGCGCGCATAATTTTTACGTCTTTGAAAAGCTGTTGGTAACGGCAAATTGTAACAACCTGACCGTACCAAACTGCAGATTCACAACGGAGAACGGCGATGTGCACGTTCTTTTTACTAGATCCGTCAAAAATGACAGCCACTACCTTGTCTTCCGTCAGAACGTACATCTGTTGTGCGCAGTCCGCACAAAATGACAGACTCATGTTAAAAATTACATTGCGCTCACTGATTTCTGCGCGCAACGGTACTTTGCGCGCATTTTTGCGTGTCAGTTTTACTAGCGCAATTTCCCGACGGATGAAAAAATGTGCGAGGAATGTAATTCTAGCAGTGATTTTCGTGCGTTAACGTTTAACGCTTCGCGGAAAAAACACGCGTTTAGCGTGCGTTTTTGCATTAAAAATGTAATAGGGCCGACAATATCTCCTACGTAAAATAGCCCGGTGAATTTAGTTTTGATAATTGAATGCCACACTTGCTGTCCTACCCCATGGCATGGTTCTGGCGAATTGAGTCCTTAATTATGTGATATCTACTTACTAAACCTTGCTAAATTATACAGTATATAAGAGGAGAGTCATTCTTATTCTGGATAAGAGGAGAGAGCAAAAAATATATATTTCAGTTTATTTAAAATAAGTGATGAACACTGAAACACTGAAAATGTATTTATTGATAATCTCCGAGCCTGAATATCTCTCTACAGAAATCCTTATAGCTGACAAGTCAAGGGAAAGTGACAGATTGGTTCTATTTTGTTTACATCCTAAGGGTTTTAATGTCTGACCAAATCCACTTTTTTAAATCATCGTTCACAGCCAAAAGTATCAGTTGGAATTTATGCAGAAAGAAAACCAATATCCACAGGGTAATTCCTAAAATAGTAGTAGGTTCTCCTGTCTGCTCTAATTTCATGCAGCAGAGACCTTCCCAAGCCTTTAGACTGGATGGAACCACGTGAGAGTAGATGGGAATGAGAGCCAGGGTAACATTGTTGTAACTTTTACTAGTTGGAGTAGATGCTTGAACATACATAATATGTAAATTATAAGAATATCCCTTTGCAAACCTATTTACAATATTTCCTGAGGACCATCATCAAAGAACATACCCAGTATTCCCAGTAGAGTATTTTATATGGAACCCATAAAAGTATCACTTGTGCCAGAATGAAGAGTGATTAAAATTTGATGATCTTTGTAGTGGTTAGCATGAACGGCATGAAGAATTATTGTCTCAACAGGTTTACAGATACATCCCACACAACTGTACTCACTTATTAGTCTCCCCCACATTTCTCATGCCAATATTCTGTCTTCTGATGATGCAACCATACCATAAGGTCACCAATGTGAATGTGTTCCTTTGCTTTCCTGTAATAAGACTCAATGTAGTCTGGTGGACGTGTATTACAAACGTGCAACTTGTAACCATCTCTGGTGTTAGTGCAAGGTAATAAAGGGGTACTTTAAGGTGAAAAAACAGTGTGGGGACCATAAGAGTTACAAAAACGCCAAGCAATCTGATGCCTTTAAATGAGCTTGCATCGACTGGTCTGGATGCAATGAGGTGTATTCCCTACCGAAAACTGAGAACGCTGTTCAGCTCAAGCTGACTGACATATTTTTAAGTTGGGGAAGCCCTCCATACAGAAGGCTAAACCAGACAACAGATGTATGCATACTGGTGCACACTCAGGACCCTCATAACCCTTGGTTTTGCTCACTTTAAGTATACAGTGTAATCCAGATGTGGACCCCTTGCTCAAGGTGTCAGCTATAAACCCTTGAGAAGGCCTGAGAAGCTTGAAACGATTTTGATCGTTGCTGCACCTCTCGTGCATAGACTTCCTCGGCAGCTTAGTTCTGGCCACCTTTTTGGGTGATAGCATCTGATTTGCATATGGAGTAGTCTTCTTTCTAAAGGCACCATCAAGCTAAAACCTTGTGAGAACTGAGCAGGGTCCCAAAGCAGGGCAGGCCACTATTACTTTTGCTTGTTCTCAGGACCCCCACAACCCTTGTTTTTTCTGACAGTATAGGTACACATAATTTCAGTGAATATGTGTCATTTCATGAATTTAAGTAATATTTTCAACTTTATTGTGTACATCGATTTTCACGGAGCTGGAAGGTCTCATATGTTGTATATCTGTAAGATTTAACTACCACTCAATTTCCTTCCCATCAAATATTCCTTACTGTTATACCTTTCAACAATTCAGAATGCTTAGGGGTCCACTTAGAGAAATTCTGTCTAAACCCATTCAGTATTTATGGGTCATCTGTGGCCTTAAGGTCTTGAATTACTTTTCTTCATTTTCTTTGAGAGTTGTCATGTTCTCTCATCCTTACCCCTCAAGCATGCCCTTACTTATCTTCATTTTATTTCCTAGCAAAAACATTGATTCTAGCTTGATTTCATTTTAAGGTACAATTATATAACTGAAAAATAAAAAAGTCTAGCAGCTTGACAAAAGTTTACGTAATTGAACAATTTAATAACCAATTCGGCATTTTGGATGTGGTGACTAAATCGATTTCTCCATATCTGAGTCAGGCTGTCACTTACATCTAAACACAATTTAATTAATGTACCAGCTGGGTGTAGTAGAGGTAACATCACCACTCTGCTTGGAGAGAGCCTGTGGAGTCATGGGCTCGATCCCAGCGAGCAACCTCTCCAGTAAGTGCCCTTGGGCAAGACACCCAACAGTACATACTCGCTGCACAGGACATACTTGAAAACGAGAGAAATCTCAATGTATCCTTCCTTGTAAAATCCTTTCTAAAAAAAAAAAAAAAATTCTATAAAATGTAACACCAACAACTTTGTTTGTTGTCATTTTCTTCTAGTTCCAAAATATTTTCTTCGGTTATCCTTTGGATTATGGGTTTACCACTAAACACTTCTCTCACTGCTCTGAGCCTCTATTCCGGTCTGACCGATGTCAAGTATCACAAAGATTTAAACTCAAAAAATCAGTTCAAGCTGTTAGATCTTTGTGGCTGTCCAACATTGGCTCAATCACAAGACAGTCACTATAATACAGGTTCAACTTGTACACGTTCCGATTTGTGCTACTGCTGGTATTCCTTTCTGGAGTACATAGGACTCATTGGAGGTCTACCTGTGCAATCATCTTCCAGTATTGCGGTATATGATGGCAGGACGCTAGAGAAAAATTTATTTTGTACTATTCCAGTTACAAAAAGAAAAATAGGTTGATATAACTTGGAATAGCAGCAGAGTCAATAACACTTGAGAGTGGAGCAGTAAGAGAAAATGGCTTGCTGTCACTGTCATTATTATTATTATTATTATCATCATCATTTAAATAGCGCCAATAGTTTCCGCAGCACTTTACAATAACCAATAGGGAACAAGATAAAGATGAACGGACTTAGGATGTAACCATTAGGTGTAGAGGGCCCTGCTTATAGGAGCTTACAGTCTAGAGGGATTGGGGTTGAGGAGGACAAGGGGAGTTTTACTGGTTGTCAGGATCATTAGTGCCAGCGGTTCGGGAATGGTGGGGCAATGGAAGTGGCTTCAATCATGTGGGAATAGGTGAGCAGGGGAATGAGCTGCATGAGTAATGGGATACGCTAATCTGAAGAGATGGGTTTTGAGGGATTTCTTGAAGGCCTGAAGATTAGGGGAGAGTTTGATAGGGCGAAGCAAGTCATTCCATAGGACCAGAGCTGCACTTGAGATGTCTTGGAGGCAAGAGTTGGCAACATGGGTGTAGATAGAGGACAGGTGGAGATCGCCGGCCGACCAGAGTTGTCTAGACGAGACGTGTTTGTGTAGTGACGAAGTCATGTAGGGGGGTTGAGCTATTGAGCGATTTAAATGTGAGCGTCAGTATTTTAAACCGTATCTTGTAACGTACAGGAAGCCAATGGAGGGAGGTACGCAATGTGTGCTTGGTGAGAAAAATAACCCTGGCACGTGCATTCATTACAGATTGCATAGGGTCAATGCATACATTGGGCAACGCACGGGACACTGGCATCCCTCAAGAGCTTTGCAGATTGACGTCATGCATCCTCTCCTTGGCAGACTTCTATTGTTACTGATGCTGCTCACTCATGCGTCACTCTTGCCTATACATTCCTCGATAGGCGTCATTTACCTACGGCGTGCCTCTTGCATCATTCTGTTGGCATCATCCCAAAACGTTCTGGTGCTTTAAAAATGATGCTAGCCTATCACAGTGTACTTAGTCCTTTATATGTCTGTATCGAGCTTCCTCTGGTGCCCTTATGTGGTTATTTCACCCGAGAGTGCATCATATATTCCTCTTCTTTCTAATTTGTGTACTGACCTGCATTGCCGTAGTATTGGATTTGCAGTCTTCTCCTATCCTGGCTAGTAATTATATCGTATTTGCTGACCTTTGTATTCCCAGGCCTAGGCTTGTATGTTGACTCCTTTTCCCCTCTACTTTGTCCTCCTACCTTTAGTTTCTTAATTGAGCCATTTCAAGGACCGGTATTAGGGTTCTCCTTTGCGATTGATTGCTTCTGTATTCTGGGGTTTTACTGCTAAATGTGACACTCACAGAAGTTGGCGTTTCATCCGAAATCTAGCCCCTTATCGTTTTAATTTCTTGCTCCAAGTTTTCATTTTATGATATAACATCTGTTTACCTACATCACACTTCCAGAATTTTGCCCAAATTTCGGTTTACTTGACCTCATTGCAATGCTTCTATGTAGATCTTTTATGATGCTCTAGATTCAATTTCCTAATATCCTGTTTCAATATCTAACTACTGGTATTTCTAAATTCTAGCTCCATAACCATATAAACTAGTTTAAACTAGGTCAAACAATTATATTTAATCTTGCGAATATTTCATATGTGTACATATGTTCTGTTTTCATTGCACCCAGGGATAACCGTGAATGCCTTTTCAGTTCATTTTATATATTACATGTTATATATTTTTATTTTGTGTTATTCAGGCTGGTTCCATTGTAATTCCAATTGTTCTCTATACGAGTTATTCAAAAAGCACCCAAATTTCAGTGAAATGTCTGTGCTTTTTGGTTCCGTGCACTTTGGTGGCCGGGATTCCGGGTGATCGCGGCGGCCCCCAGGAGTGGGCTGACATCCTCCATGTCAGCCCAGCATCCGGGACCCTGGCGGGCACGATAGTCGTCATCGTGTCTGCGCAATGATGTCTATTTCAGGCACCCCCCTGCCATTGCGGGGAAGGTGCCTGAAGGGGAGGTCCTTCAGACCTCTCCCCCTCCCCATCCATGTGGGCCATCGGGTAAAGGCAGGCACTGCTTGGAAGGGCACAGCCTGCCCTTCCAAGCGGCGGCTGTCTTTAACCCCTAGGGGGCTGGATTGCAATATGGCGCTAACATGCGCCATATCGCGGTCCCCTCCCGGAGCTGGCCGATATCTTGGATGTCGGCCAAGCTTCCGGGATATCCCCCTAACGACTGGCATCATCGCACATAGCGCGATGGCACCAGTTCCGCAATTAACCCCTTGCTGCCACCTATGGTGGAGATAGGGGGTTCCAATGAGTCCCCTATCTCCCGATCCGTGACAGCTAGTGGTTAAGGGCCAGGGCATGGCCTTTCCAATGATACCAAACATGACCATGTACAATGTAAAAAAAATAATTAAAAATAAAATTAAAAAAATTAAAAATTAAAAAACTTTAGTTTTTTTTGTTAGTGCAGCAATATTGTTCCCATTTCAATTATAATGTGAACAATGATGCTGCACTAACAATTTTTTCTATGGGGGGCATTTGCTAAAAAACGCATAATTTTCCCCAAAAAAAGTAACGATTCCCGGTTTCTAATTTTTTTAACAAGCGCAACCCATAGAAAATATAACCGCAAACGCTCGCATGTTAAAATGTTAAAAAAAACACTTTGCACGTTGTAAATGATTAAAAATTCATCTTTTATTGCATTTTTTGTTATTATACACAGACAGGACATAACCTATACATATAATAAAGATATATTATGAATCTGTCGAGTGTCCCGGAAAGAACGATATATAATATATCTGGGTTGTATAATAAAATGTGACTTCAAATCGCATTTAAACATGATGAGCGAAACCGGTAAAAATGAACTCAGCACAGAGGTGTGAAAAGGCTCAGCAGCGAAAGGGTTAAAGAATAAAAATAAAACGCCTTTAAAAAAAACTGGAAATGAAAAATTTTGCCTAAAAAATAGAAAAAAATATATAAAGGTGTTCCAAAATATAAATAAATAAACAGACGGTTTGCTGAAAATGAAAAAGATAAACGGCTGAATAAAAATAAAATAAAAACAATATTTTTTTACATTGAATCCTATGCGATTCATCTAATTAAACCTGTCGAACGGAGTTGCTGAAAATCAGGGAATTTCACTGACATTTCGCTGCAGTTTTCCATTCTCTGAATAGATTAATCATTACTTCTCTATGGGACTATTTTGCTGCCGCTAAAGATCACCAAAATGTGGTGATCTGTGGCGAACTGCACATTATTTAAATTTGCCAGTATTTGAATAAGTGACAGCTTAGTGAATAGACTGCCACGAAATTGTACCGTACGGTGAAATAATTCACCATTCGATGCCCTTCGGTGGCAAGTTTGTCCCTTACTGAATAACTTATGTGTTCTTTATGTGTTGTGTAGGTGTTTTGTAGATTTTTTGTTCTATATTAATTATGCATATTAAGGGCTCTATTACATTCCTTGCACAAAAAAGCTCAAGCAGCGAGTTAATTTGTTTGCGAAGCGTTAAACGTTAATGCGCGTAAATTAACGCCGGTATTACAATCCGCGCGCATTTTCTCATTCGTTAAAAAATAACGCGCGTAAAAAAGACGCGCAAAAACGTGCGTGCATTAACGTTGCGAGCAGAAATCGGTGTGCGGACTGTTTTTTCCCGCAGCTCAGCCAATTAGAATTAAGAACCACAATTGTCTCCCATTAGGTTTTTGCGCCTGCCAAAATCAATCTGAGTATATATGCTGCAGCAATAATAAAAACACGCACAACGTCTCCATTTTATTGTTTGGGTATGTGTAGAATGTGTAACTATACTTTGCTGTATTTTTTTTTTGGGCTGGTGTATTTGGTTTCGACCAGGACGTTCAGATTTGCCATTAACACCAGCTTTTCAAAGACGTTAAAATTATGCGCAAATGTTGTCCGTTAAAATTTGCGCATAGATTGTAATACCATCCGCGTACCAGCGCACAAACGCATTTGCGCTCACAATGTTAAGTATAGGACGCGCATCGTACTGTACATTACGCTGGCAAAGGGTTCGCACAGGTTCACCCAGGGTAGACGTTAACGTGCATTTTTTGTGCGGACATTGTAATACGACGTTCTGCGCAAAGGGTTTTGCCCCTCGCGTTAATGTGTTTTTGCGCACGCGTTAATGTTTGCGCGAAGAATGTAATAGAGCCCTTACTATTTAACTGGCTTTTCAGTGCTTGATTCGGTCTTATTTATATGATATCATTTCTTTTAGCATTGGCTCTTCCATTTCATCAATCACAAAATAACAATCAATCTTTAACTTCACATCCCATGTTTGAAATAACTGTCACGATAACATTTTTTCAACAACAAAAAAATTGCTTGGTAGTGAAGGGGTTAAACTTAAAAACAACATAATACAAAAGGTGTATATTTATAATTTGTGATCTTAATTTTTCCAGCTTCCTTCCTGTCAAGTCAAGCTCTAGTCAGGGATATAATATCATTCTATTCCACCACCGGTGCTAGAACTATTTAAGGATAAGTGGAAAAAAATCTAAAATAAAGTCTTATTGATATTGCTCAGCCGACGGTGGTTAAGAAGGACACAAAGTAATCTTTTGAAAGCGTCCACTCCAGTGGTAAATTAAAAAAAAAAAAGTTAAAAAATGCAAAATAGGTCACCGAAACAAAAAGAAAGTGCTTAGGAGTCATTCTGTCATTTTAAATTTGAGCAAAAAATAAATAAATGAAACAATGTGTCCACTATAATAAATATTGTGAAGGGGGAGGACCACAGAAAAAAATATTTTACAGCCAGATAAACCTTTAAAATGTCCAACATTGTTTATGCGGATAAACAATGGGGTTTCCAAACGGCCTGGGAGAAGGACCTCGGGAGGGAGTTCACCGCAAAGGACTGGTACGACAGCTTCTTATATGACAGGCGTAAATTTAAGTGTGTCTCCTTATGGGAGACCCGCAAGCAACTGCATTATAGGTGGTACCCGACTCCAGACCGGGAATGTCACATAACTAGTAGTGCTTCTGCCTCGTGCTGGTCCACTCTCCTACTGGCAGCGAGGTGGAAATCCACAATGGTGCCCCAAATTTCTTTTATAACTGATCGCCTCAAAGAATTTCAATTGTTAGATAGTATGTCCCGCACCGTCTCCGGGTCTTCCCCGACCTCAAAGAATTTCTGGTATATATGGGATACCTATCTGATTTCCTGACTGTTATGTCGTTTTTGAACTTTAACGTTACCTGATATGTCACATCGCACTCTCATAACTTGTCGATATATGTGATGTAATGTGGCCGGATGTGGCCATATCTGTATACATAGAAACATAGAAAAATGTCGGCAGATAAGAACCTTTCGGCCCATCTAGTCTGCCCAATTACATGGATACTTAACCTGGATTTATCTTTTGTTTAGGATAGCCTTATGCCTATCCCATGCCTGCTTAGATTCAATTACTGTTTTGGCCTCTACCACTTCTACTGGAAGGCTGTTCCATGTATGCACCACCCTCTCAGTAAAATAATGCTTCCTGATGTTACTTTTAAACCTTTGCCCCTCTAATCTAAGACTATATCCTCTTGTTTTGCTACTTTGTTTCCGTTTAAATATACTCCCTTCCTCTACCTCGTGGATTCCCTTTACGTATTTAAATGTTTCTATCATATCGCCTCTGTCTCGTCTTTTTTCCAAGCTGTACATGTTAAGATCATTAAGCCTTTCCTGGTAACTTTTCTCCTTCAAGCCGTACACCATTTTAGTAGCCCTTCTCTGAACTCTCTCTAAGATGTCTATATCCTTCTGGAGATACGGTCTCCAGTACTGCACACAGTACTCCAAGTGAGGTCTCACCAGTGCTCTGTACAGTGGCATGAGCACTTCCCTTTTCCTACTGCTAATACCTCTCCCTACACAACCAAGCATTCTGCTAGCATTTCCTGCTGCTCTATTACATTGACTACTTACCCTTAGATCCTCTGAAATAATAACCCCTAAATCCCAACCCTCAGATGTTGAGGTTAGGACTGTATCAAATATTCTATATTCAGCCCTTGGGTTTTTACGTCCCAGGTGCGTTATCTTGCACTTATCCACATTAAAACTCAATTGCCACAGCTCCGACCATTTTTTTAGTTTACCTAAATCATTTGTCATTTGGCTGATCCCTCCAGGAACGTCAACCCTGTTGCAAATCTTTGTGTCATCAGCAAAAAGACATACTTTTCCATTAATACCTTCTGCAATATCACTAATAAAAATATTAAAGAGAATGGGTCCAAGTACTGACCCCTGAGGTACCCCACTGGTAACAAGACCTTGCGCCGAATAAACTCCATTTACCACAACCCTCTGTTGCCTGTCACTCAGCCACTGCCTAATCCATTCAACAATATTGGAATCCAAGCTCAAAGATTGCAATTTATTGATAAGCCTTCTATGCGGAACAGTATCAAAAGCCTTACTGAAATCTAAATAAGCAATGTCTACTGCACCGCCTATGTCTATTATTTTTGTTACCCAATCAAAAAAATCAATAAGATTAGTTTGGCATGATCTCCCTGAGGTAAACCCATGTTGTTTCTGATCCTGTAATCTATGTGTTTTTAGATGTTCAACAATCCTTTCCTTTAACATGGTTTCCATTAATTTCCCCACTACTGACGTAAGACTAACTGGCCTATAGTTCCCCGATTCCTCCCTACTACCCTTCTTGTAAATGGGCACAACATTTGCTAATTTCCAGTCTTCTGGGACGACTCCCGTTAACAAGGATTGGTTAAATAAATCTGTTATCGGTTTTGCTATTACATCACTGAGCTCTTTTAATAATTTAGGGTGGATCCCATCAGGCCCCATTGACTTATTTGTCTTTACTTTAGACAGCTGCAGTAGAACCTCCTCCTCTGTAAACTGATATGTAAATGTCTCGTTAGTGTTTCCTCCTAACTGAAGTCCCTTGTTACATCATCAGCCCCCGCTGTGCCCCCTGGGGGGTCTGGGCAAGAAGGGGGACCACTTTCTACTGGCAGATCGACATCTGAGGGGGCGGTGTCAGGTGTGGTTACCAGGAGCCACAGGCTTTAAAATAGGGCTCTAGGAGTTGCCTCATTGCCCTGTTGTGGAGTTCATTTCACGCACCGCTACTTCCTGAATCTATTTGTATTTACTGTTGACGACCCTGCTTTGTATGAGATTCCTGCTCCTGTTATTTGACCCGGCTTGGCTTTGACCACTCTCTCTCTATCGTGTATATTACACTGTTTGCGTATTTTAGTGATTTAACCCCATGCTGGTTGCTGGGTTGATCGCTCGAAGTTTGGGTTCTGTCCCATCACGTTTGGGGGTATCGTTTGTATCCCTCCGGGGTCCCTTTACCCAGGCTACTACTCATGTTAATGTTTTTGCAAAGACCACTATAACAAACGAGTGTTTATTTCTGTTTAATGTTATTTCTAATCGCATCTCTGTACATATTAGCAATAACAATCTTGTATGCAAGCCAGTACCTTCCGAGAGTCACCAGGTATCTACTAATCGTAAGTATTTACCAGAACGATTGGTTTCTGCATCTCTGACTGCCCTGCACCTTGAATACTTCACGGAATGTCGTTCCACGTATGGTGTTTCTGAGTGTGTCCTAGGTAATCTGTTGGTCTCGAAACCTTCAGAGCTTCGACACAATTCAGTTAGTCCTTGTGTCTCCTTGGCTATTAAGTTACAGTCTGTAGTTTATAAACCTTTTGTGTTATTGAAGCAGATGCTTCTGCCCTCAAGGATTTCAACTCTGCTACTCGTGTGGCAGCGATACCGCTACCATTACAATACTGGACTCTCAGCGACATCTTTCCTATTATTTCCCTTTTTTCTCTTTTCCTTTTTCTTTCTTCCTCTTGCATTACTCTTCCTTCAGTTGTTTTGTGTTGTTTGTTGCCGTCTTGTTTGAAAACTCAATAAAAACATTTAAATTTTAAAAAAAAATGTCCAACATGTTTTTTTTTTTTTGGCTGTGGTTAGACGGCATTTCCCGCATTTATTACTGGCCTTGTATAGGAATTGTAGCCCAGCAAGATCGTAAAGGACGCGGTTGAAGAGCTCAGTTCTAATGCGTTTCCCATTTTGACTGTACTTAGTAAACGACTTTGTGAGTCATCAGTGAATTATTACACATATTATGCTGGTGGTCTTAAAAAATATACCTTTTTCTTCTGGATGTTATTTTAATATTTTGTTTAAGTGCTTTATTTCTCACTAATGGATGAAGTGGTTATTTGTTGCACCCATAGGGTCATGCTGTATTACCATGCTCTTTTTTTTGTGAAATATAAAAAAATCTACAAATTTGGGGTAAATCTACGGGATGTAGGGACATCAGCGGCAGGACATGGGTAAATCCGGCTGTAGGAGGGTTTGGAGCGCAGCTGAGTAGGTCACTGGCAGCCATCTGGAACAAATAGCAGAATATTGGGCTGGTGTGTCAGAGGCGGTAAAACAAAAGATTATTGAGAAAGCTTTCGGTGAAATTTCGGTGCTCTTTCATTCAGCCCACTAGGGCGAGCTCAATTTGTAGACCCTGCGGCGAATTCGGCATTCACTGCAGGTTTCCCGAAGTGTGCTGGACAGATCCACCGAATGCCACCAATAGACTCGCCGAACGTAGCTGTAAACTGCCAAAGAACCACTGAACGCATCTGAAGAATCGCCGAAAAACCACCAAATGTATTCGTTAAACCACCTAAAAAACAACAAATGCATCCATAAACCGCCGAACGCAGCCAACGATCACACAAAAGAAAAATGGTAAGCGCCCACAGTATGTACTGCCACCAGAATCCTCAGGCTAGACCAGATGGTTAGTGGTTTCCCCTAAACCAAACAAATCTAAGAATGTATACGTATCTGGACAACGCGAACAAAAACGCTTCAGGGTTCAGATGGCTCCCATAATGACATCATCCATATGGATACATATAAGAAGCAAGACAAAATATAGCATATATTGGCGTAGTATGTCACATTCAGTATATAGAGTCTAATTACGTATAGTAGATCCACTCACAAAATTAGAGCGCTGTCACTGGCTCTGAGTGGACCAACGCTTCTGGGTGTGTTTTTGGAAATCTTCACAGGTAACCCACACCTTATTAACACAAATCTCTCGTTGCGGCAATATATATATAAGGAAGGTGAAAAACAAAAGATCTCCTTGTGCAGATCCAATATTTCACAATTTAAAACTGATTATGTGACGATTTTCAACTCACTTTTGTTGGCGCTTATCCTAGTCCACCTTCATTGTGGCTAATTGTAGAAGATGATCCACCGCAGCTTATGATAGACGCGCGACTCCGGGAGTACAACGATGCGAAATACCGGAAGTGCTTGATCAACATACAGTGGAACGCATTGTGGAACGCGGATAACTGCAATGCGCATGCGCAAGATGGCGGCGCCCTCAACTACACATGAAGATTTCAGGTGGAGGCGCAGGAACGCACGCCGAACAGTAATTGAGGACATGTGGGGACATTTATTTCTTAATTATATTAATTATAAATGAATGTAGAAGGGTACTAGCCTGTAAGCCAGCTGATGAAGCCGCTTGATGTGGCGAAATGCGTCCTGACACCGGTCTAGTCTTTTATTTGATTTTACAATTCTTTTAATAAATTTTCTTTTCAAGAGAAAGTCCCTGCATGCATGGTGGCTTTTTTGGATTTGACCAACAATAAATCCATATGCGCTTCACCTCGAGCTTGAATAAGCTCCAACAAAAGTGAGTTGAAAATCGTCACATGACCAGTTTTAAACTGTGTAATATTGGATCTGCACAAGGAGATCTTTTGGTTTTCACCTTCATTATAAATATTGTCGCGACGAGAGATTTGTGTTAATAAGGTGTGGGTTGCCCGAGAAGATTCCTGAAAACACACCCAGATGCATTGGTCCACTCAGAGCCAGTGATAGGACTCTAATTTTGTGAGTGGATCTACTATACGTAATTAGACTCTATATACTGAATGTGACATACTACACCAATATATGCTATATTTTGTCTTGCTTCTTATATGTATCCATATGGATGATGTCATTATGGGAGCCATCTGAACCCAAAGCGATTTTATTTGCGCTGACCAGATACGTATACATTCGCAGCCAACGATCAGACCGCAGAACGCTGTCAGAAAAAGCCGACCAGCTGCTGAAAAAAACCGACCAGCCGCCGAACAGCGGTTAAAAATAAAAAAACCTGCTTCCTTTAAAAGGTGTTTCAAAAAAAACAAATGCGTGAAAATAATATGGAAGGTCATATGAATAACAAAAAAATGTCTGTTACAGAATAAAAAAACGCTATTTAAAAACAATCTGAATTAAAAATTTCGCCGAAAAAATCCAGATAAATGCCTAAAAAATCCTAAGAAATTATTAGAGACTTTTTGCTGCAAATGAAAATAATAAATGGTTGGATAAAAAAAGGTATAAAACCAGGGATTTTCTTTACATTGAAACCTATGGGATTCGCCTGTTTCAACCTGTTGAACGAAAGCACCTAAAATCTGGGTATTTTGCCAACTTTTCAGTGCCGTTCGGCGTACTCTGAATAGATTAACCATTACTTCTCTATGGGGAATTCCACTGCTGCCAAATTCCACCGTATTTTGCTGGCAATCTGCCAATATTTCAATGGCCAAATTGCACGAAATTGCACCGAACGAGGAAATTCACCGTTCGGTGGCCAATTCAGCTCTTTGAATAACCCCTATAGTTGTTTTCGTCCCGTCCGTGATTTTGTACGGATCATCAATAAAACCCTTTTTGCGTCTGGACGTTATGTTGGCCGGACATTAGCAGCATCTGACGTCTCCTAATCACGCACACATGCCGCTAGCGGACGCAGCGCACTCTGTACGTCAGTACTAGCGGTATCACGTTCTCGAAAAAAATGCGTTTGTTTGCCGCTTGCGTTGCGCGGCCGCACTTTTGTGCGGCTGTACTTTGTACATTGCCCGTCATTGGTCGTCATTTGCTGCTATTACGGCCGTGATAAAGTGCGGCTGCACGCGCGTTCGCACTGCGTTCGTCTGACCCTAGCCTAACTCTTCCATTTCATTTTGGCCAACCAAAGGAAAAGGGTGGGGGCTCCGTCCTTTTCCAGAACAGAGGTATTAGACTTTTGGCCACATACATGCAAAGCTTTTATACATCTGGGACTCATGTGGAAAACAACTTTTTTTTTTTTTCCAGGTTTAAATATTATAGAAGGTAGTGACAATAGAATGCTGTCATTAAGTGGTTAGATGTGTCAGGTGTGTTATGAACATACTAACGAGCTTAGGGGGAGGGTATCTACCGCCTCTGGGATAGTGTTATCGAAACACAATGCTACAATACCCAAAGGGTGAAGGCGAGCACGCGCAATGAACTGTTTACATCTCATACTGAGATCACCTGTCTGGTATACGTTTAAAGTGACAGTAACACACCGTGACATATAAAGATTTTTTTTTTTTTTTAGTTTGGATTGTATTTGTTTAATTGTCACATGATTTTGGCACTGTTTTTTTTTTTACTGTCATTTGCAAGGTATTGCTTTTTAATTATATAAGACGAGCAGCATGTGGCTGACTTCCATTATGCTAATTGCTGCGCTTCTGTGTACCTTGATTGATAGCTGATGTCAGCTGACAGTCAAGCAACAACATAATGAGCTGTGGTAAGACGGAAAACAGGAAAGTGTGAGCACTGGAAGCTTTCTCACATCCCTGCTCGGCTCTGCTGGGAAATATCGTGAGGTAAATTTCCACATGAAAAAAGAGAGATTCGCATTGGTTAAAAAAATAATTCCCATCCAATTGATAAATCACGAAAAGGGGTTATTCGGAGAGAGCCGATCAAACACTGAAATGTCACCGAACAGGGAATTTGCCCGTACGGGGCCATTAGGCTATTCAGAGAGCAGGCAGTTCGCCAAATTTTGGCGAACTGCCAGCCAGTACGGTGCCTGTTCGAAGGCAGTGAAATCCCTCATAGAGGAGCAACGGTTATACTATTCAAAGACACCAAACAGCAGTGAAAGTTGCCGAAGTGCCCTGCTGTTCGGCGTTTTCATTCAGCAGGTTTATTCAGGCGAATCCCATAGGCCTCAATGTTAAAAATATTCCCGTTTTAATTCAATATGGTAACTCCTCCTCTTCATTGCCTCTATCTGTTGGTGTACCTCAAGGCTCTGTCCTTGGTCCACTGCTCTTTTCCATCTACACCTCCTCCCTGGGCAAAATTATCAACAGCTTTGGCTTTAATTACCACCTCTACGCTGATGACACTCAGATCTACCTCTCTACCCCTGATCTCTATCCCCCTGTCCTTTCCAAAGTCAGTGACTGTTTATCTGGCATCTCCTCCTGGATGGCCTCCCACCACCTAAAGATCAACATGTCAAAGACTGAGCTCCTACTTATTCCTCCCTCCAATGCCTCCGCACCTCCTGACTTCTCTATCACGGTGGAGGGTATCACCATCTCCCCATCAAACCAAGTTCGCTGTCTTGGAGTTACACTTGACTCTGCTCTTTCCTTCATCCCCCACATCCAGTCTCTTTCCTCCTCCTGCCGATACCAACTGCGTAATATTTCCAGAATTAGGCCATTTCTTACCGCTGTCACCACAAAACAACTCATACACGCCCTGGTAATCTCCCGACTCGACTATTGCAATAATCTCTTATCTGGCCTCCCTGTCCCGCCTCTCCCCCCTACAATCCATCCTGAACGCCTCCGCCAGGCTAATTCACCTCACCCGCCGCTCTGTCTCTGCCGCTCCCCTCTGCGAGTCCCTTCACTGGCTCCCCATCCACTGCAGAATTAAATTCAAAATCCTTATCCTTACCTACAAAACCTCACTAACTCAGCTCCCCACTACCTGTCCTCACTAATCACCAAATACACCCCAGCCCGCTCCCTAAGGTCAAACAGTGACCTGCGCCTAGCTTCTCACCGCATCACCTCTTCCATGATAGACTGCAGGATTTCTCACGCGCAGCCCCCACTCTCTGGAACGCTCTCCCTCGTACTGTCAGACTTTCCCCTAATTTCTCTTCCTTCAAACACTCCCTTAAAACGTTCCTATTTAGGGAAGCCTACCACCCAACTCACTGACGCAACCATCAATCACTCTCACCTTACAGTCCTCTCCTCCTGTTTCCAACCCCAACCCTCCCAGATTGTGAGTTCCTACGGGAATAGGGCCCTCATCTCCTCCTGTACTGTTTGTCAAATGTTGTTCAATGTATTGTAACCCTGTCTATACTGTGCCTATTGTACAGCACTGCGGAATATGCTGGCGCTTTATAAATAAAGAATAATAATAATAATCTTTTAGCTATTTTTTAGGCTAAATTTTTTTTCCTTTTTTTCTTTTCTTTAAATCGTTTTTTCATTTTTTCATTTTTCTATAACAGACCTTTTTATTATCATTCATTGGATCTCACAGAGATCCGAAGTTGCCCCAAAAATCCACCGAACAGTGAAATTCCCCATACGGTGCATTTTTGTGGCTATTCGCAAAGCAGGCAGTTCGCCAAATTGCGATTTTTTTTTTTAAATAGTATTTTTTCTTTTTTCTGTAACAGACCTTTTTATTATCATTCATAGGATCTTACATGTAAATTCCAGACATTTTCGTTCAGTAGTTTTTTTGCAAACAACGTTTCGATTTTGAAACTTTCAAGCGTAAGTTTGAAAGTTCTCATCCACAATCATCCTCCGGCCCCCGTACCTAAAGCTGATGCAAAGTAAAAGGTGTGCAGTGATGATAAATCAAAATCAAATGTGCCCTGTGTGGTTTCACAAGAATAACAGTTGTTATCGATGCCATTTTTTAAAACCCGTATTGAATTATGGCAGCAATGTGTAGTATTGTTTCCTTTTAAAGATATCAGTAGTAGCACCATTGTCGATATCATCATTTGACCGTCAGAGTCAAAGAAAATGCCTTGACTTGATTTTCGAGCAACGCATTTTGAAGTGGTATTGTAAATTTGATAACGTGTGTGACGTTCAGCGACATTGGTGATGTGAGTTTGGAACAGAACCACCTACACAACTAACAACAGCACGGATTGGTTATAAGTTCCAAACCGATGGCACTGTGTGTGATGTGCACAAGGAAAGATTTGGGAGGCGTCACACAGCAACAAGTCCTGCTTTCTAGGATACGGTGTTGCAACAGCTTACATACTCACCTCAAATGTCTGTCAAACAATGTGCACCTGAGACAGAATTTAGCAGACCGAGCATACAACATATTCTGAAGAGAGAACATGGGAAATTTTACATCCTGAAACTGTTACATGCCATGATTGAAGATGACCCTGATTGGAGAATGGAGTACTTTGAGTGGTTTTGAAAAATGGTAGATCAAGATGAGGACTTTGTAGAGAAAATGGTGTGAGCTGTCATCCAAGGGCTCAGTTATGGTACTGGCTGGGTGGAGTAGAGGTAACATCACTGCTCTATATCTGTGGAGACTGTGGAGACACAGGTTTGAAAACCGGCAAAAGAACCTCTCCACTAAGTCTCTTGGGCAAAACACATACATTGCCACCCAGGACATACTTGAAAATGAGAAAAATCTCAATGTATCCTTCCTGGTAAAACACTTTCTCAATAAAAAAAAATATTAATTGGACCATTATTTTTTGAAGATACGGTCACTGGTCCAATGTGCCTCGACTTCCTTCCCCCTTCCATTTAGTCGGCAATTCGTGCGCTTTACGCGGATGAGCAATTTTATCTCCAGCAAGATGGCGCACCACCTCACTACCACTGAGACATAAGAGCCTCAACAACATTCAGCCAGGACGTTGGATAGGACGCAGAGGTGCTTTTGAATTCCCTCCACTTTCCCCAGACTTAACACCCCTCGATTTCTATCTGTGGGGAACACTAAAGCATGTGTTCTATTGAAGAAAACCACCTAAGCTGGCAGCACTATGGGAAGATATATTGAAATATCATGCAGAGCAATCCCTGTGGACACTCTAGTCAACGTTATTCATGCAGTAGTGCACCGAAATCAAATGTGTCTGGATGCTAATGTGACCACTTTGAGGACCTAATGTAATTGTATAATTCAAACTTGACTTTCAGCTGCCCTTTGATGTTTATATAAATCCAGAAATAACATTTTTGTGCATATATTTTTCATGTCGAAGTGTGTATGTGTTACGGTTAAAGTCCAAAGTGCGGTTAATCCTAGGATTACCCGGGTAATCCTGACATTACCCAGGCGTCATTAGCAAAAGTCCGAAGTGAAATGAAATTTCAGACTTTACCCGGGTAATCTGCAAAGGATCCAGAGGCCTCGGTTTTCTGCACCGTTTTAACCGGGTAATTCGCACATTACCCCAGTGTTGCTGGATAAAGTGTGATGTTCAATGAAACATCGGACTTTATCCGGGTAATCTGCAAGATATCCAGACGCCTCTGGGTACTCGGCTTTTCTTGGGTTTTCAGCAGGTTACAGATGACTGAATTCCGAGGATTACCCGGATAAAGCTGCAAACTGTTACCTGACTGATAAAAAAATTGTGTTTTTTGTTATTTTTAATGAAATTGTATCCACAGTCACAAATCACACTAAATAACCGTCATGTAACTCTGTGCGTTAATTGTCTGAAAATAAATTTATGAAGATAAAGATATTATATAAAGAGTAACCTGATGGTTATACTGTTTCATAAATGATATATAAGCACATATGACACATAATAAAGATCATGTAACTCTTTCACATTCATATAAGAAACATATCCTGTCACTCTGTATATTCATTATATCCGCAATACATTTTAATGTTTGTCTTTTGCCATTTTCATTGATAATATCCATAGATAATAGCAAAATTCACTTTTACCCAAGTGGGGTTGGATGCTCTGCAGATTACCCAGGTGAAGCTGTGGATAGTACTCCAATTACCCGGGTGAAGCTTCAGACTTGCACATTATCCGGGTAAAGTGTGAATTTTTCAGCTCTTCCAGATTGTTACCCAAGGGCAGTTGGTTAGTCCTAAAATTACCCGGGTAAAGTCCGAAATTTTCATTTTGTTGCAACTGTACCCAGCGGTTTTGGGTAATGTCAGTATTACCCGGGTAATCCTAGGATTAACCGCAGTTCGGGCTTTACCCGTAACATATACATTTTTTGGCCCCTCTGTATAAAGTACTGAGGAAAGTACAAATGTTTAGTATGTGTGGCAATTATCTCACTTCAGTCTTCCTAATATGAGGAAAGGGATTTAGGGGTTATTATTTCAGAGGATCTAAGGGTAAGTAGTCAATGTAATAGAGCAGCAGGAAATGCTGGCAGAATGCTTGGTTGTGTAGGGAGAGGTATTAGCAGTAGGAAAAGGGAAGTGCTCATGCCACTGTACAGAGCACTGGTGAGACCTCACTTGGAGTACTGTGTGCAGTACTGGAGACCGTATCTCCAGAAGGATATAGACATCTTAGAGAGAGTTCAGAGAAGGGCTACTAAAATGGTGTACGGCTTGAAGGAGAAGAGTTACCAGGAAAGGCTTAATGATCTTAACATGTACAGCTTGGAAAAAAGACGAGACAGAGGAGATATGATAGAAACATTTAAATACGTAAAGGGAATCCACAAGGTAGAGGAAGGGAGTATATTTAAAAGGAAACAAAATAGCAAAACAAGAGGACATAGTCATAGATTAGAGGGGCAAAGGTTTAAAAGTAACATCAGGAAGCATTATTTTACTGAGAGGGTGGTGGATACATGGAACAGTCTTCCAGTAGAAGTGGTAGAGGCCAAAACAGTAATTGAATTTAAGCAAGCATGGGATAGGCATAAGGCTATCCTAAACAAAGGATAAATCCAGGTAAAGTATCCATGTAATTGGGCAGACTAGATGGGCCGAAAGGTTCTTATCTGCCGACATTTTTCTATGTTTCTATGTTTCTATGTTTCTATATCCCACATCTCCTCTCTCCTGCCAAATCCCACGACCTCCACTCATGAGCAAATTCCGTAACAAACTCTGCCGATATGAAAGACAGGTGACCGCTGTGCAAATTGAAACTTCTCTAATAATGATGCCCTGGTAATGTAGAGGAGGTTTGCAAAATGTTTTCGGATTTTAGCGTGCTTCGAATGAGAATGCATACGGCATAAAAGCCCGAGGTGCAGAGAAAGTGACAAAGGATGCTAGAACTTGTTTCTTTCACAGCTGGATACGTTTCCAGTGTACCCTTTGAAGGAAATGTTAGCCGTAAGCGAAGGGTTAAGTCGTAAAAGAAAAGTCAGATTTGGCAGAACGCTCAAGAAAATAATTAGGGCTTCATTAAAAAGTATACTCTTCCAGAAATGAATGGTGATTATGTTTTCCTTTTTCGCTGGTGTGGAAATCACAAAACTGATTATGAGAAGCAAATCAAACAAACATACATACATTACTAAGAAATACATCGCTGCATGTGAAGTTTCACAATGATAAGCAGAACGGAATTCAAAACAGCAATCTCCAGTGTCATTATAGTAGTGTTGCTGTGGTACTGTATTAAATGGAGCGTAATGACATTACCGGCAATAGCCTAAATCGTTAAGGTTTTATTATAGTGTACCGGCTGGATGGAGTGTACCGGCTGGATGGAGTAGAGGTAACATCACTGCTCTAAAACTGTTGAGACCCATGTTCGAATCCCGGCCAGAGCACTTCTCCAGTAAGTGTCCTTGGGCAAGACACCCAACGGTACATACTTGCCTACCACTCAATGTGCCCTATTACATTCTTCACGCAAACGTTAACGCGTGCGCAAAAATGCATTAAAGCAAGGGACAAAACCCTTTGCGCTGAACGTCGTATTACAATCTCAGCGCAACATACGCTCATATATGTCTGCCGTGGGTGAACCTGCGCGAACGCTGCTCGAGCTTACTGTACTTTGCGCGTCCTATACTTAACATTGTGAGCCAAATGCGTTTCTGCGCTGGTACTCGGATGGTATTCCAATCTTTGCGCAGTTTGTAACGCACAGCCTTTGAGCGCATAATTTTAGCAACTCCTAAAAGCTGGTGTTAATGGCAAATTCCATCAACCTGGTCAAAACCAAATACACCAGCCCCAAAAAAAAAATACAGCAAAGTATAGTTACACATTCTACACATACCAAACCAATAAATTTGAGAAGTTATGCGTGGTTTTTTTTTTGATACAGCATATATGCGCAGATTTTGACAGGCGCAAAAACGTAACGTGAGACAATTAAGGTTCTTAATTCTGATTGGCTGAATTGCATGAAAAAAACAGTCCACACACTGATTTCTCTGCGCAACGGTACTGCGTGCGCGTTTTTGCGCGTCCGTTTTACGAGCGTTATTTTTTGACGAATGAAAAAATGCGCGAGGATTGTAATACTAGCGTTGATTTACGCGCTCTAACGTTTGACGCTTAGCGCAAAAATTCACGCGTTTACTATGCATTTTTGCGTGAAGAATGTAATAGGGCCCTTAGCATTTTGGCATTCACGTCTCCTGAGTCTGTTTTGCCTGATCACCCCCAGCGCTTGCGTAATAAAAAATAAACCAAATAGGTTCCAAAATGGCTCCGTCCTGGCTCGGGCCTGATACAACCGGGAGCTCGACAAAACTTTGTATTTACTAACAACATCTGTATGACTGACCCTGCTATATACTGTATATATATATATGATTAATTCATCTGACCCTTGGCTAAGCTGCACTCGATGTGCGTTTCACCTCACGGCTCGTCAGGAGTGCCAGGAGTGGAATATCGATGTTAGACGTTAAAATGACTTATGCTAGTGCTAACGCTTGCACATCAAGACACTACATTGACACCAACTATGAAATAGAGCCCTATCAGTTTTCTTATGCATTAAAAATGTGCAAAATTGCCTATAAAAAAGCAGTTGCTCACATATCATATAATGCATCCACCAGACCCACAAAGCAAATTCAAACCTACTAAAGTGGTGTAGTGCTTAAAACAAAACTATCAGGGTTATTCAAAGAGAATCAAAAAGTCACCGCACGTTCTGTGACTTTACGTTCTCTTCAATTCGGCACGATTTGGCGATCCCATTTCGACGACCCTGCGGTGTATTCAGCAAAGCACCACAGGGCCGTCGTAATGCAGGGAAAAGTTGCAGCAAACCTGCCAAAAACTCACCGCAAAACGTGGGCGAACGCTCACCGAAACCTGCAAAAACATCTGAATTAACCCCGCCGAACACGCCGGAGAAACCCGAGCAGCCGCTGATCACAGTGCAGAGCAGCCGCCGGAAAAACCCAACACCGCAGACGAATGGAGTGAAAGAAAAAAAACGGGCGCTTGAATATTTGAAAAGTGAAACGCTGTTTACAAACAAACTACAGAACGAAAATGTCTGAAATTTAAGTATAAGATCCAATGAATGATAATTAAAAGGTCTGTTACAGAAAAAAGAAAAAAAGATTTAAAAAAAAAATGTTTTTTTTTTTCGCAAAACAAATCTAAAAATAAAGGGATTTTTTACTCCAGAATAAAATAATAAACAATTTATTAGATATTGTATTAAAACGGGAATATTTTTAACATTGAAGCCTATGGGATTCGCCTGAATAAACCTGCTGAATGAAAGCACAGAACAGCAGGGCAAATAGGCAAATTTTCACTGCTGGTTTTTGTTCTCTGAATAGTCGAAGCATTGCTTCTCTATGAGGATTTCACTGCCCTCGAACAGGCACCGTATGTGCAGGCAATTCGCCAACATTTGGCGAACTGCCTGCTCTTTGAATAGCCGAATGGCCAGAAAAGGTAACGTACGCTGAATTTCCCTGTTCGGTTACCTTTCGCCAGCAATTGAGAGCTCTTTGAATAACCCTGATTATTTATCAAACAAATCCCCTCCTTATTACGTACAGGGTTATTCAGAGAGAGGTGAAAAGCAGGAGAATGACTTTAGAATGGAAAATTCTAGGTCAAAATAGCCGATTTGGAAAGTGAGATGAATGGGAGAATTTTTCTGGTTTGGCTAGAATTTTCCCTTCTCCAGTCATTCTCCTGCTTTTCACCTCTCTCTGAATAACCCTGTATATCCCTTCAATACCATTATCGAGCATTTTCAAACTTCAAAAGAGCCTACTAATGTACTACTAGAGTATACGATCTGATCTGATTCTGGAGCAATGCAAAGGAATTCTGTTTATTGCAGATGCAATTCATATGCATATGCGTTACAGAACATTCCCCTTAAAATGTCAACATATCAGACATGACAGATGATGTGTAGAAATTGTTTGAAAGCTTGCAAGTTTGTTTTTCCTTCAAGGAAACACAGAGCCCAAGCTATAATGTGTATGTAGTAGCACTTGTTGGCCAGCAGAGGGCCCCCCCTGCAAGTCAAATAGGGCTTATCTACAGTGGAATGTTTCTTCAGATATATTTACTATACGAGTAATAGAAAGCTATTTTCCATAAAACCACTAGGTTCTGCCAATGGGTTTATAAAACATCATTTGCTAGTGAAGGGGTTAATGTAAAAAAAATAGCGGTAACTCAAACAATATAGAAAAAAGAGGAAAATAAGAAATAATCTGAATATCTATAGTATATATCAAAACAACTGCTACAGGTCGGGAACCCCTTACTTGGAATTTTAAAATCGAAAGAGACCCTGTAAATCGGAATTTTTGATGCCTTCCAGATTTTAGTAATTCTGGATTATGGGGCTCCGGAGGGTGCTGCCACTAACTCCCCAGCACTGCAGCAGGCCACAGCACATGGGAAGACCCAGCATGTTACATGCTTCTCGGGCTCACACTGGCTCATGTCTGTAGAGTAACCTCGCACAGCGCTCCTAGGGTATGGACACACTGGTGGTTGCAGTAGGAAGGGGATTGTAGACCTCCTTCTGTGATCCGTGTTTCCAAGGGCGTCGCAAGGGGTGGGGGGGTGCGGCCCGCACCGGGTGACACCACCCCCTAGGATGACACCCTAAAAAAAAATATTATTTTTTTTACACAAAAATATTTTACCAGGATACATTGAGAATTCTCTCATTTTCAAGTACGTCCTGGGTAGGCAAGGCACTTTCCAGGTGGCAAAAAAACTCCACAAAGAGGATATTCACAGAGCACCGAAATGACGCAGACATTTTAGTGTTCTGTTGTTCCCCGAACTTTGGGGAATTAAATTTCCCCAGTGAATTCACCACAGGGTCCCTGAAGTGCAGGGAATCAGCCACTGAATGCTGCCGCAAACCCGTATTTTAAAAAGAACTACTGAACGAAAATGTCTGGAATTAACATATAAATTCCTATGAATGATAATAAAATGGTCTGTTACGAAAAAAAAGAAACCGCTATTAGAATTTTTTTTTTTATTTTTTTTAAAAATGCCTAAAAGATACTAAAAAATATAATCAATAAGTACAGAGATTTTTTACTATGGATTAAAGGAATAAACGGTTTATTAGATATTGGATAAAAACAGGAATATTTTTAACATTGAAGCCTATGGTGTTCGTTCGCCTGAATAAACCTGCCAAATAAAAACACCGGACATCAGGAAATTTTTTGGTTATTTGGTGTCTCTGAACAGATTAACCATTACTTCTCTATGGGGACTTTCACTGCCTTCGAACAGGCACCGAACTTGCTGTCAGTTTGCCAAAATTTGTGTATGAGCATATCACAGAGCTCCACAGCAATAAACCTCACAGTAATGTGCGCCATGTATGAGCATTCAGTGTTATATGGGAGTACTGACTTATGAGCAAAAGTAGTTAAAACAAAAACCGTAAAACTCGGGGGGGGGGTGACACCATAACATAGAAACATAGAAACATAGAAAAATGTCGGCAGATAAGAACCTTTCAGCCCATCTAGTCTGCCCAATTACATGGATACTTTACCTGGATTTATCTTTTGTTTAGGATAGCCTTATGCCTATCCCATGCCTGCTTAAATTCAATTACTGTTTTAGCCTCTACCACTTCAACTGGAAGGCTGTTCCGTGTATCCACCACCCTCTCAGTAAAATAATGCTTTCTGATGTTACTTTTAAACCTTTGCCCCTCTAATCTAAGACTATGTCCTCTTGTTTTGCTACTTTGTTTCCTTTTAAATATACTCCCTTCCTCTACCTTGTGGATTCCCTTTACGTATTTAAATGTTTCTATCATATCTCCTCTGTCTCGTCTTTTTTCCAAGCTGTACATGTTAAGATCATTAACCCTTTCCTGGTAACTTTTCTCCTTCAAGCCGTACACCATTTTAGTAGCCCTTCTCTGAACTCTCTCTAAGATGTCTATATCCTTCTGGAGATACGGTCTCCAGTACTGCACACAGTACTCCAAGTGAGGTCTCACCAGTGCTCTGTACAGTGGCATGAGCACTTCCCTTTTCCTACTGCTAATACCTCTCCCTACACAACCAAGTATTCTGCCAGCATTTCCTGCTGCTCTATTACATTGACTACTTACCCTTAGATCCTCTGCAATAATAACCCATAAATCCCAACCCTCAGATGTTGAGGTTAGGACTGTATCAAATATTCTATATTCAGCCCTTGGGTTTTTACGTCCCAGGTGCATTATCTTGCACTTATCCACATTAAAACTCAATTGCCACAGCTCCGACCATTTTTTTAGTTTACCTAAATCATTTGTCATTTGGCTGATCCCTCCAGGAACGTCAACCCTGTTGCAAATCTTTGTGTCATCTGCAAAAAGACATACTTTTCCATTAATACCTTCTGCAATATCACTAATAAAAATATTAAAGAGAATGGGTCCAAGTACTGACCCCTGAGGTACCCCACTGGTAACAAGACCTTGCGCCGAATAAACTCCATTTACCACAACCCTCTGTTGCCTGTCACTCAGCCACTGCCTAATCCATTCAACAATATTGGAATCCAAGCTCAAAGATTGCAATTTATTGATAAGCCTTCTATGCGGAACAGTATCAAAAGCCTTACCACACCGGCTGACACCAACCCTAGTGATGCCACTGCGCGTTTCCATCCAAAAATAACGACTGTAATCGACTAACCCTAGCCTCTAATGTCAATGTCAACATCCTAACCTTCTTTTTAACAGCAACTTCTAAACTGCACCATTATGAACAGATCACTAATGACACATCACCCACAGGAGTACTTGCGCAAATGATGCTCCATATTGTGACCCGTTTTTCATTCGGTAGCCATGAAATCATTAACAAGCTCCGAAATCAGTAATAAGGATCAGTTCCGTATGCAATGCATGCAGAAAGAAACAGAATCCCTGGGACGGCATGTGCCGTCATGCAAATCATGGTGGAATCTTTACTTTTGATGCTCCATTAAGGAACACACACTTGGGATATTTAAATAAAAGTATCATTGCTAGGAAAGTGTGTAAAGCTTAGATGCGCACTTTGTGTTTCTATGGAAATGCCAATTTCAGGGGCACATGATTCCAAGCCCCGGGGTTTACAATCACACGAGGGTTTTGGTTTTTCTTTTTAATACATATGCATCTGTCTAATTTGCATGTAATTAGGCCAGAAATAATCAAAACTGGGTCATACTAGAAAAAATATTTGTCATATTAAAAGCTTTGCATATTTTCATACCTTTGGGGCAAAAATATGAATTACCTGTGCAGTAAAATCATAAAATGCATTGCTTTAAAATCATTTAATTATATAATATAGCTATGTTTAGACATTAAAAGACGCAAGGATATAATATGACACCACGCCATTCTAACCAGCGCTCCTCCAATGTCATCTCGACAGTCCCTCAGTTCCGACATCCCAGAGCTAGTATTGCATTATTTCAGTACATAAGTACTGTCTAATTATTGATTTACTTTGAAATACACTACGCAATTGTTGTCTGGAAGGAATTGATTTAACCCCTTAAGGACCTAGTGTCTTTAAAGCCAATGCATTTTGATGTAACAGTTATGTCATTGGTCCTTAAGGGGTTAAAAGGAGTATGGTTTTGTCATGTACTAAACACATGGCAAAAAAAGTCAGTATGGTACATGTATGTCTGGGTATATCGCTCATGTCCCTTGCAGGACATCCATTCTTCCACTATAGATCTTCCTTGCTTCCCCCAGTCCTTAGCTGAAGCTTAACCCCTTCACTACCAAATGATTTTCCAAAAAAACATTGTCAGGAACCAGTGGATTTTTGAAAAATAATTTTTAATTAATTGTACTGTAAGAAATATTTGGATATATTCCCAATGAATTTCTTAATGTACTAACATGTTTGGCCAGTAGATGGTGCCATCTACTGCCAAATTGAGTTACAGTTGTTGCAGTGAACCACGGGCTGCAACTGTATCAGCTTGCTGAATGTCTGATGTCAGGACATTCAGTTAACTGATTTTACACTGTTTTAGCTCTTTGGGCATTATGCCCACAGGGCTAAAACTTTGGGGGAACCTTATGCAGCCCAAAAGCAAACAAACTTAGTTTGCACCAAATTAATTTCATTTGCCTTTGGGTTGCTGAGCATCAGATCGAGGTATCTCGATATCGTTTCACTGGGTTGTGTCTTTGAAGCCTGATATATCTCGATTTCGGTAGTGAAGGGGTTAAGGGAGGATACAAGGAAAGTGATTGTAGCATTCCCCAGCAAAACTGATACAGGACTCAGATTTGTGGTAAAAACACAGGTCTGCTTTAATGAGACACATAAACCAAAATATATACAGTGCAAGGAAGGACTGGGAGAACCATAGGTGACACCCTGCTTCCCCCTCCTCCTCATCACCTTCCAGCATAACCTTGGTGGATCCTGTATGCAACTATGTCTCTCAGCAGAGATAGAGGGTCAGAATGGAACCATAGCAGAATAAAATCTTCACCACAACAGGTTGAGAATCATAAGAAAGAAAATGGAGTGTTAAGATCTAAGCTTTGTTTTGTCATACTTTGTGTTGCAAAATGAAAGAGGACTTGGGAATATTTACTTGTTGTGTAGAGGAAAGTGGTTAAAGGGACACTCTTGCAGTGTCATTTGTACCCTAAGTAAGTGTAAATTGCATCATGATTCTTATTAAACCTTCAAAAAGCTCTCTATGTGCAGCACAAATACAATCCAGCTGATGTGTTAACGTCTCAGGTGGTTATCGTAGGGAGCTGATAAATAATGCTGGCAGTGGCAAAGCTGATACCCTCTCCTGGAGGTCCATAGACCTCAATGGAGTGTCACATAGGATTGTGCAGGCTGGCGGAAGAACACTGGAAAAGTATTTGTTCTCCATTTCCTTTGCCCTGTCGGCAGCATATCATGCATGACCTCTTTTGAGAGGTAAGTTGTGGATTTTTCTATGATTATTTTTTATTTATTTATTTTTAATGACAATTGATTTTGGGGATGCAAAGTTACTTAACACTACTTTTGCAGCCATTTTTTTTTTAATATCAACTACACATGACTGAGAAGAACGAAAGACCAAGAGCATAAATGACATCCAGGTAGTCGTAACAGCTGAGACAGCACAAGAGTTTTTTTTTTTTCTATAAAAGTTTTTATTGAGGTTCACACGTAAACAAACAAAATGCAAGACAAAAGGCACGAAATGACAAAAAGAGGAAAGAGTCACGCAGGACCCTACATGTAGTAACAGGTCTGGCAGCAAACGTAGCGAGTGACTGTAAGAAATCGGGTGAACCAAACATTTTCAGTTCTTGTTGAAACTAGAAGTACATTGAAAACTATAATCCACAGACACAAAAATTACAAAAGAAAAGAAAAAAGGTGCTCAACTAGGTCCACATACCAACACGAGTCATATCAATTTCCAAGAGGAGACAAAGGACTTCCATCCCTCCCACACATTCTGAAAAGAGGAGAAGGAGTTTGCGGCCCTGTGATACATTTCCTCATAGTGGTAAACATCCTCCAGGGATAACATAAACTTCTCTCATAGAGGGACTGACCTTAGAAAGCCAGTGGCGAGCGAGGGTAGATTTGGCCACACAAACAGGGTTATTCAAAGAGATTCGAAAAGTCACCGCACGTTCGGTGACTTTTCGTTCTCTTCAATTCAGTGCGATTTGGCGATCCCATTTTGGCGACCCTGCAGTGTATTCAGCAAGCACCACAGGGCCGTCGTAGTGCAGGGAAAAGCCACCGCAAACCCGACAAACACTCACCAGCCTTGTTGTCCTGGGTATAGCGTGTTTAATTTAAACGTCGTATGGCCCGTTCATAGGATCGTAGGGTAAGATGAGTTAGGTCACGCCGAAGGGCTGTCAGACGGGACAGAAGCTCAGGTGTAGGGCAGGTTTTATGTTGGATTCTAAGATGGAGATTTGATGCTGTAAAGAGGCTACCTGGGTACCCAGTGCCCTTTTCCGTCTAGCCCCCCTCTGAATCAAGTGACCCCGCACCACAGCCTTATGTGCCAACCAAGCCAAGGAGATAGCCACCTCTTCCATCTCATTCAGTTCAAAGTACTCCTGCAACAAATTCGATGTATCAGTCACGTCGTCGTCACTCACAATAAGGGAGTCATTCAGTCGCCAAGCACCCATACCCCTAGCTTGCTAATCAGCCTCGAAGTCGAGTGTCAAGGGAGCATGGTCAGACCATGTTATAGATCCGATATGAGCTGCCAGAAGGCGGGGGACAGTGGAGCCATATATCAAACACTGGTCAATGCGGCTGTAGGAAGAGTGAACCGAGGAAAAATACGTATAATCCCTAGTTGAGGGGTTGCTTAGTCTCCATGCTTCATATAGGTCAGAAGAATGCAAAAATTCACGTAACTGGCGGCTGGAGGGGTGCGATTTGCGAGGCGGGACGCGAGTCTTGCCCAGTTGGGTGTCAACTGATGGTTCAGGCACGCAGTTGAAATCACCGCATAGTAAAAGGGTTCCCTCCGCCATATTCTTTATTTTACTATACGATTTTTTTAGAAAACATATTGGTTTATCATTAGGCAAGTACGGGTTATTATCGGTAATTCATGCATGGTGCCCACCAAAATCAAAAGGCGACCCAATGGATCAGCATGTTGAGTCAGGCACTTAAAGACCCAGTCCTTATGAAAAAAGAATCGAGACGCCTTTGGGTTTTGTCTGGGCAGCGGAATGATAAGAAAAAGGATACATAGCAGATTTCAAATGCGATGTACGTGAGGCACAAAAATGCGTCTGCTGCAAGCAAACTATCGCTGTCCTAACCTTATGGAGATCACGGAACAGAGCATGATGTTTGTATGGAACACTCAGCCCCCTAACATTCATAGAAAAAAAACTCAGAACTGGGGTTTACTCATTAGCAGACAACCCTAACACCTTTACATTTACGGTAGGCTTAGAAAAAAGAGCGGGGAAAACAAGGGAAGTATGGAGGCATGGACCTTGAGAGCAGAATAATAGACAGAAGAAAAAACAGTACGAAATGGATTGAAAAAAAGAAGATCAAAACAAATCAAACAACACTGCATCACAAAAATACAGCAAAATAGAGTCATTCCAAAGTGGCAAAAAATTGCGCAAAAACAAAAAGGAATTCAGGGAAACTCACAGCGGGTAGCGAGAGGACGAAGCGCTACTCACAGCTCAGCGCGAAGGCAAAGAGCGCTGCAACTACAAGCAGAGGGTCCCTAGGCAATCAGGTAGAAATACCATATACACCATGGAAATAAAATGAGGGCAAACATGAACCAACACTAGTCCAGTCCCGGCAGCGTCCCAGACTCACGAATTTGGATAAAACCATCAAAAAGGGGCAAGGCAGGAAAGCCATCCAACGAGGCCAAGCGAAATGGTGAACGCCGAAGGAATAGGAACACCTGTCACATAGGCCGAACTCTATGCCATTCTGGAGAGACTTTGATCGGTGAGGAGGAAGGCTCGTGCAGAGGTGAGAAGTCAGCCAGGATATTCCACTCTTTCAAAAATTGTAATCCAGTGGCGACATCAGGGATAACATGCAAGGTTCTGTCCCTCCAGACGAGGAGCTTCGTGGGGCACCCTTATCGGTACGCCAGCTTGTGATTGCGAAGAAGCTTGGTAAGAGATGAGAAATCACGGCGTTTGGACATGGTCAGGGCTGAGAGGTCAGCAAAAAAGGAGATGTCAGCATATGGGGCAGACAAAGGCATGGATTTTCGTGACGCGGACATCAAAGCCTCTTTGACATGAAAAAAATGCACCCGTACAATGACATCACGGGCCACCGAGGGAGGTAGATTTTTCACTCGCGGGAGATGGTGCCCTCGATCCAGTAATAGATCTCGTGGCGTAGCATCGGGCAGTAAAATCTGAAACAGCTCCAAAAGGTATGGTTGTAAATCAGCCAGTGTAACCGCCTCCGCTATACCCCGATTCGAATATTATTGCGTCGTGAGCGGGTCTTTAATGTCAGCCATTTTAAGTGCCAATGAGTAGTGGGCCGCTTGTAAGGCCTAATGCCTGTCCACCAGGTCATTGTGGGCTAGGCAAAAATCATTTGCTTTAGATTCCAGCGCGTCTGTTCGCTCACCCAAGTCCTGGACATCGCAACTCAGCTCCTGCAGCGCCCCTTTGATGTCTGCCTGGATGGTCGTGCGCAGATCCTGCATCATTGCGTGCAGTCTGCTCTCTGATGGAGGCAAGGAATCAGACAGTCGAAGTGGGGCTCGGATTCTCCGCGGCTGGGGCAAGTGAGAGCTCACGCTGCTGGGAGCCTCTATCTTGGGCCTCTTTACCGCGGTCTTTCCGGGCAGATTTTGGCTGTTCTAACGCTCGTTGGGCCTTGGGAGGTGCCATCGGGGGTGCAGGAGATGTTCCCCCACTGGAGGATATCGAAGGAGTGCCTCGGGATACCCCACAGAAGCCGCTGGATTGGAAAATCAGCCTCGGCCGCAGGAGCTACTCCACCATGCGACCGCGCGCTGCAACGTCTGGACACGCCCCCCCTGAGACCGCACAAGAGTTTAAAGGGCAACTGCAAACATTGGGACTGAAAGGCCAGCGCTAATCAGGGAATATAATAAAGAATAACTCCTTAAATTATTATTAATATTAAAACATGTATTTCTATCTCCATAATAAATATGGAAATAAAATCCTATGCAAAACAGTTACAGTTATTTACGACAAACGAATGAGTTTATTTTTTCATGATTTACATTTTGGAGATTTGTTCCTGAAGGGGACTTTAAAATATAGCAAAAGCAAATCATAACATGACACTGATGATGACTCATGGCATCCAGCAGGACTGGCAGTTTCAACAGTAAATACGTATTTTGTGCCCATTCAGCCTGTTTTTATATCTTTACATAATATGACTCATGGCAAAGTTGTTTGAGTCAGGATTGCTCTCAAATTGCCCGAAAAAAGTTTCTTTAGTCGTCTTGTCAAGGGGACATACTGTTGTTACATAAAGTATCACAGGCTTAACGAGGATATGTATCATCTTCTTATATTTTTATAATCAGACTAAAACGTCACGAGGGTCATCATTCCATCATTCCTTCTGAATCGTCTGATTCTAAAATAATCAGAATCAGCCAATTCGGAATATCAGAAAAATCGAATATATTTGGCAGTTTCTGATATTCAGTACCTTAATGTATTGAACATAAAGCAAATTTTAGAGGGACCAGGGCTACGGCTAGGTTTAGGGCTAGGGCTAGGGTTAGGGCTATGTCTAGGGCTTTCTATAAAGTGTGGGTTAGAGTTAGATTAGGGTGAAAGTTACTGGTTTTTGTTATATGATTAGAGTTAGGGTTAGTGATCGGGCTAGGGTTAGGTCTATGGCTAGGGTTAGGGCTTGGGTTAGAGCTTGGTTAGGGTTAGATTAGGGTGAAAGCTACTGTTTTTTGTTATGTGATTAGAGTTAGAGTTAGGGTCAGCGATGGGAGTAGAGTTAGGGCTAGGGTTAGGGATTCTCCTTGGATTAGATCTTGGATTAGGGTTAGATTAGGGTGAAAGTTATTGGTTTTTGTTATATGATTAGAGCTAGAGTTAGGTTTAGCAATGAGACTAGGGTTAGGGCTAGGGTTAGGGATGGGCCTTGGGTTAGAGCTTGGGTTAGGGTTAGATTAGGGTGAAAGCTACTGTTTTTTGTTATGTGATTAGAACTAGAGTTAGGGTTAGCGATGGGAGTAGAGTTAGGGCTAGGGTTAGGGATTCTCCTTGGATTAGAGTTTGGATTAGGGTTAGATTAGGGTGAAAGTTACTGTTTTTTGTTATATGATTAGAGCTAGAGTTAGGGTTAGCAATGAGACTACGGTTAGGGCTAGGGTTAGGGATGGGCCTTGGGTTAGAGCTTGGGTTAGGCTTAGATTAGGGTGAAAGCTACTGGTTTTTGTTATGTGATTAGAGCTAGAGTTAGGGTTAGCGATGGGAGTAGAGTTAGGGCTAGGGTTAGGGATTCTCCTTAGATTAGAGCTTGGATTAGGGTTAGATTAGGGTGAAAGTTACTTTTTTGCTATATTAGAGCTAGAGTTAGGGTTAGCGATGGGACTAGGGTTAGGGCTATGGCTAGGGTTAGGGATTGGTCTTGTGTAGAACTTGGATTAGTGTTAAAATAGGGGGACATTTACTGGGTTTTTTTGCGATATGATTAGGGCTAGAGTTACATTTATTTTCCTATTTTTTACTATTTTAATTAAATCTAAATTTTTCAGATTATGTTTGGACCTGGTCAATTATAATAGTTAAAATTCAGGTTCACTCAAATTATTTTTTAGTCAAAACTGATTAGGTTCTGACATCTACAATTTGGAATCCAGATTGATTGAAATTGCCAGTAATCCAGAAAATTCCAAATCAGCCCAAATGAATTATATATGTTTAATACATATCCAGGTATTCCTGAAAGAATTGTAACCCTTCCACTTTTGAAGGGTGATTTTATCTGATGATTTTATCTGAGTTACGGTAAGTAGAAATTGGCAAAAGTATTTGGAATCCACCATTCTTTACTTCAAATGTAATTGAACAGAAATGTCAATTTTGATTTATTATTTCACTTAGTGCTTAAATGGTAAAACTAATGAGAAAAGAGAACCAATAATTTTGCCCTAGGTAAACTTAATATTTCATAGCAGAACCCTTGGAGACAATATTAGCAATAAGATACTTTCTGTATCTCTGAATCAGATTTCTACCGTTTTCAACTGGGATTTTGATGGTTTTCTGTAGAAAAGTAGGAGAAAAGAAGACACGTGGTAAAATAACTCAGTAAAAAAGTCACATCTTTAAAACAAAAAAGAGGCACTTTTATTTTGTCTGTGGCCGAATTGGTCTACTGTGCAGCTGAGGGGTTGAATGAATTTTGATGCTCCAATTCGGCCACTGCTGAAATCGACACTCCGGGTAAAATCAGAGTTTTCATTGATACGAATTTGGGTTAGAAATTAGGCTTACAGGGTTATTCAAAGAGATCCGAAGTGCTTGAGAAAGGTAACCAAACGCTGAAAATCAGCGTTCTGTTACCTTTCTTGGCCATTCGACTATCCAGAGAGCAGGCAATTCGCCAAATCCTGGCGAATTGCCTGAACATACGGTGCCTGTTCGGTGCTTGTTCGAGGGCAGTGAAATCCCCATGAAAAAGCACTGCTTCGGCTATTCAGAGAACACAAACCAGCAGTGAAAGGTTCCCGAAATGTCTTGCCATTCGGTGGTTTAATTCGGCAAGTTTACTCAGGAGAATCCCATAGGCTTCAATGTTAAAAATATTCCCGTTTTAATTCAATATCTAATAAACCGTTCATTATAAAATTCTGCAGTAAAGAGTCTCTTTATTTATAGATTTTTTAGGATACTTTAAGCATTTTTCTGAATTTTTTTTTTTAAAGTCCGATTTTTTTTTTTTTTAAATTTACTTATTTTTTCTGTAACAGCCCTCTTTATTATCATTCCCTGGACCTCATATGTAAATTTCAGACATTTTCGCTCAGTAGTTTCTTTGCAAACAGCGTTTCACTTTCACACATTCATACAAACTGTTTCGCTAATTTATTCACTGCCTCTTCTGCTGTGTCGAAGGCTGCGATCGGCTCCTGTTCGGGTTTTTCCGTGGTTTTCGGCAGGTTAATCCAGATGTTTTTGAGGGTTTTCGGCGTGCATTCGCTGGGTTTTGCGGTTCGTTTTGCGTCGGGTTTGCGGCAGCTATTCCCTGCAATTCAGGGACCCTGTGGTGTTTGCTGAATACACCGCAGGGTCACCGAAATGGGATCGGCAAAACAAACCGAATTGAAGAGAACGAAAAGTCACCGAACGTGCGGTGACTTTTCGAATCTCTTTGAATAACCCTGTATGTGTAGAAATTACGGTTAGGGTTCTATTTGTGCTTGTTTTAGGGTTAGGTTACGTTTAGGGTTAGAGTTAGGGTTTCTTTTGACTTGCACGTCAAAAACAACACTAATCATGTTAAAAACAAGTAGTACAGACTACGCACAAATCGTAACCTAACCCTACCCCCATACCCAGCCCTAATTTCTAATCCTTACCCTAGCAATGGAAAATAACACTCCAATTCAGCACAGTGTCAATTTGTCCCACACGACACGGGGCATCTTTTTTAAGAAGCAACTTTTTTAGTGTGTCATTTTTTCACATAGGACTTTTTCAGAGGCTCTTCTATAAGATTCACAGGTCTATTCAGAGAAAGGTGAAAACCAGGTGAATTGGCAGGAGAAGAGAACAATCTAGACCAAATAGCCAATTTGGAAAATGAGATAAATGGGGGAATTTTTCTGGTTTGGCTATTTTGACCTAGAATTTTTTACTTCTCCAGTCATTCTCCTGAGGTTCACCTTAATAGACTGACCTGGTGGGTTTTGGATAACTCGTCTTGAGCAAACTGCTCCAGTTCTTTCTGGTTTCATGGGTGCCTTGTCAGTCATTTCAGCACCTTCCATTGACATTCGTTGGGATTCAGATCTGAACTCACTGAAGGCCACTTTGGAACAGTCCACTGGTTTCTTCTCATCTGTTCTTGAGTGCTTTTTTGAGGTATGGTTTGGATCATTATCCTGATGGACGACCCATGACCTGACAATAAGACACAGCTTTCCGACAACGGTCAAGACATTTCACTCCAGAATGTCTCAACGTTCTTCTGATTTCATTGCGCCTGGCACCGATTCTCAACCACCCAGTGCCAAAGGCAACAAAGCAACCCTAAATTGTCACTGAGCTTCTTCAAACTTTCTCTGTAGGGATGGTGTTCTTTTCTTTGAAAGCTTCTTTTCTTCTTCAAATATAGGGTTGTCCGTATCTATTTTTCGCTCGTTTGTCCAATGGACTTTCTCCCAGAAGATCTGTGGCTTTTGAAAGCGTGGTTTGACACACTGTAGTGTTTCTCTCTTAGAAGAGAATGGTGCATTATTTGATTAAAATGCCGGGGTACCAACATTCTCGGTCGCAACTGTAACTCTATTAGACGTTGTTCCCGAGAAATTGATAGAACCTTTCTATTCTAATGGTTCAATCTGGAGTAATGTTTCTTCGGATTCTTCAAGCAAGACTGTATGTTGCGGTTTTTTTTTCACATGCTTTCAGATGATTTGCTGACCTAAGCAAAATCCTCAAGATGACAAGAAATGCTTCAATTCTCATTTGCCCTCCATTCTGACCTTGGGCTGAGATAATATTGACTTTGCTTGCATTGGAAATTGGTGATAAAGGACCTGCACATACAACACGGCTTTCTCATTTTACACATAAGCCTTTTTATTAGATTTTGCTTAACATGCTAAAATTATAAAGCACTTTGGCTTTGGACCAAGGTCCGAGGAGTAAATACATTATCATTCTGAATTGTTTGCAAGAGGAGAATATCACGGTTCACCCCCATTAGTGATGTTTATAAGCATTTGGAATCCATATCACGGAAGAACAATATAGCGATTTTTAATATACGCACATTGGGTGACCATACTTTATACCCAAATTAATAAATAAAAACTGGACATTTAAAAAGTTCAGAAATATTTCTATTTCGTAAAACGTTCTGGGCTCTATCACCTCCACATAAATGAGAGTTAGCGCTAGGTTAATTGAGGTGATAGCATTATGCCCATATCACCCCCGATCGCTTACAGGTTACAAAACCAGTTAGCAAATCAGTACTAGCGCTTTTTAGTGCTAGCTTACTGTACTTTGCGCCCCCTATGCTTAACATGGGAAGCGCAAAGTGTAAGCAGAGAGTAATTAGCGTTATAATCACATAGCCCTAACGCTAATTACTAAAAGCTGTCGCTAACTCTAAAGATTTGCTACAGCTTAGAGCTTCTGCAGAATCATTTAGCAGCAGCAGTTAACCCCCTCCCCAAAAATATCAAATACTCACCTCTCATCTCGCATTGAGAATGACTGCCCGATCCGCCACTTCTGGCCACCGGGAACAGAGTGAGACTGGGGAAAAAAGTCCCCAGTCCCCAGCCTACCTCCGTGATCACTCCTCTAGAGGCGAGTCGTGTGACCCGGCAGGCAAAGTATCCATGGAGTCCTATAGACACCACGGAGGGGATGCTGCGGACGGCTCTTTAGCACTGCCCGAGCATCCAGAAGGCTAGCGGCCACTAGGGGGCTGGCTGCTGGACTCATCGCCTGTCCCGTAGTCCACTGGGAAAACGGGGATGCTAAGGGGAGATTACTGAATGCTATTTTATCCCCATAACATCCCCGTCTTAGCTACAGGCACGTGGTATGTGATGGCGCCCTCTGCATTTTCATTATAAATTTATCTCTTACCGTTTTATTTACATTTTTTCATAGTCATTAATATAATATTAATACATTTATTCAGTTACTGTATGGGGAATTAACACAGTTGTTTCCAGCAAAGCAGCAAATTGGCAACTAAACTTAATTTGAACTTTTTCTGTTAGTCAACATTTATGATCTAAATATTTCTTCCAAGTATAGTGTGTGTTAGAGTCTAGTGATGCAACATTTATACAGCTCTGTTAGTCAGGAAACTGATGCTTTAGTATTTAAGTTTAATCAGCTTGAGACATATATATATAGAACTCGTCACATTCCGACACACAGACAGGCATGCTGGTACATTGACACACACACTGACACATAGACACACATACTAACACAAAGATAAACATACTGACGCAAAGACACACATACAGAGTCAGACACACATTCTGACTCACAGACATAATGTACATACTGACATACATGCTGACACACATAATTAATGATATAAACGCTGACACACATGCTGACACACAGACACACACATCGACACACATGCTGACAGACATACACTGACATACATGCTGACACACAGACACACCTTGACATACACACTGTCAATCATGCTGACTCACAGCCAGACATACTGACATACATGCTGACACACAGACACACATGCTGACAAGCATGCTGACACTGTCAGACATACTGACATACATGCTGACACACAGACTCCCACACTGACATAAACACTAACAAACATGCTGACACACAGACACACACATTGACATACACACTGACAATCAGGCTGACACACAGTCAGACATACTGACGTACATGCTGACACACAGACACACACATTGACATACACACTGACAATCAGGCTGACACACAGTCAGACATACTGACGTACATGCTGACACAGACTCACACACTGACATAAACACTAACAAACGTGCTGACACACAGACACACACATTGACATACACACTGACAATCAGGCTGACACACAGTCAGACATACTGACATACATGCTGACACACAGACACACACCGACATACCACACCGACATACACACTGACAATCATGCTGACACACAGTCAGACATACTGACATACATGCTGACACACAGACTCACACACTGACATAAACACTAACAAACATGCTGACACACAGACACACACATTGACATACACACTGACAATCATGCTGACTCACAGCCAGACATACTGACATACATGTTGACACACAGATACGCACTGACATACACACTGACATTCATGCTGACACACACACCAACACACACTGACAATCATGCTGACACACACACTGACATACACACTGACACTCATGCTGACATACAGCCAGACATACTGACATACATGCTGACACACAGATACACATACTTACATAATTGCAGACATACACACACATACATGCTGAAACACAGACCCACACATGCTAAGGGGACCTCAAAGTGTTATGTCTCCTGCAAGTAGTGCAGACATCGGAGGCAGAGCACACTGAAGGAAAGGTCAGCATCCAAAGCGATCAGTTCCCCTCCTGAGGCTTGATTGTGACACTTTTTTTTTGTGTCCCTCTGTCAGAGATGCATCAGTGCCGTGGACCCGAGCCTCAACGCACACCACAAGGTGCTTGTGGCCTCCTGGGTTAAGTCTTTTGTATTGGATCAGCTTAATAAAGCCAATACCGATCACCGTAAAATGCTCTGATCACTCAGTTCCCGAGATGATCTTAGAGAGTATTATTATTATTCTTTATTTATATAGCGCCAACATATTCCACAGCGCTGAACAATATGGACAGGGTTACAATAGATATCAGCTCAGGACATCCTTAGTTTATCGATCCCAGGTGGTCATTTTAGGATCCCTGTTGCTGGTAGCCCATCTCAAACTAACTATTTTAATATTAATTGTATATTTGAATGAAATGCAATAATAAAAGATAAAAAGCACAGAAAACCCAATTTATATACCTTTTTAATGCAAGTGTATAAAAGTAAAAGGCGTCTGTAGGAAAAGCAACTTGATCTTTTAATACAATGATGGAGAACTTTGGCACCCCCGATGCTTCCAAACAACATATCCCATAATGCTCAGCCAGCCTCACATGTGATTTAAGGGATTATTCAAAGAGCTGATATGGCCCCGAAATGGCACCGAACAGTGAATTTCCCCGTATGGTGCATTTTCGGGGCCATTCAGCTATTTAGAAGGCAGGCAGTTTGCCAAATTTTGGCGAATTGCCAGAAAATATGGAGCCTGTTCGAAGGCAGTGAAATCCCCCATAGAGAAGTAATGGTTAATCTATTCAGAGACACCGAACAGCAGTGAAAAGTCAGTGAAATGCCCTGACTTTCAGTGGTTTCTTTCGGCAGGTTTAACCCTTTCACTGTTGAGGACGTGTGGGGAACGTCCTGATTGACTCCTAAGGAAAGATAGGGGGTTCCTTTGAACCCCGATATCTCCCGACTGTTGGCAGCTAACAGGGTCATGTTTGGTATCATTAGACAATGATACCAAAGATAACCATGTTTAAAGTAAAGATAAAAAATAATAAAAATAATAATAAGAGAAAGAAAAATGTGTTTTTTTAAGACGTGAAATGGCTCAGCAGTGAAGGGGTTAATCAGGCAAATCCCATAGATCTAAAAAAAAATCCCTGTTTTTTTTTTTTTAAGTTTTTTTTGTAAATAACTGTTTATTGGTTTTCCAAAACAAAGACAAGCAACATAGAACTCGCAGGTTCATTAATGCAGTTCGAAAATTAACAGAGGGATGCGGTAATGTTGCAGTATAAATACAGTTAGGAAGACAAAATCATGGAGAGGAATAAGTAGGGAACTGAGGGACTGAGGATAAGCACTTTAATTCGATCTTACATGTGTTACTAAAATGTCTGAGTTCCATTGCTGAGTGTGTGTATGTGATTATGCGGGGATGGTAAGTAACGCTTGGAAAGCGCGGGATGAGGATTGGAGTATCCAGTTGGACCATATCGCTGTGTATTGGGGTAATCTATCAGAAGCACTGAAAACCAGCTGTTCCACTGAGTGTAATTCTTCCATGCGAGTAAACCATAGGGAGAGGGGTGGTGGGGTGAGTTGTAACAAGTAAAGTGGCACCAGGGCCTTGGCGGTGTTCAGGATGCGAATGGCCATAGTGCGTTTGTATGCAGTGATAGAGTAAGTATTGTGGCGTAAGAGGAACGCGGCCGGTGTGAACTCTGGGGGAGGATCCGTGAACACCTTAAGTATGTCATAAATCCTGGACCAGAAAGGTTGTAGATTCGGGCACTCCCACCAAATGTGCTGTAGCATGTCTCCCAGTGCCACATTACATCTCCAGCATTGTGCTGGTACCTGGGGGTCATAGCGATTAATCTTATCTGGGGTGCGGTACCATAGGCTGAGGACTTTATATGCAGTTTCCTGTGCTTTGGAGGAGACCGAACAATGATGTGTCAGTTCGCAAATCTTGGACCATTGTGCATCGGAAAGAACCACGTCTAGCATGTTTTCGCACTTTCCCATATACGGCGGCGGCACATCCGAGGCCGCCTCCCTAAGTAGAGTATAAAGCAGGGATAGACCATGTGAGAGAGGTCCTTTGGTACAGCATAATTTCTCAAAAGGCCGTAATGGGCGCCCCAGCTGATGTTTCTGAGGTAAACTGTCAAGATAGTGTCGGAGCTGCACATAGTGGAACGTGTGGAGAAACGAGATGGGACTATCTCTTATTAAGTCCGTCAGAGGCCGGCAGGTCGAGTCGTGGAAGAAGTGTAATATGCGTGGTGTGGGAGCCGAGACCAGTCTTCTTACCGAGTGGGGATCTAGTCCGGGGAGGTATTCCTCATTGTGTACCACCGGTGTCATAGGGGAAGGGAAAGATGTGAGGCCAAATTTAGTGGCAGACCGGCGCCGTATCCCAAAAGTCGCCTGCAGGTATGGCGATGAACTGGCCAGTCTCTGACCCTCCTTCAATGTGAGCCAGGGAAGGACAGTCAGCGGTCTTCCCACCAGCTCCTGTTCCACTGCCCTCCATAGTTTAACCGACCCCTCTCTCGACCTCTCCACCACCCGTTGGAGGTGGCAGGCCTGGTGATAGAGGCTAAAATTGGGTAAGGCTAATCCTCCCATTGCTCTGGAACTGGTAAGGACTTGATAGCTCAATCTAGGGCGTTTACCTCTCCAGATGTAGGTGGCTACCATAGATCGAAGGGAAGTGAAGAACGCCTTCGGAAGATCGATAGGTATCGTTTGCATGAGGTATAGGAGTTTGGGTTGAACATTCATTTTGACCACTGCAATGCGACCGAGCCAGGAGATATGCGGGTGATTCCAGTTGGCTAGGTCGTGTTGCAAGAATCCGAGGAGTGGTGGAAAGTTATCCTGGTAAAGACGGGAATGTTGTGATGGGAGCCATATGCCCAAGTATTTGATTTTATCAGTCATCCATTTAAAGGCAAAGTGTGGTCTCATTGCCTGAGCTCTAGATTCTGGTATGGTGACATTAAGGATATGTGATTTCAAGAAATTAATCTTCAGGTTAGAAAGTCTGCCGTATTCCTCGAAAGCTGTCATTACTCCCGGTAGGGAAATCTCCTGCCTAGTTATAAAAAACAGGAGGTCGTCTGCGTACACCGCCACTTTGTGCTGTTGAGATCCTACCGTGACCCCCGTTATATTGGGATCGGATCTTATAGCCTCCAGGAATGGCTCTAAAGTCAGTACAAACAGTAGCGGCGAGAGAGGACATCCCTGCCGTGTGCCGTTGCGGATGGTAAATGGGGCCGTGAACACCCCGTTGACACATACGCGCGCGTTGTATCCCCATACAGGGCACCTATCCAGGTCCGAAGATGAGGGCCTAGGCCGATATGTGTCAAGGAGAGGGAAATAAAGTCCCAGTCCACCCGGTCGAGGCCTTCTCCGCGTCTGTGGACAGGAGCACCAGTGCCTGAGAGGAGCGACGGGCATGGTGCATAAGCTGCAGGGTCCTCATGGTGTCGTCCCGGGCTTCTCAGCCAGGAACAAACCCCACTTGGTCCGCGTGGACAAGAGCTGGGAGGAAGGGCTTCAGTCTGTCCGCCAGAATTTTTGCGAAGAGCTTCAGGTCACAGTTTAGTAGGGAGATGGGTCTATAGCTGGCGCAAAGTTCAGGATCTTTGCCTTCTTTTGGCAAAATCGTGATATTGGCACTGAGGGTCTGCGTGGGAAGTTGCAGTCCGTCCGTCAAGTCATTAAGAGCCGTCAAAAGATGGGGGAAGAGGATCGCAGCATAGCATTTATAATACCTGACCGTGAGGCCATCCGGGCCAGGACTTTTACCGAGTTTAGAGGATTTGAGTGCCAAGGACAGTTCTTCTGTGTTCAAGGGGCGGTCAAGAAGGTTGGATGTTTGGCGGGAAACATTTTTAGTGGAGTACTTGGTCAGATAGGATAGAATGTCAGAGCGTTTGCGCGCCAGGTCTTGGGGGTTGGTGGTCCCTTGCAGGTCATATAGTGCGGCATAATAGTCACGAACTATCTGAAGCAATTTTACCGGCAACCGCTGCAGTGTGCCCTGTTTGTCTCGTAATTTAGCAATGTAGGCTGCTGATCTTTTTTTGGCTATCATTCGAGCAAGCAGTCTCCCACTTTTGTCCCCATGTGAGTGAAAAAGGGCCTTGGAGCGCAGGTATGTCCTGTGGTAGCGCGTGTTTAAAAGTTTAGCTAGGGATCTGCGCAGCTCGGTCAGAAGGGCCACGGTTTCAGGATCTCCGTCCCGCTTGTGGTCAGAGGAGACCTGGGATATTTGTTGCTGGAGATCTCGTATGTCAGCCGAGCAGCGTTTAGCCCGTTCGGCGCCCTTACGGATGAAGTAGCCTCTGATCACACATTTGTGAGCCTCCCAGACCATAGGTGAGGACACATCCCCCCACAGCGTTCCTTTCAAAATAGTCAGTAAGGACCTGCCGACCTTCCTCAGCCACAAGCGGGTCAGACAGGAGGGAGTCGTTAAGGCGCCAAATTGGTGCAGTGGGTTTAAACATGGGTGAACGGAGGGTAATGGTTACCGGGGCGTGGTCTGACCAAGTGGCAGTGCCTATCATAGCGGTGCGCAAAGCAGAGAGATAGTATTGGGGGACAAAGAGTCAATTCTAGAGTACGATTGGGAGGGGTGTGCATAAAAAGAAAAGTCTTTACCCGTGGGGTGTAATGTGCGCCAGCAGTCCGCAAATCTAGCTTTATGTAAAGAGCTCCGGCATGAGCGCAGAATGTGTAGTGGGATAGAGGAGCAGCCCGCGGAAGTGTCCCAAGAAGGTTCTAGAGGTACGTTAAAGTCCCCCCCCAGTACTATGAGTCCTTCCGCAAAATCCCGCAGAGTTGTGGAGAGGAACTTGTGTTGAGCTTTGTTAGGGGCATAGCAGTTAGCGAAGGTGTAAGTTTGGTTCAGGATCTGCCCTTTCACGAAAATGAAGCGACCCCCCCACATCAGTCATGGAATCAAGAAGTTGAAACGGGATTCGCTTATGAAACAGAATTGCTGTCCCCTTGGACTTGGCCTCAGCATTGTGGCTAAAAAACCCAGTAGGATAATGGGAGTTAGTGAGAGAGGGTGCCTTCCCTTCCTGAAAGTGAGTCTCCTGTATATACACAACAGAGGCCTTCTGGGAGCGAAAGTCACGCATGGCGTGGGAGCGTTTCTCTGGACTATTTAGTCCGTTAGTGTTGATAGAGACAATGAGTAGATCAGCATGCGTCAGTGGTGTGCAACATTCAGCTGACATTTCTATGTCCTCAGGGGGGGACAGGGGTAAGGGAAAAAGAACAGAAAATCAGGGGTAACTATATACAAGCACAAGGAGGTGACGAGCGGCGGGTACGGCGACAATCCCAGTGAAAACACCGGATGGTGACCGCACTCTGTGGGACCGCTAACCTCAACAGGGTTCGTGGTCGTGCCCCACCCGGGACTGACAACTAAGTACTTAAAGAGAAACCAAACTTTGCAGAGCAGTAATATGACTCATGAATTAGCTAAGAAAAACATTGTGGGCAAACAAACGTGCTGGAGGCCATAGGCCAACTTTAGGGATTGAAACGAACCTGACCAGGTTTGGGGCGTCGGCAGAGGCCCTCCGACAGAATCCGAAAAAATAGTCCCAGTGCGAGGCCAGTCTTGCTGTAGAGTGTGACAAGTTATCGCGTCCAGATTGGCCATGAGGATGCTTCTTCCCTAAAATAGCGGAGAGTGGGCCCTCAGCTCTCGAATGAATAGAGATCAAGTGACTGCCCAGGAGGGCACTCCTGCCCATGTGGAATAGTGGTGCGCTCCGTCCCACAAGGACTAGGCCGCGGAGGCATTCCAGAATGTGCATAGGTCCCCGTCGGCGTCGTTTCCGAAAGACGCATTCGTGAGAGGTCAGCATGAGGATGGGGCAAGGTCCCATGATGATCCGGGGAAAAAACCCCAAGATGATCCGCGTGTGGGGGAGCCTCCCGAGGGTATCCTCCAAGTCCGCTTGTAGTCATGTGTTAAAGAAAGAGGCAAGAAGCAGTGCCGCAGGGGGTACAGCTGAAGAGGGGTCGCGGTGCGATGTGTTCCGTCAGCGGGACAAAAAATAAAAAACAGAGGACCAGTTCCTGAGGGTGTGCAAGTAAGGCGGATGGTCATCAATTCACGACTGTGAGCCAGTACGTCTCCCCGCTTGACCGCAGCTTCTCCCCGTGCGCGGGGGGAGAGGAGTCTGGCGCGAGCCCCGTGCCGCCTGGTTATATAAGGCAAGAGGGTCCGGCCATACGAATTGCATGGGGGGGGTTACTGTAGGTCTGCCAACAAGGCCTCAACATCTTTTGGGGTCTGCAGGATATGGGTGCCCTGTTCAGAGATGACTGCTAGACCTGTTGGGGTGTGCCAACGGTAGCGGAGTTGCTGATCACGTAAGAACGAGGTGAGGGGCTTCAAGGCACGTCTGTAGGCTAGAGTGGCTGGTGACAGGTCAGGATATAATTGAAGCTCGGTCCCTTCATAAGAAAATTGCGTTGCCTCTCGGGCTTTGCGTAAAATGTCTTCCTTGAGGTTAAAGTCATATAGACAACATATCGCATCTCGTGGCAGGCTACCCGGTGGGCCTTTCAGTCTGAGAGCTCTATGGGCCCGGACAAAATCTATGGCCGAGGGTTCGGGCCTGTCCAGCAAGGAATTAAAAATGTTCTGCAGACGTCTCTGTTTCGGGTAAGCCACGCAGCCTAAGGTTGTTGCGGCGGCATCTGTTGTCCAGGTCGGCCTGGTGTAGGGCCATGTTACGCAGCTGACTGGAGCGCAGGTGTAAAACTGATGCTGTCACTTCGTGGGCTAGCCGCAATGAATCTGACCCTTGTTCCAGCGTGTCAACCTGGAGCGCTAGGCCCTGGATGTCTTGGCGCACGTGCTGCAGTTCGGCCATGATAGAAGAGCACAGTTCTGTATTGGCTTCTTTTAAATCGTTTTTGGTGGGTAGATTGCGCAGCAGGGGAAGCCACGTCGCCAGATCCATCGAGACCGCCTCAATAGTACCTGCCACAGGAATCGGGGAGATCTCAGGCTCTGGTGATGTCCTCGCCTCGGCCGCCATCTTGTCCGGCGGATCCGCCGGGGGATCAGCAGGCCCCACCAGGAATCGGCGCAGGGAGGGGGTGTCAGTCACCCGGTCTGTCCCCTGAGGTTTCTGGGTGCCGGGGGTTTTGTTGGATTTCCCCATCGCCGGTCAGGGAGTGCAGGAGAGCCCGATATAGCCGGAGTCTGAGCAGAGCTCTGCACTCACGCGGCCATCCCGAATGGCGCCAAAGCCACGCCCCCTGTTTTTTAAAATTTTTATTCAACCGTTTATTGTTTTCATTTGCAGCAAAAAGTATTTTTATTAATTAAATTTTTAGAATTTTTTAGGCATTTTTCTGGATTTTTTTCGACAATTTTTTTCTATTCACATTTTTTTTAAATGGTATTCATTTTCCTGTAACAGACCTTTTTATTGTTATTTATAGAACCTTCTATGTTATTTCCATGCATTATTATTGTTTAAAACACCATCTAAAAATTGCATTTCTTTTTTTTCTCTTTACCCCTGTTCAGCAGCTGGTTGACTTTTTTCGGTAGCGTTCGGCAGTCTGTTCAGCGGTTCGTTGAGTGCGTTCAGCGGTTTGTGGCTGCGTTTGGTGGTTAATTGGATGCATTCATTGTTTTTTCAGCAGGTTATTGGATGCGTCTGGTGGTTATTCGGCACTTTTTCTTATGCGTTCAGTGGTTTTTCGTTGGGTTTACCGGATACGTTCGGTGGTTTGCTGCTGCGTTTGGGGGGGTTTATCAGCAGCGTTCGGCACACTTCGGGAACCCTGCTGTGAATGCTGAATTCAGAGCAGGGTTGGCGAATTGAGTTCGCCAAAGTGGGCCGAATGAAAGAATAACCCCTTAACCCTTTCTCTGTGGAGGACGTGTGGGGAACGTCCTAATTGACTCCCGCTATATGCGGGGGACGTCCCCCACATGTCCTCCACTTGCGGGAGCCCCCACGGAGATACTCACCTCTGTATTCGGGGTCCTGCGGCGTTCTGGCATCAGCGTCCTCAGATGCTGAAGTTAAGCGCCTCCCGACGTCAATGACCTCATGGCGCCATGCATGATGATGTAATTTCCAGGTGACCCCCCGGCAATGCCGGGAGATCGCCTGAAAGGGAGGGGGGATCAGTTCGGATCTCTCTCCCTCCCGATCGTCAAGGAGCAGCGCCACAAGCTAGGCACCGCTTACAAGGGGAGAGTCTTCCCTTTTAAGCAATGCCTGTCTTTAACTCCTCAGACACAGAGTCGCGATTCGGCACCGAATCGCGGCCTAGCTCTGGTGGGGACCGCCATCTTGGATGGTGGCTCCACCACCGGGTCCCCCCTTGCTGCTGGACGACCTTGCGCATAGCATGATGACGTCAGATAGCTGGGGAACCCCTAACTGCCCGGGGATTTCCCAAAAAAAATCCCCTGGTGGAGATAGGGAGTTCCTTTGAACCCCGATATCTCCAGAACCGTGGCAGCTAGAAATAATATTTATGGGTCATATAATAAAACGTGGCTTCTAAACGCGTTTAAACATGATGAGCAAAAGCGGTAAAAATGAGCTCAGCACACAGGCGTGAAATGGCTCAGCAGGGAAGGGGTTAAGTATCATGGGACATGGAGTTCCAAAACATCTGGGTGCCGAGTTTCACCATCAATATTTTCATGTATCCCTGAACATTAAGACATTTTTTTCCACTAAAAAAAAAAAAGCCCAGTTGGGGCACCTTTACTCGAGTGCTACATACATAAACAGGAAACACAAGATCTTCCTCGTCCACAGCAGTAGAGTGACATCCCAATCGCTCACAGCTCGGACACAATGACTTCTCTCGTTTTCGTTTAATGCTAATTTAATTTATACTTACATTGTAGTGAGGTGAAGTGAATTCTCAGAACATGCATCAGGTTGGACAGATTTCTGGGTCAATTAAGGGTCAGCTCAGTATCTGATAAATAATTCCGTTGCTTTGTTTGGATTGTAGGCATTTTTTTCATCTAATTGCTTTGGAGACATGAAATTGCCTCGAAGCAGTTCAGTAGATACGGTGCTAATCTCTGAATGTGCATCCAAACTGCCTTTAGTGAATACTGTTGAGCCAATTTTGGATCAAATTCATGAATTTTCCTGCAATTTTGCTCTTTGGAGAATCATTTAGAGCTTAATGGTTCCATTCATATACCTATGTTATGGATAACTGTGATTTAGAAAAAAAGATAAAAAGCAATTTTCATTTGTGTCGCATACAGGCATGGACCAAGCGCTCCAGAAATAAATACGGGAACTCACCGGATTTCTGTCCTCCCATGTTTATGGCCATAAGAAAAGATTATTGGAATCTGTAGAAGCTGCAGCACTTCTTTATGATATGAGAATATCACTCCTCTGGCAATTGCAGATACACTGTAATTCCCAATGTACTCCAGCCCTGGAAATACTCTTGAATACACATATTTTTGTTAAATTGTGTCGGCATAGAACGGTGTCGCAGCTTCCCAGTACATCAGCAAAATGGGATCTAGGTTCCTATTAGAGATGTGCATTCGTTTTGTAAAAATTTGGAATTTGGAACGAAATTCGATAATTCTTATTTCGGAAGTACTTCCGAATAACGAATCAATACGATCCGAATTTGAAACGAAATGGTATATAACGAATTTATTTAGTTTTACACTGCGTCATCATCATAAAAGAAAAATTTTAAAAATCAATATCAACTATCGAATTTGAAATGAACTATCAAATTGATATCAACTATCGAATTGATCTTAACTTACAATACAAGTAATAGTCAGCAAAGGACTTTATGAAACTAATTAATTTTGTTTCACTGTTTAATTTGACTCAAATACTAAATCTGTGACACAGCTTAAAATTAAACCCTAGCTTTTCTTTTAACAGCAAAATTTGATTAATTGGGGTTTTATTTAGTGATCCAAAATTCGAATTGATATCAACTATTGATTTGATATATGAAATTCGAATCGATTAGAAATTTCAAATCGAGACAAAATTTTAAATCGATCCAAAACGAAACTAAACGAAATACGAAATGAAATTAGTTACGAAATTCGAAAAACTAAATTATTTAAAAACTAAACTAAGCTAAACGAATATTTCAGCCATGCACATCCCTAGTTCCCATTGCTGAAACAGTGGGGATGCTGTGTTCTCAGGCATTCCTGCTTGACTTGACCCAATTTCCAAATCCCAATGTACTCCAGCCCTGGAAAGACTCTTAAATACACAGATTTTTGTATAATTGTGTCTGCATAGAAAGTGTTTTAGAGCTTTCCAGTATCAGCAACATGGGATCTAAGTTCCCAATGCTAAAACCATGGGGGTGGGGGTGTCTGTTCCCAGATGTTCCTGCTTACCTTGACCTGTTCGGACAGGAGATTAAAAAAAATAGAATTGGTGAAATACCACGTCTACCGATACGACAACAAATCGTGATGGAATCTTTTGGTAAAGCAGCTATTACAAATGTATTAGGAATGCAAAAAGAATATGGTGTATAGTAAGTACAGTTACACCAAGTATCCAAGCTGCATGTGGCTTTATATAATGTTAATGCAGCCTGCCAGGAGTCCTGCAGTTGCATGCGTATAGGTTTCCTTTCTATTCAGTAGATAGTAGATTTGTGCATATGTTTTAAGGCAGAATTTTGGGCAATTCGGTGATTTTTCTGAATTCTGTTTGAATGAAGCAGTAAAAGAACAAATTACGCGATGGACATATTTTCTTCTTGCGATGTTCATTCGCAGATGTGGCATTTGGCATTAACTGGTGGCTGGCCAGGCCTGCCTCGAAACCATGGATTTCTGGTTGGGGGTCGGGGGAATTACTAGACACGGGGTGTGGGCTTCTCAAGCCACTCAGCTCCTAGCCATGTGCAGTAGGTTGGGGCTATTTATAAAAGTTTGGGGGAAATTTGCCATTGTTGCTCCTTGTGCATTGGGTGGGTGGGAGCTATGCAAGGGTGGGTGGTGCCCACTCCCAAATATACCCTCCCCTGAGTCTAGGTGTCTGCAGACCCCTAGCAATTGACGCAAGTATAATAGTGAGGGGGAACCAATAAGCTAATAGCTATGTATCTCTAAAAAACAAAATGTACTTACCATTCGATCACTTATTTTTTCTGATCTTTTTTTGGAACCAAACAAAAACAACAACATGCAAAGCCAACCCCCCCCCCAAAAACAAACTGAAGCAACTCCAAAAGAAAAAAGAGAAAATTGACACATCTTTCAACTGAGGGCCCTGTGGCTTTTTAGGTCCTTCCCATGCCTAGCATAGAGCTTTCTGATTGGTCGCTTTATCTGTTCTGCCTGAAAACAGAAAACGAGGCAGAACTGGCAGCTCTGGTTGGTTTCAACAAAAGCCACTAAATAACCCTTGCAGCACCAGCAGGCTTTGTTGTAGAATTGTAGAAGGATGGAGTTAAATTATTCTTGCCAACGATGGTGTTTGCCTTTAAGATTGTGATGTATACTGTATTGAGAACATATTTTCATATGGCCTGAGTACTTATATTTAGCCCTTATTAACCCCTTCAATAACAATTTATTTTCCATAAAACCACTGGTAGGACCCAGTGCTTTATTTAAAATGACTTTTCATTGCTCACACAGTGAATATATGCAGAGGTGTCCCTTTGTATATGTTCACTGTAGGTATGACCTGTTTGACAGGCAGTGGGCTCCCTCTGCTGGCTAAAAAGATCTACTACATTTACATTTTAGCTTGGCCTCCGTGTTTCTGTGCAGGAAACGCGACACGTTTCAAACAAATTCAACACATCGACTGTCACGTATGATGTGCTGCAATTTCAGGGGCTCATTCTGGTGTCCGTATGCAAGAGAATTTAATTTGCAATAAATTAAATTCCATTGCATTGCTCCACAAATAGCCCACATGGGGCCACACTACATTCATCGCGCTAAAACAGGGAAGCTAGGGAGAAAAACCTGCGCCTGCAGGTTTCTCCTTTGCATCCCCGTTTTACCGTGATATTACGATGCAGGCGCTAAAAAAAGCGCCCTGCATCTCAATGCAGCGCTAAGCCCCGGGATGCGCGCCGCAGCGCTAAGCACCGCTGCGAACATCTCCTTGATGGAGTCCATAGACTCATTTGAGGTAGACGCTGCCGGTCACATGACCTGACGGATCTCCCGTCGCCAGGTCCGGCAGGTCTGCGTAGTGATCCACAGAGAGAGACTGGGGGACTTTATCCCCCAGTCTCTCCCTGCTCCTGGTGGACAGAGGAGGCGGTTGGAGCCGCGGTCCTCGCCTTGGGATGGAAGGTGAGTATCTGATTTTTTGGGGGGGTTCTGCTGGTGCTGACGGATTCTGCAGTCGCGGAATCCGTTAGCGCCAGGTCCAGGCTGTGGTTAACTGTCGGGTTAACTGCAGCCGGACAGTAATTAGCGTTAGTATATTGTGTAATACTAATGCTAATTAACTCTTTGCGCTCCCCATGTTAAGCATAGGGAGCGCAAAGTAAAGTAACCTCGTGCTGAAAAGCGCAAGATACCAATCGCTAACGGGTTTTTTAACCCATTAGCGTTTGGATTGTTAGCCCTGGTGGCGCTAGGGCCACCAGGGCTAACATTAACGCTCACTCAGGTGAACGCTTAGCGATAGGAATGTAATGTGGCCCATTGAGTATATTCAGGGCTCCATTAGGTGCATTTGAAGATCGAGTGTATACTAGCCCTTAGTAATGAAGGGGTTAAAAATTAACAGTGACCAAAAGAGTGATAGTAGAACAACTTTCAAATTGCAGTTTGTATTTTTTTTACTCATTCAAAAGTGCAAAAATAAAAATAAATTGAAATAATCACGGCAAATACTAACGCCAAAATTATTTTGTTCAGATTTCATGGTCGTAAGAATAAAAAGTGTGAATATAAGAAACATTTTTCTTCCTGCGAGAGAATTGCTGATATTAAGGACAGATGCCCTTCAATGTTGCTTGTCATTGCCAAATAACGGTAGCTACAAGATGAATGATTTATTCGAGGCCTAAGCTCCCAGTCCGGGTTTTATACTCTGTGACCTTCTCAATGTCGCATTACACAAGCCTCCTGCTTGCAAACTACGCCAAATGAACTACTAAAATGTCCCTCCTCAGACCAGGTCCATTGACGCTGCCATTTATAGAAAACGAAGGGAGCGCTCGTGAGTTTTCAGGCAGAAAATCCATTTGTGCAGGACCATCTGGTGGGGCGCACAGGTTGGCGGAAAAGGTAGCTTTCACTTCTCGAGGCCTTTCGTTTGGGATATTTATAGAGAGAAAAAGGTGAAATCTGCACATTTTAGCAACAGTGTTCTGTTACTCTATTTTTTTAAATGAGCGTTTTTTCCCCTCACTACATTAAAAAAAAAAAAATGGCATAGCAGGCGCCTTATAAATGCTTATCTTTCTAATATTAAACCATGACTTACAAAATAAGATATAAATAAAACTATATGCTGCTTAACCCCTTCACTGCCAAGCGATTTTTGCTGAAACAAAAAGCTCAGATTGACTTTAGAGATTACTCTGCCTCAAAAGGACACTCACTGAGGAAACCTATGCGGCGAAAAAGCGTTCTGGTGATCCTTTTAAAGCTTTTGTATTATTTTATACCAAAAAATAAATAAAAATTTAGATTTATTCCTGCCATATGGCTTTTTTAATTTAAATAAAAGTCTATATTTCTTATTCTTATACATGTCTTGCTGCCTGGTCTTTTCCATCGATACACATTTTTTCCAGAACCCACTTATTTGTCCTTCCCACCCTGGAATCTGGATTACGTCGCTGGACCCAAGGAAAAGAGAAGAAATCAACTAAATATAAGTATTCCAATCTTACAGTACTTCCATCCTATGCGTGAATTATTCAGAAAAAACGCACCCTTCACCTTTCCAACCTGGTGTTTAAGAGCTTTTCTGGGAAGCTGCCACCCTATCTGAATAGACTGCTTCCCCCAGCAGCCCCCTCATCCTATAACCTCCGATCCAGGACCAGCACCTTACTTGCAATACCACAATACAAAAAGACAGTGGCTCAGTCCTCATTTTCCTACAGAGCACCACAGTTATGGAATAACCTCCCAGACACCGTCAAATCTTCCCCCAGTCTAACGTCACTCAAGAGCTCCCTATTGACATACCTCAATGCGGAATGCACCTGTTAACATGTAACATAATGACTATTTCCTACATACTGTATTTATTTTCTGTTAATCTGTATATTTGTGTTTTTTTAATATCTTGCATTGTATTACTTTGTATTTCTGCAAAAACTGTAACATTTTAATGTTCTTGAACCCAGGACGTACTTGAAAACGAGAGAAATCTCAATGTATCCTTCCTGGTAAAATCCTTTATAAATAAATAAATAAATTTTCTCTTGCAAATTGCTCTTATTATATATATATACATACATATGCTGTTTTAGTACATAACCTCTAGGGTGCGCCCAGAACCCATTCTCTTGTGAAACAAAAATCTATCATAACATTTATTTGAAACATGGGATGCAAAGGTAATAATTAAATATTTTGGTAAAATAGACGTTTCGCACAGAAATTGTTATTCTGAGAAAGTTAACAAATTAAAATAATGTTAATTTGCTCTTTTTAAATGTTTCATGCATTAATTTATCCATTTCAGAAATAATGTTGAAATGTAGGATTCTGAGCTCTAGTTGGTGTCCCTTATCTTACACACTTTCAAATGGGGTCTGCATTATCATCATACAGGCAGAAATTACCTTATTGTTATAAACAGTAACTGTGATAAAGATAAATAATAAAATGGTCGGATCTCCTGTTTATGGGGATTTGTAGTGATCATAATAAGATTATTAGCAATGCAGCTTCCAAAAATACCAATAGAATACAAAAATAATATGTGCGTGACATAAGGTCTAGACATGTGCACAGCACAAAATTTCATTTTGAACTAATGGGTTAGTCCTAAAATGCAATTTATTTAGTTGCTAAAGTACAGTCAGGTCCAGAAATATTGGGACATCGACACAATTCTAACATCTTTGGCTCTATACACCACCACAATGGAGTTGGAATGAAACAAACAAAATGTGCTTTAACTGCAGACTGTCAGCTTTAATTTGAGGGTATGTACATCCAACTCAGGTGAACGGTGTAGGACTTACAGCAGTTTGCAGATGTGCCTCCCACTTGTTAAGGGACCAAAAGTAATGGGACAGAATAATAATCATAAACCAAACTTTCTCTTAATACTTGGTTGCAAATCCTTTGCAGTCAATAACAGCCTGAAGTCTGGAAAGCATAGACATCACCAGACGCTGGGTTTCATCCCTGATGATGCTCTGCCAGGCCTCAACTGCAACTGTCTTCAGTTCCTGCTTGTTCTTGGGGCATTTTCCCTTCAGTTTTGTCTTCAAGTGAAATGCATGCTCAATGGGATTCAGGTCAGGTGATTGACTTGGCCATTGCATAACATTCCACTTCGGTCCCTTCAAATACTCTTTGGTTGCTTTTGCAGTATGCTTTGGGTCATTGTCCATCTGCACTGTGAAGCGCCGTCCAATGAGTTCTGCAGCATTTGGCTGAATTTGAGCAGATAATATTGCCCAAAACACTTCAGAATTCATCCTGCTGCTTTGTCAGCAGTCACATCATCAATAAATACAAGAGAACCAGTTCCATTGGCAGCCATACATGCCCACGCCATGACACTACCACCACCATTCTTCACTGATGAGGTGGTATGCTTAGGCTCATGAGCAGTTCCTTTCCTTCTCCATACTCTTCTCTTCCCATCACTCTGGTACAAGTTGATCTTGGTCTCATCTGTCCATAGGATCTTGTTCAAAGAACTGTGAACGCTTTGTTAGGTGTTGTTTGGCAAACTCTAATCTGGCCTTCCTGTTTTTGAGGCTCACCAATAGTTTACATCTTGTGGTGAACCCTCTGTATTCACTCTGGTGAAGTCTTCTCTTGATTGTTGACTTTGACACACATACACCTACCTCCTGGAGAGTGTTCTTGATCTGGCCAACTGTTGTGAAGGGTGTTTTCTTCACCAGGGAAAGAATTCTTTGGTCATCCACCACAGTTGTTTTCCGTGATCTCCTGGGTCTTTTGGTGTTGCTGAGCTCACCAGGTGCGTTCCTTCTTTTTGAGAATGTTCCAAACAGTAGTTTTGACCACGCCTAATGTTCTTGATATCTCTGATTGGTTTGTTTTGTTTCTTCAGCCTAATGATGGCTTGCTTCACTGATAGTGACAGTTTTTTGGATATCATCTTGAGAGTTGACAGCAACAGATTCCAAATGCAAATAGCACACTTGAAATGAACTCTGGGCCTTTTATCTGCACATTGTAATTGGGGTAATGAGGGAATATCACACACCTGGCCATGAAACAGCTGAGAAGCCAATTGTCCCATTACTTTTGGTCCCTTAACAAGTGGGAGGCACATCTGCAAACTGCTGTAAGTCCTACACCGTTCACCTGAGTTGGATGTACATACCCTCAAATTAAAGCTGACAGACTGCAGTTAAAGCACGTTGTGTTTGTTTCATTCCAACTCCATTGTGGTGATGTATAGAGCCAAAGATGTTAGAATTGTGTCAATGTCCCAATATTTCTGGACCTGACTGTAATTCGTTTTCAGTTCTTTAGTATGGAAACTAATTTAATTAATCCGAAAACCAGTGGATACAATTACTATTGTAGTGGCTCCTCAGAGGGCTGAGATCGCGGCTTGTTATAGTATCTCTCACTCTCAGCACAATGTGTCAGGCAAAGCTGTTACAGTAACTGACTGCTGCTCATCACAGTGCTCAGAGTTTCAGTAAAACTAGTAAATGATATTTTTATATATAAGAGGTTAGAATAATATTATTTCCTTGTTTTACTGAAACTCTGAGCACTGTTACAGTCGGTTACTGTAACAGCTGAGTCTGATACATTGTACTGAGAGATAATATAACAAGCAGCCGATCTCAGCGCTCATAGCCACTGGATTTAAAGGACTAAAAAAAAAAGGCTCCTCTGTATAATGTATAGAACATCCTCCTGTATTAATTAATACCCCTCTCTGTATAAGGTATACAACATCCACCTGCATTAATTAATGCCCCTCTCTGTATAGAACATCCTACTGCATTGGCATGTGGAGGGTGCAGAACTTCGGAATGCAATGCTTATCCAGCACAGGAGAGGGAACTTTTACTTAAACTTTGTATCTCTGTGGGGGAGACACAGGAATATAAAATCAGGGGAGAGAGAAAATATTAACGTAAATCGGTCTGAAAGCTCAGAAGAGATGACTGGTGCAAATTTATTTTTAAATAAAATAAAGCACTTTAAATCCAGGGAAAACATTCAAATGAATCACCCTGAAGGCTCATAATGACAGAGTAACTGTGAGAGCTGGATACTAAATGTATCAGACATAAAGAAAACCTTTATAACAAGCAGCACTGGGAGAGGAGAGGGACTTTATATAAAATGTGTATTATAGATGAGGAAAGGGGGATAGTGCTCCTGGATAATATAAAATGTATCAGACCTAAGTCCCTATGATGCAGAGCGGGAGGGTAGATAACATACGTTTTATAAAGTCCCTCTCTTCTCCCAGCTGCTGCTTGTTATAAAGGGGTTTTTACTATCCAGCCCGCCTCTGTCATTAGCTTTCAGTGTGATTTATTTGAATGTTTTCCTTCTCCAGCTGCTTTTATCATCTTGTCTACCTCATAGACATGCAAGGGTTAAGTAAAGGTTTACTCTCCTGTGCTGGCTGTCTGTGCTGAGAGTGAGTATTCTGGAGCTCTATCACTGTCAGATTTTCTGGTAGGGGTCGGGAAGTATTACGCATACAAACCTTTTCTGTAGCTTTGCGATGTTGCGCTCTTTATTACTGGTCTCCTTTACTCATCAATGTAATATCACAAAAAGGACTGAAACTAAAATGTAGTGCATTTTATTTTAGTTTCTTTCGTTTTTTGTACTGAACAGTTTCGTATCTCTTGAGTCATACTAAAACTAAATTATCACAAAATTCAGACTAAATCGTTTTAGTACTAAAACGAATGCACATGTCTAGTCTGTATATGGAAATTACAGTAACACCTTGTACTGTACAGGGATTTTCAAGCATTATAACCCCCTGAATCTTATCCCTGCACAGCAATTAGTGACCCCAGAGCTCTCCCTGTATTCTGCTACATCCCTGGCAGCAGTAATCTGTTTGAACGTTTTGTTACAGTGAGGTTTAGGGCTGCTATTTGCAGCTGGTTTTATGTCTTTCCAGGCTTGGAGAGGCATAGAAGAAAAGATTTTGTTTCTCCACAGGGCACACACTAATCTTGCTTTTAAAATATGTGAAAATGGTCTTGTGATATGCTAATAAGTAGGGATGGGCTGCCAGTTCGAATCGGTTAGAAGTTCGATTCGAATATCGGCTGTTCGAAAGTTCGAGACTTCAAACTTTTCAGGACGTTCGCGGAAAGTTCGAGGAAAAAAAAGTTTTCCAAAAAATTCCAAAAATGCTTAAAAGATCATAAAAAAATCTATAAATAAAGAGACTCTTTACTGCAGAATGTAATAATAAACGGTTTATTAGATATTGGAATAAAACGGGAATATTTTTAACATTGAAGCCTATGGGATTCAAAAACATTTCCCACTCAATGTTGGTCAAACATTTCCCACTCATTGTTGGTCAAACATGTCCCATGGCTTCAAATCGCATTTAAACATGAGCAAAAGCGGTAAAAATTAGCTCAGCGCACAGCGGTGAAATGGCTCAGCACTCAGCAGTGAAAGGGTTAAAAAAGTTATTTTATTTTTTAAAAAAATGTCATTGTTTCCTGTCCCCCAGGGCAGTACCCGGACCCCCATACACCTTTTATGGCCAATATCTTGCATATGTGCCCTCTTGGAGGGGACCTTCATTTTCGAATGTTCAAGCCCCATTGACTTGCATGGTGTTCGAATTGTGTTCGAGTTCGCAGTCAAACTTTTTCGGGTGTTCGAGTTTCGGGGGTGTTCGGCCCATCACTACTAATGAGTGCTTTTTAATGCATTATAATAAAAAAACAGAACTCGATTTTGGGTGTGAAGGGGTTCATGGTGACAGAGCTCAAACAAAAGACAAATAGCACTGGTGATCTCAAAGTTAGCAATAAAAATGTAACAATATGTAACATTGTTCATTGTGTGTGCTTGTGTGTATTTCAGTGGACATTTTTAAAAGGTTTAGTTCTTTTCAGCAAAATTCTGTCAATAAGCTGTACTCACCCCACTGTCTGGTAAATAAATCTCGCATTGTAAAATATGTCTCTTGCGAGAGGTAGTTTGCAACATATCACCGCAATAGAATGATGAATTATGATGAAATAAGAGCCTTGGGGAAATCTGCTTTGCATACCTTTTGCTGGATAACACCTCCACTCCTGGATACACACACACACACACACACAAACCCAACGCACACAATACACTTAATTCAAAACAAAGATTGATTTCTGTGTTACGCGGTTAAAACAGATACCATCTTTTTTCCCCCCTCCTGTTAAATGTAAAGCAGCAATCACCAGCAGCCCTTATACAGAGCGGCTTCTTATCTCATTTACATATGGCAGTTTCTCACAATCCACATACAGTATGATGAAACTTATATTAGAACATGTTTAATCAAACACTATTCTCTAGGATTAGATGGGATAGTTCATATAGATGCTATTTGGTATAATACATATAAGAGGTTATTCAGAGAGGTTCAAAATGTCGCCAAAATGTAACCGGACACTGAAATTCAGCATTCGGTGACATTTCAGGTCCATTCTGTTATTCAGAGAGCAGGCAGTTTTTCATTCAGGAGTTTTTTTGCAAACAGTGTTTCAATTTTGACACTTTCAATAGTTTTTTTTTTTTTTTACCCCGTTCGTCAGCTTGTCAGCTTTTTCCGACAGATGGTCTGTGCTGTGATCGGCGGCTTTTTCCGGCGTTTTTTTTTTTCCAGCGGGTTTTCGGTGAGTTTTCGGCAGGATTGCGGGGAGTTTGCTGTGGGTTTTCCCTGCACACCGGGGACCCTGCGAGGAATGCTAAATACACCGCAGGGTGGGGAATTTTGATTCCCCGAAGTGCAGGAACTGCGGGGGACGAGAGAGCAGCGAAATGTCGACAGTATTTTGGTGATCTCTGAATAACCCCTATACTGTGTATCAATAGCAAATTCAATATCACACACACACAGTACAGAAGAACTCCGAAAATAAACAAAAAGATAAGAAACAACCCTTTTTAAGGATACTGTATTTTAAAGATAATTTTGTAAAATACAAGTAAACTCTGCAGGTCATTTTAGGAAGGGGCTTAATCAATGTTTACATGCTTCTTCAATAAACCATAATCAATTCCTGCGCTCACACATACAGAATGGACATTAAGACAATAACAGTTTACAAATGCTAGGTAAATAAGGTTAGAGTTACAATAATTTAGGACAACAAAGAGACCTTTCTACCAACTCAGGAAACCAACAAAAGAAAGATGCCTAGGGTGCCTGTTCACCTGCATGAATGTGCCATAGGCATGCTGCATTGAGGCATGAAGACTGCAGATGTGGCAGGTCAATAAACTGCCGTGTTTGTGGGGGTACGTTGCCTAAGACAGAATGGGAGGCAAGAAGGACTTCTGATTGTCCATACAGTGGCAGATCATGTGTAAAAACATATGCAGAGGATAAGTACATACAACTATCATACCAGCGGGACTTACATGAAGAATGTACAATACATCCATCCTGTTCAGTTTATGTCTCAGTGTCAGGATGCCAATCGCTGACTGTACTGTGCTTGCTATCCATGCCCATACACAGTACTGGAATCAGAAACCTGAAAGGAAACAGTTAAGCACAGCTCACATACACCACACCCCTGTCTGAAAGAATTGATAGATATTTTTAATTTCCTGTATGAATATATATGTATTGTGATTCAAATACATACCGTAGTTAATACGTATTGGGCTGGGGTTTCCCCCCCCTTTCCCCCTCCCTTTTTATGGCACGTGATCCTGTTAGGAATGCTAGGAAAGTGCACGAAAGTTGTAAGCCAGAAAAAACGTCTTTGAACCGTATATGGTAATAATAAGTGCTTGTATGCTAACTGTGCTGGCCAAACTCTGAAATGAAAATATATCTGTACATTGATTGGCTATAGGTTGTTTGAAATCTATTAAATAGATCTGTCTGGACAAAGAATAGTCAGACATGTTGAAAGCTATACATTATGTGTAGCTGATTCTAATGTCTCCGCTACAGCGTGCGCACATCTTTCTTCATTTTCTTATTTGAGAAGGAACTTGGTTTTTGGAATTCCTGTTATGGTAATTATAATTAGGAATCTAAAGCAGAGGATGACTGATGCCGTTGCCACCATTGATGAGGGTATGCTACAGTGGTCATGGCAAGAAATCGAGTACCGTCTTGATGTGCGTCGTGCAACTAATGGTGCCCATATAGAGGTGTATTAAATGAGGGAAAAAAAATTAAATATGTACGTCTCATTTTGTAATAATTTTCACTTATCTGTCTTTTCATTTGCCTTTGTAATACATTTTTTAACTTATAAAGAGACTTTATGGACACCCTGTATATTGATCTGAATGGAATTATGGATTAGGCCTAATTCACTATTTAGCAAACTAACCCCTAAGAAAGCATCTGTATTTAAAAAGATAAATAATATTTTTGCACAGATATTGAGCATTGCTGGGAAAACATGGTATTACATTCATTGCCTTCACCATTCAGTAGTTATTAATAAAATAATGAGCAAAGATTTGCAACCGCCGCTTATATCGATTTGTATTTTATTTCACTTTTCCCCCCCAGATTTTATTCTGATTTCTTCACTGAAGGTGTTATTCAAAAACACCAACATTTCAGCAAACTGTCTATGATTTTTAGTTCGGTGCACTTTGGTGCGCTTCGGCCATTCCATTTTGCCGACCCTGAGCTGAATTCACTATTCACCACAGGGTCACCGAAGTGTGCAGATGATGGAGTCGCGGAAGACTGCTGAAGACCGCCAGAGACCACTGAAGAGCGCCAAAGTGACTGCCAAAGAGCGCCGAACTGCATAAAAAAAAGTAACTCTGCTATTCTTCTAATAGGTGTTTAAACCAATAAAAATGCATTAAAATGTATCAAAATAATAAAAACGATCCTTTAAAAAAAGTAATGGAATGGTCTGCTACAGTATTAAAAAATGCATTAAAATTTAATCTAAAAAGTATAAAAATGTTCTAAAAAATAAATAAATAAAAATACGTTTTGCTGAAAATGAAAAAGAATAAACGGTTGAATAAATTTTTTTTTAAACAATAATATTGTTTTCCATTGAATCTTATGGGATTCGCCTGTGTAAACCTGTCAAAATCAAAAACCAAAAATCAGGTCATTTCGCTGTCACTTCTCTATCGGACAATTTTGCTGCTACCGAAGATCGCTGAATTGTGGCGAACTGCACCGTATTTCGCTGTCGATTCATCAGTATTTGGCGAATTGACGATTTGGTGAATAGATGAACTGCCACGAAACTGCAACGTATGGTGAAATTCGACGTTCGGTGCCATTCTGTACACTTCCTGGTAAAAAATAAAAAAACGTAATAAATAAATAAACGAATGAATTCGTTGGCAAGTTTGTCGCTTTCTGAATATAATCCCTTTTGTATTCTTGACATGAAACTTCCTGCAACATGCTGCTGCTGATAACCCATGCGTGTTTTGGGTTTGTTTGTTTATTTATTTATTTTTTCCTTTAGGTTCCTTTTTATTTTTTTATTAACACACACTAACACACACACACACACAGATACACACACACCTCATTAATGTATTCAATCAGGGTTATTCAAAGAGAATCGAAAAGTCATCGCACGTTCGGTGACTTTTCGTTCTCTTCAATTCGGTGCGATTTGGTGATCCCATTTCAGCAATCCTGCGGTATATTCAGCAAGCACCACAGGGCCGCCGTAGTGCAGGGAAAAGCTGCCGCAAACCTGACGAACACACACCGCAAAACCCGACAAACGCACACGAAAACCTGCAAAAACATCTGGATTAACCCTGCTGAACAGGCCGGAGAAACCCGAGCAGCCGCCGATCAAAGCGCAGAGCAGCTGCCGGTAAAACCCGACACCACAGACAAATGGAGTGAACAAAAAAAAACAGTTTGCTTGAATGTTTAAAAAGTGAAATGCTGTTTGCAAAAAAACTACTGAACGAAAATGTATGAAATTTACATATAAGATCCAATGAATGATAATAAAAAGGGCTGTTACAGAAAAAAAGGAAAAAGGATTTAAAAAAAAACAGAAAAAAAATTCCCAAAAAAATCCCGAAAAATGTCTAAAAGATCCTACAAAATCTATTAATAAAGAAACTTTTTACTGCAGAATATTATAATCAAAGGTTTATTAGATATTGAATTAAAACGGGAATATTTTTAACATTGAAGCCTATGGGATTCGCCTGAATAAACCTGTAGAATGAAACCACCAAACAGCAGGGCATTTTGGCAACTTTTCCCTGCTGGTTTTTGCTCTCTGAACAGATGAAGCATTGCTTCTCTATGGGGATTTCACTGCCCTTGAACAGGCAACGAACAGGCACCGTATGTGCAGGCAATTCGCCAACATTTGGCGAACTGCCTGCTCTCTGTATAGCCGAATGGCCAGGAAAGGTAACCGTATGCTGAATTTCAGTGTTCGGTTACCTTTCGCCAGTAATTCGGATTTCTTTGAATAACCCCGTATGACTATCCTGGTGTCAAAGATATTTATTTATTTATAATGTATTTTACCAGGAAGGATACATTGAATCGATACTAAATGCACCTGTAAACATGTAACATAGTGACTATATACAGAACGCACCTGTAAACATGTAACATAGTGACTATATACAGAATGCACCTGTAAACATGTAACAAATTGACTATATACAGAATGCACCTGAGTGTAAACATGTAACATAGTGACTATATACAGAATGCACCTGTAAACATGTAACATAGTGACTATATACAGAATGCACCTGTAAACATGTAATATAGTGACTATATACAGAATGCACCTGTAAACATGTAACATAGTGACTATATACAGAATGCACCTGTAAACATGTAACATAGTGACTATATACAGAATGCACCTGTAAACATGTAACACAGTGACTATATACAGAATGCACCTGTAAACATGTAACACAGTGACTATATACAGAATGCACCTGTAAACATGTAACATAGTGACTATATACAGAATGCACCTGTAAACATGTAATATACAGGGTTATTCAGAGAGCGTGAAAAGCAGGAGAATGACTGGAGAATGAAAAATTCTAGGTCAAAATAGCCAAAACCAGAAAAATTCTCCCTTTCATCCTCACTTCCAATCGGCTATTGACCTAGAATTTTTCATTCTCCAGGCATTCTCTTGCTTTTCACGCTCTCTGAATAACCCTGATAGTGACTATATACAGAATGCACCTGTAAACATGTAACACAGTGACTACATACAGAATGCACTCTGTAAACATGTAACATAGTGACTATATACAGAATGCACCTGTAAACATGTAACACAGTGACTATATACAGAATGCACCTGTAAACATGTAACACAGTGACTATATACAGGATGCACCTGTAAACATGTAACACAGTGACTATATACAGAATGCACCTGTAAACATGTAACACAGTGACTATATACAGAATGCACCTGTAAACATGTAACACAGTGACTATATACAGGATGCACCTGTAAACATGTAACACAGTGACTATATACAGAATGCACCTGTAACATGTAACACAGTGACTATATACAGAATGCACCTGTAAACATGTAACACAGTGACTATATACAGAATGCACCTGTAAACATGTAACACAGTGACTATATACAGAATGCACCTTTAAACATGTAACACAGTGACTATATACAGGATGCACCTGTAAACATGTAACACAGTGACTATATACAGAATGCACCTTTAAACATGTAACACAGTGACTATATACAGGATGCACCTGTAAACATGTAACACAGTGACTATAGATTGCACCTGTAAACATGTGACATAGTGACTATATACAGAATGCACCTGTAAACATGTAACACAGTGACTATATACAGAATGCACCTGTAAACATGTAACACAGTGACTATATACAGGATGCACCTGTAAACATGTAACACAGTGACTATATACAGAATGCACCTGTAAACATGTAACACAGTGACTATATACAGGATGCACCTGTAAACATGTAACACAGTGACTATATACAGAATGCACCTGTAAACATGTGACATAGTGACTATATACAGAATGCACATGTAAACATGTAACATAGTGTCTATATACAGGATGCACCTGTAAACATGTAACACAGTGACTATATACAGAATGCACCTGTAAACATGTAACATAGTGACTATATACAGAATGCACCTGTAAACATGTAACACAGTGACTATATACAGGATGCACCTATAAACATGTGACATAGTGACTATATACAGAATGCACATGTAAACATGTAACATAGTGACTATATACAGGATGCACCTGTAAACATGTAACACAGTGACTATATACAGAATGCACCTGTAAACATGTAACACAGTGACTATATACAGGATGCACCTGTAAACATGTAACACAGTGACTATATACAGAATGCACCTGTAAACATGTGACATAGTGACTATATACAGAATGCACCTGTAAACATGTAACACAGTGACTATATACAGGATGCACCTGTAAACATGTAACACAGTGACTATATACAGGATGCACCTGTAAACATGTAACACAGTGACTATATACAGGATGCACCTGTAAACATGTGACATAGTGACTATATACAGAATGCACATGTAAACATGTAACATAGTGACTATAATACAGGATGCACCTGTAAACATGTAACACAGTGACTATATACAGAATGCACCTGTAAACATGTAACACAGTGACTATATACAGAATGCACCTGTAAACATGTAACACAGTGACTATATACAGAATGCACCTGTAAACATGTAACACAGTGACTATATACAGAACGCACCTGTAAACATGTAACACAGTGACTATATACAGAATGCACCTGTAAACATGTAACACAGTGACTATATACAGGATGCACACTGTAAACATGTAACACAGTGACTATATACAGAATGCACCTGTAAACATGTAACACAGTGACTATATATCAGAATGCACCTGTAAACATGTAACATAGTGACTATATACAGAATGCACCTGTAAACATGTAACATAGTGACTATATACAGAATGCACCTGTAAACATGTAACATAGTGACTATATACAGAATGCACCTGTAAACATGTAACATAGTGACTATATACAGAATGCACCTGTAAACATGTAACATAGTGACTATATACAGAATGCACCTGTAAACATGTAACACAGTGACTATATACAGAATGCACCTGTAAACATGTAACACAGTGACGATATACAGAATGCACCTGTAAACATGTAACATAGTGACTATATACAGAATGCACCTGTAAACATGTAACATAGTGACTATATACAGAATGCACCTGTAAATATGTAATATACAGGGTTATTCAGAGAGCGTGAAAAGCAGGAGAATGACTGGAGAATGAAAAATTCTAGGTCAAAATAGCCAAAACCAGAAAAATTCTCCCTTTCATCTCACTTTCCAAATCGGCTATTGACCTAGAATTTTTCATTCTCCAGGCATTCTCTTGCTTTTCACGCTCTCTGAATAACCCTGATAGTGACTATATACAGAATGCACCTGTAAACATGTAACACAGTGACTACATACAGAATGCACCTGTAAACATGTAACATAGTGACTATATACAGAATGCACCTGTAAACATGTAACACAGTGACTATATACAGAATGCACCTGTAAACATGTAACACAGTGACTATATACAGATGCACCTGTAAACATGTAACACAGTGACTATATACAGAATGCACCTGTAAACATGTAACACAGTGACTATATACAGAATGCACCTGTAAACATGTAACACAGTGACTATATACAGGATGCACCTGTAAACATGTAACACAGTGACTATATACAGAATGCACCTGTAAACATGTAACACAGTGACTATATACAGAATGCACCTGTAACATGTAACACAGTGACTATATACAGAATGCACCTGTAAACATGTAACACAGTGACTATATACAGAATGCACCTTTAAACATGTAACACAGTGACTATATACAGGATGCACCTGTAAACATGTAACACAGTGACTATATACAGATTGCACCTGTAAACATGTGACATAGTGACTATATACAGAATGCACCTGTAAACATGTAACACAGTGACTATATACAGAATGCACCTGTAACATGTAACACAGTGACTATATACAGGATGCACCTGTAAACATGTAACACAGTGACTATATACAGAATGCACCTGTAAACATGTAACACAGTCTATATACAGGATGCACCTGTAAACATGTAACACAGTGACTATATACAGAATGCACCTGTAAACATGTGACATAGTGACTATATACAGAATGCACATGTAAACATGTAACATAGTGTCTATATACAGGATGCACCTGTAAACATGTAACACAGTGACTATATACAGAATGCACCTGTAAACATGTAACATAGTGACTATATACAGAATGCACCTGTAAACATGTAACACAGTGACTATATACAGGATGCACCTATAAACATGTGACATAGTGACTATATACAGAATGCACATGTAAACATGTAACATAGTCACTATATACAGGATGCACCTGTAAACATGTAACACAGTGACTATATACAGAATGCACCTGTAAACATGTAACACAGTGACTATATACAGGATGCACCTGTAAACATGTAACACAGTGACTATATACAGAATGCACCTGTAAACATGTGACATAGTGACTATATACAGAATGCACCTGTAAACATGTAACACAGTGACTATATACAGGATGCACTTGTAAACATGTAACCAGTGACTATATACAGGATGCACCTGTAAACATGTAACACAGTGACTATATACAGGATGCACACTGTAAACATATGACATAGTGACTATATACAGAATGCACTGTAAACATGTAACATAGTGACTATATACAGATGCACCTGTAAACATGTAACACAGTGACTATATACAGAATGCACCTGTAAACATGTAACACAGTGACTATATACAGAATGCACCTGTAAACATGTAACACAGTGACTATATACAGAATGCACCTGTAAACATGTAACACAGTGACTATATACAGAATGCACCTGTAAACATGTAACACAGTGACTATATACAGAATGCACCTGTAAACATGTAACACTGTGACTATATACAGGAATGCACCTGTAAACATGTAACACAGTGACTATATACAGAATGCACCTGTAAACATGTAACACAGTGACTATATACAGAATGCACCTGTAAACATGTAACATAGTGACTATATACAGAATGCACCTGTAAACATGTAACACAGTGACTATATACAGAATGCACCTGTAAACATGTAACACAGTGACTATATACAGAATGCACCTGTAAACATGTAACATAGTGACTATATACAGAATGCACCTGTAAACATGTAACATAGTGACTATATACAGAATGCACCTGTAAACATGTAACACAGTGACTATATACAGAATGCACCTGTAAACATGTAACACAGTGACTATATACAGAATGCACATATAAACATGTAACATAGTGACTATATACAGAATGCACCTGTAAACATGTAACATAGTGACTATATACAGAATGCACCTGTAAACATGTAATATACAGGGTTATTCAGAGAGCGTGAAAAGCAGGAGAATGACTGGAGAATGAAAAATTCTAAGTCAAAATAGCCAAAACCAGAAAAATTCTCCCTTTCATCTCACTTTCCAAATCGGCTATTGACCTAGAATTTTTCATTCTCCAGGCATTCTCTTGCTTTTCACGCTCTCTGAATAACCCTGATAGTGACTATATACAGAATGCACCTGTAAACATGTAACACAGTGACTACATACAGAATGCACCTGTAAACATGTAACACAGTGACTACATACAGAATGCACCTGTAAACATGTAACATAGTGACTATATACAGAATGCACCTGTAAACATGTAACACAGTGACTATATACAGAATGCACCTGTAAACATGTAATACAGTGACTATATACAGGATGCACCTGTAAACATGTAACACAGTGACTATATACAGAATGCACCTGTAAACATGTAACACAGTGACTATATACAGAATGCACCTGTAAACATGTAACACAGTGACTATATACAGGATGCACTGTAAACATGTAACACAGTGACTATATACAGAATGCACCTGTAAACATGTAACACAGTGACTATATACAGAATGCACCTGTAAACATGTAACACAGTGACTATATACAGAATGCACCTGTAAACATGTAACACAGTGACTATATACAGAATGCACCTTTAAACATGTAACACAGTGACTATATACAGGATGCACCTGTAAACATGTAACACAGTGACTATATACAGATTGCACCTGTAAACATGTGACATAGTGACTATATACAGAATGCACCTGTAAACATGTAACACAGTGACTATATACAGAATGCACCTGTAAACATGTAACACAGTGACTATATACAGGATGCACCTGTAAACATGTAACACAGTGACTATATACAGAATGCACCTGTAAACATGTAACACAGTGACTATATACAGAATGCACCTGTAAACATGTAACACAGTGACTATATACAGAATGCACCTGTAAACATGTGACATAGTGACTATATACAGAATGCACATGTAAACATGTAACATAGTTTCTATATACAGGATGCACCTGTAAACATGTAACACAGTGACTATATACAGAATGCACATGTAAACATGTAACATAGTGACTATATACAGGATGCACCTGTAAACATGTAACACAGTGACTATATACAGAATGCACCTGTAAACATGTAACACAGTGACTATATACAGAATGCACCTGTAAACATGTAACACAGTGACTATATACAGAATGCACCTGTAAACATGTAACACAGTGACTATATACAGAATGCACCTGTAAACATGTAACACAGTGACTATATACAGAATGCACCTGTAAACATGTAACACAGTGACTATATACAGGATGCACCTGTAAACATGTAACACAGTGACTATATACAGAATGCACCTGTAAACATGTAACACAGTGACTATATACAGAATGCACCTGTAAACATGTAACACAGTGACTATATACAGAATGCACCTGTAAACATGTAACACAGTGACTATATACACGATGCACCTGTAAACATGTAACACAGTGACTATATACAGAATGCACCTGTAAACATGTAACACAGTGACTATATACAGAATGCACCTGTAAACATGTAACACAGTGACTATATACAGAATGCACCTGTAAACATGTAACACAGTGACTATATACAGGATGCACCTGTAAACATGTAACACAGTGACTATATACAGGATGCACCTGTAAACATGTGACATAGTGACTATATACAGAATGCACATGTAAACATGTAACATAGTGACTATATACAGGATGCACCTGTAAACATGTAACACAGTGACTATATACAGAATGCACCTGTAAACATGTAACACAGTGACTATATACAGAATGCACCTGTAAACATGTAACACAGTGACTATATACAGAATGCACCTGTAAACATGTAACACAGTGACTATATACAGAATGCACCTGTAAACATGTGACACAGTGACTATATACAGAATGCACCTGTAAACATGTAACACAGTGACTATATACAGGATGCACCTGTAAACATGTAACACAGTGACTATATACAGAATGCACCTGTAAACATGTAACACAGTGACTATATACAGGATGCACCTGTAAACATGTAACACAGTGACTATATACAGAATACACCTGTAAACATGTAACACAGTGACTATATACAGGATGCACCTGTAAACATGTAACACAGTGACTATATACAGAATGCACCTGTAAACATGTGACATAGTGACTATATACAGAATGCACATGTAAACATGTAACATAGTGACTATATACAGGATGCACCTGTAAACATGTAACACAGTGACTATATACAGAATGCACCTGTAAACATGTAACACAGTGACTATATACAGAATGCACCTGTAAACATGTAACACAGTGACTATATACAGGATGCACCTATAAACATGTAACACAGTGACTATATACAGGATGCACCTGTAAACATGTGACATAGTGACTATATACAGAATGCACATGTAAACATGTAACATAGTGACTATATACAGGATGCACCTGTAAACATGTAACACAGTGACTATATACAGAATGCACCTGTAAACATGTAACACAGTGACTATATACAGAATGCACCTGTAAACATGTAACACAGTGACTATATACAGAATGCACCTGTAAACATGTAACACAGTGACTATATACAGGATGCACCTGTAAACATGTAACACAGTGACTATATACAGAATGCACCTGTAAACATGTAACACAGTGACTATATACAGGATGCACATGTAAACATGTAACATAGTGACTATATACAGGATGCACCTGTAAACATGTAACACAGTGACTATATACAGAATGCACCTGTAAACATGTAACACAGTGACTATATACAGAATGCACCTGTAAACATGTAACACAGTGACTATATACAGGATGCACCTATAAACATGTAACACAGTGACTATATACAGAATGCACCTGTAAACATGTGACATAGTGACTATATACAGAATGCACCTGTAAACATGTAACAGTGACTATATACAGAATGCACCTGTAAACATGTAACACAGTGACTATATACAGAATGCACCTGTAAACATGCAACACAGTGACTATATTTCCAACATATTTATTTTCTGTGTTAATCTGTATATTTGTGTTTTGTTTTTAATATCTTGCATTTTAATACTTTGTATTTCTGTAACAATTCAATGTTCTTGAACCCAGGACATACTTGAAAACGAGAGAAATCTTAATGTATCCTTCCTGGTAAAAATACTTTATAAATAAATAAATTCTCCTTTTCAAGTATCTCCTGGGTTCAAGAACATAGAATTGTTACAGTCGTTACAGAAATACAATATCTAGGAGGGGATGTCAGGATAGTGGGTGTCAGGATGGTGGGTGTCAGGATAGTGGGTGTCAGGATAGTGGGTACCAGCCCCCCCCCCCATAGAAGCAGTGGGGATAGGGGTAGCTGGGTAGGTAGGAGCTGCAGTTAATGAGGCTGCAGACAGATCCTCCTTCTCCTCCTCCTCCTCTTCCCCCCCTGACTGCAGTCACTGATTGAATTCAGCACCATGGACAGCTCCCTGCTCCCACACCATTAAATGTCCTACAGGACAAAGGGCTTGAGGAACAGCAGCCATCTGCAGCATCCATTAGCAGATTGCACGGCCACACATTATGGCTCTGCCTCCTCCACTGCCACTGTTTTGTCTCCATCCGCTTTCCTTTCTCCAGTGAGAGAGTCCAGGGGAGGAGAGAGTTAAATCGATCAGCACGTAAGCACTCACTCCCCTATGGGGAAGATGCCTATTTTGCACTTCGCTGCAACAACAGCTTGCAACACCAGGTTCTAGGTCCTGCACGGTGTGATGGGAGCTGCTCCTGGAGCCCAGGACTGACTCAGGGTGAGGACAACCGACACCTTCTGCTCTCCATCCTCCCCGGATCGAGCTTCTCCCCATCCTTTTGGTGAGATCTCAGAGCTTCAGATCACCCCCCGATCCCTCCCCATCCTCTCCCAGCCTCCTGTATCATCGCTGATACAAAGTGTCTTGGCCGCTCTCTCCCTCCAGTCCCCTCTTTTTTTATACATATATACTTGTATCTGAGAAGATGCTGGACCCCTCTTCCAGCGAGGAGGAATCCGATGGGCAAGTGGAAGAGGAATGCAAAGAGGCGCCGGCCCCGACCACCGGAGCCAGGTTGTCCCCCAGCAGGACCAGTGAGAGCTCCGGGGGTCTGCAGCCCAGCAGCAGGAGCAGCAGCGTGAGACCCTCCAGCCCCAGCCCATCGGTGGTGAGCGAGAAGGAGAAGGAAGAGCTGGAGAGGCTGCAGAAAGAGGAAGAGGAGAGGAAGAGGAAGCTCCAGCTCTATGTGTTCGTGATGAGGTGCATCGCCTACCCTTTCAATGCCAAGCAGCCCACCGACATGGCGAGGAGGCAGCAAAAGGTAAGAGGAGAACAATGGATGGGGAGGAGGAGGTGGGACAAGCAGCTCTACCTGGACCTCCAGCAAGATGCTGCTGCTGCTGCTCACTCAGCCATGTGTAGCAGACAGGGGCTGCTGTTGCAGTATGGCTGAGAGAGGCCTGCATCATCCCTCCATCCTGCAATGGTGCCTCTCACTGGCCAGCAGACACATTTCTCCCCATCAGACCAGGAAATGCTGGCTGGAATAGAAATAAAGAGAAGAAATAAACCCAAACAATATATATATATATATATACAAGGTATGATATTTCCCATGCAGTGAGTGCGATTAATAAGAATTAGGATTATTTTCTATTCTTCGTGAGTATTAGAAACATAGAGCTCTATGTACCATCCATAGAACAGGCTGTGATTCTAATATATATATATAGTATTACTGCTGAGCTGCAGGTGTACTATGAAGCCTATTTCTCTCCCTCTATATATATATATATATATATACACATATCACCGTCTCTCTCACATATATATATATATATATCTTTCTCTTATATATGTATATATTTATATATATATATAATATCTCTTTCTCTCGCATATATATATATATATACATATATACATATATACCTCTATATACCTCTCTCTCTCTGTATATAACTATATCCCTCTCTCTATCTCTATAATGAGAAAGTCCGTCAGGACTGAAACGTCGACCTCAATAAAGTTTAAAATTCTACTTTAAAATCAATGATAAGTCTCTGAGTTGCTGAATATCGATGAGCTAAGTGGAGTATGCCCGATTCAAGCACCGGAGCAAGCATTCGACACAGAAGGTGTGCGGGGATCGAGCTTTCTATATATATATATATATATATATATATATATATATACTGTGGTGGAGGACTAAAAGTGAGATAAAAAGCCTCCACACTATAATAAGTGTGTTTAATATTGCAGAAGCCACTTGCACATCACAGCAATTCGATGAATTGCATCCCAGAGCTCCTGTGCCACATTCCCCATATGCAGCAAGGAATTCTGGGTAGGATATGCAAATGACCTCTGTCTCACATTTAAGCATCTTGGGTCTGTTATTACATATATATATATTCTCTCTCTATATATATATATACACAGTATATAGGATATATTTATATAGTTATCTCTCTGTCTCTATAAATATCTCTCTCTACATAGTTCTCGATATATATACAGTATTTAGTTCTTTCTCTCCCTGTCTCTCTCTCTATATATATACGCAGTATTCTCTCTCTATATATATATATATGCAGTATTCTCTCTCTCTCCCTCTCTCTATATATATATACGCAGTATTCTCTCTCTCTCCCTCTCTCTCTATATATATATATGCAGTGTTCTCTCTCTCTCTCTCTCTCTCTCTCTCTATATATATATACATAAACATCTCTCTATATTTATTTACAAAGTATTTTAACAGGAAGGATACATTGATATTTCTCTCGTTTTCAAGTATGTCCTATATATAAATAGTTCTCTCTCTGTCTCTCTCTATATATAAATATATCCTCTCTCTACATAGTTCTCTCTATATCAGGGTTATAAAGAGAGAGGTGAAACTCAGGAGAATGACTGGAGAATGAAAACTTCGAGGTCAAAATAGCCAAACCAGAAAAGTCTCCTATTTATCTCACTTTCCAAATCGGCTATTTTGACCTAGACTTTTCCATTCTCCAATCGTTCTCCTGCTTTTCACCTCTCTCTGAATAACCCTGTTTGTAATAAGTCATACAGGAAAGGCTGTGGTTCTGCTGTTTAACAATCTTCATTCCCCTCAAACTTCGATCCAACATGTTGTTTATGTTTTGTGTTTTGATATTTGTTATAAAGAAGCTTCAAAGCTATACATGAAAAATACAAAGTGCAATCATTATGTTTCAGTGACTGAGACAGTGTAACCTTTTGCAGAGATGAGTAACAATCATTTGGTGTCACGGTTACGAGCTGGCAAGGGGATCTGAAGCAACTGTAGCTTCTCTGGTCTTGGATGGTACCCATGTGATAAATCAGTGTGTGTATCTGCCTGGGAGAAGGTGCTGAAATCACGTGACCTTCTTACATCTGCTTGTTGAGGGAATGTGATTACAAGTGACACCAAAAGGCTGTTATATTTACATTGTATGAGCCCCCTCAGATATACCCAGAAGCGATGATGGATTCTACTGGGCAAATAGCAGGAAATAAGTGAACCCCAATACCTGTAGAGCAGGGGTCTCAAACTCTGGCCCCCCTGATGTTTCTGAACTACAACTCCCATGATTCCCTGGCCATCTATTGCATTCAAAGCAATCTGGGACTTGTAGGCAAAAACATCTTGGGGGCCGTGAGTTTGAGATCTCTGCTGTAGAGTTTAAGGCAGAGCTGTCAAACTACGGACACCCAGATGTTTCTGAACAACGACTCCCATTATTTCCTGGCCATCTATTGCATTGAAAGAATTCTGGGAAATGTAGGCATCAACATCTGCGAGGGGGGGGCAGTGTGTTTGACAGCCCTGGTTTAAGGCATCAGTTACAGATCTCTGTTGATATGTTGTCTTTTTTACTTCAGTGATACAAAGGTTGGAGACAGATTCTAGAGACCAGCGATGGCGATTTTTGGCACCCCAGTTGTTTTGGAACTACACGTTTCATTATACTTGAAAACGAGAGAAATCTCAATGTATCCTTCCTGGTAAAATACTTTATAAATATACAATCTTACTTTAAGCTTTTTGGAGCATCATGGGACATGTAGTTTCAAAACAACTGTGTTGCCAAGGTTTTCCATCACTGGCCAAAGGGATATAATGGAGTGTATATATATATATATATATATATATTTACCCAGCTAGCATTAGTATGGTGGACTGTGACCTAATAAGCATCATATACAAGGACATCTTAAAACCAGGGTGTAGGTGCATTGCTTTCATAAGGACAGGGATACCCCAGGAAGGCTCTGACATACTGTCACTCTCTTGTATCATTTAAATGTTTAAAAGTCCTCAATCACAAGGTCTAAGACCTTCTTTAACCCACTTCCTATGTAGGTGTCAACAGACAGAGCAGATCCACGTTACATCGCCACCTATAGGCAACTCCCGGCCTTCAAAATACAATAGTAAGATAATAAAAGACATCATTTTCTTCAGGTTGTTTGTATAACGTAAAAGAACATAAAGCACTTTTCCCAATCCACACGGAGATCACTGCCAGTCCCTGCCTCTGTCTTAGACTTGTTGCATATTTAATGAGTAAGCCTATACATTATTTACTTATTCCGTAATCCATTTTAAGCAAGAAATAAAGATTTTTCTCTTTTTTTGTTATAAAGGTTTGTCAACCCCTTATTAGCACAATAAATTGTTTATAGTGTAGAAGAATTAAAGGTTTAACATTTATTTTCTTTTGTCTTGGCGCGCGGCATACGCCTCCGGTAGTAGGTGATGAGACGTACAGAACATGAAAGACATCAGGATGGCAAGCGTTATTTGTTATCTCCTTCGCCAAGCTCTCTCAAGCTATTGTTCTAGAATGGAAATTGGTTCCATGACATCACACGCAGTCATGCACATGTAGTCAATGTCATGTAAAAAAGGGCTAGGCAGCACACACTCAGTTAGGAGCATATCTGCTCCATGGTGCACTTGATACTCGGATTTTGCCACATCCAGAATGAAGGCCAAGGAACCATAAGGTACCAGCACTCGTGAGCTCTATTGATGTGTCTTTTTTATTAGATGCTTTACACTCCAGGACACCAGCAACATTTCATCCAACTGCTGGTACCCTAGTGTGCAAAATATCTATTAATAAGACACTTCAGCAGATCCCACGAGTGCCGGTACTATTAGGTTTCTTATTCACACAGACACACACATACACGCAAATACACTCACAGACACAAACACACAGATACACACAGACACACACATAAAAACATAGACACAGAAACTCACAGACAAAAACATTCACAAACACATAGATACACAGACACACACAGACATAAACATTCACAGAAACACACAGATACCCAGGCACACACATACAAATAAACTCACAGACACAAACACACAGACAAAACATTCACAGAAACACACAGATACACAGGCAGACACAGACATAAACATTCACATACAAATAAACTCACAGACACAAACACACAGACATAAACATTCACAGAAACACACAGATACACAGGCAGACACAGACATAAACATTCACATACAAATAAACTCACAGACACAAACACACAGACATAAACATTCACAGAAACACACAGATACACAGGCACACCATACAAATAAGCTCACAGACACAAACACACAGATGCACACAGACACACACATACAAATAAGCTCACAGACACAAACACACAGATGCACACAGACACACATGTACAAATATATACACACACGCAGATTCGAAGACACGCACAGAGACACACACACAAACATAGACACATAAACTTATAAGAACATAAACATTCGCAAACACGCACAGATACAAAGACACACACAGAAACATACATGCACAGACACGCACATACAAATAAACTCACAGACACAAACACACAGATACACACAGACACATACAAATATACACACGCCGATACGCAGACACGCACAAACGAACACACAAACATACAAACATAGACACAGAAACTTACAGACATAAACATTCACAGACACACACAGATACAAAGACACACACATGCACAGACACACACCACACATGCAAATAAACTCACAGACACATACACACAGATGCACACAGACACCCATATACAAATATATACACACACGCAGATACACAGACAAGCACAAACATAGACACACACATACAAACATAGCCACAGAAATGCATAGACATAAACATTCACAAAAACACACAGATACACAGACACATACATGCACAGACACACATGCAAATAAACTCACAGACACAAACACTCAATACACACAGACACACATACAATTATATACACACACATGCAGATACACAGACACGCACAAATGTAGACACACACATACGAACATAGACACAGAAACTCACATACATAAACATTCACAGACACACACAGATACACAGACACACACATGCACAGACACACACATGCACAGACAGACACACATAGACATACACATACAAACATATGCACACACAGATAAATAAACACACACAAACATGCACAGACACACAGACAGATACACAGACACACACACATTCAGAAACACATCCCTACACACATACAAACATAGACACACATATAGACACAAACAGATACACACACAGACATAGACACACACAAACTCTCACTCTCTATCATCAAAGTTCCTATTTGATAAACAGAGTCCCTTTATTTAGAGATTATAAATTCTCATGAAAAATGGATCCGAGGGAACAAAAATAAAATCATGGACATGCAAGTTTGATAGCTCTACGTGTAAATATAATGACTATTACTTTTTCTACTTCTGGATAAAGAAAAATCTCAGAGATACATGATGACATTTCTAAAAAGTCCACACAGGGAGAACATGATAATTATATGGATTCCACAAACTGTCACATGGTTACATTGTATTAAGTTGTGTATTCTTACCTTAAAGGAACATAGATTGCAAATAGGCTTGTTGTATCTCTTACAGTTTGAAACATATAAACATATTGATAGATAGATAGCAAGGCATGCTGATTTAGATCTCGTTCTTTATACTTTATTTTTCATTTGATTTAATGACTTTATTGATGAGAATAATCACCCCAAGGCAGCTATTATTGTGTGTGAAAAAATGATATTTTCATAGTGGCACAAAACTGCAGACTGATAACCTTTCCTAGTACCTATATCTGTAGAAATAAATAGAAATCGATGTGTGGATGTGTTACATACGCTGCAATATTAAAGTTATAATTAAAACGCCATTGAAGCGCTGCCGCTTACAGCAGGCTTATAATACCATTACGTATCAATATAGACATAAATAAATGGGCTTTCATACTACAAATCTATAAATGCCTTTGCTGTGTGACTTTGTTTAAGCACACGCGCACAGTGAGTATGGTAAGCAGTGAGCTATTAAGAGTTAAAGACCGAATGGCCAATGTCGCAGACTCATCAATTTCTCAATGACAAACCGTAACGCTAGAAACGCACTGTAAAGGTGCGCAGTGTGATTAAAAACATCTGCTTTCTGATGTGTCCTTTTCAACATGTTGCTCGCAGCTTCAGCCGGTTAAATTCCATCTATTATTTGGCCTTTTAGTTTTTGTTGTCGTCGTTGTTGCTTTCTTTAGTTCCAGGCTTCATCGTATCATTGGATGCTGGAAAAACAAATGGAAGATGCTGCATCTGGTCCCTCTCTGGGGAGCGTGTAATTCCGTACCTTTCTCCAGAGACACCTCTTGTACGTGATTGTGGTGGCTAGACAAAAGAGGTGGCTGTTAGGCTTATGTATACTCGATGTAGAGTTTGGGAGAGATAAAGGATGCCTTCGAAGAGGCTGATATGTATGCTTTGTGTGACTGGTGAGGCATGATTCATTACTTGCATAATCTGGTCCATAAACAAGTCAGATCATGCAGAACTTCTTGAGCACCATCAACCTGTCACCTCCTGGAAGAGGATCTCACAAAGCAAAGTGGTCATGGTGGTAGCCGTATGGGTTACTGTACTGTCCTCTGGGTATGCCGGTGGTTTTACATCATTATAAACACAGGTGACCTGGTTTATAAACTCATCTCCTGATGCTCTCAGGAGATGTACGTGCGGTTGTCTTCAGGGAATGTGTAGCATTGTTGTTCTTATACCTTGTGGGTGTTTGGCTCATAAAGACAAGAGTCTGCCATATCAGCTTACAGTCGTCAGTAGGTGGATGTATTAAAGGAACATTTGAAGTTAAAAAAACAGGGTGGGGTAGGTTCATTTTTAACCCCTTCCGACCCTTGGTTCCCCACTTAGGCTAGGGTCAGACGAACGCAGTGCGAATGCGCATGCAGCCGTACTTTATCATGGCGTAGTGGCAGCAAATGACGGCCAATGACGGCCAATGTACGAAGTACGGCCGCACAAAAGTGCGGCCACGCAACGCAAGCGGCACACAAACGCATTTTTTTCGAGAACGTGATACCGCTAGTACTGACGTACAGAGTGCGCTGCGTCCGCTAGCGGCTTGTGTGCGTGACTAGGAGATGTCAGACGCTGCTAATGTCCGGCCAACATAACGTCCAGACGCAAAAAGGGTTTTATTGATGATCCGTACAAAATCACGGACGCAAATGCGCATCGTATGACCGCTATCGCGTATTCCGTGAAAAAATACATCCATTTGTTCAAACGCACTTTTTCACGGACAACGCGAAAAATGCGTTAGTCTGACCCTAGCCTTAGAGTTTATTCAAAAGGTACTCCTGCACCTCCATTTCGCTCATTGTTCTTCCAGGCTGGTGGCTTCAGCCAAACAGCTTATGCCAATGCCTCTCAATACGTTCTGTTTGGAGAGGCATTGGCCAATCAACTATGCATAGCCTGACACCATGGAAGGTGCACACATGTGCACAGGAAAAAAAAAAATTTGGATCGGTTCGGTTTCTTATTTCATTTCGGTGCGCTTATTATGTTACCGTGATTCGTATTTCGGATTGATCCATTATTTCAGGGAATTAGTAATTCATACTTCATATCGATTTGTTATGTCGTTCTGATTTGCTATTTCATTTTTATTCGTTATTTCGGAATGGTGAAACGGGTTAATTAATTACTGTTAGATTAGGGTTAAAAAATGAGGGTTAAAAGATATGTAATCCCCCTGTCCTTGGTGCTGAAATATGCTTCAGCACCAAGGACAGCAGCACTGCGGGGCTCCGGAGCAAAAAGTCCCCCTATCCTTGCTGTTGAAATAGGTTTCAGCACCAAATATAGCACCCACTGAACGCAGCCAGACTGAAGGAAAAAAAAAGCCAGTTGTGTTCGGAAACGAAAAATAGCCTTGTTTTTTTAAAATTATTGGGGATCCAAACATTTCGCCTAAAGGATACAAAAATTACTCAAAAAATCCAAAAAAATCTATGAATAAAAAGACTTTTTTCTGCGAATGAAAAGAATAAACGGTTGAATAAATATTTAATAAAAATGGGCAATTTGTTTTACATTGAAAACTATAGGATTCGCCTGTTTAAACCTGTTGAATGAACCATCGAAAATCAGGGATTTCACTGCAATTTTGGTGCTGTTCGGCATTCTCTGAATAGATTAACTTGTCTATGGGAAATTTCACTGCTGCCAAATCGCACTGAACGGCACCATTGTGCTGTCCATAGCCTGTGGTGGTGAATACAACAGATTCAGCACCACGGCCAATGAACAGGGATGCGGTGCTGAATCTGTGAAACCAGTGAAACGGTATAACGAATCGATTTGTGAAAACAAAATTAATTCGTCATATACTGTTTCGTTTAGTTTTCGTTCCATTCCGGACGGAGCCGATTCATTATTTCGTAAGTGGTTCCGAAATACAAATCGGTATAATGTCGTCCGAATTGCTATTTGGAGAGAAATGAAACAGACATATTTAGAAGGCTTTCCCAGAAGAGTGAATGGGCAGTTTTTGGATGGAGGGAAGTGCTATGTCTTGGGTGGTTGTTGGAGCCCAAGAATTAAAGACCAGGCACTCCAGATAGAGGGTAGCACTAATGAAAGAGACAACGTTTCCGTCCCACAGACCTTTCTCAAGTGCATGAGAAAGGTTTGTAGGACTGAAACGTTGCATCTTTCATTAAAGCCACCCTTTATTTGGCATGTCTGGTACCCTTCTGTTATGGTATTACTGTGGACAGCTCCACTGGTTCCATAAGCACCCTACATTGTCTTTCATCGTGGTTTTTTTGGGCTTTTTTGTATTGTGTGCAACCGGCACTTTGTGTTTAACTGGTTGGAGCCCCAGTGACACCAGCGTGATGGTAGGAGTGGGACACTCTGCTCCCCTTGACCAATGAATTAATTTAATATGGTCATGGTGTCTAGAGTTTTCCTTTAATTACATCAAGTATTTTATTCAATAATAAACAAAGATTTAAAAACCTCCTTCCTTCCTAATGGAGTCACTGATGGCTTTTCATTTCAGCTTGGAATTAATACAAGTCATGCCCTTGTCTTCGATTTCTTCTGTCTACGGGGTCAGGAGCAATGGCGGAAAGCAGAAATGAGACTTTAGGGAAAAAACAGAGTCGCCTGACATGGGGAGAGCAGGCATAGGTTAGATGGAAAAAAGGACAAGCTTATTTGAATAAGAGGTCAAGCATGACTGAAGAATACAAGAACAGGAGAGTATGCGTAACAATAAAGTACAGAAATAAGAGCAGCCAAAAGGAAAAGGAAGTAAACAGGATATATGTGAAGACACTGGACAGGATGACAGAGAGATCAGAGAGCGGAGGGAGTGAGAGATACCATAGACATCTAAAAGAGAGTATAAAACATTTCAGTGGAAGGGAAAGCGTGTTATGCAAAATAAAAAACAACAATTGAATGAAAAATGGATTGTTTTAAAAAAATAGTTAAAAAATAAGGGAACATGTCACCGGTACAGAGGATAGAGAGGTGCTAAAAGGATACATTATGGGCAGGATTACATACTGCCGCTAAAATGGGGACGCTAAGGTGGAAAACCTGCACATGCAGGTTTCCCCATAGTGTCCCCAATTTAGCACCATGTTACAGGGCAGGCGGTGCCGCGAGCATCCCCTCCTGGAGTCCATAGGGCTCCATGGAGGCTTGTGCTGCTGGGTCACATGACCTGCAGGATCTCGCTCTCGCGAGATCGTGCAGGGCCGTGGAGTGATTCGGGGAGGGAGACTGGGGACTTTTTCCCCCAGTCTCACTCTGCTCCCAGTGGCCAGAAGCAGAGGATGGGGCCACTGTTTTCACCGCGAGATGAGAGGTGAGTATCTGGTTTTTGGTGGGGTTTTCACCTGGTGTTAATTGATTCCGCAGAAGCGGAATCAGTTCACACCAGCTTCAAGCTGTGGATAACTTTTCAGTTAACCGCAGCACTGTAGTAAATAGCGCTAGGACTTTGTGATCATAACGCTAATTACTCCTTGTGCTCCCCATGCTAAGTATAGGGAGCACAAAGTACAGTAAGCTCGCGGAAGCGAGCGCAATCCCCAATACGCTAACGAGTTTTTTTAACCTGTTATTGTTCGGATTGTAATATGAGCGGCTTTCACTAGGGCCACTTAACCTAACATTTACGCTCACATAGCTGAGCGCTAACACTAGCGTTAAGATTGTAATAGGATCCTATGTAAGATAGGAAGTTCTTAAAATGCATCATATCTTCATGGGGATTGTGGCTTCAATCGCATGCCCTGTCTCCTCGTGCCATACTGCTAATGGTGCTGTATTGTCATTGGCATGCATTGACTATTCCTTGGATTTTAACAAATGCAAGGGTTGAGAGTTTCCGTGGGCAAATCATTGCAGGAAAACTGGAAAAATTCACAGAGAACTAAGACTGCTGAATAGAGTCACATTGTCCTTGTCATTATAAGTATAGGAATGAACAAAACCCTGCACACAACCACTCAGACACAAAAATAATGTGACGCTTCGGGGTCTGGGTACAAACTTAAACCACGAGGGGCTAACCTCAGAATGCAATCAAATGATAAAGAAGGGTCCAGGCTCTTCAGATCTGCTCTAATTTCTTTGATGGAGCATCAGGGCAACATGTTAGCAACAAATGCTGTTTTTGCAGCCGAAACATTGCCTTGATGCTCCACTAAACATTTTGAACTGGAACTGGAGTGCCTGCACCCTTCTTCTCTTTTATTATAAGTATATGAATTACAACCTGCAAGTAGCTGCGTGTTGACCTACGCACCACCCAAAAAGAGGTAAAATCACCCCAGATAAAATCAGCTTAACAGAGCAAAAAAGAAATAGAAAAAAACTTCAGGAAAAAATTACGTGTCTCCAAAACACTTGCTAACACACACAAAAAGTAAAAAGTGAAGAAGAACGAGTTTACAAAAAAGTTCTAGATGCAAATTCCAAAGTGCCCTGTCTCAGCTAGGCTTGTGCACCAATTTTTTTTCGGTTCGATTCGGTTAGATTTTTCAGATTTTTAAACTTTTCGATTCGGCTCGTTTCGACCGATTTCGGTTTCGATTCGATTCGGTTCGGCTCGTTTTTCGGGCACATTTTTTTTAGGAATATCGACCATTTTTCGTATTTTCGTGTCACTGTGCTCGGTTTTTGTATCGACTTTTCGCGATTTCGGAAATTTTCGTTTTTTGGAATTGTACATTTTTCGGAATATCGACCATTTTTCGTATTTTTCGTGTCACTTTGCTCGTTTTTTGTATCGACTTTTCGTTTTTGGGAAAATTTTCGTTTTCAGAACATTTTCGTTTTCCAGAAAATTTTCGTTTTTCGGAAAATTTTCGTTTTTCGGAAAAGATACGTTTTTCGGAAAATTTTTGTTTTTTCGGAACGTCTGTTCTCCTCGTTTGACACATTTCAAGTCTATTCGAAAAATCCGAAAATATTTTGTTTCGGCTCGGAAAACGTTTCGGATCTGACATTTTCGGATCTAAAAATTTTCGGAAATTCGGCCGCATCCGAAAACACGAATCGGGAAATTTCGTGAAAATTCCGAAATTCCGAAACCCGAAACGCACATCCCTAGTCTCAGCCACGAGACCCTTATCAAAGCAAAGGGACACTTTACTGTATGTCCCTGCCTTTCCAATTTCATACTCTTGCTGCAAGAAAACAGAGGAATATCTGTGAATGCCTACGTTCCACCCATCACAACGAGGACACCGCACACACGTAAGCAAACTAGAAAAAGAAAATCAGAGCAAGAAAAAAACAAATGCAAGAGAAACCAATAGGCACATCCTAAACAAGCTAAAAGCACTGCAAATGTCACTTTTCAACTTGCGAGTCACTAAAAGTGCAAAGCGATATGTCTGTATGAGCAGACAAGTGAATTTAATGTAAATATAAACATGAAAGCTAATGGTTTCCTGTCTGTGAGATCGTGCACGTGGCGAGTGTCGGACTATGTTTTAGCTTGTTTTTTTTTTCTTTTTATCTGCTTCACACACCAGCCACCTGCCTTAACCCATTAATGACAGAAAATGCACCCAACCTTTGCCTTAATGTGCTAAATATATATAAAAAATAAAAACAAAATGCGCACTAGGAAACACTGAAGTTTTGTATATTCAGAGTTATATAAAATAAAATGGGTAGTATTAGAGTTCAGTTTTTATTTTTAGCAAGTAATAATAAAATTATTTTTTTCACTTTTAGATTTTTTATACTGAATAAGGTTTTATGTATACATTTTGTGGCTAATTTCTGAATTATAATTGAAATCATTGAATTTATGTTAATTTTATTTGCCTCATTAACAGGAATATGTCTATAAATATATGGGATTGTTCACATATTTTGGAGGTATTAGTGCCATATATATACATATTCCTATTCATGATTTAAAACATTCATGTTTCCAGTCTGGTGCCCACCAACTAGAAATGTCACCAGCTGCCAGTGGGTATTAAATATGGAATTGTAATAAGTGTCAAGATGTCCAAACTGTTAAAAGTAAAAAGTCAGCAAATATAGTAAACCTAGGATTACCTGGGTAAAAATGACTTTACCCAGACAGCGTTGCATAAATTCAGAAATGAAATCAAACCCAGATCTAACCAAACGCCACTGGGTAATGTATTTTCTGAGACTTTGGAGTTGCTTACAGTTGACCTGAAACCTAGGATTACCACTTTGGTCAACCCTAACCCCAACTCTAGTCCTAACCCTAATTATGATCCTAGCCCTAATCCTGACCCTAAACCTAGCCCAATGATGTCCAAACTCCGGCCCCCCAGATGTTCCTGAACTACAACTCCCAGAAATCTCTAACTACATTAGATGGATGGAGGAGCATGGGAGTTGTAGTTCATGGACATCTGGGGGGGCCGGAGTTTGGCCATCCCTGCCTAGCCCTAAAAATCACTTTTACCCAAGCAGTGTTAGTTAGTCTGCATATTACCCAGACTGTTACCCACAGGGGTTGGTTAGGCACCAGATTACCTGAGTTAAGCCTGATGTTTAATTTAATTTACCCAAAGCTTCCTACATAATGCCATTTTGATCCAGGTAATCCTACGACGGTACCCGTAGCATTAATATTTTGTCTTTATTGACACTAATTAACTTGGGGCAAAATAAACACTTGGGGACGACTTCACGACAAGCAACAATGTCTATAAAAGAGTTTCAATTTATTTCCAAATAGTGTTACTTTTTTACCCAAATTTCTGAAAATGCAGAAAGAATACAAGACTTGAGGATATTCTCGGTTCGATCACTCGATTTACCAATGGCTATTGCCATAAAAATAAAAGTTTTCCCTCATCTTTGTAGACTACATTCCTAAAACCTGTATTTAATTTTCAGGCTAGTTTATCTGTTATACTGTTGATAAAACCCCCGTATCAAAATACAGCTATATCTTCATTCTAGATTTTTCTAGGTTATGTTTTGGCAGTGATCTTGTAAACACTGAGATACAAATTAGCAAGTAAACTGTGATTAAATCGGAGGAGGTGTTGAAACTCCTTGGAAGATTTTAACCTAGTGACTAATTTATAGACTTGTTGCTTTTATTAAAAAAATAATAGTAAACTGCATGAAGGTTAAATATAGTAAGTTACTAAAAATCTGCTGTAATTTCCTTTATAGAGAGATGAGTAACCACCTGAGGTTCATGAGGGTGTTCAACAAGCAGATGTCACTATCTTCTAGAAATGGAGCACTCGCCAAGAAAACTGACATTTATTCATGTAGACTGTTCCGCTTTGCATCCGAATTTCTTCTTATATATAACACCTTGTATGTGGTCTCATTATTGGTTAAGACAGCTGAAATGCACAGTTACGGAAAAGAAAACTGGTGTTCCTACATCAATGAGGGAAGACTTGTCACACCATGTGTCTGGACCTACGTTTGTTTTGTATTGACAGAAACACTCAAGAGATTATGACCTTCCTACCACTGGAGATTACCCAAACCCATCTAAAAAAGGAGGGCCTTATCACCTCTTTAACGCTAGCGCTAGTGCTCACATAAACTAGGTTAATTGAGGTGATAGCGATCGGGAGGTGATACAGGCATCCCGCTAAAGGGTTAAAAAAAAACATTAGCGCATCAGTATTAACGCTCTTTAGCGCAAGCTTACTGTACTTTGCGTTCCTTATGCTTAACATGGGGAGCGCAAAGAGTAATTAATGTTAGGATCACATAATATTAATGCTAGTTACGAACCGTTGTCGCTAACTAAAAAAGTTTGCTATATCTTAGAGCTGTAGCTAACTGATTCCTCTTCTCAGCTGCAGCTGGAACCCATCCTCCACAAAAAAATCAGATTTTCACATCTCACCCTTCTCAATCCGCCTCTTCTGGCCGCTGGAAGCAGAGTGAGACTGGGGGAAAAAAAGCCCCAGTCTGCCTCTGCGATCACTTCGCTGACCTGCAATATCTCGCGAGAGTGTGATCCTGCCAGTCATGTGACCTGACAGGATAAGCCTCCGTGAAGTCCTATGGACTTCATTGAGGGGATGCTCGAGACGGCACTTTAGCGCTGCCCCGAGCACCCAGGAGGCTAGCGGCAGCTACGGGGCAGGCTGCTGGACTCAGCACTTGCCCTGTAATCCACTGGGAAACCGGGGACGCTAAGGGGAGTCTACTCAATGCTATTTAGCGCCAGCTTACTGTACTTTTGCGCTCCCTATGCTTAACATGAGGAGCACAAAGGTTAAGCAGAGAGTAAGTAGCGCTAGGATCGCATAGTCTTGACGCTAGTTACTCACAGCTGTCACCAACTAAAAAAGTTTGCTACAGCTTAGAGCTGGTGCTAATTGATTCTGCTTCTACGGAATCGGTTAGCAGCAGCTGTAAACTCCCCAAAAAATATCAAATACTCATCTTTCATCCTGCGACGAGAACGACGGCCCAATCCATCACTTCTGGCTGCCGGGAATAGAGTGAGACTGGAGAAAAAAGTCCCCAGTCTCCTCTCGCGATTACTCCGTCAACCTGCAGGATCTCGCAAGAGGTGAGATCCTGCAGGTCATGTGACCCGACAGGAGAAGCCTCCTATGGACTCCATGGAGGGGATGCTTGCGACGGCACATTAGCGCTGCCCCCCGTGCATTTTAAAGCCTAGCGACCGCGACCTATATGGATTCAGCAACTGCCCTGTAATCCACTGCTGAAATGGGGACTATAGGGGAGATTTGATAGGGAAAATGTGTCCCTGTTTTAGCTCAGGACAGATGCCCGGAGTGTGTGTGTGTATAGGGGAGGAGGCAATAGATGGTGAACTATAAGTAGACTTTGAGGTCGCAATATCCCTGTAGAAATACTCCTATCCTGTGTATCTCTTTGATTAAATTGACAAGTTATTTTTGGAGATTGCTCCTTATTCACCTCATAATTTGCATTATATTGTTTTTAAAATACGTAAATTATTATTATTATTATTCTTTATTTATAAAGCGCCAGCATATTCCGCAGCGCTGAAACGTAAACATTAAGGTCCTACAACTGTCGCCTCCATTTAACGTTCTTTCATAGATCTTAGAATGTTTGATGATATAAGTGTATGGCAGCACTATAACAGTATTAGGTCTTGAATCTAAGTATAATTATTGGTGTTGCTTTATTCTTTTTATCAAGATTTACACAAATCCTTAGCAGCTCGGTTATGATGTCACCCACACATATTCAGAAATGCTCTTTACTCTGCCCACTTCTAGATACAGACATTAAAACCCAGACAGCTGTCTGTTGCCTTCCACACCTAGTCCTGTATTTAATTCAGCCCGGTAGCTAAAATCAGGACCTTTTTCAGATGCATTTGGGTCGTTTTTCAGTTCAGGAAATTCAAATTCAGGCTTACCAGCAGTTAAGATTCTCAAAAATAATTTGGTTCAGATATATGCTCTCGCAGCTATGCTTTTTAATGGAATATCGGCTATATAAATTCAATTTGAGTTTATCTGTATGCTGATTTTTCACCAATATTTTAAGTGTTAAAACATTTAAAAATATGGATTTTTAGTCAAGGAAAGAAAATGGAATAAGACTGACATTTTTTTTTAAACATCAGATTTTTCTAATAGATTGTAAACTCACGGGAACAGGCCCCCCTTAGATTGTAAGCTCACGGGAACAGGCCCCCCTTAGATTGTAAACTCGCGGGAACAGACCTCCCTTAGATTGTAAACTCGCGGGAACAGGCCCCCCTTAGATTGGATGTTCACAGGAACAGGACCCTCTTAGACTGTAAACTCACTGGAACAGGACCCACTTAAATAGTAAGTGGGCATATTTATTTATTACAGAGAGCCCACAGCTCACACATGGGTATATTTGCCCCCAGCTCACACATGGATATATTGCCCCCAGCTCACACATGGATATATTGCCCCCAGCTCACACATGGATATTATTTCCCCCAGCTCACACATGGATATAATTGCCCCCAGCTCAAACATGGATATATTTGCCTCTAGCTCACACACGGATATATTTGCCCCACCTCACACACGGATATATTTGCCCCAGCTCACACGTGGATATATTTTCCCCAGCTCACGCGTGGATATATTTGCCCCCTCACGCTTGGATATATTTGCCCCCCCCCGCTCACACGTGGTTATAATTGCCCCCCGCTCACGCGTGGATATGCTTGCCCCCAGCTCACGCGTGGATATATTTGCCCCAGCTCACACGTGGATATATTTGCCCCCAGCTCATGCATGGATATATTTGCCCCCAGCTCACGCGTGGGTATATTTGCCCCCAGCTCACGCATGGATATATTTGCTCCCAGCTCACGCCTGGATATATTTGCCACCAGCTCAACGAAGAGCAGTCCTGACCGCCGGTGTGCCCCCTCTGACTGGCGGGCCCTCTCTGACATCATCAGAGGGGGCCCGCCGGTGGCCATCTTGAAGTCCCTGCTCGCCGGTGGGCCTACATGGGCCCAGCCACTGAGCTGTGAGGAGGTGAGAGAGGGAGAGGCGCTTTGCGCGCGCCTCTCCAATGGCTCCACTTTTTTTTCTAACAGTTTGAAATGTCCGTCACGCATGCGTACTCAGCGCTTGACGGCGACAGACTTTGAAACTGTTTTATTATATAGGATTATATGATATGATGAAAATAATAGAATCGTTAGAAAGTCTATTTAATGGCGAGAAAAACAGTATATAATATTTGTGGGATCCATAAAACGAGTAAGAGGAAAATTAGAGCTAAACACAAACAGCGCCGAAATGTAAAAATAGCAGTGGGTACTTTCAGACTGACAATGGTAACAGCGCCTGGTCACTATGGGGTTAAAACATGGAGGAAAAAAGAGCAATAGAAAACGAGACCATGAAAGATAATTCCGTATCCCTGATAGCATCCACCAACTTTAATGGGTGAAACGCGTTGGATATATAGTGATTATTATGATTTTTAACTATTAAATGTGCCCCTTTACTCATTGCTCTCACATAGCCTCTTCTATGCTAGCTTGCATTTCTTGTGCTGTATCTAGGTACATCATGGATGATTCCTTACTGTTGGTGAAGTGCATTTTCCATGATGATCATATGTCCCTGTGAGTGGATTTTAAGTGAATTTTTTGGTTCTATGCTCTGCTTATGTATTTTTTCTCTTATACACACACATGATCTCCTGGATCTGTGGTCCACTAGAGTAGCGGACTTGGCGCAATATGATTCAATGATCCAAAGAGTGGATCTCAATTGCGCTAGAAGCAGAAAATCAAAGATCTCTAGAACACACCAGCCAGTGGGTTGTGCATGGTCATCATAGATATGCTTTATCTCTTTGGTTATAGATACATTTAATGTCCCCTGACTACTTCTCATGTGTCCAAAGGCAGTTTGGATTTATGTGGAGAGCATGGTAAAGGCATGATTATTCCCCAATAGATGCTTTACGATGACCTGATCTCTGAAATATTGAGTGTAAAGCTGGTCTGATGGAACCTATGATGTTTCGCCGCATGACAAAACCAACAAAACCATGCTTTATAGCCTCCAAGCTATACATGTACAGCTGGACAAATGATATAGCAATACCTTGGATTACGAGCATAATTTGTTCTGGAAGCTTGCTTGTAATCCAAAGTAGGGATGGGCTGCCGGTTCGATTCGAACGTGAGTTCGAATCAAACATCGGCCGTTCGAGTGTTCGGATAACGCCGAACATTATGGGATGTTCTCGGTCTGTTCGACCACGGACATTCCATAATAAAAAATGCTTGTAAAATGCGTTCACAGTTTTCCTAAATGTACCAGCAGCTGCCGGTACATTTAGGAGACCTGTGGCCATAGCCCCCCAGCTCCCGTGCCTTCAGCCCTCCTGTTCCTCCTCCGTCCAGCCGCGACTCCTCTGCCCCACGCCTCGTCTTCATGCTGACTGAGCCCTGATTGAGCAAAGTCCTCTGCCTGACCTGGACTTTCCCCAATCAGGGCTCTAATTCAATATTGAGCCCTGATTGGGCAAAGTCCAGGTCAGGTGCAGGACTTTGCCCAACCAGGGCTCAGCATGAAGACGAGGCGTGGGGCAGAGGAGCCTTGGCAGGACAGAGGAGCAGATGGACTGGAGGAACAGGAGGCCAGGACAGCAGCAGCACAGGTGAGGTACGGGGGTTGGGGGGCTGCAGCCACAGGTCTCCTAAATGTACCGGCAGCTGCCGGTACATTTAGGAGAACTGTGAACACATTTTGCAGGTTCGACCCCCATTGGGTTGCATTGTGTTCGAGTTTGTATTCGAACATTTGGGCTGTTCGGCCCATCACTAATCCAAAGCACTCTTATATCAAAGCGAATTTCCCCATGAGAAATAATGGAAACTCTGACAACTGGTTCCACAACCATTTATTCATATGAAAATGATTACAGTAAAACAAAATACTGTACAGTATAAAGGAAAATGAAAACAACAAATTAACCTGCACATTGACTTTGAGAAGAATTGTGGCTGGTATTGTGCAAGATTTGTATCACTAACGGGATCACTGCTATCTGTTGGGAGGGTTTCAGCATGTCCGGTGTAATGTGCGATACTATTATACACGTTACACCTTGTGACTCTCCCTGTCAAGCTGCCAGAATGCTGCGACGGAAGCAGGGAGGAAAGGTGACCATGGCCTCAGTTGTGACATGATGCTCGGCAGACAAAGCGTACGTACTTAAGACATCGCTTGTATATCAAGACATCGCTTGTATATCAAGACAAAATTTATAACAAATTGTTGCTCTTCTTGCAAAACGCTCTCAAACCATATTACTCTCAATCCAAGGTTTTACTATCTCCAAGTGTTATTGGATGGGACTTCATCTACAGTAAGTCCTCTAACTGAAATGAAAATGATATCACAAGGTTGTAGTTTTAATACATATGGGGATCTACCATTTGGACATCCTTCCATAGATCCACAGATTCCATAGATCATTCGATTATCAATACTTCTTTTGCAGCTTACATGGTTGTTTGTAGATGGTGTGATTGAAACCTGCAGTGCAGAAAGTGGGCTAAAATACAATCTTAGCGCAAACGTTTGCACCGGCGCAAAAAACATTTAATGCGAGGGGTAAAACCAATTGCGCCTAATCCTGTATTACATAGTCAGCGCAACAACCGTCTACCGCGGGTGAACCTTATGTGAACCCTGCGCGAGCTTACTGTACGTCGCGCGTCCTATACTTAACATTGTGAGCACAAATGCGAATGTGCGCTGGTACGAGGATGGTATTACAATCTATTTTGCGGTAATTACCGCATAGCCGTTGCGCGCATAATTTTAGCAACTCCTAAAAGCTGGTGTTAATGGCAAATCTGAACATCCTGGCTGAACCCAAATACACCAGCCCAAAAAATAATAATCTGCAAAGTATAGTTACACATTCTACACATACCCAAACAATAAAATAGAGAGGTTGTGCGTGTTTTTATTATTGCTGCAGCATATATACTCAGATTGATTTTGGCAGGCGCAAAACTTAACATGAGATAAGTTTGGTTCTTAATTCTGATTGGCTGAATCGCGAGAAAAAAATGCGCACACTGATTTTTGCGCACAACGGTACTGCGCAAGCATTTGGGCGCGTCCTGTTTGCGCGCGTTATTGATCGCCGGATGAAAAGACACCCAAGGATTGTAATTCCAGTGGTGATTTGCGCACGCAAAAGTTTAACGCTTGGCGCAAAAATTCACACTTTGCGCGAGGGTTTTTGCGCGAAGATTTTAATATAGCCCTGTGTGTATTGGCCACGAAAAACCCAGAATGTCTAGTTTACAGTCTCAAACTTGAAAGTATACCTATTTCCACTGAAACAAAATGTATGGAAGTAAAATTTCTCTTTGATGTATGTCAAACAAAATAGCTTCTATACTTTCTGTAAATCAAAGAACCGACGCTGATACTCTGGGAACTAATCGTGGTGTACAAAATGTATTCGGCACACTATCCCAGGCTTAACACTCTTTTGAAGCCATTATAATGGTTTGATATATCTTCCCATTACTAATTTATTCATATGGCACCATGTTGATCTCAGAATGGAGTTATGCTTCACTGAGGACTTTGCAAGGCATGTTTATTTTGCCTTCACAATGCTTGTCAATGTAAACCTAGCTCTATTCTGTAACCAAATTTGTTAAATTCATTCGTACGGCTGATTGTAGATGTTATTAGGTAAATTTGTAGTCACTGAATATAAAATGTCACTATTTATGTGGCCATGTAAAAAAGTGTGTAGCTGTAAAGGAGAACCCTGACATATTAAACGAATACTATAGGGTTAAAATAGGAGAAAAAACAAAGGGTTTAAACAGTATCCTCTCCTGCTGCGCTCTGCACCCTCCCTCCTGTTTTTACCCTTTAGAGCCTTTTTAAAATTCAGTAGAATTCAGGCTCCCTCTGCAATCCTCCACATGTGACATGCTGCTGGCTTCCTGCATTCTGCAGCATGTGACGTGATCACATGGGGACAGGACGCACAAAAAAGCATCCAGCTAAACCGATGAAAGTTTTTGGCAGGAGGTGGTTCCAAAAATGGATCTCGCTCTGGGAAGTCCACAGAAACTGAAAACACTGCTCAGGTGTCACGTCTTCTTCAGCCCCCGCGGCGCTTCCTGGGGGTCAGGGCACCCGGCGGCATCGCTGGCTGGCCGGGTGCCAGGAGCACGAGCTGGCAGATTGGCTTCTGAGGGAGCGGGGCTTGGCGTGATGACGCGGAGCCGCCGGTCTTAAATGGAGGGGGCGAGATACAGCTCATCGCCCTGATGTGGAGTATTTTCCCGCATCGCCAGCTGACTTTGAGTCTGTCTCTGCACACCTTGAATATTGTTGCCGAGCGCTTGCCTGTACGAGGACATTGCTTTATTGATTGACCCGGATTACCCATTGACGATTCTCACGCTTAACCCCTGTATGTTCGTTTGTGTTTCCACGCCTATGCTTCACCGCATGTTTTCACTTAGGAGATCTACCCTTCAGGTTGCTCGCTTCATCAACCTCCCGGTCTGCCTAACAAGTACTTTGTCTGGGTACACTATACCATATATGGTTTCTATATGGGGAGTCTGTCTTTCAATGTACTAGATCAAACCTAAGTCCCAAATATTTTCGTAACGTCTGGTCTAAGTGCAAAGCTAATCGCAAGATTTATGATAGTAGGCCTGCCCTGCAGCTTGAAGAATATAACTGTCTTTTAAGTGATCTGTTTAAAACCAAGTGTCAAGCCAGTAACCTTACTTGTAGGACTGTCCTGCAGGTTGCCGAAAGCAGTGAGTATTTACTCTATATGGTTGAGATCAAGTATATGAGTATTACCTCTGTTAACAATCCTGCATGTACCACAATCGTTACTGGTACCGATCTGAAACCTACGAATAATCACGCTCGTACTGTACAAGTCTTGAATCACTGTATCCAGTTAAATATAGTTAACGTGTTTCGCTCAGCGGTCTCTTGGTCTATGAAACCATTTGAGGCTGAGTGGTATCTAGGGTTTTGTATTACCTCCCTGTCTGGGGATTATAGGTATTACAGTCTTTTCTGCTTTCAAAAAAATCTGTCCATAAAGATCCAGACAACGCTGATCTGGGGTGAGCGCCATTGCGCCCGTTACATCAGGTTCTAGATGAAGCTGAATCAGCCCTCCGAAACCTTTCCCCATTGTGAGTTGAGTGATAAGAATGCTCTGGGCATTGTGACTACTCCTATATCATTGAGTGGCATCAGTCCTTAGATTGTCCCTTCAATCTGCTATGTTGACACTTTGAAAATTGCTTGAGTTGTATTGACATCACTGCTTTTTCTCATCACCCACCTTTTCAGACACAGTAGAATTGTAGAGAAATCAAGCCGGAAGGACCTGACCATGGACTTTGATGGATTTTGTGATATCAGTAGTGTTCTATTGGCTAGTAACTTTCTGCATTGATTCAGATACCTTTTTCATGGCATCAACTTAGAATCGGCTGATATTTCCCGCAGAAATAATGCACAGCTTATTTTAATTTGAATGTGCTTCCTTGACAATCAAGGCAAAGAGCTCTTTCAGTCGTCGAGTTTAGACGCTGTGGAATTCTTCCACATGGCCGGAAGGTGATAACATTGTCTATCAAGTCACCTGAAATCATTTTCGATACCATATACACTTTCTCCTGACAGCATTGCCACGAGTGTCACGACTGTTAAACCTTAAAGTATGATGTGGCAAGGGTGTCAAATCTAAATGGGGGAGCAGTGAGTTTCACGAAATATATCAATGGAAAAAATGTAGTCATTATTATAAACCTGTTTATTTTTGATGTTTTCATTGTCTTCCTTTACTGAAATTTTGCTGGGGTGAAAGGTTCTGAACTCTAGATAGCATCCCTTATCTTGCACAACGTCACACGGGGTCTGCATTATAAGTGTCCTGGCAGAAATGGCATTTGTGTCAAATACAGTAGCTGCAACTAGAGATGTGCACAGGTAAAATATTTGTTTCATTTTATTTCGTTTGAAAATAATTTCACCTGTAACAGAATTCATTTGAATGCTAATTCGTTTCATTTCGTAATTTTGTTTCGTAATTTCGTTTCGTGATTTGTTAACAATTTGAAATTGATTTGGAATAGATTTGGATCCCTAAAAAAAGACATTAAATCAAATCCTGCTCAATTACTGTTACCTTACGGTTAAATGTGAGGGTTAAACGGCAAGCTAGGCTTAAGTATTGAGCTGTCTATTGGCCTGTAGTGCTGAATACAACAGATTAAGCACCACAGACAATTGACAGGGACGGGCTGCTTTGTGAAACTGTAAAAAGAAATTTATTTGTTTTCATAATTTCGTTTGTAATTTGTTATCAATTTGAAATCGATTCGGATCACTAAAAAAATCAATCAATCATTCAACCAATGGTTCTCTTGTGAAACAGTATAAAGAATCAATTTCATTATACACCGTTTCGTTACGTTCTCGTTTCAATTCAGATGAGTCCAATTTGTTATTTTGGAAGTATTTCCAAAATACAAATTAACAAACTTTTAAATGAACTGGGATTCATTATGAAACGAATGCACATCTCTAGTTGCGATGCACATAGCTAATAAAAATGGTGAGATCTCCTGCTTATGGGGTTTTGTAATGATCACATTGATTTTATTAGCAATGCAACTTACAAAAAATACCAATAGAATATAAAAATAATATCTATTCTATGAAAAATATCTCTGGATAGCCAATACAACACATAAACCCATGGCAGATATGATCATAGTATATAAAGCACCAGTATATGATATCTAGGAGGCATTAGCAGCAGGGCACGAGAGAGCCATCTTAGAGCACAGCAAAGAAGTACTTTCTTGAGCAGGCACAGGTACATTGTGATTATGTCACAATAAGGAGAAGGGAAGAGTAAAATGTAATTATGTTGGTCACTGGCTATATCAACTGTGGTTCCTTTCACTAGGTGGACACAAAAGTCACAAAAGTACAAATAGGGCTGTATGCTATACTGGGAATTGTCTAGAAGTGACCTGTGAATTCAAAATGTCTGTTCAAAATGGCCGACTTGAAATCAGTTTTTGCACAAATGTTCCATTTTTCCAATGTTTTTTTAATTGAATACACCTCAAATGGATTTTATAAATGTACCTCAATCTTTCTGATATGAGCTGTGCTACCCCAATATAAAATTAAAGACCAATGAAAAAAAAATATAGGCTATATTGTAAATTTGAAGTTTGTATTTCATCTAGGCTATTTGTGTTAATTGGTATTTACTGACGCCACCTCGAGACAGATGAAATGGTTACATACAGTCTGAACCAAGCCTGGAATCACAGAAGGCAGAGAGTGTTAAGCATCTGAGCTGGGACACCATTATAAACATTCTGGCACAGCATTGTGTATCTGGATATTGAGCTTATGAGTCATTTTCATTAGTGTTTGTATCTGCGTGTAGATCGATCGGTGTATTGTGAACATGAGTTTGTTATCTCATCGTGGTAGAATAGTCAGCTTTAATTAATTCAGATGTAGCTTCCTCTTCACAGGAATTAATCGGCAGAAAATCATATTTATTTTTCATATACGTTTATTTTTATGCTATTTACTGGTACCAACAGGACATACAGTTAGGTCCATATATATTTGGACACAAGCACAATTTTAGTTTTTCCCAGTATTTCCCAAAACATATTCAAGCTATAGTTACATAATGGATATGGGCTGAAAGTGCACACTCTCAGGTTTAATCTGAGGGTATGTACATCCAAATTGGAGGAAAGGTTTAGGAATTGCAGCTCTTAAGAGTAGCCATCCCCCATTTTTCACGGGACCAAAAGCTGTTTCATGAACAGGTGTGGGCTACTCCTTCGTTATTACTTCATCAATTAAGCAGATAAAAGGTCTGGAGTTGATGCTAAGTGTGGTATTTGCATTTGGAATCTATTGCTGTGAACCTACATCATGCGTTCAAAGGAGCTGTCCATGCAAGTGAAACAGGCCATTGTAAGACTTTAAAAACAAAACAAATCCATGAGATAGATAGCAGCAACATTAGGAGCGGCCAAATCAACAATTTGGTACATTCTGAGGAAAGAAGAACGCACTGAAGAGCTCAGGGACACAAAAAGGCCTCAACCTCCATGGAAGACAACAGTGGTGGATGATCACAGATCCACTCTATGGTAAAGAAAAACCCATTCACAACATCCAGACAAGTGCAGGACACTCTCCAGGAGGTGGGTATATCATTGTAAAAAGAAAAAAAAACTTGTCATTTGCGTTCTCCATGGTAGCTCCATACAACACAAAACACAATCAGAGGTTTTGGTTACTTGAATGGCCATTAAAGTGTAAGCCCACCCGCCGTGTCACGGCACCTCTGGGTCAGGTGGGTCCTGCCTAATGAAACCATTCTAGAGCTCATTTGCAAATAAGTTGTGTTTTCAATTTAACAACATAAGTCCAGATTGAGTTAACTCGGTCTCAGGCACCTGATGGCGCTTTGAAGTTTGAGGTTACTGTATCACGAAAATGAAGGGGTTAAACAAGGCCATTACTTCACTAGATCAGAAAATAAGTTTTCTGCCGGTGGAAAAACTTAAATGTTTACAAGTGAATACCAAAGTAGAAGAAACTATATTAAATCCTGCGACATAAAAAAATAATTCTTTCCTCTACGAAATCAACAAATTTAGAACTGATGTTGTGCCTGTCGAACATTTAAATATAAGACTCTCTATGTATAGCGCATTGTGTAGTTCTTCTGAAGGCGGCTGTGAAATATAAACAACCAAGATAAGATCATCTATAGCTTTGATCCCCCTTATTTTATGTTTTCAATCTTGCCCTTCAGATTTTGTTTACAGAGGAGCAACATTTGGATTCCTTCCTTCAATCCACAGAGACTTGTCATGTTTCTATCCGCAGAGCCTTTTGTTGTAGCCCCAGCCATGTATTCATTTGTAAAGCTTTGTTCTTGCTCCTCCGACACTCTGGAATTGTAAAACATTGTATCCTTTTTTTTTTTAATCCCTACTGTGCTTTATTCTCACAAGATCTGATGATTTGATTTCCTTGCTGTACTTTGCCCTAGAAATCCAAGGCCAGGTAGCCACGGGCTCACCGAATTTTACCTCTAGCTGCTCCGTTTCTGGTTCATTCCATGAATGTCTACATTGTATGGTTGCTAAAAATAAGGGGCCGTATTCCAAGGTCATCGATAAAAGTCAGACGCTAATGGAAAACTTGTGCACCAGCTTCTCTCCTTTAATGTCCACCTTCCAACCATGACGCATGTCTAGACGTTAAAGTTGGCTGGAGACTTTAAAATTTATTATTAAGGCGTTAAAAAGTGTGTGGTGCAGTGAAATTAGCAGCTGGCGCTACTGAAATTAACTCTAATTAAACCCCTGTGTCTACCTCAGCCAAGGTGTAAACATAACCAGAGCCTTAACAACTCCATAGACTTCACCTGCTCAGGGACATTACACCAGGGTTTCCGTGTCATTATGAGCTGAACACCAGCTTTTAGGAGGTGTTACATTTCCTTGGTTTGCATCTAGACGTTACATTTATTCATGACCTTGGAATAAATCGCTATTCTTGCATTTCTTAACAACTTGCGAGTCCCATGTTAACTATAGGGGGCGCCAAGTACAGTAAGCCATAAGCGGGCGCAAGTCATGAGACGCTAAGGTCGGAACGTCTCCTTTAAAAGCAAGGTTGGAATAGCATGTAACAAAATTGAGCTAATAACGTCTGCCGTTATGTTCTGCATCTTGTAAGCTAAGCATAACGTCAACATTGGAACAGGGCCCAAGGTTTGTTAGCTCCTGAGATTTCTTACTGGCTCCTACATTTGGTAGCAATTTGTCAAGCCCTGTGACCTCCTCCGTTATGACTTTTATAACAATATAGACATACAGTAATATGCTATCAGTTCCATTCTTGTGAGTCCAGTGTATTCTTAGAGGAGGCCTTAGAAAGAGTGGGCTTTAGCCAAGACTATAATGTGAAGCCCCTCTTACTATTAAAAAATAGAATAATGAACCCAATACATTTTAAAAGCTCCCCTTGCTCTTTGTAGATGGGAGTTTGTGAATGTTGGAATATATTTGTGTGGAATGCCACATGTTTCCATCATGTGTGGCCCCTGTTCAAGTGAAGCCTTAGACGGCCACCTATTGTGCCTAATTATAGAACTGTCTCAATATCGTCTCATTAGTGGAAATGCCCTATTTGTAATGGGAGGAGTAGCACCCACTAGAGAGTAGCGGAGTTGAGATCCTTAAGGACTGATAAATCTTTTTGATGTTCACACACTGATTGGCATATACAGAATTATACACTTGAGGCAGCGAGTATGAACAAAACACTGAGTTGCTACTAAGCACTAAAGGTTTCGAGACCGATAGACTACTTAGAGCACATTTAGAAATACACAGATATGTCAGACAGTTGCAGGGCAGTCAGGATATAAGCTGCTTCAACGTTTTCTGATAACCGGGAGCAGATCAGCGGTACCTTAAGATAGCCAGTGACAACACATACACCTCGGGGTCTGTCGGAAGTACAGTAACGAGTATTGTTGATGGTGAGAGCACACTGAACATGAGCCGCAAATAAGCAATATCTTTCGATTGCAGTTCTTATCAACATGTGTGACTAGAGAACATGAGCCCTGGGTTGGGTATAGGAACCTAATGAGGCCACAGACAAGCCCCACCGCTGAGAAGGGACACTTCCCCAGTAACGTGTAAACACCCCAGCGGCAAGCATGGGGTTAAACCACCAAAGCCCCACACAGGCGATTGTAATCGAGCAGCAGGAGAATAGTCAGAATCAAGCCGGGTCAAAAAGCAGGAGCAGGGATCGTATCCAGAAAACGGGTTGGCAACAGAGAATCAATACAAACGAATGATTAGCGATGCGGGAAACAGACTCCTCGACAGGGTGACGAGGCAACTCCTCGCGCCCTGTTTTAAACCCGGCGGCTCCTCGTGACCATGCTAGGCCCGCCCTCTCGGATGCCGCTCGGCCATTCCCCAGTGCTTGCAGCCGACCAGCTCTTGACACAGGACCTTGCCCAGACCCCCCAGGCAGCGCAGCAGGGGCTGAGGATATGACACTATTGTAGTAACTCACAGATAATCTGGGATTCATGACGGGGTCAGTAGAACAAAAGGTTGCTTCAGCTAATAAAGTTCAGACCTTCCCCAAATATACATTGTTGCCCTGAAGACACATGTGCCCCGAAGACCCAGTGTTGTTTCCTGAAAATATCCGTGCTTTCAGTATCCAATTAAAAAGTGACTAGCTAGTGCATTTCTCTGAAAGATCTCCATGCTCTGAAAGATCGCTGTATTCCCAGTGCTATATGCTAAAAGCTCCTCTGCATCAGTGTCCTCATTGAACACCTTTATCCCCCCCAAACGGTAAAACAGTCCATAAATGAAAATGTATAATATATACATATTTCATTATATATACAGGATAATTCATTAAGATCTGAACCCATATTTTCTTTTATATATCTTGAATAAATGAATGGACATTAATGAGTTTCTGGAAAAGTACCTCCTTTTATGTTGAGCACATCCCATCACAGTAAGTGCTGGACATCGCTGCCATTTTCTGTTAGGCAAATGTCGACACTTTGCTGCACGTTTTTGCTACTATGTCTCAATATTGCATCTTCACTGTTTTGGATCTCATTCCTAATGTTATCCAATAAGGCATCAATCATGTGGGGATTGCTACGGTACAGTTGTTCCTTCAGATCTGGTCTAATATGATCAGGAGACTTGGAAGGCCACTGATTCTTGGAAATGATTCACTATCTTGCTGTAAGTAACCCTTGTGTAATTTTTAAAGATTAAGCCACATGTGCTATTCCAGTGTCTGTGCTGTTGTCATAGCTGAGCTGCCACCTGTTGGCTGCTTACAGCATTTACTGTAATGGAATGTGCTCAACATAAGAGGAGGTAAAATTCCTGAAACTCTCATTAATTTTCATTCCTGCATTTATGGTCTATAACTTTAGGGTTCATATCTATATTAATCACCATATACATTTTTTTCCCATCAATATTATCATCATCAATATGAAATAGTAGGGTAAGGAAGTTGATTGAGTGATGACAGCAGTTGCCTGGGGCAGGAACAAAATTCTCAACTAGCATTTATAGACGTATGAAAGACTTAAGGGGTTATTCAAAGAGAGCCAAACTTGCCATCGTATTACATCGAACTGTGAATTTCCCCATACGGTGCAATTTCGTGGCCATTTGGCTATTCAGAAAGCTGGCAATACGCCAAATATTGGCGAATTGCCAGCGAAAAACAGTACAATTCAGCGCTCTTCCGCGGCAATGAAATTCTCCATAGAGAAGTAATGGTTAATCTATTCAGAGAACACCGAACAGCACCGAAACATTGGCAAAATATCCAGATTTTTGGTGCTGTCATTCGGCAGGTTTAAACAGGCGAATCCCATAGGATTCAATGCTAAAAAAATTCCCGTTTTTATAACTTTTTTTATTCAACCATTTATTCTTTTCAATTGCAGCAAAAACTCTTTCTATCAATGTATTTTTTAGAATTTTTTCAGGATTTTTTTCGGTGAACACTTTGATCCCAATTTTTTTTAAATGGCTTTTTTTCCCATAACAGACATTTTTGTTATTCATAGGACCTTCTATATTATTTCCATGCATTTTCATGCATTATTTTTGTTTAAAATGCCTTTTAAAAATTGTGGGGTTGGTTTTTTATACCCCTGTCCGGTGACTGGTCGACTTTTTTCAGTGGTATTTGGCGGCTGATCGGGGGCGCTTGGCGGCCCGTTCAGTGGATTGTTGATTTATCGGATGTGTTCGGCGGTGTATCAGTGGCATTCAGCAGCTTATTGGATGCGTTCGGAGGTTTATCCCTTGTAAGGGAGAAGGGAAAAAAAATCTGTATTTTCTCCATGTAGCATGTTCTATAAAGCTTCTAATTTTACAGTCTTTCTTGTTTTATGGTTTTTTTTATATACACGATTAATGTGCAAATTTCTTCAAGATGACAGCTAAGTATAGCTTCCTCCAGTGTTTGAATAGACAGTGCTAGCTAATATTTAGGACAATGAACAGCGTGACTGGAATAAAACAAGGAGTTATTATTAATCTCGACTGACAAGAAGGCCAGGGTTTACAGGTCGTGTTGTACGGTTTTTCTAAGCTGCTGTATAGACTGACTCTCATAATTGTGTTGTATTTGTTCTCTGTTCATTTAATTAAACAGAAAAACATTTCTTGAATCACCTTAAGCTAAACTGACATTAAAAGCTGATGCTGCCCTGATAATTTCAATACACGGCACAACTGAACCTATAAGCATCAGAAACCTTTGCTATGCAGCCTCACAAGATAGTACAGGTTTTTGTTTGTAGTTGTAGCTTCCCTTATGACATTGTAACCTTTTCACTACTGTGATACAATATCCTCGATCTTCAAAAGCACCTGCAGGAGCCCCAGTATCGAGTATACTCGACCTGGTCTAAGTTTAGAGCAATGCAAAGGAATTTCATTTATCGGAAACAAAATACCCCTGCAAATGGGCTCCACAACATGCCCCTAAAATGTCAACACATCAGACACAACAGCCAATTTGTTGATATCATTTTAAAAGCTTTGAGTTCCATTTTTCCTTCACGGAAACACGAAGCCCAAGCTAAAATGTTAAAGTAGTAGCATTTTGTGGCCAGCAGAGGGAGCCTCTGCCTGTCAGATAGGGTTTACTGCCAGTGGAGATGCTACTCTTTATTTCATGGTAATGCAAAGTGGTTTTCCATAAACCCAATGGGTCTTGTCAGTGGTTTTATGGAAAACCAACATGTAACAAATGGAGTGAAGTCTAAGACAGGAATTTAGGCGAGTGTTAAAAAATAAGTGTGGGGACTCACCAAGATTTCTGACACTTACCAAAGTTACTATTTCCATCTTGCTCGTTATTCACCACCCCCACACTCGACTTTATTTGCATATAGCCTGTTTAGAAATCATGGTAATCATATTAAATATTATACTGTATATGTGACTTATTGAGACAAGTAAATATATGTTTGAACAACTAAATAACGAAAAATTTACAGCTGGGTTTGACAAATACGGATGCTCTATACCTACCTAGCGCCTTATTCCAACCGAGCCGTTGACTTATTACTCGAGCCAAGGCTCCTTACTCTAAACTAATGGCTCCTCTACGTAGCATAGAAGCCGTTGATTTGCAGGGGTGTCGGACAAAATCCATACAATCAGGTTCCCTAATGCCAACATCCCGACGGGCAACTTCCAGACAGAACAAGTGCCGGACATACCAAGTTCCCTACACGGCCAACTTCCAGACATTCAAAATCCCAGCGGCTAACCCTAATACTAACACCCTAACCCTTAGGGAGTTAGGCTTAGGGGTTATGGTTAGATTTAGGGAGTTATGGTTAGGGCTAGGTTTAGGGGGGTTATGGTTAGGGCTAGGTTTAGAGGGGTTTACGGTTACGGTTAGGGTTAGGGGGGGCTGGGGCTAGGTTTAGGGGGGATAGGGTTAGGGCTAGGTTTAGGGGGTTAGGGTTAGGGCTAGGTTTAGGGGGTTAGGGTTATGGCTAGGTTTATGGGGTTAGGGAGTAGGGTTAGTGTTAGCCGCTGGGATTTTGGATGTCTGGAAGTTGGCCATCAGGGAGTTGTCTGTGTAGGGAAGTTGGCCGTCAGGGAGTTCTCTGTGTAGGGAAGTTGGCCGTCTAGTGAAGTTGGCCGTCAAGGAGTTATCTGTGTAGGGAAGTTGGCCGTCGGAATTTTGGCATTAGGGAACCTGGTTGTAGGGATTTTGACCCAAACCCGATTTGCAGATAGACAGTAAAGAAAAAGCTATTTTAAAATAAGGCACAATTTATTTTGAGTAGTACAATTGGAAGAGGGTCTGGGCATTCATCCATGAGAATGCTAGAAATGATACACATGAGTCTATAAATCCTTAAGGCTACACACTCACGAGGGCATTTTTCTACTGTTCTATTCTGCTGGAAACCTTACAGATTTATACTATGGCCGTCTCTCTCTCTGTTTTTTGTTTCTTTGAAGAACTTTACAGCATAAAGATGGGCTGAGCTACCCTATAGTTGACCAGAGGCGATTACATCCCAGAGTCGGGTCCATTTAGGCTCTGTGGAATGTGAGTTGTATTCTTACACTTATCTATTGTGCAATATGGCAATCTGTACTATCATTTGTATGCCTTGTCTTTTCTATCTTTGCGAGTCAATGAAAGGACTAACAAGAGAGTATCAACAACATTTTGAATATAACTACTTTTTCTTATTTACACTAATATTGCACTATTTTTAGGCACTTGCATGCATTAATTGTATACCGCAGTCATACACAGCTAAATGCTATCATTTCTGCTCCGTTGTTGGATAAGATTTATTGTTTTTTCGATTTATTTCTGCCAGATTACCAAAATAGAGCCCTTTTCTACCGATTATCGGTTCAGGAGATTCAAATGCATTTCAATTCCTAATAGAAATTTGGATCAAATATCGTCTCTCACAGATCAACTTTTATACCCTCACCAGGAACAATTCCACTTTGGGATTAAAAAGAAAAAATGGAAAGAGGCATCAGCAAGAATGACCTCGCTAGGGATGCAACAAAATATAGCTATATGCAAAAAAATGGTTTTGCGCCTATTCCTTAAAAGAGCGGCTGCATGGACCAGAAGTGTCCAGCCTGCTCCATGTATAAAACATAACAATAAAAAGATTGTCATTTGCGCTTACCACTGTAGCTCCATGTGAAACAAAACACAATCAGAGGTTTTGGTTTACTTGAATGGCCATTAAAGTGTAAACCCACCCGCCATGTCACGGCATCACTGGGACAGGTGGGTCCTACCTAATGAAACCAAGTGCTGCTCTTTAAGCAACCACACAAGAGGCAGATTAAAAAGAAAACACGGAAAGGGGCAGAATCAGTTTGTTTGCATATACAGTATGTATATTCTGTTGTATCCCCAGCCAGGCCATTATTGCTGCTGCTTCTCGGCTCATGAAACAGCATGAGGATGTGTGTTTGCTTAGAGATCAGCTCTTGGTTTCATTAGGTTGGACCCACCTGACCCAGAGTTGCCATGATGTGGCGGCCGGTGGGCTTACACTTTAATATATATTTTTGAAACTCCCAATATAATTAATTCAAGCCCTTAACTTGTTCTTCTTGGCTCGAGACAGTATTCTGCGAAGCAGTAGAATTTTTACTGATTTGTCTGAATTGACACACCGAAGTTTGCCATGGTTGGAAGTATGGCAAATTCCGGCGTTTACTGAATAGCCCCATATTATAGTTTAAGGGCTTTGTTGAAATCTGTGATATTACCTCCTCCATAGTAGTGCTGTGGCAACGTTGTGATTGTTTCTTTGTATGTTAAGTACATCTTCAGCTTCCTTTTGAAACAGAAAAATAAGTAAAATGGAATATATCACAAGGGAAGCCGGGAAACAGGCGACTTCACGCGTTTCACTAACAACACTGCGTAATCATATGCCCGTTAAGGAGCCGGTGTATAGGTTTTGCTGTTGTATCAGATGGGCCACTTTACGCTTCTTGAAAAATACTTAGAAATTGACGGGTTAGTGCCAACAGTAATTGTTTTTCTGCCTCCAGAGGTTGCCAAGTCTGCTTTACAGCAGTGCGAGTACCAACACACACAATGGCTGAGTAGTGAGGTGTGCATGTTTTAGCCACGTTAGATTGGAGGAGAGGTGTTTATGCAGCATTTTATGAAAAGGAGATAGGCAAAGAAAGAGGTCCTCAAAAAATAACTTTTACAGACCTAGAGACCTTGGGCTCTATTACATTCTTCGCGCAAACGTTAAGGCGTGCGCAAAAACGCATTGACACGAGGGGCAAAACCCTTTGCGCTGAACGTCGTATTACAATGTCCGTGCAAAAAATGCGCGTTAACGTCTACCGCTGATGAACCTGTGCGAACGCTGCACGAGTGTACTGTACTGCACGCTTCCTATACTTAACATTGTGAGCGCAAATGCGTTTGCGCGCTGGTACTCGGATGGTATTACAATCTATGCGCAAAATTTAACGCACAGCGTTTACGCGCATAATTTTAACGTCTTTGAAAAGCTGGTGGTAACGGAAAATCTGAACGTCCTGGCCGAACCCAAATACACCAGCACGAAAAAAACAATGCAGCAAAGTATAGTTACACATTCTACACATACCCAAACAGTAAAATGGAGAAGTTGTGCGCTTTTTTTTTATTGAAGCAGCATATATGTGCAGATTGACTTTGACAGGCGCAAAAACTTAACGTGAGACAATTAAGGTTCTTAATTCTGATTGGCTGAATCGCGGGAAAAAACAGTCCGCACACCGATTTCTGCGCACAACGTTAAAGCACGCGTGTTTTTGTGCGTCTTTTTTACGAGTGTTATTTTTTGACGGATGAAATATTGCGCGAGGATTGTAATACCAGCGTTAATTTACGCGCGTTAATGTTTAACGCTTCGCGCAAAAATTCACGCGTTTAGGGTGCATTTTTGCATGAAGAATGTAATAGGGCCCCAAGTCAGGTGTACACTTAACTAAACGGGTTATTCAATAAGGGGCGAACTTGCCACTGAAGGGTACCGAACAGTGAGTTTCATCGTACGGTGAAATTTCATGGCAGTTCGTCTAGTCACTATACTGTCAATTCGCGAAATACTGGCGAATTGATAGAGAAATGCGGTGCAGTTCGCTGCAGATTGCTGCAATTTGGCGATCTTCGGCGGCGGAAAAATTGTCACATAGGAAAATAATGGTTAATCTATTCATAGAATGCTGAACTGCACCGAAGTGTTAGTGAAATGCCCTGATTTTTGGTGGTTTTCTTCGACAGGTTTAAACAGGCGAATCCCATCGGATTTCAATGGAAAAAGATATAATCCTTTTTTTATGAATTTTTTTATTCGACTGTTTATTCTTTTCATTTTCAGCAAATAGTCTTTTTATTTATTTTGTTTCTGGAACACCTTTATGTATTTTTTAACTTTTTTTAAATTTCTGATTCCTGATTTTTTTTTTAAGGGCGTTTTTTTATCGTGTATCAGACCTTCTTATTATTTTTATAGGACCTTTTTTATTATTTAGACACATTTTAATGCATTTTATCGTTTTAAACACCTATTAGAAAAATAGCAGAACTCTGTTTTTTTTCTGCAGTTCAACAGTGGTCCGCAATCAGTTTGTCAGTGTTCGGCGATTCCGTGTTCCGTGCATTTCGGGGACCCTGCGGTAAATAGTGAATTCACAGGAGAGTCGGCGGAATGGAATTGCTGTAGCGCAGCGAAATGCCCCAAACTAGAAAGCACTGAAATTTCTGAGATCTCGGTGCTTTCTGATTAACCCCTTAAGTCGTCAAAGTCTATGCAGTGGATGCGTTTACTGCAGGGGTGGGGAAGGTCTGGCCCGTGGGCCGTATACAGCCTGCTGAATGACTTTGTCCAGCCCGCGGCTCCCTGCGAGCGTCCGAAGCCATGGAGCTTCAGCACTCACCTGGGGGAACGACGTGACCAGCCGAGTTCTCGAGAGTTCGCGACTGGTCACGTGGCTCCCCCAGGCGAGCACCCAAGCTCCACGCCACCAGACGTCAGAGGGAGCCCAAGACGCGGCGGCGGCAGGAGCCAGGAGTTGAGCTGGGGCAATATCCATGTACGCTGGGGCACATCCATGAGAGCTGCTGGGGCATTATCCATGAGAGCTGCTGGGGCATTATCCATGTGAGCTGCTGGGGCATATCCATGTGAGCTGGGGGGCATATCCATATGAGCTGGGGGGCAATATCCTGAAAGCTGGGGCATATCCATGAGAGCAAGGGGCAATATTCATGAGAGCTGGGGCATATCCATGTGAGCTGGGGGGCATATCCATGTGAGCTTGGGGCATATCCATGAGAGCTGCTGGGGCATATCCATGAGAGCTGCTGGGGCATATCCATGTGAGCTGGGGCATATCCATGAGAGCTGGGGGCATATCCATGAGAGCAGGGGGCAATATCCATGAGAGCTGGGGCATATCCATGTGAGCTGGGGGGCATATCTATGTGAGCTGGGGGCATATCCATGAGAGCTGCTGGGGCATACCCATGAGAGCTGCTGGGGCATATCCATGTGAGCTAGGGCATATCCGTGAGAGCCGGGGACATATCCATGTGTGAGCTGGTCTGGGGACAATATATTCATATGTGAGTAGGGGGGAAATATATCCATATGTGAGCTGGGGCAATATATATCCATGGGTGAGCTGCTGGGGGCAATATATCCAGAGCTGCTGGGGCAATATATATCCATGTGTGCTTTCACTTTCACTGCCTTCGAGCTGGCAGTTGGCAAAAATTTGTGTGTAAGCATAGGAGAGAGCTCCAGAGCAATAAACCTCTCAGTAATGTGCGCTGTGTGTATGAGCATTCAGTGTTATATGGGAGTACTGATTTATGAGTAAGAGTAGTTAAAAAAAATCCGTAAAACTCAGGGGGGGGGGTGACACCATAAGTTACCGCACAAAATTTTAAGTTGTTAATTTTGTATGGCCCTCGAATGATCTTATAAATCTCCAAATGGCCCTTGGCAGAAAAAAGGTTCCCCACCCCTAGTTTACTGGAACACTGTTTAATTTTACACTTGACTTGGAGAGTATCCCTAGTTGGAAAGGGACACTGTATGTCATCACTTTAACTGGATCTTGACAAATGTAGAAATATATTTTATGTGCTCTGCTTCTCTCCTTCACTCTCTCTTTTCTTTGCTCCTTCTCTCTCTCTTCTCCCCCTCCGTCTTTCGCCCTCTTTTTTACCTCTCTTTCCTCTCTCTGCTTGTTTCACTCTCTTTCCTTTTCTCTTCTCTCTTTCTTTACCCAACTTTCTTTCTTTCCCGCTCTCTTTTTTATCACTCTCTTGCTTTGTCTCTTCTCTCTTTGTTTCTCTCTCTCCCTTTCCTTCTCACTCTGTTTCTCAATGTTTCCCTTTCTCTCTCTCTTTATCTCTCTCTCTACTTTCCCCATTTCCCTCTCTCTTGCACTATGTCTCCCTTTCTCTCTATCTCTCTAATTTTTCCTCTCTCGTTCCCATTCTCTTTTTCTCACTTTGTCTCTTCTCTCTTTCTTTTCCTCCTTCTTTTTCTCGCTCTTTCTCTCAATCCATTTCCCTTTCTCTCATGCTTTACCTCTCTTTCCTCTCTCTGTTCTCGCTTTCTCCCACTCTGTCTCCCTTTCTATTTCCCTCTCTTTTTTTGCTTTCCCTCTCTCTCTTTTGCACTCTCTCTCTCTCCATTTCTATCTCACTTTGTCTCCTCTCTCTCTTTCTCTCCCTCCCCCTTGATCCTGCTCTCTCTTTCTTACTCTGGTTTTCTCTCTCTTGCTTTACCTCTCTCCCCTCTCTCTTTCTTACACTCTGTCTACTTTTCTTTCTATCTCTTTTTTCCCTCTCTTTCCTGATCTCTCTTTCTCTGTATCTTGCTTTGTCTTCGCTTTCTCATTATTTATTTCCCTCTCTCGTCCTTGCTTTCTTTTTCTCACTCTGTTTTACTCTGTTTCCCTTTCTCCCTCTCTTTCTCGCCTCTCTCTTTGTTCTTTCTCTCCTGCTTTCTGTCGCCCTTTCTCTCTCTATGACTCTTTGTATGTCTCTGTCTCCTTGTATATATCTGATATGTATATGATGCTAAGAATTAGTATTTACTGGACGTCTTCAATTACCAAATGCTCGAGCTGCTTTCATTTAACTCCTGGTTATTTGCAAGAGGTTATTAAATCCATTGATTTGTGTTTCTAAATATGCAATAAGAATTCCCGGCACCTCTCAGGAATGTTATTCCTCAATGTAAATCCATAACTGATCAAGTCTATTTCAGAGAAAGGAGCTTGGTGATTCTAAGAGACCAGGGTATGTGAGCAGAATGCAAACCTCCCCCACAATGTCCAGGCAATCATATCTTTTCCAACCGATCACCAGCCATTCCACCAGAGGGGCTACATGTTGTAAAAGACTGAGGGCCACATTACAATCTTGGTGCTAACGTTAGCGCTCACCTGCGTGAGCGTTAACGTTAGCCCTGGTGGCAACCGCACATTACAATCCAAACGCTAACGGGTTAAGTAACCCGTTTGCGTTTGGTACCTTGCGCGTTTCAGCGCGAGGTTACTGTACTTTGCGCTCCTTATACTTAACATGGAGAGCGCAAAGTGTTAATCAGCGCTAGAATTACAAAGTCCTAACGCTGATTAACGTCCGGCCGTGATTAACAAAAAGTTAACCACAGCCAGGACTTGGTGCTAACGGATTCCGCTAGTGCAGAATCCGTTAGCACCAGCAAAAAAAAATAAAACAATTGTCAGATACTCACCTCCTATCCCGCGGTGAGGACCATGGCTCCGTCTGCCTTCTCTGTCACCGGGAACTGAGGGAGAGACTGGGGGAAAAAGTCCTACAGTCTCTCCCTGCAGATCACTTTGCCGACCTGCCGGATCTCGCGAGGATTGTAATTTAGCCTTATAGGGGTTACTCAGAGAGAGCGGATCTGGCCTCGAAATGTCACCGAACAGGGAATTTCCCTGTACGGTGACATTTGGCTATTTAGAAAGCAGACAGTTCGCCAAATTTTGGTGAACTGCCAGCAAGTACGGTGCCTGTTCGAAGGCAGTGTAGTCCCCCATAGAGAAGCAATGGTTAATCTATACAGAGACACCGAATAGCAGAGAAAAGTTGCCAAAGTTTTTTTCCGTTGTTTTTTTTTTTTAAAGTCTTTATTTTTTTTTCTGTAACAGACCTTTTTATTATCATTCATAGGATCTTATATGTAAATTCCAGGCATTTTCATTCAGTAGTTGTTTTGCAAACAGCGTTTCAATTTTTTCACTTTCAAACGTATTATTTTTTGTTTTATTTTACCCCGTTCGTCAGCTTGTCGACTTTTTCCGGCGGCTGGTCTGCGCTGCGATCGTCGGCTTGCGGCAATTACGGTGGGTGTGCGGCGGGATTTCGGCTGGTGTTCGGCGGGTTTGCTGCAGGTTTTCCCTGCACTCCGGGCACTCTGCGTTGAATGCTGAATTCACCGCAATGTGGGGAACTTTGATTCCCCGAAGCGGAGGGGAGTGTGGGGAATGAGAGAGCAACAGTTTATTTTTTGAGAAAGGATTTTACCAGGAAGGATACATTGAGATTTCTCTAGTTTTCAAGTATGTCCTGGGTGGTGAGTATGTACCGTTAGGTGTCTTGCCCAAGGACACTTACTGGAGAGGTGCTCGTCGGGTTCGAACCCATGTCTCCACAGGCTCTCTCCATGCAGAGCAGTGATGTTACCTCTACTCCACCCAGCCGGTACCAGTTCAGTGCTCTCTGACGCCCTATGTTTTTTTTAAGTTGCATTTAGAGGAATGTTTAACTCTTTTGATACAGAATAATTCTAATCACTCTGTAGAGAGACGAATTTGAGCATTAAATTTATGAAACAGATGCCTGAGAATGGCACAGATGGATTCGGATGACCACAGACAGATCTGCCCTCGGTGAAAGTAAATGAGACAGAAGCCGAGCAAGTCATGAAAATAATGAGTAAAAGTAATCAAGAACCAAATGTTCATCTATAGCTCTGATCCCATTCCTAAAAAAGGCCTTGGGAATTTGTGCAGACAAGGATGTAACGTGATAAATCTAGTTATTAATTATGCTGCCAGAAGATGGTTCCTGGCAACTGAAGCTGCCGTCAGCAAAGCCAAATTGAGGGATGCTGAGGGATCTTTATCATTGAGGTTCTCTGAGTTCACTTTCCATATAAATCAAGGGCAGGGAATCAATCCTTGTTGTGAGCTTCCTCATACCTTTGTTGAAAAGAAGGAAGGAATCTTTTCCCTGGTGGGTCAGGCAGAGGATAACCTCTGAGAAGTGTGTCAAAATACAGCCTTCTTACTTGCTTACTGGGCGCCGCCATCTTGGTCACAGCATTGGTACTGCAATCCGATGTCCAATCAGAGCTGCCAATGTTCATCTGTAAGGTGGGATCAGAAGAGCCGGCCTATAGAAGGCAGGCAATAGTGACGCCCAGCAGGTGAGTTTGACAGTTGCACTTTAAAACTATTTTTACCTGAAAATGTCACCTCTTCTTCAGCTACCAACAAGACTATTTGCGAGCATGGCATATTTTGAAACACAACGTCAGCAAGCGGTGGAGGCCTCTAAAGAATGTATTTGGGGTCAGAGTATGTTCCCTGGAGAGAGTATCTGTCTCTATATCTATCTAGCCATATATCTATTTTTGTATCTGTCTATCTTTCTGTAGCTAACATTTGTTTATCTAGCTGTCTATATGTCTACTTTTATCTATCTATCTATCTATCTAGTCATCTATTTATGTTTCTACTTGTTTATTTTTCAATATCTATCATGTGTTTGTCTAGTTATCTACTGTATATGTCTAATCTATCTATCTGTCTGTCTATCTATTGTCAATATGTATTAGGGATGTGCGTTTCGGGTTTCGGAATTTTCACGAAATTTCCCGATTCGTGCATTCGGATTCGGCCGATTTTCCTAAAATTTCAGATCCGAAAACGGCAGATCCGAAAAAATTTACAAAACGAAACGAAAATTTGTTCGGTATTTTCGAATGGACTAGAAATGTGTAAAATCGAAAATCATTTTCGTTCCATTCGTAATTTCGGCTCCATTCCTGATTTCGGTTCCATTTCAGTAATTTCGGACAACGTATTTTTTGGTTATAGCGCTGATTCTGTAATTTTGTATCATTCCCATCTCAATGTATCCTTCTTGTAAAACATGAGAAATCTCAATGTATCCTTCTTGTAAAACATGAGAAATCTCAATGGCAGAATTATCGTATTGACAGAATTATCGTATCTACAGAAATATCGGATCCGAAAAACCATTAGTTTACGTCAAAACGAATAGACACTTTGAAACGAGGAGAACAGACGTTCCGAAAAACACGAAAGTTTCCGAAATCACGAAAAAAAAGTCGATACGAAAAACGAAACGAAAACGAAACGAACCGAAACGGAAATCGGTCGAAACGAGCCCGAACGAAAATTTACAAAATCCGAACGAACCGAACCGAATCGAACCGAAAAAAAAGAGATATATATAGAAAGAGCATACATTATTAAACATATTGAAGAGTATAAAAACATATTTTAGAGAAAAATTCTATCTTCAAATGCTTTTTTTTTTTAACACTGAACAGTCTGGTTAGTTACTGTATATGGGTATTTGGAAGACTAGAGAGAAGCCTTGGATTATGTATAAGAACATCAGTAGATCAAATAACTGACGCTGTGACTTTACAGACAAGCCAGCGAGCAGCCAGACCCAGGTTTAATCCCGGAGGAAGGAGAGGCCTGACATGCCGTACTCTTTATATTAACCGTTGAGAGTTTGCTTTACCTGAATCTACATAACGACAGGAGACTCGCACAGGATAATCATTCGCTGCAAGTCTCCAAGCGTCTATTCTCAAGGCGTCCGTGTGTTTTCCTTTCGCGGAAGCTTCAACATTGAGTTTGACCTCTGCAGCTATTTTTGTGGTCTGCGAGGATTTTTCTGTTTGTTATAAACTAAACGCCAGTGACCAAGCGAGGCAGACGCGTAGGCGCGATGGGTTTTATTTTAGTGAGAGAGAGAGAGAGTAGTGAAGATACCGCAGGTACGTAGACGTGGCTCAATGTCTGAGACGTAACCGAGCTTAAATTTAATTTGCATTCTATTGTTAACCAAGTAACGATGCATATAATTCCCTTATTAATTTTACTGCAGGTGCTGATTATAATTACTAGCAGGCGTAACGTCCTTTGCCGTTATTGGATTGTTCCCTGTCATAGAATCTTCTGTCTTATACAATGGCAGGATCCGGCTATTTTATTTTTCTTTTTTCCCATTGACTGCCTCTTTATTACATTCTTAATAAATACGTTTATTGCAACTGACATGACAAAGGTACCGAAAAAAGAAAGAGAATCAGGGCGGCTTAATTATATTGATTAAAGAGGCCTTGTCTGGACATAATAGTTTGTTGTTTTTTCCCGTACACAGAGCAAGTTGCATATTGCAATAGTGATCAAATGTGCCCTAAATACATTCTATTTACTACCAGCTGCATAACAGTTCTCTTTATATCTCTGCTCAACAAATAATGACATTGTATTCCTTTTTAGGCTGAAAAATAGAAAAGGGAATGGAACTTATTTTCTTTTTGTCTCTTACTCTGTAACATGATATCAATTATCACTCCCCTGAACAGAACAGTAGAATCTCCCCTACTGTGACTAAGGAAGATAAGGAACAGAGAACTGAGTCTGCAGTACCCGGACTACACATGCTTTTTTAGGTATAAACTAATAAGTTTCACTTGCTATAGCACTTTTTTTTACTAGACTGGATTCTTATTAAAACTACTTTATCCCTTTCGGTACCATGGTCGATTATACTCGATGCTCAAATGCTCTTTGTCACGGGGACACCCGGCGTGAGCCAAGGTGGGCCCTTTGTACTGGGTGTTACGCCCTTTAGGTAGGTTTGCTGCTGGTTGCATAGACAGACCACAGCACAGATACTGGACAAGAGAGAGACAGAACTGGATCCACAGGAATGGCAGGAGAACAGAACTAAAGGAAACTCTAACTCTGGGATAAACGTCCTTGCAATGGCCTCTATACTATAGAAAGGAAACCTCACAAGAAATACAAAGAAACAAGAGAGATGAGGATTAAACAAGATACTGGCAACACAATGGAACACACCCATGAGAAAACCCTGATCTGGGGCAAGGTCCTTATACTGGTCTTCTAATACTAAACAGGATACATGGTACAGGGAATAAACACAGGGATAAACAAGAGAATAGTCAGGAATGCAAGAGGGTCTAAATGCCAGAGTACTGTGTCAGCCAATATGCCAGGGATCAAGAGCCAGGAGAGCAGGTCAGACAAGCAGAGGTTGGTACACAGATAAGCAATATACAGAGTACAGGGTGCAGACAATAGAATAGTCAAATACCAGGCCTAGGTCATACACAGAACATATATATAGCAAAAGCAGACTCTCAGGAAACAATGACCCATGCAAGAGCAGGGAGCTATTGCACAGCTTGCAATATATATAGGGACCAGGACATGCAATCCCAGGCCTGAACAGCCACAGGTGAATCCAGGAGCGGCACAGGGCTGAATGGCTAGCCCAGATGGGGAAGAGCTGGCCTGGATCACTCTCACCACCAGGGAGCCTGGCTGTAATGTGGAAACGTGACACTGTTGCAGGAGTCCAGCATTGAGCAAACTCGATCTGGACATATTCGGGAGCAATGCATATGAATTTGGTTTACTGCAAGCAAAATTAGTTTGCAAACAGGCTACGGAATGTACCCCCAAATTTTCAACAGCTTGGACCTGTCAGCCAAGGTGCTGAAACTGGTTGAGCAAGTTTGGAGATCCGTTTTTCTTTTACAGAAAGACAGAGTTTCAGCTATATTATTATACGTGCGGTAGCACTTTTTGGCCAACAGGGGAGCCCTCTGCCCACCAAATAAGTTTACTTTCTCTACTATTAACATAAAATGCATTTTATGGAAGATAGATACATTTTTACACTATCTGCAATGGATGGCTGAGTCCTTTCAATGGCTTTATGGAAATGACCTGGTAGGGAAAGGGTTAAAAGAAAACCTCCAAACAACGTAATGCATCTTTTGGAGTATCTTACAAGTCCTACTTACAGCCCTTCCATGTTTTTTCGTATCCATAAATCCCATTTCTCTTTTCTATTTAAAGACTGCTCAATGGTACTCATGGCACATAAGTGTTATGACTGTTATTACGCGTAGAGGTCTTTGCTTCTATATTTAGATCTCGAATAAATCCCTTAATATCCAGTGAACATCGTAATATCCATTGGACAAACGCAGCATACAGTTCTATGTTATGCAGAAAAATGACAAATCATTCGCCCATTGATCTATATAAGGTCAAGCGTGCACTTATACGGCTGATAATGTGCAAAAATCCTTATTTTCCAACCGATTAGTAACTCTATTTCACCGGCGCAATCTAGGTCACAGATCTAATTTTCAAGCATTAACGTCGTAGAAGAGCAGTAACATTATACCCATCACTTTACCGTCCTACTAATTTTACCCTGGAATGGGCTGAATGGGCAGGAATGATTGTATCACAGATTGTCTAAGATTACATTTTAAAATCGATAAAATGAGCCGTGATGCTCTTTAGGGTTAAGAGATTTTTGGCGTACGGTCACGTATTTTTGGAGCTCAGTAGCTAAAAATCTCTTTAGTAGCATGGGGATTTATTAGGCAATCATTAATAGTTTCTCATAATGAGAGTCTCCAGAAATGTTCTACAAATTAGAACAAAAACTGCGCCAGGCACATTTTTTTTTCCCAAGGAATAATTAATTACATTCTTTGTTCTCATCCCATGTGGGCTCTTACAAGGCATATGGAACGTTATATATGTTTTTTATATCCGCAAAGACATTAGTACCTTCTTCTCCTTTGGCGATGGTGTGTGCTTTAAAACTTTAATGAATGAAATTACAATAAAACATGGAAGAAGAGATGAAGTTGAGATGTGGTTTATAATCATTTTATTTACATACAGAAAAGGTGGTGCTGCATCCGCGCCCACCAGGACGGCTGCAACGACCATGAGTAACAACCCAGTTCATGTATAAAGCCTACCAAGAAAAAAGTGTCATCTGCGCTCATTTCTATATATTTCCTTGTGAAACAAAACACAATCAGAGGTTTTGGTTTACTTGAATGGCCATTGAAGTTTAAGCGCACCTGCCCGCAAGACACTTCTTGATAAGGTGAGGACCTAATGAAACCATAAGACGTTCCCCTGAGCAGCTACATACTCTCTTGCTACTTCCCAGCTAAGAGGCAGAATGGTGGGTTTTATTTAAACAAATACTCCCACTTTGGGGTAAAAACCAAAATCATGGAAAAAGGAGCAGCCCCAAAAATGCCCTGACTGGTGTTACACCAAATATACATACATACAGAAAAAGCGCTGTCGCGCCTATGACCACCAGGGCGGCTACAACGACCAGGAGTAACAACCCAGTTCATGTATAAAGCCCACCAAGAAAAAAGTGTCATCTGCGCTCATTTCTATATATTTCCTTGTGAAACAAAACACAATCAGAGGTTTTGGTTTACTTGAATGGCCATTGAAGTTTAAGCGCACCTGCCCGCAAGACACTTCTTGATAAGGTGAGGACCTAATGAAACCATAAGACGTTCCCCTGAGCAGCTATATACTCTCTTGCTGCTTCCCAGCTAAGAGGCAGAATGGTGGGTTTTATTTAAACAAATACTCCCACTTTGGGGTAAAAACCAAAATCATGGAAAAAGGAGCAGCCCCAAAAATGCCCTGACTGGTGGTACACCAAATATACATACATACAGAAAAAGCGCTGTCGCGTGTATGACCACCAGGGCGGCTACAACGACCAGGAGTAACAACCCAGTTCATGTATAAAGCCTACCAAGAAAAAAGTGTCATCTGCGCTCATTTCTATATATTTCCTTGTGAAACAAAACACAATCAGAGGTTTTGGTTTACTTGAATGGCCATTGAAGTTTAAGCGCACCTGCCCGGCAAGACACTTCTTGGTAAGGTGAGGACCTAATGAAACATAAGACATTCCCCTGAGCAGCTACATACTCTCTTGCTGCTTCCCAGTTAAGAGGCAGAATGGTGGGTTTTATTTAAACAAATACTCCCACTTTGGGGTAAAAACCAAAAACATGGAAAAAGGAGCAGCCCCAAAAATGCCCTGACTAGTGTTACACCAAATATACATACATACAGAAAAAGCGGTGTTGTGCCCATGCCCACCAGGGCAGCTACAACGACCAGGAGTAACAACCTAGTTCATGTATAAAGCATAACAAGAAAAAAGTGTCATCTGCGCTCATTTCTATATAATTCCTTGTGAGACAAAACACAATCAGAGGTTTTGGTTTACTTGGATGGCCATTGAAGTTTAAGCTCACCTGCCACGTCATGGCACCTCTTGATAAGGTGAGCCCTACCTAATGAAACCATAAGCCGCTCCTCTGAGCAACTACATACTCCCTTTCTGCTTCCCAGCTAAGAGGCAGAATGGTGGGTTTTATTTAAACACTCACTAAATATACTCCCACTGGGTTGTTACTCATGGTCGTTGCAACCGGCCTTCTGGGCATAGTGCGACACCGCTTTTTCTGTATGTTTGTATATTTTGGTGTAACACCAGTTAGGTCATTTTTGCAGTTGTTCCTTTTTCCATGAGTTTGTTTTTAACCCCAAAGTGGGATTATTTGGTGAGTGTTTAAATAAAACCCACCATTCTGCCTCTTGGCTGAGAAGCAACAAGAGAATGTACGGTTGCTCAGAGGAGCGGCTTATGGTTTCATTAGTAGGACTCACCTTACCAAGAGGTGCCTTGACGGGGCAGGTGAGCTTAAACTTCAATGGCCGTTCAAGTAAACCAAAGCCTCTGATTGTGTTTTGTTTCACAAGAAATTATATAGAAATGAGCGCAGATGACACTTCTTTTCTTGGTATGCTTTATACATGAACTGGGTTGTTACTCATGGTTTTTCCAGCCGCCCTGGTGGGCATAGGTGACACAGCTTTTTCTGTATGTATGTATATTTTGGTGTAGCACCAGTCCTTTTTTCAGCTGTTCCTTTTTTCCATGTTTTTGTTTTTAACCCCAAAGTGCGAGTATCTATATAACTATCTATCGATCTATCTATCACTGTCTGTATATCTAACGATTGATCCATCTATCTGTCCATCATCTGTCTAACTAACAATCGATCCATCTATCTGTCCATCTATCTATCTATGTAACTATTGATCTGTCTTCCTGTCTGTCCATCTGTCTGTCTGTCTGTCTATCTATCTATCTGTCTATCTATCTATGTATTGGTCCGTCTGTCTGTCCATCTATCTATATAACTATTGATCTATCTATATAATTATTGATCTGTCTATCTGTCTGTCCATCTATCTATAGAACTATTGATCTATCTATCTATCTATCTATCTATCTATCCTTACATCCACCTCTCTATCTAAAACCATCCAGCTATATCTATACATATGTCTGTCTATTTAACTGTCTGTCTGTTTTCTAATTTTTACATATATTCTGTATTCTGACTGTTCACCGCAATATCAGTGTTCCATATAATAGATTCTGTAATAGAGTTCTGCATATTTTATGACAGAAAGATTACAGGTTTAGACACTCACGTACATTGAACAGACCTATATATATGTATATATTTATATTCCATTTTGACAGCTCAGCTCAGCGTGGAAACATGGCAAGCTCAAATATCAGTTAAATAATTCAACGGTAACAGAGTTCTTCCTGTGACCTTTCCCATTTTATTGGTGGTATGAACTCCCTGATAAAATATGAATGAACGCTGTCGGTAAAAGATCGGTACAAGAAGGCAAATATGATTTTTTTACTTGGAAGACTGTCATATAAGTTATTTAGTTCTCCGGCGTTGGGAAGCACAGAGGGGTTAATGGTACGCTCGTATCATGAAGTGCTGTAAAGGGCCTCAGCAATTAAAGTGTTGACCCATTGCACATTAAACTCATCCAGAGGTTCCGATAAAATGTGATTTGTAGTGAGCGGCCAATAAAATAACAAGATAAAAGAATTTGGAAGACAAATGAGAGCAGCGGTGTCCTATATTTACACAGATCTGACATCATTTGAACAAAATTTCCTTTTTATGGAGGAACAACCTAAATAAATGTCAATGAAGCAAGTGACTGATGTGGTGGAAGTTTGAATTATTTTCGGTCTTCTGAGTGTCTTTTTACCATTCCTTATCTGTACATTGCAATAGATCATCTATTATCTGTCTCGTTAACCCACCCCGAATTTTATAGGGTCAAAAATAACACCCCACTCCTCTTCTACCAGTATGTTTAACCCCTACACTATCAAGGGATTTTCCATAAAATCACTTGTAGGACTCAGTGGTTTTAAGGAAAATGTCTCTCCATTACACATACAGTAAATATATACAGAGGGCCCCACTGTATATCTTCCCTGTAGATAAGCCCTGCTTGACTGGCAGAGTCCCTCTAGTGCCCAAACAGTGCTACTACATGTACATTATAACTTAAGCTCAGCGGTTCAGTGCAGGAAAAACGAATCTCAACAAATTTCAACACATTAGCTGTCATGTCCAATGTGCTGATATATACGCAACTTGATATTGGGCACTTACACGTGCTTTTGAAGTTCAAGTATACTTAGGGTGACCATATCGTCCGTGTTAAGGGACACATATTGCTAGTTCATACAGAGGGGAGCACAGGGAAAAGTGCTGCCCTGCAACATGTATAATTCATATGCTGCAGGAAGGAAATCAAGGCAAGTCACCTGGGAATCCTCTTTGATATCTAAACTGCAACATATAGATTCTGCATGCTGCGAGATAGCATTCTTCACGCACTGCCCATCAGCATGAATAAATTATATGTGTCCCTTCAACCATGGGCGAACTGATCACCCTAAGGATACTCGATACCCTAAGGATCTTGGTACTGATGGGGTTAATGCCAGTACTTTACAATACTGGAAGTAATGACAGAATATGGTCCAGCACTCTTCCTCCATGGTCAACAAAAGTGATTTATTGGTGCAAGTGTAATAAATAAATCACTTTTGCTGACCTCCAAGGATTCATCTTTGACCATATCTTTCTTAGAAACTGTAACCTGTCATAATCCTGTGAACATCTAAAATTTACGTAGCAGTAAACACATATCATATATTTTTTTTCATGTATACGAATATAATTAGGGCACTATCGGCTGGTGTGAGCTAACCCTAGCGTCAGCCTGTTTTCGCGATTGCGCCAGGTAGATTCAGTCTAGCGACGGACCAACAGAACTTTTGTCTCCTGCTACAAATGGCGAAAACCAGTTAGCGCAAGGTAATTAACGATTCGCAGCGTGAGCTTACTGTACTTTCCACGTCCTATACTTAACATGGGCAACGCTACAGAGCACTTTCGCTATTCTAACCACCAGATTTTGGTGCTAATGTTAGCGCCGACGCTAATCGCAAAAATTTACATACTGCTCAACCCTGGTGTTAACTGACGGAGAAGGATGAAAAAAGAAAAAAAAAACATCAAAAGTCCCTGCCCAAAAATAACAGCCAATTTACAGGCAATTGAACGGAATGCAGCACAGGTTTTCTCTTGGCTCGCTGGATGTAGTTTACGTGTAAAATATGCATTGTATGCAGTGGCATCACAAGGGGGGCAGGGGGTGCGGCCCGCACCGGGTGACACCACCTCCTAGGGTGACACCCTAAAATAAATATATAAAAAATATATTAAAAAATATTACAAAAAAATATACATTAAGATTTATCTCATTTTCAAGTATGTCCTGGGTAGGCAAGGCCTAGGCTGGCACTTTCCAGGGGGCGGCAAAAAAAACACCACTAAAGGGGATATTCACAGAGCACCGAAATGACGCAGACATTTCAGTGTTCGGTTGTTCCCCGCACTTTGGGGAATCAAATTTCCCCGGTGAATTCACCGCAGGGTCCCTGAAGTGCATGGAATCAGCCATCGAATGCCGCCGCAAACCCGTCGCCCGCTGTTTTAAAAAAAACTACTGAACAAAAATGTCTGGAATTTACATATAAGGTTCTTTGATTGATAATAAAAAGGTCTGTTACAGAAAAAAGAAATACCGCTATTAGAAAAAAATAAAAAGAAAATTTGAAAAATGTCTAAAAGATACTACCAAAAAAATATCAATAAATTTACTACAGATTAAAGGAATAAACGGTTTATTAGATATTGGATAAAAGCGGGACTATTTTTAAACTTGAAACCTATGGGATTCGCCTGATTAAACCTGCCGAATGAAACCACCGGACATCAGGACATTCCTCTGCAGTTCTGTGTTCTCTGAACAGATTAACCATTACTTCACTGCCGTCGAACAGGCACCTTACTTGCTGGCAGTTCTCCAAAATTTGTGTATGAGCATATCACAGAGCTCCACAGCAATAAACCTCACAGTAATGTGCGCCGTGTATGAGCATTCAGTGTTATATGGGAGTACTGACTTATGAGTAAGAGTAGTTAAAAAAAGAAACCATAAAACCCGGGGGGGGTGACAACATGAGTTACCGCACCGGGTGACACCAACCCTGATTGGATGGTCAAGCCGGCGTGCTTCAGGGAAACGTGAGAAGATGCATTGTATAAGAAAACCTGCCGTGTGCGAAGCCCATAGGATTAAATGTAAAAAATATTATCGTTTTTATTCTTTATTTATTCAACTGTTTATTTTTTTAATCTGCAGCAAAAATCCTATTTACTTATTGAATTTTTAGAATTTATTAAGTATTTTTCTGGATCTTTCAAGTGAAATTTCGGGTTCCGATTTTATTTTTTTTAGAAAAAGGCTGTTTTGCACTGGAACGCTTTTTATTTTTAACCATACAATGCATTAGCGCTGGGTCTCACCCCGGGTCTTAGCGTTTCCCTAGTGGTGCTAATGAATCTTATACAGGACTACCACGGACAAGGTGATGTTAGTGGGTTGTCAGGCGCTACCTTTTAGCGACTAGTGCTAGATTTTTCATGTAGCGTTGGCGTTTTAGCTCACACCAGCCGATAGAGCCCTTAGTCTTTCTAAAAAAGAAAAGAACAGTTTATGCTACAATCCAGTTAAATGTCGATTGCTCAACTATCTATGGTGAAGTTAAATGTGATAACAGATCCTTATCATAAAATATTCATATGCCCTTATAAGCTACGGCTATTAGAGATTTGTAGCTACATGGTGTGTTGTATGAATTAGAGATGTGCATTTGTTTCAGAAAAATTTGGAATTTGGAACGAAATTTGATAATTCGTATTTGGAAATACTTCCGAATAACGAATCGATACGATACAAATTTGAAACGATACGGTATATAGCGAATTTATTTTGTTTTACACTGTGTCATCATAATAAAAGAAAAATTTGAATAACTGATATCAACTATCGAATTTGAAATAAACTATCAAACTGATATCAACTATCGAATTGATCTTAACTTAAAATACAAGTAATAGTCAGCAAAGGACTTTATGAAACAAATTAATTTTGTTTCACTGTTTAATTTGACTCAAATACTAAATCTGTGACACAGCTTAAAATTTAACCCTAGCTTTTCTTTTAACAGCAAAATTTGATTAATTGGGGTTTTATCTAGTGATCCAAAATTCGAATTGATATCAACTATCGAATGGATATATAAAATTCGAATTGATTCGAAATTTCAAATCGATCCGAAATGAAATACGAAACGAAATTAGTTATGAAATTCCAAAAAACAAAATGATTTAAAAACGTAACGAAACTAAACAAATTTTGCAGCCATGCACATCCCTAGTATGAATGGACTTTGATATATACTGGCAGGTAAAATAAGCGTTCTAGCAATTGATATTATTATTATTTATTTATTTTTAACCCACAAGAAGTGAATCCTAGTGATTCAGAAACCCGCAGACCTTAGCCCTGTGATCATTATATTCCTGGCTTACAAGAGCTGGTAGACATTTCTCCCTCTTTGTTCAGTGTTGAGGGGAATAGGGAGGGGCATTGAGATCATCTTACAGAAGAGTAGACGAAGAGAAATGGCAGCAGAAAAGAGGCAGGAGTTTACATTGTAATTCAGCCTTAAAAGTTCTAAAAGCTCTAAAAATTGAATAATTTGGGAGAATTTTAAGGCACTAAGGAAAAAAGGTTAAAAAAAATGAAAATTATGAGAATAACCTTTAACCATAGTAATTTCTGTTGTTATTTTTATTATTTCATTTATTTTCAGTAAACCCATTTACTTGTAAATTCCTTGCAGAATTTATGACAGTTTTCTCCATTTATTTTTTGGATTTTAGAGTGATTTTTAATTATTTGAGTAATACCCTCCTCTATGATAACAGTTCTTACCTTGATTATTATACAGCACTGACATATTCAGCAGCGCTGTACAAGGAACGTGAACAAGGGTGATACATTTCATAAACAACAAAGAGAAGATAAAGAGGGGAACCATACATAGACACCCTGCAGGGCATAACCCAAAAAGATTTATATACGAAGAACAATTGCACAAAGTGCAGGGAAGGTGTCACAACAATGTATCATTTATTGAAAAGAAACCACACAATTAAAACAGAAAGCAACACACAAATATGGGGTAGCGGCACCTCATAGGAGTCCACACTGGCGACAACAAATCCAACCGGATGAAGGGAATAAGAATAGAAAACTATCTAATTACCTAGGCGGTTCGAGCCGCCTCCACACCTCTGATCTATAAAATAATAATGCCCGCCAGGGTAGTCCGCAATCAAACCCCCATATGAAAGGAAGGTATAAATAAATACCGGGTATTGAGCAGATCAGACTTGGCCCTAGAAAGGGCAGTCTTGATGTTAAGCTACTCCAAAGGGGAAGCTTTTTGTATTTACCAATTTAATACTCGTACCCCCTCTGGTCTTAATGAAGGGTTTACTTTCGCCCCTTTCGTTTGATTCATTCAACCCTTTCATCACCCAGTATTCGTCAATTTAATCTATAATTTGTATTGTTTCTATATTTCTTGCACAATTTCTCTGACATTTATTATACGTCCTGGTTAGTTGTCTCTTTGGGAGTCTATTTATAGCCTCTTTTTTCCGCTCTATATGTTATACCTCCATTATAGTATATTCATACATATGTGTACACATCTCTCTATTGTGGCTTCTGTGGCTTATAGTCGTGCCTGGCATCTACAGTGCTCGAGTATTTTCACCCTTTGCAAAGACTTTAACGATGTCCAGCCTCTTATCTTTGTGTTGCCGATATTACACGTGGGGCGTGACTCTGCTTCCTCCCTGGTGATTGATCGATGGAGGCACATGGTGTACCGGCGTGCAGCGAGCGCCCTGCTGCCTGGCGTGTGTACTGTGATTGAGGATTTTGAGGCGGTCTAACTTTCAGGTGCTCCCTGTTTATATTTGCTATTTATATATCGATATGCTTCTAAGACAGTATAGCTCAGGATTAAGCCCATATCGGGTGAAACGCGTCTAGCGATGTCAGTTCTCTATTGGTTTTAATCTTCAGCTTCCTTTCATATGGGGGTTTGTTTGCGGACTACCCTGGCGGGCATTTTTATTCTATAGATCAGAGGTGTGTAGGCGGCTCGAACCGCCGAGGTAATTAGATAGTTTTCTATTCTTATTCCCTTCATCCGGTTGGATTTGTTGTCGCCAGTGTGGACTCCTATGAGGTGACGCTACCCCATATTTGTGTGTTGCTTTCTGTTTTAATTGTGTGGTTTCTTTTCAATAAATGATACATTGTTGTGACACCTTCCCTGCACTTTGTGCAATTGTTCTTCGAGATACATTTCATAAACAGACATAGGTGAAAAATGATGATACAATATGATTCTGAGCCGTCTGGATTTTAGTGATTCCGGATAAGGGGCGTTCTGTACGATCTCTGCAGCTCGGGAACTTGGCTCAAGAGCACTGCTGCAGACAGTGGCACATGATGGGAGCCCCTGGCCAGCCCCAGCCTGTGACATGCTGCTCTGAGTCTCACTGACTCCAGGCAGCATGTCCTCGAGGAAATACTGCAGGGCACTCCAGGCATGTGTGCATGCGTGGAGCTGCAACAGGAAGCGGATCACGGCTCGCTCACTGTATTCTCCTTCCTCTGGAACATTCCATTGTCCCAGATTCTGAAATCTGGAAGAACCTGAAGTCCAGAAAGCTCAGAGTCCATAGTACTCAGGATTAGGGATGCTCAACTGTACATATTTTGTAAGATAGGCACGCACATATCATCAGGTGTTTTGCCCAAGGACACTTGCTGATGAGGTGACCTGACCGATACCCAGATCTGCTTTGCAGAGAAAGAATAGACATGGTGGTGAGGATGAACCTGCTTTGGTGTAGAGGAGAGACACGCCGGTCAAATGTCCTGATCTGGATACAAACATATTTCTCCATGGTTGTAGAAGAAAGACACTTCCGGTACATTACTCCGACAATATTGTGTGATAGGTAAGTAGGTGTCTTGTCCATGGGCACTCACTGGAGAGGTGGTCTGACTGGTAATCAATCCTGCATCGCCGCGTATGTAGAGCAGTGATGCTGCGTCTATCCTACCCAGTCTTATTGCCAGCGCAATGCATTTTTTTCTTAGACGTAAACTTGAATGTATCTTTTAATATAAGTAAACAAACTCACCGACATTGATGATAATATTTAGCAAATATACAAGTATTCCTTATTTTGTAAACATCTTATTATTAATGGTGTGTCTAGATCTCTTTACAAGCAGTTGACACATTGTAACCAGCACTGAATAAGTCTCTCTCTCTCTCTATTCTGCCATTGTTACAATAACCTTGAGTACAGTCCTTGCCCCGTGTGGCATCATACAGAGCTGAAAGTGACAGAGCTACAGCGTGCTTTCTCTAATATGCAGCGGCTACTGTATCTCGCATCATATAAAATTCTATTTCTCAGCAACATGATAACGACTCAGTTAGAAGCAAGATCGATAGCTTTGTACCATGCAAGAAATTGCAACACTGTTTTTTCTGGCCCTAAAAGCCAGACATTCCAACTCATAGTCACTAATCATTGTTTAGGAAACAAACATAATATCTTATGTTTTTTTTATATCTTCACTGTTGCTTTTCCCTTTCCTAGTCATTTCTTATTCCATTCTTTTTCTCTTTTTACTACCGTTGCTGCAGCCATATTTCATTGTTTGTTTTTTGCTGTTACTGGCTCTGGTCTTGGTGCCGAAGATCAGATTCCCTTCCTGTATCGCACACTGACCTTGTTGGTTGTTTTTGTTTCTGTTTTTCCTGTGGGTGGCATGATGATAAAATGCAATCTAATGAAGTGATTTAATAATACGATTATAGTTCTGATTAGGGAAATATTAAACACATATTACAAAATATAGCTTTGGGTGCGATAAATAAAATGCAGGTGGGAGAGACTGAAGAACAGAGTATTAAAATGAAGATAATACAGCAGCTTGATGGTAGATTTCTGGTGGGGGAGGGGGGACTAAATGTAGCAGCATTGGAAGAGATGGGGAAGCTTTTTTTTTTGGACAGTCTGTCATTGACCTATATAAAATGTTTCTACAGCCCTGGGTTAAAGGTAAGGTACTCTTTGAGACCAAAATACATCTTTCCATTAATGTAGGAACTCTAAAATGTTTGGGAGGACATTGTGAGTAGAGATGTGCATTCGTTTCGGAAAAAATCGGAATTTGGAATGAAATTTGATAATTCGTAGTTCAGATGTACTTCCGAATAACGAATCGATACGATACGGATTCGAAATGAAACGGTATGTAACGAATTTATTTTGTTTTACACTGTGTCATCATCATAAAAGAAACATTTGAATAATTGATATCAACTATCAAATTTGAAATGAACTATCAAATTGATATCATCTATCGAATTTGAAATGAACTATCAAATTGATATCAACTATCGAATTGATCTTAACTTAAAATACAAGTAATAGTCAGCAAAGGACTTTATGAAACAAATTAATTTTGTTTCACCGTTTAATTTGACTCAAATACTAAATCTGTGACACAGATTTTGGGTGTTATTTAGTGATCCAAAATTCGAATTGATTATCAACTATTGGATTGATATATGCAATTCGAATTGATTCTAAATTTCAAATCGATTCTAAATTTCAAATCAATTCGAAAATTTCAAATCGATCCAAAACTAAACGAAACACGAAATGAAATTAGTTACAAAATTCCAAAAACGAAATTATTTAACAACGTAACTAAACGAAACACATTTTTCATTTCTCCAAAAAGGTACACTTATGTCAATAGTGTTGGCTCGTTCATAGGGACTTATGGGGCAGCGCCCTACCATATTTTTTGGAATAAAAAAAAAAAATTAGAGATGTGCATTTGTTTCGGAAAAATTCGGAATTTGGAACGAGATTTGATAATTCATATTTCGGAAGTACTTCTGAATAACGAATCGATACGATACAAATTCGAAACGAAGCAGTGTATAACAAATTTATTTAGTCTTACACTGTGTCATCATCATAAAAGAAAAATTTGAATAATTGATATCAACTATCGAATTTGAAATGAGCTATCAAATCAAATGGATATCAACAACTATCAAATTTGACATGAACTATCAAATGGATATCAACAACTATCGAATCGATTCGAAATTTCAAATCAATCCGAAACGAAATACGAAACAAAATTAGTTACGAAATTCCAAAAACGAAATTATTTAAAGACATAACTAAACTAAACTAAACAAAACAAGTTTTTCAGCCATGCACATCCCTAGATTTTTCCGGCATGTTAGGCTTGGTTTTTGTGGCGGTTTCTGCGGGTTTACGCTGAGTGTTCGGTGAGTGTTCGGCGAGTGTTCTGCGGGTTTGCGACGAGTTTTCCTTGCACTACGGGGGGCCCTGTGGTGCTTGCTGAATACACCACAGGGTCAAACTAGAATCGCCCTGAAGTGCAGGGAACGAAAGGTCACCGAACGTGCGGTGACTTTTCGATGCTCTCTGAATAACCCAGTATATCATTTTTTTCTGTTGTTTGTTGTGTCATTTAACCTGTGCCTGATTAATATATATGTGTTATATCCCATTGAGCAGTGTCACTGTCCCCTCAACTGTTGCTCTGCAGAGTAAAAAAAAAAAAGAAAAAAGAAAGATTACTTGACTATCTGTTTTTGACCAGAGTCCAGAAATCTGATAAGGGCTCTACAGGAGATCTTAGAATGACCAACCGCAGCTGTTATCAATGCCCCCTGCTGCTGGCTAATTGAGCTCTGTGGTGCGTCAAACATACCACCCAAAGCAGTCTCTCAGTTGAGGCTTGATTGCTGATTTTTATCTATACACACACAAGAGGCCTGCCTTAACCCGTTAATGACAGGAAATGCACCCAACCTTGATGCCTTAATGAGCAAATACAAATAAAAAAAAAATAACAAATATATAAATAAATTAGTTTAAAAAAAATGTGCATTAATAAGCAGGATTTTTTTCTTTCAAACACTGAAGTCGTGAATACTCAGAGTTATTTAGAATAAAATAGGTGGGGTCAGCGTTCAGTTTTTCTTTTTAGCAAATAATAATAAAATCACTTTTTTTCACTTCTAGATTTTTTATACTGAATAATGTTTTATGAACACATCTGGTGGCTAATTTCTGGATTACACTTGTAATCATTGAATTTATTGCCATTTTATTTGTCTCATTAATAGGGATATATCTATAAGGTTTATTCCCTATATAAGGGATCAGCTACATATTTTGTAGGTAGTAGTGTCATATAGACATACTCCTATTCATGATTAAAAACATTCATGTTTCCAGTCAGGCGCCCACCAACTAGAATTGTCGCCAGCCGCCACTGAATGTCACCTGTATTACACTGAAGTAGGCTTCCACACCTGAAACGTTTGTATTTGGTGCTCATCCTATGCATTAAACACAGGTGACACTAGTTCACCTTTTTGGAGAAACACAGCAATGTCTCTACTCTTTCTATGAGGTTTCTGCATGTTTCCTATGTCTGAGGACTCAGGGTGTTTGTGGTGAGACATTGCAGCGTGCTTAGGAATATCATTATCTGTAGTGGAACTTTATTTGATTGTCCGCTCCACCACTGTCCTTTATACTTTCCCTTATACCAGTGATGGTGTACCTTGGCACCCCATATAAACTACATGTCCCATGATGCTTTGCCAAGCTTTGACTAAGCATCATGGGTCATGTCGTTTCGAAATATATGGGGTGCCAAGTTTCCCAGTTACGACTTTATACCTAGCCATGTGACCATTTTTTTATTGGAATATGTAATATTTGTATTTTTGTTAGAAATCTGCATGTTTTAGGCCTTTATCAGTAACACTGTATTCTCGTAAAGCTCGCATAAACAGCATGCTGGAGTTATTGAGATTGACATCAATGAGAATTCACAAATTCCCTTCCGTACAAAGGATCACAGCTTGATAAGCCTTTGCCTATGTTTTATGTATGATAATGATCAAGCGCGTAACACAGGCTCAAGGTGACCAAGAATACAGAAGATTGATGGCAGCGCTCGCATAACCTTCTGAGATCCAGCAGCTGTGTTGATATGGGACATTCGTACATAATATCAGCTTTTTTGTTCTATATCAGTGGCAGCAGCTTTCATTTAGAGCGAGGAATTAGAAAAAAGAGTCAAAGGAACCTACGGTCTAATTCATCCGACGGACCCTTAATCTAATTGGCATTGTAGGATGTACGTGCAAGGGTGTTCAAATCTATGCCTACGTCTGATTTTCCGAGAAAGGAGATCTAGCTGTGCCCATCAGATCGGAATCCCACAGGGTTCACCATTTATACGACATATGGAGGAGCAAATCGTTCTTATAAAATTCATTATTCTCAGCCATTCACGTGGTGATAAAAGATGTTTGTACGGAACAACACGATCCTTTTTTTCCGTTATGTTTTTATACATAGCAAAAGAGCAAGACTATTGTAGCACTCTCTACAACAGGGAGGGAAATGATCCAGGGCCTCCCAGGTGCTCACGTACATAAAATAGTCAAACTTTATTATTATTATCATCATTTATATAGCACCAACAGTTTACGCAGTGCTTTACAATAACCAAAGGGAGCGAGGTACAGATAAATGGACATAGAATGGAAACAAGAGGTGTAGAGGGAGGAGCTTACAGTCTAGAGGGATTTGGGTTGAGGAAGACATGGGGAGTTTTACTGGACAACAGGATCTTTAGTACGGGTGCTGGGCAAAATCCCTACAGCCAGCTTCCCTAATGCCAACATCCCGACAGCCAACTTCCAGACAGGACAACTACCGGACATCCCAACTTCCCTACACGGCCAACTTCCAGATATTCGAAATCTCAGCGGCTAACCCTAATACTAACACCCTAACCCTAGGGGGGTTAGGGCTAGGTTTAGCGGGGTTAGGGATAGGTTATGGGGGTTAGGGCTAGGTTTAGGGGGTTATTGTTAGTGCTAGATTTAGGGGGGTTAGGGTTAGGGCCAGGTTTAGGGGATTAGGGTTAGGGCTAGGTTTAGGGGGGTTAGGGTTAGGGTTAGGTTTAGGGAGTTAGGGGTAGGGCTAGATATAGGGGGATTAGGGCTAGATTTAGGGGGGTTAGGGATAGAGTTTGGGGGTTTAGGGTTAGGGCTAGGTTTAGGAGGGGTTAGGGTTAGGCTTAGGTTTAGGGAGTTAGGGTTAGAGCTAGATACAGGGGGATTAGGGCTAGATTTAGGGGGGTTAGGGTCAGATTTTGGGGGTTTAGGGTTAGGGTCTAGGGTTAGTGATAGAATTAGGGGGTGGATTTAGGGGGTTAGATTTAGGGGGTTAGGTTTAGGGGTTAGGGATAGATTTAGGGGGTTAGGGATAGGGCTAGATTTAGGGGGTTAGGTTTAGGGCTAGGTTTAGGGGGGTTAGGTAGCAGGGTTAGGGTTAGCCGCTGGGATTTTGGATGTCTGAAAGGTGGCCGTCAGGGAGTTCTCTATGTAGGGAAGTTGGCCGTGTAGGGAAGTTGGCCGTCAGGGAGTTGTCTGTGTAGGGAAGTTGGCCGTCGGGATTTTGGCATTAGGGAACCTGGCTGTAGGGATTTCGACCCAAACCCCTTTAGTACCAATGGTTCGGGAATGGTGGGGCCATAGAAGCAGCTTCAATCATATGTGAGTAGGTGAGCAGATGGAGGAGTTGCATCAGTGATGTGGTATGCTAATCTGAAGAGATGCGTTTTGATGGATTTCTTGAAAGACTAAAAATTAGATAGGATGAGGTAAGTCATTCCACAGGACCGGAGCTGCCCTTGCAAAGTCTTGGAGGTGAGAGTTGGCAGTGCGGTTGTGGACAGAGGACAGGCAGAGATTGCCCATGACCGGAGTTATTTAGAAGGGACGTAATTGTGGAGTAACAAAGACATGCAAAGGGGGGGGGGTTGAGTTATTGAACGATTTGAACGCGAACGTCAGTATTTTAAACTGTATCCTGAAACTTACAGGAAGCCAATGGCGGGATCGGCAGAGGGGCGAGGTACGTGAGGTGCGTCTGGTGAGAAAAGTAAGCCTGGCACCTGCATTCATTACAGACTGCAAAGGGGCAACACTGGCATTGGGGAGGCCAATAAGTAGCAAATTTCAGTAATCAAGTCATGAAATGACAAGTGCATGAACCAGGACCTTTGTGTATCTTGCGTCAGAAAGGGGCAGATGCGGTCAATGGTCTTGAGTTAATAGTGGTAGGATTTGGTCACTGTCTAGATGTGGGGAGAGAGCATTAGGTCAGAATCGAAAGTGACACCAAGGCAGCAAGTTTTAGGCGTTACACCACAACATTTCCAAAATTGATGTACATGTCCCTCAGGTATTCTCCTTTGTAAGCTGATTTTTGAACCATACATCAGCAATGTTTCAGTCCATGCAGCGGTTGTCCTCTAGCTCTTTCTATATGTGTCGATGGGACTCAAGCTAGGTTAACTGTTCACTAGGGATGTGCGTTTCGGGTTTTGGAATTTCGGAATTTTCACGAAATTTCCCGATTCGTGTCTTCGGATGCGGCCGAATTTCCGAAATTTTTTAGATCCGAAAAAGTCGAATCCGAAAAGTTTTCCGAGCCGAATCGAAAATTTTTCTGAATTTTCGAATGGACTTGAAATGTATCAAATCGAAATTTATTTTCCCTCTATTCATGATTTCGGTTCCATTCGGGATTTCGGTTCCATTTCGGTAATTCTGAACATCGTATATTTAACTATTATCGGTTATATCGCTGATTCTGTAAATTTTGTATTTGTAAATGTGCTGGGGCAAATCAATGTGCTGGAGCAAATCCATGAGCAGGGGCATCCATGTGCTGGGGCAAATCCATGTGCTGGGGCAAATCCATGTGTGAGCTGGGGCAATATCCTATGAGCTGGGGCAAATCCATGTGCTGGGGCAAATCCATGTGCTGGGGCAAATCAATGTGCTGGGGCAAATCCATGTGCTGGGGCAATATCCTATGAGCTGTGGCAAATCAATCTGCTGGACTGCTGGGGCAATAGAGTTAGACAGCTTTGAAACGAGGAGAACAGATGTTCCGAAAAAAACGAAAATTTCCGAAATAACGAAAAGCCGATACAAAAAACGAGCAAAGTGACACGAAAATACGAAAAATTGTCGATATTCCGAAAAATAAATGTACCCGAAAAACGAATCGAGCCGAACCGAATCGAAACAGAAAGCGGTCGAAACGAGCCGAATCGAAAAGTTTAAAAATTCGAAAAATCGAACCGAATCGAACCGAAAAAAAAATCGGTGCACATCCCTACTGTTCACAAATATGTTTAAAAGAGGGTGCATATTATTCTTGATTCCAACATGGTCATCAGAATGATTCTTGAATGGATTGTTTGATTGTTACAAAGTCTATCCTCTGTTGGATCCTCATGATTATTCTTGTTTATAAATCAATATTCCCAATATTTGTATTCTGAATTTTGTAAAACAACCTCTGTAAACAGAAATGTCAAACTTTTTATTATTTTCACTGTACAGAAAAACCAACTAAATGTAGTTAATATCACTTTTCCTGTCAATGTATGACCTGTTGTCTTTTGTACAGTGCTGCTAACCCCTTTAATACCAAGTGATTTTCCATAAAACCACTGGCAGGACCACTGGCTTTTTCAAAAATTATTTTTCTTTTAATATCTAACTATACAGTAAAAAAGTAATGCGAATATTCACAATCAGGGTTATTCAGAGAGCGTGAAAAGCAGGAGAATAACTGGAGAATAACTGGAGAATGAAAAATTCTAGGTCAAAATAGCCAAACCAGAGAAATTCTCCCTTTCATCTCACTTTCCAAATCGGCTATTTTGACCTAGAATTTTTCATTCTCCAGTTATTCTCCAGTTATTCTCCAGTTATTCTCCTGCTTTTCACGCTCTTTGAATAACCCTGAATGTATTTTTAACTGTTGTAGCCCTATTTGACAAACGTCTCCATCTGCTGGCAAAAACCGCCACTGCAGCTGGGATTCTGTGCTGAATCGACAGGGGATTGGTGTTTCAGACACAGACAGGGTTATTCAAAGAGATCCGAATTGTGGCCGAAAGGTAACCGAACAGTGAAATTCAGCTTACGGTTACCTTTCCTGGCCATTCGGCTATTCAGAGAGCAGGCAGTTCGACAAATGTTGGTGCCTGTACGTTGCCTGTTGGAGGGCAGTGAAATCCCCATAGAGAAGCAATGCTTCGTCTATTCAGAGAACAAAAACCAGCAGTGAAAAGTTGCCGAATTACCCTGCTGTTCGGTGGTTTCATGCTGCAGATTTATTCAGGCGAATACCATAGGCTTCAATGTTAAAAATATTCCCTGTTTAATATAATATTTAATAAACCGTTGATTATAATATTCTGCAGTAAAAAGTCGCCTTATTTATAGATTTTTTAGGATCTTTTAGGCATTTTTTTTTTTTTTTTTTAATTTTCTTTTTTTGTTTATTTAAAATCGTTTTTTCTTTTTTCTGTAACAGCCCTTTTTATTATCATTCATTGGATCTCATATGTAAATTTCAGACATTTTCGTTCTGTAGTTTCTTTGCAAACAGCGTTTCACTTTTCAAACATTCAAGCGTTTTGTTTTTTTGTTTACTTCATTCGTCTGCGGTGTCGACTTTTTCCGGCGGCTGCTCTGCGTTGTGATCGACGGCTGCTCGGGTTACTCCGGCGTGTTCGGCGGGGTTAATCCAGATGTTTTTGCGGGTTTTGGTGTGCATTCGTCTGGGCTTTGCGGTGAGCGTTCGTCGGGTTTGCGGCGGCTTTTCCCTGCACTACGACGGCCCTGTGGTGCTTGCTAAATACACCACAGGGTCGCCGAAATGAGATCGCCAAATCGCACCGAATTGAAGAGAACGAAAAGTCACCGAACGTGCGGTGACTTTTCGATTCTCTTTGAATAACCCTGAGAGTCGCAGCAGTTCAAACTGTTTTAGTATCTCGGGTGTCATGCCCGATGTGCTAAAACTTTTGGGGCGCATTCTGGAGTCCATTTGCAAACAAGCTTTATTTGCAATAAATAAAATCCCTTGCATTACTCAAGAATTAGACCACATCGAGTATACTCAATATCAGGTCACCAGCAGTTGCTTTCGAAGTTCAAGTATTTTGGTAGTGAAGGGGTCAATTAACATGATACCAGACAGCTTATGTTATTTCTATATGTTGCTTATAAGACAGGCAGCACTGGCCAAAATGTAGATCCTAGGGTTGGTTCAGTCTCCCAGTGATGTCCAATCAGGGGATGGATGTCGTATTGATCATCAGGATCATTCAATATCTCATCCCTGGTTACTAGTAGTTTCTTTGCCGGTTCTAGCACTTCATGTTTTGTTGCTTTCATTCCCCATTGTGGTCAATGGCAGGAGGTGACCTTGGACAGGTATGCTTTTTGGAATCAACCAACACTGCTATTTCATCCAACACTGCCAAATTTTCTTGTAGGATTGATTCTCACTTTTTAGTGAAAAGGCCCCGACATTTTTTTTTTCTCTTTTATCTGTGTCCTTGAAGCATCCTGCTGTTGTGGGATTTGCAGACATAATTGATTGTTGCTTTAAAAAGCCGGATGGTATGATTTATCAGGTTCTGGGTATATCTTCCTTGTTATTTTTTGATATAATATCTACTTTCCCAAACAAGATCATCACTATATCTTATCTGTCATATTTTCTATCACTTCTTTGCATAGTAGAACTTTTTTGGGGGGGATTTAGATAGGTAGGGGAAGCGCTCCTTAAAATATCTATTTATGATACTTAAGTGTTTTTGGTAAAACAAATTACAAATAATATATATATACAGTTGTGTTCAAAATTATTCAACCCCCACTGAAATTGAGTGTTTTGGCCAGTTTGACATTGCTTTTGATCATTCAGTCATCTTGCTTACAATTAAATCAAAGAGGCACGTGTAGGTCAGACAAATATAACATAACATTTATAATGAAATAACCACAAATGTCTTTTCTGTGCTCGCATCATTATCAGTTTTATTCAACCCCCAAGTGACATTCAATCTTAGTACTTAGTACAACATCCTTTTACAGTTATAACAGCTTTTAAATGTGAAGCATAGCTTGACACAAGTGTCTTGCAGCGATCTACGGGTATCTTCGCCCATTCGTCATGGGCAAAAGCCTCCAGTTCAGTCACATTCTTAGGCTTGCGCACTGCAACTGCTTTCTTTATGTCCCACCAGAGGTTCTCAATCAGATTTAAGTCAGGTGACTGCGATGGCCACTCCAAAATGTTCCAGCCTTTAATCTGCAACCATGCTCTAGTGGACTTGGAGGTATGCTTGGGATCATTGTCCTGTTGAAAGGTCCAACGTCTCCCAAGCCTCAGGTTTGTGACGGACTGCATCACATTGTCATCCAATATCTCCTGGTACTGAAGAGAATTCATGGTACCTTGCACACGCTGAAGCTTCCCTGTACCTGCAGAAGCAAAACAGCCCCAAAGCATGATTGACCCCCCGCCATGCTTCACAGTAGGCAAGGTGTTCTTTTCTTCATAGGCCTTGTTCTTCCTCCTCCAAACATAGCGTTGATCCATGAGCCCAAACAGTTCTAATTTTGTTTCATCAGTCCACAGAATACTATCCCAAAACTTCTGTGGTTTGTCCACATGACTTTTGGCATACTGCAGTCGACTCTTCTTATTCTTTGGAGACAGCAAGGGGGTGCGCCTGGGAGTTCTGGCATGGAGGCCTTCATTACGCAGTGTGCGCCGTATTGTCTGAGCTGAAACTTCAGTACCCACATCTGACAAATCTTTTCTCAGTTCCTCAGCAGTCACACGGGGACTTTTCTCCACTCTACGCTTCAGGTAGCGCACAGCAGTCGAAGTCAGCATCTTCTTTCTGCCACGACCAGGTAGCGTTTCAACAGTGCCCTTTGCCTTGAATTTGCGAATGATGCTTCCTATGGTCTCTCTTGGTATGTTTAACATCTTTGCAATCTTCTTATAGCCATTGCACTTCCTGTGAAGAGTAATCACCTCTTCTCTTGTCTTCCTGGACCATTCTCTTGACTTCACCACGTTTGTAACCACACCAGTAAATGTCTAGAAGGAGCTGAGTATCACAGTCATTTTAAAGCTGCCTAATTGGTGCTTATTATGCTTTATTGCTGCTCCGTAACATCCACAGGTGTTTTCAATACCTGATTGAAAACACTTGAATGAACCTCTGTTCTTCAGAGTGGTAGTCTTTAAGGGGTTGAATAATTGTGTCAATGAAGAATTCACAAAAGAAACATTTACTACTGTATTACAAAACCAATTGATGTCATTTTAGTTGCATATGGTTCTTTAAAAAGTCCTTGTAGGATTTCATTCTGAATACAATTACAAATGTACACTAAATTCCCTAAAACCCTTTACAGCATTGGGGGTTGAATCATTTTGAACACAACTGTATTTAATTTAACTCTTGCACTCATGGACATCCATAAATTTCACTGCCTGGTGCTCAGCTAATAACAGATAATAGAAAAGAGCTAGCACTCCAGCGTCTTCACAAAGAAAATAATAAACTTTATTGCATCAAAGGTTAAAATAATAGTCTAATCCAGTTGTCATTTCAGCTCATAATGAGCTTTCATCAGGACATGGGGGCGGGAGGATTTGTATAGGGTAAGCTCTCCTTAAAGTATCTATTTATTATACTGATACTGTAAAATCTTTGGTTTTTGAGATATAGGTATCCTGTTTAAAATATTCTCCCCCTTTTTCAAACCCCCCACTTGGATTTTTAGAAAATGGTAAAAAAGGTTTTTTATGTTTCAAGAAGACCGTAAATACCAATTTTCACACCTGTAATATTTTCGGTATTTTAAAATGTAGGTATACTGATAAGAGTATTCAGCCCCCTTTTTTTCTCTCCCCATTATTTGGATTGTTGAAAAATGGTAGAACACGTGTTTGCTTATTTTTCAAGAAGACTGTCAATAACAATTTTCACGCCTGTAATATCTTTGGCTTTTGAAATGTAGGTATACTGATCAAAGTATTCATCCCCTTTTTTCACCCCCTTACTTCAATTTTTGGAAAATTGTAGAACGCGTGTATTTATTTTTCAATAGGATTGTAAATACTGATTTTCACGCCTGTAACATCTTTGGTTTTTGAAATATAGGTATACTGATAAAGGTATTCACCCCTCCCCCTTTTTTCACCCCTTACTTGGATTTTTGGAAAATGGTAGACCACGTGTTTTTTTTTATTTTCCAAGAAGAATCTAAATACCAATTTTCACATCTGTAACATCTCCGGTTTTTGAGCTATAGGTAGCCTGTTTAAAATATTCACCCCCCTTTTTCACCCCCTTAGCGGCGGAATTTCCAAAAATCCTTCATTAGTCGGTGTCTACATCATAAAAACAATGTACCTTCAAAGTTTGACGTTTCTAGGTTAAACGGTTTGAGCTGGGCGGTGATCAGTCAGTCAGTCGGACTTTTCCTTTTATATATATAGATAGATAGATAGATAGATAGATAGATAGATAGATACACAAACACAAAACTGAGTGAGGCCGCACTGAAACCTTGACATGTATTTTATTTAATGGTGCTAGTGAGACCAATGAAAACAATATACAGTGCACTCTACTTAAATGTACGTTGAGATTTATAAACACGTAGCTGATATTATATTTATAATGAGGGAGATTAAGTCACAAAACTCCTTCATTATAAACATATCGGCAGCTAGGTGGTTTCAATATAAAAGTGCATGTGTGTGTGTTATGCTTGATAGATTTCTGCAAAATCCATCACCATGTTATACGTATGCCTTTAATACAAGGTCATTTTTTCTTCTTTCCAACATCACCTTGAAATGACCGCGGGAGCAGTGTTATTCAGCAGCTATTTATCATAAAACCTTCTCTGCTTACCAAACAAAAGTAAAATCACATGCTAAGGGCAGATGTTAAGGATGCATCTTTTATGAAAAGCAACACTGTGAAAATCTGTTACATCTTTTGCTGTTTCAAATTCTAAAACTAGAAGGATAAAAATAAAATAAAAATGCTGCATTAATTTCAGGGACTTGTTTTACATCGAGGACGTAAAATTCACAGACAGGGTCTCTTTTAGTGCAATAGCTAAGAATCTTGCACGGTTCATAAGGATCAACATGAATTCTAATTGTTAACCTAATCAAGGGGTTATTTCAAACAATGATTCACCTCAATTTGGCCATGTATCACAACAAATGGGCAGTCTATGAACGTTTCCTAATTCTTCCCCTGTAGTGGCCTATCATGTCTAGTTTGGCATAGACCTCTATGCCACCAGCAGTGACACATCAAAGAGGGACTCTCTGCCAATAGGAAAACAAATAAGATACAGTGTATATCCTCTTGCGCAAGAATGTGGCCTCAGACAGAAATGCCCCAGTTATTAAAACAAAGTGCCTGAATTGAAACGATTTGAGAAAAAGGATGTTTGACATTAAAAAATAGCGAACCTGCATAATTGTATCCACGTAAATTGCCACCACATTCACATAAGTTCTCTGTCACAAGTACGGTGCAAAAAAAGCTTGTTTTAATTTTATGGTTAGGTCTGGTATTATGGTTAGGATTATTTTTTTTGGGTTAGGGTTAGTATTAGGGTTAGTACTTGTGCTTGTTTTAGGGTTATGGATACTTGAAGGTTAAGGCTGGTATTATGGTTAGGGTTAGTATTAGGGTTAGAACTTGTGCTTGTTTTAGGGTTATGGATACTTTAAGGTTAAGGCTGGTATTATGGTTAGGGTTATTTTCGTGCTTAGGGCAAATATATGGGTTAGGGTAAGTATTAGGGTTAGTAAATTGTGCTTGTTTTAGGGTTAGGATACTTTAGGGTTCGGGCTGCTATTAGGGTTAGGGTTATTTTCTGGGTTAGGGTAAGTATTAAGGTTAGTACTTGTGCTTCTTTTAGTGTAGGGATACTTTAGGGTTCAGGCTGCTATTAGGGTTAGGATTATTTTCTGGGTTATGGTAATTATTAGGGTTAGTACATGTGCTTGTTTTAGGGTTAGGATACTTTAGGGTTTGGGCTGCTAGGGCTACGGTTATTTTCTGGTTTTAGGGTAAGTATATGGGTTAGGTTTAATATTAGGGTTAGTACTTGTGTTTGTGTTAGGGTTAGGTTACTTTAGGGTTATGGCTGGTATTATATTATGGTTATTTTTTGGATTAGGGAAGGTATTTGGGTTTAGTTTAGTATTAGGGTTAGTATTTGTGCTTGTTTTAGCGTTAGCTTACTTTAGGGTTAGGGCTGGTATTATGGTTAGGGTCATTTTTGGGTTTAGTGTTAGTATTTGGGTTTGGTCACTATTAGGGTTGGTACCTGTGCTTGTTTTAGGGATAAGGATACTTTCCATTTATGGCCGGTATTAAGGTTAGGGTTAGTTTTTGGGTTAGAGTTGGCATTTTGGTTAGGTTTAGTATTAGGGCTAGTACTTGTGCTTGATATAGGGTTAGGGTTACCCTAGGGTTAGGTTTATCTCTAGCCCCTAAGCCTATCCAACAGAATCTGCTCCATTTTTCTTCATTTCTAGGTAACAAATTCTATTTCTTCTTTTGACGCGAGCACTGAAAGCCTAAACCTAACCCTAACTCTAAAAAAGCAACATTAGACCTAAAACTAAGCTGTTTTTTTATATTTTCTCAAAGTGTCTAGATTTGAACTGCTTCTTTATATCTACATTTTTGACATGGCATTGCTATCGGCGGCTATGGGGTGGTGGTGACCTGCCAATAGTAAACCAATACGAATTTCTATCAAATGATCAAAAGTGAACCTCTGGATGACAGGTTCGATCTAAAGAGTCATGTTTGGGACCTTACACATAACTTTACTCCTGACAGTCCCAAATTCTATGAATTGGTCTTGCCTTTGGACCCCTGCGAACACAAATGTACCCGCAGGTTGGATCACTAAGGTGTCAGGTGGAGTCTCTAATCAAGGAATTTGTCAGGGTGGCACCTGGCATGGACCATGGTGGGAATCAAGTACAGGGGGTCTGAGCCCAGTGTGCGGGGATACACAGGTGGTACCTTCATGTAGTGGGAGATCCAAGGCGTAGGTGCAAGAGGGATATTCCAGAGGATGGTCAAGGGGTGATCCGTGGTCAAAGGGCTGGTGGAGTATGGCGGTCGGTGGGCAAGCAGGGAGTCTGGCACACGGTATAGGATAGGAAGCATGGGACAGGTCTGCACGGTATCAGGGTTTGACTCTTAATGCAAAGTCAGGTTGCGTAGGGTAAAGTGAACCTCTATTTCCAGACAGGAGGGTGTGGTGTGTGTTTAGTGCTTGACTGTTAACTGGTTCACTGCTGGTTAGGAAAGAGGGCAGCACTTTACAGGTATTTGACCATATGCAGGCACAGATCCTTACAGAATTCCTGAAAAATCATCGAGGATTTTCAAATTGTCCGCCTAAACATCTAAAGAGTCTACAACAATTACTGAATTAATGAAAAAAAGTGCTATTTCTATAACATGTGACTATCCTAACTCTTTCTTTTCACGACGATTTCACTGAGGATATATAGATCAACCGTGCCATCTATAGAGAGTGAGACACAGAGGATACGATGAACGTTTTGTGTTGATCCTTCTTTTTTTATTATAATTATATTGTACAGTCAAAGATGAGCCTCGTTCAGTTCTCTGACTCTCTAGGGCCATTCTGTAAAGTTTTCCTGCGTCGAGAACTGGTAACTAATGGCGACATACATTTGATAGGATTATTAAAAGCATGTTTTTTTTCCAGTAGTATCTGACCAAGAGAAAAATCGATATTTCCAGCCGACTGAAACACATGGAATAGGAGGAATAAGTTATGAAGTAATTCACCAGGGAAAATGCTCTTACATTGTCACTGCTCATTCATTCGATAAAAAAGAGAAGCAGGGGACGCAGTCTGCTAGGAAATTACATATATAAATATATATATATAGTTCTGTTCTGTGTGCAACAAGGGATTCTAGCATTATATATATATTGACAGTCAGACAGGTAGACATATATTAAAAAAGATAGATAGTTATATATAGATGACTAGATAGATGACTATAGTTAAATCGACGGATGGATGGATAAATAGGCAGATATAAATAGAGACAGCTAGACATACATAGATATTGATAGAACAATTGATAGCTATACATATAGATAGAGAAATCAATAGAAAGATGGATAGATATACATAGAATTAGATAGATATAAATATGACTGGATGGATAGATGGATGATATACTGATAGATAGATAGACATAGAAAGATGGATAGATATACATAGCGTTAGATTGGTAGATAGAGATAGATAGATAAAAATATGACTAGATAGATGGATGATATACAGATAGAGAGATGCATAGAGAGAGACACACACACAAATAGATGGATAGATAGATATACAGATGATACATAGATAAATTGATTATAGGATGGATAAATAGGCAGACATACATAGAGACAGATAGATGATAGATATACATAGATACTGATAAAAAGATTGATAGCTATACATATAGATAGAAAAATCAATAGGAACTTAAGATGGATAGATATGCATAGAATTAGATAGATAAAAATATGATTGGATGGATGATATACTGATAGATAGATATAGAGAGATGGATAGATATACATAGCATTAGATTGGTAGAGTGATAGATAAAATATGACTAGATAGTTGGATGAGATACTGATAGAGAGATGCATAGGGAGAGAGTGAGATGCAAATGGATAGATAGATATACAGATGGATAGATAGATATATAGATATACAGATAGATAGATAGATAGATAGATATACAGATGGATAGATAGATAGATATATAGATAGATATACAGATAGATAGATAGATAGATAGATATACAGATGGATAGATAGATAGATATATAGATAGATATACAGATAGATAGATAGATAGATAGATAGATAGATATACAGATGGATAGATAGATATATAGATAGATATACAGATAGATAGATAGATAGATAGATAGATATACAGATGGATAGATAGATATATAGATAGATATACAGATAGATAGATAGATAGATAGATAGATAGATATACAGATAGATAGATAGATAGATAGATAGATAGATAGATAGATAGATAGATGGATAGATATACAGATGGATAGATAGATAGATATACAGATAGATAGATAGATATACAGATGGATAGATAGATATATAGATAGATATACAGATAGATAGATAGATAGATAGATAGATATACAGATGGATAGATAGATATATAGATAGATATACAGATAGATAGATATACAGATGGATAGATAGATATATAGATAGATATACAGATAGATAGATAGATAGATAGATATACAGATGGATAGATAGATAGATAGATAGATAGATAGATAGATAGATAGATAGATAGATAGATAGATATACAGATAGATAGATAGATAGATAGATAGATAGATAGATAGATAGATAGATAGATAGATAGATATACAGATAGATAGATAGATAGATAGATAGATATACAGATGGATCATTAAATCAACGGATGAATGGATGGATAAATAGGCAATCACATAGAGATAGATAGATTGATAGCTATACATAGATATTGATAGAAAGATTGATAGCTATACATATAGATAGATAGAGAAATCAATAGAAATATGGATAGATATACATAGATTTAGATAGATAGATATAAATATGACTGGATGGATAGATGGATGATATACTGATAGATAGATAGACATAGAAAGATGGATAGATATACATAGCGTTAGATTGGTAAATAAATAGAGATAGATAAAAAATATGACTAGCTAGGTGGATAGATAGATGGATGATATACAGATAGAGAGATCATAGAGTGATAGATACAAATATATGGATAAATATACAGATGGATAGCTAGATAGATTGATATACAGATTAATAGATAGAGATATTATACATTTTCAATTTCAGTCATTATTTAATTATTTTTTATGATTTTAAAGCCATGCATATGTTTTAAAGCGCACACACACAGTACTTTTTGTGGGATGCCTCACAATACCTGCACGTGGCACAACTGTAAACACGCTAAACCCGTCCATTCCACACCTTTTTGCCTGAGGTCTATATATAATGTAATCTCATAATTACATCAACGGTGATACAATGTAACAAATCCCATATGAATCTTATGAACGTGTCACCCATACGGTTTGTGGATGGCAGTTTAGTTTTACCAGGCAGTTTTAGAAGGCTATATAACTGAAATCCAGCGATAACAGATGTGTCCATAAAAAAATCGTGAGCGCTGTTATAATAAATGTACATTTTTACTTGATATAAGATCACTTTGACTTTGGTTTAATGAACTAAACAATGAGGTTTAGTAAGTAAGCCGGTGATAATTCCAAATTTTAACAATCCGTTTTCTTTTATTTCTATGAACCAGTGTTTTAATTTCAACAGAAGAATTATGTTCATGACAGTAATGAAGTCACAACAATAGGAGTTGCCGGGAGGGAAGTTAAGACTGGACCATCAATTCCCTTTGCAACACAGTATTGTTTTTCTTGATGTATGTTGTATGGAGCTGAAGATCTGTGTCCTCCGTCCTATCCAAACAATTGAGCTACAAATAAAACAAACAACGCTAAATTGCTCATTTTACATTTTTCATGTATTTGTTTATCCTTTGGGGAAATGTTGTTGAAATGTAGGATTCTGAGCTCTAGATTGTGTCCTTTATCTTACACAATTTCAAACAGGGTCTGTATTATCATCATAAAGGTAGAAATGACCTTTGTACTTTTTTTTTTGATTGTGATAAAGATAAATAATACAAATGGTGGAATCTCCTGCTCATGAGGATTTGTAGTGATCATAAGTAGGGATGAGCCGAACACCCCCGTGTTCGGTTCGCATTCGAACTCGAACGATTTCAAAAGTTCGAGTTCAAACTCGAACATGAACCGAACTCAATGCAAGTCAATGGAACTCGAAAGTTCGATTTTTAGAGTGCCCTCCAAGATTGCATATATGCAAGATATTTGCCATAAAAGGTGTATGGGGGTCCGGGTAGTGCCCTGGGGGACAGGAAACAAGGACTAAAAGTTTAAAAAAAAGGTTAAAAATAAAAAGAAAAATTCCTTCAAATATCGTGCCTAGGAGGTCCCCATAACCTGCCCGTGAAGTGGCGGATTTGTAGGATGTATAGAAACATTTAAAAACAAAAAAAATTACGTTTCAAATGACGATAAACGGTTTTCCTTTAATCTATTCATAAACAACTGCTTGGGGCGGCAGCCTGTATGAAAAGAGACGTTTTAGGACATGCAGAACAAGTTTAGTGATTGTCAGTGACTGAGAGGACACGGATTACAATTCACAGAAATTTTATGGAAGTATGTGACACCCCTCTGATAGCTGACTGTCAGTGACTGAGAAGACACACTTTCCACCACCAATTCCCAGATATCTGCAACAAGTGAGCCCCCCCAAATTGCTCCTGTCATTGACTGAGAAGACACACTTTCCACAATTCCCAGATATCTGCAACAAGTGAGACCCCCCAATAGCTATCACTGGCAGTGAGAAGACACACTGACAGAACAATCTCCTCTCACTCCTGCAGAAAAACACGTGCTGGCTGGGCTGGGTTCAAGCCTTATATAGTGTGCTGCGGGATTTAGCTCTGTGAGCCCATGATTGGGCAAAATTTGCCCAATCAGGACTCTGAGCCGTGATTGGCATAGACTTGCACCTGTCTTGCACCTAAACTGTGGTCAGGTGCAGGCTGTAGCCAATTACAAGCTTCAGGCCAGTGGAAAAAGTGCATTGTGGTCCATTGTGGTGCATTGTGGGCGAACATGCTGCGAACACGCGGAAATGTTCGTAGTTCTCGAACATCCGAACTGGCGATGTTCGGATCGAACTCCGAACACATCGAACCGAACAGCTCATCCCTAATCATAAGGAGATTATTAGTAATGTAGCCTCCAATAAAAAACAACAATAGAATATAAAAATAATCTGTTTGTGCCTGCATAATGCCTGTGTATGGAAATTACAGTAACACCTTGTATCTGTACTGTACAGGGATTTTCAGTCATTATAACTCCCTGAATCTTATCCCTGTATAGCAGTGAGTGACTCCAGAGCTCTCCCTGTATTTTGCTGTATTGCAGCAGTAATCTAGTTGAATTTTCTGTTACAGTGAGGAATAGGGCTACTATTTCCAGTTGGTTTTATATCTTTCCACACTAATCAAATCAAATCAAATGTTGTTCAGTCTCCGTATATTGTAACTCTGTCTATATTATGCCCATTGTTCAGCGCTGCGGAATATGCTGGCGCTATATAAATAACGAATAATAATAATAATAATAATAATCTTGCTTTAAAAAGGTGTGAAAACTGTCTATTGATTTTCTAATGAGTGCTTTTCACTGCATTACAATGCAAAATCGAGTTATCTCGATTTTGGATGTGAATGAAGTTAAAGCTGAGCAACATTTGTTTAGGCAAAGAACATACTGTAGATAGTTTTATCATGGAAAATAAAGTGATCTTGTTGACACTAAACAGGTGCTCCTTTATAATGTCTTTACATTTTTTGCTTATTTGTTCCCTCGGGTGGCTTTATAGACAACATTGGCATGCACAGAAAGGGGCGCCCACTTGATAAACAGCTTCTGGTTTTGACCTTTAAGGTTCCCATGTATACTTTTTTTCTATTTATTGGTTCATGATAAAGAACAAGAGAGTGAACAGTCCATGATTATTTACATTTTGTAAGTAAACAATGCATTGAGTGCAGCCACCCTCTTCCCCTGCCTATGATACACAAACAAATTTTTCCAGTTCCTTATTGCGTATTGACTTTTAACACTTTTGTTCGTTATACTTGATGGTCATTGACTGGTTACATAAAGACATGATTACTCTGTCGGACAAGCCTGAAGCACTTACACAAGTGACCTTTACCTTAAAAGTTACAGGCATCTCCACCGTAATGCGTATTAACTGTTGGTGACACAGTCAGATTTTCTGCCAATGAGGGAAGCCTTCAGTTCTAGGTTACAGGCATTTTTAATCTTGGATTATACATTATGCAACATCAGAGCTTGACGATTTGGACTCGGAAGGAGAGAGCAAAACTAGCAGGCTTATAAACTATAAATACTTTCCCAAGTTAACTTCAAGAGCTTGAACCCGAGGACCTCACCGTACGTAGAGGGTGAAGGGTGGGAAACCGTTCCAGGGGAGAATAGTCGAAAGAACAACGAAAAAGCAGACCGTTTGCAAATAAAATGGTAATTGCTTTTTCGTCACTGGAGAAAATCTTCATTGAGACGATTACACAGATTAAGACTTCCCCTGAAATGTACCAGAATAAATATAGTCTGTGCTTCCCACATCGAACGGCTGAGCTCGCACCGGTTATTACCATCTTATTGTGAAGAGGGCTGAATTGAAACAAGCTCTGCTAATTGTAGTATATGACTATTTTCTATGAGGCTTCAGGGTGTGTGTGTTCACGTCTGTTCGGCTCAAACCTTTTATGTTTATGTTTTCGTTCCAATTAGTTCATAGAGGTTGTTAATTTTTTGGCAATCTTCATGTTTTTTGTATTTTATCATCCTAACGCAGCTATGCTTCTCACGGTACAAGGGAAACGCGTCGGAATTAGTTGGTTTAGCTCAAAAAAACATTATTTAACATACCTTCTGATGTTTTTTCTTGTTTAATCCATTCGTCTCTCTGGTTACACTGACAAACACTGACAGTTAATTTGTCATTTACTGCCTGCATCTTAGTATTAACAAGCTGGTGACCTGAGTGGGTCATGTTCTAATGTCACTTGACTGGCCTTGGCAACCTCTCCATCTCTGTGTGATGCTTCTAAATAAAGAGTTCTTTTCATTACACTGTTGTCTGATTAGAGGTCATTTTCACTATGGTTGTCTCCTTTTTATATGGTGATTATTTCATTCTTTACCAAGCTGGGTAGAAAATTTAACAACGTATTTAAAAAGATTTGGTTATACTTGTAATTATCGTAGGATTATTATTATAAAATGTATTTCTTTTTGAAATAGATATGTAATGGCAAGCATTGATGGAGCTAGGGAGTAATTTGCAGTAATAGCGCAGTTATTTTTAATGTATTCTTCATTTAAGATTTGGCATTTTATAGGAAATATACACCCTTATACATTAACCCCTTCACCACCAGGTTGTTTTCCATAAATACACTGCTAGGAAAAAGTGTATCTATGGAAAACTAATTTCCATTGCAGACAGTGTAACAAATTAATGTACGCGTCATAAGATAAATTTTAGAGTCAGTTATTTGACAGGCAGAGGGCTCCACCTGCTGGCCAAAAAGTGCTACTACATCTATAAGAATACAGCTGTAGCTCTGGTTTTGTTTTAAAGAAACACAGATCTCCAAATTGTTCAAACAGCTCCAGCACCTTGGATGGCATTTCCGAGGTGCCGAAAATTGGGGGGCACATTCTGGAGCCTATTTGAAAACAAATTTTGTTTGCAATAGATACAATTCCTTTGCATTGCTCCAGAAAATGACCACATCGAGTGTACATGGAGTTTCCTCGATCGATGTAGTGCAGCTGTTAAAGACGTCCTCTGTCTAGAACACATTTACATAACGTAATTAAGCATGGATAGGGAATAATATAATTTCATGTGTATAGCAATATTCCGATTATTTAAACACTACCAATATGTTTCACATAAATGGATCACAGTAAAATGGGTATCAGTGTATTCATTAATTGAATGAATGGATAATGACTTAAAATATAAAAATAAAATACCTCTACCCAGACCAGCGAAGAGTGAGGTCCTATCTTTTTTCCTAGGCCACAGTCCTGGGTTTTATTTGTGTTACTGATTCTGAGGGAGGGGGGGCATCACTTTGAAATCTCCATTAAAATCAACTCTGTAGCTGTGATAATAAATCTAACAGGGTTATCCAAAGAGATTCGAATTGCTTGAGAAAGGTAACCGAACGCTGAAAATCAGCGTTCGGTTACCTTTCCTGGCCATTCGGCTATCCAGAGAGCAGGCAATTCTCCAAATCCTGGCGAATTGCCTGCACATACGGTGCCTGTTCGGTCCCTGTTCGAGGCAGTGAAATCCCCATCAAAAAGCACTGCTTCGGCTATTCGGAGAACACAAACCAGCAGTGAAAGGTTCCCCTAATGCCCTGCCATTCGGTGGTTAATTCGGCAAATTTATTCAGGAGAATCCCATAGACTTCAATGTTAAAAATATTCCCGTTTTAATGCAATATCTAATAAACCGTTCATTATAAAATTCTGCAGCAAAAAGTCTCTTTATTTATAGATTTTTTAGGATACTTTAAGCATTTTTCTGAATTTTTTAAAAAAAATTAAAAGTCCGATTTTTTTTTTTTTTTTTTCAGTTTGCTTATTTTTTTTGTAACAGCCCTCTTTATTATCATTCCCTGGACCTCCTGAGAAAATTTCAGACATTTTCGCTCAGTAGTTTCTTTGCAAACAGCGTTTCTTTTTCCCAGATTCATACAAATGGTTTTTCTAATTTATTCACTGCCTCCTCTACGTCACAGCTGCTTCGGCTCTGTGTGATTCGGCTCCTTTTCGGCTCCTGTTCGGCTCCTCTTCGAAGGTTAATCCAGATGTTTTTGCTTGTTTTCAGCGTGCATTCGGTTAGTTTTCGTCAGGTTTACGGCAGCTTTTCCCTGCAATTCGGGGACCCTGTGGTGCTTGCTGAATACACCGCAGGGTCACCGAAATGCAATCGGCAAAAGGAACCGAATTGAAGAGAACGAAAAGTCACCGAACGTGCGGTGACTTTTCGAATCTCTTTGGATAACCCTGTATGTCACTATTCTATAAGTTATAGTCAACTCATCAGCGTGCTAGGACCACATGCCTACCAGTATTGTAAGACATGCTTCCATTTTTTTGATGAAAATGGAGCACATCCTACCCCCACCCAGCAATGATTTATTAGATCTGGAGTTCTACTCTAAGAAATTGCTAACAATATCTGACGTAGATATTTGACAGATATATACACGCAAATCTCACTGCTCTGAATTTCTTGAGCACTATCAAGCTGTCAATCCTGGCTAACACAAATCTGAAAATACCACCTATCCTTAAAACAGTAATGATATCCTTGTAATATATGACCTGCATCTGCAAAATCAGATTGACATCTTAGTCATTTTAAAAGGACACTCATTTATTAAGTGGCCAGGATATGAGGTATGTCCCCCCCTCCGGCTTCAACAATGTGGTAAAAACATTGCATGAAGTGGAGGAGTTTCCTCCACCCCAGCCAGTGTCACCAGCAGCCGGGATTTTTTAATTTCCCGCCTGCCGGTCACCAGATCAATCACTAGTGACGTTGGCACGGCCCAATTATTTAAGGGCAAAACAGGAAACTCTTTTGTTTAATAGAATGCTCCTTTTATTATTTCCAAAATTAGGGCAAATAATTGAATCAGTTTGGAGATATTATACAAAAGCTCTACTTTTTTTTACCAAATTATAAGCTGTAACATACTATCCAACACTCCCACCTTAGGTGAGACATTACAGAATTTCTGGGACTGTCCCGCCAAGACAGCAATCAGTCCCATCTTCTTGATGAGGCAGTGCTAGACTTGTGCACCGATTTTTTTTTCGGTTCGATTTGGTTCGATTCGTTCGGATGTTTAAAATTTCGATTCGGCTCGTTTCGGCCGATTTCTGTTTCGATTCGGTGCGGTTCGGCTCGTTTTTCGTATACATTTTTTTTTCGGAATTTCGACCATTTTTCGTGTTTTCGGGTCACTCTGCTCGTTTTTTGTATCGACTTTTCGTGATTTCGGAAATTTTCGTTTTTTTCGGAACGTCTGTTCTCCTCGTTTCAAAGTGTCTAACTCTATTCGTTTTGACGTAAACTACTATGGTTTACTTTTTTTAATCATATTAAAATGGTATGAAAGCCAAGGAACAAAAAAAATGAACAAAATGATTTAAAAAACGCTAAACTGACCCGAATGCCACAAGAAACAAGTGATACGCATTTACAAATACAAAATTTACAGAATCAGCGATATAACCGATAATAGTTAAATATACGATGTCCAGAATTACCGAAATGGAACCGAAATCACGAATGGAACCGAAATCATGAATAGAGCAAAAATATATTTCGATTTGACACATTTCAAGTCCATTCGAAAAATCCGAAAAATTTTCGTTTCGGCTCGGAAAACTTTTCGGATCTGTCGGTTTTCAGGTCCGATCCGATTCGGAAATTCGGCCGAATCCGAAGACACGAATCGGGAAATTTCGTGAAAATTCCGAAATTCCGAAACCCCTATCCATATCCCTAGGTAGATAGTGCCCCTATCCTGATATGATTGGGCCTTGTGGGGGCATCCCCATCCCCATCCCTTGAACAGATGGGCCCATCTGTTCTTTGTTGCCTGTGGGAACTGACACAACTCTTTCTGATACACGCCTCCTTCCCGACTTGCTCATCCCATCACACTCTCGTAGCTCTCGATTTTCAGAGATATGCTATCATGTTAAAAATGAAGAACAAAAAAAAAATTTAAACTTTTTTATTCGATGTTTGCTGAATTGTGATTTGTGCATGTGCAGGGTTACATTGTGTTATAATTTGTTATAGTTACTCTGCCACCTTCCAAGCACATAAATACACATTTAAAACAGCATAAAGCAATGCAAGAGACCGATATTAGATATTTACAATGTATTTATAAAGCTCAGGCTTCATCATCTACCCAGCCTCCTTTCCTTCTGTTGTGTCACATGGCGCACCAATGTACGGATGACTAGGCTTCAGCAGCTCTGTTTCCATAGCAACACCAGAAGCTTTCTGAGCCTTTTTATATCAATTTTGTGCTTGTTGAGAAAACTAATCAGAGCCACTATTGTTTTTAACAATGTATTAGGACATTTCTGCTGTTATTGTAGTACAGCAGTATTAACAATGGTGCATCATCTTTTTTTTAAATAACATTCTAACATACCACCCTGGCATCCAGTAGGATGTCCTCTCCTCGTAGAAAGGCGAACTCTGACACTAGTTGAAATGGGTGGCCGCCAATAAGCACCCCTGACATTAACTGTCCTGCTCTCGTGCACTGAATGCAGTATAACAGAGACATGATACCATAATGCATTGCACCCCCTGTAGAATGAATAGATCTGTAGACATTACATATACAGTATATCTTTGGTTAATTCAGAAGGTTTGTGTACTTTAGAAAGGAATTAAGTATTGTAGCAAAAATTTTTAAAAATCAACCCACCACTATGTGACCTCCCGCTCATTGACTTCAAAAGAAATAAGGAGAAGTATATTAACCTCATGAAATATTGGAGTATATTGCTGAGATTGCATTAAACTTTAATATTGATTTTTTTGGCAGATTTTAATAGTTTTAATCACTGGATAAAGCAGAGAGGACGAAGGTAATATCCACTTCCATGTGAAGTTATCAACAAACAGTGGACGTTTTATTTATTGTTTATGTACAGTTGTGTTTAAAATTATTCAACCCCCACTGAAATTGAGTGTTTTGGCCAGTTTGACATTGATTTTGATCATTCAGTCATCTTGCTTACAATTAAATCAAAGAGGCCCGTGTAGGTCAGACAAATATAACATAACATTTATAATGAAATAACCACAAATGTCTTTTCTGTGCTCACATCATTATCAGTTTTATTCAACCCCCAAGTGACATTCAATCTTAGTACTTAGTACAACATCCTTTTACAGTTATAACAGCTTTTAAACGTGAAGCATAGCTTGACACAAGTGTCTTGCAGCGATCTACGGGTATCTTCGCCCATTCGTCATGGGCAAAAGCCTCCAGTTCAGTCACATTCTTAGGCTTGTGCACTGCAACTGCTTTCTTTAAGTCCCACCAGAGGTTCTCAATTGGATTTAAGTCAGGTGACTGCGATGGCCACTCCAAAATGTTCCAGCCTTTAATCTGCAACCATGCTCTAGTGGACTTGGAGGTATGCTTGGGATCATTGTCCTGTTGAAAGGTCCAACATCTCCCAAGCCCCAGGTTTGTGACGGACTGCATCACATTGTCATCCAATATCTCCTGGTACTGAAGAGAATTAATGGTACCTTGCACACGCTGAAGCTTCCCTGTACCTGCAGAAGCAAAACAGCCCCAAAGCATGATTGACCCCCGCCATGCTTCACAGTAGGCAAGGTGTTCTTTTCTTCATAGGCTTTGTTCTTCCTCCTCCAAACATAGCTTTGATCCATGGGCCCAAACAGTTCTAATTTTGTTTCATCAGTCCACAGAACACTATCCCAAAACTTCTGTGGTTTGTCCACATGACTTTTGGCATACTGCAGTCGACTCTTCTTATTCTTTGGAGACAGCAAGGGGTGTGCCTGGGAGTTCTGGCATGGAGGCCTTCATTACGCAGTGTGCGCCGTATTGTCTGAGCTGAAACTTCAGTACCCACATCTGACAAATCTTTTCTCAGTTCCTCAGCAGTCACACGGGGACTTTTCTCCACTCTACGCTTCAGGTAGCGCACAGCAGTCGAAGTCAGCATCTTCTTTCTGCCACGACCAGGTAGCGTTTCAACAGTGCCCTTTGCCTTGAATTTGCGAATGATGCTTCCTATGGTCTCTCTTGGTATGATTAACATCTTTGTAATCTTCTTATAGCCATTGCCCTTCCTGTGAAGAGTAATCACCTCTTCTCTTGTCTTCCTGCACCATTCTCTTGACTTCACCATGTTTGTAACCACACCAGTAAATGTCTAGAAGGAGCTGAGTATCACAGTCATTTTAAAGCTGCCTAATTGGTGCTTATTATGCTTTATTGCTGCTCCGTGACATCCACAGGTGTTTTCGTCATGGGCAAAAGCCTCCAGTTCAGTCATATTCTTAGGCTTGTGCACTGCAACTGCTTTCTTTAAGTCCCACCAGAGGTTCTCAATCGGATTTAAGTCAGGTGACTGCGATGGCCACTCCAAAATGTTCCAGCCTTTAATCTGCAACCATGCTCTAGTGGACTTGGAGGTATGCTTGGGATCATTGTCCTGTTGAAAGGTCCAACATCTCCCAAGCCCCAGGTTTGTGACGGACTGCATCACATTGTCATCCAATATCTCCTGGTACTGAAGAGAATTAATGGTACCTTGCACACGCTGAAGCTTCCCTGTACCTGCAGAAGCAAAACAGCCCCAAAGCATGATTGACCCCCGCCATGCTTCACAGTAGGCAAAGTGTTCTTTTCTTCATAGGCTTTGTTCTTCCTCCTCCAAACATAGCTTTGATCCATGGGCCCAAACAGTTCTAATTTTGTTTCATCAGTCCACAGAACACTATCCCAAAACTTCTATGGTTTGTCCACATGACTTTTGGCATACTGCAGTCGACTCTTCTTATTCTTTGGAGACAGCAAGGGGTGTGCCTGGGAGTTCTGGCATGGAAGCCTTCATTACGCAGTGTGCGCCGTATTGTCTGAGCTGAAACTTCAGTACCCACATCTGACAAATCTTTTCTCAGTTCCTCAGCAGTCACACGGGGACTTTTCTCCACTCTACGCTTCAGGTAGCGCACAGCAGTCGAAGTCAGCATCTTCTTTCTGCCACGACCAGGTAGCGTTTCAACAGTGCCCTTTGCCTTGAATTTGCGAATGATGCTTCCTATGGTCTCTCTTGGTATGATTAACATCTTTGCAATCTTCTTATAGCCATTGCCCTTCCTGTGAAGAGTAATCACCTCTTCTCTTGTCTTCCTGCACCATTCTCTTGACTTCACCATGTTTGTAACCACACCAGTAAATGTCTAGAAGGAGCTGAGTATCACAGTCATTTTAAAGCTGCCTAATTGGTGCTTATTATGCTTTATTGCTGCTCTGTGACATCCACAGGTGTTTTCAATACCTGATTGAAAACACTTGAATGAACCTCTGTTCTTCAGAGTGGTAGTCTTTAAGGGGTTGAATAATTGTGTCAATGAAGTATTCACAAAAGAAACATTTACTACTGTATTACAAAACCAATTGATGTCATTTTAGTTGCATATGGTTCTTTAAAAAGTCCTTGTAGGATTTCATTCTGAATACAATTACAAATGTACACTAAATTCCCTAAAACCCTTTACAGCATTGGGGGTTGAATAATTTTGAACACAACTGTATATTTATTTTTTCTATAGCAGGCATGACCCATGCTTTTACTTCCTGCATCACAGATATTGCTTTTCGAGGAAAAAAAGAGATCAACGACAAAAAATGCGACTCTATGGGCCCTTTGCTTGCAGCTAGGAATTAGCAGCTCCATCCTATAAATTAAGAACTCCTATGCTTTGAATAGAGCCGTTACTAATGGATCGGGCAAAAACAGCGAGCTATTAGGTCAGGGTCACACGAGCATCTATAGTGACCTCTCCTGCCAGCGTCCATCGTAGCGCGGTATGACGGCTCGACTGGGAGGGCCACACTTTGTAACGTGCGTAATATTATTGCACGTTATACTGGATGCGCTGAAACCGTGTTTGGGTTGAAATCCCTACAACCAGGTTCCCTAATGCCAAAATGCCGACGACCAACTTCCCTACACAGACAACTCCCTGACGGCCAACTTCCCTACACAGACAACTCCCTGACGGCCATCTTCCAGACATCTAAAATCCCAGCAGCTAACACTAACCCTACTCCCTAACCCCCTAAATCTAGCCCTATCCCCCCTAAACCTAGCCCAAACCCCCTATACCTAACCCTAACCCCCTAAACCTAGCCCTAACCCTAACCCCCTATACCTAGACCTAACCCTAACCCCCCTAAACCTAGCCCTAACCCTAACCCTCTAAATCTAGCCCTTACCCTAACCCCCTAAACCTAGCCCTAAACCTAGTCCTAACCCATACCCCCTAAACCTAGCCCTAACCCTAACCCTAACTCCCTAAACCTAACCATAACCCCTAAGCCTAACTCCCTAAGGTTTAAGGTGTTAGTATTAGGGTTAGCCGCTGGGATTTTGGATGTCTGTAAATTGGCTGTGTAGGGAACTTGGTATGTCTGGCACTTGTTCTGTCTGGAAGTTGGCCGTCGGGATGTTGGCATTAGGGAACCTGGCTGTAGGGATTTTGTCCGGCCCCCGCTGAAACCCTCCCCGACAAAAAGCTACAATGGACATTCGACAGGCCTACAAACTGTGATCCTCCATAGGAGGCTCCAATTCTGTAGGGATTAGCGCAGTTACAGTTACAGGTACAAGCATTTATAAAGCGCCAACAGATTCCTTAGCGCTGTACAATGGGAGAGAGAGAATAACAAATATACATACACATTACACACATGGAACAGTAGGAGGGAAGGACCCTGCTTGAGAGCTTACAATCTAAGAGGAGAGGGGTGACACAGTAGGTGAGGGTACCTGGAGTAGGTGTAGTAGTGGGGCGCATGTGGGCTGATTGGGAAGATGGAGCAAGACAGTGAGGGATCATGAGTGAGCCGATAGGGTTTTCTAAAGTAATGAGTTTTCAGAGAATTCTTGAAAGACTGGAGAGACAGTGAGAGTCTAATGTTGTGAGGGAGTTCCATAGAAAGGGGGCAGTGCTGGAGAAGTCCTGAAGGCGGGAGTTGGGGTCGGGGGTATGAGGAACTGATAGCATCAGATCATCGGCAGAGCGAAGTCGTCGGGAAGGGGTATACCTGCTAATAAGGGAGGAGATGTAGGCAGGGGTCAATTATGGAGAGCTTTGTATGTAAGCACCTATATAATGAATTGGATTCTAAAGGAAACCGGGAGCCAGTGTAACGTGCACTCAGGAAGGTGGTCACCGGGGCATCCGAGCAGAGAAAACACCCGCTCTCATGGACGTTCCCTCCATGCTCACGTAGCCCGAAGCCTCGAACCTTAGAGGGCCCCGATGACAGGTTTGGGAAACACTGGGTTAAGGGTTTATTTAAAGTGGTTTTCAAAAAATCGATTGGTTCCTTCCGGTGGTTTTATGGTGAATTGGAAAGTTGCTGAATTATCAGCAATATTTGGAATTTAAGGACTTCGAATGGAAAATGGTAAAAGTACTTTTACAGATAAAAAACATACAGTAGTAGTCATCAAATATATATCACCTTTTGAATTTGTCTCCATTTCTCATTGAGAGATTTATTCGGAAACGTGGCCAATCTCACGAATGATGGAGTAGCTGAGATGCAAGAATCTAAGTTTGATGCTGTAATTTCAATGCCATTCTTAGCATTCGAACATATTTCCTTAACCCTGATATATAGATGCAATCGTCATCTGCTCATTGAATTGTTGTCACAGATATTGTGAAGTATGATATAGATCTGTCAAGTCAACTGATTTGTTATTTTCATTGGAAGGCAATCTCTCTCTCTGTCGCGGTATCTGCAGCCTAACACATTTCACCAGAGACATATTCATCAACAAGTCAGAATCATTTCATTGAGAGAAGTGTCATTTCATTTGCTCAGCCACAATCTGAATTACTCGTTGGGACCCTTGTCACTTTACGGACTTGGAAAAGTAAATAATTCCTTTCTGGGAAGAGTAAAAATATAAAGTAGCAGAAAAAGAAAATCAATAGCTTTTTATGCGACATTGTATCTACTGAAAAAGAGAATGAAAGTGAATGTGATGTTTAATAACATTGGATTTTTAAGCTATTCTGTATAAACATATTCATAAAATACGTCTCATTATAAAAGCCATCTAAAACTAGAGTGGACATCTAGGGCCACATTACGATCTCCACGCTAAAACGGGGGCGGTAGGGAGACAAAACTGTGCCCACAGCTTTCCCCCTACCGCCCCTGTTTTAGCGTGGAATTACAATGCAGGCGTTTTAAAAGCTGCCTGCATTGTTACCACGCACTACGTTCCGGGATGCTCGTGGCAGCGCTGAGTGCAGCCACGAGCATCCACTCGATGGAGCCCATAGTACTCCACTGAGCCAGATGCCGGTGGTCTCATGACCTGCCGGATCTCGCCTAGCGAGATCCGGCCGGTCAGCGTAGTGATACGCAGAGAGAGACTGGGGGACTTTTTCCCCCATTCTTTCCCTGCTCCAGCCGGACAGAGGAGGTGGTTGGAGCCGCGGTCTTCGCCGCGGGACAGGAGGTGAGTGTAGGATTATGTTTTTTATTTTTTAGGCTGGTGTAGGCAGAAGCGGAATCCGTTAACACCAAGTTCTGGCTCTGGTTAACTTTCCATTAACCAGAGTTGGACTAACCAGAGCCGGGAATAATGCGGGTTACTTAACCCGTTTGCGTTTAGATTGTAATATGCGGTAGATACCGTGGCTAACGTTAATGCTCACGCAGGTGAGCGTTAACGTTAGCGACAAGATCGTAATGTGGCCCTTAGTCTTCTGTAAACGTTCCATTACAACTAAACATTTATTTTTCCCCGCATACCATGCCCTAGAAAACAAAAGGGGTGCGAGAAAGATGCGTGTGAAAGCTGCCTCTGCAGAGCCATGAACTCTGGAAGCACCATTCATGTCATGTATTGGTGATCCACTCCTTGTTTCCCATCCTGCTCCGTGCCTCAGGAATTTGTTAATTCCCCATGGACTTCCTATATAAGGAAATGGTGCTGGTCCAAGAATGCTGTGTCCTCTTCTGCCATATCCTTTTTGTTTCCAGTGCATCTGTGTCATCAAGTTGTCTTGCTCATCAAGTACCCAGTAACCCTCATGTCAATAAACCACCTGTCTACAACCAGAACTTGCTTGTCTGCTGGATGCCTGCTGCAGTTTGGGCTCACACTTGCTAAACCCTGTTTATTTCCCAATATATGCATTTATATAAACATGTTTTCAACCTGAGCTACCTTTAAAAACATGAGGTGCCTGCTGTCAGGATGGAATAGGATGCCCTGCGGTGCTAAGGGGTTAATAGTATTCTAAAAATATTTTATAATACTACTAAACAATCGCGATGCATCTAAAACTGTTCATATTGTTGAAACTGTCTGAGAATCTACTCGGATGTAAAATAGGAGAACGTGTGCAATTTGTCACCGGATATTTGTTTATGATTAGGCAGATGGCACACATAGTTGAAAGAGCTGTAAATGACATTAAATTGCTATGACACAACATGGCATCCTTTTGTGGCAAATTATCTCATTCACTGACCATATTAATTTAACAAGACTGGGGAATTTTTGAACAACTACATGACAAGGAGTGTAGACAATATCTGTTAAAACAAGACAATATTTACTTAAAATATTATTCTTATACTATTTTAAAACATCATGTCCAGTTATATAAAACGAGTATAATTTTATGAGGGCCTAGGTGTGTGGTGCTCCTTGCAGCTGTCCCTCTAATGTGCACAAAAAAAGAGATTTTATAATAATTATTTTGACAAGCGTCATATTGAACTTGGGGTACATGGACCTAAAACTGCATTTGGGAGGTGCAGGCCTGATGATGTATATAGTTTCCTTGCCCTCTCCTTTGTTGAAGTCACCCTGTACCTATAATTCTAGGTGGCAGGGTGTTTGTGTCATCTGTGCTACGCATGGATACTGTTGTTGTTATTATTGTCATTGTCTGTGTATATCTGTTACTATCTGCTAATATAATTACTGTGTGGGTCGATGTAACCCTTTCCAATTCCCCCTATCTAGAATATGTTTACATCTGTTAAAGGTTGGAGTGGCCTTTGTCTGTCTTGTTTAGCAAATACCGCCCCATTATCTGATACTGTATAATCTGAATCCCCTGTCTATCTTCACAATCTACTATTGTCCTATTGATCTGTTTGGTTTGTAATGTTGCACTTTGCTTCCCTGTGACCAGAGCTAATTCAGTTATCTGTCCCTGGTCTAATTATGTCCCAGACACCAAGATGCCAGGCAGTGATTCCTGAGCAGCAATATGACAGGGAGGGATTGCACATTGGCCTCCAGGTACCATCTGGCTGTCACGTCCAGCGTCCAGGATCTGACCCGGCGCCCGGCAGCGATAACCTCACTGCTTACTGGCCAGGTGCCAAATAATATGCACGCCGACGGCGGTCACATGGGTGGCCAGGGGGCAAGGCGCGGCCTGACAACGCAGCGCCACCGAGTTTAAAGTCAGTCTGCTAAGGCAGACTCATTGACCTGGCGTGGTTCATATTCCCTCAGTACTTTCTGTGATTTTTATTGAGCGTATGACTTTGGCTAACCTTAAAGAACCCTCTCTGTGTATGACCATGGCTATTCATAACAAACCTGCTCTGTGTACCGACCCGCGTATTGCTGACGACCCTGCTCTGTGTACCAACCCTGACTAATTTTTGGGGAATGCTATCACCATGTTTTCACTGTACCCATCCTTAAGCTTTGGCTAAGGGCTGGAGAAAGGCACAAAAGACTGCTGGTGGGAGAACGGGGGTCCAGCAAGGGAGCGGCATTAAGAGATGTGACCTAGTCACGGTACAGAGAACTGTTAAATCATTTTTATATTGACCTAATTCTGAGATATTTTTATGCAGCTTATTTATTAAATAGAATATTAGTTAATTAAAGATTTTTTTTAAATAATTGAAGAAATTAATAATACAATGAATTTATTGTTAAAAAAACTGTTGTGATGTAATTATAAATGTTTACTACGGGATTGGAACAGTTAATAGGCATTTAAAAAAGTGAAAACCCGCTGTGAAATATCTTAGGTGCATGATAAATGTATACATTCTCATAGTCAACTACTGCATTTTGTTATGCCTGGGTCGTCCTCTCTCACTCGGTTTAGCCTGATCCTAATCAAAATTGATGGATGACTCACTTAATACATAGCATGATCTAAGTTCTTCCCATGAACTGCAGATAATATTTCATTCAAAAGCACAATGTTTTTTGCTGTAAAATCACTTTTCTTCTTTTTTTTATTTAGAGATTTCACAAAGGGTTTTTGCCTTTTTTGAGGCCTGTTAACTGTTTGTAACATATCATTTCTGTTTTGTATTTACTCAGTTGTCAAAGAACACCACATGCTTCATTTTTGTTTGTTTTTTCATATAATATTCTGATTATCAATATTCTTCACAAATGAACATATTGCGTCGCAATGGTCGGTGTCAACTCCATAGACTATCATACCATTAAGTTTACAACAGCATTAGGTAAGTTTTCACCAGCCTTAGAATAGGGCCCTTAGTCATCTCAACCCCACCCATGGTAGGTGTAACCTTGCCCACAAATAGCCCTACCCTGCCCACAGATGGCCACAGCAGCCTGTGGCTTAATTTTTGGATAGGACTCACCCTCACTAGAGGTGCCTTGACGTTTGGCGGGTGAGCTTACTCTTTTAATGGTCATTAATAGAAACCAAAGCCTCTAATTGTGTTTTGTTTCATACGGTATAATGGGAATAAGCGCAGATGACATTTTTCTCCTTGTTATGTTTTATACATGTTGCTGGGCTGGATGCATTTGGTGGTTGCAGCCGCCTCATCGGGGAATAGGCACGACCCCACCCCTCCTGTACTGTCCAAGCATCATATATGCCTAGGGTGAGTCCTTGAGGCCTGAACGTTTCTGTCCTCCCTTCCCACCCTAGATGTTACTCCCAGGCCTTCCATGGCACCACTTGTTAATGTTAGCTAATGCTCATATCCTATTCCAAACCAAGCCATTTCTTCTGGTGCAGCTCGGCTTCGATGGGATCTTATATAAACACCAGCTCAAATGGGTTTTGCGCAAGTCTTCATGAAGTCCTGTGGACTCCAGGAGAGAATACCAGCAGTGGTACATGGCATACGGTAGAGCATGGGTCGGCAACATTGGCCCTCCAGATGTTTTGGAACTGCATTTCCTGTGGTGCCCATCTACTTATTTGATTGGCTGAGTTTCATGGGAACTATAGTTCCAAAAAATCTAGAGGGCTGAGATTGCTCACCCCTGCTTTAAAGAGTTCCTATGGTTGCTAGCCAAGCCACCAATGTAATGTCTGGCTCTTGAGCTGATCATCCGCTAAGACTTTACACCTCGTATTCACGTTTGGCCGTAGAGACTCTCTATTACCGGCTTGGCTAGAAGAGCGGCCCAGGCGTCTTCTACAAAAACACATATGGACCATATCATATCCATCTGTAACACTCAATAAACTCCTTATAAATGCAGATAAAGTAAATCATAAACAATGCATTATAACACGGCTATCTTTAGAATGGATAGTTCGCCAGTCATTTTGCAAGATAATAAGTCTTGACAAACACTTTATGTGTTTGATCATTTTGAATGGAACATATTCAATGAGAGTACCAAATAATCAGAAAAAAACCCACACTTTTAACCATCCACAATGATCAATCTGAGTGAATGTAGCTAAAATTCAGAGGTATTATGGCTTCTTTTATTAAGATGCAAAGAAAGTCAATGTAACAAGAAGAAAAATGCACTCTCGGCATTCACGAAATTAAAGTGAATTCTATTGCCGGTGACTTATTGCTTGTTTTTCTTCCCTGTGCTGCCAGACATGATCATTTATGTTAATAGACGTCTGTAACTTCCACTAGATTGGGAAACAAAATAAATTGGTACTTCAGCAATTCTTGAAAAATACTCACTGCAGTGCGCAGGCATTACAGGTAGGAAATCAGAATTATATGGAAGGATTATATTTTTCTTTTTACTAGTTTTAGCTAGTTCCAATCTGTATACCTGATTTCTTGACGTGTCTTCTTCATTCCATTTTTTCTGCATTATCCAAATTAATTTACCTTATTATGATATCACGCGATCTAGTGACCTAATGTTAAATCAGGTCACTCGATTACGTGATATAATATGTAGATACATTTAGATAGGGAAAATGGTTTACAGTATTTGAGCACACACTTTACATTTTATGCATTTATGTTAGAAAATTCTTAATATTATTATTATTATTTATATAGCGCCAACAGTTTCCGCAGCGATTTACAATAACCAATGGTGGGCTCTATTACATTCTGCGTGCAAACTTTAACGCGTGCGCAAAAACGCATTAACGCGAGGGGCAAAACCCTTTGCGCAGAACGTCGTATTACAACGTCGGCGCAAAAAATGCACGTTAACGTCTAATGCGAGTGGACCTGCATGAACCCTTTGCGAGCGTACTGTACTTTGCGCGTCCTATACTTAACATTGTGAGCAGAAATGCGTTTGTGCGCTGGTACACGAATGGTATTACAATCTATGCGCAAAATTTAACGCACAGTGTTTGCCCGCATCATTTTAATGGCTTTTAAATGCTGGTGGTAATGGCAAATCTGAACATTCTGGCCGAACCCAAATACACCAGCCCAAAAATAAAAATACAGCACAGTATAGTTACACATTCTACACATACCCAAACAATAAAATTGAGACGTTGTGCGTGTTTTTATTATTGCTGCGACATATATACTCAGATTGATTTTGACAGGCGCAAAAACTTAACGAGAGACAATTTTGGTTCTTAATTCTGATTGGCTGAATCGCGTGAAAAAACAGTCCGCACACGATTTCTGCGCGCAACGTTAATGCGCCTGCGTTTTTACGCGTCTTTTTTACGCGTGTTATTTATTTGACGGATTGAAAAATGCACTTGGATTGTAATACCAGTGTTAATTTACGCTCGTTAACGTTTAACGCTTCGCGCACAAGTTAACGCGCTGCGCGAGCGTTTTTGTGCAAAGAATGTAATAGAGCCCGGTTGCGGGACAAAATTAAGACAAACATAGCAACAGAAAGAAGAGGTGTAGAGGGCCCTGCTCAGATCAGCTTACAGTCAAGAGGAGCTTAGGGGGGAGACAAGGGGTTAAATTATATAGTGAATGTTAACTGTAGTGTTCAGGTAAGTAAGTGTTAACGCCAGGATAAGGGGCTTTAACATATGCCCCATATATTACCTTCCTGATGCTAAACCCGAGAAAATTCTGTTAGTGCATCAGTGATTGCGCTAGCTTCCGTAAGCTTATAGTACTTTGCACTGCCTCTGTTAAGTATAGGATGTGCAATCAGTAATTAGCGTTAGGATAAGCAAGGTATTACAAAGTCCTAGAACTAATTACTGCACCGATATACAAACAGAAATATAAGCAACACCTAAAAGCTAGTGCTAGCTGATTCCGCTTTTGTAGAATCATTTAGCACCCCTTAAAACCCCCAATAAATCTGATACTCATCCGCTGTTTCTCCTGACCATGAACAGAGTGAGACTGGGGACAAATAGTCCCCAGTCTCCCTCCAGGATCAAATAGTCCCCAGTCTCCCTCCGAGATCGCTGCGTAATCGTGTGAATAAAGGATCACGCAAGGCTTGGTTCCCGGCAGCGCAACCCTCCATGGAGTCCTATGGACTCCAGAAGGTGATACTCGTGGTGGAGGGGAACCCCAACCACGACTATCGCTTAGGTTAGTGCTTCGTTTCAAGGCAAGGTGCAGAGGTACTGCCTGCCTCGGTATCTAACGCGAAACCTGCAGGCGCATCATAATTCTTGATAAAATTCAGTTTAATACCTCACTTTATTTGGAATATTCTAAAATGGAAATATGCAATATAATCACATCATTACCAAAATTAAAACTGTAAAATAATTACACCGTGCGTCTGTCTTGCCTTTCGTTACGGTGACTCATGTCGTGATATATTATTTGCTCTCTGATATCAGATTTGGCAATTGCCACCTTCGTCATGTCTTCCAATCAAACGTTGACTTGGTCTGTACAAATAAACCAATTCCGTGTGTCATTTGTTGTGAGATAATGGTGAAACAGCTGTGCAAATAAATAATTCTGTTACAATTGTTGAAATCTGTCCTCCCCCATATATCATATGAAGCTTTATACCTTTGAAGGTCTATGTAGCGTTTGGCGTTTGGAATCATTTCTTCCCATGCTGCCGTTTAAATTAAAATAAAGCAGCGTCTGAGCCATTGACTCACATTAGAGGAAACGTATGGTTAAAATTGAAATGTTAGATATTACGTCGGTTCTGTAAGTAATATCACACTGAGGCCTTACTGTGTGGATTTAAAATATGATTTAGAAAATTAGACTATAAGTGTCAATGCTCAAAGGGGTAATTTTGTTTTATTGTACACTACCAAATAATGATTTAAAAATCTAAATGCCAAGGCTGATGGCAAGCGTCTTGTCGAACGAAATCTTGAATAACACACAGATATGTAGATAGATAGTTAAGTAGATAGATGGATAGAATGATAAAATTATAAATGAATAGATAGATAGCTAAGAAAGAAAGAAAGAAAGAAAGAAAGAAAGAAAGAAAGAAAGAAAGAAAGAAAAGTACATAGAGGGATAGAATGATAAAATGATAAATGAATAGATAGATAACTAGAAAAGAAAGAAAAGTACATAGAGGGATAGAATGATAAAATGATATATGAATAGATAGATAGCTAGAAAAGAAAGAAAATTACATAGAGGGATAGAATGATAAAATGATAAATGAATAGATAGATAGAAAGAAAAGAAAGAAAAGTACATAGAGGGATAGAATGATAAAATGATAAATGAATAGATAGATAGAAAGAAAAGAAAGAAAAGTACATAGAGGGATAGAATGATAAAATGATAGATAAAGAAAGAAAGAAAAGTACATAGAGGGATAGAATGATAAAATGATAAATGAATAGATAGCTAGAAAAGAAAGAAAAGTACATAGAGGGATAGAATGATAAAATGATAAATGAATAGATAGGAAGAAAGAAAGAAAAGTACATAGAGGGATAGAATGATAAAATGATAAATGAATAGATAGATAACTAGAAAAGAAAGAAAAGTACATAGAGGGATAGAATGATAAAATGATAAATGAATAGATAATAGAAAAGAAAGAAAAGTACATAGAGGGATAGAATGATAAAATGATAAATGAATAGATAGATAACTAGAAAAGAAAGAAAAGTACATAGAGGGACAGAATGATAAAATGATAAATGAATAGATAGATAGCTAGAAAAGAAAGAAAAGTACATAGAGGGACAGAATGATAAAATGATAAATGAATAGATAGATAGCTAGAAAAGAAAGAAAAGTACATAGAGGGACAGAATGATAAAATGATAAATGAATAGATAGCTAGAAAAGAAAGAAAAGTACATAGAGGGACAGAATGATAAAATGATAAATGAATAGATAGATAGCTAGAAAAGAAAGAAAAGTACATAGAGGGACAGAATGATAAAATGATAAATGAATAGATAGCTAGAAAAGAAAGAAAAGTACATAGAGGGATAGAATGATAAAATGATAAATGAATATATAGGAAGAAAGAAAGAAAAGTACATAGAGGGATAGAATGATAAAATGATAAATGAATAGATAGATAACTAGAAAAGAAAGAAAAGTACATAGAGGGACAGAATGATAAAATGATAAATGAATAGATAGGAAGAAAGAAAGAAAAGTACATAGAGGGATAGAATGATAAAATGATAAATGAATAGATAGATAACTAGAAAAGAAAGAAAAGTACATAGAGGGATAGAATGATAAAATGATAAATGAATAGATAATAGAAAAGAAAGAAAAGTACATAGAGGGACAGAATGATAAAATGATAAATGAATAGATAGATAGCTAGAAAAGAAAGAAAAGTACATAGAGGGACAGAATGATAAAATGATAAATGAATAGATAGATAGCTAGAAAAGAAAGAAAAGTACATAGAGGGACAGAATGATAAAATGATAAATGAATAGATAGCTAGAAAAGAAAGAAAAGTACATAGAGGGACAGAATGATAAAATGATAAATGAATAGATAGATAGCTAGAAAAGAAAGAAAAGTACATAGAGGGACAGAATGATAAAATGATAAATGAATAGATAGCTAGAAAAGAAAGAAAAGTACATAGAGGGATAGAATGATAAAATGATAAATGAATATATAGGAAGAAAGAAAGAAAAGTACATAGAGGGATAGAATGATAAAATGATAAATGAATAGATAGATAACTAGAAAAGAAAGAAAAGTACATAGAGGGACAGAATGATAAAATGATAAATGAATAGATAATAGAAAAGAAAGAAAAGTACATAGAGGGATAGAATGATAAAATGATAAATGAATAGATAGCTAGAAAAGAAAGAAAAGTACATAGAGGGATAGAATGATAAAATGATAAATGAATAGATAGATAGCTAGAAAAGAAAGAAAAGTACATAGAGGGATAGAATGATAAAATGATAAATTAATAGATAGATAGAAAGAAAGAAAAGTACATAGAGGGATAGAATGATAAAATGATAAATGAATAGATATATAGCTAGAAAAGAAAGAAAAGTACATAGAGGGATAGAATGATAAAATGATAGATAGATAGATAAAGAAAGAAAGAAAAATACATAGAGGGATAGATACATAGATAAATACATAGATAGACATAAAAACAAAGAGGAAAGGAAGAAAAAGAGAGAAAGAAAGCAAGAAAGAACTTGGATAGCTACATAGATGGATAGAATGATAAAGGGCCCTATTACACTGTTAACACAAACGTTAACGCTCACTTGCGTGAGCATTAACGTTTGCCACAGTATTTACCGCATATTACAATCCAGATGAAAACGGGTTAAGAAACCCATTTGCGTTTGGTATCTTGCGCTTTTCAGCGTGAGGTTACTGAGCTTTGCACTCCCTATACTTAACATGGGGAGCGCAAAGTGATAATCAGCGCTGGATTACAAAGTCCCAATGCTGATTAACGCCTCAAGAATCAGTTAACACCAGCCTTAAAAAACAAAAAACAAATCCTATACTCAACCTCTGTCCCGCGGCAAGGACCGTGGCTCCAACCGCCTCCTCCAGCCGGCGGGAGCAGGGAGAGACTGGGGGGAAAAGTCCCCCCAGTCTCTCCCTGCGTATCACTACGACGACCGGCCGGATCTCGCGAGGCAAGATCCGGCTGGTCATGTGACCGGCACGGGGGAACTCAATGGAGTCCTATGGACTCCAGCGAGTGGATGCGCTCAGTGCTGCCGTGAGCATCCAGAATTTTAACGAGCGGTAACAATGCAGGCAGCATTTTTTGCACCTGCATTGTAATCTGGCGTTAAAAAATGGGCGCAAGGGGAGAACTGCATGCGCAGTTTTTCCTCCCTTGTGCCCACGTTTTAACGCCAAGATTGTAATAGAGCCCAAAGTGTTTGATAGCAAGAATATAGAGAAGAAAGAAAGAGAAAGAAAGAAAGAAAGACAAAGGAACATAGAGGGATAGAATGATAAATGGATAGCACGAAAGAAAGAAAGGTACATAGAGGGATAGAATGATAAATGAATAGATAGAAAGCAAGATGCATAGAGGGAAAGAAAGAAAGAAAGAAAGAAAGAAAGAAAGAAAGAAAGAAAGAAAGAAAGAAAGAAAGAAAGAAAGAAAGAAAGAAAGAAAGAAAGAAAGAAGGAAAGAAGGAAAGAAAAGTTCATAGAGGTAAAGAATGATAAAATGTGTGATAGGCTTAAAGGTAGATATATAGCTTTTTATTCATCTTCTTTCATATATTGGATTTTGAGCAAAGCAGTAATTTATGACCGGAAAAGTGTAAATGTGCAAAAATGGGAAATGACTGTACAGGAAATAAAACAACAAATGGATCATAGCACAACACAAGCAGTAAATTTGGATGCATTTGGCCTCCTTAAAATAGCACTCACTAGAAATAGAAAGTATACATGCATGTAGCAATATAGGTGTTACCGCTCATCTAATGATTTGGAATCCCAGCTTCAATTGCCTTCACAGGGTAAAAAATATCAAGCCAATGGCTGGGTGGAGTAGAGGTAACATCACTGCTCTGCGTGGAGAGAGCCTGTGGAGACATGGGTTCGATCCCAGCAAGAGCACCTCCCCAGTAAGTGTCCTTGGGCAAGACACCTAACGGTACATACTCGCCACCCAGGACATACTTGAAATCGAGAGCAATCTCAATGTATCCTTCCTGGTAAAATCCTTTGTCAAAAAAAAAAATTATTGCCTTCTTGTAGTCGCTTCCAATAAGCTTCCGGACCCGGCAACTAATAAAATAAAGTAAAGCATTAAAAAAAAATATATATATATATATATAAAACGCGTTTCGTGGATACAACATCCGCTTCCTCAGAGATATCCAATCAGGACTGCCCATTACTTGCATTAAAGCTTATGTACCGGCTACAAAACTCTGATTTTAACTATTAAGTGCCACGTAAAATATTAAGCAGGTTCTCACAGTGCATTTTCCCAAAGAGCTCTCGAAAACTGGGTAACAGCCCTAGGCTATCAGGTGATCGAGAGGATTAAAGGAAAGCCGTGTGTCTTGGAAGGTCTCCGTAATGTATAGCAGTGGTGACTGATAATCTGTTTTATCTGTGTATATTCATAACACACTAAATAGAAGACTTTTGTTTTAAACTGATTAAAATAGGACTTTATCTCACCACAACTCACGGAGTGCTGAATAAATCCCCATTTATATGGAATTTCTGAAGGTAGACAACTTAACAAGATGGAAATAGCAGAAGGTGACAGATCCTTTAGGATGCTGTGAAAAATAAAAAATAATTAAAAAAAAGGCATATACCGGCCTTTTGGAACATCAGCACTAAGGAAAGAAAGGAATGTGTACTTTGACCTGGCATTTGTTTGGCTTTCAGTTTTCTCTAACAGAATGGGACTGAATGTGTTACTGCCGAAAACCAAAATCTTCTTTTTCTAATGCCAAACAGCAGTTACATAAAGTTGGGTGCAATGGAGTTTTCGTCAAATTAGGAGAGATAAATCAAGATCTAAGTGAATATTTTGGAACAACATTAATCCCCTTTTTGAAATCTTTTCTTTACATTGGGTCCAACAAGAAAGTTTCTGAATGCACCCATGTTTTTCCACAAGCCTTGATGAATTTACAGTTTACCAACTGCAGACAAAAGGGCTCCAGACATCAAAAAACTTTAAATAAAGCACAGTAGAAAGTTGAAACGGAATTAGACACTAAAGGATCGGAATTGGACTAGACAGCAAGGAATTAGCCTGCTTTTTGGACAGAAAGATGATTGATGTCATCTTGGATAAATAGTTAACATTGTTTGTTAACATTGTGATGAACAAAATTCTTGTAAAAATGTATCACCATGTGTATTGTACGATCTCACTCTCTCTGTGTATATATATATACTGTATATACCAACTTCCAGCTCTTTAGCACAACGCTCTGGATCTCTTCATATTATGCCGTGGTGCAATAAATTCCAAAGGTAGATTCTATATCATCAGTTATGGGAGCACTCACATTTATTAGTGATACATTAAAAAATTCCGACGTTTCGCCTCATACAAGAGCCTCTATCAAGGATCATTGATAAAGTCTCTTGTATGAGTCGAAACGTCAGAATTCTTTAATGTATCACTAATAAAGAATTAATTTTTTATTCAACAAGACCGTGAGTGCTCCCATAACCGTTGATATATATATATATACACAGTATATATATATATCCAGGAAGAACACACTCAAGGACTTCTTAACCACATTTTGAAGTGCACCATTCATGCCCAAAATATCTTTAGTTCCTTTGAAATATCTCACAAGTCTGACTATACATGGTGCTAGTCAAACTGCTGACAGATGGTGTTTCTGTACGGGGTGCAGCAATTGCCCGGTGGCACCTCGCGCCCAGAGCATCCTGACACACCTACTCAGCGTGGCTTCAGTCCCCGGGTATGTCAGGTGCCGGCTCCTCTGCCTCCGGCTGGCTCCTCTGCCAGAGGTCCAGGCTTCAGGCATTGTCCAGGCCTCCGACCAGGGACGCATGTGGTGCCGGGCTTCAAAAATATGGTGAATGGACCACGTTACACACCAATGATGTCACTGGCCTTCTATTGGACAGGGGAGGAGCTTATGGGTATAAAAGCCCAAGCAGCTCATTTTTTTGAGAAAGGATTTTACCAGGAAGGATACATTGAGATTTCTCTCATTTTCAAGTATGTCATTCATCCCTTGCTCCAATATTGAAGCAGTTCCCTAGCGTTCCAGCTCCTAGCTAACTCTATGTAACCCTCTATTGTCTTATTGTGTAAGACCCAGAAACGGGACCCCGACCTAATTTATATTAACCCCCATACCTCTGGTGCTCTGGTTGCATCCCTTGCGCTCGTTCTACCTACCCCAGCGTGGATTCCCTGACACATATCAACAGTTAATTTTGGGTTTAGCATTCCTGGAGAGTTCCCACACTTATTATGTTTAGGACTAGACCCCTAACAGTATATTGTTAGTAGGATATACATTTGATTTTTGCTTGAAGTGCCTACTTCACAACAACCCCTCTGACACACATGTTACATTATGCTCTTACTTCCAGGACACCTTTTTTTACTAATTCCCTAGTTATCTATCAGTATCAAGACTCCCCTTCATATGTAATGATACCAAACGCAAATAAAAGCCTGTACTATCAGTTGCACTGATTGTGGTCGTCGTGAAGTGCTTTTGTGCTACTGTATGCAATCATTTCCTGCAAAGCTGTAAGAGTACCATGATCAAAGCCAATGAAGGCCAGGAGCAACTCAGGTGGAGGGCCCTTGAGTTGCCCCTGAGGCCCGCATGCAATTAGTTAGGTTAAGTGAGTCAGTATGAGCGGTAAGGGAAGTGGGCGTGGCTGAGAGGTTCTTCAAAAAGCGAACGCGCATTCGCTCTGCACGCCTTTTTCCTGAGGTAACCTGGAGAGCAGCATCCTCACCCTCCCTCCCTTAAGTATTGATATTAGTCTGGGGTGTTGGGGTTAATTTTCAGTGGGTTTTGGGTTCATTTTATTCCCCTTTGTCACAGCGGGGGTTGGTAGGCAGTACTGAGGAAGCGTTCATGTTAGGTGCCGGCTCCTCTGCCTCCGGCTGGTGAGCTCTGCCGGAGGTCCAGGCTTCAGGCCTTGTCCAGGCCTCCGACCAGGGATGCATGTGGTGCCGAGCTCCAAATATATGGTGAATGGACCATTTTGCACACCAATGATGTCACTGGCCTTCTATTGGACAGGGGAGGAGCTTAAGGTTATTACAGCCCAAGCAGCTCATTCATCCATTGCTCCAATATTGAAGCAGTTCCCTAGTGTTCCAGCTCCTAGCTAACTCTATTTAACCCTCTATTGCCTTATTGTGTATGATCCAGAAACGGGTATTGATATTAGTCTGGGGTGTTGGGGTTAATTTTCAGTGGGTTTTCGGGTTCATTTTATTCCCCTTTGTCACAGCGGGAGTTGGTAGGCAGTGCCGAGGAAGCTTTCATGTTAGGTGCCGGCTCCTCTGCCTCCGGCTGGTGAGCTCTGCCAGAGCTCCAGGATGGAGAATTTGCTAGTGAGGAGGAAGCAAAAATGGGAACGGAGCTAAGTTGGGGTTAGGTTTGGAAAGGTACAGGTAGAGTTGGAGGGAATCCATACAAGCCAATCTTTAATTCTCATTGTTTTATTGTTATATTTTTAATATGGAAGAAATGGAAAGCTGTGGCCTATAATAAATATTATTCCACAGAGCAGGAAGTTGCCAGTGTTATTATTTATCTGTTGGCATGGGGCCCTTGCAGGCGGATGGTCAGGTCATCAGTGGGCCACTCATACACCTCACCTGCTCCACTGTACAAGACATCCTCAAGTACATTATAGTGTTAAGCCAGCGGAGCTTTCCAGCATAAATCTACTGAAACAGCCTGGAATTAAAGCAGATCTATTAGCCGCCTAATGTATTCTGCTCTTATTGCATTTACTGCCTCCACTTTGGCTTCTGCCTGTTTAGAATCAGATTGCTGCTTTGTTATGACTTACGATGGCTTACCTATCTATTAACCTTAAGAACGTTTTGCTGAAGTGCACATTAAAAATACGATACCATGCATCCTTAATAAAATATATACATCGCGCATGTCGTTAGTAGCGGAATTCCATGGCGCTTTTTCGATCTCACATACCGCTTGACTTCCTGAAGAGGCTCGCTGTAGGACTATTAACCTCTGCCGGGGTCTGATTATCTTGGTTATGTTATGCGGCAAAAGTACACAATAATGATGTTGTTCAAATGCATCTAGACTTGTGCTCTTCTGAATCAGCAGGCTTCTGCATCTCCATACGGCTAATTTCATTATCGAACAACTCCAGGGTTAAGCGTGACACTCATTTTCCAGTTTGTTGATGATCATTGCTTCGTGGAGAGACTACTTAGCTTTCCATGTGCGCAGAGCAGGTAAACCTCATTTTCTAAAGGTCCATTCTTCTTGTTTTACTTGTGTAATATCCTGAAAAGGAAGGGCCTAATACTTGGTCCCATTTACTGTATATAAACATCGAGTGGGAAAAAAAAAAAAGAATAAGCAAGGTTTTGTTCCGTTTAAACATCAAGGTCTTTTGAAGAGGTAGCTGGAAAACGAAGGTTCTTTAACAAAGCGCTGCCTCTTAAATGTTTTCATATGTAAAAAATTATTTGACGCAAACAAAAAACATTTATGTAAATCCGAGGGTGGAAAATAAAAGTGTTTAACCTTGCCACATCATTCTTTGTTTTGTGTTTTTTATTCAAGTTATGCAATGATATTATCAGCCAGCTTTTCATGGCTTTTAAAGAAATAAGTATGTTAAATGTGTTTTCCATGGCAAACAAATGAGGATGGTCCTCCAAGGGAAACTGCCTCTTCATTCATGCGTTGTGGGATGTGTTATTTACTATTTATTTATTTATTTATTTATAAAATATTTTACCAGGAAGGATATGTCCTGGGTTCAAGAACATTGAGATTTTTACAGTCGTTACAGAAATGAAAAGCAATAAATGCAAGATATCAAAAACAAAACATAAATATACAGATTAACGCAGAAAATAAATATGTAGGCATTAGGGATGTGCATGGCTGAAAAATTTGTTTAGTTTCGTTTCATTACGTTTTTAAATCATTTAGTTTTCGGACTTTCGTAACTAATTTCATTTCGTATTTCGTTTAGTTTCGTTTTGGATCAATTTGAAATTTTGAATCGATTTCAAATTTCGAATCGATTCGAATTTCATTTATCAATTCGATAGTTGGTATCAATTCGAGTTTTGGATCACTAAATAAAACCCCAATTAATTAAATTTTGCTGTTAAAAGAAAAGCTAGGGTTAAATTTTAAGCTGTGTCACAGATTTAGTATTTGAGTCAAATTAAACAATGAAACAAAATTTATTTGTTTCATAAAGTCCTTTGCTGACTATTACTTGTATTGTAAGTTAAGATCAATTCGACGTTGATATCAATTTGATAGTTCATTTCAAATTCAATAGTTGATATCAGTTATTCAAATTTTTCTTTTATGATGATAATGACACAGTGTAAAAACGAAATAAATTAGTTATATACCATTTTGTTTCGAATTCGTATCGTATCGATTCGTTATTCGAAGTATTTCCGAAATACGAAGTATCAAATTTCGTTCCAAATTCTGAATTTTTCCGAAACGAATGCACATCTCTAGTAGGCAATATACTCATATGTTACATGTTTACAGGTGCATTCTGTATTGAGGTATATTAATAGAGATCTCTTAAGTGACTTTAGACTGGGGGAAGAATTGATGGGGTCTGGGAGGTTATTCCATAATTGCGGTGCTCTGTAGGAAAATGAGGATCGAGCCACTTTCTTTTTGTATTGTGGTATTGCAAGTAAGGTGCAGGTCCTGGATTAGAGGTTATAGGATGAGGGAACTGCTGGGGGAAGCAGCCTATTCAGGTAGGGTGGTAGCTTCCCAGAAAACTCTTAAACACCAGGTTGGAAAGGTGAAGGGTGCGTCTGGATTCCAGCGACGGACAGTTTTGCTCTTTTAACATGTCACAGTGGTAGGTCATGTATTTACATTGTGGCACAAAGCGGCAAAATGAGTTATACAAAGCTTTAAAAGGACCTTAATATGAAAGCATTGTGTCAGCCAGATTTAGATTTTACCAATTTATAACCATCTCGCATCTGAAATTCCTCTATCACAAATGAATGATAAACTAAATAAATGGTTACCCTGTAAGTGGACAGTGAGATTGCAGAGGAAAAGGAACCCCGCTAATTACCTGTCACATAATCACTATTTTGACTGATCATTGGAATAATGACATCATCTTGCAATGCTCCATATACTTCATTCCCAGCTTATTAAAAATGTCCAGCTAAGCAAACTATTATTTTTTATTAACTTTTTAATTAATTATTTTATTTTTGTCCTTTTTTGCTCATATTGATTGTGGTACCTGTCCTCAGGTCCCCCCTAACAGCTCAGATTTTAAGGATTCTCTTTGGGAAATACAGACTGAATATTATAATCTCTAAGCAGCAAATCATATCACCTGTGCTGTGCTTCAGATATCTCAATGACAGGTTGGGGAAGCACTGCCCTACAGCCTTGTGTAGAATACGGAGTGTCAAACTCTGCCTCCCTCTAGATGTTACTGAACTGCAACCACAATGATTCTCTGGCCGTTTACTGCAGAGATTTCTGGGAATTAGCAGACATCAACATCTGAGGGTATCAAACAGTAAAAACTGGGGTTTGGATCCCATTTGGAAAAGGGTTCCGTAACCGTTTTTCATTTCTGTATGAAAAAATGTTTTTGTTTTTTTACTACAATATTTTGTTAAGTAAGATAGATATCAGCTAACTTCTTCACTGCCAAGATCGAGTATATTCGATCTTCAAAGCATCTGCTGGTAGCCTGGTATCGAATATACTCAATATGATGTAATTCTGTACCAATAAAAAGGAATTTCTTTTATTGCAAACAATAGTCTAGTTCCTGAATGTTTGTTAGTTCTTGAATGTGCCTCAAACGTTTTAGCAGCTCGAGCGTGGTGCTAAAACAGTTGGGACTCTGTGTCTGAAACACAGATTCCCAGCTGCTTCAGCACAGTGTCCCATTTGCAGTAGCACTTTTTTGGCCACTTGATGGCGACATCTGCCTGTCAAATACAGCTTCTACAGTAAAAAGATACATTGGGAAGATTCTCAAATATTTCCCACTGTATCACTAATGAAAATCAGTTTTCCAAAATACCACTGTCAGGAACAAGAAAATTACTTGGTAGTGAAAGGGTTAAACACAAGTCAATCTGCTCAGTTTGTGCCTTATTCAAGTGAAAAGTGGCATGTTTGGTTTTAAATGTAGATTGAATAGTAAATTAACCCTCCTCCCTCCTTTATCCATTGACAGATTTGCAGTGATGCTAAATACAGGTGTCAGCTTATTTACTGTGCGTGACAGACTGATTAAAGTTACTACCACTTTAAGAGCTACTCCTCTTTACTGAGTCACTAATCCATTAGCTGATTCCTGTTACTTAGGAGAAGAGAAATACTTAAAACAGGCATGCAATTACCCGTGCACTTTAGACAATAAGAACCATTATGGCATATGTTGCCCGAAAGTGTTTCTAAACCCGCTGAGAATTAAGAGACGCAGCATCGGGTAGTTTTGCGTCCATTAAATACAGCATTGTTGTTTTTTTTTTTTTTTTATTCCATTGATACTGGAGAGGTTACTGAAAAAAAAACATCCATTATTGAACATTTGCCAATTATGTTTATAGATTTACTTGAGTGTTACAGTGTTATGTGTACTCTTCCTTGTCTGCTGGCATTATATATATATATTTATATATACAGTATATACAGTATGTCACAGAAATGTGTACACCTCTCACATTTTTGTATATATTTTATTATATCTTTTCATGTGACAACACTGAAGAAATGACACTTTGCTACAATGTAAAGTAGTGAGTGCACAGCGTGTATAACAGTGTCAATTTGGAGTCCCCTCAAAATAACTCAATACACAGCCATTAATGTCTAAACCGCTGGCAGCAAAAGTGAGTACACCCCTAAGTGAAAATGTCCAAATTGGGCCCAAAGTGTCAATATTTTGTGTGACCACCATTATTTTCCAGCACTGCCTTAATCCTCTTGGGCATGGAGTTCACCAGAGCTTCACGGGTTGCCACTGGAGTCCTCTTCGACTCCTCCGTGATGACATCACGGACCACGGCGAGGTCTGTTCTGAGTGGAACCTGTCCTGTTAAACCGCTGTATGGTCTTGGCCACCATGCTACAGCTCAGTTTCAGGGTCTTGGCAATCTTCTTATAGCCTAGGCCGTCTTTATGTAGAGCAACAATTCTTTTCAGATCCTCAGAGAGTTCTTTGCCATGAGGTGCCATGTTGAACTTCCAGTGACCAGTATGAGAGTGAGAGCAATGACACCGAATTTAGCACAACTGCTCCCCATTCACACCTGAGACTTTGTAACAGTAATGAGTCACATGACACTGGGGAGGGAAAATGGCTGAATGGGCCCGATTTGGATATTTTCACTTAAGGGGTGTACTCCCTTTTGTTGCCAGCGGTTTAGACATTAATGGCTGTGTGTTGGGTTATTTTGTGGGGGCAGCAAATTTACACTGTTATACAAGCTGTACACTCACTACTTTACATTGTAGCAAAGTGTCATTTCTTCAGTGTTGTCACATTAAAAGATATAATAAAATATTTACAAAAATGTGAGATACTGTATATATATACTGCTGTGATGTGCAAGTGGCTTCTGCAATAATAAACCTTATAAATTATATATATATATACAGTATATAATGTTAAAAAAAGTATGTGGCACTCGTATCTGCGGGTTGCCTTGACAACAAAATTAGCTGTTGCTTGTGATGACACACTGAGCCGGCGCGTCACACACTACGCGCCAAGGACAGGCATGTCGGCCCCACTCTTTCCCAGAGTGGCCTACAACGCGGAGTTTACATGATTGGGGGTGAGTGTTTACATAACAGTATTTAAACTCGTTCTTATACAGTGTATTATTTTCCTTGATAAAGACTCTTAGGAGCCGAAACGTTGGGTTTTTAATGTATATCTGTGACGGGACGGCCGCCACTACGCTGTAGCGCAGTACAACAGTTCAAGTGTTTATTTCTTTGTGTGTTATTAAAAGTTCGTTAGCCCTTATTTTTCTAAGTACCCCAATGTGATTTTCCCTGTTTTATAGATATGCCAGTTAACTAAAGATTTCTGATGTCTGTGTGTTATTCCCTGTATAGTGTAGATCTCTGTATTAGTACCTGATATTGTGTAAATTCTCTCAGTAAGAAATTCCTTTTGTTTACGTTCTCTCTCCTTCCCCCATTCTCCATTGTTTGAAGGCCCTGGGTAGTTTCTGATCTGTGATGTTGTCTGTTTGATTGTATGCAAATGTTATGGTCCTTGACTCTATCTGTCCTCTCTGTGAATAAACAGTCAGTTCTATTCTGACCAAGCATGAAGTCACGACTCATGTTTTGGAGTACCAGGAATCTTCTGCCCGCTGTGCCAAGGAAAGGCTCCAGGTCTACAGCTTCGGCTTATTCCTGGGGGTGCTAGTCAGGCTCTCTATAGGCACCGGGCCTTGAGCTGAGGCTAAGGTACAAGAGAAAGGTGTGAGAGTCACGAGGAGAAACTGGGTGTCCAGCGAGGAAGCAGCATTTGGCAGATGTGACCCTGTCCGGGTACAGAGATCTATTACAATATCGAATAAACTTCATTGTTTTAGAAGTCCTGGAGTGCTCCCATCTTTTCCCTGTTTTGTATCTACATTTTTGGGCTGCACCTGGGCAAAGCTTCCTCTTCTTATGCATTTTGGACTGAGTGCTTTTTTCACTTTTTGATATACTCATATGCCACAGTGTGGCATAGCATTGATTTTAGGGTTCTGTGTAATAACAGACCTAGGATGCATAAAAGTGAGACAGATGTCATTTGCATATCCTACCCGGAATTCCTTGCTGCATATGGGGAATGTGGCACAGGAGCTCTGGGAACAATTCTTTGAATTGCTGTGATGTGCAAGTGGCTTCTGCAATAATAAACACACTTATTATAGTGTCAAGGCTTTTTATCTCACTTTTTGTTGTCCACCACAACCCTTGTAGATACTGATTTGCCCTACGGGTCCCAAGCATCCACTGCAACTGGTCATCATGCCTAGCTCCTAGCTGATGAGGGTCCAACAAACCCGAAACAGCGCTGTCCTAGGAGTGGCTTCGATCAGTTGCATAAACCTTCTCTCTGCCAGAAAGCCACGGTGTGGCAAAGCATTGATTTTTGGGTTCTGTGTAATAACAGATCCAGGATGCATAAAAGTGAGACAGAGGTCATTAGCATATCCTACCCAGAATTCCTTGCTGCATATGGGGAATGTGGCACAGGAGCTCTGGGATGCAATTCATTGAATTGCTGTGATGTGCAAGTGGCTTCTGCAATACTAAACACTCTATATATTTATATATATTTATTTATTTATAAAGGATTTTACCAAGAAGGATACATTGAGATTTCTCTCGTTTTCAAGTATGTCCTGGGTTCGAGAACATTGAAATGTTACAGTCGTTACAGAAATACAAAGTAATAAAATGCAAGATATTAAAAAAACAGCATCGGTGTATTATTAGTGTAAAACTCAAGTAAATCTATAAAAAAAATACACATTTTATGTAAAATATACGTCTACAGAAGTTCGATAAACAATGTATGAGGTAATGGACCCAAGAGATATACATATATGTCCCATGGGTCCATTAGCTCTTGCACAGTGAGGTTATCGCTAAACTGCCTGCTGCTATAGTGCGACGCTGAGTAACTTAATCCATCAAGTGTTTCAAGTGCTTTCACAAAACTATGATTTAAAAAGTGGAAGCTGTATGCCACTCGGAACAATAAAAATATGAAAATGTGCTCATTTAGGATAGGTCTGTATCTAATGCTTTAGGTTATTCCTCTTCACGGAACACAATGAAAAATTATTTAGTTGTTAGGCTATAAAAGAAGGAAAAGAATGGACGTATAAAGAGCCGCGTACCAGGTCATTTATGATTTGTGTTTGACTTTGTCCTCTTCTCATTGTTAAAAGAACTAAATTACTTTCCTGAGAATTAACATAAGTCGCCTACTGATGACCGAGTCGTACGCAGGGAGACAATAAATACTCAAAAACACACGACACACAACTTTGGAATAATATATATATTTATTATATATAGGCCACAGCTAAAAACTCCACACAATAAACCCACCACCATGACATAAAAATTACCATTACAAAAATAATACAATAACCCAGTGCTGAAAGAGGACTCCGCACAACCACCACACACCTCCAAACCAACCAACCACAAAAACTTCCCAATTCCCAATCATCTGACCAAAATTAGCCTAAATAAAAGTAAGCCCTACCCAGCACTGCCTACAAGCCCCCGCCGTGACAAAAGGAGCCCAACAAAACTAATACTCTAACTAAAAAACCAACCCAACCCGTAACTAAATAAAACAGGGTGGGAGGGTGGGGATTTTTCCAGCTCTACCTGAGGAGAAAAAGGCGTGCAGAGCCTCTCCACACGAGCCTTAAGTACCCTCCTGGTGACTCCTCCCACACCTCTCCCGCTCAAACCTCCACACACGCTGAAAACCCTTCTAGAAAAATCCTCCCTGAGTCCTAGCATCAGAGGCAACTTAAGGGCCCTACGCCTTAGGTGCTTCAGGCCTTCATTAATTGGGCTTGCTCATTACCCTGGTCGAGGCCAATAAAACTGTTCTACATTGGATGCACTATAAAATACAGTTCAGTGCAAAGCTGATTATTCTGTTAACCCCTTCACTACCATTATTGAGTATACTAGTTCTTTAAAAGCACCTGCTAATACCCAGAGATCGAGTATACTTCATGTGGTCTGATTCTGGTGCAATGCAAAGGTATTTCTTTTATTGGAATCAAAATCCATTTGCAAGTGGGCTCCAGAACATGTCCCCTAAAGTTTCAACTCATCGAGCATGACGGTCGATGTGTAGCAATTATTTGAAATGCTATGAGGTCCGTGTTTTCCTTCACGCTATAATATAATTGTAGTAGAGCTTTTTGGCCAGTGGAGGGAGCCCTCCACCTGTCAAAAAAAGGGTTTATCTACCGTGAACATATACAGTACAGTGGGTCACTTCTGTAATTATTTACTTTTTGAGTTTATGAAAAGCTATTTTCTCTAAACCGCTGGGTCCTGGCAGAGGGTTTATGGACAATCTCTTGGTAGTGAAGGGGTTAAAATAAGCATATTTTGCCTTGTTGTTGCGATGAAAGATATTGTTAGCTACAAATGTGAACTATGAATTATGTAAAGGCCTGGGATTCCTTTTAAAGAAGTCAGGTGTTGCAGAAATGTTAATAATGATTACATTATATTCTCCAGATATAAATGCTCAGCTGTGGAGTAAAAGACCCCATGTGAAGACAGGAAATGTCACCTCGACAATGATTAAAGATCCAGATCAGTATTTAAGGACACAGCTGAATGGATGGAGATTGCTACCATGTGCTGACATATACAGTACATACCGTGAAGTCCTGTTTTACAGAGATTTATTGGAAATTTCAAATACGTGTGATCTGATTGGCTGAGCTAATTCCTGCTCTAGGCAGACCTCTCTATGCAACCTGCAAAAGCTAGAGTCTAATTGCAAATTCGGAATATTATAGGTGATAAGCTTTACTTTTATAATGTATATTAATGCATTATCCTCTACAGAATTAAATAATAAGGGCCCTATTACATTCTCAATGCAAAAACGCACACTAAACACGTGTTTTTTTGCGCGAAGCGTTAAACGTTAATGCACGAAAATCACTGCTGGAATTACATTCCTCGCGCATTTTTTCACCCGCTGGGAAATTGCGCTCGTAAAACCGACGCGCAAAAGTACCGTTGCACACAGAAATCAGTGAACGCAATGTAATTTTTATAGCGAGTCTGTCATTTTGTGCGGACTGCGCAAAACAGACGTTCTGACGGAAGACAAGGTAGTGGCCGTCATTTTTGGCGGATCTAGTGGAAAAAAAAGTGCGCATCCACGTTCTCCATTGTGAATCCGCAGTTTGGTACAGTCAGGTTGTCACAATTCGCCGTTACCACCAGCTTTTCAAAGACGTTAAAATTATGCGCGCAAATGTTGTCTGTTAAATTTTGCGATAAGATTGTAATACCATGCGCGCACCAGCGCACAAACGCATTTGCGCTCACAATGTTAAGTATAGGACGCGCGCACTAAATTGCGCTCGCAAAGGGTTTCTCGCAGGGTCACTCGCGTTAGACATTAACGTGCATTTTGTGCGCAAACGTCGTAATACGACGTTCAGCGCAAAGGGTTTTGCCCCTCGCGTTAATGCATTTTTGCGCGCGCGCAATTGTGCGTGAAGAATGTAATAGGGCCCTAACAGTTTATCTATCTATCTACTATGCTCTATTTATTTCTACAGCCTTTCTTCCATCCATTCCAATCTCCCTATCTTTGGTGGGGTTATTCTATAAATGGCAAACTTGCCAGTGCCACTGTATTGCACTAAATGGTGAATTTCATCGTACGGTGCAATTTTGTGGCAGCTCGTGTATTCAGAAAGCTGTCATTTCGCCAAATACTGCGAATTGACAGCAAAATACGGTGCAGCTCGCCGCAGATCACCTCAATTCGACGTTCTTGAATGGCACTGAAATTGTCCCAAAGAGTAAACCTATTCAGAGAATGCCAAACTGCATCGAAGTGTTGGCGAAATGCCTAGATTTTTGGTGCTTCAGTTCAACAGCTTTAAACAGGCGAATCCCATAGGATTCAATGTTAAAAATTATTAGCTTTTTTATTTATTTTTTATTCAACTGTTTATTCGTTTCAGTTTCATCAAAAAGTCTTTTTAATTTTATAGATTTTTTTTGCTTTTTTCTGGACCTTTGAGGCGAACTTTTTGATTCTCATCTTTGTAAAAGGCTTTTTTTTCTGTAACAGACCTTTTTATTAATTTTTTTAGGACTTTTTAAATTATTTCTACACTTTTTCATGCATTTTTAACTCCTTTTACAAAACAACAGTTTTTTTGCCTGCAGTTTGTCAGCGTTTGGCGGTCACTTCGGCTGGCTGATCTGAGGTCGGTGGCGTTTGTTGGCCTGTTTGGTGGCTCCGCATTCAGCACACTCTGTGGGTCCCTGCGTTGAATAATGAATTCCCTGCAGGGTCGGCAAATTGAAGTCGCTGAACCGCACTGAAGTGCGACAAACGAAAGAGCACTGAAACTTCCCTGAAATTTCGGTATCTATGAATTTAGTCAACCCTCTCTATACCTCCATGTATCTGTGATGTTCTGGGCCCCTGGTGCCCCCTTTGGACTCTTTTCATGCGTATCATTATGAACTATTCCAGTTCCTGGACTTCTGTTATGAACCATGCTGATTCCTGCACCCTGTGCGAATTGGGATCTCTCTCCCTGGAGCCTCACCTGGACTCTCTTTAGTTCTGATCACCGGTGTCTAAAAGGAGGCAACACCCTAGGAAGGGTGCTGCCTCATTGACTCATTCATTTCACTTCAGCCCTGGTTGATTGCAGTTCTGATTCCTGGATCTCCTCTCTGTGTTCATGGTATTCTGTAGGACTTATGCTTTCAGGTTTTTTTGTAGTAATACCCCCTGCTTAGTTCTGTTCATTCACTGCCTGTTCATAGTTATATAGTTTCCTGTTCATTTATATATTGTATTTAACTGGTCTAGTTTATATTTGTACCTTAGTTCAGGTCTGTCTGCATCCTTGCTTTTTGTATGTACCCTGCTTCTAGCCCTGTATCCTGCATCAGTTTTGTATCTTTGTATTATGGTTTATTCTTATATTCTTTCGTGTGTATATATTGTGTTTTTGTTCTGTATCCCTGCTGTTGGTTTAGAGTCTGTCTTGTTTGTTTTAAGGAAGTTTATAATAAATATATCTTGGTGTTTTCTAAAATCTGTATCGTGTATCACTGCACAATAGGCTCACACCCTTCTGCATTCATGCCAGGCCTGGCCCACCGTGACAGTATCTATCTCTCCTACGTGGCAGAGTGCCCTTCCTGAGACTGGTGCATGATCTGTCCCATGTCTTATACACACTGGCGTGCGCAGCCCATTACATTAGGATGTGCACCCATAGAACATTTATTAACTGGGCACACCAGGCACACCCCTGTTCACGCCTATGGGCATAACCAATGTTTATGCTGAGATACAGTCACTATTCATGCAATTTAACATGAAACAGATAAGGAACATCCAGAATATCTATGTCAACGATGAACCATTCACCCAACATTAGGGTGTGCCTGGGCACACCAGGCACACCCTGTGCACACACCAATGCTTATACAGATAATAACACATCAATCCTCCAATACTATACCTAGTAATACAAAATACCCATGTCCTGTGTTCCTGGAGGTACACAGTGGATGATGGTCAGCTTCCTTTGCAGCATGTATACATAATATATGAAACCAAATGCTATTCTTAGGATTGATTTTTAGACTGCCGTGCCCAGCAAGAATAAAGATCCCCAGCCTTTGAGCTTTTTTTGGAAACATTGTGTATTTGATTCCCTCTGCGTACTTGACATCTTATCCACAATTGATCAGGTTTGCGCGAAACTGGTGGGTAGAAAATAAAGCCTGTATCAAGATCACTGTAGACGTTTCTTTTTATCTGACATGCTACAGAAGAAATGCTTTTTTTTATTAGTGACGCAAACTGTGATCTAAATAATAATGCTCACTCTGCTGTTTTTTTTCTGGTAGTGCTGATGATTTGACCTTTCCGTTTTAAATTGTAATTTCTTCTATAGGTCAAGGAGCACTGCGCATGGAGCTGACTTGCCTTGTTGTTGATTAACCCCTTCTTTACGGAGGATTTTTTTTGAAAAACTAATATCGTAACATTTATTGGAAACATGGGATACGTAGTTAACTCTTAAATCTGCAGTAAAATATCAATTACCCATAGGGGGTTATTCAGAGAGCACCGAAATGTCACCCACATTTCGGTGCTCTCTAGTTCCCCTCACTTCCCCGCACTTTGGGGAAATCAAATTTCCCCACCCTGCGGTGAATTCAGCATTCACTGCAGGGTCCCCGAAGTGCAGGGAATCATCCACTGCCACAAACCCACAGCAGACCGCTACAAACCTGTCACCCGCCACCACCATCCTGCTGAACATCCACCGCAAACCCGCCAGAGGGCCGTTAAATGCAGCCGACAAGCCACTGGACGGGTCCAAAAAACAAAACAATACGATTGAAAGTGTCAAAATTTAAACGCTGTTTGCAAAAAAATACTGAACGAAAATGTCTGGAATTTACATATAAGATCCTATGAATGATAATAAAAAGGGCTGTTACTGAAAAATGAAAAAACGATTTAAAAATAAAATTAGAAAAAATGCTTAAATGATCCTAGAAAATCAATAAATAAAGAGGATTTTTACAGCAGATTAAAATAATAAACGGTTTATTAGACATTGAATAAGAATGGGAATATTTTTAACATTGAAGCCTATGGGATTGGCCTGAATAAACCTGCCGAATGAAAACATCGAACAGCAGGGCACTTCAGCAACTTTTCACTGCTGTTCAGTGTTCTGTGAATAGATTAACCATTGCTTCTCTATGGGGGATTTCACTGCCTTCGAACAGGCACCGTACTTGCAGGCAGTTCATCAAAATTTGGCAAACTTCCTGCCCTCTGAATAGCCGAATGGACCCGTAATGGCACCGAACGGGGAAATTCCCTGTTTGGTGACATTTTGGGGCCAGATCGGCTCTCTTTGAATAACCCCCTATAGGACGTACATATGTCCCGATGAAAGCTCCTTGCAGCAGCTGAAACGTCAACTTGGTAAATTTTTATTATGTTTAAATTAAATTTTGTTACTTTTTTACGAAGAAGGATACATTGAGATTTCTCTCGTATTCAAGTATGTCCTGCGTTCAAGAACATTGAAATTATCATAACATGTCAGGATCACTGCAATTTTTCAATACTAGCACAATGTATACATAATGCACATTGTATACACTGTTCTGCCAAGAGCTTTAAAAAATGTGCAGGTAGTATTGTTGATAAAAAGCACAAAGCAAATAAACAGTTGTTTTTTAAAAAACCCGAGTCAAGTAAATAAGGAGCGATCATTCTAAAGTCATCAACGGCATAGATCTAAATATTTAAGTGAAATGACTCTAGTATTTTCACAGTATAACTATGATGCTTGTAACGTAATCAACAAAATAAATCTGTAACCATTCTAATCATCTGGAATGCTTACCATATACTCATGACACTCATGTTTGATGGTGCATGATAATCCCTAAATGGCTTCACTTTAGTTCAGTGGTCATCTATTGACCCCAGGATGGCCTTCAAAGTAGTCCTGATTCTCTTGGGAAATTCCATTAAATTAAACCATAAATTTATTTAAGTAATGAACACAAAAGTAATTAAAGGATAATGATTTTTGGATAAAGGAGCTACACTCTCATAGACTATTTAACAATAGAATAGCTAAGATATGATACACCAGGGAGAACTAGTAAAAGTGACTCGGACTCCATTACATCAAATTTATCCACCTTTGTTGATTATAATTGACAGGATTTAGTTAAAATAAGTACAACCTATATTAAAGCTAGTAAGGGCTTCCTCCAGGAAATTAGTAACGTGGAATATAAGCTTCGTTTTCATCGGGTTCTTTTGGGTGGCCTCATTTTAATACCTATCTTAATTAGCATAAAGGTATAGAAGCAATCAAAAAACACATAATGAAGATCCAAACATAGATCAAAAATTAGAAGAAATTAAATTTTTTATATACATTTTATTCTGTATTATAATAATTTCTGTTTTGAATATCATTTTTAGATAGTGGGACTATCATGGGCACCAGGTTCGCTCCAATCAATATAATTGTGGCAGATTTTGAAAATCACTTTATATGAAATAACAATTCTTGAGGTGCAAATATGGTGCCATGTCATCAGTTTATTAGTGATATTTTAATAGTTTTGCATGGAACAGAAGACACTTTTGGGATTTATACAACTCAATCCCTATGCTGCTAATTTCTCCTTTCAAATTCTAATATTACAAGATACCTTTCCTGGATTTGTATTTGTTCAATGAAAATAAAATACTTAGCCTTTTTCGTTAAAACACCGATGGAAATAGCTGTGCACAACTAAAGCTGCCATCATAATTCCTGGTGAAAGGAAATACTGAGAAGAGAATGTGAAGAAATTAATTAAGAAGCAGGCTTATGAAGAACAAGCTAATATAATCAAGGATAAATTAAACAGAACACAATATATTAAAACATGTTTTATATAAAAGAGAATTAAAGAAAATGGATTAAGAAAGTTTACTGATGTAAAAATGCAGAAAGTAAAGCATCCTCGTGTGACTGAGACTCTAAGAGTTCCTTAAATTCCTTACAGTAAATTACCAAATTTAATGTACAACATGGACTATATTAATCACATCATGGCCCAATTCATTGCAAGACCCCCATTTTTAATCCAACACTTCTAAAAAAAAGCATATCATATTTTTTAAAATTTGAAAAATATTAAATACATAGTAGCTCCCGCTAATCTAATTTAAAAAAAATTAAAGTACCAGTAAAAAAGGACGTTTAAGACATGTAGTGATCATGCAGTGTGAGATGTAAAATAACTATGAAAATCGCTGAATTAAGCAACTGATATCACAGGGGAAAGATTTAAAAGGAAAACAAACATTATTTGTAATAAGAATTTGTAATTTATCTGTTGAAATGCCTCTGTGGTGATCAAAAGATCAAAAGAAAGTTTAGACAGCCAAGGGGTGCATTTTAGAACATAAGAACAATGTATACAGGAGAGTAACTAACCGCTCAGTTCCACAGCACGTTAAGCAATGTACAATATATCAAGGTCGACTATGGATATTATACATGTGGGGAATGAATATGTGGAACTACATGGAAAGGGAGGAAATAGAAAGATAAGATTGGCAAAAAGGGAAACATTCTGGAGCCACAAAATAACATCTGAAGACTCACGAGATCTAAATGGGAATTGATCTGATGTCCATTTTGAAATATTGTATCCTCACTAAGTGGGCTATACACATGCATGTTCCCATTATGTGTGTAGACATGATGACTATCACTGTAGATACTCGAGTATACCGCTAGATTTTGGTGACAAAAATTTACCTTACATTGGAGGGGTTGTGTTATATTTGAGACATCTGCATCGCATGTGGGATTGCTCAGGATTGCTCAGGGATCCCAAGTCTCCCAGAAGTTCTGGGAGTCTCCCTGAAGTGAGCCTCCCTGAAGAGAGCCTGCCTGTTGGAGCCGGAGGTGAGAAAATGACACCTCCTGGCATGCTGGCTATAAGTGAATGATTAACTGCGTTGGCCACCTCGCTCTGCCAGCCATATCACCACAAGTAATGAAGATGGGTGGCCAACAGCTTCATACTTAGAAACAACTACAATCATTCTAGAGCAGAGCAGCCTCGTCTGAGGGGTGGCCTGACTGTGTTAGGAGAACCTCAAAGGATTCTAATTGTTTACTGGTACAGTATACTTTTATAATTTTGCACTTCGCATTATATTCGAGTCTTGAGTATTCTCTCCTTTCCATAATAAATCTCTTATCCATCGCGTTATATTCGGGTCGCACTATATTCGAGTCTCTATGGTATTATTAATATTATTAGCCTTTATTTATATAGTATATTTGAGAAATGGGTGAAGCGCCCACCAGAAACACGTGGTGAGTCCACTCGCTGAATGTTGTAAATAGAGGTTTCTCTATATACCTACAAATATGAAAATTCTATCATCACAACACAGCGCTCATAGACCTCAGTCCAAAAGAAAGCAGAAAAAACACGTTACATGTCCATAGATACTGTGATCTTCATTTCAAAAATTAGATTACCTTTATATTATTTCTTGGTGGGACCAATACTGTGGAGAGAGAGCAAAGCCAAAATTGCACAGTATGTCAGCTCCAAATTGGATAATAATTTGTGAATATTAAACTCACATTAAGAAGAGCCCACATCTGGCTCTAGGGAAAACAGCTTTATGGGACTCCACTTTCTTTCTTCAGGTGCCCATATACCCCTTGGTGAATCTCATGGATTTCAATGGAAAGTTACAGGACGCGTTTCGCCAGAATGGCTTCTTCAGCTGGTGATTACCTGCTCCCCATGGGGAGCGCAAAATACAGTAAGCACATGCTGAAAAGCGCAAGATCCGAATCGCTAACTTTTTTTAACCCGTTAGCATTTGGAGTGTAATATGATCGGCCTGTGCTAGGGCCACTTAGCCTAACGTTAATGCTCACACAGCGAAGTGCTAACCTTAGCGTTAACTATGTAATAGGGCTCATTGTGTGGTAGGCAAGTACTGTATGTAGCATTAGGTGTCTTGCTCTGGCTGGGATTTGAATCCGGGTCGCCACAATTATTGAGCTGTGATGTTACCTCTACTCTATCCAGCTGGTACATACTATTGTACTTGATAGATAAAATACAGTAATACGTAGTTATAATTTTTTAATATGGTTTACCCATTTTTTATTATTTGGGGTATTTGTTTATACAATATAAAATATTGTATAAGAAACCCTGCACAATGATCCCAACATGTGTACATGCTGGTGGCTGCAGCAGGAAGGGGGATCAGATTCTCTCAGATTCAGAAATCTGGATGAATCCAAAACCCGGCATGCCTAGCGTCGATACCGTTCCGGATTAACGGTGCTCAACCCGTATATGTATTTTTTTTATATCAAGCAAAATATACAAAAAGCAAAATCAGTCATGGTAATCTTTACATGCTCATAATAGTCTCGTGGCTCAGTACAAAATGTACAACATTATTTGCCATTCTTAGAATGAAACACGTAAAATGTAAATGTCAAACTGAATTAAATGAATACTATCCATTGAATAACTGCGCATTTACAAATTTAAGCAATTATTATTTGACTCAAACAAGTGTATACATTAATGGAGAAACAAACTGGTAATCGTAGAAGTAATGCAGTGTGAAACAATTTGAATTAGAAGTAACACACGGAAATGATTACAACATTGTTTTCGTTCTAAAGCGAAGGTTTATTTTTGATCAGAAGAGCGCAGTTGCGACCTGAGAGCGTTTTGAATGCACAGCCCGTTATGTTCTGAATTTTTTAAGTCTGGCGTCCACTCATTTCATTCTTTAAGACGATGATGTGCTATGACTACGGTACAGCGTCGTAAAGAAAGCTATTGATCCCTTTCTGTGCAAGTTTCTTGGCAACTTCTAAAGCTTTCAGAAAAGAAGCAATTAATATAAAACGAACAGATCATAATATATTGCGAGCACTTGATTGAAATGGAAAATCCTTTTTTTTTTGTTAAGGTGCATTGATTTCCAAACCCAGTATTTGGGAGCAAGTAACTAATTTCGCAATATTAAGTACAACACAATGTAAGAATGACATTTTGAATATCCTAGAGCATAGACACTGTCACTGTTAATACTGTACCTGTTTTGTCTCCAGGGTTACTCTAAGACCAAAGCATATTGTCTTATCTGGGCTCCTGTATTTAAAAAAAATTCTAAGGTGGTCTAGGTGATCTCTGATTTCTTTCAGATATAATGTTAAAATTTTTGTCTAATTTTTACATATCTGCTTTTAATGCAAAATTTCCTTTAACCCCATAAGGACCACAAACGTACATGGTATGTCGTGGAAAAAGTCCTGTTAAGGACCAAGAATGCACCATGTACGTTATGGTCCTCTAACCCCCCTCCCACCCTATACTCACCTCTCTGGCCAGGTCCCAAGTCGGTCTGACTTCCTTGACGTCAGACCAATAGTTTTATGGGCCCCAGCCATCACACTGATGTCATCGCTGGGCGCTATGACGTCAGTTTCAGGTGTCCCTACCGGCACTGCAGAGGGAGAGCCTGAAAGGGAGGGGGTCCTTTGGACACCTCTACCTCCCGAATGGCTAAAAGTAAAAAAAAAAGAAGAGATACACCGCTGGAAAGGGCACTGTCTGGGCCTCTCTTTAACCCCTTAGGTGATGGATCTTTAATGTAAGCCAAGCCTCCTGGGGCCTCCCCCCACCCACTGACATTGTCGCTATATGCGCAATGATGTCAGCTGGGCAGATAACCCCCTAGCTGCCAAGTGGAGATAGGGGGGTCCTTTGGGCCCCTGTAATTCTTGATTGGAGGCAGCTACAGCATGGTCTTTCCAATGATATCAAACATGATCACGTTTGGTGTAAAAAACCATAATAAAAAAAAATAATAATTTAATAAATAAAAGAGGTTTTTTTTCAAAAATTGTCTGGTTCCTATAATAATATATAGGACTACAAATCGCATTTAAACATGATGAGCATAAAACGGTCAAAAAGAACTCAGCACTCAGACGTGAAGATGGCTCAGCAGTGAAGGGGTTAAAAAGCAAAAATACTGTATGTAAAAATTCAGTATTTATAAACTCGGGACAAAATTTTTAAACTCTTTAGCCAGGGTCCTTTGTAGCAGCTGTAGATTTTGTTGGTCAAAGTTTGAAAAAGTGTGTTTTTTTCCCATTTTTTCCATCATATTTCATAATTTTTTTTATAGTAAATTATCGGAAATGATGAAAATAATGGTATATTTAGAAATTACATTTAATGGCGAGAAAAACAGTATATAATATGTGTGGGTTCCATAAAGTAAGAGGAAAATTAGACCTAAACACAAACAGCGCAGAAATGTTAAAACAACAGTGGGTACTTTCGGACAGACAATTCTAAAATCGTCTAGTCACTATGGGGTTAAGGGACAATCTATACAATGTGACCACTCAATGTTATTGGAGTGGAAAATCATGATGAGAAAGCCTTGTACATTAAGTCCTTGAGAAGTAAGAGGATCTCACTCCTTAATCCTTTCTAGCTTTCAGTCTTTTTTCCCCATTACCTCCACGTCTTAACTTTAGCATACGTTCAATTATGTTGACCTTAATTTCGGTTGGTGAATGGGAAATCCTTCTTGTGCTGTTTTCCATTTGTAATTAATGGCTGTATTCTGACTGAGCCTCGGTATCAGTCAGAATATTGGGAGCCGCATGGCACCTGCATTTATCGTCCTAGGTGTATCTTGTGCGGGTTTCCGCTTTCATTATTTATGGTTTCCTATCCAAACTGACCCTGGCATCACCCTTTTTTTTTTATAATTCTTTATTTTGAAAATGTTTTAAACACAAAAAACAGGTAAACAGCCACCTGTGACATCGCCTCGCAGGGCAGAGAGGGCAAGCCGAATAAAACATGGTCTGGCTCAACTCATAAAATCAAGGTGGAAACAAATAAGCATACTGGTTGAGTTCGGATGAAATGTAGCAGATCAGCCCCTATGCCCAGCGCTTGGCATGCCACGTAGCCGACAGGACAGGACTAACAATAAGCCACGTACGACAGGAGAGAGAGAAAATGAAAGATAAGGACAGAGAAAAAAGAAAAAAGAAAGAAAGAAAGAAGGGGGAACCTCCCACATCTAGCTCCCTTTAGGTATTAATCTGGCTTTAATTAGTTTCTTCCCAACGACTCCAGGTTTTATAAAACGAGGGAAGAGAGTTGTGAATCACCGCTGACAGTTTATCCATGTGATGCGCCTCAGCTATATAAGCCCGGGCCACCTCAACGGAAGGCACCTCCCCAGCTCGCCAGTGTTTAGCGAGAGCTCTCCTAGCCCCCAACACTATCCTGTGAAAGAGTTTGCAATCCGGCCCCTGAAGGGATGCCGGTGACCTATGGAGCAGGAAGGCCCAAGGATCAAGAGGGAAAGGTTGTTGAAATACCTCCTCTAATAAATCACCAATCCGGTCCCAGAAAGAGCGCACCTTCGGGCACAGCCATCACATGTGAAACAGGGTACCCCGAGCCCCACATCCCTTCCAACAAACATCAGGGGTACCCGGCTGCAGATGCGAGAGCAAGACCGGGGTGGCATACCATCGGTACAACGTTTTATATGCCTGTTCTTTCAGCGTAACACATATAGACACTTTTGCAATATTTTCCCACATATTTTGCCACTCCTCCCCCTCCAACTCCTCCCCGATATCCGCTTCCCAGCGGGCAATGAATCCAGGGGTCAGCCAGGAGACATCCTCGCATGAAAAATGATTATATAAGGTGGAAATCAGAGCTTTTGGAGCCCTTCCGGATTCACACAAGGAATTCGAAAAACGTCAATTTTTGACTAGCTGCTCGTGAAATGTTATGTTGAGATAAAAAGTCCCGTATCTGTAGGAATCTGAAGTGGTCGAAGGTCCGAAGGTCACCCTTCGATTGTAGGTCCGAGAAAGAGAACCAGTCACCTCCTGAAGATCTGAAATGCTTAATCCTCTGCAGGTCGATATTTTCAAAAGCTGTAAAGGCGGAGGGGGACAATCCCGGAATAAAAGCTCTGTTGCGTAAATATGGCATTAGAGGCGAATAGCAAGAGCAGAGGTGAAATTTGTCCCGGACGGAGTCCCAAACCCTCAGTGAGGTTAGAGTCGCTGTACAGGTGGACCGCAATAGCGGGCGGAACTCTTTGGGTAGCCAAAAATAAAATTGCGGGAGGTCTGGTGCAAATAGATCCGATTCCCTGGCATCACCCTTTGATAACAAGCGAGAGATTGTAAATAATTGACAATACCTGTGTGCAATTATGTATGTATAAATATGGTTATGTGTATTTCTGATGTTTACTCTTTAATAAAGGCTGAAATGTTTCATTTTTGGTTCTAATTCTATCCCTCCTGACGGATTCCATTGGGATGTCTGGTCCGTTCTTCATTTTTGACAGTCATTTTATATGGTGATGATGCTATTGCTGTTTTCAATGTGATTTTAGACATGTTCTCAAGGTGACTTCATGTTGGTAGCTTGTGACAGATATTTGAACAGACTGTCCGTGATAACTTTGGATATTATGTTACTTTTAATTACAGCCCTGCTAGATAGAAGAGCTAGATGTCTCTGAGGCTTGAAATGAGCTGATCTGATTCAAATCCCTATATGCATTTTATCAGAAAGAAAAAAGAGAAGCATGACTTTATAATGAAGAGGTATTGTCCTTTTGCTGTTCACAGATGTGTGTATATATGTAGTACGAGAGATAGAAAAGGAAGGCAGATTGCAACATCATCTCGTGCTATCTGTTTGCCAGTCTGGGCTCAAGTTGATCATACACTGCTGTTATGCGTCATTTTGCTATGTGTCAATCCAGTAACCGTCACATGGGTGGCAAGTCTTTCTGCACTGATATTGTGAGTAGTAGTCGTAAATCGATTCCTAAAATGGACTATCTAGTTCCTGCCATTCGTCCTTTGTCAGTCCTCGACGTTTCGGTGCATTTTTATGATTCCTGCCAATAGGGTTTCTACCAGCACTATGTAATATCTAACATGAGTTTCAGCCCAAGAATACATTATTTTGTTATCCTCTGCAGTATACACATTCTTGTGTCCGACCTACTTATTGCTTCGACTATGTATGTCTTCTGCATTCCCGGGCTTGACATGCTTACTCGTTCTGCTGCTCCTCTCCTTGTCCGTCCGGGGTTTGTCTTGGATCACTCTTTCCATTTGTAGGTATTTTGTCTCTTGTCTTTATTGTCAGGTCCTTCTAGGTTTCTTTGTGTTTCATTACTGGATTTAATTTTCTGATACAAAGAAGCACTCGCAGGACTTTGCAAACAAATTTATAAAACATTCATACTGATGGCCTTTAGAACATAGACACAATCAGTGTTAGATTAAGGACTTCACGACTGAAGAATTTAGCGAGTCTCTGCCACATCCCACTCAGTTCCATTGTGCCTTTGTCCCATACGTCTTACTTCTCATTGTTTCTCTGACCCATTATTTTTACTTTCCATTGTTATACTGTCCCATTTATGTCGCCTTCCATTGTGTTCCTATCCAATCTTCTCTCATCTCTTTTGTACCACTGCCCTATCCCTCTTGATTTTACTGTGTTGGTTACAACTGGTGCTGACATAGCTAATTCTTCCTTGGGCCCATTTTGGGGCTTGGGCCTGAAGCTATAGCTCCAATAGCCCCTATGTTAATCTGACACTGGGCAGCCTTCTACTTTTTTTATCTTGTAGTTTGTGAGTATTAAGTACTACTTAAATTAACCTTGCATATAGACATCAAGGGCCATATTACAATGACAGTGCTAACGTTAGCACTCAGCTGTGTGAGCGTTAACGTTAGCTTAGGTGGCCCTAGCACGGGCCAACCATATTACATTCTGACTGCTAATGGGTTAAAAATCCCGTTAGCGATTTGGATCTTGCACTTTTCAGCACGATCTTACTGTACTTTGTGCTCCCTAAGCTTAACATGGGGAGCGCAAAGAGTTAATTAGTGTTAGGATTACAAAGTCCTAACGCTAATTACGTCCCGCTGCAGTTAACTGAAATGTTAACCACAGCTAGGAGCTGGTGCTAATTGATTCTTCTTCTGCACAATCAGTCAGCACCAGCTGAAACCCCGCCAAAAAAATCACATACTCACCTTTCATCCGGCGGCGAGACCGGTGGCTCCATCCGCTTCTTCTGGCTGCCGGGAGCAGAGGGAGACTGAGGGAAAAAAGTCCCCAGTCTTCCTCTACAAATCACTCCGTCGACCTGCAGAATCTCGTGAGAGGCGAGATCCTGCAGGTCATGTGACCGGCAGTTGAAGCCTCGGGCATCCTGAGGCTTAGCGGAGCATTACATGCAAACTGCTGGATTAGCGCCTGCCCCGTAACATCACGCTAAAACGGGGACGCTATGGAGCAGGTTTTCCTTTATAGCTTCCCCGTTTTAGCGTGAAATTTGTAACATGGCTCCAAGAATTTCTGTTTTTGCTACACACTGTGTCTAAATCTTGAATAAACAGCAATGCTTTATATTAAGTGTAATTTCCATAAATGGAGTTGTTTAGAAAAGTAAAAAAACATCAATATATAAAGAACATGCTGTGCTTATTTCTACTTTTACAGTCCCAAAAAATGCATATTTTATGTGGCCTCGCTAGGCCTTTGCAGACCAACCTACCAGACGACATCAATCTCCATGAATGTATGAATGATTGGGGCGCGTTCATCCCTCTCTAATGGTAGCTCTGGTATTATTCCCCCGGAAAAGGGGGCAGTCATTAAATAATTTTCACATGCGCCACCTCTGGTCATTGTCCATGATTTGGATGAAAGTCGTCACCCTTTTGGCTGCAAATACCAAAACAAAAAGAATCCCTGAATTTACACTGACTAGTGTGTATCCTGTCCATTTAGCTCTTGCTGCGTAAGGGTACGTTTTAATATCACATCATAGGTAACATTTAGTTTGGGCAAAAGGAAACGAATGTAAGAATATGGTTTGTACCGGCTGGGTGGAGTAGAGGTACCATCACTGCTCTGCATGGAGAGAGCCTGTGGAGACATGGGTTCGATCCCGACGAGCACCTCTCCAGTAAGTGTCCTTGGGCAAGACACCTAACGGTACATACTCGCCACCCAGGACATACTTGAAAACGAGAGAAATCTCAATGTATCCTTCCTGGTAAAAATACTTTCTCAAAAAAAAAAAAATTGCGACGGGGGGAGAAAGGAAGTAGCTTAATGTAGGGATCTACCATTTCACTGCACAGAAATTATAATTGGAATTACATTGTTGATTATGTTTGTTTTAGCATGTATGACGTTATATCCATACCGCTCAGCCATCCCGGAGTCACGGCTTATATTCGATTCCCAAGCTGGACCAGAGAACGTAACGTCTTGGCAGCTGAGACAGCATGCGGAGTATGAGTGTAATTGAAGACATGTATATATCACTTTTATTTACAATAATGACCTAATATTGAGCAAAGAAACAGGAGGGGAGAGAAATCAGAGATAGCAGGACAGGCACTCTTCTTAAAACACTATGGGATAGAGTCCAACCAAGCCGTTAATGGAATCCTTCGCAAGCCTTTTTACATTTGCACTTTACCTTAATGACTCTGTTCTGGTCGGGCTGCTATATCAACACTAATATTCTTCAACCACTGATCGATATCGGCAGCAATGCCGCTCATAGCCGCTAGTATCAGATACTGGATTTCATAGGACTCCAAGGAGCCAAGCACGACCCTGAATGAGTTCGAGCATTATCTAAGGAGGGAGCCCAAAAAAGGATACTTGAAAACTATTCGCTCTCGATCTTCTGTTGCTCGTAGCTAAAGGAAGTGATGGATTGTGCCATCCTCTACACTGTAAGATGTCAGGTAAGTTTTGGATTTTTTTCTGGGTTTAAATTGAAGTGTTAAGTGATTTTGACAAAATCACTTAACCTCAGGTTCTGAAAGACGGTATTTATTAGTGAACACTGGCTTGTTTTCATAGAGCAAGCTATCATGGAACAGATCATTCTTTTCATGGTAGCCACAAATTAACAAATTTTGTATAGGTGCTGTTAATTTAGAGTAAACAGCCGCTACCTCTGAGCTGTAAGCAAACCTTTATGCCTTGTTTTTAACCCCGTTATGGTAAGGGGTTCTTCTGCTTCCTGTTGACAAGTATACCCTTCACGTCACCATGCCATGTGGTTGACACAACAGCCAACCATATCAATTACTTGGCCATGAGTATGTCATTCGGATGCTCTGACCTTACATCAGATGCCATCAGTGACAGTGATTGCTGAGCAGTCCCACCAGAGGAGAGCATTACTCTCCTCAGCCTATGTCATGCCATGACAGTAACTCACCCTCTGTGACAGTTTTTTGGGACAGTCATGAAACGTCACTCAGCATGAAAGGGTAAATAGCATGAGTAGCATCGTTTTGAAGCATCTCTTGCTGATAAGATTTAAACCAACAATGCTGGTTGTCTGTGATATGTCATTCCCTAAAACATGTGACACCCTGAATATGCACAAATAAGGGGAATTTTTCCCTTTTAATTTTATTTATTTTTTAGAATTTTTGGGGATTTTTTAGGTGGAAAATTTGATTCCCATTTATTGTAAATGTTTTTTTTTTCTGTAACAGACCATTTTATTATTTTTTATAGTCCTCTGTTTATTATTTCCACACATTTTAATGCATTTTTATTTTTTTTAAACACCTTTTACAGAATACCAGAGTTCCGTTTTTTTGTTTCTGCAGTTTGGCGGTCATTTCGGTGGTCAGTTTGGTGGTCTTCGACAGCGTTCGGCTGGCTGATCCATGGTCGGCGGTGGCATTTGGCAGTCTGTTCGGTGGTGCTCGGCAGCTCCATGTTTGGTGCACTTCGGGGACCCTGCAGTTAATAGAGAATTAATTTCAGTGTCGGCGAACTGGAATCACCGAATCGCACCGAAGTGTACCGAACGAAAGAGCAATGAAATTTCCCTGAGATCGCGGTGCTCTTTGAATAACCCTCTTACTTTTTAGTTGGTGAATACATTTACAGTTATTCTTGCTATTTCAAGTGTTACGTTAGCGCCATGAACGGCAAGAATAGCCATCGCTGTCCGTAATCCATCACCAGCACTTTGAAACAGGGATCTCTAACTCTGGCACCCCCAAAAGTTGATGGCCTACAAGTCCCTGGATTTTTTGAATGAAACAGATGGCCAGAAAATCATGGGAGTTGTAGCTCAGAAACATCTGGGGGGGAGCAGAGAGTATGTCCACTTCCTCCTACAGTGCCCCAAGTACTCAGCACTGAGGGTAACTCTCTTCCAGAGACTCTCCGCTCTCATCCCGGACTTCACCTCTATAGAAGAGACGAGGAAACTCCACATCATACTGGGAGAAGAGGAGCCGGCGGTGAAAATATCTGCCCAATACGTCGCAGAATGTCACAGACTGAGAGGAACATGAGAGATCCCGGACTTATAAATCCCCAACACGGACTCAACCCCATCCCCCTTCACATTATCCCCTATCCCTGATAATGTCCATGGACTTGCCCATTCCCCCCATATTTGTCTCACAACCCTTCCCCCTCCACCCCATATAACCTCCCCATATGCTTTGGCAATGCTAAAATGTATTTGGTCCTGCCAATAAAGCTTATTTTGATTTGATTTGAGGTCCCTGCTTCAAAGGGAGAATTTTATACAAAGCTCACCATAGGTGAGAGATCCTGGTGGATAAAGCAACATGTTTACGAGTCTGAGAACACATACAGTAAAATAGCTGCTCGCTCTTATAGGAGCAATCACACGTAAGAACCATGGTGCCATAATGTGAAAGCTTAGCAGTGTCTTGGTGTAAATAACAATAATTTGCTTGTGTACAATTAAAAGACAATTTGGAGCTAAGTGAAATGGAAATCACCATGAGATAAGACCACAGGCATGTGGAGCCCTTATTTGAGGGTGCGCATGCCGCACATGTCAGACTTGCTACTTAAAAGCTGTAAATGATCACAAACTAAATTTTGCGGTTCTTTATCCAGAACAAAATAAGAAAAAACACCCTAAATGTCAAAATTCTCAGTCTGCACATCCGTCTGCACATGCTTATAGAAGACAGTGTAATAACCTTATAAATGTAATATTTTGAACGCAAAGATTTAGGGCCCTATTACAATCTTCGCGTTAAAACGCTGGCGCAACGCGTGAAATTGTGCGCCCAGCGTTAAACGTTAACACGTGTAAATCAATGCTGGAATTACAATCCTCGCTCATTTTTCATCCGACGAGCAATAACGCGCGTAAAACGGACGCGCACAAACACACGCGCTGCAATGTTGTGTGCAGAAATCAGTGTGCGGTCTGTTTTTTTTCACGTGATTCAGCCAATCAGAATTAAAAACCACAATTGTCTCACGTTAAGTTTTTGCGCCTGTCAAAGTCAATCTGCGCATACAGTATATGCTGCAGCAATAAAAAAAGCACGCACGACTTCTCCATTTTATTGCTTTGGTATGTGTAGAATGTGTAACTATACTTTGCTGCGTATTTTTTTTTGGGCTAGTGTATTTGGTTTCGGCCAGGTTGATAGAATTTGCCATTAACACCAGCTTTCAGGAGTTGCTAAAATTATGCGTGTAAAGGCTGTGCGTTACAAACTGCGCATAGATTGTAATACCATCCGCGTACCAGCACACAAACGCATTTGCGCTCACAATGTTAAGTATAGGACACGCAACGTACATTACGCCCGAAATGGGTTCGCGCAAGTTCACCAGCGGTAGACGATAACGTGCATTTTTTGCACGGACATTGTAATATGATGTTCTGCGCAAAGGGTTTTTCCCCTCACATTAATGCGTTTATGCGCACGCGTTAACGTTTGCGCGAAGAAGTTAATAGAGCCCACTGTGGGGGGTAGTATACAACACAAAAGAGCCCACAATGGATGCATCCAGTGACACATATAGAGTAAAATGTTGTATTAACTAAACATAGAAGAGAAAAACAAAGCACATGTAAGATATCAGCAACATAAAATAAACACAATAAGGACATTTCATTTTTTGGTGGTAGTGGCCCTTTAAATTGTGAGATAGAAGACAAGTGACTTATTTTCTGTTTGTTATACCAGTAAATGGTGACTAGAAGGATTCTTTAAGAGTAGACAACTTCTCAAATTTATTGGTTTGGTATGTGTAGAATGTGTATCTATACATTGCTGCGTATTTTTTTTTGGGCTGGTGTATTTGGTTTCGACCAGGTTGATAGAATTTGCCCATAACACCAGCTTTAACCTCCCTGGCGGTCTAATTTTTTTAAAATTTTGTGTCTAAAAGCGTCTCAATTTTTTTTTTAAAGGAAACGTGTTTTTCTACATAGTTAGCCTGTAATAATTAGGAATCACGCACTAAAATCCGTGCAATCAAGAGTTCTTACTGGTAAAATCCTTTATAAATAAATAAATAAATAAATAGTAAATACACGGAGTCCAATAAAGTTTGAAACACGAAATAATAATTTATTATCCCAAAAATAATTATCCAAAATAATGCAAATAAATGATATTCAATAAAATAAAAAACAAAAAACACTGAAATCGGTCTGAAAACAAGAGTAAGAGGATGTATGGTCTATTTCTTATCCTGTAGTGCCACCCAATGGCCATTCATAAACATTGCACTTTGGATTACAGTATTTTATGAATGGTTTATAAATTGCTGATGGTTCCCGCCCACCCTGCACCGTGTGACTCGCAGGGAGCCTTCCAGGAAGCAGCTCGCCGCGATCACACTGCGGGGGACAGCGAGGGAGCCAGGAGGAGGTGAGTAAACATCCAGCCCGAGTGTGGCTCGGGGTTACCATTCACGGTAGCGAAATTTAACCCCGAGTCACACTCGGGACTACCGGCAGGGAGGTTAAGGAGTTGCTAAAATTATGCGCACAAAGGCTGTGCGTTACAAACTGCGCATAGATTGTAATACCATCCGTGTACCAGCGCACAAACGCATTTGCGCTCACAATGTTATGTATAGGACGCGTGACGTACAGTAAGCTCGCTCAGCGTTCGCGCAGGTTCACTCGCGGTAAACGTATATGCGCATTTGTTGCGCTGAGATTGTAATACGACGTTCTGCGCAAAGGGTTTTGCCCCTCGCGTTAATGCGTTTTTGCGCGGGTGCAAACATATGCGCGAACAATGTAATAGGGCCCTTAAAGTTTCGGTTTTTAGTTTCCATATTTCATACAGGGTAAATTCAAAGAGATTTGAAAAGTCACCGGACGTTGGGTGACTTTTCGTTCTCTTCAAATATCGGTTCCTTTTGCCGATCCCAATTCGGTGACCCTGCGGTGTATTCAGCAAGCACCACAGGGTCCTCGAATTGCAGGGATAAGCTACCGCAAACCTGACGAAAACTAACCGCAAAACCCGCCGAATGCACGCCAAAAACCCGCAAAAACATCTGGATTAACTCGCCGAAAACGCTGGAAAAACCCAAGCAGGAGCCGATCACACGCAGCGAAGCCTCCGGAAAAAGCCGAGACCGCAGAAGAGGCAGTGAATAAATTAGGAAAACAGTTTGCATGAATGTTTGAAAAGTGAAACGCTGTTTGCAAAGAAACTACTGAGCGAAAATGTCTGAAATTTACATATGAGGTCCAGGGAATGATAATAAAAAGGGATGTTACAGAAAAATAAGTATAGTAAAAAAAAAAAAAAATGCTTAAAATATCCTAAAAAATCTAGAAATAAAGAGACTCTTCACTGCAGAATTTTATAATGAACGGTTTATTAGATATTGAATTAAAACGGGAATATTTTTAACATTGAAGCCTATGGGATTCGCCTGAATAAACTTGCCGAATTAAACCACCGAATGGCAGGGCATTTCGGGAACCTTTCACTGCTGGTTTGTGTTCTCTGAATAGCCGAAGCATTGCTTCTCTATGGGGATTTCACTGCCCTCGAACATGCACCGAACAGGCACCGTATGTGCAGGCAATTCGCCAGGATTTGGCGAATTGCCTGCTCTCTGGATAGCCGAATGGCCAAGAAAAGTAACCGAACGCTGAAAATCAGCATTCAGTTACCTCTCTCCAGCCATTCGGATCTCTTTGAATAACCCTGATAGTGTTTTTTTCCCCAATTAAAGCTGTTTGATAAATGTGGTTTTGATAAAGAGCAAGCAAAATATATACGCAAACTCCGAATACCTGGGCTGATAAAAACAGAGAATTACAAAAACAATGCGAGAAACAGGAATGTTAAAATAAATTGTAAATACAAATCAATGAGTGCTATGCAACAGTAATTCCAAACATAATAGAACTGTGCAAAAGTGTGTGTCGATAGTTTTGGAAAATAAAAGAAGAAACACAAAATTTATTTTATTTGAAGCTGATATTAACTGTATATCATTAAATAATGTTAGAATGTGTTAGAATATTTGATATTGTATATTTTTTGTAAAATCGTCCACAACAACTGATCACTCAAGAATTGAGTAGAAATAAAAGGGGTTCTTCAGAAAGAGCCGATCTGGCCCCGAAATGTCACTGAACAGGGAATTTACCCGTACGGTGACATTTCGGGGCCATTCGACTATTCAGAGACCAGGCAGATCTCCAAATTTTGGCGAACTGTCAGTAAGTACAGTGTCTGTTCAACGGCAGTGAAATCCCCCATAGAGCAATGGTTAATCTATTCAGAGAACACCGAACCGCAGATAAAAGTTGCCGAAGTGCCTTGCTGTTCGGTGTTTTCAAAACTGTTTATTATTTTAATCTGCCGTAAAAAGTCTCTTTATTTACAGATTGTTTGGATCTATTATGCATTTTTCAGGATTTATTCAGGAAAATTTTTGTTCCATTTTTTAAAGTCTTTTTTCTTTTTTCTGTAACTGACCTTTTTATTATCAATCATAGGATCTTCGATGTAAATTCCAGGCATTTTCATTCAGTAGTTTTTTGCAAACAACTTTTGACACTTTCAAGCGTTTTGTATTTTGCATTTTTACCCCCGTTCGTCAGCTTTTCTGTTTTTTCCAGCAGCTGTTCTGCGCTGTGATCGGCGGCTTTTTCTGATCTGTTCGGTGGGTTTTTTGCGGCGGTTCCAGCGTGGGTTCGGTGGGTTTTCAGCAGGTGTTCGGCGGGCTTGTGGTGGGTTTTCCATTCATGCTGCTCAAATTGTGCAAGAGTGGTTCAGGGAGCATGAGACATCATTTTCATACATGGATTGGCCACCGCACAGTCCAGACCTTAACCCCATTGAGAATCTTCGGGATAATGCGCTGGAGAAGACTTTACGCAGCGCTGCGACTCTCCCATCATCAATACAAGTTCATTACAAATTAATGCGACTCTGGACTGAAATAAATGTGGATACAATAATACAGTAATAGAGCAGCAGGAAATGCTAGCAGAATGCTTGGTTGTGTAGGGAGAGGTATTAGCAGTAGGAAAAGGGAAGTGCTCATGCCACTGTACAGAGCACTGGTGAGACCTCACTTGGAGTACTGTGTGCAGTACTGGAGACCGTATCTCCAGAAGGATATAGACATCTTAGAGAGAGTTCAGAGAAGGGCTACTAAAATGGTGTATGGCTTGAAGGAGAAAAGTTACCAGGAAAGGCTTAATGATCTTAACATGTACAGCTTGGAAAAAAGACGAGACAGAGGAGATATGATAGAAACATTTAAATACGTAAAGGGAATCCACAAGGTAGAGGAAGGGAGTATATTTAAAAGGAAACAAAGTAGCAAAACAAGAGGACATAGTCTTAGATTAGAGGGGCAAAGGTTTAAAAGTAACATCAGGAAGCATTATTTTACTGAGAGGGTGGTGGATACATGGAACAGTCTTCCAGTAGAAGTGGTAGAGGCCAAAACAGTAATTGAATTTAAGCAAGCATGGGATAGGCATAAGGCGATCCTAAACAAAAGATAAATCAAGGTAAAGTATCCATGTAATTGGGCAGACTAGATGGGCCGAAAGGTTCTTATCTGCCGACATTTTTCTATGTTTCTATGTTTCTACATTGTATAAGCTTGCCATAATCAAAGCAAAAGACGACCCAAACAAATATTAGAAAGATAGAAAGAAAGAAGAAAAGATAGAAAGAAAGAAGGAAAGATAGAAAGAAAGAAGGACAGAAAGAAAGAAGGAAGGACAGAAAGAAAGAAGGAAGGACAGAAAGAAAGAAGGAAGGACAGAAAGAAAGAAGGAAGGACAGAAAGAAAGAAGGAAGGACAGAAAGAAAGAAGGAAGGACAGAAAGAAAGAAGGAAGGACAGAAAGAAGGAAGGACAGAAAGAAGGAAGGAAGGACAGAAAGAAGGAAGGAAGGAAAGAAAGAAGGAAGGAAGGAAAGAAGGAAGGAAGGAAAGAAGGAAGGAAGGAAAGAAAGAAGGAAGGAAAGAAGGAAGGAAGGAAAGAAAGAAGGAAGGAAGGAAAGAAAGAAGGAAGGAAAGAAGGAAGGAAGGAAAGAAAGAAGGAAGGAAAGAAAGAAGGAAGGAAAGAAAGAAAGAAAGAAGGAAGGAAAGAAAGAAGGAAGGAAAGAAAGAAGGAAGGAAAGAAAGAAGGAAGGAAAGAAAGAAGGAAGGAAAGACAGAAAGAAAGAAAGACAGAAAGAAAGACAGAAAGAAAGACAGAAAGAAAGAAAGACAGACAGACAGACAGACAGACGGAAAGACAGAAAGAAAGATAGAAAGAGATAGATATAAAGATAGATAGATGGAAAGATAGAAAGATAGATAGATGGAAAGATAGAAAGATAGATAGATAGATGGAAAGATATCACAGCTTCATATATTTCATAATGACTGCTAAGCGTATTAATACCTGATTCCCACATTCTTTATTTCCTGTTTAATGCAAAATATGAATTAAAAAAATATGTTTAACTTAAATGGAAAATATTCAACGTATTATAAGTGATTTTGAGGAAATAGAAGCTCTGGGTATCCATAATATATTTAATTCCACCCCATGAGGAGCAGCACTGTGTGTGGATGTCAAGTGAGAGACTCGCAGCTGTGATATGATGTCATAGGGCAAAATATAGAAGAATAAGTCACGGAGCTTGAGAGGGTTGTGATCTGTATTGATAACAAAGGGTTTGTGTAGCTCCTCCACTGGCCATTGCTGTTGGAATATCAGTATAAATGGAAAATGGGAAATGATGATAACCACGTTTGTCACCCGTAAAAGAAAGTGTGACTAACATTTATCTACTAGTCACACTTCCGGGAACAATTTAGGCAAGATCTGATGGAGCTGGCCATAAATCTGCCCCTGAAAGAAAGCCAGTAGAAAAATATTTTCTACCTGGTGATAAAGTACAGAGTCTAGCCTCAAAATGCCAAGAGAACAAATATTTGTATTCTGGAGGCATTTTATGGACTGCCAGCCCGCAATAAATATTCCCTCTCCTTCCTTCATCTTTTTCTGTCCATTATTCAGTCGCGTTATTGAGTTCCAGCTCCGTCGTTATCAGATATATAACTTTTCCCCGGTTTGTTTTTCACTGTAATTATGCAGATTTTCTTCAAGTCTGCTGTTTTCCAGTTATAAATAAAATGTCTTACATAACACTGTTTGAATTATTTAAATCACAAGAATGGCATTTAATGTCGCATAATCGATTTAACTATTGGGGTGCTGAGGGGTATCAAAACTGTGTTGAATCACGCCTAGCACTTAAAGGGTTATCTATATAAAACCCAACAAGTATAAACCACGTGTGACGTAACACTCGGCTACAGCTCGGCTGCTAGGAGGTGACCCCATATGACGTCTGCAGACGCTGCTGCCTTCCAGCCTGTGCTCCGCATGCTTGGTTCACCTTCCTCATCCGGGTTAGCATTCTACACGCTGAGAGTTACCCCCACCAGCTTCACCCTTATAAGTCCTTAAAGGGGACAAGATACCTCCAGACCCAGACACAAATGGTTCCCAAAAATACCAGATAGAACTGGTAATCCCAATCACATGAGTCACCAAACAGCCAACACCAGAAAGCTATTAAATAGGGGTTTAATACATAAAAAGACAGCGCAGGAAAAGGGATAAATGGCACAGACAGATACATAAAATAAAAGAAAAAATAAACACGACAGCTAAACTCACGGTCCCTGCATGTAAAGTTCTGGTTCCAGTGGACTTGGAATAAGATGAAAAAACGGGTATGCACACAAGGTGCAACAAGAGTGGCCAGGAAAAGGGTTAACTTTATTAAATCTAAAATGTCACAAACCAACCAAAAGGTGAAGCGAATCTGAATGAAATTGGTCAAAAAACAACAATTGCAGGAGGCGAAGGGTTACACGTCAGAATTAAGTTGCCCAAAGGACATACACAGTTAGGGCTAGTCGCTAACTATACCTCAGTGGTTCGAGCCACCTACATACCCAATATTAGAGGAAGCTGAGGGGGAACCAACATATAAAGCCATACAAGAGACCAATCAAAAAGAAGAGATAAAGTGACTGTTAAAACCAATAATAGGGCATAACTCAACGCGTTTCGCCCGAGCCGGGCTTAGTCTAGAGCAGACTTGGAATAGGAGGAGCGGAAATCAGAGTTCAGTCCACATGCACGTAGATGTTATTTCTTGTTGTCCACACGCTGAACTCACGCAGCAAAGAGTGGTTTCCTTTAACCCCTTACCATAAATTCACCCCCTCTCACCCAGGGACATCCAGCCCTGAGAAATGTGCTTCAAAATTACTCTGGTGCATGTAATCTGCGCTGGCCAAACCATTTGGCTATTTTAGGTCTCCATGGTGACTCCGTGGGGAGCCAGGCTACAAGAAATTCCATTTTGAAATGAGGGGACACCATCAGGGTTATTCAAAGAGAATCGAAAAGCCACTGCACGTTCGGTGACTTTTCGTTCTCTTCAATTCGGTGCGATTTGGCGATCCCATTTCGGCGACCCTGTGGTGTATTCAGCAAGAACCACAGGGCCGCCGTAATGCAGGGAAAAGTCGCCGCAAACCCGACGAAAACTCACCGCAAAACGAGGGTGACCGCACACCAAAACATCTGGATTAACCCGTCGAAAACGCTGGAAAAACCCGAGCTGGAGCTGATCACACGCAGCGCAGCCGCCGGAAAAAGCCGACACCACAGACGAATGCAGTGAATAAATTAGAAAAACAGTTTGCTTGAATGTTTGAAAATGTAAACGCTGTTTGCAAAGAAACTACTGAGCGAAAAAGTCTGAAATTTACATATGAGGTCCAGGGAATGATAATAAAAAGGGCTGTTACAGAAAAAATAATTAAAATTACATTTTTTTTTAAAAAGAAAAGAATCGGAAATTTAAAAAAAAAAATCCTGAAAAATGCTTAAAATATCCTAAAAAATCTATAAATAAAGAGACTCTTTACTGCAGAATTTTATAATGAACGGTTTATTAGATATTGAATTAAAACGGGAATATTTTTAACATTGAAGCCTATGGGATTCTCCTGAATGAATTTGCCGCATGAAACCACCGAATGGCAGGGCATTAGAGGAACCTTTCACTGCTGGTTTGTGTTCTCTGAATAGCCGAAGCATTGATTTTTCATGGGGATTCACTGCCCTCGAACAGGCTAGGATTTGGCGAATTGCCTGCTCTCTGGATAGTCGAATGGCCAGGAAAGGTAATTCAGTTACCTTTCTCAAGCAATTCGGAGCTCTTTGAATAACCCTGAAAGTCTTTTGATGATTGTGCTGATGTCCCCGACCGTAGCTGTTTATGGTTTTTTTAATTTTTTTTATTTTTATTTAATTACATTTTCCTTTCCAGACGTCTAGGTTTGCACACCTGTGCAGCTTTATGTTGTTTCTCCGCTGAGTGCTTCTATGTCTGTTTCCAGTTGGCCATGCGTGGCCATTGTTTTTTCTTACTTATCGTATCAATGGCAATATCTCAAAATGAAAATGATTAATAATAATAATAAAAAATTGTCCTGTAAAAAAATAATAATGAGGTCTGTTACAGAATTAAAAAAATGAGGGAATTAAAAATTTCACCTATAAAAATCTAGAAAAATAGCAAAAAAGTTCTAAAAAATAAATAAATAAAAAGACTTTTTGATGAAACTGAAAAGAATAAATGGTTGAATAAAATAATAATTAGAATTTAACATTGAAACTTATGGATTTCGCCTGTTTAAACCTGTCGAACTAAAGCACCGAAAATCTGGGTTATAATGAACGGTTTATTAGATATTGAATTAAAACGGGAATATTTTTAACATTGAAGCCTATGGGATTCGCCTGAATAAACCTGCCTAATTCAACCATCGAATGGCAGGGCAATTCGGGAACCTTTCACTGCTGGTTCTTGTTCTCTGAATAGTCGAAGCATTGCTTCTCTATGAGGATTCACTGCCCTCGAACAGGCACCGAACAGGCACCGTATGTGCAGGCAATTCGCCAAGATTTGGCAAATTGCCTGCTCTCTGAATAGCCAAATGGCCAAGAAAGGTAACCGAACGCTGATTTTCAGCGTTCGGTTACCTTTTCCAGCAATTCGGATCTCTTTGAATAACCCTGCATATGGTCCGGGCCTTTGTGAATTACAACTTGTAAGATATTAAAGAAATTAAACCAACAGGTCAGGATCTGTACCTGTACATAGACACATTGAGGTATATACAGTATATATATTGGGGACACACACAGATATATATATATTGGTGGGCTTCCAAACACAATTAGGAAGCTTTCCGTCACACCACGTTGTAATCCGATACAAAGAAATACAATCTTTACACAGGAATTTTTATTTTTTTTTACTTCTGGTAAACCTCTTGCCCTCTGAGCGAATTTGAGGCTCAGTGTCACGTGACAAGTCCAAAGGACGTTCAGGAAAAGGAATGATAAATCGCATTATTTAAGGGAAGAGGACACTATCTGCAGACATGATCGTATCCAATAATCAATGTGCATGCATAATTCAGATTTGGTGAAGGAGGATTACTTTTATTTCTCTGCTGTGTCTTTTTTGTACTTCGATGGCCTCGAAGGAGAGATACAATGGAAACATTCATATTAAATATGCACTGCTCTTGGCTGTTTCCCTATCTCTGTTTTGATACGCCATTCTCTGAAGAAATTATTGCAGATGTATAGTCAGTTTTTGTTTAAATGTTAAAACTGGTGTGGATTGGGAAATTAAACAAAGAGAATTCCTTTCTGTAGATGCAGGATATTCTTCATTTTGCTCGTTATACTCCTGCATCGCATCACACATACAGAAGACTGATGTCATAGTTGTAAAGCAATGACACCAAATTTATCTGGAGGAACATTAAAGTGGAGGGTCGCAACAGTTACAGTTCTCTTGCTTCACAGCCTGATTATTTACTTTATACAAGAAGTCCTGGGACCTTATTCCAACCTGGACCCTAAGCTAAGCGCTCAAGCAGTACAACATAATGGCTCGAGTGCTTAACTTGATTTTTACACACCCTATTCCATCAGAGATGCAAACTTTGCTTGAGTCTTGGACATCGTGACTTCTTAATATACATTCAAGTCTCTTATTTTAAATGGGAGACATTAACCCTTTCACGCTGGGAAGATGGCGTCCGATGGGAGAGCTTTATCACCGCCGGTTGCATACTAGTAGCCAGCTAGTCCAGTGGTCCTGCTAGCCGGCTGCAGTGGTGGGCCGTCCTTCAGCCCACTCACGCAGCGGATGCACGTCATTGGCTGCTGGGGGACGTACTGAACCAGGCCGTTCCGCCGCAGTGAATGGCACTTGGCGTATGCCAACTAGTGGACAGGGCTGGAGGCCCATTGACATCAGAGGGCATACTATGCCGCCCCACGGCTTCAAGGCCCATGTGCTGAAGCGACGGCATAATGTGGAGCCTGCAGACGAAGAACAAGCTATTCCAACTTGGCATATTCTTCATTTGTGCCTGGTGTTATTCAACAATGAATAACGACTTTCAAAGGCTAGCGTTAAGTGATTTCACTTCTGCAAAATCCCTTAACACAGGAATCTAAACCCACCAAAAAATCCCATACTAACCTCAGATCCCTCGGTGGAGAGAGTGTTGCAATCCCCGACTTCCTCTCTCTGTGTGGGCAGCTGTACACTGAGTACAAATAGTTCCCAGTGTTCCTCAGTGAATCCTTCAGCTGGATCTCACTTGCACAAGCTCTTGCAGAGCTCAAGCAGGATCATGTCTGGCCCGCATGGAGTGCTACGGACTCTGGCAGCTGATAACAGCGCTGGTACTCAGTGCCACCGCCATTATCATCCTTGGGTCTGAAAGTAGTGTGACTCGAACTGCTGACAAAGTGACTCGGTTGGAATACAGACATAAAAGAGGAGCTGCAAATAGAAATGGTTTGTGCTCAAGTTTTCCATTTGCACCTCACTTTTAGCAACTTGTTTGGAATCAGGTCCATGGAATTAACTATTTCTGGGTTGTAAACTGAAAATAAATCCCACAGGAAGGTACGTTCACATGTATACTGACATAGAGATAACATCTTTATTCCCATTGTCTGTATTCTGTTTTCCAGTGTTAAGCAGTAAAGCTATCAGCTTCATTCTACTAATCTACTCAGGGGTCTAGTCTTACATAGGTCAACTAAGAGCCTTATTCCAGTCTGGCTATTATCCCTTTCACTACAAAGTGTTTTTCCAAAAATCCACTGCCAGGAACAAGTGTATTTTTGGGAAATCATTTTTAATTAATTATATAGTAGCAAATATTTGGGAATATTCCCAATGTACCTCTTACTGTAATAAACTATTTGCCAGGCATTTGTTGCCATCTACTGGCCAAATAGAGTTCCTGTAGTTAGAACTGCAGCTTGTGTCTCTATGCCAGCCGGGGAATGCCAGGGCATTCCTTAGCCGATTTTAACCAGTTTTAGAACCTTGGGCATTATGCCCACAGGGCTAAAACTTGGGGAGGGGCTAAAACTTCAAGGGGGGGACCTTCTGGAGCCCAAATGCAACAAACGAATGTCATTTGCAGTGGCCGAATGGCCCCGAAATTACACCGTATGTTGACATTCACCGTTCAGTGCAATTTTGGGGCCAATTCAGTGCTCTTTGAATAACCCTGAATGTTAACAAACATGTAAAATAATTGTTCCCTAACCGGACCTCTACAGATGGAGCATTTCCTAATTTAATAGCAGTCCTATTGTCTGTGGAAAAGGGTTTATAAGAACATTAATTATTTATCTCCAGTTATCTTTAAAGGAAAGAAGACGCTTTAGCAATAGCAGATGTACTCTGGATTACTTAAATCGAGTCTGAGCACCATCAAGCCGACATGCTGTGCATTTATTTGAAAATTCGAACAAAGAGCACTAGTGCACTTTGATCATGTCGAGACGTCTGTTCTTCCATTACTCTCGTAATACTGAAAGCAAATAAGTGTCCTCCCCTAGGAATTTAGACGTTGTAACGGTAATATGGTAACAGCCCAGATTTAAACACAACATTCTTCATTTAAAGCTCCACATTAACGTGTTCATATTAGTAACATTTTCATACCTGAAACAACAAAGATTAACCCCCTAGTGACCGGGCGGTTTTACGATTGTCTGTCCGAAAGTGCCCGTCGCTGTTTTTATGTTTCTGCGCTGTTTGTGTTTAGGTCAAATTTTCCTCTTACTTGTTTATGCAACCCACACATCTTATATACCGTTTTTCTCGCCATTAAATGGAATTTCTAAAGATACCTTTTTTCCATCATAATGTAGAATTTACTATAAAAAATTATGAATTATGTTGAAAAAATGTAAAAAACACACTCCAAAGGAGCCCGTCCCCTTTCCTATTCTACACTGCAGGCACCGGGGGGCACCTGGCAATGACGTCATTTGGACAGCCGGGCCCCATGAATAGGTGGGGCAGACTTCCAAATTGCCAGGCCGCTGCGGGAACCCGGTCAGAGAGGTGAGTATAGGGAGGGAGGGGGGTTAGAAGATCATGATGTACATAGTAAGTCCTTGGTCGTTAAGGGGATTTTCCCACAGGACGTACGGTGTACGTCTTCGGTCAGGTAGGGGTTAAAACACAAACAATATATAAACAATTACTATAGTTGAAGTAAATTTTTTCTGAAAACCTTCATACTTAGAAAGTAAATTTATGAATTGTTAAGATGATGACGGCCTCCCCTGACAAGTGCCCTCTTCATTATCTATGCAAAGAGTACACTATATAGAATTAGATCCAATATTTCTTCTTCAAGGGAAATTATTGATTTAAAACAGGAGGAGGTAGGAAACAGAGTGGTTAAAAACTCTAAGCTCATCTGTCCCCTCCAAATCCCTCCTCCCTTTTTAACTCTTTAGTTTCCTTTAAAAATTTACCTGAATCCAGTACTAGTCTCCCTCTGATCTCTGCAGGGATATGACATGTTTCCAGCTCAGTATGTCACGTGACTGCAGGGAGGCTGGGCACTCCAGCCAATCCAGTGGCTCTCAGTCCAGGAAGGCTTTGATACCATTGGATATGGCTAGTTCTCAAAGGTCTCCAAGCCCAAGAAACCTGAGCTGTGCGATCACTGAGCTGAGGTTCTGGGCAGGGTTGGATGGATGAATTTACCCCCCCTCCCCTCGAGCTCCCAGACAGAGCCGGCAGCTCACACTCATGTGGCCACTCAGAAAAGATTGAGTCAGCACACTGTGTAGAGTGTGAGGTTTAATTATTTTGTCTATATTGATGCCTTTTTGTATATGTATGTGCATGAAACAAGAGAATGAGCCAAACCAATGGAATTCTTTCGAAAGACAAATTACACATTCTGATTCTTGGTGCATTTTTACGTAACGGGGACAGCGAGATTTAACCGGCATCAGATAATTGAATACTAATGTAACATTTTCTAGACGATACTGGAATTCTCCGCTTCTGACTCTTTTATCAGAGATTTTTGATAAATGTAATTAAAGGAATTTTGCTAAGAGCATTAATTGATGCTGAGAATGGTGTTCACCAGGACAGACATAAATGTCTATGCTTGCAACAAATCGACGGCTTGACTTATCTGGAAAGCTGAAGGGTAAAGCAGCATACTTGAGCTACTACACACACAATCTAATTAGTTTTTTTTTTCTATTTTGCATCAATGTAATATTGACTTGGAAACACGAATGCATAAAAGGAAATCCAATAAATAGTCATAGAACCATCTGAATGCAAGACTCTCTGTGTCTCTACACAATTGCTAATCGTCTGGTGGCAATGCACGCAGGAACTGTGCAAATAAAAGCATTTATTTCAGAAGTGACAAATGTGCTGCTTACTCTTGCGGAAGTCTACCCAACCATGGATTATCCTTACTGGTGCCATGTGTTTTTCATACAGAGTAGTCCTAAAAATACAGTGGCTTGATGGGCACTTTTTACATATCATACGATCAAGCTGCTCCTGTAACAGCTCAATCTGGTGACTGTTCTTGTCACTCCATTAAATACAGAATACCATCTGACTGCTTCTTCACTAAATCGTTCTGGCACAGTTTGGAGCTATGTGTTGGTGCATTGGCTTAATGAAGGTGGAAATTGGTTCCAATCAAGCGACATTCACATGCTGCAGTAGTGCTAAATAGAGTTATCGCCTTCCTTCTTCAAGGTCCCTTTTACCCCGTATAAATCCTCCACTTTGCCACCATCAAGTACAACCATACCATCACTCTGCCTCCTTCATGCTTGACAAATATTGTCAAGAAATTTTTGATGATATAGCAGATATTTTTTCCATCCACAAGGGGTTATCTCATAGGTTCCGGGCAATTCAGACAGTCAACCCAGCAGCAACAGTGATGCGAGGGATGTTGACGACGAGCTGGTCACACCACGGTTCAAACATAACAGAAGCTGTTTCATTCAGAGCAACGTTTTGGCTCCAACAGGAGCATGACAAAGGTCCGTGTTGGAGCCGAAACGTTGCTCTGAATGAAACAGCTCCTGTTATTTTTGAACCGTGGTGTGACCGACTCTTCATTCATTGCATCACTGTAACAAATGGTGTGGCCCGACGCAGCACCTGGCAGCTGAGCGTACTAGTAAAATCTGCGTGGCATTAACCTCCCTGGCGTTAATCCCGGTGTGGCTCGGGGTTAAATTTCAGTATCAAAGCGGTAACCCCGAGCCACTTCCGCGACTTTACATACCTTGTCCCTGCGTTCCCTCGATGTCCTTCTGCTGTGTCCTCCAGCAGATCGTGGCAACTTGCTTCCACCTTGCCTTCTGTGCGCGTGCTGCGACGCAGGGGTGCAGGACCTGGCGGGGGATGCAGAAAAATAAAATCACATTTTAAAAAATCATATTTAAAAGAATTTACCGATTTGACATAATAAAAATATGTCATAATCAGAACGCCAGGGAGGTTAAGAGTAGAAACATAGAAAAATGTCGGCAGATAAGAACCTTTCGGCCCATCTAGTCTGCCCAATTACATGGATACTTAACCTGGATTTATCTTTTGTTTAGGATAGCCTTATGCCTATCCCATGCTTGCTTAAATTCAATTACTGTTTTGGCCTCAACCACTTCAACTGGAAGGCTGTTCCATGTATCCACCACCCTCTCAGTAAAATAATGCTTCCTGATGTTACTTTTAAACCTTTGCCCCTCTAATCTAAGACTATGTCCTCTTGTTTTGCTACTTTGTTTCCGTTTAAATATACTCCCTTCCTCTACCTCGTGGATTCCCTTTACGTATTTAAATGTTTCTATCATATCTCCTCTGTCTCGTCTTTTTTCCAAGCTGTACATGTTAAGATCATTAAGCCTTTCCTGGTAACTTTTCTCCTTCAAGCCGTACACCATTTTAGTAGCCCTTCTCTGAACTCTCTCTAAGATGTCTTTATCCTTCTGGAGATACGGTCTCCAGTACTGCACACAGTACTCCAAGAAGACTGAAGATTGACAACAATCACAATGCAATCTTCCTATTTTACTTTTACTGTGTTTAATTGTTACCTGCACATCCCATTTTACAAATAAATGTTGTGATGATTTTCTTTTTTTTAACAAAAAGCGATTTGAAGCAAAAGAGTTAAACAGATTTTACTCCTGTGACATCCTGAAAGCCTAATATATCAGAATTATATTTAAATTAAAGTTATACCATCTCTAACAAAAACAACACTTTAATATTTAACAGACAGGATAGAACACATAGCTTCATATTTATTGTCACGCTAAATTTAGCTAGCATCCAGTAATAACATACCGTATATCAAATGTACATATTTATTTGGGCAATATTAAAATTCTTTCTTAAAAATTCAGATACAGTTTTATCTCAGCACTTATTCTTCCATTTTTCTTTTGTTATACACAGCAAATGTAGTCATAGGCCAAATGCATTTTAACTGTACCCTTAAAAATATAAATAAAATCTTATTGGTGGAGAAATCATATTCAAATAAGACTTTTTAAATTTGTTCTCTTTAAATTTTTTTGTATTCAGTCTTGTATATAATGCACCACTAGGGATGAGCCAAATGCCCCCGTGTTCGGTTCGACTTCGAACTCGAACAATTTCAAAAGTTCGAGTTCGAACTCGAACACGATCAAAACTCAATGTAAGTCAATAGGACTCGAACGTTCGATTTTTAGAGTGAACTCCACGAGGGCCTATATGCTACATATTTGCCATAAAAGGTGTATGGGGGTCTGGGTAGTGCCCTGGGGGACAGGAAACAAGGACAAAAAGTAAAAAAAAAATGTTTTTAAAGGAACAGGGAGTTATCCATGAAATAAAGGTTAAGAACAAAAACGAAAAATTCCTTCAAATATCGTGCCTAGGAGGTCCCCATAACCTGCCTGTGAAGTGGTGGATTTGTAGGATGTATAGAAACATTACATTTCAAATAATGGTAAATGTTTTTTCTTTAATCTATTCATAAACAACTGCTTGGTGCGGCAGCCTGTATGAAAAGAGGAGACATTTTAGGACACGCAGAACAAGTTTAGTGATTTTTTTGGCTAAATTATGGTGAAATTTATGCAGGCTTTGGATGAAAGTAACAATAGGTGCTTTAAAATTGGGCCTTTAGTGTCAGCAACAGTGCCGTCACACCGTAACCCCTCTGTGGTATTGTGGAAGAATGCAGGGTTGGACCCTGCGGTCAAATATTAAAATGATATGAATCTGGTACAGGCATCAGTGCACCCAAATATTTTGCCTTTGGTGGCAGCAAGTGCCTTCACACCGTAACCCCTCTGTGGTATTGTGGAAGAGTGCAGTGGTGGACCCTGTGGTCCAATATTAAAATGATATGAATCTGGTATAGGCGTCAGTGGCAGTGCACCCAAATATTGTGCCTTTGGTGGCAGCAAGTGCATTCACACCGTAACCCCTCTGAGTTATTGTGGAAGAGTGCAGTGGTGGAGGTTTTGGTAATGCAGAAGAGATCCCCGATCTATTCAGTTACATCAGCAGCTATAACAAAACCGGGTCAGCAATGCTTAGGCACTTGTACTGCGCTACTGTATATTGTGAGAATTGGCGCACACCATTAGCAACAGGAAGCAAACAGAACAGGCAGGGAATACACAGAGAGAATAGTCAAATGGCAGGCAAAGTCGGCAACAGATTGGGTCCTCAGAACAAGCAGGGTCAGTAACAAGTATACAAACTGATTCGTAAGCTAGCGATGCGGGAATAAAGGCTGAGACACACTGAGCGTGTAGCGACGCACAGCGTAGCGAAGCGAAGAGAAGCAAACATTTTGCAGGCCTGACTTCACTCCACTCCGCCTCGCAGCGTGTCTACACTGCATTACGTTTGCTTCTTCACCGCACTGGACAGGAATCCACAAACTAAATTAAAATGTACACAAAAAACCGTTTTATTTTCACAAAGCACATGTTATATAGGCAAAAAAATTCTACTGAATAAAATACATAAAAAATTACTGTTAATTTAATAGGAATAGTATAAAAATATAAAAAAAGGTAACCCCTGATCATATATATTATAGGGACACGGAGCGCTGTGTATAGAGTAGGGATGCATTGATACCACACACAGGCATATACGTATATATCAACACGCAGACCTATATATACATATATCTCAACATGCAGATATATATATGTATACACCCACCCACAGACCTCAGACCATATATACACATACGCACATGAGGGGGTGGCATGTGGACAATCTCAACTAAATGTGCCTCCCCCATTTGGCTGATCCCTCCAGAAGAAATGTTGAATCCGACAGAGCAGAGAATATATATATTATTCTCTGCTTTATCGAATTTAACATTTCTTCTGGAGGGATCAGCCAAATGGGGAGGGGGCAATTAGTTGCCAAAATGTGTGTGTAATACAAGTCTCGGTACAGTGGCGGAAGTACCAGGGTCGCAGCGGTCGCAGTTGCGACCGGGCCCTGGCATTCCGCCACTGGAGGGGGGCCCAGCGCCGCCGCCAGATTCCGGCAAAAAGCGCCGGAATCTGGGAGCCGCGCGCTGGCCGTCCCTCTCCCTACGCGAGCGGCCGCTGATATGCAGCTTGGCCGCTCACGTGGGAGAGAAACCACCTGACCAGCGCACGAGACCTCGCGCTGATCAGGTGGTTTCCGGTGAGCGGCCAAGCTGGATGTTTCCAGCGTCCGCTCGCCAAGGAGGAGAAGACGCTGGAGGAGAAGACGCCGATGGAGCCTGCCCGGGGCCAGCAGAGCAGGTAAGAAAGAGCTGGGGCAGAATATCCATGAGCTGGCTGGGGCAGTATATCCATGAGCTGGCTGGGGCAGTAATACTCATGAACTGGCTGGGGCAGTATATCCATGAGATGGGGCAGAATATCCATGAACTGGCTGGGGCAGAATATCCATGAGATGGGGCAGAATATCCATGAACTGGCTGGGGCAGAATATCCATGAGCTGGCTGGGGCAGTATATCCATGAGCTGGCTGGGGCAGTATATCCATGAACTGGCTGGGGCAGTATATCCATGAGATGGGGGCAGTATATCCATGAGATGGGGGCAGTATATCCTTGAGCTGGGGCAGAATATCCATGAGCTGGCTGGGGCAGAATATCCATGAGCTGGCTGGGGCAGAATATCCATGAGCTGGCTGGGGCAGAATATCCATGAGCTGGCTGGGGCAGAATATCCATGAGCTGGCTGGGGCAGTATATCCATGAGCTGGCTGGGGCAGAATATCCATGAGCTGGCTGGGGCAGTATATCCATGAGCTGGCTGGGGCAGTATATCCATGAGCTGGCTGGGGCAGTATATCCATGAGCTGGCTGGGGCAGTATATCCATGAGCTGGCTGGGGCAGTATATCCATGAACTGGCTGGGGCAGTATATCCATGAGCTGGCTGGGGCAGTATATCCATGAACTGGCTGGGGCAGTATATCCATGAGCTGGCTGGGGCAGAATATCCATGAACTGGCTGGGGCAGTATATCCATGAGATGGGGGCAGTATATCCATGAGATGGGGGCAGTATATCCTTGAGCTGGGGCAGAATATCCATGAGCTGGCTGGGGCAGAATATCCATGAGCTGGCTGGGGCAGAATATCCATGAGCTGGCTGGGGCAGAATATCCATGTGCTGGGGCAGTATATCCATGTGTTGGGGCAGTATATCCATGTGTTGGGGCAGTATTTCCATGAGCTGGGGCAATATATCCATGTGTGGCCTGGGGGCAATATATGTCCATGTGAGCTGGGGGCAATATATGTCCATGTGAGCTGGGGGCAATATATGACCATGTGAGCTGGGGGCAATATATGTCCATGTGAGCTGGGGGCAATATATGTCCATGTGAGCTGGGGGCAATATATGTCCATGTGAGCTGGGGGCAATATATGTGTCCATGTGAGCTGGGGGCAATATATATGTCCATGTGAGCTGGGGGAAATATATATGTCCATGTGAGCTGGGGGCAATATATATCCGTGTGAGCTGGGGGCAATACTATCTTTTTTATATTGCAGGAAAAAAAAAGGTAAAAATATGGATCTTTTTTTGGGGGGTTGGGGGCCTTCATGGATTCTTGCACCGGGGCCTCAGGTTTCTAGTTACGCCACTGTCTCGGTATATATATTTATAAGAATATAGATATATATCCTATATATCTATCTATCTATATATATATTTATATATATATTCATACCTGCCCTTACCTTCCCCTATAAATTTGCTAAAAATATACAAATAAAAAAAACAAACCACTGCCTGAGACCCAACGCAGCCCACATGCCACCCCCCTCTACCTGGCTGAATGTATCTAATATATATAATTAAATACATTCAGCCAGGTAGAGAAAGAAAAAAAAGTTTTATTTTATGTTCCCGGGGACATTTAATAATGTCCTCGGATTTGTTTTTTAGAAATGTGTCGCCTTACCTTAGCCTGGTGGTCAGTGGGGGCTCCCGGGATCCTGGTTGTGGGGGGGTCTGCCATTGCCGCATGTGCAGTGGCTCCCTCCCTGCTCCGCTTGTCTCTGCCACATGCACCCGGGCGGCTAGCCCGCGCAGTCGCAGCTCTGTCATCCGGCGGCCGCATGCTCCTCAAGGGGATCCTTGGGAGGCCCTGGCAGGCTGCCCTCTACAGTGCCTGATTAGAGGGCCGTGTCTGCCTGATGTTTTAGTAATAAGAATGTTTTATCCCATAGGCTTCAATGTTAAAAATATTCCCATTTTAATTCAATATCTAATAAACCCTTGCTTATAATATTCTGCAGTAAAGAGTCTCTTTATTTCTAGATTTTTTAGTATTTTTTTATACTTTTTCCAAAAAATAATAATTTCAAACTTTTGGCGAACGTCCCAAAAAAGTTCGAAGTTCGCTAGGCTTGTGCACCGATTTTTTTTTCGGTTCGATTCGGTTCAATTTTTTGGATTTTTAAACTTTTCGGTTCGGCTCGTTTCGACCGATTTCTGTTTCGATTTGGTTCGGCTCGACTCGTTTTTCGTGTACATTTTTTTTCCGAATATCGACCATTTTTCGTATTTTCGTGTCACTTTGCTCGTTTTTGTATCGACTTTTCGTAATTTCGGGAATTTTCGTTATTCGGAATTGTACATGTTTTCGGAATATCGATCGTTTTTCGTATTTTCGTGTCACTGCTCGTTTTTTGTATCGACTTTTCGTAATTTCGTAAATTTTAGTTTTTCGGAATTATACATGTTTTCGGAATATCGACCGTTTTTCGTATTTTCGTGTCACTTTGCTCGTTTTTTGTATCGACTTTTCGTAACTTCGGAAATTTTCGTTTTTTCGGAACGTCTGTTCTCCTCGTTTCAAAGCAATAAATTTCGATTTGACACATTTCAAGTCCATTCGAAAATTCCGAAAATATTTTGTTTCGGCTCGGAAAACTTTTCGGATCTGCCATTTTCGGATCTAAAAATTTTCGGAAATTTGGCCGCATCCGAAAACACGAATCGGGAAATTTCGTGAAAATTCCGAAATTCCGAAACCCGAAACGCACATCCCTAAAGTTCGCGAACTTTTGAACGGCCAAACAGCTCATCCCTATGCACCAGAAGGGATATTATTGATTTGAATGAAATCGTATCCTGCATATCTTTAGTACAACTCTCTGGGGGTTGGTTATTTAGAGAGCGCCGAAATTTCACCGATTTCAGTTCAACCCTGGGGAGAATTTAGCATTCACTGCAGGGTCCCCGAAGTGCGTTGAACGGGATCAGCGGAAAACGCTGTCAAACAGACCGCCAAAAGCAGCCGACGATCCGCCAAGTGCCAGCAAACTGACTGCTGATTGGTCACTGAATGCACTGAAAAAGTCGATCAGCTGCCGAACTGAGGGTAAAAAAACCCAAACTCTGCTATTTTTTAAAAGACGTTTAAAACAATAAAATGCAGGAAAATGTGTGGAAATAATAATAAAAGGTCCTATAAAGGCTAGCCCGGGTGAGTGACTTTGGGTGGATACTGCAGCCCTGCCCGCCCAATTTGGTCTCAGGTCACCATGTGGACTCTTACTCGGCCTCCGGTGGTCTCAACGGCTGTTGGTGTGGGCTGGGAATGCCCGCTTTCCCTCACACCCCCCTTCATGAAAGGGTGTTTAGTTTTTGCTTATGTCCCGGTCGGCCTATTCAAAGTCTTTTGATGATTGTGCTGATGTCCCCGACCGTAGCTGTTTATCGTTTTTTTCATTTTTTTTATTTTTATTTAATTAAATTTTCCTTTCCAGACGTCTAGGTTTGCACACCTGTGCAGCTTTATGTTGTTTCTCCGCTGAGTGCTTCTATGTCTGTTTCCAGTTGGCCATGCGTGGCCATTGTTTTTTCTTACTTATCGTATTGATGGCAATATCTCAAAATGAAAATGATTAATAATAATAATAATAAAAAAATGTCTGTTACAGAATAAAAAGCGGGAATCAAAAATTTCACCTAACAAAATCCAGAAAAATAGCAAAAAAGTTCTAAAAAATAAATAAATAAAAAGACTTTTTGATGAAACTGAAAAGAATAAATGGTTGAATAAAATAATAATTAGAATTTAACAATTGAAACTTATGGAATTCGCCTGTTTAAAACTGGCGAACTAAAGCACCGAAAATCTGGGCATTTCACCAACATTTCGGTGCAGTTTGGCATTCTCTGAATAGATTAACCATTATTTCTCTATGGGACAGTTTTTCTGCCACCGAAGATCGCCGAATTGCTGCGACCTGGGGCGAACTGCACCGTATTGCCCTGGCAATTCTCCAATATTTGGCAAATTGCCCGCTTTCTGAACGTAGCTCAACTGATTGTATCGTACAGTGAAATTAACAATGCGTTGCCATTCGGTGGCAAGTTCGGCTCTTATTGAATAACGCTTTCTTTTTGAGTTTACAAAATTACATATACAGGGTTATTCAAAATGAGATGAAAAGTCACCGCACGTTCGGTGACTTTTCATTCCCTGCTCTTCGGGACGAGTCGGCGATTCCTAGTTCGCCGGCTCTGCAGTATATACAGCAAGCACCGTAGGGCCCCCGTAGTGCAGGGAATACTCGCCGCAAACCCGCAGAACACTTGCCGAACACTCGCCGAATACTTATCGAACACTCACCGAAAACCCGCAGCAACCGCCGCAAAACCCAAGCAGCCGTCGATCACAGAGCAGAGCAGCTGCCGGAAAATGCCGACACGCAGACGAACGGGGTGAAAAAAAAAACAGTTTGCTTGAAAGTTTGAAATTTGAAACGCTGTTTGCAGAAAAACTACTTATCGAAAATGTCTGGAATTTACATATAAGATCCAATGAATGATAATAAAAAGTAATAAAATGGTCTGTTACAGAAAGATGAAAAAATTATTTAAAAAAACATTTAACAAAAAATAAAAAAAAGGCCTAAAAGATCCTAAAAAAAATCTAAAAATAAAGAGACTTTTTACTGCAGAATAAAATGATAAATGGTTTATTAGATATTGAATTAAAACTGGAATATTTTCACCATTGAAACCTATGGGATTCGCCTGAATAAACCTGTCGAATGAAGCCACCAAACAGCAGGACATTTTGGCAACTTTTCCCTGCTGTTCGGCGTCTCTGAATAGACGAACCATTGCTTCTCTATGGGGGATTTCACTGCCCTTGAACAGGCACCGTATGTGCAGGCAATTCGCCAGAATTTGGCGAATTGCCTTCTCTCTGAATAGCCGAATGGCCCCGAAATGGCACCGTACACTGAATTTCAGTGTCCAGTTACATTTCGGGGCCAGATTGACTCTCTTGGAATAACCCTGTATATATTCAGTATTCCATATCCAATTAAAGCAGCTCCAGTCTGTTTCATCTTAATAATAAAACATTGGTGTGCGTCGTTCTTTGGTTTTTCAAAATGTGCTGTCATTTAATATTACTGCTGTGATTAAATGGGAATATTTTTTACTTTATGTTGCTGTCTGGAGAAGGCTCTGTGAAGCCTAGCAAATATATTAACAAGCTTCCAATATAGAACCACGTTGGGTTTCCTCGCAAATCTTTATGTATAACTTGACTGGCTGCTGACCGCACTTTAACCTCAGCCATCAATCAAGTCATGCAGCACAAGAAGCCGGATATCATCCCAGAGTGCAAGCAGGAAGAGACGTCAGTTATACGCTCACATCGATAACTTGGAATTGAGCCTCGCTAGGGCGAATGTAATAAAAAAAAAACTTTATAAACAAGAGTTACAAATAGGGATGTGCATGGCTGAAAAATTTTTTAGTTTAGTTTGTTTCGTTACGTTTTTAAATAATTTAGTTTTCGGAATTTCGTGACTAATTTCGTTTCGGATTTCGCTTCGTTTCGGATTGATTTGAAATTTCGAATTGATTTGAAATTTCGAATCGATTTCAAATCCGATAGTTGATATCCATTTGATAGTTCATTTGAAATTCGATAGTTGTTGATAACCATTTGTTAGTTCATTTTCAAATTCTTCTTTTATGTGGATGACACAGTGTAAAACAAAATAAATTTGTTATATACCGTTTTGTTTCGTTTCGAATTCGTATCGTATCGATTCGTTATTCAGAAGTAATGCCGAAATACGAATTGTCAAATTTCATTCCAAATTCCAAATTTTTCCAAAACGAACGCACATCTCTAGTTGCAAATTAGAATAACTTATTGTACAAATCAAAACACATCTGGTAAGATTTCTGTATTGGGCCACGGGCAAATAAACAGAATGCAACTAACCTTATTATTCCGATTCCCTTCAAGAACCTAGGACATACTTGAAAACGAGAGAAATCTCAATGTATCCTTCGTGGTAAAATACTTTATAAATAAATAAATAATAAATAAATAAAATAAGACATACATATTTTTTCATATGTGCAATTCAGTATTTTCAAGTCGTAGCAAAACACACAACACAGTGTGTCAATTCACGCTTCTATACTTAGAATGTAACAAGACAAACAGAAATACATATTTATAATCGCAGATTAGAATTTCTCCTTTTGCATTTTATAAGCCTTGAATTGGAAAACTGAGAGGTCTGGCAGCTGAGCACATTTTTTTATTCTTTTATACTCTATGTTTACAGATCCCTCACTATATAAAACGGTAGCAGGTGTTATCAAAAGGCAAGATAATCTACATAAGGAAAATATTTCTAATGCAAGCTTCAGAGCGGCTCATGAATGCTTTATATTGTTGATCTTTTTTTATGAAGCCTGTTATCTAAAGGCTGAATGATTCCTAGTTACCTAGGAACAAAGGCACTTATGTGACACATGGAGACGAAAGGTTGTGTCGTGGATGACTATTATATACAATAAATCTAAACTGACATCTGCACTGACAGGTTTTCTTGGTGAAGTTGCGATTATTTTTAAATTACAATGAAATCGCTATGATGGCACAAAAGGTTGTGCACTGACTGAGGAAGATGTGGTAGAATACACAATATTATTTATTGATGATATTTGTCATTGTTTAATAGACTTTTTCACTTTTTTTTTTCGTTTCGGTATTTTTCCTTCCGGTTTTTTTTTCGTTTCGGGTCATTTTAAAACAGTTTTTTTTTCGTTTACGGTCATTTGTTATTTTACAGCAACTCATAATTTCGGACCAGTCTGAAATTTCAGAGCGTCCGATATCATTTTCGGATCATTTTGGTTTTCGGATCCGATCAATTCAGCGGCTCAGACGTGTTATCGAATCGTATCCGATTCAATAATACACCAAGAACCGCTGAAAGTATCCGTTTCGATAATTTCGGCGGTTTTGCTGCTCTTTTTTTTAACCCTTTCGCTGCTGAGGCATTCCCGCCTCTGTGCTGAGGTCATTTTTACCGATTTTGCTCATCATGTTAAACGTGTTTTGAAGGCTTATTTTAGTATATGACCCAGACATATTATATATCGTTCTTTCGTCAGACTCGGCAGATTCATAATATGTCATTATTATATGTATACGTCATGACCTGTCTGTATATTATAACAAAAAATGCAATAAAATATGAATTTTCAATAATTTACAACGTGTAAAGTGTTTTTTTTTCACATTTTAACAATGCGAGCAATTGCGGTTATATTTTGTATGGGGTGCGCTGTTAAAAAAATTAGAGATGGGGTCTCGTTACATTTTTTTTGGGGAAAATTATGCGATTTTTAACAAACGCACCGCATACAAAAATCGTTAGTGCAGCATCATTGTTCACATTATAATTGAAATGAGAACAATATTGCTGCATTAATGAACCAAAAAAAAAGAGAAAAAATTGTTTATTTTTTTTTATAATTTTTTTTAAAATATTATTTTATTTTATTTTTATTTTTAATTTTCTTTAAAAAAACTTTTTTCATAGTCAAGTTTGGTATTGTTGGAACGGCCATGCTCTGGCCGATCCAACAATATCAAACATTATCCCCTGCCTGCCACGGATCGGGAGATAGGGGGTTCCAATGAACCCCCTATCTCCACCATTGGTGGCAGTTAGGGGTTAACTCCAGGACTGGCGTCATCGTGCTATGCACGATGACGCCGCCTCAGGGGGCATTCCCGGAAGCTTGGCCGACATCCAAGATGTCGGCCAGCTCCGGGAAAGGATCACGAACCGGCGCTTTTCGGTGCCAATTCGTGATCCAGCCCCCATGGGGTTAATTCCAGGTACCGTTAGGAAGGGCAGGCTGTGCCCTTCCAAACGGTGCCTGGATTAACCCCCGCAACGCCGGCGATCAGGAGGGAGAGAGGTCCGAAGGACCTCCCCCCCTCCCTTTCAGGCGCCTCCTCCGCCTCCCGGGGGGGGGGCGCCTGAATTAGGTGTCATCGCGCAGCCGCGATGACACCTAATTAGGCCGGCGGCGGGTTCCGGGTGCTGGGCTGACATCGAGGATGTCAGCCAGCACTGGGGGGGCCAGCGATCGGCCAGAACCTGGCCGAACGCTGGCCCCAAAGGGAGGACGCGCTCAGCGCGTCCACCGCAAGGAACGTTACCTGCGGGTGGACGCGCTGAGCGTGTCCTCCGCAGCGAAAGGGTTAAAGTAACACTCAGCGAATATCGGATCCGATTAATTATCAGATCGAATCCGATTCATTATTGAATCGGATCGGATGATCCGCTGAACCTGAAATGAAAAAAGCCGACAATCCGCCGGACGGGTAAATAAATAAATAAATCGATTGAAAGTGTCAAAATTGAAACGCTGTTTGCAAAGAAAACTACTGAACGAAAACTTTAAAAATAGTTAGGAAACCTAAAATTTCACCCAAAAAATCCTGAAAAATGCCAACAAAAATAAAGAAACAAAATGACATATTGCTGCAAGTGAAAACAATATACAGCTTAAGAGAGATTTAATAAAAACTGGGATTTTTTTACATGAAAACCTATAGCGAATCCTATAAGTTGCAATGTTAAAAAATCCCTGTTCTTTTTACTTTGAAATCATTTTGTTCCATTTTTTTCCGCTATGTGTCATTTTCATTCCATTTTTCTCGTTTCAGATCATTTTTGTTCCATTTGTTATCGATTCGGATCATTTTCGGTCCATTTGATATCGTTTTGGATCATTTTCGAATCGACTTCGATTTGTAATTTCTGCCGATTTGTAATATTGGACGGCCGCTATAAAGTTTTTTGAAAATGAAAGAACTAATCAAAATAAAAATCTCAGACGAAAACAAAATTTTGACGATACAAAATTCACTTGTCAATTGTTAAGAGAGGAGCAAAGGCACCCATGTGGTCCCAGTCTTAACTGCAAAAATGGAGAGCAACAGAGCTCCAAAGCTTCAGTGGATAGATATCTACATAGTTGCGAATATCAATGTTGTCTGCCAGTAATCTTTTACCTCATGTTATTGTGATGAAAAAGCATGCTGAAGAAAGGTAGTGACTTGCACCACCAAATTTCTCTGACTCTTTACAAACTCTACATGGATAAAAGGCATTGGAAAAAGTTGGTACCATGCACAGTAGGATACATGTTACCTCCATGACCTCCACCCAGTCCTTATGCTTGTCTTCCTGTCTCTACTCTCTCACCATCTGTTTCTTTCGTACTAGGTTCCTTTGCTACCACATTTTGCTTTCTCTGTCACTATCACAAGTCTGGAAAGCAGATTCGGATCCTAGTCAGAACACCACACCATCAGGGGTTACTTGTACAAGATACCCAACAATATGTACATGCCTTTATCACAATATTTATCCCGTATAGATTGTAGGTTCCCTTGGGAAAAGGGTCACCCATCTCTTTGTGGTTGTCCAAGCTTCTTCTACCTATCGCTTATCTACCTATCGTAGATACTCGAGTATACCACAAGATTTTGGTGAGAAAAATTTACCTTAAATTTGGAGGGGTTGCGTTATATTCGAGACATCTGCATCACGTGTAAAAGAAAAAAAAACTTGCCCAGCTCTGGATCCAGAGCCTCCCAGAAGTTCCGGTAGACTCGCTGAAGTGATTGCTGAGTCCCGGATGCTTGCAAACACTTCAGGAACGCCCAGATTCGGGAGAGGTGGGATCCATCATGGCCAGAGGGCATGCTCGGTTTAAGCCAATCATTCACCTCGCTCGCCTCCGTCGGCCATCTAATCGCTAGTAAAGAAGACGGGTGGCTGGTGACTTCATACTTGGTAACAACTGCAATCATTCTATAGCAGAGCACCCTGACCTGAGGGGGAGCCTGACTGTGCTTAGAGAACATGGAAGGATTTTAGTTGTTTACCGGTACAGTATAATTTTGCTCCTCGGGTTATATTCGAGTCTTGAGTATTCTCTCATTTCCATAATAAATCTCTATCCATCGCATTATATTCGGGTCGCGCTATACTCGAGTATCTACGGGTTCCTTCAGTATCTATGTTCCTTTCACTATGTAACATTCCTTTACACTTCAATTCCCCCATTTTCTCTCTTCCCTGTCCCCTTTCTTCCACTGTCAATGTTCCCCTCTTCCTTCTCATGCCAATGTTCCCCATGCCACCAATTACTTACACCTTTTCCTATTCTCACTCTAAATTGTCCTGTCTGTCTAACATCAACCTCCTCTTGTCTGTATCGGCTTCTTGTGTCACTGGCTCCTTTTTCTAATTTTCACTGCTGTCGAGGTCACCCCTTTCTGTCCATTCTCTTATATTATTTTGTGGCCTCCACCTATGATCTCCCTCTGTCTAACAGATGGACGCGCCGTACCTGGAAGCGAGCATGACGATTTTAAGCTCTGATGTATAATATTCATGGTATCCATACATAATTAATCAAAATAATTTGCTAAGCTCGGGCAAAGTTGGAAAGCACTCTCTCCTTCTCAACTTTCCGAGGCCAAGAAATAGGAAAGGCCGTAAAGAGTCCGATGGGTGGAATTTCTCCTACTTGTTTTATGATTCTGTCGAACTGACTCAAACAGAGTACAAGTATCCCATTAGTAGAGCGTGGTTAATTGGCCCGGTGGGATTTTGCTGTAAAGTCTTACGGTGATCTCTATCTTGAAACTGACCATCCATTTGGAATTAACCTTACTCCCGACTTTCTGCTTGTGTGTACACCATTTATCAATGATGGGTTGTGTGTGATTTATTTTATGACTCATCTGTAAGTAGTGGATAATGCACATGTTTTAATGAGATTTCCGAACAATTTTTCTTTCATAAATGTCCTCATTTCCACAATATTAACATATGCCAGGCCCGAGGTGCATAAAGTAGCAGTCAATCCTATTTTATTTAATTATGCCATGCTCTTATCTGCTTTATGGCACTATAATAAGATGAATTATGTAAAAAAAAAAAATATTAACTACATGTGCGCTGTGCGAAGGGATCCTATGCCTGTTTTCTTTCGTCAGCATTAGCTTTTAGAAGCGCTTTATACTCGGCGTAGCACCGTGTCTTACAACCAGGTGCCAGGTGGCGCGTTGCAATCTCGAATAGTGTATATTATGGATTGTGCTGTTGGAAGTACTGCCAGATAAAATATGACATATTTCACAGAAATATGTGGATAGAGACGAGCTAATGGGAATGTCTCATATACTGCTGTTCCAGTTACTGCAGGAATTGAATATATGCCACATTTCATAGAAAAAGCAGCCAGCTTGATAGAAATTCAGTTTTATTCGTTTCAGCACTAGCCAATTTCCCACTGCTTAAACAATTCAATCAAAAAGAGGTTCACATTTTTTCTTTTTTGGGGCTGGTGGGTGAATTTGTGCTTTTTTGGAATTGTGCTTTACAGTTATGGATTAAAGTATCGGATTGCAAGTTTTAAGGTAAGGTTTTGCGCTTGAGGTTTTTACCGGTAATTATTTTTAGTGCACCTGTGCCACTGCCAGCCAGATGCTCATTGGTTGCAGTATCCCGTCAGAGGATAGACATGACACTGGTCCTACGATCACTGAGATCTCTCGTCCCTTGATAAGATATGGCAGCGAGTACTTACTTTGCTTCAGTAACGGGTGCTGCCATGTTTCCTCCTCCGTAGAGGAACGTGTTGACGACCATTGCTCATTGCTGTGCGATTGACCCTCAGTGTTGGTGCGCTGACTTATCAGTCACCATGCTGGCAGTCAAATAAGAGCACATAGCGAGCGGAGGGCCTTCTATTAGTACAGCCCTTCTGCTCACAGCTGTCACTTTTCACAGCGACATGCCACCGGAAAGAAAGAGTAAAAAATGCTAACATATTGTGACAGTGTGATTAAGGGCAGGGTAATAGACCACAGGTTTATTATCAGGCGAATGGAGAACGCTCTTTTCCCCCTATAGGGTTAAAGTGTAGCAGAGGTAACATCACTGCTCAAAAAGCATGGAGACATAGGTTTGAATCCCGGCCAGAGCACCTCTCCAGTAAGTGTCCTTGGATAAGACACCTAACGGTACATACTCACCAACCAGGACATACTTGAAACCGAGAGAAATCTCAATGTATTCTTCCTGGTAAAAATACTTTCTCAAAAAAATTAATAATTCCCATCTGATGCCTGTTTAGAACTGCCCTTATAGGAGCTGTGGTTCCCACTGAGAAGGCTTGCTTGGTGCTGGATGCAGCAGGGAAGGAAACTAAATCCTGAAGCTAAAAGGAAAGTACATTTTATTTCTGCTTATTGGTAAGCGGCTTAGCCGCCCAATATTATAGGTAGTAATACTAAGGGCAGTATTACAAAGCTGGTGCTAATTTACCCAGAGCCGTTATGAACTTAACAACTCCATAGACTATAATGGCTCTGGTAAGGTTACAACAGCTCTGGTTAAGTTACCACCAACTTTGTAATACACAGGCGTTTGATCTACATTTGTTTTATCATCCGGTTTGTGATGTACCCTGCAAGTTTCATGGCTCCATAATAAAGAAAAGCGGAAGAACAGATCCCTGGGTCTAGTGGCTATATCACAATATATAGTACATAGAATGACTCCTTGTCAAGTAAGACAGATGTCTAGGTGGGCATGACAGTCACATATATGTTTAAATTATGGTTAGCAGTTAAGCTGTGGAGCAGCATTTTAGGATTAGGAATTAATATTTAGTAGGTTTTCTGTTATTCTATTTTCTAAGCGCAATCATCATTTTTTTTTAGGAGTGAAAACGTGTGTACTTGAATATTCATGTAGGCCAGGGGTCAGAAACCTTGGCCCTCCAGATGTTTTGAAGCTACATCTCCCATGATGCTCTGACATGTACTCATTAGATCAGCTGAGCCTCATGGGATGTATTGCTCCAAAACATCTGGCAGGCCAAGGTTGCTGATGCCTGGTGCAGGCAGTGCTGAGTTAGCCAAAACTACAGATGGGAAGCCTGACAAAATGGATACATTGTATACCCAACAATCACCTCTGACAGCCAATCACAGGATAGTCACAAAACCAGACTGAATAGAAGCCGTATGGAGTGCAAAGAGTATATATATTTTTTTTAAAGGATTTTACCAGGAAGGATACATTGAGATTTCTCTCGTTTTCAAGTATGTCCTGGGGGGTGAGTATGTACCGTTAGGTGTCTTGCCCAAGGACACTTACTGGAGAGATGCTCTTGCCGGGATCGACCCATGTCTCCACAGGCTCTCTCCACACAGAGCAGTGATGTTACCTCTACTCCACCCAGCCGGTATTGCATCTGTTAAAATGATATGAGAGATAAAACTGTGTCCTTCATGATTTTATTTCTAGACACACTCATAACTATACATGAAGGGCCATATTACAATCATGACGCTAATGTTAGTGCACTGCTCACCTGTGTGAGCATTAACGTTAGCATTGGTGGCCCTAGCGCTGGCGCACCATATTACAATCCGAACGCTAACAGGTTAAAAAAACCCTTAACAATTCAGAGCTTGTACTTTCAGCGCAAGCTTACTGTACTTTGCGCTCCCTATGCTTAACATGGGGAGTGCAAAGAGTTAATTAGCGTTAGGATAAAAAGACCTAACGCTTATTACCGTCCCGCTGCGGTTAACTCGAAAGTTACCTACAGCTTGCAGCTGGTGCTAACTGATTCCGCTTCTGCAGAATCAGTTATCACCAGCTACAACTCCCTCTCCTCACCTCTCATCCCGCGGCAAGAATGGCAGCTCCATCCACCTCCTCTTGCCGCTGGGTGCAGAGAGACTGGGGGAAAAAGTCCCCTAGTCTCCCTCTGTAGATCACTACGCTGACCTGCTAGATCTCGCAAGGCGAGATCCAGCAGGTTATGTGGCCGGCAGCAGAAGCCTCAATGGAGTCCTATGGAATCCATGGAGAGGATGCTCGCGGCAGCACTTAGCACTGTGTTACGGTGCAGACTACAGGATTAGCGTCTGCTCCGTAATATCACAATAAAACGGAACGCTAAGGAGTAACCCGTTTTAGCATGATGCTTGTAATATGGGCCTAAATCTACAGGTCAGTGCAATCTTTACATATCTAAGCCGTGCTCTGTGTATATTCCTCCGTCGTGCACCTTTGTACAATATTATTTCATGTTCTAGATTAGTGATGGGCTGAACACCCTCGTGTTCAGTTTGCATTCGAACTCAAACACTTGAAAAAGTTTGACCGCGAACTTGAACACAATTCGAACACCATGCAAGTCAATGGGGCTCGAACGTTCGAAAATTATGGTCCCCTCCAAGAGGGCATATATGCAAAATATTGGCCGTAAAAAGTGTATGGGGTCCAGGTACTGCCCTGGAAACAATGGTAAAAAAAAACCTTTCACTGCTGAGTGCTGAGCTAATTTTTACCGCTTTTGTTCATGTTTAAACACGATTTGTAGCCATAGGAAATATTAGACCAACAATGACTGGGAAATGTTTCACCAACAAAGAGTGGGAAATGTTTGACCAACAATGAGTTGGAAATGTTTGACCAACAAGGAGTGGGAAATGTTTGACCATCAAGGAGTGGGAAATGTTTGACCAACAAGGTGTGGGAAATGTTTGACCAACAATGAGTGGGAAATGTTTATGAATCCCATAGACTTCAATGTTAAAAATATTCCCGTTTTAATTCAATATCTAATAAACCATTTATTATAATATTCGGCAGTAAAGAGTTTCTTTATTTTAGATTTTTTAGGATAGAAACATAGAAACATAGAAAAATGTCAGCAGATAAGAACCTTTCGGCCCATCTAGTCTGCCCAATTACATGGATACTTTACCTGGATTTATCTTTTGTTTAGGATAGCCTTATGCCTATCCCATGCCTGCTTAAATTCAATTACTGTTTTGGCCTCTATCACTTCAACTGGAAGACTGTTCCATGTATCCACCACCCTCTCAGTAAAATAATGCTTTCTGATGTTACTTTTAAACCTTTGCCCCTCTAATCTAAGACTATGTCCTCTTGTTTTGCTACTTTGTTGCCTTTTAAATATACTCCCTTCCTCTACCTTGTGGATTCCCTTTACGTATTTAAATGTTTCTATCATATCTCCTCTGTCTCGTCTTTTTTCCAAGCTGTACATGTTAAGATCATTAAGCCTTTCCTGGTAACTTTTCTCCTTCAAGCCGTACACCATTTTAGTAGCCCTTCTCTGAACTCTCTCTAAGATGTCTATATTCTTCTGGAGATACGGTCTCCAGTACTGCACACAGTACTCCAAGTGAGGTCTCACCAGTGCTCTGTACAGTGGCATGAGCACTTCCCTTTTCCTACTGCCAATACCTCTCCCTACACAACCAAGCATTCTGCTAGCATTTCCTGCTGCTCTATTACATTGACTACTTACCCTTAGATCCTCTGAAATAATAACCCCTAAATCCCTTTCCTCAGATGTTGAGGTTAGGACTGTATCAAATATTCTATATTCAGCCCTTGGGTTTTTACGTCCCAGGTGCATTATCTTGCACTTATCCACATTAAAACTCAATTGCCACAACTCCGACCATTTTTTTAGTTTACCTAAATCATTTGTCATTTGGCTGATCCCTCCAGGAACGTCAACCCTGTTGCAAATCTTTGTGTCATCAGCAAAAAGACATACTTTTCCATTAATACCTTCTGCAATATCACTAATAAAAATATTAAATAGAATGGGTCCAAGTACTGACCCCTGAGGTACCCCACTGGTAACAAGACCTTGCGCCGAATAAACTCCATTTACCACAACCCTCTGTTGCCTGTCACTCAGCCACTGCCTAATCCGTTCAACAATATTGGAATCCAAGCTCAAAGATTGCAATTTATTGATAAGCCTTCTATGCGGAACAGTATCAAAAGCCTTACTGAAATCTAAATAAGCAATGTCTACTGCACCGCCTGTGTCTATTATTTTTGTTACCCAATCAAAAAAATCAATAAGATTAGTTTGGCATGATCTCCCTGAGGTAAACCCATGTTGTTTCTGATCCTGTAATCTATGTGTTTTTAGATGTTCAACAATCCTTTCCTTTAACATGGTTTCCATTAATTTTCCCACTACTGACGTAAGACTAACTGGCCTATAGTTCCCAGATTCTTCCCTACTACCCTTCTTGTGAATGGGCACAACATTTGCTAATTTGCTAAACATTTGCTAAAAGGATCTTTTTGAATTTTTAGCATTTAGCATTTAGCATTTTTTGAAATTTTTTTGAAAACTTTTTTTCTCAAACTTTCCACGAACGTCCTTGAAAAGTTCGTCGTTCGCGAACTTTCGAACAGCCGATGTTTGAATCGAACTTCGAACCGATTTGAACCGACAGCCCATCCCTATTCTAAATGTGTGTTTAGCTGAATATAATTTTAATGCTTTGATAATTACCAAGCGATGAAGAACGAGGAATCATGAAGTCAAAAATATCTATTTTTTTGTTTAGTTTCATCCAAATAACATTATTTTTATGTCTTTTGTTTTTTACAGATAAGTAAACAGCAACTGCAAACTGTGAAAGATCGTTTCCAAGCATTCTTCAACGGAGAAACCCAGATTGTAGCAGACGAGGCGTTTATGAATGCTGTTCAGAGCTATTATGAGGTAAGGGTACAAAATGACAAATTAAATCATATATATATAATACTTTTTATTTTTTGTAAAATAAAAATCTGCGTTAGTGCAGGGGGCATCAAATACTTTTTGGCCATTATACACTATACAGTTCAGTGTACAATTTGTGAAATGGATCAGCTACTGGATGTTAGGGATGTGCGTTTCGGGTTTAGAATTTTCACGAAATTTCCCGATTCGTGTTTTCGGATTCGTCCGAATTTCCGAATCGGGTCGGACCCGAAAACCGATAGATCCGAAAAGTTTTCCGAGCCGAAACGAAAGATTTTCAGATTTTTCGAATGGACTTGAAATGTGTCAAATCGATATTTATTTTTGCTCTATTCATGATTTCGGTTCCATTCGTGATTTCGGTTCCATTTCGGTAATTCTGGACATCGTATATTTAACTATTATCGGTTATATCGCTGATTCTGTAAATTTTGTATTTGTAAATGCGTATCACTTGTTTCTTGTGGCATTCGGGTCAGTTTAGCGTTTTTTAAATCGTTTTGTTCATTTTTTTTGTTCCTTGGCTTTCATACCATTTTAATATGATTAAATAAAGTTGTGAAATGTATATTCAATTATTCATAAGAAAAAAAGGATCTTTATTTAATAAAAAAAACACGATAGAATCGCCAGAATTATCGTAGACACTTTGAAACGAGGAGAACAGACGTTCCGAAAAAACGAAAATTTCCGAAATTTCCGAAAAGTCGATACAAAAAACGAGCAAAGTGACCCGAAAATACGAAAAAAGTCAATATTCCGAAAAAAAATGTACACGAAAAACGAGCCGAACCGAAGCGAATCGAAACAGAAATCGGTCGAAACGAGCCGAATCGAAAAGTTTAAACATCCGAACAAATCGAACCGAATCGAACCGAAAAAAAAAATCGGTGCACAAGCCTACTGGATGTGTAGGTGCATATGTAGGTAGATAAATATTCCCTGCCTATTTAAAAATTATATTCCATACGTTGCATGAAAATAGATTAATTCTGATTTAGATTGTAAGCTTTTCTGCATAAACACCATGCCTTCTGCTATTCTGTCTCAGAAAAGGAGACTATGCTTTAACAAGCCCAAAAAAAAAGCGAGAATCCATGGCTAATGCCACATTAATAATAGAGTTTTGGCACCTCGCGGGGTACAAAGAAAGGTTATCTGCACACTACAGCCTGATGCTCGCAGTGAACATAGATAATGAGCTACATATAGTACAGTTTTTACCTCTAGCTTCATGCAGTGCAGACCAAAGCAGAGAACTCCATGTGTCTCCCCACCTCTCACTGTGACCACTTGGAGTGTTACATTTGTAACAGTTGTGTCCAAAGATCATCTTTAATGTAGCACACTGGAGGATTGTGTTGTGATATCAATGAATCATATTAATAGTCACTGGCGCGCACAGCCCGGTGCGTTAGGATATGCACCAACAGCGGATTGGTTAATTGAAAAATTATGTTTAAGAGATTTTGCACAAAATGCACACATTTCCTTTAGCAATAACGAGCCTGTAATAAGAGATACAATCCGTTATCAGGTTATTCAACATGAACAACATAAGGGACATCTAAAATGTCAATTTATGGGGTGCAAAATGACTTCTTTACCCAACATTAGGATGTGCGTGCGCACACCAGGTACACCTCCTGTACACAGCTATGTTAATAGTTAAAGGTTAAAACAGACAAACACACAAACAAATATTGCATTTATTTCTTTTCTCTTTTTCTACTATTTAAAATCATTGAAAATGATTCGCTACCAGTATTAGATTATTTTACTAATCCTAAAGCTATCAATCTATTTATGTGTTATATGTATCTATTTATAGGTCTGTCTATCTTTCTATGGGTCTTTCTATCTATCTATCTCTATCAGGATTATTCAAAGAGAAATCCGAATGGCTGCCGAAAGGTAACCGAACACTGAAAATCAGCGTTCGGTTACCTTTCGTGGCCATTCGGCTATCCAGAGAGCAGGCAGTTCGCCAAATCCTTGCGAATTGCCTGCACATACGGTGCCTGTTCGGTGCCTGTTCGAGGGCAGTGAAATCCCCATAGAGAAGCAATGCTTAGTCTATTCAGAGAACAAAAACCAGCAGTGAAAAGTTGACGAAATGCCCTGCCATTCGGTGGCTTCATGCGGCAGATTTATTCAGGCGAATCCCATAGGCTTCAATGTTAAAAATATTTCCATTTTAATCCAATATCTAATAAACCATTTATTATAATATTCTGCAGTAAAAAGTCTCTTTATTTATAGATTTTTTGGGATATTTTAAGCATTTTTCGTGATTTTGTTGCCAAAAATGTTTTGCCGATTTTTGTTTTTTCTGTAACAGCCCTTTTTATTATCATTCATTGGATCTTATATGTAAATTTCAGACATTTTCATTCAGTAGTTTCTTTGCAAACAGCGTTTCACTTTTCAAACATTCAAGCGTACTGTTTTTTTTTTCTCACTCCATTCGTCTGCGGTGTCTGGTTTTTCTGGCGGCTGCTCTGCGCTGTGATTGGCTCCTGCTCGGGTTTCTCCAGTGTCTTCGGCGGGTTAATCCAGATGTTTTTGCGTGTATCGGTGTGCGTTCGTCCTCGTTTTGCGGTGAGTTTTCGGCGACTTTTCCCTGCATTACGGCGGCCCTGTGGTGCTTGCTGAATACACCGCAGGGTCGCCGAAATGGGATCGCCAAATCGCACCGAATTGAAGAGAACGAAAAGTCACCGAACGTGCGGTGGCTTTTCAATTCTCTTTGAATAACCCTGTATGGGTCTATTTATCTCTTTCTATGGGTCTATCTATCTATCTATCGTCATCTAATACAATATATTTGATTATCCAGCACATACCTTGGTACACCTTTTTTTTCTATGCCAATCAATCAACCCTTATACTGTATCTTCTTACACATTCCTATGTGTTAGGCCAGATATTTCTAGCCATATCATTTACTGGACTGAGCCCTCAATCTCCTTTTCAGGTAGTTTTATTGGAGACACATTGCAACATCTCAGCTAAATGTCTCCTTCAAACTGAGTGAAACTGTCTGAAAAGGAGATGGATTGCGAGGCCAGCTTTTAGTTTGTACTATGAACGTCTTGGAGCTGGTGACTCCATGGATTGTGATGGCACCTGCCTAACCTGGCCTAATGGGAGTGCTAATGGGGTCTGCAACACTGCTCTAAATTGTGAAATTGTGTTTATCATTTCACTTTTCAACCCTTTATTTTTATATTTAAACTCTTTCAAGCTGACTGCCTTTCTGCTACAGTAATATTTTTAATTTAAAAAAGGGTTTTGATTAACATCACCAACATTTTCCGTTTTCCTGATAGTATGAAATTAGCTGATTTCTAGCTTAAACTTTTGACAGTGTGGGATGTTGCAAAGTGTTTCAAACAACCAATGTGTGTTGAGTCACACTATTTCAGAATATGGGTATCAAAGAGTCATTTCCCTCTCAAAACCACTTGCAACCAAACTGCGAAATAAATATACGTAATAGTCAATCAAAAGGTTATTCGCTCTTCGGAATTCCGAGCCTTTCTTCAATATAAACAACAGCAACAGCTACACACATACGCATGAGGGATTCCACAACCTAGAAAAATAGCAAATTCAAAAAATATCACCGGACGCTAATGCCCAATAAACACTGAACATATTTAAAACATAAATAGGCTCTTCTAAATATCAAAGCGATCCTTGAATCTGCAGAATTCCGAGCCTTTCTTGAAAACGAGAGAAATCTCAATGTATCCTTCCTGGTAAAATCCTTTATAAATAAATAAATAAATATAAACAGCAGCAACAGTTACAAACATACACCTGAGGGATTCCACAACCTAGAAAAAGAACATTTCAGCTACAGCATAGCATATATGATCACAAAAGTGATTTTATATATGTATATGTTACCTGTGGGGTCCAAAATTGGGTAAAGCTAACCTTACCCGGGTAAAGCCCACATGTCCCAAAAATTCTGGACAAAACTGCAAAAACATGATAATTTCTGTTTTACACGGGTAATCTGCAGACTAAGCAATTCCCCTTGGGTAAAAGTGATTGAAAGTGTTAGATTTAGGGTTAGGGTTAAGGTTGGTTTGAGGATATTGAGTTGACATCAGTAATCTTAGGTTTTAGGTCAAACGTAAAATACCCCAAACTCTTAGGCATTTGGGTGAATTGAGTTTTACCCAGATAAAGGTCAATGTTTTATTTTATATTGAGCGCTACCCATAACATACACTAAGGAGTTATAGCGCTATACCTCCTAAAAATACTCCTTCATTCCTTCGTCACACACCATGCCAATGATAGGTAATACAGGGTATGAAAATGTCCTGTGCATACAATAAATAAATTCAAAAAATAGCTAATGTCCAATAAACAATGAACATGTTTATAACATAAATAGGCTCTTCTACATATCAAAGTGATCATCTGATCTGCTGAATGCACTGTCTCCCTCCCGATGCATTTAGTTTCCTTTTCAGTGAACCCTCCGGGGTGTAACTGGTGATAATTAATAACACAGTTGACATGAAATGAAATCTGTAAATTATTTGATCATCCGTTTAAATTATGTTAAACCCATCTCTAGCAAGCAATTTCGGTTAGAAAAAATTAGTATTCTACCCTTAATTTAAAACACGTGATCCGTAGTTGAATATGGGATAAAATGACAATTTTGTGGAGATATTGTTATTCCGAAATATTAATTAAAGGGACACTCTACTAAAAAAATCACCCCCTTTTTTTAATCCTAACCTATCCCTATTCCCTTAATAAATAGTATTTTTTGCTTATGTTTTTGTAACTGTAATACTTACCCCAAAATCCTCTTGTTTCCAGCGGTGTTTTTTTTTTTTTCATACTCACCTCCCTCCTCTTCTGCTCCCGTCCTCCTTCCATCCGACTTGCCTTCTGGTTTACGTGAGAAGCGCGCATGCGCGCCTCTCACGAAAGCCAGCCAATCGGCAGGCTTCCTCCCGGCTCCCTTTGAGGATTAGTGTTGCGCGCAAGAGGATGCGCACAACACTAACCCTCAGAGGGAGCCGCCAGCTTCTGCGATGAGTTGGAGACGTCATCGCGCTGAAAGCGCGATGACGTCGCCTACTCGGCAAAAGTCGGCAGAAGCGGGAAATATGATTCCCGCTCTGCTGACTGACAGCTGGGAGGGCGGAGTAAACTCCTCCGCCTCTCTCAGCTGTTTTCAGCATTTTCTGCTGAACCGCTGAGCGGAGGGAGGGGGGACAGAGGGCAGGATACTCCGGGCATCATGACCACCTAAAATAGCTTAGGTGGTCATGTTGCCTAGAGTGTCCCTTTAATATACTATAAAATATTCATATTGATAAAATAATATAAAATACTAAAATAATATAAATTTCCTCATTTTTAAAATATCTTGTACTTTCCTTTATACTTTACAGAAATTTTACTGGAATGAAAGGTTCTAAACTCTAGATGGAATCGCTTTGTTGCACGATTTCACATGGGTCTGCAGTATTAGCATGCAGGCAGAAATGGCCTTTGTGTCAGTAAATATGATAAAGATAGATAATAAAAATGGTCAGATCTCCTTATTATGGGGATTTGTAGTGATCATAATGAGATTATTAGCAATGCAGCTTCCAAAATTTACCAATAGACTGCAAAATGATATCTGTATGCAGGGCCGGATTGAGGGTATCATGGGCCTGGTGCTGAGTATTATGGTGGGCCTTTTTATATATACGCACCCCTATTTTACACCTACATGTGCACCTGCGCACCCCTATTATACACCAAAAGTGCGCCTATGCACCCCTATTATACACCAAATGTATCCCTGCGCCTAAGGACCCCTATTATAATATACACCTTTTACGTGCGCCTACGGAACCCTATTATACACCTTTACGTGTGCCTACTATACACCTATATGTACGCCTACACACCAACCCACATACACCTAAATACATACATACCTAACCACCCCCAAACACAACCATTCCCATACACCTAAACACACACAAACCTAATCACCCCCAAAGATGACGCACGCCACAATGGCCATTTACATAAACGTACAAACACACAAATCCACAATCACCCCCAAACACATAACCATACCCATAGTCTGGCACCGTTGGTGTGGCAGTCTCTGACACTGCTTGCAGGCTGGGGCTGCGCTGGCCACCTCCAAATAAATCCTTGTCCACTCCTGCACTGCCGCTTGACTGTGCTGAGCTGGCCTGGCACACTGCTGTGGTGGGCTGCCTGTCGCTGGTGACACTTAGAGCTGGCACAGAGTGACAGGGCAGACATCAGCGGGTGAGGTGAGACAGGTCTCTTGAAGGGCACACGGTGACACTTGACACTAGGCTAGATAGCAGTCCCTACTGGCTCCTTTTTAGTTGTTTTTTTCAAATCTTGACCTGGTCTGGGCTGGCTGCGCGATCGCTGGTGGCCTGGGCAGTGCTAATTTGTCTGTGAGTGCAAATTTTTTTTCTTTGGCGAGGGCGAGGCAGCCGCAGGACAGTGCAGACTGAGCGGATTCATCCGCGCGCCTGCGCACTGTCCTGCTTGCCTTCCTTCCCCGTAATGATATGACTCGGGCCGGCACGTGGTGAGGGACTAGGTGGGGCAGGTGACATGAAATGTCACACGTTCACGTCACGTGTTCTCCTGACCTCCGCGAACGGCCTGTAAGCCTCCGGCGGCGTGGCCACAGACACAGCACTCAGCCGCCGGATCTGGAGAAAACGGGCCGGCCGTTGAGTGCAGCGGCCTCTGCTTTAGTGTGTGGCAGGCAGGCCTGCGGCTGCTCTGTGCCTATTTTAGAAACGGGGCCTGGAGCGGCCGCTCCATCCGCCCCTATGATAATCCGGCCCTGTCTGTATGTGACATAATGCCTGTGTATGGAAATTACAGTAACACCTTGTATCTGTACCGTACAGAGATTTTCAGTAATTATAAGCCCCTGAATTTATTTCTGTACATCAGCAAGTGACCCCAGACTCTCCCTGTATTGTGACATCTCCTTGGCTGTTGCAATGCAGCAGCAAAGTTTCTGTACATTTCATTACAGTGAGGGTCGGTATGCTGCTTGCAGCTTCTTTACAGGCGTGAGATCTCACAGGGAATTATGTTACACCAAAGGGACACAATAATCCTGCATTACAAAAATCATGCAAGTGGGGTATTATAGGATAAGTTTTGGTATTTAGTGTATTAAAATGCAAATTTGAGTTTCGGTATTGAAAGGGTTAACTGCAATATCAGGAATTAAGGGCCCGCACTATTTTTTACAACAGCATTTCAGTAAAGGCACAATGCTGAGCTTCTGCTTTTATCCCATTATATCATAGATCCAGATACACCTGTTCACGTGCTAGAGTTAGCGATGTGTCTATAAATTGTCAAATTATTGACGTGAAATTGGTGAACCCCTAGGTTTTTCTGAAGAGTGACCGAGTGGCCAGGATGGTGCAAAGTGGAGGATGTTCAGCCAACGATTCCCGCGAAGTCTTTAAGAAACACATTGAGAAACGCGTGAGGAGCCTTCCCGAGATCGACGGCTTAAGCAAAGAGACTGTTCTGAGCTCATGGATGGCGAAGTTCGATGCGATTTATAGAGGCGAGGAGGATCCACGCAAACAGCAGGCCAGGATGACAGCCAGCGCGGCCTCGGAGCTCATTCTCAGTAAAGAGCAATTGTATGAGATGTTTCAGCAAATCTTGGGAATAAAGAAATTTGAACACCAGCTTCTATACAACGCATGCCAGGTAAGAACTCATTTATGATTAATCACGGTAGCTCTGCTCCTATGGGTCTGTTTAATCTTTTATGTCAATGCTGTACTCAAATAGACCACTTCATCCGTCAATGTTTCAGTTTATCATTTGGCAAAAAAAAGGGCCCTCTGATCATGACGAGTGATACATAAAGATCAAGATCGTAATAGCTCTAGGCGCTGTCCTTTTTTCTCTGTAGTTATATATACTTGCTTTCCATATTGCTTCAGTTCCTCTTTGACAAGTCATTATAAATGTAATTAAAGGGACACTCTGGGCACTGTAACCACTAAACATTATTTGAGTGGTCACAATACCTAGAAAAGGCTGTATTTTGACCCTGGTGTTAACTAAATCAGAGTTGTTGTAAACATAGCAAATCCATAAGGCTCTATTCCAACCATGGTGGAACCTTAACCAGAGCTGTGGTAAATGTCCCAGAGCTATTCAAGTCTACGGAGTTGGTAAATGTACAGGAACTCTGGTTAAAGGGACGCTCTATTCATCCTGACCACTTTATTATTCGGAACTTCCTGAGCTGAAGAGGAGGAGCAGAAAATGGCTAGGGACAAAAGTTGATGACTTTTAATAAAAAAATGATAAAAAATAATTGGGCAGAGGCTGCTGACAGCCTCTGCCCAATTATTTAAGGGCAAAAAAAGGGAACTCTCTATTTCAATAGAGTATCCCTTTAAGTTTACACCAGAGTTGGAATACAGCTCATAGAATTGAATGACTCTGGGAAGTTTGCAACAGCTATGGCTAAGTTTACACAATGGTTAGGATAGAGTCCTGTGTCGTTATGGAGTGGTCACAATGGCCTGGTTTTGGAGAAAGGATTTTACCAGGAAGGATACATTGAGATTTCTCTCATTTTCAAATATGTCCTGGGTGGCGAGTATGTACCGTTAGGTGTCTTGCCCAAGGACACTTACTGGAGCGGTTGCTCGCTGGGATGGAACCCATGTCTTCACAGGCTGTCTGAGTCTCCACGCAGAGCAGTGATGTTACCTCTACTCCACCCAGCCAGTACGTTGTTCTTGCCCTTCTCCCCCATTCGAGGAGGCCGTGAGAGCTAAATCAGCCTTCTGTGTATGGGAGATTAGCTCTGCCTAGAAGCTAAGAAAAAGAGCACGTATCACAAATTCATGGATCATTTTTGTTAAGAGGGATTCTTTGAGACTCTTCTACAGGCGTCACAAGGAAGCTCCAAATCTGAAGTGACCACTCCAAAGTTAAGAGCAAACGGTTCTTAGGAAGTGAGCAATGTTTCAGCTGACATGCAGTCTTTCTCAAGAGAGGAGCCTGAGGAAGTCTGCATGGCGGCCGAAACATCATTTACCTCTTAATCAATTTTTGCCCTTAGCTTTGCCTTAGCCTGTAGTGTTGAACGAGTTGGCCACCCGTGGAGCCAAGAGCACCCGGGGATGATGCTGTATTTCCTCTCATGTGCATTGCTGCTCTCTATCTATCCTCTCCAGCCAGCATCTCTCCGAGGAATGCCTTGGAATGGCTGGATGCTGACATTTTCATCTTGTGGATAACCCGTGAAGATGCGACTCTATATATAACAATTAAAGTGCTTTTTTTGTCAATTTCAAAGTATTAAACCCATACTACTCCTTCTTTGTTAAACAGACGCGGGGTAGAACTCTGCATTTATACACAAAGGAAATCTGTCTCCTGCGCTGGAAATGTTCTCAATACGTGCAGCAATTATTCCAAGCAGATTCGCACAGAACTGTTTTGTTTATTTTTCTGCATTAAAGAGGGAAATTCAACTCCAGATGTTAGCATTAAGCTGAACAAAAGCAACAGATTACCCTAAGGTTTTAGTACGATGAGCACATCATTAAAGACTGCTTTGACTTTGATCCATATTTGTACATAGACAACTAATTTGGTCCCATCGGTTTGTGCTGCCTCAATCATAGTCTGTCTGGAAAGGCAGATTTATATCTCCTTCCTCTCTGTATATGTATGTCAGATATGGTACACGTTGGTGGCCACCCAATATCTCTTAACACTATTGTTTATCTCTTTTTTAGCCCTATTCTCTAAAACAGGGATCTCAAACTCTGCCCCCCAGATGTTTTTGCCTACAATCCTCAGAATTATTTGAATGCAATAGATGGGCAGAGAATCATGGGAGGTGTAGTTCAGAAACATTGGGGGGCAAAGTTTGAGATCCCTGCTGTCTTATTTTTCTCTGTCTCAGTACATGTCCTCCTCACTGCATTCTTCTTTCACTGCATTCCCGAATATGACTCTATTCCTTAGTGAACGCTAACGGTAGCATTCGAGTGAGTAATCGTTAACATCACCATAAATGACTTTAACGCATGCGCCCATATTATCTTCCTAACTCTACACCTGTGAGAAATTAGCTTGCTTGCGCAAGCTTGCTGTAGTTTGCACATCCTGTACTTAACATGGGGAGCTTTAGGATAAGTAAGCTATTACAAAGTCCTAGCACAAATTACCGCAACGATGCACAACCCTAAAATTTAGTGACACCTAAAAGCTGGTTCTAACTGATACCGCTTGTGCAGAATCATTTAGTACCCCCTACAAACTCCCCCAAATAAATCTGATACCTCATCCTGCAGTGAAAACGGTGGCCCGATCCGCCTCTTCTGGCCACTGGGAGCAGAGTGACCCTGGGGACAAAAAGTCACCAGTCACCCTCCACAATCCGTCTGCGGCACTGCGCGAACGAGGTAGTGCAACCCTATGGACTCCAGGAGGTGATAATTGCAGCGGAGCAGAAGCGCTACCTCCAGTATACCCCAGGGTAGCGCTGCGTTCCGGGGCAGACTGCTGAATTAGCGCCTGCCCCAGAATATGGTGCTAAAATGGGGAGGCTATGGGGAAATTTGCAGACGCTTGTTTTCCTCGCTAGTGTCCCCATTTTAGCGCCAACTAAGGATTAGGGCCTTATGTCTTTTTACATTCTCCCTCTACATCTATGGCAGTGGTCAGAAAGCTTGGCTCTCCAAATGTTTTCGAACTTTCTCTCCTATGATGCTCAGCTACTTATTAGCTTGAGCTGTATGAGAAAACTAGTTGCAAAACAACTGGAGGATCAATGTTGTTGACCCCCTTACCTGTAGTCTCCTCATGTGCCTTTGTCCCATTCTGCCCCCTACATGACTTTCCGTGGACCATTTGCATAACTTCCTGCGTGCATCTTTTGCTCAACTTCCCTTCACCCGTTAAGGCAGTGACTTATATTTATTATGACTTAAAAGGGAAATATATGATTCAAATACTAAATAAAATCTTCTGGGCAAATTGGAGCTCTGTTCCCTCTGCAAAAATGGTGGGGGCCCTGCTTGACTTGACACCTGGCTTCCTATCTATGTCCGACAAGAGTACCAGCTGTACAAATACATTTTTTGAAGACTAAAGTTATGGAGAAGTTAAGTATATTCTGTTTTGTTTTGCATTATGGGTAAGTGGCTTAGCCGCCCAATACCATAGTTAGGTATACCAAGTGCCATATTACATGCATAACGCCAACGTTAGCTCTCACCTGTGTGAACGTTAACGTTAGCTCTCACCTGTGTGAACGTTAACGTTAGCTCTCACCTCTGTGAACGTTAACGTTAGCTCTCACCTCTGTGAACGTTAACGTTAGCTCTCACCTCTGTGAACGTTAACGTTAGCTCTCACCTCTGTGAACGTTAACGTTAGCTCTCACCTCTGTGAACGTTAACGTTAGCTCTCACCTCTGTGAACGTTAACGTTAGCTCTCACCTCTGTGAACGTTAACGTTAGCTCTCACCTCTGTGAACGTTAACGTTAGCTCTCACCTCTGTGAACGTTAACGTTAGCTCTCACCTCTGTGAACGTTAACGTTAGCTCTCACCTCTGTGAACGTTAACGTTAGCTCTCACCTCTGTGAACGTTAACGTTAGCTCTCACCTCTGTGAACGTTAACGTTAGCTCTCACCTCTGTGAACGTTAACGTTAGCTCTCACCTCTGTGAACGTTAACGTTAGCTCTCACCTCTGTGAACGTTAACGTTAGCTCTCACCTCTGTGAACGTTAACGTTAGCTCTCACCTCTGTGAACGTTAACGTTAGCTCTCACCTCTGTGAACGTTAACGTTAGCTCTCACCTCTGTGAACGTTAACGTTAGCTCTCACCTCTGTGAACGTTAACGTTAGCTCTCACCTCTGTGAACGTTAACGTTAGCTCTCACCTCTGTGAACGTTAACGTTAGCTCTCACCTCTGTGAACGTTAACGTTAGCTCTCACCTCTGTGAACGTTAACGTTAGCTCTCACCTCTGTGAACGTTAACGTTAGCTCTCACCTCTGTGAACGTTAACGTTAGCTCTCACCTCTGTGAACGTTAACGTTAGCTCTCACCTCTGTGAACGTTAACGTTAGCTCTCACCTCTGTGAACGTTAACGTTAGCTCTCACCTCTGTGAACGTTAACGTTAGCTCTCACCTCTGTGAACGTTAACGTTAGCTCTCACCTCTGTGAACGTTAACGTTAGCTCTCACCTCTGTGAACGTTAACGTTAGCTCTCACCTCTGTGAACGTTAACGTTAGCTCTCACCTCTGTGAACGTTAACGTTAGCTCTCACCTCTGTGAACGTTAACGTTAGCTCTCACCTCTGTGAACGTTAACGTTAGCTCTCACCTCTGTGAACGTTAACGTTAGCTCTCACCTCTGTGAACGTTAACGTTAGCTCTCACCTCTGTGAACGTTAACGTTAGCTCTCACCTCTGTGAACGTTAACGTTAGCTCTCACCTCTGTGAACGTTAACGTTAGCTCTCACCTCTGTGAACGTTAACGTTAGCTCTCACCTCTGTGAACGTTAACGTTAGCTCTCACCTCTGTGAACGTTAACGTTAGCTCTCACCTCTGTGAACGTTAACGTTAGCTCTCACCTCTGTGAACGTTAACGTTAGCTCTCACCTCTGTGAACGTTAACGTTAGCTCTCACCTCTGTGAACGTTAACGTTAGCTCTCACCTCTGTGAACGTTAACGTTAGCTCTCACCTCTGTGAACGTTAACGTTAGCTCTCACCTCTGTGAACGTTAACGTTAGCTCTCACCTCTGTGAACGTTAACGTTAGCTCTCACCTCTGTGAACGTTAACGTTAGCTCTCACCTCTGTGAACGTTAACGTTAGCTCTCACCTCTGTGAACGTTAACGTTAGCTCTCACCTCTGTGAACGTTAACGTTAGCTCTCACCTCTGTGAACGTTAACGTTAGCTCTCACCTCTGTGAACGTTAACGTTAGCTCTCACCTCTGTGAACGTTAACGTTAGCTCTCACCTCTGTGAACGTTAACGTTAGCTCTCACCTCTGTGAACGTTAACGTTAGCTCTCACCTCTGTGAACGTTAACGTTAGCTCTCACCTCTGTGAACGTTAACGTTAGCTCTCACCTCTGTGAACGTTAACGTTAGCTCTCACCTCTGTGAACGTTAACGTTAGCTCTCACCTCTGTGAACGTTAACGTTAGCTCTCACCTCTGTGAACGTTAACGTTAGCTCTCACCTCTGTGAACGTTAACGTTAGCTCTCACCTCTGTGAACGTTAACGTTAGCTCTCACCTCTGTGAACGTTAACGTTAGCTCTCACCTCTGTGAACGTTAACGTTAGCTCTCACCTCTGTGAACGTTAACGTTAGCTCTCACCTCTGTGAACGTTAACGTTAGCTCTCACCTCTGTGAACGTTAACGTTAGCTCTCACCTCTGTGAACGTTAACGTTAGCTCTCACCTCTGTGAACGTTAACGTTAGCTCTCACCTCTGTGAACGTTAACGTTAGCTCTCACCTCTGTGAACGTTAACGTTAGCTCTCACACTCTGTGAACGTTAACGTTAGCTCTCACCTCTGTGAACGTTAACGTTAGCTCTCACCTCTGTGAACGTTAACGTTAGCTCTCACCTCTGTGAACGTTAACGTTAGCTCTCACCTCTGTGAACGTTAACGTTAGCTCTCACCTCTGTGAACGTTAACGTTAGCTCTCACCTCTGTGAACGTTAACGTTAGCTCTCACCTCTGTGAACGTTAACGTTAGCTCTCACCTCTGTGAACGTTAACGTTAGCTCTCACCTCTGTGAACGTTAACGTTAGCTCTCACCTCTGTGAACGTTAACGTTAGCTCTCACCTCTGTGAACGTTAACGTTAGCTCTCACCTCTGTGAACGTTAACGTTAGCTCTCACCTCTGTGAACGTTAACGTTAGCTCTCACCTCTGTGAACGTTAACGTTAGCTCTCACCTCTGTGAACGTTAACGTTAGCTCTCACCTCTGTGAACGTTAACGTTAGCTCTCACCTCTGTGAACGTTAACGTTAGCTCTCACCTCTGTGAACGTTAACGTTAGCTCTCACCTCTGTGAACGTTAACGTTAGCTCTCACCTCTGTGAACGTTAACGTTAGCTCTCACCTCTGTGAACGTTAACGTTAGCTCTCACCTCTGTGAACGTTAACGTTAGCTCTCACCTCTGTGAACGTTAACGTTAGCTCTCACCTCTGTGAACGTTAACGTTAGCTCTCACCTCTGTGAACGTTAACGTTAGCTCTCACCTCTGTGAACGTTAACGTTAGCTCTCACCTCTGTGAACGTTAACGTTAGCTCTCACCTCTGTGAACGTTAACGTTAGCTCTCACCTCTGTGAACGTTAACGTTAGCTCTCACCTCTGTGAACGTTAACGTTAGCTCTCACCTCTGTGAACGTTAACGTTAGCTCTCACCTCTGTGAACGTTAACGTTAGCTCTCACCTCTGTGAACGTTAACGTTAGCTCTCACCTCTGTGAACGTTAACGTTAGCTCTCACCTCTGTGAACGTTAACGTTAGCTCTCACCTCTGTGAACGTTAACGTTAGCTCTCACCTCTGTGAACGTTAACGTTAGCTCTCACCTCTGTGAACGTTAACGTTAGCTCTCACCTCTGTGAACGTTAACGTTAGCTCTCACCTCTGTGAACGTTAACGTTAGCTCTCACCTCTGTGAACGTTAACGTTAGCTCTCACCTCTGTGAACGTTAACGTTAGCTCTCACCTCTGTGAACGTTAACGTTAGCTCTCACCTCTGTGAACGTTAACGTTAGCTCTCACCTCTGTGAACGTTAACGTTAGCTCTCACCTCTGTGAACGTTAACGTTAGCTCTCACCTCTGTGAACGTTAACGTTAGCTCTCACCTCTGTGAACGTTAACGTTAGCTCTCACCTCTGTGAACGTTAACGTTAGCTCTCACCTCTGTGAACGTTAACGTTAGCTCTCACCTCTGTGAACGTTAACGTTAGCTCTCACCTCTGTGAACGTTAACGTTAGCTCTCACCTCTGTGAACGTTAACGTTAGCTCTCACCTCTGTGAACGTTAACGTTAGCTCTCACCTCTGTGAACGTTAACGTTAGCTCTCACCTCTGTGAACGTTAACGTTAGCTCTCACCTCTGTGAACGTTAACGTTAGCTCTCACCTCTGTGAACGTTAACGTTAGCTCTCACCTCTGTGAACGTTAACGTTAGCTCTCACCTCTGTGAACGTTAACGTTAGCTCTCACCTCTGTGAACGTTAACGTTAGCTCTCACCTCTGTGAACGTTAACGTTAGCTCTCACCTCTGTGAACGTTAACGTTAGCTCTCACCTCTGTGAACGTTAACGTTAGCTCTCACCTCTGTGAACGTTAACGTTAGCTCTCACCTCTGTGAACGTTAACGTTAGCTCTCACCTCTGTGAACGTTAACGTTAGCTCTCACCTCTGTGAACGTTAACGTTAGCTCTCACCTCTGTGAACGTTAACGTTAGCTCTCACCTCTGTGAACGTTAACGTTAGCTCTCACCTCTGTGAACGTTAACGTTAGCTCTCACCTCTGTGAACGTTAACGTTAGCTCTCACCTCTGTGAACGTTAACGTTAGCTCTCACCTCTGTGAACGTTAACGTTAGCTCTCACCTCTGTGAACGTTAACGTTAGCTCTCACCTCTGTGAACGTTAACGTTAGCTCTCACCTCTGTGAACGTTAACGTTAGCTCTCACCTCTGTGAACGTTAACGTTAGCTCTGGTTGCCCTAGCGCAGGCGCACCATATTACAATCTGAATGCTAATGGGTTGAAAAACCCCGTTAGCGATTTAGATCTTGTGCTTTTCAGTGCGAGCTTACTGTACTTTGCGCTCCCTCTGCTTAACATGGGGAGTGCAAAGAGTTAATTAGTGTTAGGATTACACTAACTACACTAATGCTAATTACCATCCTGCTGCGGTCACTGAAAAGTTAACCACAGCTAGGACCTGGTTCTAACTGATTCCGCTTCTTTGGAATCAGTCAGCACCAGCTGAAACCCCCCTGCCCCCCAAAAAAAAATCACATACTCACCTCCCATCCCGCGGCAAGAACGCTTCTTCTTGCCGCCGTGAACAGAGAGACTGGGGGAAAGTCCCCATGTCTCCCTCTGCGAATCACTACGCCAAACTGCCGGATCTCGTGAGGCGAGATCCTTCAGGTCATGTGACTGGCAGAAGAAGCCTCAATGGAGTCCTATGGACCCCATTTAGGGGATGCTCGAGGCAGCGCTAAGCGCTGGCGCTAGCATCCTGAGGCTTAGCGCCGTGTTACAGTGCAGGCTGTTGGTTTAGCACCTGCACCGTAATATCACGCTAAAATAGGGACACTAAGGAGAAACCTGCAGGCGCAGGATTTTCTCCTTAGCATCAGGATTGTAATATAGCCCACATGTTTAGTTAGACTCCACATGAGGAGTAGGCTTTACTTTAGATTTGTTATGTTTTTGTTGAAACGACTACTCTGCATGTGCTGTGACTGCCCAAATAAAGAAAAATACCAAAGGATTGGCTAGTGTGTCCAGTGGCTATACCACAGTTGTTTTAGGGTTCAAAAATTTTAAAAAAAATCACATTTTTTAAAAAAAAATTAGGACACTAGATCTGTTTATTATACATTACAGCATTGATGTGATATATTTTTAAGCAGATAGTTCCCTGCTCTGGTGGAATGAACTCAGCAATCACACAGCCAAGGTATTTTTGCACTGACAAACACTTTTCCTTCTCACATTCCCTGTACTATTATAAGAAGCATTAACGCGCTTCACAGCCTTGTTGTCAAATTAAGCACCTCACACTCACAGAACAGCTTCACATGATGATTCCAATTACAGGTACCCTGTATTCCACTAGTTCTGTAAATGCAGTCACCGGAGATCACTTTCCGTTTAATGGATTTTATCATCAAAGAGCATTAAAAGCCTTGAATATTTTCCTTCACCTCTAAAGAGGTCACATCTTACAGTATGGCAGCGAATAATAATCTACTGGTGTTTCATTGCAAATCATCATAAACACCATTGAAGAATTTTCCTATACCTCAATTTTTCATGATACTGGGTCCGATTCTTACCTAGACAGTCACAGCAAGCAGGTAAGGGAGAAGATCATTGCGAGCGGATTACCCTTACTGGCTCCTTATTACTGATCTTATTCTGAACCAGCCACTGTGCACCGCTACAAGTATCAGCTCCTAGAGTCCAAATGACACCAGTGGGCCCTAGGCACCCCGGCGTGAGCTCTGCAAGAGATCAAATGTGTAGGGTCGCCGGAAAGAGCCGCGGGAGAACAATGGGAACTGCTCGCGGTCAGAGGAAGGGACGGATTGCACCTGTTACTACACCGCGAGATCTGAGTTAAGTAATGGATATTTTGGTGGCGTGGAATTAAAGTATTATGTGATTTTGCAAAAGCAAAATTACTTAACACCAGAGATTCAGATTTGGTATCACCGTTCTGAATACCCGCTGGTTTAAGAGTAGAACGAGCTAGGTCTGAAAGAACGGTCCCCTCTAGGTAGGAATTAGCATCTCCTATATAAAGGTACAGGAGACATGAATGTAAAGTATGGAGCCACAAGCAGGACTTGTGGCTCAGTAGTAACAACTGAAGAAGGTTTTAAGCGAACGCCTTGAGCTGTTATGCCCATTGCCCAACGGCTTCAGACGTTAGCATAAAGGAAAACTCGACTGAAGAGTGCCCTTTTTTTACCCTTAAGTAATTGGGCAGAGGCTGCTAACAGCATGTGCCCAATTAATTTTTAATTTTATTTTATTTTGGCCACTTTTACTCACCTTTTGTCCGTCGCCTAGCGCAGGTTCTTCACTCCGGCACAGGAACTCTCGGACCCGGAGGTCCCTGAGACTTTTCTGCGGTCCTACGCTACTTGTTTAGGGTAGGAATTGCATATTGCGCACTGTAATAGTACTTGCAGACTTTACTTATGCAAGTTCCGTAGTGCCTGCGCAGAGCAATGGATTGGAGCTGTGCGCATGCACAGATCCCATTCATCACTGCGTCTTTGAGACCGCTCCCTAACTCGATTGGTCTCAGAGGCAGTGACCTTGGCATGCTCTCTAGATGCTGATATCATTTGCAACCAAACCAGTAAGTGATTTCTTACAGGGTTAGCGTCAGGAAGGTAATATGAGGGGCATGTGTTAACGTCCCTTATCCTGGCGGTAACACTTACTCATCCAGACGCTATCGCTAGTATTAATTAGGGAATAGTGCCCTTGATATATTTTCAAAATTTAGCATACTGTTAAAACTGAATTGAATTGATAAAGCCCAAATTTTCCATTAGCTAATACAGACACCAGTGATGATAACTGAGCTGATATTTTATCGAAAATTTTCAAAATCTTGTATACTTTTAATTACACGTACCGAACCGAAAAATGGAAATGGGCAATTTGGGTTGAGGAATCAGTACATTTCAAAATCTAATTGCATTAAATCAAGTCCTTAATTAAATATTCCTGGGAGGCACTTACACCTTCAGTTTTTCAACCTGGTACTTTAGCTTTAATTTGAAGTGAACCTATCATCGACTGCTTCACTTTCCCAGTGATGTCACAACTGGTGATGGATATTAAAGTGATCATGAAAATATTTATACAATATCTCTTTCCTTGATGAGGGATCACTAACCACTACTCGCCTGACTTCTACAGTGAGTGCTGCCATCTTTGTCCTCTATGGCACTGGTTCCCAACCGTGGTCCTTAAGTACTGCCAACCAGCCAGATTTGCCAGATATCTGAAGCAAAGCACAGGTGACATGATTTGCTGCTCAGTGATTGCGGGATTCAGTCTGCAATTCCCCAAGGAAATCCTTAAAATCTGACCTGTTAGAACATTGGTTCCAAACCCTGTTCCTATGGCCATCACTTAATGAGGAGGGTCATAGCACAAGTCAATTTGATGCCTGGAGTAATTGGAGGGCTGTGCTGTTGGACGGCTTTTCCATTGACATTGTCATTCAATCCCATTGCCATGCCAGCGGAGGTGAGTAACAGCAAATGTCGGGAGAGAATAACTAAAATATAACTTGAAATTTTCTAATATATTCAGGGTTATTCAAAGAGAATCGAAAAGTCACCGTACGTTCGGTGACTTTTCGTTCACTTCAATTAAGTGCGATTTGGCAAATCCTATTTCGGCGACCCTGCGGTGTATTCAGCAAGCACCACAGGGTCCCCGAAGTGCAAGCCGCAAACCTGACGAACACTCACCCCCAACCCTCCGAACAGGAGCACTATCCCCCTTTCCTCATCTATAATACACGTTTTATATAAAGTCCCTCTCCTCTCCCACTGCTGCTTGTTATAAAGTTTTTTTTACGTCTGATACATTTAGTATCCAGCTCTCACAGTTACTCTGTCATTATGAGTCTTCAGTGTGATTTATTTGAATGTTTTCCCTAGATTTAAAGTGCTTTATTTTATTATAAAAATAAATTTGCGCCAGTCATCTCTTCTGAGCTTTCAGACCGATTTACGTTAATATTTTCCTTCTCCCCTGCTTTTATAATCCTGTCTGTCTCCCCCACAGAGATACAAAGTATAAGTAAAAGTTCCCTCTCCTGTGCTGGATAAGCATTGCATTCTGAAGTTCTGCACCCTCTACATGCCAATGCAGTAGGATGTTCTATACATTATAAAGATAGGGGTATTAATGCAGGAGGATGTTATATAGATTATACAGAGAGGGGTATAAATTGAGGAGGATGTTATATACAGAGAGGGACATTAATTAGTTCAGGAGGATGTTCTATACATTATACAGAGAGGGGTATTAATTAATGCAGGAGGATGGTATATACATTATACAGAGAGGGGTATTAATTAATGCAAGAGGATGTTATATACATTATACAGAGAGGAGCATTTTTTTCGAGCCCTTTAAATCCAGTGGCTGTGAGTGCTGAGATCAGCTGCTTGCTACATTATCTCTCACTACAATGTATCAGGCTCAGCTGTTACAGTAACTGACTGCTGCTCATCACAGCGTTCAGAGTTTCAGTAAAAAAAGGAAATAATATTGTTATAACCTCTTATATATAAAAATATTATTTACTAGTTTTACTGAAACTCTGAGCTATGTGATGAGCAGCAGTCAGTTACTGTAACAGCTTTGCCTGACACATTGTGCTGAGAGCGAGAGATACTGTAACAAGCAGCCGATCTGAGCCCTGGAGGAGCCACTGCAATAGTAATTGTATCCGCTGGTTTTCGGATGAATGAAATTATTTTTCATACTAAAGAACTGAAAACGAATTTCTTTAGCAACTAAATAAATTGCGTTTTAGGACTAATCCATTAATTCAAACGAAATTTTGTGCTGTGCACATGTCTAAAGAAAAAAACGATTTAAAAAAACAAAAAAAAAATTTTCCCAAAAAATCCCGAAAACTGCCTAAAAGTTCCTAAGAATCTATAAAGAGACTTTTTACTGCACAATATTATAATCAACGGTATATTAGATATTGAATTAAAATGGGAATATTTTTAAGCCTATGGGATTCGCAAGAATAAATCTGCCGCATGAAATCACTGAACAGCAGGGCAATTCGACAGCTTTTCACTGCTGGTTTTTGTTCTCTGAACAGACGAAGCATTGCTTCTCTATGGGGATTTCACTGCCCTCAAACAGGCAACGAACACGCACCGTATGTGCAGGCAATTCGCCAACATTTGGCGAACTGCCTGCTCTCTGAATAGCCGAATGGCCAGGAAAGGTAACCGTACGCTGAATTTCACTGTTCGGTTACCTTTCAGACACAATTCGGATCTCTTTGAATAACCCTGATTGTGTTAGCAAAAAAATGCTTGCACGTAAATAAAGGAGTAATTACCTACCAAAGATGCACTTCCATTTTTTATTTATTTTTTATTTTTCCCAAGTGAATAATATCATTGTGCTAAGTATCTTCTAGTAGACCAAGGTATAATTTATTTTATTTGATGTACGTGTTTGTAATGCATCCTGTTTGGGCACTTGATGCCTTTGATATAGTTGCAGTTGGTAAATAGCCTAATAAGCATCGCGGACGCATCGTTCATCTGGTTTTTCATTTCGACTGAGGGTAGCAACATTTTTCTGCCTAGCAAACACATCCTGTCCAACCCAGAAAAACATTTGCAAGACCAATAAGGAGACATATTGATCTTTGTTAATATACCATTCATTTCCTGCCTGGAACTACAGTTAATGAAATATCTCGAAATATTAATAGCACATACAAAGAAAAGATTGAAACGGGATATGCCTTGGTGATATAAGATGCACAAATACTGCAATTTAAAATACGGACATGCACGTAACAAACTTCTCCGACAAATGGGCTTCTTCAGACCCTCACCTTCCTGGCACCTATTTATACTGCCCATCATAATGCATTTAATTTTACATCATGGAAACTGGAAAAACAAATCAAAGACGTAGACCTCATCCCTGAAGGTACGGCCTGTTCATTATTAACCCCTTTCTTGGATGACCAAGAGCATGACACTTCTTTGTCAATCTGTATTCCGTTACTTAACAAATGGTTGGATGAATTCTCCCTAAAGAGCATATATTTTAAATGCTGTCCTGGAATGTATATGCAGGTCTGATTTTTATTATACAGAGTGTCCATAAAGTCAATTTACAATTTCAAACATTTATTACAAAGGCAAATGGAAAGACAGATAAGTGAAAATTCTTACAAAATGAGACGTATATATTTACGGGGTTTTTTGCCTCATTTAATACACCTCTATATGGGCACCATTAGTTGCACGAAACACATCAAGACAGTACTCGATTTCTTGCCATGTTGGCTGTAGCATAGCCTCAATGGTGGCAATGGCCTCAGTGATCCTCTGCTTTAGATGAATGTGTGGTGTGGAATCATGTGCAATCAAATCATTGACAATATACGGTATCAATAATAAAAAAATTGTATAGTACATCACACATAGGGTGATACCCCTAACAATACAGCACAATACAGAATATAATTGATGCAATGTATTCTTAGATTATAACCACTCACAGGTTGTCGCTACTGGGAAGACACGTAGCAGGTTCTTGAATTTCTCCAGGCCAAGATGATAGCCTTAAGGGAAGAATAATAACAATAGTGTAGATAGCCAAGCAATCATAAAAACAACGTTTTTAATGCGCTTACAGAAATTTAAAAGAAATGGAGCATAACATCACCAATTCCCATGACCCAATTCGTCTGAAGGTGTTGCTTGACGCGTTTCGTCACGTGGACTTCATCAGGAGCGTGAAAAACACGCTCCTGATGAAGTCCACGTGACGAAACGCGTCGAGCAACACCTTCAGACGAATTGGGTCATGGGAGTTGGTGATGTTATGCTCCATTTCTTTTAAATTTCTGTAAGCGCATTAAAAACGTTGTTTTTATGATTGCTTGGCTATCTACACTATTGTTATTATTCTTCCCTTAAGGCTATCATCTTGGCCTGGAGAAATTCAAGAACCTGCTACGTGTCTTCCCAGTAGCGACAACCTGTGAGTGGTTATAATCTAAGAATACATTGCATCAATTATATTCTGTATTGTGCTGTATTGTTAGGGGTATCACCCTATGTGTGATGTACTATACAATCAAATCATTGGTCTGTTTTTCTTTGGCGAAACATCAATTACTACAAATGTTTACCTTGACCTTTTGACTGAATACGCAGCACCACAACTGCATGACCTTCAACCAACTATCATTTTCCAGCAAGATGGTGCACCACCACATTGGGGACTGCATGTTCATGGGTTCCTAAATGAAACATTTCCAGACTGGTGGATTGGAAGGGGTGACCCAATTCCCTGACCACCTCGTTCACCAGATATCACTCCCCTCCTCTTCTTTCTATGTTTTGTTAAAGATATTGTGTATCGAACAATCCCCCCAATAAATGCCATACTTACCTCTCATCCCACGGCGAGATTGAAGGCCTGATCCACCGCACTTGTCGCCAGCAGCAAAGGAAGACTGGCAACGTTCCCAGTCTTCCTCCTTGATCATGCCGGGCTCGCGACCTTTGGACTCCAGGAGGTGATACTCACAGCGGCGCAAAATCGCTATCGTGAGTAACACTGGTGTTAGCGCTGCATTTGAGGGCAGGGTGCTGAGATATCGCCTGCCCTGGAATATTGCACTAAAATGGGGACGCTACGGGGAAACCTGCAGGCGCGTTAGTGTCCCCATTTTAGCGCAAAGCACGGAATAGGGCCTTGATTTTTAGGACTTGAGCACTGCATAGTAAAGCGCTCTGGAAACTGTTGGCGCTATATAAATGCTCTGCGTGGAGAGAGCCTGTGGAGTCATGGGTTCGATCCCAACGAGCACCTCTCCAGTAAGTGTCCGTGGGCAAGACACCTAACGGTACATACTCGCCACCCAGGACATACTTGAAAACGAGAGAAATCTCAATGTATCCTTCCTGGTAAAATACTCTCAAAAAAATAAAAAATGATGACAATAGATAAATAAATAAAAATAAATCTCTTTTCCACTTTCTTTCTTGATGCTGATGCATCTATTATTATTATTCCGTAAACGTTCTAGAGCTCCTAATAACGCGTGTCTCGACTCTTGATATGCAACTCTTATATTCCAAATCTTTGCAAAGCATCACAATTCTATTTTTCGCAGGGAATGACAATGTGTTTTGCATTAAATGGGGCGATCACAGTGTTAAAAATTCTAAATTCCTTACATATTCCCAAAGAAATGGTTATGGAAATGAAGCGGTTGTTTCCCCGCGCTGTGACAGATTAATTGCAGTGTACATAATCCAGCTGCTTCTGCTGTCAGTCCATTAAAAATAGAAGGCTCAGTGGGCCAAAAGGTCAAATATGCAAAAAAAAAAAGAAGTATTAAATCCAGCTTTCAAATGTAGTCGCTACCGGTCTCCTGCTGTGTTGGGGCTGGTGATATGTGATTATGCCCAAGAGTTTTAGTGTTAGTTGGTTGTACAGTTGGTGATATTTAAAGAGGATATAGACTGTGTTTTTTTTTTTTTTATTATGAACAAGTGTAAGCGCCAAATATGCCTCGCTGAATAATGTATAGAAAACAGAAAAGAAACACAGTCACTACGATGTCACTAGGATGTTAAATAGCTGAGCTACATAAGCTGAGATTTCTGATTTGGCTATTTATAACTTAAGTTTTGTATTTATTTGCCATTTCTCTCTCATTCCCAGTTCTCATTAGACATGTGCACAGCACAAAATTTCGTTTTGGATGAATTAATTCATCCTAAAACGCAATTTATTTAGTTACTAAAGATATTTGTTTTCAGTTCTTTAGTATGAAAACTAATTTCATTCATCCGAAAACCAGCGGATAAAATTAATATTGTAGTGGTGGCTCCTCAGAGGGCTGAGATCGGCTGCTTGTTACAGTATCTCTCGCTCTCAGCACAATATGTCAGGCAAAGCTGTTACAGTAACTGACTGCTGCTCATCACAGCGTTCAGAGTTTCAGTAACACTAGTAATATAATATTTTATATATAAGAGGTTATAACAATATTATTTCCTTGTTTTACTGAAACTCTGAGCGCTCTGATGAGCAGCATTCAGTTACTGTAGCAGCTGAGCCTGATACATTGTACTGAGATAATGTAACAAGCAGTCGATCTCAGCGCTTACAGCCACTGGATTTAAAGGGCTAAAAAAAATGCTCCTATTTGTATGTATAGAACATCCTCCTGCATTAATTAATACCCTTCTCTGTATAATGTATAGAACATCCACCTGCATTAATACCCCTCTCTGTATAATGTATATAACATCCTCCTGCATTAATTAATACCCCTCTCTGTATAAAACATCCTCCTGAATTAATTAATGTCCCTCTCTGTATAGAACATCCTCATTGCTGGTCTGCTTCACTCAACAATGTAATATTACAAAAAAGTACTGAAACTAAAATATAATGCATTTTCCTTTAGTTTCTTTAGTTTTTTGTACCGAGCAGTTTCATATCTCTTGAGTCATATGAAAACTAAATTATCCCAAAATTCGGACTAAATCGTTTTAGTACTAAAACTAATACACATGTCTAGTTCACATTACACAGTTATAGGCTGAAAAAAAGATGTGCATCCATCGAGTTTAGCCTTTCACACATCATCTACTGCTGTTGATCCAAAAGAAGGAAAAAAAAACCCAGTCTGAAGCTCTCACCAAATATGCAACATACTGTGAAAAAATTCCTTCTTGACCCCAGAATGGCCTCAGATTTGTCCTTGGATCAAGAAGCTTTTACCCACATATTAAATATTATGACCCTTAATATAACGCTTTTGCAGGAAGTCATCCAGTCTGTACAATCTCTGACCCAACCACCTCAACAGGCAGAAAATTCCACAGCTTTATTGTTCTCACTGTAAAATAACCTTTCCTATGCTTTGCAATTATTCTATTTATTTTGCACTCATCTAGACAGCATTGTTATATGAAAATATATCATTTTGTACTTTTCTTTCCATTTTTATAAATTTTTCTTAATCATGCGCTAATTAATGCGCTTTGGTTTGAGTGAGGTCTCATTAATATCTTGCAGTGTTGCGCAAGGGTGTTTCAATGTACACGACACATACTGAGCAAACAGTAATTGTAATGCTATTTTATTCAATATATTTTATGTACGAAAATGGAAGGACCTTTTATATTTCAGATGAGAACATCAAGATTGCAGTATTTTAAATTATAACCGGTTTTCTTCTGACAAGCATGTCATATGAGCAGGGCCCTCTACACCTCTTGCTTCCATCCTATGTCCGTTTATCTGTATCTTGTTACCTTTAGTTATAGTTTGTGATGCACTGCAGAAACTGTTGGCGCTATACAAATGATGATGATGGTGATGATGATGATAATAATAATAATATAAGGGATTATTCAGAGAGAGACGATCTGGCCCCGAAATGTCACCGAACAGGGAATTTCAACGTACGGTGATATTTTGGGGCCATTCGGCTATTCATAGAGCAGGCAGTTCCCCAAATTTTGGCGAATTGCCTGCATGTACGGTGTCTGTTTGAAGGCAGTGAAATCCCCCATAGAGAAGCAATGGTTAATCTATTCAGAGACACTGAACAGCAGAAAGTTGCCTTAGTGGCCTGCTGTTCAGTGTTTTCATTCGGCAGGTTTATTCAGGCAAACCCCATAGGCTTCAATGTTAAAAATATTCCAGTTTTAATTCAATATCTAATAAATCATTTATTATTTTAATCTGCTGTAAAAAGTCTCTTTATTTATAGATTTTTTAGGATCTTTTAGGCATTTTTCGGGATTTTTTTGGCAATTTTTTTTTACGTTTTTCTTTAAGCGTTTTTTCTTTTTTCTGTAATTGACCTTTTTATTAGCATTCATAGGATCTTATATGTAAATTCCAGACATTTTAGTTCAGTAGTTTTTTTGCAAACATCGTTTCAATTTTGACACGTTCAAGCGTATTGTTTTAGTTTTTTTACCCCATTTGTCAGCTTGTCGGCTTTTCCCGGCAGCTGGTCTGCACTGTGATCGTCGGCTCATCGGCTTTTTCCAGCGTGTTCGGCGTGTTTTTAATAAAGGAAAAAATAAAATGTATACTGTGAGGAATGAAACCTGCCCATTAACCCTTAATATATAACTAAACCAAGGCAAAAACAAAAGTAATACACAATGTAATATATAGTCTGACCGTTAACCCTATCACTGCTGAGCCAGTTCCACCCTGTGAAAGAAAAATGTTATGGTTTTATTTTATTTTTACACTAAATAGAGTCATGTTGGATATCATTGGAAAGGCCAGACTCTGGCCTTTCCAATGACACCTTATGATTGACCATATGGGATGCACGGGGCCAGAGATACAGTAGTCTGAATATGTGGGGCAAGCTGGATGCTGATCTCTGGTGGTGGGGCACATGGGGGGTAAGAAATAACCTAAAGATACTTATGGCTTCATCACAGTTGTATTGGAGGGGTGTGCTGATGATTGCTGAACAGCATTTGACTTGCTTTTTCACTGTCGAAGGGTATAGCCGTTACCATTGAACTCCACAGACGATAGTGTGGTAGACGAGTATGTACCATTACTGTCTTGCCCAAGGACACTTACTGGAGAGGTGCTCTGGCCAGGATTCGAACCTAGGTCTCCACGGTTATAGAGCAGTGACGTTACCTCTACTCCATCCAGCCGGTATGAGAGCTGCAAGGCTTTGTGATTGACAAAGCTTAAGGGCAGAGGTGCAACCTCGTCTTTGAAAATATATGTTTTAATAACTACAAGTTGGAAGCACGTGGTGCCGAGGTGGGACATGGACTCAGTGAGCTGGGGTGTTGTACAAATTTCCCTTCAAAGACAAACCAACAGCTTGATAATGAATTAAAAAAAAAATCCATCAAAAGCATTTATTTATTTATTGCAATAAACAGTAATAAATACAAAAGCCTGACACAATTACTGGATTTTTCGGTCATGCATTATTTATGTATTTTCTCCATCCAACTTGAAAACCTCTGATTAAGTAACTCATTGTCCCTACAAACGATGGGAAATATTCAATCTGCCGTAAGGATGTTAGCATTTTAACTCTTGCCATTCCGGGGATTGAGAATTGCGATACCAACATCTTTAGCCGTTTCTAAGTCCGATGACAGCTGGTCGCAGTACATAGCTTCGGAATTTACAGGGACGCGGATTAAATGTGCTGGCAAAGTATTATTCAGTGCAGGCAACATGTCAGCTTAACATCACTCCTGTTTCCAATTTAATTAAATGCTATAGCAGAAAGTCTGATATCCTAACTAAGGCTTTCCAAATGCAGCATTTGGAATAATTAGGATGCTAGTTTAATAATCAGGATTTTGCTTCGCCATTTAAATAGAGAGTGAGTTTACGGGAGTGAAATCATATCTGAAAGCACAATATTCATATCGACAGATGTACAATGTCAGAGTAATGCTATTACGCTCACTTATTACATGGTTTCGATTTTAAATGGTAATATATGTAACACTCATAGTAAATAATTCAAAGGTAAGTATAGGTAGTTAAATAGAAAGCGAAAGATGAAAAATACATGATTATTATTATTTATTGAGCACCAACACATTCCACAGCGCTGTACAAAAGGTACGATGGGTAAGACAATACAATACAACAAAAAGGCAAGTCAATATTTCAACTTCAGATACTGGAGGAACTGATGACCATATTCCCATGGGAACTAGCAAACTAAGTGATTAGGAAAGTGAGAAACAGGAGGGATAGATAGATAGATAGATAGATAGATAGAGTCACAGGAGGCGCTATAGCGTGGTCCTCTAAGGCAATTATGGCACACAAAAGTCCTTTAAACGTTGAATTATTCCAGGCTTTATTTCAGCATCAATGAAATCATAACATCCAAACCAACCTTAGATTTCGTATCCTGCATCCAATGCAGACTCTCCAACCTCAGGAGTAGCAGCAGCACCCTGTGCTTACCAGTCTCTGTGTTTCTCATCTCATCCGGTGCCCATTCTAATCTGCCTCTCCCTCAAGCTGGAGCTATTTATCCCTTTAATTGCAGGGACACCTGCAGCAAAACAAAAACACCTTCCCTCCTGGGGGGTTAATGCCTAAACCCTAAAACAAAATACAGGGGAATACACAGTGCCATCCATGCACTACATCACAATAGATAGATAGATAGACCCATAGAAGTAGATGATAGATTTACCCATAGAAGCAGATAGATAGATAGATAGATAGATAGATAGATAGATAGATAGATAGATAGATAGATAGATAGATACAGTGGCAAGAAAAAGTATGTGAACCCTTTGGGATTACGTGGAGTTTTGCATGAATTGGTCATAAAATGTGCTCTGATCTTCATCTAAGTCACAACAATTTGAAAAACACAGTCTGCTTAAAATAATACAACACAAACATTATATGTTTTCATGTAAACATTCACAGTGCAGGGTGGAAAAAGTTTGTGAACCTTTGGACTTAATAACTGGTTGACCCTCCTTTGGCAGCAATAACCTCAACCAAACGTTTCCTGTAGTTGCAGATCAGACCTGCACAACGATCTGGAGTAATGTTGGACCACTCCTCTTCACAAAACTGTTTCAGTGTAGCAATATTCTTGGGATGTCTGGTGTGAATCGCTCTCTTAAGGTCATGCCACAACATTTCAATCGGGTTGAGGTCAGGACTCTGACTGGGCCACTCCAGAAGGCATATTTTGTTTTGTTGAAGCCATTCTTTTGTTGAATTACTTGTATGCTTTGGGTCATTGTCCTGTTGCATCACCCATCCTCTGTGGAGCTTCAGTTGGCGGACAGATGGTCTTACGTTTTCCTGCAAAATGTCTTGATAAACTCTGGAATTCATTTTTCCATCAATGACAACGATCCATCCAGGCCCTGAGGCAGCAAAGCAGCCCCAAACCATGATGCTCCCTCCGCCATGTTTTACAGTGGGGATGAGGTTTTGATGTTGGTGTGCTGTGCCTTTTTTTCTCCACACATAGTGTTGTGTGTTTTCTCCAAACAACTAAATTTTGGTTTCATCTGTCCACAGAATATTTTGCCAGTAGTGCTGTGGAACATTCAGGTGCTATTTGCAAACTTCAAACGTGCTGCAATATTGTTTTTGGACAGCAATGGCTTCCTCCGTGGTGTCCTCCCATGTACTCCATTCTTGTTTAATGTTTTCCTTATTGTAGATGTGTCAACAAAATTGTTAGCATGTGCCAGAGATTTCTGTAAGTCTTTAGCTGACACTCAAGGATTCTTCTTTACCTCATTAAGCATTCTGCGCTGTGCTCTTGTAGTCATCTTTACAGGACGACCACACCTAGGGAGAGTAGCAACAGTGCTGAACTTTCTCCATTTGTAGACAGTCTGTCTTACTGTAAACACATGAACATCAAGGCTTTTGGAGATACTTTTTTAACCCTTTCCACATTCATGCAAGTCAACAATTCTTGATCATAGGTCTTCTGAGAGCTCTTTTCTGCGAGGCATGGTTCACATCAGGCAGTGCTTCTTGAAACCAGTAAACCCAAAACTGGTGTGTGTTTTTAAAGGGCAGGACAGCTTTCAGCAACACATCCAATGATATCACACTGATTGGACTCAAGGTTGACTCACTCCGGGCTCCAAATAGCTCTTGTAAAAGTCATTATGCTAGGGGTTCACATACTTTTCCCACCCTGCACTGTGAATGTTTACATGTTATGTTCAATAAACACATGAAAACATATAATGTTTGTGTTGTATTAGTTTAAGCAGACTGTGTTTATCAAATTGTTGTGACTTAGATGAAGATCAGAGCACATTTTATGACCAATTCATGCAAAACTCCACGTAATCCCAAAGGTTTCACATACTTTTTCTTGCCACTGTAGATACAGAGATAGATAGATAGTGAGATAGACATATTGATACATAGATAGATACAGAGATAGATAGACCCATAGAAGTAGATAGATGGACATATTGATAGATAGATAGATAGATAGATAGATAGATAGATAGATAGATACAGAGATAGATAGATACAGAGATAGATAGATACAGAGATAGATAGATAGACCCATAGAAGTAGATGATAGATAGATAGACCCATAGAAGTAGATGATAGAGAGATATATAGAATCAGAGATAGACATATTGATAGATAGATAGAGATAGATAGATAGATAGATAGATAGATAGATAGATAGATAGACATATAGATAGATAGATAGATAGACCCATAGAAGTAGATAGATAGATACAGAGATAGATAGATAGATAGATAGATAGATAGATACAGTGGCAAGAAAAAGTATGTGAACCCTTTGAGATTACGTGGAGTTTTTGCATGAATTGGTCATAAAATGTGCTCTGATCTTCATCTAAGTCACAACAATTTGAAAAACACAGTCTGCTTAAAATAATAAAACACAAACATTATATGTTTTCATGTGTTTATTGAACATAATATATTAAACATTCACAGTGCAGGGTGGGAAAAGTATGGGAACCCCTAGCCTAATGACTTCTCCAAGAGCTAATTGGAGCCAGGAGTGAGCCAACCTTGAGTCCAATCAGTGTGATATTATTGGATGTGTTGCTGAAAGCTGTCCTGCCCTTTAAAAACACACACCAGTTTTGGGTTTACTGGTTTCAAGAAGCACTGCCTGATGTGAACCATGCCTCACAGAAAAGAGCTCTCAGAAGACCTACGATCAAGAATTGTTGACTTGCATGAAGCTGGAAAGGGTTACAAAAGTATCTCCAAAAGCCTTGATGTTCATGTGTCCACGGTAAGACAGACTGTCTACAAATGGAGAAAGTTCAGCACTGTTGCTACTCTCCCTAGGTGTGGTCATCCTGTAAAGATGACTGCAAGAGCACAGCGCAGAATGCTTAATGAGGTAAAGAAGAATCCTAGAGTGTCGGCTAAAGACTTACAGAAATCTCTGGCACATGCTAACATTTTTGTTGACACATCTACAATAAGGAAAACATTAAACAAGAATGGAGTAGATGGGAGGACACCACGGAGGAAGCCATTGCTGTCCAAAAAGAATATTGCAGCACGTTTGAAGTTTGCAAAAGAGCACCTGGATGTTCCATAGCACTATTGGCAAAATATTCTGTGGACAGATGAAACCAAAATTGAGTTGTTTGGAAAAAACACACAACACTATGTGTGGAGAAAAAAAGGCACAGCACACCAAAATCAAAACCTTATCCCCACTGTAAAACATGGCGGAGGGAGCATCATGGTTTGGGGCTGCTTTGCTGCCTCAGGGCCTGGACGGATTGTTGTCATTGATAGAAAAATGAATTCCAGAGTTTACCAAGACATTTTGCAGGAAAACGTAAGACCATCTGTCCGCCAACTGAAGCTCCACAGAGGATGGGTGATGCAACAGGACAATGACCCAAAGCATACAAGTAATTCAACAAAAGAATGGCTTCAACAAAACAAAATATGCCTTCTGGAGTGGCCCAGTCAGAGTCCTGACCTCAACCCGAATGAAATGTTGTGGCATGACCTTAAGAGAGCGATTCACACCAGACATCCCAAGAATATTGCTACACTGAAACAGTTTTGTAAACAGGAGTGGTCCAAAATTACTCCAGATCGTTGTGCAGGTCTGATCTGCAACTACAGGAAACGTTTGGTTGAGGTTATTGCTGCCAAAAGAGGGTCAACCAGTTATTAAGTCCAAAGGTTCACATACTTTTTCCACCTTGCACTGTGAATATTTACATGTTCTGTTCAATAAAAACATGAAAACCTATAATGTTTGTGTTGTATTATTTTAAGCAGACTGTGTTTTTTAAATTTTTGTGACTTAGATGAAGATCAGAGCACATTTTATGAGCAATTCTTGCAAAACTCCACGTAATCCCAAAGGGTTCACATACTTTTTCTTGCCACTGTAGATAGATAGATAGATAGACCCATAGAAGTAGATAGATAGATACAGAGATAGATAGATAGATAGATAGACCCATAGAAGTAGATGATAGATAGAGGGGTAAATAAATACAGAGTTAGAGGGATAGATAATAGATACAGAGATATATAGAAAGATTGATAGATAACAGATAAATAAATATATATATTAAATGACAGATAAAGGAATACAAAGAGAGAGAGATGGATAGAAATAGAGATAGATGCACAGATAAAAAGAGAGATAAATAGACACTGATATATGTATTTATTTATTTATAAAGGATTTTACCAGGAAGGATACAATGAGATTTCTCTCGTTTTCAAGTATGTCCTGGGTTCAAGAACATTGAATTGTTACAGTCGCTACAGAAATACAAAGTAATACAATGCAAGATATTAAAAAAATAACACAAATATAAAGATTAACAGAAAATAAATTTGTAGGAAATATAATCACTATGTTACATATTTACAGGTGCATTCTGTATTGAGGTATGTTAATAGGGAGCTCTTGAGTGACTTTAGACTGGGGGAAGATTTGATGCCGTCTGGGAGGTTATTCCATAACTGCGGCGCTCTGTAGGAAAATGAGGATCGTGACACTTTCTTTTTGTATTGTGGTATTGCAAGTAAGGTGCAGGTCCTGGATCGGAGGTTATAGGATGAGGGAAGCGGTCTATTTAGTCTATTCAGTCTAGATTAATAGATAGATAATGAGGTAGATAAGTAGATGACTAAGGGGTAAATAAATACAGAGGTAGAGCGATAGATAATAGATACTGAGATAAATAGAAAGATAGATAGATGGACAGATAAATATATTAAATGACAGATAAAGGAATACAAAAATAGATTGATAGAAAAACTGAGCTAGATAGAAACAGAGAGATAGATAAATAACGATGATAGATATAGGGGTACATAAATACAGAGGTAGAGGGATAGATAATAGATTTAGAGATATAAAGGAAGATGGACAGATAGATAAATAGATAGAAATGGAGAAAAATAGATAGAGATAGATCGTCTGCAGAGTACCTATTGATTATCTTTGTAAGGTGTTATTATCCACACCCATTGAAAATTAGTATTAATAAGATAATACAGGAAACACATTAATATTTAAATAGTGTTCCGCTTGTACAGCACAAAAATCAAACCACATTCTACTGCCAAATCCTTCTTTCTGTGTGCATTAAAGCTGCTTGATAACATTGTTGCGATTATTGCTCCAATCAGCCAATCCGATGCTCTGCTAAAACTTTCCAGTCGTTAATTCAGCCGGACTGTCATTTTACATTTGGGTAAGGGAGCATCATGTCTTTTAGTGCAGCAAAAACCCATGTTATTTGGAGCTGATCACCGTAATAATAATAATGGATTTGTCATGTCCATTTGGGGATTCATTAAAGGGCTGCACCACTTTTTACCTAAATAAAAATAAATGGTGTATCGAATTTCACAATAATGTCTGATTTCACTTGAGATAACAGAGTGCTACCTATCGGGTCGATCTGCTGCATCCTTTTAATCATTCAATCAATGGTGTACATATTAGTGAGAAGATTCGATATTGAAGTGAGAAGTGCACGTGGTAAGGTAACACGAACAAAATGTACATGATTCACATAGAATTCATATTCTATTCATGGGTGTTTATTGTTAGTTCACACAAAGACAGCAATTTGCCTTGACCTCGTTGGATTACAAAAAAAATTGGTAGTGCTTTATATGCTTTGTAGGCTTCCAAAACAGTTTAATATAATATATATATACAGTATATAAATATATATATATAAAACAATAGCACAAAAGAGAGGCACTCTGGGACTTTAAAAATAAAACAATGGATGTAGGGGGCGGAGCCTGGACGAGCATGCGGCTGGCTGTGTGAGAGCTGAGCTCCTGGGCCGCGGGTGACCTTTCAAGCGGAACCGTTTACCACTGACCCGACCAGGTTACATTGAGTGAAGGGAGAAGCTCCCCTGCACCCTGCCATGCCGCCGCAAAAACAAAAAAAATCGGCAGACGGCCCGGTTGCGCCGATTTTCGCGGCCCGCCGCACTCAGGAGATAAGACAAGATGGCGGCCGGACCCCGCCGGAAGATGGAGGGGAAGACTCGGCGGGCATCGCCACCTTGATTCCGGCATCTAAACAGGACATAGCGGCGCTCTTCCAAAAAATAACGGAGGTACAGGAGATCTTGGCTGGGGAGATTGTGAGAGGCTCCCAGGTGGTTAAGGCAGAAATCCAGGCCCTGGGTTCCCGCACGTCGGATTTGGAGGCCCGGGTGGAGGAGGTGGTTCAGCAGGCTAACACGTCCGCAGATGTAGTAAATCAGCTCCAGGACCGGGTGGAGGGATTAGAGAAGGCCATTGAAGATGCGTCCAACCGATCCAGACGCAATAACCTCCGATTAAGAGGCCTATCAGAGGAGGTGTCACAGGCTGCGCTGGAAGCCACGGTGGTGGGCCTGTTTCAGCGGTTGTTGCCTGACCTGCCTGCTGAGAGCTTTCTAATGGACCGAGTTCATCGGGCGCTACGGGCCAGAGGCCCCCCCAACTCCCAACCTCGTGATATTATCTTGAGATTGCACTATTATAAAACAAAAGAAAAAATTTTGCGAGCTAATCGCGAGCGGTGCCTGCACTATGAAGATGTGGAGCTTCAACTCTTTCAGGATCTGGCGCCGATCACCTTGGCCAGACGCCGGGACTGGAAGCCAGTGATGGCGTTGCTCCGGGCTCAAGGCCTGAAATACACTTGGGGCTTCCCGTTTCGCTTAATTGTCACCAAAGACTCTCGCACGTTCTCTTGCACGAATGTGAGTGCCCTGCCTGCGTTCATGGATCGCTTGGGTCTACAGATGCCGGATGGAGTTCGCTCCACTCTCCCGCCACAACTACAACACCTCCCGGCGGAGTGGCAAGAAGTTGCCGATTGATCCGCCCGCAGGGCAAGATTTTTACTCTCCTTCTTCCTTTCCATGGCACGCTCCAAGAGCGGAGAGCGTGAGTAATTGCGACTTGGTCGGGTCGCCTTTTACAGTTCCAGCGACCTTTCCTTACTTTATCTCGTTCAAACCCTTTTTTATTACATGTGACTGACAGAGTGTGTTCAGGCCCCCCTGGCCGCAGAGCAATGGACTTTTTTGGGAAACCCCACTGCTTCATCTTTATCGCCACTTGTGCTGTATTCGGCTGTTTTAAATACAGGGGATGGCTGCCCGAAGGTCGAGGGGATAGCTTAGCTCACTACTAAGCATGTATTTGTTGCAAAAGTTTATACGTGTTTTGTTTGGGTTGCTGGAAGTTATGTTTGATAGATTTACGGTTCTGCATTGTCACCTGCCGGGTGACTGCTTCTATTTGTGGGATTAGCAGGTGGTCTCCTGATTGCCCTTTGATTCCCCCCAACGCCTGGTTTTCGGGTTTCTCCCCCAAACCAGGACATGGAATTTGCTGTTAAATGTTTGTTGGTCCCCCGATGTTCCCGTTTGTCTTTTGTGTCCTCCTTTCGCTTTTTCTTGTTCTTATATCTTCTCTTCTACCCCTTCGGTCTTTATTTCTCTCTTCTCCTCCCACCTCTATGCTGGCTTCCTTCTCTCCCTCCTTCTACTCGGGGGTGGGGCCTGTCACGGAGCCTTTTCCCCACGTTAACGCATTATGATGGCTAAGACCCTTAAGATATGGTCCCTGAATGTTAAGGGACTTAATTCCCCTGGAAAACGGCGTCTGCTCTTTCGAGAGATGCGTCGCCAACAGGTAGACATAGCCTGCCTGCAGGAAACCAGAATTCCACGGTCCGCCTCCTTCCGGCTCTCTGACAGGCGCTACTCCCAGGTGTATTCCTCGTGTGCCTCTACTAAAACCCGGGGGGTGAATATTCTCGTGCGTAACTCCTGCCCTTTCACGCTGGACACGGTAGTGGCGGGTGGGGAGGGCAGGTATTTGGTGGTGAATGGGTGGCTTGCACATAAGAAGTACTCGGTGGTCTCGGTGTATGCACCGAACGTACCGGATGTGTCCTTTTGGTCTGATTTACAAATGTTTATTTCCTCCCATGCATCCGGAGCTCTGATAGTTGCTGGGGACTTTAATGCTGTGCTTTTCCCCACCTTGGACCGGTCGGATGCTTCCCAGCAGGCTGTGCCCTGAGAGCTCAGGACACAGGATAAACAATTTCACCGCTTTGTTAGGGCCCTAGATCTAGTTGATGTCTGGAGATCGCACCATCCCACCACTAGAGATTATACATTTTACTCGCCCCCGCATGCGTCGTACTCAAGGATTGATTATCTGCTGGCGGCGCCCTCCTCCCTTCCGGAGCTCGGGTCACCCGCCATTGGCTCGATCACGTGGTCTGACCACGCTGACGTAAGCATGCATCTCAGGCTGCCGGGACGCCGGACCCCTGGACAGTGGCGCTTGGACCCGACCCTCCTGGATGCGGAGGGGGTGTCTCAGGCGGTTAGGCAGGAGCTGGAAGGCTACTTTCAGGTTAACGGCACAGACGAAGTACCCGCTTCAGTGGTATGGGCAGCGCATAAGGCGGTTATAAGAGGGGTGCTCATTAGCCAGGCTTCCTATCGGAAACGGCGCAAAGGTGAAATGTTCGCGCAGCTTCAAGCTAGCTTGCGTAAACTAGAATTTAGACATAAGGCGGAGCCTGGACCGGTGACCTTTGACGCTTTGCAAGAGGCGAGAAGGGCATTGACCCAGCTATCTCTAGATGAAGTCAGCAGATCCATGCTCTGGTCCAAAAGATTTTACTATGAACGCTCAAACAAAATGGACACCCCTATGGCAAGGAGGATAGCGGGCCTCCAGCGTCACGGGGGAGTAGGAGCCCTGAGGGACGGGGCAGGAACTGTTCACAGATCCGCTTCTAAAATTAGGGATATTTTCACAACATTTTATGAGAAGATCTATAACCACTCCCCACATGCGACCTCAGATAACCCGACACATGTAGCTAATGTACAGAGGTTTCTGTCCGAGTTGGCCTTGCCGACCCTGACGGAGGCACAGGCTGCAACCCTGGGTGCGCCGATAGATAGCGAGGAGGTGCGGACAGCCATAGGACTCATGCAACCAAACAAGGCCCCGGGTCCGGACAGACTCCCAGGACTTTACTATAAATCGTTTCTGCCCATCTTACTCCCTCACCTTACCACAATGTGTAACTCGGCGAGGTCGGGGACTCCCTTTGCAAGGGACTCCTTGACGGCCTCTATTGTTACTATCCTTAAACCTGGGAAGGACCCTTTGGGCCCGGAGAACTACAGACCGATTTCCCTCCTTAATTTTGATATTAAAGTTTTAGCCAAAGTATTGGCTCTCAGATTGAACGAGATCATACCAACTTTGATTCATGCTGACCAAGTGGGGTTTATCCCAGGCCGCCAAGCATACGATAACACCCGGAGGGCTTGTGACCTGGTCTGGCTTGCGCAGCGTCTGAGGGTACCAGCAGTGTTCCTGTCCCTAGACGCCGAAAAGGCCTTCGACAGGGTGGGCTGGGCTTACCTCTTCCAGGTGCTGACGCACCTGGGGTTCCCACAGGAGTTCACGTCCTCGATAGGAGTAATGTATGATACGCCGGTGGCGCAGGTGGTGGTACCGGGTACGCCCCCTCGTCCTTTTCGCCTCACGAACGGCACTCGACAGGGCTGTCGCCGCTGCTGTTCGCGCTCTCCCTGGAGCCTCTGCTCTCGGCGGTTCGCGCGGACCCGCTGATTGCGGGGGTTGCATACAGGGGGGAAGAATATAAAGTCTCTGCGTATGCCGATGACGTCCTCTTGTCCCTTACCTGCCCTGTTCCCTCGGTGGCGCGGCTGTTGGAGGTGTTGGACCGGTTCTCGGGGGTGGCGGGGTACAAGGTTAACATGACTAAGTCTACGGCTCTCCTTGTGGGGGCCTCGGATGGGGACGCCGGGATTATGGAACATCGGCATGGTTTTTGCACAACTACAGAGTCCATATCGTACCTTGGTGTTCGGATCCCGGGGTCCACTCGGAAATATTTACTCTTAACTATGCTCCATTGATACAATGTATAAAAAGTGATCTTGACCGATGGGCTAAACTGCATATTTCATGGTTGGGGAGGGTGCACTGCATAAAAATGAACGTTCTGCCTCGTCTCCTGTATCTTTTCCAAGCCCTTCCGATAAGTGTGACGCAATCAGATCTAACGTCACTGCAGACGGCTATAGATGCTTTTGTGTGGGATAATAAGAGACATAGGGTGGCGAGGCAGACGTTGTTTAGACCTCGGGCAGCGGGAGGGATGGGGTTACCCTCTCTCCTTTCGTACTATAGAGCAGCACGGTTAGCCCAAATAGTAGCTTGGCACTCCCCAATGGGCGCAAGGAGATGGGTGGATCTGGAGTCTTCCATGATGTCACCGGATCTTCCACAATTCTGGCTCTGGACTTCACCATCTTATCGTCCAACATTACGCACGGAATGCCCGGCCATAGTAGCTGCGGTGAAATTATGGGATTCTGTCGCAGTTAAATGTGACCTTACAAGTTATCCGTCGCCTCTGACTCCGATCTTGCGCAACGAGGAATTCCCCCCGGGCTTGTGCCCGCAGCCTTTTGGCCTGCTGGAAGATGCGGGTCTTCAGCGACTGGTGGATTTCTACCCTAAAGGAGCCCTCCTGCACTATCCGGATCTACAGAGCACACACTCGCTGCCTCCATCTACTTTTTTCAGATTTTTACAGATGAGGGACTTTATCACCAAACCCCACCTTCGAGCCGCAGCACTCACCAAGCCTTCGTGGTTTGAGCGTTTGTGCCTTCAAGAACACTACCCCAAAGGTCTTATCTCCACAATATACTCCTCTATTACCTCGACCCTTGAATGGAAGGAATTGACATACATTAACGCATGGCATAAAGACCTGGGAGAGGAATTGGAAGGCGATGAGTGGTTGGACATCTGGGAGGCAGCTAGGAGGTCCTCTATATGCACTACGCACCAGGAGCAATCTCTGAAAATGATATTCCGCTGGTACACCACCCCGGAGAAACTTGTCAAAATGAAAGTGACTACCACTGATGTGTGTTGGAGACTGTGTGGCGATAAGGGAACCTTCCTGCACATGTGGTGGTCATGCCCCCGCCTTAAACCACTATGGTCGAAACTACATTCTCTTGCCCAAGCCGTGCTGGAGAGAGAAATACCTTTTGTGCCGAAAGTTTTTCTCCTTGCGTCCCCCTTGGAGGACCTTTCCTTGCGCCAGAACAAACTACTTGCTAAAATGTCGTTGGCAGGGCGTCGTGCCACAGCGGCAGAGTGGAGGGCAATGGAGCCCCCCCGCTTTGGCAGGGTGCTGGCTAATATCAGAGACGTGGCCCTTATGGATGAACTGTCGGCCAGAGTACACCACACTATAGATGCGTTTTCTAGATTGTGGGAGCCTTGGTTGAACCATGATGTTTAGATAATGATCTACCTAATGATTGCAGGGAATGGAAGATTGGGGTTATCGTGTTGTGCCAGCTGGGTCTTGGAGAGAACCTTTCTCCTCCCCTTTCCCTCCTCTTCCCCCCCCTCTCCTTTTTTCTTTTTCTCTTTCCTTTTTTCTTCTTCTCTTCCCTCTGCCCTTTAGGCCTTTTCTCTTCCTTCTTTTCCTCTCTACTCTCTACATCCTTTTCCCTTCTTTCTCCTGTTTGTCCTCCCCAGTTTGTCCTTTGAGAAGATGTTGTGACAGGGTGGGGTGTATTATATCTTGCTGATTTGTTCTAGCTATGGTTGTATCCTAGCACCCCCTGGAGTCGTTTATGGCTTGTACATCACAATAAATCACAATAAAATATGTTTTCAAAAAAAAAATAAAAAAAAAAATAAAACAATAAACTTTATTAAATAGATACTACATAAAATCGGCTCCTGCTGAGCCTTTATCAAGGTACCTGTGGCAGCCAATGATGCGTGCCGCTCGCCATCTGGTGGGTGGAACTGTCGTGGCCTGTAGACGCTAACGGGGCGGGCTATGCCACCCCACAGCTTTAAGGCCCACCCGTTGAAGGGACAGCATGGTACGCCCCACGATAGAAAAGGGTTAAGCAATGAATAACGTCTAGTAAAGGCTGGTGTTAAGTGACTGTGCTTCTGCACAATCACTTAACACATTGATTTCAAGACCCCAAAAAAATCAAATATCATCTCAGTGATATGCGCATAAATATCCCACATTGCTGTCAGTTTTATTGCTGTGGCGCTCTGTGATACGCTCATACACACTGCACATTACTTAGAATTTTATTGCTGTAGAACACTGTGATATGCTCATACACACTGCACATTGCTGTGAGTTTTATTGCTGTGGAACTCTGTGATACGCTCATACACGCTGCACATTGCTGTGAGTTTTATTGCTGTGGAGATCTCTGATACGCTCATACGCACTGCAAATTGCTGTGAGTTTTATTGCTGTGGAGATTTGTGATAGGCATTTGTGTGTTTTGGTGGGCATAGTTTGAGGGGGGTGGCAGCATTTCATCCTTGGATCCAGGCAACACAATGTTGTGGCCCAACCTAGCTCTATTGATTGGCTGCAACCTGGCATGTACCCTCTATTCATTGGCTGCATGTGACCGTACGCTATGTTATCATTGGTTGGCACTTTATAATGCTTCATGGTGAGCACCCCACCTTTTTTCCTAGAAAAAAGCACTGGATGCACACAATAGTGGGACAACACTGAATGGAGAATAGCCGCAGTTTGCTCATTCTTGAGAATAATAACATTGATATCATTGTTCAGGGTGGTGTGCAACAACTTCAGCTGCCGCTGATGAATTTTGTTTCTCCGAATAGCTGAATTGTTTTGAGAAAGGATTTTACCAGGAAGGATACATTGAGATTTCTCTCATTTTCAAGTATGTCCTGGGTGGCGAGTATGTATCGTTGGGTGTCTTGCCCAAGGACACTTACTGGAGAGGTTGCTCGCTGGGATCGAACCCATGACTCCACAGGAGTTGCAAACAATGGTGAAAACCACCATTATAACAACTATGGTGATGTTACCTCTACTCCACCCAGCCGGTACAATTTCACCATAGTTGTTATAATGGTGGTTTTCACCATTGTTTGCAACTCCGGTGAACAACATTGAAACAATGAGGCAGACTGCGACTTACTGCTACCCTCTTTAGTACTTTGATATTGATGTGTGTTTCTCTTCTTTCAAGGAACTATATAATTGAAACTTTACATTTTTCCCTTAGTTGGATAACCCCGATGAACAAGCCGCCCAAATAAGAAGAGAACTGGATGGTCGTCTACAAATGGCAGATCAAATCGCAAGGGTAAGTACAGTTTGTCGTTCATGTAAACCTTTTCTTAAGAGGATTATTTGCCCAGTAATAAATGTGGTGAAACAACTCATTATCATGATTGGGACAGCACCTTAACATTATATTTAATAGTCTTATATTAGGAAGGTCTCTTGTGAATATGAATAAAAAATAGGAGACCGATGTAGGCTCCAAGAATTATACGTACTACACCAACCCATTTTTTCTTCTTCTCCTTAATAATTAAGAAATTAATTAATTTAGTAAAAGGAAAACATCAGTCTGGGGCCTGCAAAAGAGGAAGCATATAGAGGCACAAGCTGGATTATCGAACACTTGTTCAACAAGCTGACTCCTGAAACACAATTTTTTGGACCTGCCACTGACTGGGAGCCTTCTGGACAGGCATGAGACCATTTGCATATGAAGCATTCATCCCTGTAATCGCACAAGCAAGCTAAAACCTTGTGAGACCTGAGCGGGCACCCACCGTAGAGCAGGCCACTAGTGCTGTTGCTCGTCCTCAGGATCCTCACACCCCTTTTCTCTCACCTTAATTATGATTCATTGTCCCAGGAGCCAGGGCAAGCTGGAGTGAGGGGTGTACAGGCTCCTGAAAACACGAATACGTAAAGGGACACTATAGACATCGTGACTACTCAGTATAAATTGAGTGGTCACAGTGACGTGAATGCTGTCCCCCTCCAGACGAAGGGGCCTGAGAGGGCTATTTCAGCCCTCCAAGTGCAGGGGATGAGTCCTGCCCAGAAGCTGAGAAGAGCAAGTGCTCATCTCAGATTTGGGACTTTTGGAACTCTTATCTAGGCATTAACTCTCAAATTGCATTGAGAGCCACTGCATTGGCTAGACATTTGCTCAAGGGTCCGCCGTCTCACCGGCCAAGGGACAGCTGTGGTTGGCAGGGCGCCGGAAGTTCTCCATATCCAAGGGAGCTCCACAGTGGAATAAAGGTGAGTTTATAAACAGACTAAAGTGTTAAAGTACAGGAGGGGTGGGGTCGCGCCTATTCCCCGATGGTGCGGCTGCAACCACCAAATGTATCCAGTGTTAAAGTGGCAGAGGGGTACAAAGGGGGTCTAGAGTGGTTACTGTTTCACCCCGCCATTCCCACCTGCCATTTGACCCATACAGTATCCTTTTAACTTTGCTTAGGTTGTGGTTGATAGATTTGATTAGTGCTTAATCTGTAAATCAGAAGGTGGCAGAATGCAAAGTGTATATGAGAGCAGAGGGGTGACGTAGCGGGCTCAGGTATAGGGACACATACGGAAGGCGGTGCTGAAGGCAACATGCTTTGTACTCAGATACCCACTGACTAAAAAATTGCATGATATAAATGTTCCGGCAATAATTTAAAAGTAATATTTTTGGTTTTATACCATGTGAAGTACTGGATCCACCCAAATGGATCCCGGAAAACAGACAGACAAAAAACTGAAAGCTCCCGGATCCTGTTTCCCAAGGATCCCCCACAAATGAAGCCCTGGAGTCGACACATTACAGCATAGATTTAAACACTGTACTTTTGCTTGAATTGGATTTATCTCTAATTTTACAATGTCATTGCATCTCACCAAAAATCATTGTTTGGGTAATACATCTTTGCGTCTTTGCTGTACATTGGATGCGTCCGTGCCAGCTCGCGATCACATCTTCAAGCAGTACAACGACTAACTGGACCCAGTAGACTTAATTATCACAAACCAACTCCGTCGCCACGGTGGAAAAATAATTTATTTAATTAGGCTATGACTGGTGTAAATGCCAGCCATAAACAAGAGATCATAATGTTTAGTCTGTGCTAATAAAGAGTTTATTTTTAGATCAGCGATGTTATATATATCAGAAATTCAAATTAGCACCTTGTAGCTTGTCGAGGACTTTGTCTCCAGTCTGTTTGCATTTGCATCAAGCGCTGTTAATTTAACGGAGACCTGTTAACAGCTCAGACGTCTCCTTGTGTGTTTGCCATGTGATTTCGCTTCTTCTCTTCTTGCACCTGACTGCTATTACACTTATGTCTGCAATGGGGCCCATACAGACTTGCAGAGTATCACCCCAATTTTACGATAATGTGATAATGTCACCTCGAAATGGATTTATTCCCAACAGTCGCACAACGGAGCATGTTTATACGAGGCAGTAGAAAAAAAATATTAGCCCCATGCTGCACACAATTACACAAGCACCTGGATGTGTGCAAAAGCATATATATACATATGCAGAAAGATAGATGTACACCTGTGTATGCATGTAGGGCCCGATTCCACCACGCGAGCCATTAGCATCAACAAGTGAGCTTTTAATTATAACAGCCCCACTCGTTTATACTAAACGGCTGGTGTTAAGTATTGTGCATTTCTCGAAACTTAAAGGAAATAGCTGAATAAATCCAATACGGTACCTTCCATCCTGCTTCGAATAAGACAGCACAATCTGCTGCTTCACCTCAGTGGAAAAAAGAAGGACACTGAGAATAAATGGTTCTCCGCTGACCCTCCATGATCCCCGCTTCTGCGTGCTCCATGAGGTCCTGTGCTGGTGTCTGTTAGCCGTTTGCAAATGTTACTAGAACGCGGGACATTTTAAATAAAAATGATCATATATTTTAACAGCATAAAGGAGGGACTCAATGTAGATTCTGGTTTTCTAACTCGCTATCATTCAGCATTGTACTTGGTTTATATGGCTTTTTCTCTATCCTTTTTTCTGTTTTTTTTTTCTAAGTTGTGTCATTGACTTTTTCCTCTTTGGGCACAATCATTGATGCACATCATGATGCTTATCTGTGTTGGGGCCTATGATCTGTCCTCTCTGTTTATTTACCTTTCTTGACCATACTATTCAACTATTAGTATTTAAGACACCCATCCGAACCTCCCCTCCCCTTCCCTTCTGCTTTACTCTTTGTTGTTCTAGACTAGATGATTTTGCTCATTATAGATTCCAGACCTGAAGAAGAGAGATATACTCTCAAAAGCTTGTCTTTTAAATGTAACGTTAGTCCAATAAAAAGGTATCACTATGCACTGCTACGTAGCAGCCCGCTCGCAAGAGGGCCAGTGATAGGGAGCCACCAGTGGTTAAGGGTTACACCAAATTTTGCCTTTTGAGAGTGTCCATTATCGGCTCAGCTGGAATAATGCCCCTGGTGTTTTCAAACTGTTTTATGAACCTGTAAGAGACCACTTAATGGACATTCATTTTATTTTTATGAGATCCTTCTTCACTTTGAGGATGTAAGTTGAAATAATTTAGACTGTAGGGTAGCTGACATTTTAATAAAACGATAGTTCTCTTCTTTCTTGCTGTGCATAAAAAAGAACATGCTAACTTAAGATAAAGCAGTGAGATAAAATCATTTAAGGTGCATTATGTGGATTTTGAGTACCATTTGGAGGGAAAGAGTTGGCAGGCTCGAAAGACGCCCAGGGCTCCAGCCAAAAGAATGAAATGTTGATGGCCTAACTAAAAACAATGTAATTAAACAAATAATGTGTGTATATATATTATTTATCATTGTTGAGTAGACCAGTTATTTTTGGTAGTGGAGGTGTGGTTGCCACGGGGGGGGGGGCATCATTGCTGACCATGCCACCAAAAGGTGCATGTCATCCAGATAACCTGTTGCCTGGCTGAGCAGGCAATCAGGGCTGCTTACACATGAGCACTGCATCAATGCTTGTGTACGAATGGGCTTACAAAGCCCTGAATTTAATTATTTATCAACATGAGTGCCATTAAATAGGGGTGCATGGTGCAATTTCCTCCCGAAAACCAGCTGTCTGCCTAGGGTTGTCGGGTGACCTCCATTTACCTCCTTTGTTGATGATGTCCACTGAGTGATCGTTGCTTTGCTCCACAATGTAATAAGTGAAGCTAGGGCTGGTGCATCCAATAGGCAAACTAGGCAGTTGCCTAGGGCGCGACTAGGAGGGGGACGCCATTGTGAGCTAATATAGCCGCAGGCACTATGGCAGACATTATGTCTGTTTTGCACTGACGTAGAGCTTGCAGCCCTCTGTTGACATTAGCTGTGAGAGCACTCTGGCTGCAAGCTCACTCTGCCATCTCGCAGCAAGCAGAGCTGGACCCCACAAGAGCATGAGACTCATTAAGTGGGCAGAGATACTATTTGGTGGGAAACACTGGAGAGTGGAGGGGCGGCAAGATGTTGTTTTTGCCTAGGGTGGCAGAAATCCTTGCACCAGAGTGAAGCCCTGCATGATAAAGCAGTGGCACTTATTTCACAGACCAGCCGGAACTTCATTTTCTGGTCCCATGACTCTGTGTAGTAGAAGACAACTTCTGGAGCATGCAGTAATGTCAGGGTGCTTTCCCCCAAAGCTGGGAAGGGGAAGCAGGAGGCGTAAGGAAAGTTGTGGTGAAAAAATAAATGTACCCATACACTCCCATCCTAAATAGAGCATCAACTGCTGCATCAGGCCGATGCCCCATGTTTGCCCCACCATAACACCAGCGCTGAAAGTGCTGCCCAGGTTCATTGTAGACACCCTGTTAGCCCAGCTGGAAAGAAGTTCATTAGCAGTATTACACAGTGTAACAGATCTCAGTACCCCGACCGGGTCACATTTGTCAATGCCGCTTCCTTGCCGGACCCACGTGTTCTCCCCAGCAGACTAAATAAAATCACTCTAATTTTAGTGACTTTTAATCAATTTACCACCCAGGTTTCTCAGGTAAAAAAGAAAAGTAAAGGGCCTGTCAAGATGTTTTATGCTCTGCATCTGTTAAGTAAACAATATACAGTATGAATAAGAAGCAATCTTGTTTTCATTGTCATAGAGTTGTGTGATTGGAAATATACTGAAATGCTTTGCTGCTATCTCTGCAGGAACGCAAATTTCCAAAATTCGTCTCTAAAGAAATGGAAAACATGTACATCGAAGAGCTGAAGTCTTCTGTCAATTTACTAATGGCGAACCTGGAGAGCATGCCAGTGTCCAAAGGAGGATCTGAATTCAAGCTGCAGAAGCTGAAACGCAGCCACAACACATCCATTATAGACATGGGAGAGGAGAATGAGAATCAACTTTCCAAGTCTGATGTTGTGCTCTCTTTCAGTTTAGAGGTAAGTGTAGGATTGGAGAAGTTACATGGTCTGTCATGACATTTTGGCACATGGGGATCCACTGCCAGACACATAACCGACCCATAGTGACTAGGGATGGGCTGCTGGTTCGAATCGGTTTGATGTTCGATTCGAACATCGGCTGTTCGAGAATTCGCGAACTTCGATCTTTTTGGGACGTTCGCTGAAGGTTCGAGAAAAAAAAAATTCAGAAAAATTCCAAAAAATCCTTAAAAGATCCTAAAAAATCTAAAAATTAAGAGACTCTTTACTGCAGACTATAATAATAAATGGTTTATTAGATATTGCATTAAAACAGGAATATTTTTAACATTGAAGCCTATGGGATTCATAAACATTTCCCACTCCTTGTTGGTCAAACATTTCCCACTCCTTGTTGCTCAAACATTTCCCACTCCTTGTTGGTCAAACATTTCCCACCCATTGTTGTTCAAACATTTCCCACCCATTGTTGGTCAAACATTTTCCCACTGATTGTTGGTCAAACATTTCCCACTGATTCTTGGTCAAACATTTCCCATGGCTTCAAATCACGTTTAAACATGAGCAAAAGTGGTAAAAATTAGCTCAGCCACAGTGGTGAAATGGCTCAGCAGTGAAAGGGTTAAAAATGTTTGTTTTTTTAGGTTTTTTCATTGTTTCCTGTCCCCTAGGGCAGTACCCGGACCCCCATACACCTTTTATGGCCAATATCTTGCATATATGCCCTCTTGGAGGGGACCTTAATTTTCAAACGTTCAAGCCACATTGACTTGCATTGTGTTCAAATTGTGTTCGAGTTTGCGGTCGAACCTTTTCGGATGTTCGAGTTCGAATGCGAACCGAACACGGGGGTGTTCGGCCCATCACTAATAGTGACAAATATATATCAAGGTTACACTTACAATCTGAAATCTTTCATGTATCTACGAAATACATGAAGATAATGAAAATAAATCGGCTGTCTACGTCCTCAACCAGTTGACGCACAACACCCTCGGCAGCTGTGCCAGTGACAACATCCAAAATTCTGTGGCGAAAAGCTATGAAATCAGTCATCCATCATAGGAACGCTCCATCACAGTGGCAGCAGTTCCACCGAAAGTAGAAAGTCTTTAAAAACCATAACAGATTGTACTACGGAGGTTACTGTAACAATAAATGATCAGCTGTAGCCACACTACAAGAAAAAGTTCCTTTTTATACATTGTTACAGTGTCTCCTACGATTCCAAGTTACGTGAACAGGAAGAACATCTCGGCTCTCTCTCTTGTTATACAAACAGGGTATTAGTCATTTATGCAGATGGTGCTAATGTTACAAAAAAAGCCAGATTTCTTTTATAAGGACTATTTACTTTGATTAAACGGCTTGCTGATACCAATTAATTTCAAAGCAATTCGAAATTGTTTGGCAAAGTGAGAGCTGTAGATTCTACCCTTTCGCCTTTGTGAAGTGAAATTAATTCTGGCAGGAATCCGCAGTCAGCATGAAATGGCAATCCACATATTGAGGGTTTGGCAGTGGGAAACAGCCAGTTGTATTCCTTTTGCTGACAGTTTTTTAACTTATATATGCTGCGGTATTGTTTAAACAAAACCATTTAACCCATGCCGAAAAGAGATGTATATCAGCATTAGAAATTTCCTGCCTATGGCTCTTCGTCGATGTTGGCAATCGTTTTTGATGCCAAATGGTAATCATCTGCTTGAATTCACACTCTCTTCCACCTAGACCTCCGATTCAAAACCAACATTCTCAATAATGAGATGGGATGGCCGAGTCTTTGGTTCATAAATGTATCCAAATTAAGTTATACTATATACAGCATGCAATCATTACAGCAGGATTTCCATATCACAAAATATAAAAAAAGGATACAAACGAAATCCTACTCCACTCTGGGGACTCACTGAAAGTGCAAGGGGCAAGATTTTGTTAGTCCAAATGTGGACATCGGTTATGTTTTGACCTAAGCAGGTCTTTTTTAAGCTTGCCAAAGATCTGCTTGGTTCAAAACATTAATCGAACACTCACCGAAAACCCGCAGAAACAGCTGCAAAAACCACGCCGGACAAAGCCAACGAGCCGACGATCAAAGCGCAGAGCAGCCACCGGATAAAGCCGACAAGCTGACGAACGGAGTTAAAAAAAAAAAGTATGCTTGAAAGTTTCAAAATTGAAACGCTGTTTGCAAAAACAATACTGAACAAACATGCCTGGAATATACATATAAGATCCTGTGAATAAAAAGGTCTGTTAAAGAAAAATGAAAAAACGATAAAAAAAATATGGAAAAAAAAAATGACGAAAATTCCTGAAAATGCCTAAAAGATCCTAAAAAAATGACTAAATAAAGAGACTTTTTAATACAGAATAAAATAATAAAAGGTTTATAAGATATTGATTAAAACGGGAATATTTTTAACATTGAAACCTATGGGGTTCGTCTGAATAAACCTGACGTATGAAAACACCACACAGCAGGGCATTTCGCCAACTTTTCACTGCTGTTTAGTGTTCTATGAATAGATTAACCATTGCTTCTCTATGGGGGATTTCACTGCCTTCGAACAGACACCGTACGTGCAGGCAATAAGCCAAAATTAGGCGAACTGCCTGCTCTCTGAATAGCCGAATGGCCCGAAATGTCACCGTACGCTGAATTTCAGTGTCCGTTGACATTTCGGTGAGTTTTCAAACCTCTCTGAATAACCCCTCGTGTTTTGTTCTCTGTTTCACAATCTCTCTGTATCTTAGTGTTTGTCCCTGCTCCTCACTGGAAGGAGGGTGATTGACCAACGTAGGGTGTTGTAGCTTCCTAACTACTTGTGTGAGATCCACCTGAACTTTAACCTGCTTGACTAAGACCATTGTACTAGAATGTTGCGGGTTTGTTCGTCACTTTGCGACAACATGGTTAAGCCACTCATTCCAATCCCACACCCATGTTCAGAGAATAAACAGAGAATATAGTTAATATCTATTTTTTCCAATCTGCTCTTACAGGTTGTAATCATGGAAGTCCAAGGCTTAAAATCCCTTGCACCAAATCGCATAGTGTATTGTACGATGGAGGTAGAAGGTGGAGAGAAACTTCAAACTGACCAGGCGGAAGCTTCCAAACCAACGTAGGTATTTTTATCTGTGTGCATATACCTACAAAAAATGTACTAATGGATGGCAGGAGCAACAGGTAGAAGAAGAATATAGCCACAAAGTCATCACAGACCAAAGGAGGATTATTTGTTATTATTATTATCATTTATATAGCGCCAACAGTTTCTGCAGCGCTTTAAAAAAACCAAAGGGAAAAAGACACAACTTAATAATCAAGAAGAAGACAAGAGATGTAGAGAGCCATGCTCAGAGGAGCTTACATTCTATAGGGATTGAGGTGGAGGAAGACAAGAGGGGCCCTATTACATTCTCAACGCAAAAACGCACGCTAAACGCTTTTTTTTTTGCGTGAAGCGTTAAGCGTTAACGCACGAAAATCATCGCTGGAATAAAAATTTTTCATCCGTCGGGAAATTGCGCTCATAAAACCAATGCGCAAAAATGCACGCAAAGTGGCGTTGCGCGCAGAAATCAATGAGCGCAATGTAATTTTTAACGTGAGTCCGTCATTTTGTGCAGACTGCGCACAACAGACGTACGTTCTGACGGAAGACAAGCTAGTGGCCGTCATTTTTGACGGATCTAGTAAAAAGAAACACGCCGTTCTCCGATGTGAATCCGCAGTTTGGTACGGTCAGGTTGTTACAATTTGCCGTTACCACCAGCTTTTCAAACACGTTAAAATTATGCACGCAAACGTTGTCCGTTAAATTTTGCGCTAAGATTGTAATACCATGCGCGCACCAGCGCACAAACGCATTTGCGCTCACAATGTTAAGTATAGGATACGCGCACTAAATTGCGCTCACAAAGGGTTTGTGCAGGGTCATTCGCGTTAGACGTTAACGCGCATTTTGTGCGCGAACGTCGCAATACGACGTTCACCGCAAAGGGTTTTGCCCCTCACGTTAATGCGGTTTGCGCGCGCGCACAATTGTGTGCGAGAATGTAATAGGGCCCGAGGAGTTTTATTGGTTTTCATAATCGCTAGTGCCAGTGGATCAGGAATGGTCATGGAGGTGGCCTCAATCATGATGTGTGAGCAGAGGGATGAGTTACATCAGTAATGTGGCATGCTAATCGGAAGAGATGGGTTTTGTGAGATTTCTTGAAGGCCTGAAGATCAGGGGAGATATCAATAGTGGTTGACTTTACTGGTAGATGATTCTGATACAAACAATGGTATGATGTCAGACTATACAGCGATATATCATACACATATAAAATATGACATAAATCTGTAGATTGCTTAACCAAAGGTCTTTTTACAAGAGCAAAATTCTTTGGCATTGAGCCAGAATATGACCAGGTCGAGTTTACTTGATGTCAGGCTCCTGCAGAAGCTTTCGAACATTGAGCTTACTCGATCATGATAATGAAGGGGTTAAGACTAGAATGAAACACTAGAGCGTCTATTTACAAAGCACCAAAATTGAATGCAATTTCAGCTCAGTTCGGCAATTCCATTTCATCGAAAATTCGGTGAATTCACTATCGAATGGTCGCTGTATTTTGAGGCAATTTTATTTCCTCAAAGCAGTTATTGGACGTCGCCGAACTGATCCAATAACTGCTGAATTGCACCTAATTGAGAGAAAAAAAGGAAGTCTCCTGTTCTCCTAATAGCAGCTTATATCAACAAAAATGCAGTAAAATTGTGTCAGAATAATAAAAAAGTTCCTTTTAAACAATAATAAAAAGGTTACAGAATGTTAAAAAGTATTTAAAAAAATAGAAAAACGAAAAATGTCTTTTAAATTATACAAAAAATACAAAAAAAGGTCGTCATAAAAGTAAAAAAATAAAGTTTTTTTGCAAAAAATAAAAAGAATAAATGTCTTGAAATAATATAATGAAAAAAACATATTCCATTTATTACATAGAAACCTATCAGATTTGCTTGTTTGAACATGTCGAATTGAAACGCAGAAAATGAGGTCATTTTGCCCAAATTTTGTTGCGATTCGACAGCCTGTGAATAGACGAATCAATGGTTTCCAATGGGACAATTTCGGTGCTGTACTGTATATCGCTGTCGATTCGCCTGTATTTGGCGAATTGACAGCTTTGTAAATAGATGAATTGCCCTGAACTTGCACTTTATGGTGAAATTTTCGTCGGGAGGCAATTTCAGTGTCACGGGGTACAGATGGATGGAACCAAGGTGCTCAGGCAGAGAAGGAGGAGTCCAGGTACCAAGGGATGAGACGAAGAGAATAGTCGATGAGAAGGTCTGGGTCAGGGCTGGTAGCAATAAATCGGAATTCAAGTAACTAGCAAGAAAGCTGATACACAATAAATGGAGAAACGAGTGAACTCTAGGAGTACTCTACAACGACGCTGTAGCAAGGTGTAGTGGTTTTGTGCAAGTATTTATAGGTAGGTAAGTTAGCACACCTGTGGCCAGACTTACTCCCACTCTCATTGGCTACTACCTCAATGAAGGATCACTCCCTTCAGCTAGTCCCAGAGAATTCCAAAGCGGATGCAAGCCACGCCCCTGACACATCATATAGGATCCCAAGCCCCGACGCCATCTTGGTACCACGCCCCCCACCTGACGAGGCCACGCCAGAGCCAGGAAGCCCGACCAGCCGGGAGAACCCAGCGGTCGGTATCCCAGATATGACTCCGCCAACGCCCAGCAGGAGGGAAGCTCAAAATGACGCCGGGGAGCTGCAGATCCCCGGGCGACAGGGGGTCATCCGGGACCGCGAGTTGCACCCGGTAATCATCCGAGGCAGGGACGTGTGGCCAAGGGACATGACATTCAGAGGTTAGTGAACAAACTCTTAGGTCATACTATATCACATAGATCGATGTGAGCGCTTCCATCCTTGGCTTTGGATGTCCTAAAACGCGGGTCAATCGGATATATTCCCCTTTGCATGACCCACAAAGCCAACATATCAGAAGGGAAAAAATGTTCAGCAAACCAAGATCAGACAAGTATCTAGTTCAGGAAACCTTCCGTGACCGTCAACAGTTTCTCAGTCCTTTCCATTTTCTGAATAAACACATATCTTCCACAGCACTGAACACAAGTGGCAATAAACGCGCCTGGTGACATTTGAAGCCCATAAAAAGACAGAAGCTTATTTCAGTCCATATTTTCTGATACTCTCTTGAACAAACAAAATCTGCGAAAAACAATTAGCTCAGAGCTTAATAATGACAAAATGTTTGCGTTTATGAAAGGTTAACTTTCCCATCCATAATTACGGTAATTGAAATAATTTCAGTTATAGCTTTATTGTCTCGTCGCGTCTATTTTTTTTAACCCTTTCCGGGGAGGAGTTCTGATGCCACAAAAATTGATGGAACAGATGAAGGAAAAAAATATTATAAATATTTTTTTTTTATTTATTATATGAATTTGATAAAAAAATTTTTTTATAATAAATTAATATTAAGACAAGACATCCATGAATTTTTTTACTCTTTGTAATGTAAAATTTGTGATAAAAGCTTTGTGACGGATTCAGAATCAAATGATCGCTCAGGATTTCCCTGATGGTTCCATACCCCGCAGCCACGTCTTTGTTTCACAGATGGGAAATGTTAGACCGAGATGCCTGCAGCAATTTTCTTTTTCCGTTTCTTACAACAAAAAAATATGTCTGGGCTAAAATGTATTTATGACAAAGATTTGAATATCATAAAAGTATCCAAAGTGCACGAATGAAAGGGACACATCGTGTGGTTACCAAGGTCATTTTATGAGGCATTCTGTCTAATCTATACATTGTATCAGTGAATTATCTCTCTCATCCAGTTTAATCACCCCCAGTGATACTTTGTGGCATAGGATGGGTTTAGAAATACTTGTCGAAATGTGTTACATACTCAGGGTGATTCAAAGAGATTCGAAAAGTCACCGCACGTTAGGGATGTGCGTTTCGGGTTTTGGAATTTCGGAATTTTCACGAAATTTCCCGATTCGTGTTTTCGGATGCGGCCGAATTTCCGAAAATTTTTAGATCCGAAAATGTCAGATCCGAAAAGTTTTCCGAGCCGAAATGAAATATTTTCAGAATTTTCGAATGGACTTGAAATGTGTCAAATCTAAATTTATTGCTTTGAAACGAGGAGAACAGACGTTCCGAAAAAACTAAAATTTCCGAAGTTACGAAAAGTCGATACAAAAACGAGCTAAGTGACACGAAAATACGAAAAACGGTCGATATTCCGAAAACATGTACAATTCCGAAAAACGAAAATTTCCGAAATTACGAAAAGTCGATACAAAAAACGAGCAAAGTGACACGAAAATACGAAAAATGGTCGATATTCCGAAAAAATATGTACACGAAAAATGAGTCGAGCCGAACCGAATCGAAACAGAAATCGGTCGAAACGAGCCGAATCGAAAAGTTTAAAAATCCGAAAAATCGAACCGAATCGAACCGAAAAAAAAAAATCGGTGCACAAGCCTACCGCACGTTCGGTGACTTTTCGTTCTCTTCAATTCGGTTCCTTTTGCCAATCCCATTTCGGCGACCCTACGGTGAATTCAGCAAGCACCACAGGGTCCCCGAATTGCAGGGAAAAGCTGCAAACCTGCCGAAAACAAACCGCAAAACCCAGCGAATGCACGCCAAAAACCCTCTAAAACATCTGGATTAACCTGCCGAAAACCACGGAAAAACCCGAGCAGGAGCCGATCACACGCAGTGAAGCCGCCGGAAAAAGCCGAGAAAGCCGAGACCGCAGACAGAGTGAAGTGAAAAAATTAGGAAAACAGTTTGTATGAATGTTTGAAAAGTGAAACACTGTTTGCAAAGAAACTACTGAGCGAAAATGTCTGAAATTTACACATGAGGTCCAGGGAATGATAATAAAAAGAAAAAATAAGTAAACTTAAAAAAAAAAAAAAATCGGACTATTAAAAAAAAAAAAAAAAAAAATGCTTAAAATATCCAAAAAAATCTATAAATAAAGAGACTCTTTACTGCAGAATTTTAGAATGAATTGTTTATTAGATATTGAATTAAAACGGGAATATTTTTAACATTGAAGCCTATGGAATTCTCCTGAATAAACTTGCCGAATTAAACCACCGAATGGCAGGGCATTTCGGGAACCTTTCACTGCTGGTTTGTGTTCTCTGAATAGCCGAAGCAGTGCTTTTTCATGGGGATTTCACTGCCCTCGAACAGGCACCGAACAGGCACCGTATGTTCAGGCAATTCGCCAGGATTTGGCGAATTGCCTGCTCTCTGGATAGCCGAATGGCCAAGAAAGGTAACCGAAAGCTGATTTTCAGCGTTCGGTTACCTTTCTCAAGCAATTCGGTTCTCTTTGAATAATCCTGCTTATCTTCTCAGGTTAGCAAATACATACCAGTGTACAGTGAATGAGGATGACCTAAAAATGTCTACCAGGCAAGATGAATAGCTGTCATTTGGTTTTCTCTGTGGCCATAGCTTTTTAGATTGTGACCATGTTCTAAAAAGACTTCAAATGCAACACATTTCCTATGCGTTGGTTTTAACCCCTTCACTACCAAGTGATTTTCCAAAAAAAACATTGTCAGGAACCAGTGTTATATTTGAAAATTAATTTTTATACAGTAAGAAATATTTGGGAATATTCCCAGTGTGTTCCTTACTGTAATAACCTATTTGGCGGGCACATGGCTCCATCTACTGGCCAGATGGAGTTACAGCAGTTTCCTGGTTCCCTGCATTGGCTGCTGAAAGCCTGATATGTCAGGGGATTCTTCAGCCGACTTTAAATCGTTTTAGCACCATGGGCGTTATGCCCACAGGGCTAAAACTTTGGGGGCACCTTAAGCAGCTTAAAAGCAAACGTAATTTGTAAGCAGCAAACTAATTACATTTGCTTATGTCCTTCAGAGCTGCAGATCGCGATAATGCGATGTCGGGACCCGATGGTGCCTTTTGAAGTCCCAAGTTATTCTGATCTCGGGAGTGAAGGGGTTAACTTTACAAGCTGTTAAACGTTGATTCTAATGGTTTGTAAAGTAATCCTTAATAAATACACTCTGGTAAAAGAGAAGTTTTAGCAATTAACATGTTTTACAATTTTCTCCTTACGATTAGTTAATCATAATTTTTTAACCCCTTCACTACCAAGATTGACTATATTCGATCAGCAAGGCACCTCCTGGTGCCCCCATATGAGTATAGTTGTTATGGAGTTTCGCAGGAGCAATGCAAAGGAATTTCCTCTATTGCAAATGAGATCCGTTTGCATACAGGCTCCGGAACATGCCCCTAAAGTTTCAGCAGTCTGGGCATGTTGCCCAAGGTGCTAACACTTTTAAAAACCAGCCAGGATTGTGTAGTACTGGCTTCACCCCAGCTGATCCTACACGGACACCAGAACGGCAGTAACTTCTTTTGGCCAGCAGATGGTGACATCTGCCTGCCAAATATGTCATTATAGTAAGGAATACATTGCGGATATTCCCAAATATTTTTTACTGTATAATTAATAAAAAAATTATTAATAATAATTTATTAATTTATTAATAATAATATTAAAATAAATTAATAAAAAAAATCACTGGTTCCTGACAGTGGTTTTCTGGAAATGCCTTGGTAGTGAGGGGGTTAACCCACAGCGTTAATACTTTTTGGGGAACTTCTGGAACCCAAAAGCAAATAAAATTTGTTTGCAACAAACAAATTTCATTTGCAATCATACAGCGTAGCTTCAGATTGTGTTAATATGATCTCGTGCCGATGTGTCTGCAATCGCTGATCATTTATACACGATCACTGTAGTGAAGGGGATAAGCAGCCTTTGAGATATAGCAAGTTCGGCTTCCTGACACTTATATTCCTTGTTCACATCAGGGGGTTGATAATGTGACTGTTCTGTAGAGAAAAAAAGGGGTTTCATAAAATATAACAGTTACTAAAGTGATTTTCCAAAAAAAAACATTGCCAAAAACCAGTGTTTTTTTCGTAAAGTCATTTTAAATTAATTATACGGTAAGAAATATTTGAGCATATACCCATTGTATTTTTTTATTATAAATAACTATTTTGGCCAGTAGATGGCGCCATCTACTGCAAATTGAGTAACAGTCATTTGAGCTGCAGGTCTATTTTATTTTCCTTGCTGCTGAATGCACAATGTCAGGGCTTCATCACTCAGCCGCTTTAACACAGTTTTAGCTCTTTGGCCATTATGCCCACAGGGCTAAAACTTTGGGGGCACCATCTGCAGCCCAAAAGCAAACAAACATACAGGGTTATTCAAAGAGATCTGAATTGCTGGCGAAGGGTAATCTAACGCTGAAATTCAGTGTTCAGTTACCTTTCTTGGTCATTCGGCTATTCAGAGAGCAGGCAGTTCGCCAAATGTTGGCGAATTGCCTGCACATACGGTGCCTGGTTGGAGCCTGTTCGAGGGCAGTGAAATCCCCCTATTCAGAGAACAAAAACCAGCAGAGAAAAATTGCCGAATTGCCCTGCCATTCGGTGGTTTCATTCGACAGGTTTATTCAGGTGAATCCCATAGGCTTCAATGTTAAAAATATTCCCGTTTTAATTCAATATCTAATAAACCGTTGATTATTTTATTCTGCAATAAAAAGTCTATTTATTTTTTGATTTTTTTCGATCTTTTAGGCATTTTTCAGGATTTTTTTACGAATTTTTTACCGTTTTTTTCTTAAATCGTTTTTTCTTTTTTCTGTAACAGCCCTTTTTATTATCATTCCTTGGATCTTATATGTAAATTTCAGACATTTTCTTCCTGTAGTTTCTTTGCAAACGGCGTCTCACTTTTCAAACCTTCAAGCGTACTGTTTTTTTTTTTTTCACTCCATTCGTCTGCGGTGTCGGGTTTTTCCGGCGACCGCTCTGCGCTGTGATCGGCAGCTGCTCGGGTTTCTCCGGCGCGTTCGACGGGGTTGAAATCCAGATGTTCTTGCGGGTTTCGGCGTGCGTTCGCTGGGTTTTGCGTTGAGTTTTCTTCGGGTTTGCGGCGGCTTTTCCCTGCTTTACGACGGCCCTGCCTGTGGTGCTTGCTGAATTCACCGCAGGGTCGCCGAAATGGGATCGCCGAATCGAACCGAACGTGCGGTGACTTTTCGATTCTCTTTGAGTAACCCTGTTAGTTTTCAGCAAACAGATTTCATTTGCTTTAGGGCTGCAGAGCAGCAGATCGAGATATCTCGATATCGGGGGAACCAGATGGTGCCTTTGACGCCTGAGATATCTCAATCTCGGTAGTGAAGTGGTTAAGGCAATTAATGCATTAAGTGCATTAATAAAAGTTATATTTTATGTTTTTAAACTCCCAGAGTGCATCTTCTCTATGTCAAATATATATATTGCATTCCATAGAGAGCAATGTGAGTTTTATTTCCGTAGATAAACATTGTTTCTCTTGAAGTCCCCAGTGCAGTCACTTAGTAATTCTGTTTTCTTTGCAGCTGGGCTTCGCCAATAAACAGACATTAGATAATTACAAGTGGCTATAAAAAAATCACTTAAAAAACATGCATTTCACTGTTTTGTCAGCTATTCATTTAGAAGTTTTTTTTTGTTAAACAGCCTAAGAAACGCTCTTTAGAAGGTTACGTAATATTGCCTTTAGACAGAAAGTAAGCGATGCTTCTGCCTGCAGGACACATCCTCAGTTATATCTAATGTTGATGCGTTCAGTCTGGCTGCAGGTGTGTGCGGCGCGTCACGGCACCAGGGGAGTAATTATCTACAAATTATGTAAAATAGAGATTTGTGGGTATTTTGGGATCTTCTATAAACCTAACAATTTCAATTACTGCCAAGCTAGATTTTTATGTTCACATCCAGTACTTTATAAAGTCAAATCCGTTTTGCATCCATCCACTACTTAAAAAAATCTCCTGCTGTCGGACAACAAGTCCCATCATCTAACAGGGTTATTCAGAGCGATCTGAAAAGTCATTTTGACCTTTCGTTCCCCGTACCTCAGGGTGATTTGGCGATTCTAGTTCGCCGACCCTGCGGTGTATTCAGCAAGCACCGCAGGGCCCCCGTAGTGCAGGGAATACTCGCCGCAAACTCGCAGAACACTCACCAAACACTCGCCGAACACTCACAGAACACTCACCGAAAGCCCACAGAAACCGCCTCAAAAACCCCGCCGAACACGCCGGAAAAACCCAACGAGCCACCGATCACAGTGCAGAGCAGCCGCCGGAAAAATCTGACAAGCAGGCTAATGTGTTAAAAAAAAAACAGTACAACAGTACGCTTGAAAATTTAAAAATTGAAACACTGTTTTCAAAAAAACTACTGAATGAAAATGCCTGTAATTTTCATATAAGATCCAGTGAATGATAATAAAAAGGTCTGTGATAGAAAAAATTAAATACGATATAAAAAGACGAAAAAAATGTTGCTGAAAAAATCCCCAAAAAATGTCTAAAAGATCCTATAAAAATCTTTACATAAAGTGACTTTTTATAGCAGAATAAAAGAATAAATGGTTTATTAGATATTGAATTAAAACGGGAATACTTTTAACATTGAAGCCTATGGGATTCGCCGGAATAAACCTGCCGAATGAAACCACCGGACAGCAGGGCATTTTAGATCTATGTTCTTATATTTCTCTTTGGGCATTATGCCGACAGGGCTAAAACTTTGGGGGCACCTTCTGCAGCCCAAAAGCAAACAAATCTCATTTTCTTTTGGACTTCAGATTATCATATTGAGATATCTTGATATCGGTGCACCTAGTGGTGCCTTTGAAGCCCGAGATATCTCGATATCGGTAGTGAAGTGGTTAAACTATACAATAATAATTTATATTATTATTGTTATATCTTATACTAGGTGGAAAGCCTGCACCAGAGGGCAGTCTATTGTTAAGCGAAGCAACTCACATGGATATATTTGCCCCCGCTCACATGGGTAGATTTGCTCCAGCTCACATGGGTATAATTGCCCCAGCTCACATGGGTATAATTACCCCAGCTCACATGGGTATATTTGCCCCAGCTCACATGGGTATAATCGCCCCCAGATCACATGGGTATATATTCCCCCAGCTCACATGGGTATATTTGCCCCAGCTCACATGGGTATATTTGCCCCAGCTCACTTGGGTATATTTGCCCCAGCTCACATGGGTATATTTGCCCCCCAGCTCACATGGGTATATTTGCCCCCCAGCTCACATGGGTATAATTTCCCCAGCTCACATGGGTATAATTGCCCCAGCTCACATGGGTATATTTGCCCCCAGCTCACATGGGTATAATTACCCCAGCTCACATGGGTATATTTGCCCCAGCTCACATGGGTATAATCGCCCCCAGATCACATGGGTATATATTCCCCCACCTCACATGGGTATATTTGCCCCAGCTCACATGGGTATATTTGCCCCCGCTCACATGGGTATATTTGCCCCCCAGCTCACATGGGTATAATTGCCCCAGCTCACATGGATATAATTGCCCCAGCTCACATGGGTATATTTGCCCCCAGCTCACATGGGTATAGTTGCCCCCAGCTCCCGTGGGTATAGTTGCCCCCAGCTCCTGTGGGTATAAGTGCTCCCAGCTCCCGTGGTTTAAAGTGCCCCCAATTAAGACGCTGGATGCGCGCGCAGCCTCTACCTGTCGGCCGCGCGCGCATCCAGGAGAACAGGAAGTGCGCGCAGCCGCCGGATAGAGGCTGCGCGCGCATCCTGTAGAGCCGGATGCGCTCAGAGCAGACGGCGATAGGCTGCGCGCGCATCCTGGTCCACTGGATGAGCGTGCAGCCTATAGCCGTCTGCTGCGAGCGCATCCGGCTCTACAGGATGCGCGCACAGCCTGTAAACGCCGCGGCACGCGCCGCAGCAGTTGGATGCGCGCGCGGCAGCCGGGTAGAGGCTGCGAGCGCATCCGGCTCTACAGGATGCGCGCACAGCCTTTACCTGGCTGCTGCGTGCGCATCCTGTAAACGCCGCGGCACGCGCCGCAGCGGTTGGATGCGCGCGTGGCAGCCGGGTAGAGGCTGCGAGCGCATCCGGCTCTACAGGATGCCCGCGCAGTCTCTACCCGGCTGCTGCCTGCGCATCTTGTAACCGCCGCGGCAAGCGTACAGCCGGCTCGTGCTGGTTGCGCGCGCATGCGCAGTACAGGCTTGGCGACGGACACGCCAAGCCTTACTGCATTATAGTATAGATGTTTCTAATTTACTTTTGTTTGTTTTGTTAATATAATCGAGTAGAACACAAAATACAAAACGAAAAAAATAGCTACTTAGCAGTGAGTCGAACGATGGTATAACAGCAATAGCTTTATACTATTTAGAAAGAGTAGCCTAATTAAGATGTGTATTTACGTATTATAAATAATAATACTATTTTTATTGTTTCATTTTATATTATGTGAGTAATATATTATAATATAATTGTATTATAATAATTATAAAGTAAATCTTTATTATTATGTTAGGACATACTTGAAAACGAGAGAAATCTCAATGTATCCTTCCTGGTAAAAATTATTTCTAAATAATTAAATAAATAAATTGTTATATAAATTGGAATTTTATAGTGTATATACATTTATAATTAATATATTATATATAATATTTGTATTATATTTATTTACATTTTTTGTGTAAATATAACACATTATAAGAAAAAATATATATCTAATGTGTAAATAATTATAAAATCCATCGTATGTATATAGTTGTTATGATTATAAAAGTAGTATATTTTAGTATATATATTATTTATTTTAATACATAATTTTTTGCGTAATGATTCATATAGTATAAGATTTTGCAAATGCTGGAGCAGGAAGTCTGGAGCATAAAGAATATTAAAAAAAAATGCAGAAGGTGTCACGTGGTGGTATACGAACTCATATAAATGGCACTAAGTGAGAAAAACAAAACATTGATCAACAAATCCTTTGCCCTGTACAAGCTGCTCTGTCTCATCAGTGTGGGGTCTTTGTAAGACATACAGACCAATGCAAAGCCTCACAAAGCTGCCATCCCGCTGATAGTGCTTCAGCGTGGCACATATCCAAGGCTACTTGTACATTATGTTTATTCAGCCCTAATTCCTGGAGTGTTAGCATGCTGTGATCCCTATTATCTCCGAACCTAAAGAACATGCAGAATGTTAATTGTGTGTGCCGGGTTACATCATTGGACAGAGCAGCTTCTCTACTGGCAGGATGATCCCATCCTTTTGAGTCTGACAGAGGTCTATTCACAAAGCACCGAAATTCAACGCAATTCCGATGCTTTGTGTTCCGACCCATATATACATATATAGGCATCAAAAGCTTTGATTTGTAGAGCCAGACCAAAAAGCCCTATTCCTGACGATTATCCCATAAGAATATGCTGATGGCACTACCCCTCTAATCGGCACTTTGCCCTGGAACATGTAAGTTACAAGTACTTATACAGCACCAACAGATTCCGTAGCGCTTTACAAAGGGGAAGCACAAACAGGAGACATAATAAATAATAAAACATAACAAACAGACGGCCCTGCCCGTAGGATATTGTCCTGCTAATGCAGCACTTTATACAAGTTCTCAGCCAGACATCCCGTGATCTTACAATCTAAGGTACAGAGGTAAGGGAAACAAAAGGGAGCAGGGGGAGTGTGGAGATAATTAGCAGAGAGAGTATAGCAGACACTGCATGATGATAGACCAAGAGCTTGGGCATGATAAGGTTAAACCAAGTGAGAAGTGAAGCGTTTGAAAAAAAGAGCTTATATTATTAAGGTAGGGGCTGGGTGGGACAGCAGAGGGCTGGATGGAGGTGGATTGAGGCTGTGGGTAAGAAACAATGGCCCCTATTACATTCTTCACGCAAATTCGTCCGCGCAGTTCAATTTTTTTTGCGAAAACGTCGCGTAAAACGAAGAGCAATACGCGCGCAGTAATGTAGCGCACGTAAATCAGTGTGCGGACTGTTTTTTTCGCCAGATTCAGCCAATCAGAATTAAGAAACTTAATTGACATCAATTTACCTTAATTGACTCACTTAAGTTTTTGCTCCTGTCAAAGTAAATCTGAGTATACACGCTGCAGCAATAAAAACACGCCGCACGAATTCACAATTTTATTGTTTGGGTATGTGTAGAATGTGTAACTATACCGTGCTGTATTATTTTTTTTCATGCTGGTGTTTTTTTTCGTTTCGGCCAGAACGTTCTGATTTGCTGTTACCACCAGCTTTTCAAAGACGTTAAAATTATGCGCGCAAACGTCGTTGGTAAAAAGATGCGCATCGATTGTAATACCATCCGCGTACCAGCGCACGAACGAATTTGCGCTCACAATGTTAAGTATAGGACGCGCACAGTTCATCACGCTCGCGCAGGTCCATCTGCGTTAAATGATAACGCGCATCGTTTGTTGTAATACGACATTCAGCGCAAAGGGTTTTGCCCCTCGCGCAAATGCGCATTTGCGCGCGCAAAAACAAATTCGCGAAGAATGTAACAGGGGCCACAGAGTATAGAATAAGTGGCCATTTGATCCTATTTTTCACTTACACTTTTTGCACTATATTGCCCTGTTATCGCTGACCTGTATAAGTCATACTGCACTAGTATTGCTGTTTATATTAAGATAAAAAAATATTTTGATACATTTACTTTGCAGTTAAGGGAACTGTTTTGTCTTTTGTTCTACTTTCTATAAGTGAGCACCGGGAGAGAAGTCACAAGGGCTATAAGCAACATTCTTTGTTTCCACAACATTTAACCCCATATCGGTGCTTTTTGCTCACTTTATTCTGGTTATTTGCGGGTTTCTTCCTGCATTCTCCATGATTCCAGACTAACGAATGATCTCCGCATTCTTTCATTAGACCCCAAAAAAATGATGGCGCTCTTATTGACATTTTTCTTGCCATCCTACGTGTAAAGGTACATGAATTTTATATAATCACTGTACAGCTCCGTGAAGCTAGTGTAGGAGAGCTATTAAACGTTAGGCACGTGGGTTTGCATCTCCCCCTCCATCACCTCATGTCATATGACACTGCATGTATAATCTAATGACATGCATACTGGATCCCACACTGCCATCTGCTGGTAGAAAACCATATTGCAATGGTTCAGTTTTCCCTGGTTGTCTTTTGCAATAGTTTCTATAGGTTTGCTTTTATAGTTACAGTTACAAGCATTTATAAAGCGCCAACAAGTTCCGTAGCCCTGTACACAGGGAGAGACATAATAACAAATATAAATACACATTACACACACCGAACAGTAGGAGAGAGGACTCTGCTCAAGAGCTTACAATCTACTATTTGGCATTGAGAACACAAACATATGTTTTTAAACAAACCCAGGTTTACTGAGTTGGGAGAAAATAATGAACTATTAATCCTATTTTTTATAAATCAGAGGTTTCAGTGTTTCTTTTTTGTTATTTATTTTTTTATTTTTGCTAAAGTGTTTTTTTTTTCTTTATTTTTCATCAAAATAACAGGCGGATCACTCCTTAAAATTCCCTTTTCACTGTCCACAGCATTCCTTTATAATACCTATCAATCTTATTGCATCACAAATATCACACAGGGTTATTCAAAGAGATCCGAATGGCTGCCCGAAAGCCTTTCTTGGCCATATTTTGGATATTTAGAGAGTAGGCAATTCGCCAAATGTTGGCGAATTGCCTGCACATACGGTGCCTGTTCAAGGGCAGTGAATCCCCATAGAGAAGCAATGCTTCGTCTATTCAGAGCGCAAAACCCAGCACTGAAAAGTTGCCGAAATGCCCTGCCATTCGGTGGTTTCATTCGGCAGATTTATTCAGGCGAATCGCATAGGCTTCAATGTTAAAAATATTCCCATTTTAATACAATATCTAATAAACCGTTAATTATAATATTCTGCAGTAAAAAGTCTCTTTATTTTTAGATTTTTTATGACCTTTTCGGCATTTTTTGGGATTTTTTTGCAAACATTTTTTTTCAGTTTTTTTTTTAAATAGTTTTTTCTTTTTTCTGTAACAGTCCTTTTTATTATCTTTCATTGGACTTCATATGTAAATTTTAGACATTTTCGCTCAGTAGTCTGTTTGCAAACAGCGTTTCACTTTCCAAACAGTCAAGCGTACTGTTTTTTTTTTTTCACTCCATTCGTCTACGTGTCGGGTTTTTCCGGCTGCTGCTCTGCGCTCTGATCGGCTCCTGCTCGGGTTTCTCCGGCGTCTTCGGCGGGTTAACGGCGTATTTTCCCTGCACTACGACGGCCCTGTGGTGCTTGCTGAATACACCGCAGGGTCGCCGAAATGGGATCGCCGAATCGCACAGAACGAAAAGTCACCGAACGAGCGGTGGCTTTTCGATTCTCTTTGAATAACCCTGACAGTGATGACGGCTTTTGCTTCGAAGCCGCGCTTGACACAGTTTGCTCATACACCGAGACATTTAAAGTCAATAGAGTAATATGAGATTCAAGGTTCTAAGCTGCCGCCCAGTGGCAGAAATCAGTCATGCACTGTATTTTAAAGTCTATTTTACAGTCACTTAATACATCTAAACCAGTCTGTAAGAGAAAAGAAAAACCAACAGACACTCTCTGTGCAATCCTACCGCAGAGCCTTCAGAGCCGTGAGAGTAAATGTGATGCTCAATGTCATGCTGAGTTATTGATTCGCTTGAACATAAATAGAACCTTTCAAGCTAAAACAAAGGTTTTCTTTTTCTCATCAGACTTGATTCTATCAATCACGTTCAGAGGAGACCCTGGAGGTTGTGGGTCCTTAATGCGATGCCCTTCATATGCATAAATAGAAATGAATCCAATAAATGTGAATTATTATTCTTTTAGAGGGATTATTCAAATTTATCAATCGGTGCACTTCGACAAGTACAATTCGCCGACCCTTTGGTGAATTCAGCATTCACCGCAGGGTCCCCGAAGTGCGCCGAATCAATCTGCTGAACGCCATCGATAAACCCGCAGAATGCAGCCGCCGAATGCAGCCAACAATCCGCCGAACATCACCGAACAGACCGTCGAAAAAAGCCAAATCAGCCGACGAACAGGGGTAAAAAGAAAAAATCCCTGCAAATTTATAAAAGATGTTTAAAACCAAATAAAAAATGCATGGAAATAATTAATAAGGTGCTTAGAATAATAATAAAATAAAAGTCTGTGGTCAGACGAACGCAGTGCGAACGCGCGTGCAGCTGCACTTTATCACGGCCGTAGTAGCAGCAAATGACGGCCAATGACGAGCAATATACGAAGTACGGCCGCACGAAAGTGCGGCCGCGCAACGCAAGCGGCAAACAAACGCATTTTTTCAAGAACGTGATACCGCTACTACTGACGTACAGAGTGCGCTGCGTCCGCTAGAGGCGTGTGTGCGTGATTAGGAGACGTCAGACGCTGCTAATGTCCGGCCAACATAACGTCCAGACACAAAAAGGGTTTTATTGATGATCCGTACAAAATCACGGACGAAAATGCGCATCGTATGACAGCTATCGCGTATTCCGTGAAAAAATACGTCCATTCGTTCAAACGCACTTTTTCACGGACAACATGAAAAATGCGTTTGTCTGACCCTAGCCTAAACCTGTCATGCTGAAGCACTGAAAATCTTGGCATTTCACCAACATTTGGTGCTGTTCGGCGTTCTCTGAATAGTTTAACCATTGCTTCTCTGGGGCATTTCACTGCTGCCAAAGGTCACCAAATTCCTACAATCTGAGGCGAACCGCACTGTATTTCGCTGGCGATTCGGCAATATTTGGCGAATTGCCAACTTTCTGAATAGCCGAACTGCCACAAAATTCACCGTCTGGTGCAATTCGGTGGTAAATTCAGCACTCTTTGAATAACCCCTTAGGAGTTTGTGAATGTGTGAGTATAGTTGTGTGGACTATCAGCATTAGCGTGAATGGCATGTGTAAACTGACATTCCATATGAATTCAGTCATGCAGGGCCCCTGTGATGAACGAGACCTTAGGGGACTGCCTGCGTTGCCTAATTATAGGACTCCGGTCCTGTTCTTCTTGCAGCCTTCATGGCATTTGGATTGCGTTACCTATGGATATTTTGTGAATTGAGGTATAATCGCAAACCTAGGATGAAAACTGTGAAAATGTGGTGTTGATACACAGTCACGAGGGATGTTTTTAAAGAACCAGAATCCCCATGAATTATTTAAAGCGTTTCTAGTGGATAAAAAGATTGAGAGATTGTAGATTAGCAGAAATGGAAGCACTTTCCCTTACGTTCTGCCACCTGCCACCGCGACATCAGAAAAAAATGAATAAAGCATGATTTGTTCTAAATTGTAAATCAAGGTAGAATGGGGGAAAAGGTGCTTGATTTGGTTCTTTATTCAGTAAAAACAATCACCATGAAAGTTATTATTTTTTTTTTTTTTACATGTGTTGCAATCAGTAGAAATCCGTACATAACCAGGATCGTTTTGCTTGTGCAGGTCAGGTTTTTCATAGAGTTTTAAGAATTAGTAATTCATATTTCCGTTCTGCATTCATAAATCTCACGAAGCGGAATAGCATCTGCCGCTCCATATTATTCCCTCATGTTATTCACAGGGGGTATTGCAATATCAGGGAGTAAATTCCAAGCAGGGATTTATTGAAGAATATATATATAACACTATATTGCCAAAAGTATTCGCTCACCCATCCAAATAATCAGAATCAGGTGTTCCAATCACTTCCATGGCCACAGGTGTATAAAATCAAGCGCCTAGGCATGCAGACTGTACAAACATTTGTGAAAGAGTGGGTCGCTCTCAGGAGTTCAGTGAATTCCAGCGTGGAACTGTGATAGGATGCCACCTGTGCAACAAATCCAGTCGTGAAATTTCCTCGCTCCTAAATATTCCACAGTCAACTGTCAACTGTATTATAAGAACGTGAAAGTGTTTGGGAACGGCAGCAACTCAGCCACGAAGTGGTAGGCCATGTAAACTGACGGAGCGGGGTCAGCGGATGCTGAGGCGCATAGTGCGAAGAGGTCGCCAACTTTCTGGAGAGTCAATCGCTACAGACCTCCAAACTTCATGTGACCTTCGGGTTAGCTCAAGAACAGTGTGCAGAGAGCTTCATGGAAAGGGTTTCCATGGCCGAGCAGCTGCATCCAAGTCATACATCACCAAGTGCAATGCAAAGCGTCAGATGCAGCGGTGTAAAGCATGCCGCCACTGGACTCTAGAGCAGTGGAGACGCGTTCTCTGGAGTGACGAATCACACTTCTCCATCTGGCAATCTGATGGACGAGTCTGGGTTTGGCAGTTGCCAGGAGAACGGTACTTGTCTGACTGCATTGTGCCAAGTGTAAAGTTTGGTGGAGGGGGATTATCGTGTGGGGTTGTTTTTCAGGAGCTGGATTTGGCCCCTTAGTTCCAGTGAAAGGAACTCTGAATGCTTCAGCATACCAAGACATTTTGGACAATTCCATGCTCCCAACTTCGTGGGAACAGTTTGGAGCTGGCCCCTTCCTCTTCCAACATGACTGTGCACCAGTGCACAAAGCAAGGTCCCTAAAGACCTGGATGACAGAGTCTGGTGTGGATGAACTTGACTGGCCTGCACAGAGTCCTGACCTCAACCCGATAGAACACCTTTGGGATGAATTAGAGCGGAGACTGAGAGCCAGGCCTTCTCATCTAACATCAGTGTGTGACCTCACAAATGCGCTTCTGGAAGAATGGTAAAAAATTCCCATAAACACACTCCTAAATCTTGTGGACAGCCTTCCCAGAAGAGTTGAAGCTGTTATAGCTGCAAAGGGTGGATCGACGTCATATTGAACCCTATGGATTAGGAATGGGATGTCACTTAAGTTCATATGCACCGGCTGGGTGGAGTAGAGGTAATGTCACCGCTCTGCATGGAGAGCGCCTGTGGAGTCATGGGTTCGATCCCAGCGAGCACCTCTCCAGTAAGTGTCCTTGGCAAGACACCTACATACTCGCCACCCAGAACATACTTGAAAACGAGAGAAATCTCAGTGTATCCTTCCTGGTAAAATCCTTTCACAAAAAAAAAAAAATATGCGAGTCAAGGCAGGTGAGCGAATACTTTTGCCAATATAGTGTATGTATATATATATATATATATCACAAGAGTACAGCAGTAGTAGTGTTACCTTTTATATTGGACTAACATTACATTTAAAAGACAAGCTTTCGAGACTCTATTCCTCTCTTCCTCAGGCCTTAAAGCAATACTCAGGGGTATCTGTAAATGTAAAGAAAAAAACATAAGGTAAAACCCCTCAGCACCAAGTGCTATGATGTTGAGCAAATCAACACTCACAAACAGCTGATTATTTAGGCATGTAAAATCCAATATAGGCTTGGCTTCTTCATTATTCATTTCTCCCCATGTGGCTCCAATAAGAACAGCATATAGGAAATAAAGGGTATATATTGAAGGACCACAGGTACATAGAATTCAAACGTATTTATTGCGCTTACAATTTAAAATGATAAAATCACTTGTATAAAGCATCACCCGGCTCCAGAGGTTTTATGGCTGGTCTAAGCCCCGATCCGACTGTCCTGGGCCTTATCACTCAACGCGTTTCGTCTGCACGACTTCTTCAAGAGTGAGTTTCAAACAATCCATGTACACTTATATACCATACAATAATTTCAAATTCGTGACAGCTGTTCTTGTCCACGCCCACACGAATCGGATGTCCTTCTCCGTTGCTACAACACTTTCCATCCGATACGTCACATCTGCTTTGTTTAGGCTTCTGAACCATGTTCACCCCGCATCCCTAGGGTTCCCCTAGCAAAGGTGAACTCCTCCTCCTACATACGTCACCACCAAGAAGTCCGAGGTTGCGTTCACTCTGCGTCCCGGAATATCCCCTAGTGACGGGGTACCAAATCCGTAACTACTACCAATCTCTTTGGAGATTCCCCAGAAGCACAAATTGTAACAAATAAGATCCATGTATTCCCTTTCTTAAAAAATATCTAAGAGCACATCAAACGGACATTAAATTAGTATTAAAAAAATGCTATATTTAAAAAAATTATCTCTTATCAGACAGTTGGCAATGAATGAAGCCACATTATATCGACTTATAGTAGGAGAGTTTTATATATTCAGCCCCTAAATCAATTTAAAAAACACATTAAATCATATCGCTATTCAACCCTAATGGTTGTAAAGTTCTTAAACGGTGAATCCAATAGGTTTGCCTTCTAGAGAGTTTTTTAACCCTGTCTCCCCCTCCAGTCCGCTTCTACATGTTCGATCCCCAGAAAGATCAACTTCCTGGGATCATATACCTGACAGTTATTACAGTGAACCGGCACTGAATGGGTGGTAAGACATTTTCGTATATTATTCATATGTTCCAGAATTCTACATTTCTACTTTCTTGTGGTCCGTCCGATATATTACAAACCACATTCACATTGAATGAGATATACAACAGACGTAGTAGAGCACGTTATATTCCCCTTTACCTTAAAGGATTCACCTGTAACCTGACTGGTAAACTGTTGGTGCAAACCAACATGCTAGCCCACAGCCCCCTCCAGATGCCCAAGTGATGTTAGGTTCCGTCACACACGGATGGACAAGTGGATCTCAGGTGTAGGCTTTGCACAGGAAGATCTCAGGTGCAGACTTAACATAGCAGGATCTCGGGTGCAGGTTTGGCATAGGAGGATCTCAGGCGTTGGTTTGGCACAGGAGGATCTCAGGTGCAGGCTTGGTACAGCAGGAACTCAGGTGCAGGCTTGGCACAGGAGGATCTCAGATGCAAGTTTGGCACAGGAGGATCTCAGGTGCAGGTTTGGCACGGCAGGATCTCAGGTGCAGGCTTGGCACAGCAGGATCTCAGGTGCAGGTTTGGCACAGGAGGATCTCAGGTGCAGGTTTGGCACAGGAGGATCTCAGGTGCAGGTTTGGCACGGCAGGATCTCAGGTGCAGGCTTGGCACAGCAGGATCTCAGGAGCAGGTTTATCACAGGAGGATCTCAGGTACAGGTTTGGCACAGCAGGATCTCGGGTGCAGGTTTGGCCAGGAGGATCTCGGGTGTAGGCTTGGCCAGGAGGATCTCGGGTGTAGGCTTGGCATTGCAGGGAAGGAAGTACACCTTCCGTGGAGGAATGCACAACAAAACCCAATCCTCATACAATGCTGAAGCCATGTCTCTCCTATTGAAGGAAGTCCACCGGACAACCCTCAATGACCACACCTATGCTATCAGAGATCAGGATGGAACAAAGCAAATCTGGAGCGAATATATGGAAACCTAGGATGGACCACAGGGCATAACTGTAAAACGTGGCTTGGAACACATGCTGTCAGGGGCTGGACATGATTCAAGCACTAGCCACACTGAATGGCCCTCTCTGCACCTCCTATGCGTGCTGTGACACATGAATGCTTCTTGCAGCATTATAGTTACATTTGCTGCAAATTGTCATTGCTTTTCCGCAAACATAAACCCTGTGTGTGGAACAGACAGTAGTCTGTTTGGCACATGTGTAAGCTGAGCTTATGCTCCTTCTGATTCTGGATTTGGATTTGCTTCCCCTCACAATGACCTTCAGAAAACATAAGAAAATCGATGTATGTGAAACACTGCTCTCCTGTTTGTTTAGATGTTTTTAAAGATTCTTTTAATGTATCATTTTCTAGTTCTAATCCTACGTCGGACACAGAGACCCAAGTTAAGGGGCCCTTTTCCAAATGGACCTGTAACCTACGAGTAGTATGTCTTATGCGCTGTTATTCCAGTTGCAAAGAAAAGCATATTATGCTGTAGTGGTTACAATCACCAGCCTATATCAATGTCTTTGTCAGTGTTACTGTGTGTCATTATCTCCGTGTCTGTATATGCTTATGCCATATTGCACATTTGTTTCCATATGTTCAGTAAAAGTCACAATCTGTGGTATTATCTTATTAAATGTTTGTTTTCTCTTAATGTCCCCATCTGAAGAATAATTTAAGTTTTAATTATCAGGCTTTTCAAAATTTGTGAATATTTTATTATCAAGTAGCTTAATAATTGCAGTTGTCTTTAGCTTGTGCAAGGACAAAAGATAGAGGGACTCTCTAGCTTCCATGACCTCATTAATTTAATCAACAAGTCATCTGGCGGGTTTCAATAAAGGTTGAAGATGGTCGACCGTGTTGCAAGCAGATACAGCGAATGTACAGTAGCTTAACCATAAGCTTATTGCTAAAGGCGACTCCGCCATGAAAGCAGCCGTTGCAATGTCTGCAAACTCGCAGTGACAACCCACAAATTTATAGTATTGCAGAAATACAGTAAATCGACAAGCACGTTTATAATGTACTCAGTAAAACTCATCATCGAGTTAAACATGAACAATAAATGCATAGGGGATATACATTATCAGTAAATGCACTGACGCAATTAATACTCACAGTAATAAATACACATGCGGAATTAATACTAACAGTAAATGCACTGGTGGGATTCTATTATACACTAAACGCAGCAGCAGTAATTCATTCTGATGTGTGTATTGTACAGTAGAATCCACGAGTGCATTTACTGTTCATATTAATCCCACCGGTGTCTATACTATTAATTTAGTTCTGCTTGTTGGTTTTATTATTAATTTCAATTTAGTTTTAATTAAAAAAAAATATTTCCTTTTTTTTAATTAATTTAAAAAATCACTTTTATTTTTTAACTGATACCTTTGGATTATTTGTAGACCTGATCATTGATGAAGGACATTTTGATTATTGACATTAATGACATTTGTAGTGCATTTTGATTATTAGGAGCACTACTGGGATTTTTTTTATGGCAAGCTATGCATTTTTTATTGCGTTGGGTGCCTAGCAGGCATTGTGGTTGCAAGAGTGCCACACTCGCAGCTGTTATAGCGATATTTTGCAACAGGCAAACAAGAACAGACATCAGTGACTAAAGTATGTATGTTTATGCTAAAGGATTTTCTCTTGCCATCGAGACTTGTCTCTTTGAAGATGGTTAGCAGACCCTGTGTTTGGGAATTGCATATCTTTCAGCTACTTTACAATGTTGCATGTGTTGGTGTTGGTGATACATTGGTATTTGTTCCACAATTTTAGAGAAACAAAACTGATGTGAGATGGGTGGTTTCCTCCGGTACCATTTTGACCAGCATGTAGATCTGGACGCATGGTCCGCATCTGCAAGTTCCTATGCTTCCAATCTATAGTGTTTCACATCTCTGCTGGGCAGGCTTAAAGTTTAGTGACTTTCCTTATTTTCTCATTCACAATACCCACTATATAACAACTGGAGGCACTTTTTGGACAAATCGAACCTTAGTGAATCCAGCCGATGGTGTTCTGATTGTCCCATGCTTCTAACCCCATTGGAAGTCACTGACGTCGAACAGCATTCCATGGCTTCAATCAGCTTTGGTTAGCTTTGTATTGTTACCTCTACTCCATCTTTAGAGAACTGGTGGTTCTGGTACTTGACTGACCAAGCCTGGAAGGAGTACAGTTACAGCTATTTTGAATTGATTCCAAAGGAAACGTGTCCGTTGGAGTCCTGATTAAGAAAGGGGCAGATATGTGCAATGTTTTTTAGTTGGAAGTAGCAGGATTTGGTTATTGACTGAATGTAAGGAGTAAAGGATAGAACAGAATCGAAGAGGACACAGAATCAACGAGCCTGAGAGGTAGAAGTAATGGTGGCAGCATTCACCTGAAGGGAAATGGGTGCAGGAATATTAGCTTTAGAGGGACGGAAGATGAGAAGTTCAGTTTTAGGAAGGTTCAGCTTTAGGAATCGAGAAGTCATCCAGTCAGACACAGCTGATAGGCAGGCAGTAACATGGTCCAACAAAGGAGGACAGAGGTCAGGAGAGGAAAGGTAAAATTTGGTGTTGTCAGCACAGAGGTGATATTGGAATCCATAGGAAGAGAAGAGGTTGCCAAGAAAGACGGTATAGATTGAGAAGAGTTGGGGACCCAGAAAATAACCTTGAGGTACCCCCAACTGAGAGAGAAACAGGGGGTGAAGAGGCACCAGTGAAGGAGACGCTGAAGGAGCGAAGAGAGAGATAGGAAGAGAACCAGGAAAGAGCGTGTCGCTGAGCACAGTTTTGAGCACAAGTTGACACAGCATGAGGAGCATTACATTTCATACCTACAAATGCTGCTCCAGTGAAATAGTTAAAGGCACCCAGCCCTGAGGGACACTTTTAATTTGCAATGTCCCTGGTGGAAACCTATAGAGGAGCAACTTTTAATGTTTTAAGTGCACAGCAATAAGCAGGAACAATTAAAAGCTAATGCTGAAAGAAGACAAATTATCCTCGCTGAATTGTGATCGCCGTTTAGGTTGCTGCCTGGCACTGTCATTTTTTATTGACTCAGATGACTTATGAGAGACATGAGTGCCTGCAAACCCATTTTTCCACTCATAATGCAATCAGTATTTTGAATCTGCAGTGATTTAATGAAATACTGCAATGCATGCCTCATGATTGATCGGTAGTGTGTAGCTGCAAATGTTTTGCTTATTTAATGGGACGATAAAAATCAATCCACATATCTTCTGTGCTAGGATAGTCATGTTTATTCACAGGTTTGATATATCTGTTGCCAAGTTGTTTATCCCACACCTTCCCAACGATAACAGCAAATGGTACGATGATGATGGACATGTGTAGGGATGGGCTGCCGGTTCAAATCGGTTAGAAGTTCGATTCGAACATCGGCTGTTTAAAAGTTTGCGAACTTCAAACTTTTTGGGACATTCGCGGAGAGTTCGAGAAATTTTTTTTTCCAAAAAATGCTTAAGAGATCCTAAAAAAAATCTAAAAATGAAGAGCCTCTTTACTGTAGAATATAATAATAAACGGTTTATTAAATATTGGATTAAAATGGGAATATTTTTAACATTGATGCCTATGGGATTCATAAACATTTCCCACTCCTTGTTGCTCAAACATTTCCCACTCCTTGTTGCTCAAACATTTCCCACTCATTGTTGCTCAAACATTTCAAACTCCTTGTTGCTCAAACATTTCCCACTCCTTGTTGCTCAAACATTTCCCACTCATTGTTGGTCAAACATTTCCCACTTATTGCTCAAACATTTCCCACTCATTGTTGGTCAAATATTTCCCATGGCTTCAAATCATGTTTAAACATGAGCAAAAGCAGTAAAAATGAGCTCAGTGCACAGCGGTGAAATGGCTCAGCACTCAGCACTTTTCCTTCCATTGTTTCCGGACCCCCATACCCCTTTTATGGCCAATATCTTGTATATATGCCCTCTAGGAGGGGACCTTAATTATCAAACTTTCTTGCCCCATTGACTTGCATTGTGTTCGCATTGTGTTCGAGTTCGCGGTCGAACTTTTTCAGGGGTTCAAGTTTGTATGCGAATCGAACACGGGGGTGTTCGGCCCATCACTAGACATGTGTCCTCTCCCCAATAAAGCAGAGCAAGTCATCCCCACTTATTACATTTACAATACAAGATGTATCGGATGGAAATAATATCAGGCACTAAATGTCTGAAAGGAATGTGCCAATCACAGACAACCTTAGCCACTCAGTGCTGATGTAGCGGTTAGACCTCCAGGTATTGGTCGGAAAGTCTGTGCAAGTGGCATGTGTCGATTCTGGCTGCTGATCTTTGAAGGTGGAGGAGACAGAGCATGTTAGTAGAAATTCCCCAGATATTTTACCTATCCCACATACAGAACTGACGTTTGCAACCTTTTTAGTGAAAAGGGGCAAAAATGGACAAGATAACTCCAAAACATACCTTGACATGTCATGTCTTTACAGAGAGTCGTTGGCATTTGCCAACTCAACCCAACCTGTGCATGGACCTGGAGCTGAGATTCTCCTTATAGTGTCACAAGAGCTGATCAGTGTAGTGTCTGATGTTTTTGTGTGTAGTATATAATGATTTTTTAGCATATAAAATAAGATAGGTCAACAATTGCCATACTATATAGCACCTGCACTCTTTGACAGCTTTTAGTAAATTGGGAGAATAATTGCAAGCGCTTGTCATTTTTCGTACCTCTGAAAATTGTAAAGCGCAAAACCAAATGAGCATTTACCGCGTTTCTCATGCAAAACAGGACTCGAGTGTTTTAATATATTACCAAGAACTGAATAAATTCACAATTTTTTAAGTAAATTTTGCATTCCAACTCAATATACCCTTGTTCCTATAGTAGGTAGCATTTCTCTTTTTATGTAGAGATTCGAAAGATCTTCATGTAACCCGGTTCAACAGGTGCCATCAGAAATTGTGGGGCTCCATACTGAACCACCTACCTTCAGTAAATTAATTAAAGATAAAACATGTTACCTACCAATGTTCGGTCCACCTTTCTCGCCGCGGGATGAGAGGCGAGTATTGGATTTATTGGGAGGGTTTAGGGAGTGCTAAGTTATTTTGCAAAAGCAGAATCGGTTAGCAACAGCTTTTAGGTTTCCCTAAAACGTTGGTTTGCAAATCGGTGCGGTAATTAGCGCAAGGACTTTGTCATACCTTACTTATCCTAACTCTAATTACTGATTGCGCTCCCCATGTTAAGTATAGGATTCGCAAAGCACAGTAAACTCGCGCAATCACCGACGCGCTAACAGATTTTTCACGGGTTTAGCGTCAGGAATGTAATCGGGGCATGCGTTAAAGTCACTTATCCTAGCGTTATTGCTTACTCATCCGACGCTACCTTTAGCGTTCACTATGGAATAGAGCCCTAGGTTTTTAAACCAATAAAGATGGATTAAAATGCTTGTAAATAATAAAAATAGTCCTTAAAAAAATAAAGGTCTGTTACAGAATAAAAAAAAACTCCTTTTAAAAAATTGGGAAACAAATGTCTTGTAAAAAATACAAAAAGGCTTCTTGCTGAAAATGAAAAGACTAGGGGCTCGATTACATTCTTCGCGCACAATTTTGCGCGCGCGCAATAACGCATTAACGTGTATTATGACGTTTGCGCACAAAATGCGTGTTAACATCTAACGCGAATGACCCTGCGCAAACCCTTTGCGAACGCAATTTAGTGCACGCGTCCTATACTTAACATTGTGAGCGCAAACGCGTTTGTACGCTGGTACGCGCATGGTATTACAATCTTAGCGCAAAATTTAACGGACAACGTTTGCGCGCATAATTTTAACGTGTTTGAAAAGCTGGTGGTAACGGCAAATTGTAACAACCTGATCGTACCAAACTGCGGATTCACAACGGAGAACGTCGATGCGCACGTTTTTTTTTACTAGATCCGTCAAAAATGATGGCCACTACCTTGTCTTCCGTCAGAACGTACGTCTGTTGTGCGCAGTCCGCACAAAATGCGTTCGTCTGACGGACTTGCGTTAATACTTACATTGCGCTCACTGATTTCTGCGTGCAGCGGTACTTTGCGCGCATTTTTGGGCGTCGGTTTTACGAGCGCAATTTCCCAACGGATGAAAAATGCGCGAGGAATGTAATTCCAGCGGTGATTTTTGTGCATTTTCGTGCGTTAACATTTAACGCTTCGTGCAAAAAAACTGGCGTTTTGCGTGAGTTATGCGTGAAGAATGTAATACAGCCCTAGGTTTTTTAAAAATAAATAAATAAAATGATATTACTTTTTTACATTGAATCCTATGGGATTCGTCTGTTTAAAGCTGTTGAACTGAATCCCCGAAGATCAGTTTTTTTCCATAACTTAGTGCAGTTTGGCATTCTGTGAATAGATGGACCATTATTTCTCTATGGGACAATTTCGCTGCCGTTGAACTGCAGAGAACTGCCCCATATTTCACCATCAATTTGCCAGTATTTGGAGCATTGACAGCCTTGTGAATAGATGAACTGCCTTGAAATTGCACCGTATGGTGAAATTCACCGTTCTGTGCAATTCGGTGGCAAGTTTGGGGCTTAGTGAATAACCTCAATACTTAACATTCTATTTTGGAGCATGAAAACAATTTGTACAAAGTGCAACAAGAGTGGCAATAAGATATAACTTTATTAAATGGATTAAGCAACCAAAGAAAGTAATTAGAAATTTATTAGAAATAATTGACCATCCTTCGTTCATTCTAATTACTTTCTTTGGTTGCTTAATCCAATAAATAAAGTTATATCTTATTGCCACTCTTGTTGCACTTTGTGCAAATTGTTTTCATTGTTATATTGTTGGGTTATGCCCTGCGGAGTGGCTTATTGAGCCCTACCTTGTCTTGTTTGTGTATTTCTATTTTGGAGCATGGGCCTGGAGCTGGAGCTCCAACAGTCCCTACGTTAATCCAGCCCTGTTGGTATTGAGGACCATAATTGTATCTGTCTGTCGCTCATTGAACTTGCATTGCCATTTAATCGCTTGACAGCACAATGATACTTAAATTCATATTAGGAAACCATTAATCAAATCATCCCGGTTGTGTGAAAAAAAGATGTCTGGAATTCTAAGTCAGCGAAACGTGCTCAAAGCTAGACTTGCAAACCTTCTTTCAGATAACCATTTTTCTAGAAAACTCAGCACAACCTACTTTAATGTCTATTTCCACTTGCAACAGATGTATCATTTTCAAGCTATTACGATTGTGAGATGCTGTTCTGAAAGTTTTCTTCCGGCGCGTTTCGCAGGTATATTAATTATGCGTTTTAAGTTAAGTTCCACGTTCCCGAGACGCAGCATTTTAGGCACATTAGGAAATCATTTCCATTTTTATTACAGAGCATATATAAGCAGATAAACAATTTTGTTAGAGGAAAGATTAACATTAAAAAAAAGAAAAGAATTTAACATATTCTTCATTGCTTTTAGGGTACAGAAGCCAAGAATTCATTATCATTCCTTAGATAATAGGATTATTATTCTTATTGCAATTTAGATTTGCTAAAACTCCAAACCTTAAAGAGACGCTACCACTTTCATAAGCTCTAACTGGATTACTTTATAAAACGCATGATGCTTTTTTTTTTCTTTGAAATAAATACATGTAAAAAAGAAAAAAGAAAAAAAATTTTTTATCTCCTGTTTCCGTTTTGTGCATTTTTCCCATGATGTAACATTCACTAAAATCTAGTGGTGAATTTACTTTGTGTCTGTGCTTTATCTCATACAGTATTTAACAGTTAATGAGGTGGAGGAGAGAATGTTTAGCTAAGGCTGTTGTGTGGTGTATGCTACTTATAAGAAATGGCAGCCGACTGAGATAAAACAGGGAGCTTAAAAGACTTCTAATCTACCTCTGGTGATGTCATTGGAATACATCCTGTGACGGAACCTCACTGATGCAACTGGAGGGGGCTGTAGGCTAGCTGATTTGCAAACAGACTCCAGAACATGCCCCTAAAACATAAACACATTAAACACATTGGGCCCTGTCACCTGGTGTGAACTAACTCTAGCGTCAGCATGTTTTTGTGTTAGTGCCAGGTAAATTCAGTTTAGCGCTTGACCAACATATTGTTTGCCTCTCGCTACAAATGGAGAAAACCACTGTAGTGCGCACTTAGGGTTATTCAAAGAGATTCGAAAAGTCACCGCACGTTCGGTGACTTTTCGTTCTCTTCAATTCGTTTTGTTTTGCTGATCCCATTTCGGTGACCCTGCGGTGTATTCAGCAAACACCACAGGGTCCCCGAATTGCAGGGAAAAGCTGCCGCAAACCTGACGAAAACTAACCGCAAAACCCAGCAAATGCACGCCGAAAATCCTCAAAAACATCTGGATTAACCTGCCGAAAACCACGGAAAAACCCGAACAGGAGACGATCGCAGCCTTCAACACCGCAGAAGCGGCAGTGAATAAATTAGCAAAACAGTTTGTATGAATGTGTGAAAGTGAAACACTGTTTGCAAAGAAACTACTGAGCGAAAATGTCTGAAATTTACATATGAGGTCCAGGGAATGATAATAAAAAGGGCTGTTACAGAAAAAATAAGTAAACTTAAAAAAAAAACAACAGAAAAATGCTTAAAATATCATAAAAAATCTATAAATAAAGAGACTTTTTGCTGCAGAATTTTATAATGAACGGTTTATTAGATATTGAATTAAAACGGGAATATTTTTAACATTGAAGCCTATGGGATTCTCCTGAATAAACCTGCCGAATTAAACCACCAAATGGCAGGGCATTAGGGGAACCTTTCACTGCTGGTTTGTGTTCTCTGAATAGCCGAAGCAGTGTTTTTTCATGGGGTTTTCACTGCCTTCGAACAGGCACCGAACAGGCACCGTATGTGCAGGCAATTTGCCAGGATTTGGCGAATTGCCTGCTCTCTGGATAGCCAAATGGCCAAGAAAGGTAACCAAACGCTGATTTTCAGCATTCGGTAACCTTTCTCAAGCAATTCGGAGCTCTTTGAATAACCCTGTTAGTGTTCTTACCGCTACCTATACTTAACATGGGCAGCGCTACAGAGCACTTGCACTATTGTAACCAACAGATCGTTTGGTTCCGGCGGTAATTTCTACACTAATCGTAAAAATTTAATTACTGCTCAACCCTGGTGTTAACTGATGAAAAGGAGCAACAAAGAAAGAAAAAAAAACGGTACATACACCAAATTAACAGGCAATTGAAAGGAATGCAGCACAGGTGTTCTCTTGGCCCCATACACCATAGTAATGGATCTGGTCAGCAATGTCGCTGCTGTTGCAGTAGGCTATATTATAAATGTATCCTTTATTGACATGTATCCTAAATCTAATAAATTGGCTAATTCTAAACATTTTATGCTGGGGTGGATAGTATGTAAGCGGTTGAGTATTAGAGTTAGGACCATGTTTAAAGGGACACATGGACAAGTCTTGCCCTGAAACATGTATTATTTATATGCTGCAGCTGAGAAATTATTCTCGCTCACCTGGCCTTCCTTTTGGATCTATTAAATGCAGTGTAATGATTCTACATGCTGTCGGGTGGCATTTATCATGCAATGCCCATCATCAGCCTTAATTTATATATGTGTGCATATAAACATGGATAATATGGCCACCTTGGAGGATTTTAATAATGCAGGGGTGTGAGGGCTCTTCGCTGAATGTGTTCATACTTATACAAGCTCGTGAGGGCGGGGGATTGGTATGGCCCGGTACTCTGCTCTGGAAAAAAACTGTTCTATCCCGTACACAACTACTTTGGGTCTCAGCTCGGGTCTAAGCGTTTCCCTGGGGCGCGCTATTGAATCTTGTACACTGACAACCGCAGACAAGGTGATCTGTTGGTGGGTCGGCAGGTGTTACATTTTAGTGGCTAGCGCTAGACTTTTCATGTAGCGTTGGAGTTTTAGGCTCACACCAGGTGATAGTGCCCAAACTCAAAGCTTTGATATCTGTTTTTTTACTGCATGGAACCACAGAACTCAAGCTATACTGTAAAGGCAGTAGCTTTTTTGACCAGCAGAGGGAGCCCTCTTCTTGTCAAAAGGGGCTCATTGACAGGGGGGTATATACCGTGGGGTGTCTCTGTATATGTTAATGTGTGGGTAATGAAAAGTACATTTCCATAAATCTAATAGGCCTCGCCAATGGTTTCATGGAAAATCACCTGGTAGTGAAAGGGTTAATCACTGCAGATTGATAATAATGGTTACATTTTTTAAATGTTAGAGTGGGAACATAGATATTTAAGTTTCCGTTTGAGTTGCACCACGGCAGGTAGCCATGTTTTCTTTTTTTATATACAGTATATCATTTTCATATGGCCGCCTATAAAAATCATTGTCCGGTTTATATGATTTTTGGTGTTTTTGGACAGTTTATGAATATTTGCAGGTTGTAAGTAACAAATGCTGCTTGAGTGCACATAAGATAAGGACTGCAAGCGCCTGTACAGGAATATAGCCAGAGCTTATATTGTAAACCAAGTCATAACCAGGTCTGTATGCTTAAGAATTGCTTTCACTGATATTACTGGAGTGGGTTTATTTGCTTTTGTACAACTCATCAGCTAGATAAGGCTAGGGTCAGACGAACGCATTTTTCACGTTGTCCGTGAAAAAGTGCGTTCGAACGAATGGACGTATTTTTTCACGGAATACGCGATAGCGGTCATACGATGCGCATGTTCGTCCGTGATTTTGTACGGATCATCAATAAAACCCTTTTTGTGTCTGGACGTTATGTTAGCCGGACATTAGCAGCGTCTGACGTCTCCTAATCACACACACACGCCGCTATGCGGACGCAGCGCACTCTGTACGTCAGTAGTAGCGGTTTGATGTTCTAGAAAAAATGCGTTCGTTTGCCACTTGCATTGCGCGGATGGACTTTCGTGCGGCCGTTCGTCGTATGTTCCCCGGCATTGGACGTCATTTGCTGCTAGCACGGCCGTGATTTTGTGCGGCTAAACGCACGTTAAAACTGCGCTCGTCTGACCTTAGCCTAAAAGTCTCTCATTTCACAAAAAAAAACCAGTTACTTAGTTCCATCTCTGCTATGACGATCCAATATAATCCTCTGTGTGGTTTTAGAGCATTTTAATGAAAGACAATATAGTTATATATATATAGATATAGATATATAAACTGTATACGGTATATCTTTTGTTTGTTTGACTATATTGTAGTGCCACCTAGTGGACATTTTCATAACCATTATCCAAGGCTTGGAATTTCACACTGATTATTTCCTTACATTGGAGATTTATTAAGCAGCCCCTATCATGCTCAGCTCACAGGGATATTCAAAGAGAATCCAAAAGTCACCGCACATTCTGTGACTTTTCGTTCTCTTCAATTCCGTGCGATTCGGCGATCCCATTTCGGCGACCCTGCGGTGTATTCAGCGAGCACCACAGGGCCGTCTTAGTGCAGGAAAAAGCCACCGCAAAACCGACAAACACTCACCGCAAAACCCAGGCAAATGCACACACTGAAACCCACAAAAACATCTGGATTAACCCCGCCGAACACGCCGGAGAAACCCGAGCAGCCTCCGATCACAGCGCAGAGCAGTCGCCGGAAAAAGCCGACACCGCAGACAAATGGAGTGGGAAAAAAAACAGTACGCTTGAATGTTTGAAAAAGTGAAACGCTGTTTGCAAAGAAACTACTGAGTGAAAATGTCTGAAATTTACATATAAGATCCGATGAATGATAATAAAAAGGTCTGTTACAGAAAAAAGAAAAAACGATTTAAAGAAAACGAAAAAATCGTAAAAAAAAATCAAAAAATGCCTAAAACATCCTAAAAAATCTATAGATTGAGAGACTTATTACTGCAGAATATTATAAAATGGGAATATGTTTAACATTGAAGCCTATGGGATTGGCCTGAATAAATCTGTCGAATGAAACCACCGAACAGCAGGGCATTTCGGCAACTTTTCTCAGCTGTTTTGTGTTCTCTGAATAGACGTAGCATTGCTTCTCTATGGGGATTTCACTGCCCTCGAACAGGTACCGAACAGGCACCGTATGTGCAGGAAATTCGCCAACATTTGGCGAACTGCCTGCTCTCTGAATAGCCGAATGGCCAAGAAAGGTAACCGTACACTGAATTTAACTGTTCGGTTACCTTTCGGCCACAATTCGGAGCTCTTTGAATAACCCTGTAAGTTCCTTTTCTTATAGCGATTTCTTACCCAGATGAACTTACTCTGATGAAAATTGTGCACGCAGTTACAAAGTCCTGCAAATTATTTGAAGTTAGGGTTAAGTTAAAGGAACACTCTACTCAAAAATCACCCCCCTCCGTTTTTTTATCCTAATCTATCCCTATTCCCTTAATAAAAAGTTATTATTTTTTTTTGTGTAACTGTAATAGTTACCGTAAAATCCACTTGTTTCCAGCGGCGTCTTTTTTTTTTTTTTATATACTCACCTCCCTCCTCTTCCGCTCCCGTCCTTCTTGCACTGACTTGCCTTCTGGTTTACGTGAGAAGCGCGCATGCGCGCCTCTCACGTAAGCCATCCAATCGGCAGGCTTCCTCCCGGCTCCCTCTGAGGATTAGTGTTGCGCGCAAGAGGATGCGCGCAACACTAACCCTCAGCCGCTGCCGCAAGCTACTGCGGTGAGAAGGAGACGTCATCGCGCTGAATGACGTCTCCTACTCGGCAAAAGTCGGCAGAAGCGGGAAATATGAATCCCGCTCTGCTGACTGACAGCTGGGAGGGCGGAGTAAAGTCCTCCGCCTCTCTCAGCTGTTTTCAGCTTTTTCGGAGGGAGGGGGGACAGAGGGCAGGATACTCCGGGCATCATGACCACCTAAAAAAGCTTAGGTGGTCATGTTGCCTAGAGTGTCCCTTTAATTTTCAGATTTTGAGCACGCAGTGTTGTTTCAGGCTGAGACACATACGCACGCATTTCTGACTGATACTTGTCTAATACATTATAATTATGAACTGAAACAGAAAAAAAGGGATTGAAAAATAATAATCTTTATGGAGCAAACTATTTTTTTAACAAAAGTCTTAAAAACTGGTAAAACAGAGAAAAAAACAACAACACAACAATTGACTTACAGGGTTATTAAAAGAGAGTCGATCTGGCCCCGAAATGTAACCTGACACAGAAATTCAGCGTACGGTGCCATTTCGGGGCCATTCAACTATTCAGAGAGCAGGCAGTTCGCCAAATGTTGGCGAATTGCCTGCACATACGGTGCCTGTTCGGTGCCTGTTTGGTGCCTGTTCGGTGCCTGTTCGAGGGCAGTGAAATCCCCATAGAGAAGCAATGGTTCATCCATTCAGAGAACACAAAACCAGCAGTGAAAAGTTGCCGAAATGCCCTGCTGTTCGGTGGTTTCATTCGACAGGTTTATTCAGGCGAATCCCATAGGCTTCAATGTTAAAAATATTCCCGTTTTAATTCAATATCTAATAAACCGTTTATTATTTTATTCTGCAGTAAAAAGTCTCTTTATTTTTTGATTTTTTTAGGATCTTTTAGGCATTTTTTGAATTTTTTTTGCAAACTTTGCTTCGGTTTTTTTTTTTAAATCATTTTTTCTTTTTTCTGTAACAGACCTTTTTATTATCATTCATTGGATCTTACGCTTAAATTCCAGACATTTTCGTTCAGTAGTTTTTTTGCAAACAGCGTTACAATTTTCAAACCTTCAAGCGTACTTTTTTCCTTTTTTTTTTTCACCTCGTACGTCTGCGTGTCGGCTTTTTCCGGCAGCTGCTCTGCGCTGTGATCGGCAACCAGTCGGGTTTCTCCGGCTTGTTCGGCGTGGTTAATCCAACTGTTTCTGCGGGTTTCGGTGAGTGTTAGGTGAGTGTTCGGCAGGTTTGCGGCGAGTTTGCGGCGGGTTCTCCCTGCACAACGGGGGGCCCTGCGGTGCTTGCTGAATACACAGGGTCGACGAAATAGGATCGCCGAATTGCCCCGAAGTGCAGGGAACGAAAAGTCACCGAACGTGCAGTGACTTTCCGATTCTCTTTGTAGGCAGAAATATGCAAGGTTATTCAAAGTGTTCCAGGTTTTTGTGGTTCACATTCACAGCCATTGAGGTTCTCTAGGTGTTTTCCTGGTGTGCCCTATGGCCACCTTGGGCCTAGTTCTTGATTACTTGTAAGCAGATATAATGGTGTTAATTGAGTGTTTTACCTGCATCTAAATAATAATTTTTCTTATGCTCAGTAGGTTTCTTACAGGATATTACAGAATCAACTAAATTCTTGGGATTTGCTGCAAACAGGGATGGATTGGTGCAGCATGGAAGCAATGGCGTGGCCAGGGCGGCAAGGGACAGGACTCATGAGGCAGGCCGGACCAGTCATAGTATAAACATGAGGCAGAGTTTTAGCAGGATTGAGGCAAGGTTTAGGATGACGAAGCAGACTTGAGGTGGTGTTTGGGCCTAAGCAGCAGCTTCCAGCACATGGGCTTTTGCTCAATGGCCAGTGGAGACCCGGCTGCAAACGGATATATTACATTCCTATAACATTATTATCCTTTATTTAGGCTAAGGTCAGACGAAAGCAGTTTTAAACGTGCGTTTAGCTGCACGAAATCACGGCCGTGCTAGCAGCAAATGACGTCCAATGCCGGGGAACATACGAAGAACGGCCGCACGAAAGTTCGTCCGCGCAACGCAAGTGGCAAACGAACGCATTTTTTTGAGAACGTCAAACCGCTACTACTGACGTACAGAGTGCGCTGCGTCCGCATAGCGGCGTGTTTGCGTGATTGGGAGACGTCAGACGCTGCTAATGTCCGGCCAACATAACGTCCAGACGCAAAAGGGTTTTATTGATGATCCGTACAAAATCACGGACGAAAATGCACATCGTATGACCGCTATCGCGTATTCGGTGAAAAAATACGTCCATTCGTTCGAACGCACTTTTTCACGGACAATGTGAAAAATGCGTTCGTCTGACCCTAGCCTTATGTAGCGCCACACAAATTCCACAGCGCTTTACAAGATCAGTGTACAAGGAGTTGATACATTAGAATACCCAACATGGATGATGACCTGATTCAGGGGGACCCTGGTCCAAACCATGGGAACCACGAGCTGCAGCTCAAACTGCTGTTTGACCAGTAGATGGTGCCATAAAGCCTGGAAAAAAGGTTATTACAGAAAGGAATACACTGGGAATATTCCCAAATATTTCTTACTGTATAAATATTTAAAAAGGAATTTTTGAAAAAACCCCGGTCCCTGACAATTTTTTATTTTTTTGTAGTCACTTGGTAGTGAAATTGTTTTTTATTTACTTACACCCAAATGTTTATTCCTTTTGTGCCATTTTTCCCAAATCTCTTTGTAGTCAGCAGCAGTTGTGGTCAACATATGGTTTGAGGATGCTTCAGCAAATACAAACCTTTTAGGCTGGGGTCAGACCAGCGCACTTTTAACGTGCGTTCTGGCGCACATAATTACGGCCGCACTAGCAGCAGATGACGGGCAATGACGGCCAATATACGATGTACGGTCGCACAAAAGTCCGGCCGTGCAACGCAAGTGGAATTTGAACGCATTTTTTTGAGAACGCTGAACCGCTAGTACTGACGTACTGAGTGCGCAGCTGCGGCATACCGGCGTGTTTGCGTGATTGGGAGATGTCAGACGCTGCTAATGTCCAGCCTACATAACGTCCAGACGCAAAAGAGTTTTATTGACGATCCGTACAAAATCACGACCGAAAATGCGCGTCGTCTGACTGTTTTTGCGCATTCCGTGAAAAAATACGTCAATGCGTTCGGACGCACTTTTTCACGTTCGCGGGGAAAAATGCTTTCGTCTGACCCTAGCCTTAAACAGAAGCAGAAATGATTGTTAGAAAAGCAGATGCTGTCAAATCGGACAACAGGCAGAGCGTCTCTTTGGAGCCTGCAATGGTTGTTCATCACTTTGTTGACATATTCTTCTTTAGGTGTGAGAGTAAAAAAAAGGGAAAGAGTTCTTTACAACTAGAACAGAAATATCAAAGAGTTATTGTACACTAAAACCCAATTGAAGTTGAACCACAACAGCTTGGTTTCATGACCTCATGAGCCATAACTACATATTTACATAGGCTGAAAAAAAGACAAGTGTCCATCGGGTTCAGCCTTTCACACATCACCTTCTGCAGGAAAACCCAGTGTGAAGCGCTCGCCAATAGGCAACAAAAAGGGAAATATTTCCTTTTAAACAACGACTGGATGACTTCCTGCAAAAACATATGGCATATATCCTGGATAAACCTACAGGGCTATTCAGAGAGATGTGAAAATCTTGAGAATTGCCAGGAGAATGAACAATCTAGACCAAATTGACAATTTGGAAAGTGAGATAAATGGGAGAATTTTTCTGGTTTGACTATTTTGACCTAGAATTTTCACTTCACCAGTCATTCTCCTGGTTTTCACCTCTCTCTGAATAGACCTGCTAGTAGCATTCATCTGTTGACCTCTTCACTTCTTTAAGTTATTGCATATTCCGTAGAATCAGCAGGACTCTACTTCTTTACATTTTCTTACCTTTATCCATTCTGCTGCGGAATATGCTGGCGCTTTATAAATAAAGAATAATAATAATAATTCTGTTCTTCATCAAAATATCTCCCCCGATACTATTCTTCTTTTCAACTCTTTGACAAAACAATCGCCCCCTCCCCTCCTCCATCCAGCTTCTGATTTCTTGAAATAAAAAAAAACAACTAAACATAAATGTCTTCATAATCGAATTCTATTAAGGCTAGGGTCAGACGAAAGCAGTTTTAACGTGCGTTTAGACGCACGAAATCACGGCCGTGCTAGCAGCAAATGACGTCCAATGCCGGGGAACATACGAAGAACGGCCGCACGAAAGTTCGTCCGCGCAACGCAAGTGGCAAACGAACGCATTTTTTCTAGAACGTCAAACCACTAGTACTGACGTACAGAGTGCGCTGCGTCCGCTAGAGGCGTGTTTGCGTGATTGGGAGACGTTAGACGCTGCTAATGTCCGGCCAACATAACGTCCAGACACAAAAAGTGTTTTATTGATGATCCGTACAAAATCACGGACGAAAAGGCGCATCGTATGACCGCTATCGTGTATTCCGTGGAAAAAAATACGTCCATTCGTTCGAACGCACTTTTTCACAGACAACGCGAAAAATGCGTTAGTCTGACCCTAGCTTTAGAATGAGAGTAGTTAGCTTTTTAAATGAAAATGTATCTCTTTGTTGTGGGTTTCTATAGCACTTGCTGTGCTCATTTCTGGATTTCTATACATTTCTGTCTAGTTAAATATAATTATAATTATACTCTTTTTTTCAGCTTATCTGATTGTCAAAGTACACGATTTTTGACAGTTTTAGCTGTGTGTTTCGCTAAGGGGTGTTGTTATAGCTAAGGTTAATTTTTAAGGTTAGGGTTAGGCCGGGTGCACACGGGACGTTTTCATTAACGCACATTACGTGCGTTAAAGATAAAGCTAACACACCAGCATCTAGTCGACGCCCGCCTGCCCCCCTCAGCGCTGAAAAGCACGATCGCGCAGCCCTGTTGACGCGCATCCTAGCGCATCATCACCGTCGATGTGCTAGGATGCACGTCGACTGGGCTGCGCTATCCTCCTGCGCTCAACAAGTGTGCATGCGCGGTGCATTTGACGCCCGACATTGCGTCGATCCTAGCGCAACAGCCTTTGTGTTTTGAAGATGGACGTCTTCAGCGCGCGTTATGCGTAGCACGCATTATGTGTGTGCTCGTCGCGTAATGCCTAATTATACGCTCCGACGCGCATTAGTAACGCGCGTCAGTGCGCACAAAAAACGTCCTGTGTGCACCTAGCCTTAAGGTCAGCATAGACTACATCAAGCAGTAATCACACAGCTCTGATAAACACTATCCTAAACATATGTAAAAAATGAATAATCTTCGCTTTCTAGCCCAAAAAAAGTCACACTTTCGTTGGGGCGCTTTTGCTGTCATTAGGACACGCGTTCGCCGTGGCATCGTTTTGATAAGCTCATGCAATGTCACAGCATTTATTCAACATTTAACCCAACAGGGTTATTCAGAGAAAGGTGAAACTCTGGAGAACTTTTGGAGAAGTGAAAATTCTAGGTCAAAATAGCCCATTTGGAAAGTGAGATAAATGGGAGACTTTTTCTGGCTTGGCTATTTTGACTTCGAATTTTCACTCCACCAAACCTTCTCCAGAGTTTCACCTTTCTCTGAATAACCCTGATAGTATCAGTAACCAATGTTTCCTCTTTCATAGCATTAGCTGCACCTAACGATGGACTTTTGCAATTACAATCAGGGTTATTCAAAGAGATCTGAATTGCTTGAGAAAGGTAATACTTTCCTGGCCATTCGGCTATCCAGAGAGCAGGCAATTCGCCAAATCCTAGCGAATTGCCTAGCGAATTGCCTGTTCGGTGCCTGTTCGAGGGCAGTGAAATCCCCATGAAAAAGCACTGCTTCGGCTATTCAGAGAACACAAACCAGCAGTGAAGGCTAGGGTCAGACTGAGGCAGTGCGAACGCGCGTTCTGGCGCACTTAATCACGGCCGCACTAGCAGCAAATGACGGGCAATGACGGCCAATATACGAAGTACGGTCGCACAAAAGTCCGGCTGCGCAACGCAAGTGGAAAATTAACGCATTTTTTCGAGAACGTTAAACCACTAGTACTAACGTACAGAGTGCGCTGCGTCCGCTAGCGGCGTGTGTGCGTGATTTGGAGACATCAGACGCTGCTAATGTCCGGCCAACATAACGTCCAGATGCAAGAAGTGTTTTATTGATGATCCGTACAAAATCACGGATGAAACTGCGCATAGTATGACCGCTATTGCGTATTCCGTGAAAAAATACGTCCATTCTTCGAACGCACATTTTCACGGACAACGTGAAAAATGCGTTAGTCTGACCCTAGCCGAAAGGTTCCCGAAATGCCCTGTCATTCGGTGGTTTAATTCGGCATGTTTATTCAGGAGAATCCCATAGGCTTCAATGTTAAAAATATTCCCGTTTTAATTCAATATCTATTAAACCGTTCATTATAAAATTCTGCAGTAAAGAGTCTCTTTATTTATAGATTTTTTAGGATATTTTAAGCATATTTATTAAAAAAAAAATTTTTTTTAAAGTCCGATATTTTTTATTTTTTTTTGTTTAAGTTTACTGATTTCTTCTGTAACAGCCCTCTTTATTATCATTCCCTGGACCTCATATGTAAATTTCAGACATTTTCGCTCAGTAGTTTCTTTGCAAACAGCGTTTCACTTTCACACATTCATACAAACTGTTTTGCTAATTTATTCACTGCCTCTTCTGCTGTGTCGAAGGCTGCGATCGGCTCCTGTTCGGGTTTTTCTGTGGTTTTCGGCAGGTTAATCCAGATGTTTTTGAGGGTTTTCGGCGTGCATTCGCTGGGTTTTGCGGTGAGTTTTCGTCAGGTTTGCGGCGACCTTTCCCTGCAATTCGGGGACCCTGTGGTGCTTGCTGAATACACCGCAGGGTCGCCGAAATGGGATCGGCAAAACAAACCGAATTGAAGAGAACGAAAAGTCACCGAACGTGCGGTGACTTTTCGAATCTCTTTGAATAACCCTGTATGTTCCTGGCCATAATCTTATAAACGACAGTCTTTCGGAGTTCCTAATGATCAACACACCCTACAGTCCCTTAAATTGGCAGGAGGTCTTGCCAGCCTTTCTACAGGCAGAGCATGTGATATGCAATCTCCGGATTTAAAGTTTCCTGTTACACATTTGACAAATCTTGCAAGACTGCCGAACCATTTACTCGGCTTTCCTCATTTGATACATCGCCATCCCGTTCATTTTCCAAGAAGGCGCTGAATGCCTCTTTTTTTTTTTTTACTCGTGTATCGCTACCTGCATGCTTGGGGCCTTGTCATCTGTTGTAAAGCTCACAGCTGCTATACTGGGAATAAAAGCAGCACAAAATACATATCAAAGGGCTGATCTACTGTTGATCAAACGCATTTGTTGGCAGACGCCAGCCGTTGAACTATATCCAGCTGATAAAGCTTCTTCCCTCTTGTAAGGGTACACAGTAGAGCTGAGCCTAAACCTGTGGATCTCATGTTATTATCAATGTCATTGGAACTTCTAGTTTTTATTGGCATGTGGCAATCAGAGAACAACGTGATAGACAATGTAGAGAGACTGAATGAAGGGTCAAGTCCCGGGCAAAATTTAACAATATATCTTATAATACAAGGTGATTCATATAGACCTGAACCCAAAGGTTTTGTTACAGATCATAAACAAATTAATGGAAATTAGAGATTAAGGAAATTACCTCCTCTTAGGTTGAGCACATCTCACTGCGATTGCTGGAAGTGGCCACCTATTTCTTTTAGGCACACATCGACGGAGCATTGTGTGTTCCTGCTAAGGCTAGTGTCAGACGAACACATTTTTCGCGTCATCCGTGAAAAAGTGCGGTCGAACGAATGGACGCATTTTTTCACGGAATACGCGATAGCGGTCATACGATGCGCATTTTCGTCCGTGATTTTGTACGGATCATCAATAAAACCCTTTTTGCGTCTGGACGTTATGTTGGCCGGACGTGTGCAGCGTCTGACGTCTCCCAATCACGCAAACACGCCGCTATGCGGCCGCAGTGCACTCTGTACGTCAGTAGTAGCGGTTTGACGTTCTCGAAAAAATGCGTTCGTTTTCCACTTGCATTGCGCGGACGAACTTTCGTGCGGCCGTTCGTCGTATGTTCCCCGGCATTGGACGTCATTTGCTGCTAGCACGGCCGTGATTTCGTGCGGCTAAACGCACGTTAAAACTGCGTTTGTCTGACCTTAGCCTTATGCTTCTCAATATTGCATCATTAGTGTTTTTAATCTCATTCCTAATGTTATCCGATAAAGTGTCAATCATGTGGGGTTTACTGCAGTACAGTTATCGTGTATGACCTGGCTTGTATTTTTGGACCTCTCTTCTGTATGTGCATAGTTAATGTGCTTTTGCTCAGTAGACCTTTTGGTCACAAAATCAATTGCTACAGAGCAGTATCTAGTGTTTTCATTTTTTATGACCTCCCTGGATGGGAGTGCTAGGATCAGCAGTCCTGTTTGTTGTATTTTCAGGTACCAATGAGTTCTGCCCTGCAGGCTGCTGAATACATTCAAGTCTCATTTTGTCCTGTTGAGAATTACTGTGCGTGTGTTCTCATTCTGTCTACCCTTGTCCTGAACCTGTATTTAGATTTAGAAATTGTACCCAGTGCAGGGCTCCCTCTTGTGCCTGTCGCCTGCGCTGTCACCTCTTGCTCTGTTTAAGTGTAGTGTGTGCCGGATCCTGCATTATGCAACAAACCACAAACCTGCCTCAAGGGCTTAAAAATGTACGCTATGAAGGGCCCTCCCTGGCATCTGACCGGGACCCCAGTGACAATTTTCTAGATAAGCATTGGGCAGGGAATACAGCATGCAGGACATGTACAATTCTACAGGCCACTTGTACGTCTTGGCAAAGTGAGGTGCTGATTTGGCAAAGGAGCTGAGTGCTGCCTCCTTCCCCTTCCCTGTTTTGGCACCAGGAGTGAGTGAACGAAAAAACAATTAATGACGGAAAATTGACCATCATGTGACTCATTTTTGGTGTGTTTCTTCAACGTGGCGGTTCATTTCATTGTGATATGGGCAAGCCAATGAATCGCCCAAAATTTCGTTAGGAATGATGGTAGAATAAGGAAAAATATTTTTTTTTTTAGTGTATATGTAAATTGGATATCCTGTTTCGGTATTTTTTATTTAAGAATGATTTCACATATTCTTTTGTTTTAGGTTGTGTTTATTGAACAGCACCCTCCCCCACAACCCTCCAAGTGTGATATTTCTTGCTATATCGCAACATCTACTTTATGTTCTTCCTATTGGATGCATTGTGTCAAGGCCAATAATTCTCGGTACACTTTGTCCATTATTGCTTCTTTTAGCTTATGACTTTTAACTTGTGATAACACCATTGTATTATTTGATAAAGGATTCGAGGGAGGATTGGGTCACTCGGCTGGTACACAATGTATCTAAGATTAATGGGATTTTGTGATGAGTTATAGCCAAGGCAGTGTTACAAATAATCTTCACATTGAAGCTGTGTATCAGCTGAAGGTTTATTAAAAAGAATGGATCGGATACGAGATTGACAAGATTTTCTTGGTTGCAATTTCATTGCTCCTTTTGAACATTTTTCTTGTGTCGTCAGACTGATAAAGGCATATTTCGGGATCCTTGTTAGTAATATAGGAAATGAAAAGTTCTTTTTTGGGGATTTGAAATGTAGACATCTACAGAGGTTGTCTTATTCTAATTGGCTTTTATACTTAATTCCCCTATCTTGCTCTCTTTTGCCGCCACTCTTAATTTGATCTGACTCTCCAAAACACTTGCTACATGATGGATGCCAGTCTGTGTAATATTATATGTGTTTTTATATGAATATAAAGGTTGAGCACCCCTAATACGAAATTCTAAGGATTTCAGATTCTTCCAGATTTCTGAATCCAGGAGAATCAGATGTTTCAGAGGAAGGAGATCACTGTAGGAGAGCGTTCTGCAGTGTTTTTTTGCAGATATGCAGAGTCGGCAAGACATTGGGCAGCATGTCACACTTTGGTGACTGCCCAGAGGCTCCTAGCATGTGCCGGGGTCAGCTGCAGCACTCGGGAGATGAGTTCCCGAGCGACAGCACCCGTCTGAAGTGCCCCTAATCCAAAAATGCTAAAATCTGATTGGCTCAGGAAACTCCACTTTTCGAAGTCCTCCAGATTAGGGATGGGCTGCCGGTTCGAATCGGTTCGAAGTTCGATTCGAACATCGGCTGTATGAAAATTCGCGAACTTCAAACTTTTCGGGACGTTCACAGAAAGTTAAAAAAAAAAATTGAAAATTCAAAAACATGCTTAACCCTTTCGTTGCTGAGGCTTTTCCCGCCTCTGTGCTGAGCTCATTTTTATTGATTTTGCTCATCATGTTTAAACGCGTTTTGAAGGCTTATTTTAGTATATGACCCGGACATATTATATATCGTTCTTTCCGTCAGACTCGGCAGATTCATAATATGTCATTATTATATGTATACGTCATGACCTGTCTGTATATTATAACAAAAAATGCAATACAATATGAATTTTCAATAATTTACAACGTGTAAAGTGTTTTTTTTTCACATTTTAACATGCGAGCAATTGCGGTTATATTTTGTATGGGGTGCACTTGTTAAAAAAAAATTTACATTTTTTTTGGGAAAAATTACGTAATTTTTAACAAACGCACCGCATACAAAAATCGTTAGTGCAGCATCATTGTTCACATTATAATTGAAATGAGAACAATATTGCTGCATTAATGAACCAAAAAAAAGAAAAAAAAACTTGTTTATTTTTTTTTATTATTTTTTTTAAATATTTTTTATTTTTATTTTTATTTTTAATTTTTTTTAAAAAACTTTTTTCATACTCATGTTTGGTATTGTTGGAACGGCCATGCTCTGGCCGATCCAACAAGATCAAATATTAAGCCCTAACTGCCACGGATCGGGAGATAGGGGGTTCCAATGAACACCCTATCTCCACCATTGGTGGCAGTTAGGGGGTAACTCCAAGACTGGCGTCATCGTGCTATGCACGATGACGCCAGTCCTCAGGGGGCATTCCTGGAAGCTTGGCCGACATCCAAGATGTCGGCCAGCTCCGGGAAAGGATCACGAACCGGCGCTTTTCGGCGCCGATTCGTGATCCAGCCCCCATGGGGTTAATTCCAGTTACCGTTAGGAAGGGCAGGCTGTGCCCTTCCAAACGGTGCCTGTATTAACCCCCGCAACGTCGGCAATCGGGAGGGAGAGAGGTCCGAAGGACCTCCCCCCCTCCCTTTCAGGCGCCTCCTCCGCACATGCGGGGGGGCGCCTGAATTAGGTGTCATCGCGCCACCGCGATGACACCTAATTAGGCCGGTGGCGGTTCCGGGTGCTGGGCTGACATCGAGGATGTCAGCCTGCACCGGGGGCCCAGCGATCGGTCGGAACCCGGCCGATCGCTGGCCCCAAAGGGAGGACGCGCTCAGCGCGTCCACCGCAAGGAACGTTACCTGCGGGTGGATGCGCTGAGCGCGTCCTCCGCAGCGAAGGGGTTAAAAGATCCTAAAAAGATCTAAAAATAAAGAGACTTTACTGCAGAATATAATAATAAATGGTTTATTAGATATTGAATTAAAATGGGAATATTTCCCACTCATTGTTGGTCAAACATTTCCCACTCTCTGTTGGTCAAACATTTCCCATTCATTGTTGGTCAAACATTTCCCACTCATTGTTGGTCAAACATTTCCCACTCGTTGGTGATAAAACATTTCCCATGGCTTCAAATCGCATTTAAACATGAGCAGAAGCGGTAAAAATTAGCTCAGCACTCAGCAGTGAAAAGGTTAAAAAGGTGGGTTTTTTTTCTTTTTTTTCATTGTTTCCTGTCCCCCCCAGGGCACTACCCGGACCCCCTTACACCTTTTATGGCCAATATCTTGCATATATGCCCTCTTGGAGGGGACCTTCATTTTCAAATGTTCGAGCCCCGTTGACTTGCATGGTGTTTGCATTGTGTTCGAGTTCGCGGTCAAACTTTTTTGGATGTTCGAGTTCGAATGCAAACCGAACAAGGGGGTGCTTGGTCCATCACTACTCCAGATTTTGGACTAACGGATAAGGGTTACTCAGCCTATAATTATTGGTACATACACTAGTGTCCAAAAATGTGGGATCACTTAGAAATGTCCATATGTTAGAAAGAAAACCAAATTAATTAGTCTCCTAACAGAAGGTCATATCGATCACAAATAAAGTGCAGACGTTGTTACTGTTGTAAATTACTGTTGTTGCTAAAAACGACAAATTTTTAATGGGGTATCTACATAAGCATACAGAGGTCCATTATCAGCAACCACCTACCTTGTGGTCCAATGTTACTTTACTCCACCGTGGTCCAATGTCACTTTGCTCCACCGTGTTCCAATGTTACTTTGCTCCACAGTGGTCCAATGTCACTTTGCTCCACCGTGATCCAATGTCACTTTGCTCCACCGTGATCCAATGTCACTTTGCTCCACCGTGTTCCAATGTCACTTTGCTCCACCGTGTTCCAATGTCACTTTGCTCCACCGTGTTCCAATGTCACTTTGCTCCACCGTGTTCCAATGTTACTTTGCTCCACAGTGGTCCAATGTCACTTTGCTCCACTGTGTTCCAATGTCACTTTGCTCCACCGTGTTCAAATGTCACTTTGCTCCACCGTGTTCCAATGTCAGAGTTGCAAAGAAAAAGTCTTATCTTAGAATCTACAATTTAAAAAAAAAATAAGATGAGAAAATGAACAAACATTGGACAGACGGAGATTGGAAAATTTGTTATGGGCAGACTGATCTAAGTTTGGGACACTAATGAGACAGAAAGTAAATGAAAAGATGGTGAAGTGCGTGACCACGTCTGTCATGCATGGTGGAGGCAATTTGATTGTCTTTGGGTACAATGGTGAAAAAGTCAAAGATTTATACAGGTTTAAAGGGACCTTGAAGTAGGAAGGTTATCCATCCATTTTGCTATATGAGTCAGGAACAACATTGCCGTGCAATAGGTCTTGAACCTGGAGTGCAGGACTCCTTTGTGGTGCCATTACAAAATACTGTACATGAAATCTGAGTCGTTTTGTTATGTATTTAACCACTGGGTCCTCAAATCATACATGCAGTGTTGGGTGACATATACAACCCTTAGTATTAAACATAACAAGATAAAAAGGTTATCATTTTGCTTATTCATTTCCCATGACTCCATGCAAAACAAAACACTACAGAGGTTTTAGTTTACTTGAATGGCCATTGTGGTAAGCCCACCCGCCATGTCAAGGCACCTCTTTCAAGGTGGGTCCCAACCTAATGTAACCAAATAATTGCCTACCAGCAACTGTATGTCCTCCTACTGTTTTTCAGCCAAGAGGCCAAAAGGTGGTGGGTTTATTTTATACCCTCACAAGATACACCCACTTTGGGATTGGAAAAGAAACATGGAAAGGAACAGCAGCAGAAAATTATCTGGCTGGGAATACAACAAAATGCACAAAAAGCAGTTTCACGCTCTGATCTCTGCTGGGTGGCTGCACAAACCAGTGGGTCCTCAAATAATATATGCATTGGTGGGTGACAAATGAAACCCTTAGGATATGTTCCACTGGTATCATCTCCTAGAGTCTATTGGACTCTGTGGAGAGTAGCACGACCCCGTGTGAGCTCTGCACAATGGACCATGACTGAGCTGGGAGGTATCTGGGCTGCAGAAGAACACTGGGAATTATTTGTCTCCATTGTTCTTCTACGTATGGACAGAGGAGGTGGTCGATGGCTTGTGCTGCCTTTTGAACTGTGAGAGAGTTTGGGATTTGTTTGTGTATTTTAAATGTTAAATGATTTTGTAAAATCCATGAACACCTGAGCTGACCTGGTTATATTTGCAGAATGGCAGTTCGAGACGAGAACAACAAGCCACATTTGAATAGCTCGTTCTTCTTTGGCTAGTCTCAGGTTAAGGCTGGGGTCAGACAAACGCAGTGCGAATGTGCGTTTACCCGCATTTTATGACGGCCATGGTAGCGGCAAATGACGTCCAACACAGGCCCACACACGAAGTACGGCCGCACAAAAGTTCAGCCGCGCAACGCAAGCGGCAAACGAACGCATTTTCGCAAGAATGTCGAACCGCTAGTACTGACGTACAGAGTGCGCTGCGTCCGCATAGCAGCGTGTTTGCGTGATTAGGAGACGTCAGACACTGCTCATGTCCGGCCAACATCACGTCCAGACACCCAAAGTTTCCTGGTTTGGATCTGTATGAAATCACGACCGAAATTGAGCATCGTATGACCGCTATCGCGTATTCCATGAAAAAGTACGTCCATGCGTTCGGACACACTTTTTTACGGACGATGCGACAAATGCGTTTGTCTGACCCTAGCCTAATGGGTCCTGTCAAAAGTACAGGAGTTATTGATTTACAATAAACTGCCACAACAAAATCTGAACAGTAAACAACGTTGTGATAACTGTTTGATCCATTAATGGTACATCCACACACATAGATGTGTGGCTTCTGGCATGTTGGATCTCTATGTTCCATGATGGTCTTTCAGCCTTTAGCCAGCTGGTCATAAAACAAGTAGCTTTGAGACATCTGAACCGTTACTGTCCTTTATTTTGGCAGCTTCCTTGCACATAATCCTCTTGCCATCGTAATGACTTATTCTAATCAAATATGACATATCAGTGATGTATATCGGTTTGTGTTTTGGTTGCCTATTTTTTTCCGTAGATTCAAACAAGACTTTGGAAGCATAATAAAAAAGAATGAGGGATTTTCATGCCGATTTGCAGTCTCTTGCTCCTGGTTCTTTTACTAGCACCGAGCAGCCATCACAATCATGTAGACATCTGGTTTGGATGAACTAAGGAGTCAATTAACACTTTTCTTGTCACAGGGTTGTAACACGTTTAGTTGTCTGTGGCATTGTCATTTTTAGGTTAACTCTTCCAACTCCCATTTACAGTAGAATGGTACGATTACTATAAACGTATTTTGCTTCTTTCTTTTTTTTAAGGTGGGGAACTCAAGGAGACTTCAGTTCAACACATGCCCTACCTGCGGTCAAGGTCAAACTTTTTACAGAAAGTACAGGAGTCTTGGCATTGGAGGATAAAGAACTGGGAAGGGTGAGGCAATGTTAGACGTAAACATTACACATATGGATCAACTGGAAACTAAGATCTATTCATTTGCAAAAAGAAATCAAAATCGTTAAATAGTCATTTGTACATAATTTTGATTTATTGTTTGTTTTTTTGTCCAAAATTCCAGGTCGTCTTACATCCTACACCAAACAGCCCTAAACAGTCAGAATGGCACAAGATGGCGGTGTCCAAAAACTGCCCAGATCATGATTTGAAAATCAAATTAGCTGTTCGCATGGATAAACCTCAGAACATGAAGCATTGTGGGTAAGTTCAACCTTATTATTATTATTATTATTATTATTATCATTCTTTATTTATAAAGCGCCAGCATATTTCGCAGCGCTGTACAATGGGCACAATATAGACAGGGTTACAATACATTGAACAACAATTGACAAACCGGTACAGGAGGAAATGAAGGCCCTATTCCTGTGTGTACTCACAATCTAGAAGGGTTGGGGGTGGAAACAGGAGGAGAGGACTGCAAGGTGAGAGTGTTGGACTGCAAGGTGAGAGTGATGGACTGGTTGTGTCAGTGAGTTGGGTGGTAGGCTTCCCTAAATACAAATGTCTTAAGGGAGCGTTTGAAGGAAGGGAAACTAGGGGAAAGTCTGACAGTACAAGGTAGAGCGTTCCAGAGGATGGGGCTGCGCGTGAGAAATCCCGTAGTCTATCATGGGAAGAGGTGATGCAGGGAGAAGCTAGGCGCAGGTCGCTGTTTGATCTTAGGGAGCGGGCTGGGGTGTATTTGGTTAGTGAGGACAGGTATTGAGGAGCTGAGTTAGTGAGAGCTTTGTAGGTCTGTGTAGGATTTTGAATTTAATTCTGCAGTGGATGGGGAGCCAGTGAAGGGACTCGCAGAGGGGAGCAGCAGAGACAGAGCGGCAGGTGAGGTGGATGAGCCTGGTAGAGGTATTTAGAATGGATTGTAGGGGAGAGTGGTGGGAGAGAGGGAGGCCAGCAAGAAGATTATTACAATAGTCAAATTGGGAGATTACAAGGGCGTGGATAAATTTCTTTGTGGTGTCAGCGGTAAGAAATGGCCAAATTCTGGAAATATTGCATAGTTGGTAACGGCAGGAGGAGGAAAGAGACTGAATGTGGGGGATGAAGGAAAGAGCCGAGTCAAGTGTAACTCCAAGACAACGAACCTGGTTTGATGGGAAGATAGTGATACCATCAACCATGATGGAGAAATCATGAGGTAGGAGGCATTAGAGGGAGGAATTAGTAGGAGTTCAGTCTTGGACATGTTAATTTTTTGGTGGTGAGAAGCCATCCAGGAGGAGATGCCAGATAAACAGTCGCTCATTTTAGAAAGGACAGGAGGAGAGAGATCATGGGTAGAGAGGTAGTTCTGAGTATCATCCACATAGAGGTGGTAATTAAAGCCAAAGCTGTTAATGATTTTTCCCAGGGAGAAGGTATAGATAAAGAGCTGAGGACCTAGGACAGAGCCTTGGGGTACACCAACTGATAAAGGCATTGAAGAAGATGAGTTACCAGAAAATGACACAGAGAAGGACCTGTTATACAGATAAGAGTGAACCCAAGAGAGTGCAGTGTCACAGACTGAGAAAGCCGAGAGTCTGTAGAAGGAGGGGGTGGTGGACCTTGTCAAAAAGCAGCCGAGAGGTCAAGCAGGATGAGAATAGAATAATGGCCATGTTTTTTAGCAGTTAGGAGTTTGTTGGTGACTTTGGTGGCAGTTTCAGTTGAGTGTAAGGGACGGAAGCCTGATTGCAGGGGGTCGAGTAGAGAATTAGAGGACAGGAAAAGGGAGAGGCGGTTGAAAACTAGTTTTTCCAAGAGCTTAGAGGTGAACGGAAGCAGGGATACAGGACGGTATTTGGATGGAGAAGTACAATGAGTTGTGACCTACCACCACTTCACGTTAACCCTTGATATGTGGATGAATTTGTTACTACTGGTACATTATCTGTTTCTACTTTATATTTTGGTGAAACCAGGGTGAAACATTTTAACAGAAGCAACTTGAGTTGCAAGCGAGAAAGAGTCGGACTTGTGTATGAGACATATGGAGTTCTTGTTGCATGTCATGCCATTTAGATGGTGAGAAGTATGGACATGTGATGTTCTTGTTTTCTTGTTGCCGAATGGCCCAGAGTCTCAATTGGTATTTAAGGGCAAGTTGTAATTCATACACGTTGTGTGGAGGAACTCCAAAGCCACAAAAGCATTCCATTGCAGTAAATTAGAAGTAATCATCATTGGGTCCAGCACTGGTCATGATGGATGGCTACAATAGACAGTATGGTCTAACGAACACATCAACGGAGCACTATGTGCATGATCTCACAATCGGGAAACCATTATTAAACATGCTAACTTTATGTTATATTATCTTGTATGTTCACAGTCATTTCAATTTGTGGGTTTTGGAAATTGGTTATTGAAAAGTGACATGTGCAGTAGGTGTAGATTGTTGGGACAAACATGTCAGTTTTGATTATACCCATTTTTCTTGCTTTGTGTGTCATGCTTGTTATTGCAATATAGGATATGGTCTGCTTGCACATACTCCAACTGCCTTACAAATGAATAAATACAATTCCAGTTACTGGGGGCTCAGTGGGTCCTGCAGCAACAAACTCCTCAGTATATCCAGAGAAAAGAGATGGGAGCCAGGCACAAACCAATAGAAAGGGCACTTTTATTGGGGAAAACCAGGCAATGTTTCGGCTGGTACTGCAAGCTTGAGAAAGGCTGTACTAGCAAATAATGCCCAGTTTTTCCAAAGTGCCCTTACCATACCATTGGATTGTACCATCTCTTCTCTGGATGGTTTTCATCACAGACATAGGATCATTGTCCTCATTGATCGTCTAATGGGCAGAATGTAGGCGTTCTATTGGCATTCCAGCTTTCTTAGTGAATCTCACGACTGGTCCGATGAACACGAAGTCTGAACTTGCCTTGAGAAGGTCCAAGCTTCATCACTTTTAAAGTTGATGTGACCATTTTTATTGCGTACTTGCATGTTTTCCTGCACTTTTGATTGTTTGTGTGTGCAAATATGCTGGAGACATATAGATTTGTAATCTGTTCTTTATTTGCTTTTGTTTGATCTTTAGTTGGCTAAGTAGGTTTTTGGATTTTCACTGTTACTTTGTTTTGGGCAGCGTGCAGGTCATCTAGCACCTGCCGGAAATTTTGAAGATTCATTTTTCTTGGTCTTTAATATATGCTAAGGATTGGGTGAAATACATAATTACCCCTGTCTGTATGTCCTTATCACATGATTTGTCTGGTCCCTTTTGAAGATGTTATTGTACCTAGACTGTCCATTTACCAATGGAGAAAGCTACTATCCCAATCTGTTCCCAGTTGACCATACGGTTTTTTCTTATACAATCGAAATGTCCAGCTGAAAATTGTTTTGGGTTGTTTTTTTAAGTTTTTGCTTGTTCTTATAACTTGGCTCAGACCATTTATTCATTCACTAATAAAAGTGTTTTGGTAAAACCTGATGACACCAGGTCAAATCTTCCTGACTTGTGGTTTAATCTTTCCTGTAATTTAATCTTGATAACCACTTTTTTTTTAAGAAGCTTGTCTACACAAATGTGTCTTCAATCTTTATTCTTTGGTTATATTCAAATTCTATTGCAAATACTTCATAAAGAAAACTTGAACTATTATATTCACCTTATGTGATAGTACCCTGTTTCCCTGAAAATAAGTTCTACTCCGAAAATAAGACCTAGTGTGTTTTTTTGATAACTGCTAGAATATAAGACCTACCTTGAAAATAAGACCTAGTAGTAGGGCGACTTGAAGAGCCGCGGGAGAGAATCGGTGATGCCGACACTGGAGGAAACGAAGCAGCAGAGGAGGGAGCAGAGCTGTATAAGGCTGCGGTCACACGAGCGTTCTTTGCGAAGAAAGAATGTCCTTGAGAGTAGAGGACTTCCTTCCACTCTGATGCCTGTGTGGCCACCTTGCTGAGCGCAGTCAATGCACTAAAAAGCACAATCCACCTATGGAGGATTGCTCTTTGTAGCCTCGTCTGCATCCGTCGTAGCTTTTTGACAGGCTGAAATCACGTCCGGTGGTAGCGCTCGCAATTTGTGCGCACGCTACTCTGTGTAGCCCTCCCGTCCAGCCTTCTCAAAGCTGCGACGGACGCAGGGAAGTGTGGTCATACGAACGCACTCAGTGCACTTGTGTAACTGCAGCCTTAGCCGATGCTTCCTCAAGCTCCGGCTCCTGTCACTGGTGGAGTGATACCAGACGTACACTGCCCAAAAAAAAACCCAGTAACACCAAAAAAATAAATAAGACCTACCCTGAAAATAAGACCTAGTGTGTTTTCTGGGGGCCAAAAAAAATAGAAGACAGTGTCTTATTTTCAGGGAAACACGGTATATGCAGAATAACAATAATATACCCTGCCTGGCCAATAAAAAGTCACTGTAAAAAGCCTGTTATGATCTAGCATTGCTTCATTTGGTCAGGTCTAGGTTCAGCAACGTTATGTGCCCAAAAAATTAGGTCATGTGACTCCCTGAATATACTGAATGATCAGGTTTTTCCACCAATGGGTTTTTTCTCCCCTGATGGCACAGCGGGCATTTTCCAAGAGGACAATGCCAGGATTCATCAGGCTCAAATTGTGCAAGAGTGGTTCAGGGACCATGAGAAAACATTTTCACACATGCTTTGGCCACCGCACAGTCCAGACCTTAACCCCATTGAGAATCTTTGGGATAATGTGCTGGCGAAGAATTTACACAGCGTCCGACTCTCCAATCATCAACACAAGATCTTGGCCACAAATGAATGCGACTCTGGATGCAATAAATGCTGTGACATTGCTGAGCTTACCCAAACGATGCCACAGGAAATGCTTGCCATAATCAAAGTAAAAGGCGTCCAACTAAATATTAGAGTGTGTGACTGTCAGGGTTATTCAAGATCCGAATGGCTGCCGAAAGGGAACCGAACAATGAAAATCAGCGTTCGGTTACATTTCTTGGCCATTCGGCTATTCAGAGAGCAGGCAGTTCGCCAAATCCTGGCGAATTGCTTGCACATACGGTGCCTGTTCGGTGCCTGTTCGAGGGCAGTGAAATCCCCATAGAGAAGCAACGCTTTGTCTATTCAGAGAACAAAACCCAGCAGTGAGAAGTTGTCGAACTGCCCTGCCATTCGGTGGTTTAATTTGGCAGGTTTATTCAGGCGAATCCCATAGGCTTCAATGTTAAAAATATTTCCGTTTCAATTCAATATCTAATAAACTGTTCATTCTAATATTCTGCAGTAAAAAGTCTCTTCATTTATAGATTTTAAGCATTTTTCTGTTTTTTTTTTTTTTTATATTTTGTTTAAATCGTTTTTTCTTTTTTCTGTAACAGCCCTTTTTATTATCATTCCTTGGACCTCATATGTAAATTTCAGACAATTTCACTCAGTAGTTTCTTTGCAAACAGCGTTTAACTTTTCAAACATTCAAGCGTACTGTTTATTTATTTTTTCAAATCCATTCGTCTGCGGTGTCGGATTTTTACGGCTGCGTGTGATCGGCTCCTGCTCGGGTTTTTACGGCGTTTTTGGCGGGGTTAATCCAGATGTTTTTGCAGGGTTTTGGTGTGCTTTCGCCGGGTTTTGCGGTGAGTGTTCGCCGGGTTTGCGGCGTCTTTTCCCTGCATTTCGGCAGCCTCGTGGTGCTTGCTGAATACACCGCAGGGTCGCCAAAATGGGATCGCCAAATCGCACCGAATTGAAGAGAACTAAAAGTCACCGAACGTGCTGTGACTTTTCGATTCTCTTTGAATAACCCTGTGTATTTATTTTGGCCAGGCAGTGTAGTTAAGTGTTCTTTCACATAAGGATACAAAATGCACAATGCCATTATATGTCTAAATTACATTCTTAAGTTTCAGTTAGTTGCTTCCTGCTGATCTACAGGATCATAAAACCTTGCAACAATTTTTTAATTGTTTCACCAGGTTATGATATATACATTTGTATACAGTATTATTTCCTGAGTTTGTATTTGATATTTATTCACTTTAATGTATCAGAAATTATGGAGTAACTCTTTAACTACTGCTTTTTAACTTGGTCTGGAAGACAAACATGTGTCCTCGAGAGGAGACATGCTGAAAATATCTATGAATTTAATAACAGACCATGACATTATATGTAACAGAATGTATTTTTTTCCCCTAGGTATTTATGGGCAATCGGTAAAAACGTTTGGAAAAGATGGAAGAAGAGGTTCTTTGTTCTAGTTCAGGTAATATTTATGTATATATTCGAGGTTACACTAAGTGCATGAATTGTTAGAGAAAACTGTTGCTGAGAAACTTTAATAACATTTCTGCAGACACAACATCTAAGGCTAGGGTCAAACGGACGCATTATTCGCAGCGACGTCAAAAAGTGCATCCGAACGCATTGACGTATTTTTTCACGGAATGCGTGAAAATGGTCAGACGACGCGCATTTTCGGGCGTGATTTTTTTACGGATCGTCAATAAAACACTTTTTGAGTCTGGACGTTATGTAGGCTGGACATAAGCAGCGTCTGACGTCTCCTAATCACGCACACACGCCGCTATGCCGCCGCAGCGCACTCTGTACGTCAGTACTAGCGGTTCCGCGTTCTCGAAAAAATGTGTTCATTTTCCACTTGCGTTGCGCTGCCGTACTTTCGTGCGGCCGTACTTCGTATATTGTCCGTCATTGCCCGTCATTTGCTGCTACTGCGGCCGTGATTAAGTGTGCCTAAACGCACGTTAAAAATGCGTTAGTCTGACCCCAGCCTAAGAGAAAAGGAGCCATGACGAAATCATTAAAGGCCTAAGTCAGTTGTTTTTTTACTTTATTCAGGAAGTGACATTAGATCGAATGATAATTTAATGCTCATTGAGGATATTTTTGAGCGGCTTCCTCATATGCAGTATATAAAAAACTAGTTGGTCTGGGTGCAAGGATGTGCACTTCAGTTTGACAAGCAAAGCCTTGGAAACTATTGAACTAATGGATTTGGGTATCTTCTATGCACACTATTTTCTTTATTTTAAGAAATTGAATAAGTAACAGTAGATCCTGCCTCTAAATGAATGCACACAAAAGATATATAGAAGTCGTCATAACGCATATCTTAGCTATCAGGGTTATTCCTGTGAAATTTCTGTGCTCTTTCGTTCCCCGCACTTCGGGGAGTCGAATTCGATGACCCTGCATAGGACACCATTGAGGCTTCTGCTGCCGGGTCACATGAAGTGCAGGATCCCGCCCCTCGCGAGATTCTGCAGGTCCACAGAGTGATTGCGGAGGGAGACTGGGAACTATTTTCTAGGGATGTGCATGACCTTTTTTTTTCGTTTATTTTTGTTTCCGTTTTGGATCATTTCGGATAGTTTTTCTTTTGTTTCGGATCATTTTGATTCGGTGATTCGGATCATTTCGGTCATTCGGATCATTTCGGGTGATTCGGATCAGTTGGTTTTCCTCTTTTTATATGAGTTATTTCGTTTTTTTATTGCTTATTTAAGAATAGGAAGTAGATTACTACCGCAGAAGCGAAATCAGTTAGCACCAGCTTGGAGTTGCAGCTAACTTCTCAGTTAGCTGCAGCGGTGCGTAATTAGCGTTAGGACTATGTGATCCTAACGCTAATTACTCTTTGCTTACACTTTACGCACACCATGTTAAGTATTGGAAGCACAAAGTACAGTAAGCTCACGCTAAAAAGCACTAATACCGATGCGCTAACGCAGGGCTCAAAAGTTCAAGTCCCAAGCTACTAACCAAGCCATAATAGTTACTCGCCGCCAGTTGCTCCACCTAACCCCTACCCAGCCCTTAACTCTGCCCCTAAACACACACCCTTAAATTATCTTATGAAATTACACTGTTAAAGGTTTAATTTAGAATAAAGTTACAAAAATAACATTAATACCCAGACATCAGATCCCAGATACATGTATACCCAGTCATCAGACCCCAGATACATGTATACCCAGTCATCAGAGCCCAGTGTGAGCAGAACGAGGAGGCAGGGAAGCTCCTCTCCACCCCCTCCTGCCAGTGACAGAGACAAGCTGGGTCAGCTGTTCCCTGCCACTGTGCAGCCTGGGGAAGGGGGGGAATAAGCAGCACTAAATCCAGGTAAAGTAAATAAAAGATAAATCCAGGTAAAGTATCCATGTAATTGGGCAGACTAGATGGGCCGAAAGGTTCTTATCTGCCGACATTTTTCTATGTTTCTATGTTTCTATTTATTGTGCTGCCTTTGTGTGCATTTTCACTCGCCCTCACTTAATTTCCACTCGCCAAATGCTAGTAGGTGAGTGGAAATTTTGAGCCCTGCACTAACGGATTTTTTATCCTTTTAGCGATCGGGAGGTGATCTGGCCGTAACGCCGTCACCTCAATTAACCAAGCGATAACGCTCACTCATAAGTGCTAGCACTAGCATTAAGGACAGGACCCTAAATGTTTCAAACGTATGATGGGCCAAACTACAGCAGTTAAAGTTGTAAATTTCTGAAGTTTAAAAGAGTAGAAATGATCTCAAGTTCTACGCTTGTCACAGTGTTAGAGTGAGGGTGACGAGGTTAGACTGTACACATGATAAACTGTTCGCTGGTGGGATTGCTTCGAAAATGAACTAACACAGAAATCGAGGGCTTTTTAGGCATTAAATGGTCAGAAGCAAAATATATCACCCAGAAGGTGATATTTGACCAAGCCGATCCACTCATATATTTGTCAGGAAATAAACAATATTTATGACCTGACTGAAAAGTAAATAAATAATAAAACCATTCAATCTGCCTGCCTTACAGACAAATTCCTCGCTCATGACAGCTTGTGCCTCCAGCCAATGATAGTCTTCTACATTTCAAATTTTTTTTTAGCCCAAAAACATGAGTATTTTTATTTATTTGTTTGTTTTAGGGCCTCCATAAAGCAGATGGCGTTCAGACACCTGAGCTTTTAGAGCTTTAGAGCGTCTGGCCGCGTGTAATGTATGTTTTCGCCCAAAGTCAAACTTCTGAACGAAAAAAGGCGCTCCTAGCACTGTGCTAAGCCGACACAACTCGGGATTGAAGCAACAATAGGCCAGTGAGCCAGAAATGACTTAAGCTGACCCTATGATATATATTGGGACACGAAAGAACTATCGCAAAGACTTTTTTTCTGTATACTACACATTTGATGATGTTTCGTACTGTTTCTGATTTTTCTTTTAAATTTTTTTTTAATGCTGATAATTCTATTTTACTTGTTTGTTATAATTGTTCCTCTTTTAAAGTATGCCCTGAAAATGCGCAATTTATACAGTTGCAAGATATGCTATTTAAATAACCTACAAGACAACCATATAATTCTTTAAAAAAATTTGTCTGTCATTTGAATAATGTGCTTCTATGAATCGTTCATTTTTCACCGGCTCCCAATTCTTTTACACATCATACATAGGATGCATAAAGGCCTACAGGGTTATTCAAAGAGATACGATTTGTGGCTGAAAGGTAACCGAACAGTGAAATTCAGCATACGGTTACCTTTCCTGACCATTCGGCTATTCAGAGAGCAGGCAGGTCGCCAAATGTTGTCAAATTGCCTGCACATACGGTGCCTGTTCGAGGGCAGTGAAATCCCCATAGAAAAGCAATGCTTCATCTATTCAGAGGACAAAAACCAGCAGTGAAAAGTTGCCGAATTTCCCTGCTGTTCGGTGGTTTCATTTGACAGGTTTATTCAGGCGAATCCCATAGGCTTCAATGTTAAAAATATTCCTGTTTTAATTCAATATCTAATAAACCGTTGATTATAATATTCTGCAGTAAAAAGTCTCTTTATTTCTAGATTTTTTAGGATCTTTTAGGCATTTTTCAGGATTTTTTAGTGAAAAGTTTTCCTTTTTTTTTCTAAATCTTTTTTTTCTGTAACAGCCCTTTTTATTATCATTCATTGGATCTTATATGTAAATTTCAGACATTTTCATTCTGTAGTTCCTTTGCAAACAGCGTTTCACTTTTCAAACATTCAAACGTATCGTCTGCGGTGTCGGCTTTTTCCGGCGGCTGCTCTGCGCTGGGATCGGCAACTGCTCAGGTTTCTCCGGCGTGTTCAGCGGGATTCATCCAGATGTTTTTGCGGGTTTCGGTGTGAATTCGCCAGGTTTTGCGGTGAGTGAGTGTTCAGCAGGTTTGCGGCGGCTTTTCCCTGTACTACGACGGCCCTGTGGTGCTTGCTGAATACACCGCAGGGTCGCCGAAATGGGATCGTCAAATCGCACCGAATTGAAGAGAGCGAAAAGTCACCGAACGTGCAGTAACTTTTCGATTCTCTTTGAATAACCCTGCTAGTAGCAACCAACTGGATAATGTGAGCCATAAGGCTGGTTGCCAAATGGATCCGTAGTCATATGATAGACTGATAACCAGGTTATGGTCGACCCAGATCGTACGGCAATGCACTGCTGAGCGTCATCCACTGTAGTCGATTGCATCAAACACAACTCAATCACTTTGTCCATGAGTTCTCGTTGATAAAGAGTATTTTAATTCCTACATGAACAGGACTCAGCGCTACAGACACTGCCATAAACCCTGTTTGTAACTGCCATGACTTGTTTGTGTGTGCGGTGTTTATATTATATGTGTGTGCTATGTATATATTATTCGTGTGCGTAATGCATAATCGACTGAAGTCGTATGACTGAAGTCATATGCAATGGACACCTTTCAATAGAGGTGTGCACGGCGGGAAAATTAGTTTAGTTTCAAAATAATTTTGTTTCGTAAGTTTGTTTTGTAATTCTGTTTCGGAATTTCGTATCGTTTCGTTAAGTATAACGGATCACTATAAAACCCATTGTAAGTTGGGATATTTGATATCGATCCGAATTTCAGATCACTAAATAAAATCCCAATGAATCAAATCCTGCTGGTAAAAGGCAAGCTAGGGTTAAATATTGAGCTGTCCTTTGGCCTGAGGTGCTGAATACAGATTCAGCACCACAGACCATTTTACGGGGATGGGTTGCTTTGTGAAACGGTGAAAAGAATCTGATTCATTTCATAATGTCGTTTGCTTTAGTACTGACTTGTATTGAAAGTTGGGATTGATTCGATATTTGATATCGATTTGAATTTCGGATCACTAAATAAAATCTCAATGAATCAAATCTTACTGTTAAAAGGCAAGCTAGGGTCAAATATTGAGCCGTCCTTTGGCCCGTGGTACAGATTCAGCACCACACACCAATTTACAGGGACAGGGTGCTTTGTGAAACAGTCAAACAATCTGATTCATTTCATAATGTCGTTTGCTTTAGTACTGACTTGTATTGTAAGTTGGGATTGATTCGATATTTGATATTGATTCAAGTTTCGGATTACTAAAAAAAAGCAATAAATCAAATCCTGCTGAGCAATCATTTAATCAATGGTTCTCTTGTGAAACCGTATAACAAATCAATTTCGTTATATACCGTTTCGTTTTCGTTTCAATTTGGATTAAATCAATTTGTTATTTTGGAAGTACTTCCAAAATATGAATTAACGAATTGTCAAATGAATTGCAATTCGTTACAAAACGAATGCACACCTCTACCTTTCAACCTCTTCACATGTTGGGGGATTAGTCACATCCATATGGAGGATTACAGACGACCAGGTCTGCTGGATGACTAGTAACTGGAATACCAGCTGAGCCACTAGTGTTTGCATGTGGAGCCTCAAAAGTTAATGGCTCATTCGGAAACACTAACAGTTCACCTGAAATAATGCACCATGCATATAATTCAGTAAAACTTTCAGTCCTGGCCATGCAATTCTATATATACATTTTCTATTATTAACATTTATTATTATTTTGATAATAATGCTGTTATTATTGTTTCCCCTGTGATTGAGTCACTTAATCCTTAAACACAGACAATACAGTAAGCCCATTAACCCTTAATTTCCGCACAATGAGAATCCACATTTTGAATTAAAACACACAAACCCTCTTAACCTCCCTGGCGGTTTTCCCGAGTGTGGCTCGGGGTTAAATTTAAATGCTGAAAGCGGTAACCCCGAGCCACATTCGGGCTGGATACATACCTGTACCTGCACTCCCTTGCTGTCCCCCACAGTCACCTCCAGCCGATCGCGGCTTCCTGTTTCCCATCTCGCGAGAAGGGAACCAGGAAGCAGGACGCCGCGATCGGTCGGAGCTGACTGTGGGGGACAGCGATGGAGCACAGGGACAGGTATGTATCCAGCCCGAGTGTGGCTCGGAGTTACCGCTTTCAGCATTTAGGCTAAGGTCAGACGAAAGCATTTTTAACGTGCGTTTAACCGCACGAAATCACGGCAGTGCTAGCAGCAAATGATGTCCAATGCCGGGTAACATACGAAGAACGGCCGCACGAAAGTCCGTCCGCGCAAGGCAAGCGGCAAACGAACGCATTTTTTCTAGAACGTCAAACCGCTACTACTGACGTACAGAGTGCGCTGCGTCCACATAGCGGCGTGTGTGTGTGATTAGGAGACGTCAGACGCTGCTAATGTCCGGCTAACATAATGTCCAGACATAAAAAGTGTTTTATTGATGATCCGTACAAAATCACGGACGAAAATGCGCATCGTATGACCGCTATCGCGTATTCCGTGAAAAAATACGTCCATTCGTTCGAACGCACTTTTTCACGGACAACGTGAAAAATGCGTTCGTCTGACCCTAGCCTTAAATATAACCCCGAGCCACACTCGGGAATACCTCCAGGGGGCTGGATTAAAGCACTAATTTTGACATATAAAATATGTCAAAATTAGTCCGCCACGGAGATTAAATGAACCAGTGTTGTGTTTTTCATCGCTTTTTAATCTTATCCACTGGACCGAACCTGGGACGTTGGGTTTGATTCACTAACTTGCTTTGTCATTGCTCTCCCTATAGTAAATAGGATTTACCTAGAGTGAAAATTCCGAGGATTCCGTAAAAAAACTGTTTTGATCTAAAAGAAAAACTGGAATGTGTGCTGTGTTTTTTTTTTTTTCCTCCTTAATATAAGGCATTTAGTTTATCCAGAAGATGGCAGCACTGATACACACATATTGAATTCTAGGCTTTTAATTCTAGGCACCAAAGCGGCAGTAATATTTGGGAACCCAACGGATGGGACGTGATTTCCAATAAGGGGTTATTCAATGAGCGCAGAACTTGCCACTAAATTTCACCGAACGGTGAATTTCCCCTAAGGTGAAATTTTGTGGCAGTTCGTCTATTCAGAAAGCCGTTAATTCGCCAAATGCTGGCGAATTAATAGAGATATACGGTGCAATTCGCTGCTTTCGACGATCTTCGGCAGCAGCAAAATTGTCCCATAGAGAAGTAATGGTTAATCTATTCACAGAACGCCGAACCGCACCGAAATGTCAGATTTTCAGTTAGACAGGTTTAAAAAGGAGAATTCCATGGGATTCGATGTAAAAAAAATGATCACTTTTATTTATTTATTTATTCAACCGTTTATTCTCTTCATTTTCATCAAAAAGCCTTTTTATTTATTTATTTTTTAGAATTATTATTATTTTTATTTTTTTGGGGCAAAATTTTGGATTCCAAATTTTTTTTGAACCCCTTCGCTTTGTGGGGAATGTCCTCATTGTCTCCCGCTATTTGCGGAGGACGTTCCCCACACGTCACCCGCTAGCGGGAGCCCTAGGAGAGATACTCACCTCTCTCTCAGGGGTCCCGCGGTGTTTTGACTTCAGGGAAGTCAAACGTCGGATTTAAAGGCCTCCCGATGTCAATGACGTCTTTACGCCATCCGCGAGGACGTCAGTTTCAGGCGACCCCCCCAGCAATGCCGGAGATCTCCTGGAAGGGGTGATCCTTTCAGATCCCCCTCCCTCCCGATCCGGAGGTGCTATAAGTTGAAGGCAGGCATTGTTTGGAAGGGTAGTGTCTGCCCTTTCAAGTGATGACTGTCTTTAACCCCTGAGGTGCCGGACGGCGGCCTAGCTTCGGTGGAGAAATCCCCTGGTGGAGATAGGGGTTCATTTGAACCCCCGTATCTCCTGAAGGGTTGAAGCTAGGGGGTCATGGTTTGTGGCATTTGAAATGGCCATTCAAATACAAAACATGACCATGTTAAAGTAAGGAAAAATTTATAAAAATTTAAATATTTAATATAATAATAAAAATAAAAAATACAAACATGCTTTTTTTGTGTTGTTTTTATTAATGCAGCAATAGTGTTCACATTTCAATTATAATGTGAACAATGATACTGCACTAATGATTTTTTTTTATATGTGGTGCTTTTTCCTAAAAATCACGTGATTCCCCCCAAAAAAATGTAGCAAGTCCCCATTTCTAATTTTTTTTTAACAAGCGCACCCCATAGAAAATATAAATGCAAAGGCCCGGATGATAAAATGGGAAAAAAACCACTTTACACGCTGTAGATGATTTTTGTTATAATATTCAGGCAGGACATAACGTATACATATAATAATGACATATTATGAATCTGCCGAGTCTGCCAGAAAAAAAGATATATAATATGTCTGGGTCATATAATAAAACGTGGCTTCAAATCGGGATGAGGATAAGCGGTAAAAATTAGCTCAGCACACAGACGTGAAATGGCTCAGCAGTGAAAGGGTTAATGGCGTTTATTTTATTCTGTAACAGACCTTTTTTATTACTCTCATATATTACCTTTTTTAAATATTTCCACACGTTTTCATTCGTTTTTTATTATATTAAATGCCTTTTAAAGAATAGCCCAGTTCAGCGTCGTTCGGCGGTCTTCAGTGGCGTTTGGCAGTCTGTTTGGTGGTCTTCGGCGCCTCCACGTTCGGCAACCGTGCGGTGAATAGTGAATTGACTTCAGGGTTGGTGGCCTGGAATCGCTGAAGTGTGAATGGCGGGTGGGCCTTGAAGCCGCGGGGCGTACTAGTACGCCACATTGACTTCAGTGGGCTGCCTCGGCCCCGTTTAGCAGTCGCCACGTGCCACATGCTGCAGGATGGCCTGAGTGTCGCACGTCAGCTGCTAGACGGGCCAGAGAAGGGGCCGATATCAAGATAACTCCGGTCTTCAAAGGCACCATCAGACGTCTGTGGTTAAAAAGCAAAAACATGTAAAAAATTGGGTATTTCTATTCTCGGGACAAAATGCTAAAACTATTTAGCCAGGGTCTTTTTTGGTGGTTGTAGATTTTGGGGATTAAATTACGAAAATTTGTGTTTTTACCATTTTTTTCATCATATTTCTTTTTTTTTTTTTATAGTAAATTATAGGATATGATGGAAGTAATGGTATTTTTAGAAAGTCCATTTAATGGCGGGAAAAACGGTGTATAATATGTGTGGGTTGCATAAACGAATAAGAAGAAAATTTGACCTAAACACGAACAGCGCAGAAACGTGAAAACAGCAGCGGGCACTAAAGGACGGATTTGTGTAAAACCACCCGGTCACTAAGGGGTTAAAATCACTTGGCAGTGAAGGGGTTAAACATGTAGCATGTCTTAGATTCAGTATCTGTAACCGTTGAGACATGTATTTCCCCAAAATATAAATAAAAATTCTATTGATGGTCGACCTTAAAATTCCGCTCAAGATACCGTTTTTGGCAAAGACCTCTTGAGTGTCACACTCTCTGGTCACAATGCAGCCGTCTAACATTTACAATGGTTTTCTTGCTAGTGGTTCAGCTTTCAGGTTACAGCTAAATATACTCACTGGTAGATCTGATTAACCCGTTAAAGCCATGGGGTGTGATATGCCGTACTGGCGTTGGGTGGGCCTGAACGTCGCAGGATGGCATAGCACGCCCTCTGGCTCCTATGCCTTGCCTCCCAGCCAGCACGCGCGTGCGTCATTGACTGCCACAGGACAGCAGAACTCAGGCCGCACCCCTGCTGCCAATGACATGCGCACATGTCGGCTAGGTAGGTGGGCCAGAGGATTCGTCGGAGAGTCGCAGGGAGTCCTTCCTGCAGCATATGTATTATACATTTTGCACGGCAGCACTTTTACCTGTGCTCTCCCTCTGCACGAATTAGTAATATTTGTTCAGTAACACATGGCTGACCTGGAAACCCTATTGCCTTATGCTGTGTTTAACCCATTGTATAGATTATACAAAGAATGTGCTTCAGGGACTTACCTTAAAAGTGTAGTCTGATGTATGGTCAGCGCGTTTCAGCTTTACATGAAACAATGTTTCCGTTAATTAACAAACCCCTGTTTTTTTATTCCTCACCTCTCCCTGCACTAACTCATCACTGCAGTCCTCCACTCCTGTTTCTCACCCCTTCACCCATCCGGATTGTAAGTCCCAACAGGAATAGGTCCCTCATGTCCTCCTGTATCTGTTGGCAGGAATACTGACCTGTCTCCGTTATGTATTGTAGAATTTTCCTGCCTTTACCCATTGCACCTTTGTACAGCGCTGCGGAATATGTTGGCACTTAATAAATAATAATAATAACAAAATGTTTCAACTATTTCATATCATTTCTGCAATTCTCAAACCTTACAATAGAGGGCGCACGTCCCTAAAAAAAAACGAAAAACGATTATTACCGTGTATTATTATAACATGTCGTTTCTTAAAACAACGAGCGCACAAGTAGATCTCATCCAGCCCTCAGTTACCAGACCCCGATTCCATTCCGTATTTTAACAGGACAGGGATGCATTAAAGTTCCACGTCCAGAAAGATATCCTTCATTTTCCTTTTAAAATGTGAATTAACATTTAATTTCCCCCAAAACTAACAAGACACATTGACATAAGTATTTTAAACAAATCTACAAATAATGAAGTTTCTTCCAGAGGTCAAAAAAATGTCTAAACAAATAAAATTATGTAAGGAGTCCACGATTTGACACAACCTTAACAAAGTCATTTGAAATCATTTGACAGTAAATTTCCCTGTAAGTTTCTTGCCTAAAGCAGGGAGAATCCTTAGCTTTTTTTTTTTTTTCTAACAGTCTTCTTTCAGACAATCCGTGTTTTAAAATGCTAAATTCCGAGCTGGGAATTGATGTTGCCCCTCACCTTCCTGAAGGCGATTCCAGGGCCTGACATAATACCCCGCAACCAAGAAGGCTTCCATGAAGGATCTGACATTCAGCGTATCGTGTCACAAAGATGGTTCTCGGAGGACTGAGAGCTGCCATTTACTGAACTGACGACAGCAGTGGCAGAGATCAGTGGGATTTTAAGATTAGGTTAATATGACTGGCACCTAGCAGTTTATCATGCATTGCTTGTGACAAGGTGTCAGGACAGGACTTGCCCTACATGAATGATGAGCATACAAAGCCTGCGTATATATTTTATGAGAGCGAGAGAGGAAAGAAACATTGGCTTACAATTAATTATGATTTTTTTTTGTCAACGTTTTTAATTGTTTAAGTTTTTTGATAATCGCTAAGAGAAATAATAGATTAATTGAAAGTGTTACCATATTTTTGTATAATTTTTTTAAAAAACAACTCTTTCCCCATTGTTACTTTGTTTCACAACAAATATTCTCATATATTGGGCACTATCATGTGCCTCTCGCTAATTTCCCCCCTGCATCCCGGTTTCTTCAGCAGGCGCCAAGTCCAGCAACCTGCCCCATAGTGATCGCTAAGCTCGCGGATGCTGGGGGTGGCGCTACCACGTTGTCCCCAGCACCCCCTCCATGGCGTCCATAGGACTCCATGGAGGAGCGTGTTGCCGGGTCACATGACCGGCAGGATCTTGCCTCTCGTTAGATCCTGCTGATCAGCAGAGTGATCGTGGAGGGAGACAGGGGACTTCTTCCCCCAGTCTCCCTCTGCTGCGAAGCAGCGGATCGGGCCACCGTTCTCGCCAAGGGAAATGAGGTGAGTATGTGATTTGGGGGGGGGTTTGACTTGAGCTGCAGGTAACAGATTCTGCAGCAGCACAGTCCGTTACCTACATCTCTGAGCTGGTGGTAACTCCTTCGTTAGCGCCAGAACTTAGTAACTAGCCGTTAGGAGCAAGTGATCCTACCGCTAGTTACTCTGTGTTTTCACTTTGTGCGCCCCATGTTAGGTATAGGGAGCGCAAAGTACAATAAACTCGCACTACAAATCGCAAATTAATGAGCGCTAATGGGTTTTTTAACCCGTTAGCGAATCAAAGGCGATATGACCTCCTTTAAGCTAACGCTAATGCTGATGCTAGCTGATGTTAGCTTGAAGGAGGTGATAGAACCCATAGAGTGAAAACCAAAATGAGCCCTAGCCTAATCCAATATTTTCCAGTGAGTCATTAACTCTTCCAGATCCACTTGTAAATGTCAGAGACTTCCCTGCTATTCCAAACAGAAACATACACTCCTGTTGTGTCTTGGCTTGGCCGTTAGGTTACTCTATAGTTGAGCTTTTAGCAAAGCCATTGTAGATTCCTAAACAAAAGTTCTGTTTATTTTACTGATTTTTTTAGTACCTGGATCTTCGATTTTGTTTCAGTGCTCCACAAGGGTTTAGCCAACCTGGGTTCCATGAGTAGGATAACTCATTCAATGATGTAATTTGGTGTGCACCCCCTTCTAAGCCAACCTGGGTTCCACGAGTAGGATAACTCATTCAATGATGTAATTTGGTGTGCACCCCCTTCTAGGCCAACCTGGGTTCCACGAGTAGGATAACTCATTCAATGATGTAATTTGGTGTGCATCCCCCTTCTACAATGATGTAATTTGGTGTGCACCCCCTTCTAGGCCAACCTGGGTTCCATGAGTAGGAAAACTCGTTCAATGATGTAATTTGGTGTGCACCCCCTTCTAGGCCAACCTGGGTTCCATGAGTAGGAAAACTCGTTCAATGATGTAATTTGGTGTGCACCCCCTTCTAGGCCAACCTGGGTCCCATGAGTAGGATAACTCATTCAGTGATGTAATTTGGTGTGCACCCCCTTCTAGGCCAACCTGGGTCCCAAGAGTAGGATAACTCATTCAGTGATGTAATTTGGTGTGCACCCCCTTCTTTGCTGTTAGTGGCACCTGCTTAACCACTGGGTTACTCTATATTTAAGCTTCTCGTATGCTTCTCAGATTTACCTATATTGAATTTAAAAAAAATGCTGGCTCCTGAATATTAGTGTTTAAGTAAAGTCCCTGAACAATGAAAACTAAATTAAAAATTAAAAAAAATAAAATGTAATTAAAAACTCACCCTGCATTACACAGTGAATAGGAGGGTGTGATCTGCCACCTCCTCACACCTTAAAACAAAGAAACTAGAGAACAAATGGTTCTCCTGTGTCCTTTCATTATATAAAGTGTGATCCCGTGAGGTCATGTGCATGCAGTGTTGTGTGGATCTCCGATATCTCTCCATGGAGTTCTATGCACTAGAGAATACCAGTGGTGCCACAGTCGATATTTGTTTGTGGCGCGTTTAAAGCGGATGGTGATTAAGCAATTACTTAAAAGACATAAGGGTTCGTGACAGTAATTTTTGTCTTTGCGACTTCCTAGCAGCAACCAAACAATATTACAGCACTGTTGGGACCCTTAACCCGTTCACTACTAAGACTGATTATACTTGACCTGCAAAGCCACTTCTAGTGCCCAGATATAGAGTGTAGACCAGTGTTACTAAAGTCCCTCTAACAAGCCAGATTTTAAGCATCACCTTGGGGAAATGCAGACTGAATCCTGCAATCACTGAGCAGCAAATCATATCACCTGTGCCGTGCTTCAGATATCTGGAAAACATGACCTGTTAGGAGGACCTGAGGACCAGATTTGAGAAACACTGGTGTAGACGAATGGTGTTCCACAGGAGGTATTCAAAAGAAATGTATTTCTTGCAAAAGGAATTAATTTGTGTTTTGGCTCCAGAACAGGCCCCTAACTTTTTAGCACCGTGGGCAGATTGCTTGATGTGCTAACACTTTCCAAAACCAGCAGGGAGTGTGTCTTAATGACATCACCCCTGCTGATGCTGCACTGAACTGCAGTAACTCCTTTTGGCCAGCAGGTGACAACATCTGCTGCCAAAAAGGCTATTACAGTAAGGAATACATTGGGAACATTCCCAAATATTTCATACCGTATAATTAATCAAAAATGATTTTCCAAATAGAATTGGTTTCTGTCAGTGGTTGTGTGGTTAATCCCTTGGTAATGAAGATGGTAAATACACACAGTATGCAGTGAAAGTAAATCTACAAAACAAGCACCGCTTAGGAATAACTGCATAGTACATGTATAGGGTATTATAGGGTATTATCTGGCCACCTTCCTATTGTATAAATTCTAGTTGTATCCACGTAATCAGTTTTTGTAATTCTAGAGGTACTCATTTTTCATACTTATAATAAGAACTTTTTCTCTTTGTTATTTCAATTTATCATGATGTCTAAGGCTAGGGTCAGACTGAGGCAGTGCGAACGCGCGTTCTGGCGCACTTAATCACGGCCGTGCTAGCAGCAGATGCCGGGCAATGACGGCCAATATACGAAGTACGGTCGCACAAAAAGTCCGGCTGCGCAACGCAAGTGGAAAATGAACGCATTTTTTCGAGAACGTTAAACCACTAGTACTGACGTACAGAGTGCACTGCGGCTGCATAGCGGCGTGTGTGCGTGAATTGGAGACATCAGACGCTGCTAATGTCCAGCCAACATAACGTCCAGATGCAAGAAGTGTTTTATTGATGATCCGTACAAAATCACGGATGAAACTGCGCATCGTATCACCGCTATTGCGTATTCCGTGAAAAAATACGTCCATTCTTCGAACGCACATTTTCACGGACAACGTGAAAAATGCGTTAGTCTGACCCTAGCCTTAACTGTTAATTTACTGTATATATATATATATATATATGTATATATATATATATATATATATACACGAAGGCTAAAATATTCCTTTATTGGGTTAATCCATAAAAATAGGGGTTTTATGAATTAACCTAATAAAGGAATATAACCCTATCTTTATGGATTAACCTAATAAAGGAATATTTTAGCCTTCAAGTGCCGTCATACTCCTTCATCTACATATGTTACCTTGAGACCAAATGATGGAGCACCGGCGGTGAATTTGAACGAGAACTACAGCGTGAGTGCATGACACATGTGGAATGTATATGCTATATACAGTCAGGTCCAGAAATATTGGGACATGGACACAATTCTAACATCTTTGGCTCTATACACCACCACAATGGAGTTTGAATGAAACAAACACAATGTGCTTTAACTGCAGACTGTCAGCTTTAATTTGAGGGTATGTACATCCAACTCAGGTGACCGGTGTAGGACTTACAGCAGTTTGCAAATGTGACTCCCACTTGTTAAGGGACCAAAGGTAATGGGACAATTGGCTTCTCAGCTGTTCCATGGCCAGGTGTATGATATTCCCTCATTACCCCAATTACAATGTGCAGATAAAAGGCCCAGAGTTCATTTCAAGTGTGCTATTTGCATTTGGAATCTGTTGCTGTCAACTCTCAAGATGAGATCCAAAAAACTGTCACTATCAGTGAAGCAAGCCATCATTAGGCTGAAGAAACAAAACAAACCAATCAGAGATATCAAGAACATTAGGCTTGGCCAAAACAACTGTTTGGAACATTCTCAAAAAGAAGGAACGCACCGGTGAGCTCAGCAACACCAAAAGACCCGGGAGACCATGGAAAACAACTGTGGTGGATGACCGAAGAATTCTTTCCCTGGTGAAGAAAACACCCTTCACAACAGTTGGCCAGATCAAGAACACTCTCCGGGAGGTAGGTGTATGTGTGTCAAAGTCAACAATCAAGAGAAGACTTCACCAGAGTGAATACAGAGGGTTCACCATAAGATGTAAACCATTGGTGAGCCTCGAAAACAGGAAGGCCAGATTAGAGTTTGCCAAACAACACCTAACAAAGCCTTCACAGTTCTGGAACAAGATCCTATGGACAGATGAGACCAAGATCAACTTGTACCAGAGTGATGGGAAGAGAAGAGTATGGCGAAGGAAAGGAACTGCTTATGATCCTAAGCATACCACCTCATCAGTGAAGCGTGATGGTGATAGTGTCATGGCGTGGGCATGTATGGCTGCCAATGGAACTGGTTCTCTTGTATTTATTGATGATGTGACTCCAGACAAAAGCAGCAGGATGAATTCTGAAGTGTTTTGGGCAATATTATCTGCTCACATTCAGCCAAATGCTGCAGAACTCATTGGACGGCGCTTCACAGTGCAGATGGACAATGACCCAAAGCATACTGCAAAAGCAACCAAAGAGTTTTTGAAGGGACAGAAGTGGAATGTTATGCAATGGCCAAGTCAATCACCTAACCTGAATCCCATTGAGCATGCATTTCACTTGAAGGACAAAACTGAAGGGAAAATGCCCAAGAACAAGCAGGAACTGAAGACAGTTGCAGTAGAGGCCTGGCAGAGCATCACCAGGGATGAAACCCAGCGTCTGGTGATGTCTATGCGTTCCAGACTTCAGGCTGTGATTGACTGCAAAGGATTTGCAACCAAGTATTAAGAAGGGAAGGTTTGATTTATGATTATTATTATTCTGTCCCATTACCTTTGGTCCCTTAACAAGTGGGAGGCACATCTGCAAACTGCGGTAAGTCCTACACCGTTCACCTGAGTTGGATGTACATACCCTCAAATTAAAGCTGGCAGTCTGTAGTTAAAGCACATTGTGTTTGTTTCATTCCAACTCCATTGTGGTGGTGTATAGAGCCAAAGATGTTAGAATTGTGTTGATGTCCCAATATTTCTGGACCTGACTGTATATATATATATAGTCCAGATGCCAAAATCACCAGAGTATAGCTTGTCTTCTATAAAAGGTATCACCACTACTGCTATACTCTGGTGATATATATATATATATATATATATATATATGTATATATATATTGTATGTATATTGTATGTATATATATATATATATTAAAAAATTAACAGTTGCATTAGCTCTAAATCGTGTATATATTGCATTGTTATTGATGTCCTGTTTGAAAAAAAAACACACTTATATTCGTCTGTTTTCAGGTTAGTCAATATACCTTTGCCATGTGCAGTTACAGAGAAAAGAAGGCAGAGCCTCAGGAACTGCTACAGCTTGATGGCTACACGGTGGACTACACTGACCCACAGCCAGGTATGTTTTTAGAGTGCAGCAGATGCCTATTAACATCCATTGTATATGCAAAGCATTAAGAGGACTCTGCCACTTGAGATGAGGTAATGTCTTTAAAACCTGAAACCTTTATTTTTTCTTCGTCTTTAAAACATAAACCTCAAAATAAGCAGAAATACTCAATATCTCTTACACCAGAATGAAAACCTTGACAGAAGACCCCACAATATAAGGGTTTATTCAAAGAGAGCCGAATTGGCTCCGAAATTGCACCGAACTGTGAATTTCTCTGTACGGTGCAATTTCTGAGCCATTCGGCAATTTTAAAGCTGGCAATTCGCCAAATATTGGCGAATTGCCAGCGAAATACAGTGCTGTTCAATGGCAGTGAACTCCACATAGAGAAGTAATGGTTAATCTATTCAGAGAACAGCAGAGAAATGTCAGAGAAATGCCCTGCCATTCGGTGGTTTCATTCGGCAGGTTTAATCAGGTGAATCCCATAGGTTTCAATGTAAAAATAAATCCCATTTTTATTAAATATTAAAGTGTTTATTCTTTTAATTTACAGCAAAAATCTCTTTATTTATTTTTTTTAGGATCTTTTAGGCATTTTTCGTGGTTTTTGTGCAAAAATATTTTCCCTATTTGTTTTATTTTTTATTTTTTTTAATGGCATTTTTTTTTCTGTAACAGACCTTTTTATTATTATTCATAGGACCATATATATTAATTCCAGGCATTTCTGTGCAGTAGTTTTTCTGCAAAACAGATTTTAAAGGTTGCGGTGGATTTTGTTTTATTTTTTTACCCCGTTCATCGGCTTGTCGGCTTTTTCCGGCAGCTGGTCGGCACCCTGTTCGGTGAACCGTTGGCTTTTTTTAGGATGTGTTTGCCGGTTTTGCGGCAGAACGTCGAGTGCGTTCAACTATTTTTTAGCGGCTTATTGATCGCTCCGATTTTTTTTTTCGCCGATTTTTCCGTTTGATTCGCCAATACTTGCGGCAGTTTTTGGATGCGTTCGGCGGCTTTTCCCTGCACTTCGGGGACCCTGCTGTGAATGCTGAATTCCCTGCAGGGCCGAGGAATTTGATTTCCCGAAGTGCGGAGAACGAAAGAGCACTGAAATTCCAGTGGAGTTCCGCTGCTCTTTGACGAACCCTGATAGCATCTCAGCACAGCATCGGTACATGCTTCCTACATAATATACTTTGTCAAAGAATATTAAGCTTCCAAGTTTGCAGGATCTTTAAAGAAATCTGGCTTAAGGGGACACGTATCTCACCCTGACCACTTTAGCTTATTAAAGTGGTCAGGCTGCATGGAGTGCCCCCCCTTCACCCCCCACCAGCCCCATTTGACCGATATCTCTGTGTGAAGTGGAGGACTTCCTCTGTCCATACAGCCGTCACTCGGCAGACAGGATTTTGAATATCCCGCCTGCGGGGACTGAATCTGGGAACGATTATGCCAGCACTCATTGCATTCTGGGAGACAGCAGACAAGGGCTGGTGCTATTAATCCATCATTCTGCACATACATTGCGTAACTTGCATAAGAAAGTACACAAGTTCCGTGAGATACGCAATTTGTGGAGCAGATGTTACACAATTTCTGTATGCTATTCAAACTGAATGAAGCTGCAGGGACTTCTACATTTCTAAAGCCCTGAGTTAAAGAGGATGAGCAGACCAGCGCCAAGGGAGAAAAGGTGAGCATTTACACCTAAACTAAAATTTACAAAACAAAAAATTTTTTTTTTTTTTTAAAGGATTTTACCAGGAAGGATACATTGAGATTTCTCTTGTTTTCAAGTATGTCCTGGGTGGCGATTATTAGGTGTCTTACCCAGGGACACTTACCGGAGAGGTGCTCTTGCTGGGATCGAACCTGTGTCTCCACAGTCTCTCTCCATATTAGAGAGAGGTTACAGAGCAGTGATGTTACCTCTACTCCACCCAGCCAGCTTGATTGGGCAGAATCTGTTAGCAGCATCTGCCCAATTATTTATTAGACATTCCAGAAAGCAATAACCTCCAAGGGAAAAAAATAAAAGAAAGAACCAGAAGCCTAAACCAAAATTTAAATTCTAATAAACACAAAAATAGAAAATTATAAACCATAAGTCCTACTTGTTTTCATCTGAATCGTGGTAAGATCGAGCTACTTACCCCTGATCAGGTTTTAATGCAATGTATACAGTTACTTACCCTGATGAGGTCTGATAACTATTTTTACTTACTTTTTTATATATAATTTTTCCATGGAAGTAATATGTTTGTTTTCTGGAATAGTCAACTAGTCAGCCATTTGAATGTGACTATTCTTCTACACGGTATGGGCACTATAACCTGGTGTGAGCTAAAATGCCAGCGATACATGAAAAACCTAGGGCGAGCTGCTAAAATGTAGCGCCTGACGACCCACCAACAGATCGCCTTGTTCGTGGTTGTCAGTGTACAAGATTCATTAGCACACGCTAGGGAGACGCTAAGACCTGGGCTGATACCCAGCTGGTATCTGTGGTTGTGTAACTTGTATACAGGATAGAAGTGTTTTCCCAGTGCAGAGAGCCGGGCCATACCTTATCCTCTGCCTTCTCAAGCTTGAATAAGTATGAGCACATCCAGCAGAGAGCCCTCACACCCCTGCATTATTAAAATCCTCCAAGGTGGCCTTATGATCCATGTTTTGATGCACACATATATTAATTAAGGCTGATGGGCATTGCATGATAAATGTCACCCGACAGCATGTAAAATCATTACACTGCATTTAATAGATCCAAAAGGAAGGCCAGGTGAGCGACAATAATTTCCCTGCTGCAGCATAAAAATATTACATGTTTCAGGGCAAGACTTATCCATGTGTCCCTTTTAAACATGGTCCTAACCCTAATAATCAACCGCTTACATACTATGAATAACCCCCAGCAGAAAATGTTTATAATTAGCCAATATATTAGATTTAGGATACATATATCATAATAGAGCCTACTGCAACAGCAGCGACATTGCTGACCAGATCCATTGCCTGTTAATTGCCTGTTAATTTGGTGCAAAGACCAGCTTGTTAGTTTTTTCCTTTTTTTGCTCTTTTCCGTGTGTTAAAACCAGGGTTGTGCAGTAAGTAATTTTTTTTGATTAGCGTATCTGTAGAATTTAGTGCCAGGACCAAACGATCTGTTGGTTACAATATCGCAAGTGATCTCTAGTGCTCCCCATGTTAAGTATAGGACACGGTAAGTACAGTAAGCTCACGCTATGAATCGCAAAATAATGTGCGCTAAGTGGTTTCCTCTGTTTCTAGCGGGAGGCAAATGATCTGTAGGTCCGGCGCTAGATTGAATTTACCTGCCGCTAACTCAAAAACTTGTTGACGCTAGGGTTAGCTCACACCAGGAGGTAGCGCCCAAAGTGCATTATTGCAACAATGTTTTTACTATTACGCTATGTATTCTTGTTTCTTTTTTCTTTTTATACCACATTGGAATAAGGTCACTGATAAGAAAGGATCATAGTCTGCGTGGTAGTACAGTAGACCTGACCTAGCCGTCCACACACTATGAACTGGAGAGTTATATTTCAAATGCCTGGTATATACATGATTATCGTAATTTTATTGTTTCTGCAGATCATAGAATTTCTTTATATATGTATTTAAATGACTTTGAAGAAGTGTGTATAAAAACTTATAAAAGTAAATTTTTCATTATCAACATTGCGTTTCAGTTCCGAGTGTTGTCGGAATTGTTTTAATTTCAAAATCTTTTTACTTCCAAAAGAATCACCCACTTTTGTATTTGAACTGTCTGTTTAGTACTGTAAGTCGACAAAAGGAGCTGCTTTATACGTATACTGATATTTTTTTAAATAGCTACAACAAGCATTTTCTTCCTGTGGTCATTTTCAGGTCTGGAAGGTGGCAGATCGTTTTTCAATGCAGTCAAGGAAGGAGATACTGTAATCTTTGCGAGCGATGATGAACAGGATAGGATTCTGTGGGTTCAAGCAATGTACCGAGCCACTGGCCAATCTCACAAGCCCATTCCACCTACCCAGGTCCAAAAACTCAATGCTAAGGGAGGAAATGTACCACAGCTCGACGCACCAATTTCCCAATTTTGTAAGTACATTCGTACACTAAGAATGGGGATATTCATTTTAGCAAAATATTTTTTATCCGTGTACCAGCAACAATAAAATGTTTTATATTTTTTGTGGACAATTCTAACCAAATGGAAGATGTTTACTTTTTTGTTGGAGGCCAGTGATGCACTGAACTATAATTTTCATTATGCCTTTATATTCTAAGACAGAAATAGGTTAATTCATGATTTTGGGAAAATAGGACAGTTTACCAATTAAGCTAACGGAATACATCTGCTTTTTAATCTTTTTTTATTTTGTTTTCAGCTATGAAGTGCTCCATTAGGGAAATATTAATTAGTTTATCTAATCGCTTTAATGAGAATATAATTATATAATTTAATCAATTTTTTTTGTGTTTTTCTTAAACTAAAGAAATAATTATCTTTTGCAAAAGGACAAATATTCTATATGGCCAAAATCAAGGGGGTATCTACTGCAAACAAGGCAGACATGTAAAATGAAGCCTACACTTGTACAATATCTGCACACAAATCCTTGGCAGTACAGTGCTTCTTACAGCAGAATCCATGCAGTGAGTAGTGTACTTCCCATGTGGATGTACAATAGGATGCATTCTTTTTACAAGCTGTGACAGTGTGATTAGGGGCAGGGTAATAGACAATAGGTTTATTAGCAGGCAGATGGAAAAGGCCCTTTACCCCATAGGGTTAATTGTCAGCTGATGCCTGATTAGGTCTGCCCTGCCCTTATAGGAGCTGTGATTCCCTCTGTGACAGTCAGTCTTTGTGCTGGGTGTGGTAGAGAAGGAGGAAAGACCTGAAATTAAGTATATTCTGTTTCGTTTTTCATTATTGGTAAACGGCTTAGCCGCCCAATACTATAGTTAGGTATACCGAATGTTTAGTTAGACTCCACATGAGGAGTAGGCTTTACTTAATATCTGTTATATTTTGTTGAAATGACTTCTCTGCATGTGCTGTGGCTGTCCAAATAATGGAAAATACTGAAGCACTGGCTCGTGTGTCCAGTGGCTATACCACAAAGTCCTTTAGTAAAAAATCAGCCATAATTAAGTTTCAGCCAGAGGACCATATGTGCTCTCACTTAGGAGATAATAAGAAGAGGACATGGAGTTCTGACACTACACTAGAAGATCTTAAATTGGGAAATCCACTATCCGACATAAGGGTCAATAAACACTCTGATACTTGCTACCTGGATTAGAAATGGGCCCCAAACTTTGTGGTATGACTTGGTTGAACCTTAGTCATCAGCTTATCCATCACATTTACAGGCTTGGTCTTTTGAAGAGCTGCAAACCACGATGGGAGTTCAGAGGTTTACCATGTACAAAAGCAAGTGCCTTACATGCTGTCACAGAAAGTTTACTAGGGAGTTTCTTTTTATGCAAGTATTAAAAAGTTTAGAAAGAAGAGACATCCAAGGTGGAAGTTCAATTTGTTTAGAGAAGATCTCTGACGGCACTGCTTGCATATTAACTCAACATATTTCTATACTTGGGATGCCCCAGCATATATGATAAAAGATCCAACTGTCAGCATAATGCTTTATGGACTTAATCATGATTTTCTATAGCTCAGTATACAAAAGCATCTTTGAATGCACAGTATGCTGAACCTCGAGGTGAAAGGGCTACGCTGACCACAAGGCCGACCCCTCTGCAATGCAAGAGCAAACTTTAGTGAATATGGTCTAATTCCCATTATGCGAAAACAGAAGATTGCCAATGGAAGCCTATATTTTGCCCATCGATCTTACTAGGACAGTGATTCCACATCCACAATCAAAATCGACACACCAGGAGGAAGAAAAATGGATGTGAGTAAATGTGACACATGCTTCCCGAACAAGCTGTACATGGCACATGTCACATTTCGACATGCAATTCAGCCAAGTCACAATACAAAATGTCTGTAGCAACATAGAAGTGAACTTAACTAAAGACTAAGAGAAGTAATAATGTTTTTCTGCCTGTGAAGTTGTCAGACTGTCATGAGGAATGTTGGGCTATAGTGTTTAGAGCAGCCGCCATAGTGGACTGTGTATTACTCACATTGTGAGTTTCTAATGACACCATGGACGTCTCCCATCATGCCCATATTGATCAATAGTGAACCTTGGCTACTGATTTTTGCCAATTCACTCTAAACTTTATGACTAACTTAACATTCTCCTGAAGGTAAGCAAGTCCCAGCAGCAATGTTTTCAGGAAGCGTATTCCGAGAAGATACAGGACCATACAAGCTACATCAATCAACAGGCCCAAGTACATTTTGGTCATGTAGAGCACTGTCAGCTGCCCTGAGCTAAAACCAGGATGCAAAGGATAAAAATTTGCGTTTGCTAATTTCCCTTCTGCATCCCGGTTTCCCCAGCAGATTGCGGGGCAGGCGCAGAGTCCGGCAGCCTGCCCCTTAGCGGTCACTAAGCTCGCATATGCTGGGGGCAGTGCTACAGCGCTGTCCATGCATCCCCCTCCATGGCGTCCATAGGACTCCATGGAGGATCATGCTGCCGGGTCACATGACCGGCAGGATCTCGCCTCTCGCAAGATCCTGCTGGTCGGCAGAGTGATCGCGGAGGGAGACAGGGGACTTTCTTCCCCCAGTCTCCCTCTGCTCCCAATGGCTAGAAGCAGCGGTTCGGACTGCCGTTCTCTCAGCGGGAAGAGAGTTGAGTATCTGATTTTTGGGGTGTTTTGAGCTGCAGGTAACGTATTCTGCAGCAGCGCCATCCGTTACCTGCACCTCTGAACTGGTGGTAACTTTTTTGTTAGCGCCAGACCTTTAGTAACTAGCGTTAGGACCAAGTGATTATAACGCTAGTTAATCTGTGCTTGCACTTTGCGCTCTCTATGTTAGGTATAAGGAGTGCAAAGTACAGTAAACTCGCGCTACGAATTCGAAGGTGACGTGGGCTCAGCGCTTTCACCTCTTTTAAGCTAACGCTAGTGTTGGCTTGAAGGAGGTGATAGAGCCCGTAGAGTTTTTTAGTATAATGCTTTTCAGTGGTAATATTCTTACAAAACATTACTGGAAGATGGGAAAAATACTGAAGAGTTAGGAATTAAACAATATCCAGCTAAGTTACATATTGTTTTCTTATTTTATTTATGTTAGCCTCCATTTTGTAATTCACTTTATTTCCTGTAGAAATGCTACATGTAAATAAACGTTAAAATCCAGACAGAGTGTTTCAGGCTGTCTCATAAAAAAATGATGCAATAGGGCTGCAACTTTTTTCTCTTCACTTTCTTGACTGATACCTTTAATAGAGAAATTAATTAACCTTTTAATAGAGAATCTTTTTTTTTTTTAAAAAAAAGAAGAAAAATGGAACATTCACTCTTCTGGCTTAACTGTTTAATAAAATGAAGAAGTGCATTTGTGGTTAAAAAAAGAGCATTGGCTTGCTCTGTGAAATTCCTCACCCTGTCCAGTGCATGACTGGTCTCCAAGGCTCACCTAGGCTTTAATATTGTGACAGGTCTTACAGGTGAAGTGATTAATTTGGCCTCCAATGTATTCCTTTACTTGGGCTGATATGCATCATGGGGATTTAATTCACAAACATCTGCAATGTCATTTATCATTCTTGAATAATAATATTCTAAACAAGAATTCTAAGATAATATTAAATAATAATACAGTATGCATTAACATATCCATATTCTCTGCATATCTACTATTCACTAAATAATGGATTGTGACGAATCAGCTTCCAATCTACAAAAACATATACCATTATTTTTGGAAAACATATATTTTTCTCTTAAGCTCACCATGCAGGTTGACTGCTGTCCACAATTCATTTTTTCAGTGAACTCCATGATGCATTTCTTATTTATTACGATCATGGCTTTATTCCCAAAATCATGTCAAAACAGGAAATCCAAATAAAATATCATTGTACAGAAAAATGGAAAAATGGAAAAATTACAGCAAATGCATGTGGAATTGCTAATCATCTAAAAGTGCAATACTTGACCCGCATATCTAATGAGGCGTGTTTGCCCTCAAACCGTCTTGGAATATCAGAGAATCTTTCTACCGATGGAACTTCAGTACATGTTTTTAATGAACCCTGAGGACAAAACATGTACTAAGCACATATTAAGACAAGACACATATAGTAGTTAACTCAGGTGACATCACATCCATCAAAAGGGGGGTTATAAACTCTACATATAAGCTTGTATTGGGAATAGCTCTTTTAGTATTGGGCATCTTGCAAAGCTGTACAAACCCTAATTGTCCTCTGCTGGCCCAATCATAGACCAGGTAACATTTGCTCCCTTCTCACTCTCTACCCTCAAAACAGAGACTCGTACATCTGAACTTAACCCTAATTATTCTGGCTAGGTTGCAGTGTCTTAATTAGATTCGTGGCATACCGTTGTGTTTTCATTTGGCCAAATTTACTGGCATAGAATATTGACTGATAGTCTTTATTTATATATATATATAGAGAAAGAGTCTTTTACATTTACACAGTTTTACATTTCTGAACATCTTATACAATGTATCAAATGAGCAGTCTAAAGTCATAACATTTCTTCTGAAGAAACACTTAACTGTCCATATGATTAATTGACAAATAAACATAACATATGGGGTTTGTTGGCTGCCAGTGGGAAGGAATTTGGTGTAAGACTCTAATAGGAAGTAAGTAATAGGTAATCTATTTGGAGGGGGAAGGAGTTTGGGTAAGGACTACTTACAGAAAACTAAGTGTGTGTGTGGCCATTTTTTTAAATGGACGGAAGCAGCTAAGATCTATCATGGCCATTTGTAGAGAGAGCATGGACATAGAGGAGAGCTGACAAGATAGGCATCCAGCTTCAATTAAGAGACTGCAAATGGTATATGAATAACTATGTAATAAGGAACTGTTATTGCCTTATACCTCAATAATCCAGTTAAGATATACCAGAGACATCTTCAGCATCTGTTGCTGCTCAAATTTATTCAACAGAATACTACATCATACATCGATATGTAAATGGTTGAGTCAAGATATGCAATATCAGTCAAGTGTTACACTTTTAGATACTGTTTTGTTTTGTTTTCTTGCAGAAAGGTAAGACTACACAGTAAATGTTCCTTTGGTGTGCTTTAACCAAATTTTGAAACTCCTTGTCATTTTTCTTCTCTGTGTAGTAGCTATATATAGCAAACGTTTGTGTTTATAAGCTGTTAGATTCATAGATGAGCTTTCTTTCCCACTTAGAATACACCCAAGCATTTTCAACGTGTTTTATATTGCAGAGAAAGAGATCCTTCACTCTTGTTTTCAGAGCTGTCTGTATCACAAAATTTCATGAGAAGACACACACAGACAAACTCTTGCCCGTGAGCATTGTATAGACTGCCAGTCAACTTCAGTTGTTTGACTCGACTAGTGTCGATAAACCTTGACAGCTCTAAAAAAAAAGTGTGGAACCCATTGTGCATTTTAAATCTTAAAATAGATCCTGCTATTCATTCATTTGTGTGACTTCACAAATCACTTTTATTTAGCTGAATACTAGCCGTTGGTCGGATACCCTTGCCCAGTCTGTCTTTCCTTTTTCTTTTTCTTTTTCTTTTTTCCTCTAAATTCCACCTGTATGTTCCTTACCTCTTTTAAAGAACAAAACAACATACATTTATTTATTAATACGTATTTTTAAACTGTAAAAAAAATCCATACTGATGCTGACTGCCTTTTTTTATTGTAAGCTTCATAAAAGTGACCACTTGTCTGCTAACACTCACTTGTATGTCTTGTCTGTCTCAGTAGAACATTCAATCAAATACATGCCCGGAATAATCATTTAATTACAAATGAAAATTTTCTTCTTGCATCTTTTTTGCTGACTAAAATGCTTAGTGACTGATTTTAATATTCATGTTTCATTCTCTTAAATTGGATTATTATTATTTTTATAATATATAGATATCTTTGTCGATAAGGCACTTTTGCCTGCGAGATAAACAATTTTTTTTTTTTTTTTTTCTAATCATGCAAGTGTAACAATTTGCTCTGATGTTTAAACGACAAAATGAATAGACATTTTAAGGGTTTTATAAAAGTTTTCATTATTTTTTTTAAAAAAAAAATATCTTTTCCTAAACCCTAGTGCTTTAACTTGCTCTACTGGGGCCCCTGTCTGCTTTCCTGAGTCATTATGTTATTCTGGTTTGTTCTTTCTTACCCTGCTATCTTCTAGCTGGACTTAAGGGTAAGTGCTTCCCAATAGCTAGCACAGCTCAGATAATCTGCTCAGATTATCTGACATACGCAATGTGCTCTCTCTCTTTTTTTTTTCTATTAAACTTTTCTCATGTTTAGCTCTGTAGTAAATATATATATAAAAAAAAAAAAGCAACTTCATGTTAATTTTCAAAATGTTAGGTTTGAACTGTAAGTTTCCATTTCTAAACTCTGGATGCATGTGATGTTTGCATACTTGCCTTCTCTCCTTGGCTCGGACATTGGCATCAAAAGATGTTCCTAGTAAAATAAGTCATTATGATTCTTTATTTATTTCTTTTTTTGTTCTTTTTCCCATTTCAAAACTTAAGTATTAAAAGCTTTTTATTTTTAATTTAGCAGTCTGTTTCTTTTCATGAACCCACGTTGAGTTGATTGCGTAAATGCTTGTGAAAAGATCATCTTGCACAGTGCTGTCCATTTGCATCTTGATTGTGTTTATTTCTCTTAATTATATCTTTTTTGGGGGGTTTTTATGTTGTCACAGACGTTAGTGTGGATGATTTCACCTACAATTTTACAACAATAGAAAAAAAGTATAAAGAAAACCAACAAAGTTACTAAACCTAACTGAAAGTTCTAAACGTTACGTCTTGTAGGTTCTAATTGATGGAACTTTCAGTTTAAAGGCCCCCAATAGACGTTCGTTCTTCAAAAAAATCGTTAAGACAGTTAACCCCTAAATGTCTTGTTTAAACCATTTGTTATCATGGTATTCCTGACATATCATTATTCCTGAATGGACTGAAAATTGTAAGTATGCATTCCCATATGTACAGAGATCGCAGTCGCGATCAAAGTTGTATATCAATTCTCTTCTTATACAACTACGTCCTTATATTTTTAGTATTATAGATTTTATTTAATGATTGTTTTCCCTGTAGTATTAAGCCGCCCAGTCCTGTTTTACCTTGTTTCTCCTGTTTGAGAAAGTTTAGTTACTTTTCTAGATATATTTTTGTCCCAAACTGTTTAATTGCTTCCTTTACTAATTTTTAAACTAGAGCTAAAATATGAGCGTTTGCTAAATGAAAGACCATTAGGAAAAATTTTAATTATGGATTAAAAGTTCCTATATATCGATAACACTTTAGGTAGTTTTTTACTTTTCTTAGCTTTTTTCCTTTCAAGTTTTATGACCACGTGTTTGAGAAAACTGGGGGGAGCAGTTTTTCAGTGACATTTGTAACCTTCTATTATGTTTATGTAATATTACATATTTACAAATGGATGGACCAGAACTCTGGACTTTCTTGAATAGAGTTTTGTTTATTGCAAAAAACGTTGACGTTTATGTTTCAGTTTATATATATTCTCACAAAGAGCTGCACAGAGGAACATGTCTCTTCAATGCATATCTTATTCATTCAAAGGGTCAACATTTTAGTCCTCCATGTACAATTAGCGCATTGACTAACTGACAGAAGGTAGCACCAAGGCATTATTTTTTATTTGTACAGATCTCATGGAATTATATTTATATGGGACATGTGTGATTCAGTTTGGATGAAATACAAATTCAGACGGATATTGGAGATTTCAACGATTCGTCTGTTTCTGAAGATGCCGAACAGTATAAATATTTCCAGATCGATCCAAATATATTCAGCCATCATCAAATATTATAGGACTGATTTGGATGACTGAAAACAACTGCACTCACTGCGCAATGCAAATTCTCTAACCCTAATCATTAAAAAAAACAAGCAGAAATAGTAACCCTAACACTGGAAGTAACCCTAACCCTCAAGTAGGTATCTTAACCCTAACGCTTCTTAAAACAAACAGAAACTGTAACCCTAATCCTGGAAATAACCCTAATCCTAAATCTAATTATAAAAAAATCAGAAATCGTTACCCTAACCCTGGAAGTGGCACTCAAGTCGGAATTTTAACCTTAACACTAATGGTAAAGCAAGCAGAAATTGCTACACTAACCCTAGAAGAAATGGCGAATCTAATCATAAAATTAGCAGAAACAGTAACCCTAGCCCTGGAATTATCCCTAATCCTCAAGCGGGAATATTAACTCTTTCAATAATCGTAAAAAAAATCACAAAACTGTAACCCTAACACTGGAAGTAACCCTAACCCTCAAGTAGGAATCTAAACGCTAATGCTAATCATAAAACATACAGAAACTGTAACCCTAACCCTGGAAATAACCCTAATCCTAAATCTAATTATAAAAAAATCTGAAATCGTTACCCTATCCCTGGAAATAACTCTCAAGTCGGAATACTCTTAACGCTAATGGTAAAACAAGCAGAAATTGTAACACTAACCCTAGAAGAAATGCAAAATCTAATCATAAAATGAGCAGAAACAGTAACCCTAGCCCTGGAAGTATCCCTAATACTCAAGCAAGAATATTAACTTTTACAGTAATCGTAAAAAAGTCACAAAATTGTAACCCTAACACTGGAAGTAACCCTAACCCACATGTAGGAATCTTAACACTAATGCTAATCATAAAACAAAAAGAAACCGTAACCCTAACCCTGGAAATAACCCTAATCCTAAATCTGATTATAAAAAAATCAGAAATGGTTACCCTATCCCTGGAAGTAACTCTCAAGTCGGAATATTAACCTTAACGCTAATGGGAAACAAGCAGAAATTGTAACCCTAACCCTAGAAGTAACCCTAAACCTAATCCTAAAATGAGCAGAAACAGTAACCCTAGCCCTGGAAGTATCTCTAATCCTCAAGCAGGAATATTAACTCTTACACTTATCGTAAAAAAGATCACAAAACTGTAACCCCAACCCTGGAAGTAACCCTAATCCTAAATCTAATTATAAAAAAAAATCTGGAATCGTAACCCTATCCCTGGAAGTAACCCTCAAGTCGGAATAGTAACCTTAACACTAATGGTAAAACAAGTAGAAGTTGTAACCTTAACCCTAGAAGTAATCCTAAAATGAGCAGAAACAGTAACCCTAGCCCTGGAAGTATCCCTAATTCTCAAGCAGGAATATTATCTCTTACAATAACCGTAAAAAATTCACAAAACTTTAACCCTAACCCTAGAAGTAACTCTAACCCTAAATCTAGTCATAAATCAATAAATCTGCATAGTAAGTAAATAAAAGTTGATGCCTTGGTGCTACCTTCTGCCAATAATACATACTCAAAGGGAAGTGTCCATGTCTTCAGAAAATTCCCACAAAGTACTTAAACAATGACATGTTTAATCTCGACCTCAGTCCGATACGTGCATTTATAAATCCACCTGAAAGCAATTGCTTCCTACAGTTTTCTGAACATGTTATTGAAAAGATTTAAGATATTTCCAGGAATGTATGGAACATTTTAAGCATGTGAATTTTTATAGTGGTGTTTTATACAGCGACACCTTGTATCTTAGCTCTAGTTTCATTTTGTTTCTTTTATAAAAAAGGGATTACAACAACACTGGTCATGAGAGTTGGCAAATATGTATTTGGAGTATATTGAATGCAATAACAGAAGGAACAGGTGGAGTCATGCCTCCTGTCCACGAAAACAATACTCCTTTTCTTTCCTTCTTTCTTTCTCTCCTTCCTTATTTTGCTTATGTCCCCCATGGATAGCAGGCAGAATTTAATCTAAATGTTTTCAAGCCGAGATAATACTTTTTTTTCGGGGTGTCTTACTAGGACTCCAGATCAGCCAAGCTGCGATAAGATATAAAATGCTGGAGTTTTGCTATTTTTTTTCTATGTAAGAAACAAAAAAAGAAAGAAAAAAAAAAACAACAACAACAACAAAAAAATTAATAAACAAAAGGAAAGTATGAATGAGAGAACGAATGAATGGACTCTTGGATTGACAACTGCATCATTCGCTACCTTGTGAGATGTTGAGGATTGTATGTTCTGCTTGACATATATTTTTTTAACAAGTCATTGAACTCAATGCCATGTTTTCTTGTTTGATCACCTTGTATCTGCTACATTCACGTAACGCAGTTTTAGGTATTCGGCATGGGGAGGCCTGTTGTAAACCGCTTTTGGACGGCACTGTATCGTGACGCAGTTTACTGCATGCCTTTTTCTACTGAAGATCTTAAAACTTAATTTTTAACATTTACATTAATAGCATGAACAAAATGTGCTGCCGATCACATAAAAGCATGTGTCTATGACATTTGTTCCCATAAACTGTTTTTCAAAATGAATTGTTCATTCTGTGTGCAACCGTACAATCTACTAGAATGTCTATTGAAAATTCTATTCTAGCGCTCTGTCTACGATTCATTGATTTTCTGGAAATGTCTGTGAATATGAGTTAGGAGGTCATGTACTATAACGCACAATGAGCTTAGATCAGTGGTCGGCAACCCTGGCCGTAAAGATGTTTTGAAAGTGCATTTCCCTTAAAGCTCAGCCAACCTATTGAGTGATTGACCATCACGGGTGATGTAGTTCCGAAACATCTGGAGGGCCAAGGTTGCCGACCACTTTCTTAGATACATGCTTAAATCTGGGCTCATCAAAAAAAAAAAACAATATGAATATATTTTGAAAAAAATAATTATTTATTATTTTAATTTATTAATATAATAATAATTATTTAATAATATTATTTATTATCAATTATTAATAATTGATAGTTTGAAGTCCTTTAACGCGTAGAAAATGTTTGTGTGTGCTTTAAAGAGAAAACCCAATAAAAGTAGCTGTCAATGGTAGGCGATGATCCAATCGAATTGCATTTACGAGAATATGCGTTCACAACACATCCCAGACTTACTGGTAGCGTTGTTTTAGCATGATAAATCTTCTTTTTTTTTCATGATAAAAAATCTGTTTTCATAAATTTTTAATAAATATCATCTGTCCTTTTACTTCTTTCTTTGCCATATTTAAATCTAGAAATAATGCGTAGCTATAATTAAAAAAATAAATGTAACTTTAAATTTTAATTTAGTTTATTTTTAAGAAAAGCAGGACATGGACTAAAAACAATTGCTGAAGTAGGCACCAAAACATTATCATTCATATAATATAGCTGGATAAAAACACATTACTTAAATACCCAACTAATGATCTTAATTTGGAGTGCTATGGAATATTAAACTTCTTATGTTAAAAATAGTTTTGTTCTCCACAAGTATGAGACAGAACATACTGTAATTCCTCACGATCACGAACGGCAGTAGAATGCAGAATATATAACTTTTTATTGAATTTTAACCATATTTACAGATGAAATTGTATTTTAACTCCAATTCAGTTACTTAACACATCAATAACATTAGTTAGTTACTGTTACATCATATTAAGTGGGTTCTGGTTTTATGCTTCCCTTGATAGACTTAAGAGCATTTGCCTTGCTGTAGGAACTGTGTTAGTGTCTGGCAGGGGTCAAGTACAGGGGGAACGCGTGGGAACGCAGTTCCTGCACTATTTTTGTGAGGGAACTGAGTTCCCATTGGTCCACACATTGTAAAGACACATTGTATTTTTCCCTGTAGAGTGACAATAAACATGATTTTTCATATTTTTTTTTGTAGATACCATATACTGTATATATGTATATATAATGTACCAAAATATTCAGCAAGACTCTTTGGGTTTTTTGAAAATTTGAAAAACACAGTCTGCTTAAAATAATACAACACAAACATTATATATTTTCATGTGATTATTGAACATAACATGTAAACATTCACAGTGCAGGGTGGAAAAAGTATGTAAACCCCTAGCCTAATGACTTCTCCAAGAGCGAATTGAAGCCAGGAGTGAGCCAACCTTGAGTCCAATCAGTGTGAAATTATTGGATGTGTTGCTGAAAGCTGTCCTGCCCTTTAAAAACACACACCAGTTTTGGGTTTACTGGTTTCAAGAAGCACTGCCTGATGTGAACCATGCCTCGCAGAAAAGAGCTCTCAGAAGACCTACGATCAAGAATTGTTGACTTGCATGAAGCTGGAAAGGGTTACAAAAGTATCTCCAAAAGCCTTGATGTTCATTTGTCCACGGTAAGACAGACTGTCTACAAATGGAGAAAGTTCAGCACTGTTGCTACTCTCCCTAGGCGTGGTCGTCCTATAAAGATGACTGCAAGAGCACAGCACAGAATGCTTAATGGGGTAAAGAAGAATCCTAGAGTGTCAGCTAAAGACATACAGAAATCTCTGGCACATGCTAACATTTTTGTTGACACATCTACAATAAGGAAAACATTAAACAAGAATGGAGTACATGGGAGGACACCACAGAGGAAGCCATTGCTGTCCAAAAAGAATATTGCAGCACGTTTGAAGTTTGCAAAAGTGCACCTGGATGTTCCACAGCACTACTGGCAAAATATTTTGTGGACAGCTGAAACCAAAATTGAGTTGTTTGGAAAAAACACACAACACTATGTGTGGAGAAAAAAAGGCACAGCACACCAACATCAAAAGCTCATCCCCACTGTAAAACATGGCGGAGAGAGCATCATGGTTTGGGGCTGCTTTGCTGCCTCAGGGCCTGGACGGATTGTTGTCATTGATGGAAAAATAAATTCCAGAGTTTATCAAGACATTTTGCAGGAAAACGTAAGACCATCTGTCCGCCAACTGAAGCTCCGCAGAGGATGGGTGATGCAACAGGACAATGACCCAAAGCATACAAGTAATTCAACAAAAGAATGGCTTCAACAAAACAAAATACGCCTTTCTGGAGTGGCCCAGTCAGAGTCCTGTCCTCAATCCGATTGAAATGCTGAGGCAGACATCCCAAGAATATTGCTACACTGAAACAGTTTAGTGAAGAGGAGTGGTCCAAAATTACTCCAGATCGATGTGCAGGTCTGATCTGCAACTACAGGAAACGTTTGGTTGAGGTTATTGCTGCCAAAGGAGGGTCAACCAGTTATTAAGTCCAAAGGTTCACATGCTTTTTCCACGCTGCACTGTGAATGTTTACATGTTCTGTTCAATAAAAACATGAAAACATATAATGTTTGTGTTGTATTATTTTAAGCCGACTGTGTTTTTCAAATTGTTGTGATTTAGATGAAGATCAGAGCACATTTTATGACCAATTCATGCAAAACTCCACGTTATCCCAAAGGGTTCACATACTTTTTCTTGCCACTGTATATATATATATCAATCAGGCCTGTGCTTCATGTCTTAAAGGGCCACTACCACCAAAATCGATATGTCCTTATTGTGTTTATTTTATCTTTCTGACACATGTTTTTTGAATTTTTCTCTTGTACGTTTAGTTAAGAAAATATTTTATTCTATATGTGTCACTGGGTGCATCCATTGTGTGATATTTTGTGTTGTAAACTGACCCCCACAGTATTTTTTATCACTTGCTCCTCACTGTGTGGCTTTGGCGTCTATGGGTTGATCACTGACTCACATCATTGTATTGTGTTTGATGTATTCAAAGGAAATCACCAGGGGGTAGGTTAGAAGTCTTTTAAGCTCCCTGTCATATCTCATTTAGCTGCCATCTTGTCTCAGTTAGCCTAGAGAACAAGTTAGCCTCTTCCATCTCATTATCTGTTAAATGATGTAGTTTACATAAACAAGAGCCACAAAGCAAAACTTTTGTTAAATGGTACATCATGGGAAAAATTCACAAAATGGAAACAGGAGATAAAATCCTTACTTTATTTTTACCTTTTTTACATGCAGTTACTTCAAACAAAGAAAAATAAACCAGAAGCATGTGTTTTATAATGTGGTTTTATTTGTAATGAACAAGTAATCTAGTTACAGCTTATGTAAGTGGTAGTGTCCCTTTAAGTAATGGTTAGAGAAACAGAGAGGTGAATGGAGCTGTCAGGATTTTCAACGGAGTGTTTACACATTGATCAAAATAGTTTATTTTGCATAGTGTGAAATTAATTAATTGTTTTCACAATATCTTGACTTTTACATAAAATCTAAATAATTGTATCCCTCCTACATATATAATCATGAGCACTGGCGATCCTGGACCTGTATGGGTGTGTCTTGTCTGTATATATCTGTATAATCGAGATAATGTGTTTGTGAATGTTAATTGGATATATGTGTATGATTAAATGTCTTTTTTATATATGTATAAGGAAAGAAAACTAACTTGACAGGTGTTCAGCAGGTACCTTATCTGTTTTTTCAGCCACCTCCTAGTACCTGGAATTTGGGGCCCTTAGGGCTGCTACCTAGAGCTTTCATACATGTATATAATAACTATTTAAGAAGGAGACATGAAATACACAATGGATTGAGGGTAAAAAGTAACTGTATGGGACCATCTTGGTATAGGACATGCAAAAATAAATGCAATATTCAGGGAGCCACAGACTACCAGGTTTTTACTAGTCACTTGTTAATTAATCATGGTCTCCTACAACTTGGTAATAAAGAATATAATAGATGATGGTATGATGAGAAGGAGTGTAGAGCGATAAGTCGTGCCATTTTCAGAAGGACACGGAGATCAAGTAGTTCCTCTGTGTCGTCCTGCCGGTGCTTCACTATATTGCTGGCACACACCAGTGATTTATGGTGCCTTTCAAAGTTTAGGTTTATTCTAGATATGATTATATTTTGTATCTAAACACTCATCAGGTTAAAACATAAGTCAGTGAGTCAAGTGTTTTTAAATGTTTGGATGTATGTTTGGATTGAGTACTTGGGAGTTTGTGTGTTTTTCGTATATATATAACACTGAAAAAATATCTTAAGAAACCCTCTCTTATTAATAATTCTCTGGTGCCCTTCTGCTAGAATATTGCAATCTGGTGAGATCACGTACCAATGATCTCACACAGGGCTTGGCAATTCTTCATGGAGTCCTAAGGGCTCCAGGAGAGGATTCCAAAGGCGCCAATGCATCCATTAGAAACTCTCGAACATTATGAGTCAAGTCTCAAATACAGCAACTGCCGGACAATCGATCTGGAAATAAGGAGCCACAAAGACTTAAAGGATCCTATCTCCCCTGGACGTTAAGAAAACTGCTGGGGCCGTTATACATCATGGCTCCAGATGTTATCTTAACTTCTGCTGGAATTGATACTCTAGTCTTGCCACAAGCAGTGATTTGCGGCTCGGGCATAGCATGTCCTTACTGTAAATTATTGTCTCCTGTACCTTGTATAGGAGTCATTAATTTGCAACTGGGAATAGAAGAAGAGTATTCTATGGTAGCTCATTCTTCTATCCTGGAACTGGTGTTTCTCACAGAAATACCAACTACCAGTACCAGGCTTTAAGTGATTCAGCTTTTACAAAATCACTTAACACCTTCTAATAAATCATTTAATAAATCCCTTACCTCTCATCCCATGGTGGAGAAGGCAGTGTGCTGCTACTTTTCCTCATGCTGCAGGAGACTGGGAGAAAATATTTCCCCGTGTCCCTTTGTTCTTCATCCACAGCTCCTGTCCGATCCCACAAGGACGAGCTCATGCAGCGCACCTGAATGGGACGCGCTGGGCTCCCATTCTGACGCCTGCCACTAATAAAGCAGCTGGTAAGAGAGAGATGGTAAGGAAAGTCAGCTTCTGCCAATTTTCTCACTTACCGGCCTTATATAACCAGCAACAGGCAAATAGGGCCCTAATGGGCCTTGTCATTTTTGGGTCTTAGTGGCGGCCTATTGCCAGGTTGACCAGAATAGGGACCACAGTATGTTATCTTATGGCCTTAAGTTTTGATATACTTAAATGTTGTGTAAGAATTTACTTACAAATGCCAAGACATTACTATTTTAGTCTACTTATTTTTGCCTTTTACACTTTTCTAGACAGATAGTATTTTCTTGTTAAACATCCAAAAATGCGGACAATACCGAAAATATAAATTCTTGACACTGGCTTCAGTTTGTGGCAAAAATCAATCCTCCACAACTATTCACGAGACTTCCAATAAAACACGCTGCTAGGTCAAGTGTAATTTTTGACCTTTGAGACATTGGTACTTTATTAGCACGTCTCCCCCACTGTGATAGTTAAACAGTCAATCTCTAAAAAAAAAAAAATGAAAGCAAGATTTAAAGGGGACATTGAGTGACAAATTAAGTCTGTGAGTTCTATTTCGCCTGGTAGTTTTCCCACAGTATTTGTGAAAGATTAGTTCTATCCCATGTGGCAGGAAATTGGGCTGGTGCATTTAAGAGTGAAATTTGTCTTAATGCAGTTATCCCTGGCAACACAATAGAAATCAGTAGGGGGTAGATCTTCAGGAACACCCATACCAAAATGAAAATATTTGTGGATTTATGTGCATGACACTTCAATGTGCTAGGTTGCAATCTTGGATTGAAGGACACGTCTTCATTTTTTAAGTCATTTGGATCTCGACATGCTCTTCAGTTAAACAAACTGTCTACATATCACAATATCGTTATTTTTATTATTGTTTTTTTTATTTACAAATTTATTCACTGTTCTGTAAAAATTTTATTCAAATTTTTTTTTAACTGCTGATAAAATGGGATTTACAAGAATTTAATGATGTAATAAGCATCGTGTCAACAATAAGGCTATTTTGTAAATCCATAAACTTTATAAACGTATAACTACAATTCCGACAGCAGCATCTATTTTACTGCAATAATACCTAAACGATTTATAAACAGGGAATATTGTACAGCGCACAACAAACTATTAGATCGCGCCCCCCCCCCCAAAACAAACGTCAATAACATTCTACATGTAATAACTATCTAACTGGAAATAATAAGTAACATCTAAAGTCAGGAAATCACGTTATTGAAAAATATAAATTAATATGTATTTTCAGGTATAGGTACAGCAGAGTTTATTAAGCTAAACTGTCAGGATAATGAACTCTAATGCAGAAAAGCCGTTGAGTTCATGAGGTCTCTATAAAGCATTTACGATGTATCGAGGAAACCTCATGCATTCATTCGGTTAACTACTACGAAGTCTGAATGGTAAAATATCTACATATTTTTTATATATATTGTTTCTGTTCTCCTAAATTATGTTTTTCTCCACATATACAAATAAACAGATGCTGATAGAGCACAAAAACATGGCATGGATGAATTTATCTCTTCCAACCCTTGTAACTTTGACCACGCCACGCTTTTTGAGATGGTACAGCGCCTAACGTTGGATCACAGACTCAGCGACTCTTACTCCTGTCTGGTTAGTACTAATTTGTTTTTTTGCCCTCAACTTTTCAATGCAGATACCGCAATGTTCAGGGTTATTTAGAGAAAGGTGAAAACCAGGAGAACTGTCAGGAGAAGAGAACAATCTAGACCAAACAGCCGATTTGGAAAGTGAGATAAATTGGAGAATTTTTCTCTATTGGCTATTTTGACCTAGAATTTTCACTTGTCCAGTCATTCTTTTGAGTTTCACCTTTCTTTGAATAGACGTGATAGAGAAAAATCGGAAATCTGGTAGAAATGTACAGTGGTGGATGCAATGAACGAAGAACTGTCTAGGTTATTGATACAGGCAAGTAAACAGTTTGTGTCTTAGTTCTTAATCTATTGCAGCACAAAGTAAAAGGTACCTCGGAACCTTTAAAAATACCAAAATCGAAAAAATAAAAAAACAATGGCGCAAAATCGTGCATATATCAGTTAAATACCAATCTGTTGGATCACCAAATCTGTACTCCGTCTTTACTTTAGATCTAGGAAAAAAATCAAAAAGGAGAGTACATTGCGTAGTATTTTAATAAAAAAAATCTTTAAAATTCTTCAACAAAAAGCACACTCGCATTCTATCAGGCACATAAGAAAAATGCTTTTTGTTGAAGAATTTTAAAGAATTTTTTTATTAAAATACTACGCAATGTACTCTTCTTTTTGATTTTTTTTCCTAGATCAAAAGTAAAGACGGTGTACAGATTTGGTGATCCGACTGTGTCTGGTGATCCAACAGATTGGTATTTAACTGATATATGCACGATTTTGTGCCATTGTTTTTTTATTTTTTCGATATTGATACAGGCACACTGCAGTTTCTTAACTGAAATAAATGATGTAATCTTTGGTTAAGGCACGGAATAAGTAAAAGTGTTAATTAACAAGATTTATTTTCTATTGATATTTATGTTTTATGGTCATAGCATCTGACAGAGAACACAATGGTCCTTTGATGACGAATTTGCTAAAGATCAACAAACACCAAAGCAAACATACGCAAAACTAAGATAACGTTTTCTAATTCCAATGATTTTTGATATAGTTTGTAAACTAAGTTGTCATCATAAGTCAATATTCACTGACTGGATTACTTTATGTGGCCGCGAATGGTCAAAAGCTGCAGTGGAAGCCTTATAATGTAGCACTACTGAGAAAGAAAGCCCCTACTGGTCAATCCGACAAATATCAATAGACTTCACACCTGTAATCATATGCTGATGATCAGTCATGTGACTCCTACAGATGGCGACCCTTTGATCTCAAACTACAGGGTTGAGATATGTACTCCCTACATATTAACTATATATCATCAACACCAAAGAATATAGCTATTAGTCTGAAGGAGGCTAAATCCTTAATTGTTATCTGTGCTAAAAATACTATAATTTGTTTGTTCTTCTGAGTCCTGGAAATTCGCAGGGCCAGCACAATGTTTTTCATCTGGCTATGAGTTCTCTTTCTAAGAGGCTGTTCAGGTAATTACAGGCAAATGACATGACTCTTCAATTAACAGCAAATAATTCAACAAAGTTAATGAGATGATGTAAAGATCATTGTAAACGAACTGGAGATGCGTAGGACAGGTATGGGAATACATTGAGCAGCGAAAGTGGTTTTCAGAATGGAAAGTACTAGTTCCATTATTAAAATGCTTTGTCTTATTCCTCAGCTTATTTGTAGAAGCTTTAAATTGTGACCTTTGCTTCTCAGTTTTTAAATGACTGTTCAATGTCATTACAAAGCTTCGAGCTGAAGGGAGGTTTGGATGGAGTTCCATTTAGTTGACTGTTAAAGAGGCATTTAAGGGGCATGCAGGGGGACATGAGGATAGAGTGCCTTTGATGTAGAGCAAGGATCTCAAACTGCCCCCCTTTCTTCATGACAGCCTACATTTCCCAAAATTATTTGAATGATATAAAATCAGAGAATCGTGGGAGCTGTAGTTCAGCAAAATCTAGGGGGGCCCAGAGGTTTAGATCAATGGTGAAGAGAGTAGACATGAGGTTTGTAGGCACCTGCCTTCAAGGCGGCCATCATGCACACAAATCAAATCAAATCAAAGAAAAATAAGCTTTATTGGCAGGACCAAATACATTTTAGCATTGCCAAAGCATATGGGGTGGAGGGGGGTAGTGGGACATATATGGTGGGGAATGGGCAAGTCCATGGACATTATCAGGGGTAAGGGATAATGTGAGGTTGGATGGGGGCGAGTCCGTGTTGGGGATTTATAAGTCTGGGATCTCTCATGTTCCTCTCAGTCTGTGACATTCTGTAACGTATTGGGCAGATATTTTCACCGCCGGCTCCTCTTCTCCCAGTATGATGTGGAGTTTCCTTGTCTCTTCTATAGAGGTGAAGTCCGGGATGAGAGCGGAGAGTCTCTGGAAGTGAATTTCCCTCAGTGCTGAGTACTTGGGGCACTGTAGGAGGAAGTGGACCTCATCTTCCAGGGCCTGGAAAAAAGACGAGACAGAGGAGATATGATAGAAACATTTAAATACGTAAAGGGAATCCACAAGGTGGAGGAAGGGAGTATATTTAAAAGGAAACAAAGTAGCAAAACAAGAGGACATAGTCTTAGATTAGAGGGGCAAAGGTTTAAAAGTAACATCAGGAAGCATTATTTTACTGAGCGGGTGGTGGATGCATGGAACAGTCTTCCAGTAGAAGTGGTAGAGGCCAAAACCGTGATTGAATTTAAGCAAGCATGGGATAGGCATAAGGCTATCCTAAACAAAAGATAAATCCAGGTAAAGTATCCATGTAATTGGGCAGACTAGATGGGCCGAAAGGTTCTTATCTGCTGACATTTTCTATGTTTCTATGAAAAATGTCTAATAGCCTTGGGCTAGGTGCTAGCCCAAAACTCCACCTATGACACCCCCACACCTCACCCAAGTTGTCCTCAAAACTGCCAATATCATTCCAAACTGCATTTAGATTGGATTACAGACCAGTGACCCAAACCCAGTCATAGACCGGCTACATGCATACTACACGTGTGGGGTCAGTTCTTTGGCCTAGGTCCTCTTCTAGCCACGCCCTCCCATGAGACAATATTTGGCCTCAGTCAGTTCTTGCCTTCAATTCTTAAAATTTTCAAACACCTGTCTTGTTATGTTTGTAATTTCCGTGTTACCCTAGACTTAGGGCTCTATTACATTCTTCGCGCAAAAATGTGCGCGTGCGCAAAAACGCATTATCGCGAGGGAAAAACCCTCCGCACTGACCGTCAAATTCCGACGTTCGCGCATACGATGCGCGTTAACGTCTAACGCGAGTTACCCTGCGCGAGCGAAAGTTTGTGCGCGCATCCCATACTTAACATTGTGAACGCAAATGCGTTTGTGCGCTGGTACGCGCATCGTATTACAATCGATGCGCACCTTTTTACGAACGACGTTTGCACGCATAATTTTAACGTCTTTGAAGAGCTGGTGTTAACGGCAAATCTGAACGTTCTGGCCGAAACGAAATACACCAGCACGGAAAAAAAATACAGCAAAGTATAGTTACACATTCCACACATACCCAAACAATTAAATTGAGTGGTTGTGCGTGTTTTTTTTATTGCTGCAGCAAATATACTCCGATTGATTTTGGCAGGCGCAAAAACTGAACGGGAGACAATTGTGGTTCTTAATTCTGATTGGCTGAATCGCGTGAACAAAACAGTCTGCCCACCGATTTCTGCGAGCAGCGTTAATTTGCGCTCATGTTTGCGCGTCTTTTTTACGCGCGATATTTTCGGACGGATGAAAAAATCCGCTCGGATCGTAATACCTGCGTTAATTTACCCGCGTTTAACATTTAACGCTGCGCGCAAAAAAAATTGCGCTGCGCGTACGAATTTTCGCGGAGAATGTAAAAGAGCCCTTACTCTGTACAAATAATTCTCTACATTACACGAATCGATTTAAATTTAGTTTGTAAAGTAGGTGTCAAGATGGGTTCTTAAGCCATTTTAATCAACTGAATGTTATTATCATAATAATAATGATTGTATTAATAAAAAGTGTTGTCTTCATTGAAACCATCTGCTATATAAACATAAGATGATTTCGAGCTCATATGACTCTTGAAGGTATATCGATGATATATTTTCCTTTTTACCTTATCTAATAATAGCGAACAGATAATTTATCATTTTTTTCTTGTAGGGGTGGTTCAGTCCTGGTCAGGTCTTCGTTCTCGATGAATACTGTGCAAGATATGGAGTTCGAGGATGCCATCGGCATTTGTGTTATCTTAGTGATTTGCTAGAACGGGCAGAGAATGGAGCAATGATCGACCCTACTTTACTGCACTATAGTTTTGCTTTCTGTGCATCCCATGTACATGGAAACAGGTATGGCAATAACTGCTCTTTTGGTTAATATATCTTTGATCCAGTTGATTATTTTTGTATTGTAAAGGCGCAGAGGTTTTAAATAGGAATAAAAAAAGTTAACACCCGAAAAACTGACTTTATCAGGGTTATTCAGAGAAAGGTGAAAACCTGGAGAACTGACAGGAGAAGAGAACAATCTAGACCAAATGGCCAATTTGGAAAGTGAGATGAATAGGAGAATTTTTCTGGATTGGCTATTTTGACATAGAATTTTTATTTCTCCAGTCATTCTCCTGAGTTTCACCTTTCTTTGAATAGACCTGTATGACTTTTAGTTGAGTTCTGAAAATTTCTTCTGTCCAGACAAAATGGATATTTTGCAAAATTCCTAAATCTATACGCAAAATACATTATATGTCAATAAATGTTTATTTTAATGCGTTTATAAATGTTAATAAAGCTGATTACACTTCTAAAATAATCAAATAATATGGAGTTAAACGAGCTGCACTGACTTCGGTCTTAATACAAGTTCAGGGCACACATAAACCATTTCATATGTAACAGATGACAGTATGATACTGAAACAAGGAACTTTAAATTGGTAGAGTGTTTGTACCAATACATATATTTATTTATATTTATATATATATATATATATATATATAAGAGACCAAAATCCAGACGCACACGGAGACTTCTTTTCAAAGTTTAAATAAAATAAAAATTTATTCTGGCATCAAATTTCAACGTTTCAGTCCCCGGAGGGACTTTCCTCAGGAAAGTCCCTCCGGGGACTGAAACGTTGAAATTTGATGCCAGAATAAATTTTTATTTTATTTAAACTTTGAAAAGAAGTCTCCGTGTGCGTCTGGATTTTGGTCTCTTATCTACCTGCAGCTGGATTGACTGCACCGGAGCAAGAAATTTTCGGTACGTGGAGTGCGGGACCTCTTGACCCTTCATATATATATATATATATATATATATGAGAATTTTTCAACATGTGGTAAAATCTGGTATAATGTTCCCATGCACGTAGCTGTTGTTGTTGGTTTTTGAATGTGTTGACTGGAGTGCTCTCTCCCTGGTTTTGTTTATATATGTGTATATATATATATATATACTACTTTTAACTATATCCCATACAGACTTAATTTTATATATAAGGCACATCTCGTGTAAATTTTTGTTTGATAATACTGCTTGAGAAACCCATATCAGGAATTCCTAAATCTACAATGTTACAAAATCAGAAAAAAAATTTAGCCCCCACAATACACCACAAAATAAATTCCACACCTGACCTCGTGTGACAGGGGAAAAAAATTATTAAACACAATGTATAAAATAACCTTCAGCCAATGTGTATGAAGTGTACTTGAAACATAAACGCCCCATCCCCAAGATACGTCATTATCATATGTAAATTTTCCACATTCTATACAATATCTAAAATCCCAAACAGTTTTGACTCCAAGCATCTTGAATAGGGGTTACTCAACTCGTATACATCATTTACGTAGCCTCCTTTTGTGGAAATAACAAAGTGGATGAAGATTCTTACCCACATATGTGTGAAAGCAACACTTTTACTTGGTTCGACATTAAAATCTTCTCTAGATACAATCTTAAAGGAAAGTAGTCGCTTCTTTTCTTCTGAATTAAAATACCAGTCAGACCTTGAAGGGGTTAAACAGCTGGAAAAGAATGCCTGAGGCTTTGTAAGATGCAGTGTGTACCTTTTGTTTGGTTGTTGAACACACAGTTCACATAATATAAAAAGAATTTGGGTTTACATAGCTGTTGAACTGAACAAATCACTATCTTTAATTAACAGACACAAAAAGACCCTAAGAGATTACAATGTTTGGTGCCTGGGGGCCTGGTCTGTAAATAGACTTTAGTTTGGATTTAAGAAGCTCAAGACAGGATTGAGGCTGCATGTTCAATGTCTATACAATTTGAATGTAATCGCAGGTCCTGCTCACAGATAAATATGTTTGCCTGAGTACTTGCGCCACAACATAAGCGAGGTTTGTCTGTTCTAAGTTACTGCATTCCTGATTATTAGCCTCATGTATTGTAGCAAGGTGACCATATGGAATTCCTTTAAAAACAACACAATTCCCAATTTAGAGTCACACTCTGTGGTTGAGTTAGGCTTAATTAAATAACCAAACCTGTTCCTATAACGAAGCCATCAT